>JASDDO010000016.1:588608873-589975715 GCA_030015575.1 Agapanthus africanus | reverse complement strand
TAGCAGCCCCCTTGCGGGGTGCGGGGCAGTATCCCGTTAGAAATTTTTTCTGACAGGGGACCGTGTTGTAGAGTGTGTCTGTGTGTATATGTATATATATAAGGGAAAAGGGCATCCAAAGGATGCGTGGGAGAAAGCGCCAGGGCGCTAGCGCTTTAGGCGCTAGCGCTTCACGTGCCAGGCATGTGGGAGCTCGGGCGCTAGCGCCTTGAACAGTAGGACGCACGTGCCAGGCATATGGGCGCTTTAAGCGCTAGCGTGGGTGCTCGGGTGCTAGCGCCTCACGTGCCAGGCACGTGGGCGCTCGGGCGCTAGCGCTTTGGGTGCTAGCGCTTTGAGCGAAGGGCGCTAGCGCTTTGGATTCTCGAGTGCTAGCGCCTTACGTGCCAGGCACGGACGCTAGCGTCCAAAGCGCTAGCGCCTCACGTGCCAGGCACGTGGGCGCTCGAGCGCTAGCGCTTTGGGCGCTAGCGCCTCACATGCCAGGCACGTGGGCGCTTGGGCGCTCGCGAGGCAAAAGGGACTTGGTCTATGCAATGGGAGTTGTACTCCCAGAAAGGAACACTTATTATTTTGTGTGTGTGTGTGTGTGTATGAGGAGTTAAACTCCTAGGATATTTTGAAGCCGATGAAGGAGGCTTCTCCCTCTGGAGCCCTGGATCTTCCCCAAAGTGGGGTCTTTGGGGATGGGTCTTCTTCTTCTTCCCCTCGGTTGGTCGGATCTTGAATGAACAAGAAGTATGAGATTTTTTTAAAATCTCTCCTTTTTAAGATCTGATAGAAGATCCAAGCTCCCCTTTGTGGGTTTTGTGGTGAAAAACTATTTAGTTTTGGAAAAGGAAGAGTAAAACTCTTGATTTAATTCAAAAGAAAGAAGAAGGTTTTAGAACCTTGAGGAAGGAGAAGATCACAAATCTTGATTATTTTCGGGAGAGAAAAAGTTGAGATATTTCATTATCTTTGCCTTTATAGGCTATACATTTTACATATAGCCCCCTTAGGCTTCATAAAATGGCATTTTGCCTATCCCATGGCTCATGTGCCATTTCTTTTTTGAATATAAGCCATGGGTTTTACAAAAATTTGGCTTTATACCCATTCATGCATAAAAAATTAAATAAAAATTATTTATTACATAATTTCATCTTGGCATGGAGGGGGGCCGGCCGCTTCATGTTCGGACTCGACCTGGGCATGGACTCACTTGATCTGGGCTTGGGCTTACTTGGCTTGGGTTTGACCTTGACTTTCACTTGGTCAATCGGGGTGCAATTTTCGACCCCAACACCCACATCCATTTTAGTTTTCTCCAGAACACTCCGTATCACTACGGATATCCATTCCTATTGGATATGCCATCGTATAGTTGCATATGAACCCGAAGGAACTTGTTCGAGGATAATTTCCGGTTCAGGAGAAATAGAATAGGATTATTCAGATATCTTTTCCCATTACATTCTCTAAGGTTGCGAGGGCTCCTGGCATAAGGAGTGTACACCTATTACGCTTATTGGATAGTCTTCTTCCAAACCTTAGGCTGGTGCCGAAGGGTAGGGAAGTAAGAAAATCAATTAGCCTAAAGAAGGTGTACAGAAGGTAATAAGTAAAGACATAATAAAGGGATTGAAGTGAGGGCAGGTAAGTATATGGTTACAGTCATGAATCGGGACACTAGAAGAGGCATTACTAGGAATTCCCGGCTACCCCTTCGAAACATTTTCATGTTTCAGTCTCACTGTGCGATATTAATTGAAAACTGTTTTCCCAATTGGAATCTAACTCCAGGGTATGTATTTACCAAATCAGTTTCTCACATCTGTATATTATTACAGATGGTGAGTGGGAGTAAGATATTGGGAATTGGGTGATTAGATCCTCGTTATATCGGAATTCGTTGTAATTGGTGATATTTGAGGAAATCATCTGGTTTTTTCCTGACGGCAAATTTTTGGTTTTGAATATCCGTTGTTATGCACTAATTTCAAATTGATATATCTGTACGTTTATTTTATAAAGTGAGATATAATTTTTTGACATTATGTCTGTGACATTTACCTATATCAATTGATAGTTAGGTAAGGTGCATTCAACAGCGATGTAATTCTTCTTATCCATAGTACAGTTTTCAACCTACGACGCACAAGGTTTAAGTTATTGAACTCAGGGGACTTATACAAAGTATTGTATGTTGTCCAGTTTCCATTAGGACAATGGGGTTGGTGCTCGTACTATATTCTGTTTACTCATGACTTCTCCAGTTCTAGACAAGCATTTCGTTGAAATACAAGATCCAAATTTTGAGAAGTCATAGGTATAAGAATAAAGTAGAGAACCATTTGTTACAAGTATCAGTATTCTTCAAAGTGATCGAAAATGTAGATACTTGTGTAAGGAATTCCGTTGTAAGTAATAGTTTTGAGAACTTACTTCTCTTTCAGGTTACTTATATGTGGATGCACTCCTAGATGAGGAATGCTACTTGGCCTCATTCCATTTGGTTGATATGCACTAGAGACAGCTGCATGATTTTGAATCCGGTTCCAATTAAATTAGTGTCTTTGTTTCTATATTGGTTATAGAATAGTTCTTATCTTAACGATGTTAAGGTATATGAAGTTGTACGGCTTATGATTAAGACCAGACTCTGGATAAACTCTAGGCACGTTTCAGTAATGGCTGTTTCTGGGTTATCCCGGACTATGACGAGTGTTAACTTTCTACCATCCGGAAGATCAATGGATATATTGTTCTTCACTCGCCACAGTTTTAGTAAAATGGATTATTTTCAGAAAACATTAGTGGGAGTATAGTAGAACTGGAAGTGATTCTAGAACCACAAACGACAACTGAAAATTTAGTAAAACCTAAAGATTCAATTACATTCGACACTCCATTAGCCACTCCGCAGATATGGTGGGTAACCTCAAGCACCCGAGAGGTACTTCGGTCTTCTAAGAGAATGTGACAGGGAGGTTCTTGTTTACCTAGACTTGCCATTGCTGTTGTTCTAGACTATGAGACCCGATAGGAGGATGAATATAGCGTCGTTCTAAACTAGCATTAGAAGTGCACGTGTAAATGACTCTTCCAGATGGTTGTTGTAGTCAATAGAAGCAGCGGAAGCATAGTGGACAAGTAGCTTGTGTCTATTTATAGACTAAAGCAAATATAGCGGAGATAGATCATCTATTTTTGATGTGACAGTCATAGAGTTTGACTTCATCAGAATAAGAGATGGATCTGGTAAGAAGGTAGTAGAGAGTGATGTCTAGGTATTTGGATGACATGCACTTTATAGGAAGTAAAATTCCTATACTACGATCGGTTATACTGTGGTTGTTACAAAGTTGTTTCTCCACATAGGATATGGATAAATATCAGTTTTTCTGGTCACTAGATCTATGGTTTTATATCTAGATTTAGTAAGTGTCCCAATTTTCGGTACTTTGACACTATTCTAAAGTATTTTAGAATGGACGACATCTGGCGTGCTGGTGTACCCGCAGATGATAGAGTCACTCTCTCTAAAGAGATCTCTTCTAGACCGATGAGGAGAGGATTTACATGATTGACGTATCACTTGCTCAGGCAATTGAGTCAATCATGAAATATTAAGTACCACACTAGATATTGCTTTTGCACTAGCTACATTAAGCAAATATATTTATCAAATCCTAGAGAAACGTTGGGAAGCAGTTATGAATATAGGTGAATGTTCTTGGTATACGGTAACGGCACCCTCCTTCGGGAGGCGGTTATCATTTGAGGCTTCCAAGGTGACTTGGATGACAGAGTGACTGTCAGAGTTATAGTTTTCCCTCTTTTTGAGGGGAAGTATGCTGGACAGGTGGTCCAAGAGGATACTGAGGAAGGCCTGGCGCATGATACTAATTAAATTCAGTGGATGATAAAGTCTAAGAAGTTTGTTGGATTTGGAGTTCATTTGTGAACTGGGTCCCATCAGATATCCAGACAAATTCTAAGACAGGTATCGCTCATTTCGGTAGATAGTATTTCTCCGTGAATTTTAGATATAGAAAGATACAGAAAGAAACACCGGAGAGGATCCACTCACTGAGGCTATTTCTCGAACGCAATAGTTTCGCAAATGGGCTTTGCGAAATTGATTAGTAGAGAAGTTGGGTGTTCGGTATCACACGAGCTGTGAGTATGCGACACCGCAATAGTTAGCCTTAAGTGCAAGTGGGAGATTGTTGGCTATAGTGCCCTCAAGTCAATTATTGAATCGCAGGCACGCGATTGCGATGATTGAGGGAGGACCTATACCGGTAGAACAATCTTATTCAAGATGATAGTATGCTATCCGGTTTGTCTTTATCATCATGTAAACCATTAGGTGGCACTACAGATCACTATTACATATTGATAGAGCCCATAGGATTCTTGCTTGACTACCAGCATTATGATGGTGATCGTATAAGTGGGAGCTGGGTGGTCTATAAGCACATCCTTAAAATGTCCCAAGTCGTAGGAGTATCGAGACTGGGCATCAGTACTCCAGAGTAGACTAATGTATACTTATCAAGCCCTGATGAAGGGCGATGGCCGGTCTCACAAGCCATTGGTGTATGTCCGTCACCTATGATAGTATATAGGTGCTTATTGGGTTATGAGTACACTGGACAGGACTCGCCGGGAATATGTTAGTTGGTATTATACCTATTGTCGGATAGCAGTTCCCAGGTGCATGAGTACAGGTTAGTCTGTCGACCTGAGATCGTCATTTATCTCGTGTGAGATTCCACTGTGCTTTGATTACTACCCTATCATGGCTCAAAAGAGTCGTGCAAACATGTTTTGGTTGGGTACTGTCCCGAACCACATAGAGGCAGTGAGCGGATCGTCGGGGATTCGTTTCTCCCGGTATTGGGGGTTGATGTCGCACTGTGCACGGATGGCCATCACCAAAAATCCTTAGCCGAGGTGGACGAGAATTACTGATTTGGATAAGGAGTTTCTCATTGGGTGATGGGCTTCATACCGACACGAATTATCGCGTTATTAGGGGTCTAACTTTATCCTCCCCCTAAACTCAATATGTGATACTCTTAGATGAACAGACCGGACTGTATGGAGATTGTCACGGACAGGCTCGGTAGGGTTTCGGATGAGTTTGCTTATCGGCCTTCCTTTCGCTCAATACCTGGGTAGCCGTTACGTACAGCTAGTGCCGCTGACATGCTTGTGGTTAGTGTAAGTCCACGTTGCCCACCCCTGTGCTTACGGGGAGGCGGAATAGGTAAAAAATGATTTTTTAACACAAGGCAACATGGACTACAAACTAGAGGATCTTTGCTAAACAAAACTAACAAACAAGCTAAAAGTTTTAGCTACAAAGTTAGATGGTTATACCTAGGTCTTGAACTCCTTCTCTTCTTATTGTAGTCCTCCTTCTTGCTTGCTCCTTGCAGTGGCGTGGACGGTCTCCTCCTCGTGGTCTTCTCTTTACCGAAAATAGATCCACCCGAAGGCCTCTACCTTGAGCTCCTACCTCAACCGAGAGGTAACTAGAGTGCTTGGCTTGCTAGACTAAGAACCCTAGAATGAGTAGAGTGATGTCTTGATGGATTTATCTCACAAAGCTCATGGTTCTCAACACATGAGAGATGAGAGCTTTGAGAGAGAAAGAGGGAGAGCTTTGGATGAAAGAGAAAGAGCAAGTAAGAATGAGAATGAAAAAATACAACCATGCTCTCAAAAGAGAATAATGATAATAACAATAATAATTAAGAAATTGTGATGGTTAGTTTTTGAATGACCATTATCATTTCAACATTAAATGCATTTTGCAAGAAACAAGAAGTATCTTGCAAATGAAATGATGATGGTCAAATGGTCAACAAGAGTCAACCGGTCAACCAAAGTCAAAAAGTCAACAAAAGTCAAATGGTCAATCTAACCATGGCACAATTATCCTTAATTAATATTATTAATCATATTTCTCATTCTCATTAGGGTTAAGAAAAAGTCAACGGTCAACAACCCTAATGAGATTCCTCTGCCTCTGTCAACTGTGCATACACACCCGCATCCATGTTCCAAGGAACACGAATACAATGAGACAAAACCAATCCCAAAATAAATACTAGGATTTGGCTTAAACCAAAGCCCGCTAGTAACAACTGTCCGGACACCAAACGTGCACAAGTGCGCGGATGTGAACGAACCCCGTCGCAAAACCATGCGACCTCTACTCTGTTTTGCCCAAAGGCGAATAGCCCTCTGTGTGGGACTCTAAAGACTTGACACTACGATGGCAGTGGGTTTAACCACAGGCCGCAAGCGGTACTAGCTGTACGTAACGGTCCCCAGGTAGATGTCGATAAGAAGATCGATGAGGTGAACCCATCCGAACTCCTACTGAGCCTGAATGTGACAATCTCCGTACAGTCCGATCTGTTCATCTGAGAGCATCGCATGGCGGGCCTAGGGGGGCGGTAAACGTCAGTCCCCTAATAGCGGTACAAGTCATGTCAGAGTGTAGCCCAGAACACCCTGAGATAACACTTGAAACGCTACCAGTATATCTCGCTTGCCCTGGCCAGGGACTTTGTGTAATGGCTCTCCTAGACACAGCGCGATATCAACCCCAAATACCGGGAGAGACGAATCCTGTCTAACCGTTACTGCCTCCAAGTGCTTCGGGACTGCACCCAACTACTACCTATTTGCACGACTCATTTGAGTCGTGGTAGGGTAGTAATCTAAGAACAGTGGGAACACACTCGAGGCGAAGTGACAGTGTCAAGTCAACGGACTAAGCTGTACTCATGTCACCTTGGAACTGATAACTGACGATAGGTATAATACCAAACCAACAGTTCCCAGCGAGTCCTATCCAGTGTACTCGTAACCTAACGAGCACTTGCATACTATCTCCAGTACGAAGTACTGATGGCTGTGGGACGGACCATCTCCCCTCCTGGAATAAGAAGCGTATACACTAGTCTACTCTGGAGTATCGATGCCCTGTCTCGATAATCCTACGACTAGAGACCTGTACAAGGATGTGCTTATAGATTACCCAGCCCCCACTAGTGTGACTGCCATCACAATGCTGGTAATCAACCAAAGATCCTAAGGGCTCCACTAATATGTATAAGCGATATGCTAAAAGAAACATATGTACATATTGAAGTAGAAACAAACCAAGTAGCATACTACCATTTTGAGCAAGATTGTCTATACAACTGTGAATATCCCAAGCTTCCATTAAGTAATATACACACTAGTATGATACAGTAATGGCCTCTAGGGCATATATACTAACAATCTCCCACTTGCACTAGGGCCATGTACTGGCGTATCGAAGACCTATCATCTCGATCAGCCGCTCGAACTGAGTCTGGGGTATGGCCTTAGTAAATGGATTTGCAGTGTTATTCTCTGAATCTACTCTCTTCACCTCGATCTCCCGGCGATCTACGATCTCCCTGATCAGGTGGTACCGCCTCAAGATGTGTCTAGACTTCTGATGGGACCTGGGTTCCTTCGCTAAAGCTATAGCGCCGTTATTGTCACAATACAGCGGTATTAGATCAACAATGGTAGGAACTACCTGAAGCTCCATGAGGAACTTCTTCATCCAGACAGCTTCCTTTGCGGCATCGCAAGCAGCTATGTACTCCGTTTCTATAGTTGAGTCAGCAACGGTTTTCTGCTTGGGGCTCTTCCAGCAAACCGCCCCTCCATTGAGGGTAAAAACATAACCCGACATGGACTTGGAGTCATCCTTGTCACTCTGGAAGCTGGAGTCAGCAAAGACCTCGATCTGGAGGTCTTTTCCGCCATACACCAAGAACATCTTCTTAGTCCTTCTCAGGTACTTGAGAATGTTCTTTACTGTTATCCAGTGTTTCTCTCCTGAGTCCCACTGATACCGGCTTACAACGCTTAATGCGTATGCTACATCTGGTCTGGTACACAAATAGAGCCTACCGCAGATGCGTAGGGTATAGATGACATGCGAGCCCTTTCCAAGTCAGTCTTGGGAGACATTTCTTTGGAGAGGGTGATTGCGTGACAAGCCGGTAGATTACCGCGCTTTGAATCTTCCATACTGAATCATTTTAGTATGGTGTCGATTTACCTGGACTGCGAAAGTCCCAACATCCTCTTAGATCTATCACGATAGATCTGGATCCCCAGAATGCAGTTGGCATCGCCCAGGTCCTTCATGGAGAACCTCTGTGACAAAAATCCTTTGACTGACTGTAGCATAGGAATGTCATTTGCTATTAGGAGAATGTCATCCACGCACAAGACGAGGAATACCACAGTTCTCCCTACAATCTTACTGTAAATGCATGGTTCATCCGGATTTTTGATAAAGTCGAATTCTTTGACAATATCATCAAAGCAGATGTTCCAGCTCCGCGATGCCTGCTTCAGTCCATAAATGGACTTAAGTAACTTATACACTTTACCGCTGCTCCCACTTTGAATGAAACCCTCCGGCTGATCCATATAGACGCACTCTTCCAAATTTCCATTTAGAAAAGCCGTCTTTACGTCCATCTGCCAGATCTCATAATCGTGGAAGGAAGCAATGGCAAGAAGGATCCGAATGGATTTGAGCATAGCCACTGGAGAAAAGGTTTCGTCATAGTCCAAACCAGGTCTTTGGCGAAAACCCTTTGCAACAAGTCTAGCTTTATAGGTTTCATCCTGCCCATCTACACCAATCTTCTTGCTGAAGATCCATTTGCAGCCTACGGGTTTTACCCCTTCTGGAGCAATGTCCAAAGTCCAAACTTTGTTGGTGTACATGGACTCCATCTCGGTCCGCGTTGCATCCAGCCATTTTACCGAGTCACCGCTCTGAATGGCTTGCTGGAAGCTAGTAGGCTCATCATTTTCAATGACGCAATCCTCTCGATCCCCGTCTATGAGAAAACCGTAGTATCTCTCAGCCGGATGAGACTGCCTACTACTCCTGCGTAGTGGCGCTGGGATGTCCGGTTCTCCAGAAACTTCTGGTTCTACCAAGCTTTCAGTAATAGTTTATGGTTCTAGAATTTCTTCCAGTTCTATTGCGCTCCCACTTATCTGATTTCCAAAAAATCCAGTTTCCAAGAAGTGGGCATGCTGAGAAACAAAAACCTTTTGTTCCTCTGCGGAATAGAAAAGATATCCCCTGGAGTTCTTGGGGTATCCCACAAACTTACACAGTACTGAGCGTGCCTCGAGCTTGTCCGCATGCTGCTTCTTTACAAAAGCTGGACTTCCCGATGTCTTAAGATACTTAAGACAGGGTTTCTTCCCACTCCACATCTGATATGGAGTGGTAGGCACAGTCTTGGTTGGAACCTTGTTCAAAAGATATGCAGCTGTTATTCATACCATAATATTGCATTATTATATTCCTCATTCTTATGTATTTTACAGATAAACAGGTGCTTTTGACCCATGTCTGCTACATAGTACAGGTTACAGGTCCTTAGATCTAAAACAGTGAAAAAGATAAAAGACATTGCAAAAGTGAGACTACAACCAGCAAATAGAAGGATCTTGATCAAGCCTACACAAAAGATCAATTCACAAATACAAAGCAACGCAAGGTCCAAGATTACGAAGCAACGGTAAAAGTCCACTGTAATTGTTCACTAGGAGATCTGGGAGAAACCTAGAAGCCAATTTGAGAAAAGTACTGAAGAAATAGGAAGCCCAAAAAGCCCAAAGCCAGCAGAAGAAAAATCATCAGCCAAGCTTCCTATTGGGCCGCGGAACCGTGGCCAAACGCTGGCTGCGACCGCGGTTCCGCAGCTGTATTAAGCCTGTAGGGGAAATATTTTTTACCAAAATGCAGAGCGGCACTGACTAGTCTTCCTGGGGGTATTTTGGTAAATGCAGATATGCGGCAATTGTAAACCTAGGGTTTTCTATGTCCTATAAATAGAAGCCCAATTCCTTGTATTAGTTCATGCCTCCTTTCATTAATAAAATTCAGAATTCTTTTTGGAGAGCATCAATTTAGGAGTAAAGTTTTCAATTCTTGCCCTAGGTAATTTCTATTCCTTACCCTAATTAGATCTTTAATTCCTTACCCTAGATAAATAGTTAGATCTGTTCTTAAATTCCCTAATGAGCGAGTAGTCTCCTCGCTTATTAGGGTTAGATTTGGGGAAGGTTTGAGAGATGAAGATCTCTCACCCGTTTCTTGCCCATCACATATAATTAATAGGACTCCATGCATACATGCACACACCGCTCCCTACGGCACCATATCCCACGAGGTAGCGGTGACACCGTAGTATAAAGGCCCGGTTGCGTGTGTTTTCCATGTAGGTTAGGATAAGGATTGATAAAGGAAGGACAAGAAGCTAGAGGAAGAAACATCTTCCCGATGGTTCTAATCCCCTCTATTAATAATTACCATAACTTCTAATAGATCTTAATATGGGTATAGAAAGCGGTGAGATTTATTGACTTTCCAAACTTAACCTAGACCTAACCCTAGCAAGATTTAGTCATAGTTTAGATCTAGATTAATTTAGTTTTTAGATTTAATCAATCCGTTCACACCGTTCGGAATTAACTCGTAAGAGCAATTAGGAAATTCATAAAATCCCTGTGGACCGACCCGCACTCACCGGCTAGCTACCAAGCGACGCCGTTCTTGATTACGGTTACTAGATAATTTTTAACATACGAATCAAATGACGCCGTTGCCGGGGATGGCGTGTTATTTCTTTTTTGCAATTTCGGGTTAATATAAATTAAAAAAATCATAAAAACTGAAAAATAAAAAAATATAAAAATATATCATCTTTTATTTTTGTGAAGGGTATTTTTTTTGTGAATCTTTGCAGGATCGACGGATTTGGAAAAATCCATAGTGCGAAACAGAAAAAGGTAGATCAGAACAGAAGGGGATTGGAACAACAGAACACCAGATTTTTTTCAGAGACCTGACGCCGTCGTATCGCCGCCCTTCCGCGGCCGTAACGCCATCAGAACCGCGGTTCCGTGGCCATCCTGTCCAGTCAGCGCGCGAAAATTGCACTGTTTGTTTCCTTTTTCCCTCTTCTGCAAATCCCCATATATCTTTTGCCAAATCTTCTGCAGGATTCTTTGCGCTTTAAAAATCTTCCCCCTTCCAAATAACAAATCTTGTGCAGGATTCTTTGCGCCGTGCTTAAAATAAAAAATTGATTACAAGTGATTTTTTCTGTTTTGCATATCTTTAATCGGACTTTAAGGGGCTTGAAACCAATCCAGATTGGGTGGGGATTTCATCACCCTTCCCAAGACCCCAGAAATCACATAAGGCATATTGCATTGACCATATTTAATTAAAAAATACTAGACTCAGCCCTAAGGACGTCGCGCTCAATAGGACAGAGGACTAGTTATAGGTATCGGCCGTTAATCCTAACCTGACTTTGCGGTGTCTAGGCAGGTGTGTCTAAGGCGAGTGGTTACTTAATTAGGACCACTACTTGTAGTGGGGAGCCTCCCACTCACCTGGCACTTACCTGGCCGCAATTGGCGGATAAGAGGCGGTTTGAGGTTCTATTTCTAGCCATTTGGAACAGTTAGGAGCTGTCTAGCTGACCTAGGTGACCCTAGATCTAGGCCTGATTGTGCATTTTTGGTTGATTGAAA
The DNA here is from genome assembly GCA_030015575.1 of Agapanthus africanus. Lineage (NCBI taxonomy): Eukaryota > Viridiplantae > Streptophyta > Magnoliopsida > Asparagales > Amaryllidaceae > Agapanthus > Agapanthus africanus. The sequence goes on along the minus strand of JASDDO010000016.1, from coordinate 589,964,087 downwards.
GTGTGTTTAAGCCCTTTATCGAAAATCTTTTTTGCAAAAAAATTACAAATAAAAAAAAGAGGGAAATTTTTTATAAAAAAACTTGCAACTTTTGTCGCTAAGAAATCCGTGCACCCCAACCTTCTTTATCTTCTCCTTCTTACATCATGGGTACCCCACCTCATAAATCTCTTGCCGAATTTTGGTATCCTGAACCTAATTTTGCCTCGTACATCAATTGTTTCGGTCGATTTAAGGACGATCCCTCCATGCCCAAAATTTCTTTGAAAGATCAAATAGAAGCGTCTAGGAGAAACAGTTCGACTTTGCAATCCACTTTGTGTCAACCATGTCAACCTTCACCACCTTCGTACGTTGACACCACTTTTTCGAGTCCTGTTGTAACTCCTAAACCGATGTCTATTGCTGAGCATATTGCACAATCTCGTAACCGATTTTTCACTCCTCTCCACACATCCAGTTATAGGGATCAACAAGTCCATTAACCTTTTTATACAAATGTTGATCTTACTCCTGTCCAACCATCCAATTCCTACCAGTCCTACCCGACTTTCCCACCTTCACTAGACATTGCTTCTACACAGCCATTTGGGAGTTTCACGTATCCAAACAATTTCGAATCTTTTACCGAAACCCCTTCACAACCCATGTCTAGTTTGGAACAGTCGTTGGAAGCTTATATTTCAGCAACAAACAAAATGGTTAGGAATGTGGATGATTCCATTTCCGCCCTTCTGCAACCTAATGAACCGGCAGCTACTTTCCAACTAGCTCCAAATTTTTCAATATATGAGGAGGCAGTTGGACAGAGTGAGAATTTGAGAAGAGAGAGTGAGTTCTACACCTTTCCAAATCAAACCTACCCATACCCAATTGAAGCCCACAACTCCAGTTTTCTATCGATTGTCCCAAATGATCCACAAGTTGAAAATAAAACATCTAACGAGTTGTGCGACTTTGTAGTGCTTGATTTGCCAGATTGTGAAGAATCCCTTTCAAGTGAAACCACACCTAATCCTTTCGATCTTTACACCTCCAATCTAGAACCTGAATTGATAAATATCCATGCTTTTGATGAGGTGTCAGAAAAAATTGATTTTCACTTGGTTGAGGATATAGACGCCGGGAATATTTTGGATGATGAACCCGTAGATTTGATTGAAATTTTATGTCCAATTCATCATCCCGAGTCATTAAATGTTTCTCCCGAACTTCATATGCGTCTTGATTTTGATGATAATGGCATGGATAGGCTAAATTTTGAGGAGAATATGAGGAAATTATTGAGGATGAACTAGTTTTGTTCGATGAGTCGGATTTCCCAATCCATCATGTTCCTTCCACTGATTGTGTACACCCTCCTAAATCTTTAACCGATACCCTTCCTCACTCACTTCCCTCCGTCCTCGTTCCGACCGTGCAAGAGACCATTACGTTTCATCTCCAATACCAAGTTCGACGTACCCATGTTTGCTCACGAATCTTGAGGGATTTAATCTCATTTTTCCGCGGGTTGATAGATTAGCACAATCGCTTTCTACACATCGGTCATTACAAATTGTGCTAATTTATACGCTCCATCCCCACCCTCAAATGCGTATTAACACTTTCTTTGGTTCTTCTAATCTTCCTTTAATGATACCAAGTGTTGATGAATCACAATCCGATATTTTGAGTTCGATAATTTTCAATTGGACTTTCGATGAAAGTTTCGAAGATATTTTCGCCGACGAACTCGCATTCTTAAACGATACGAATTTTTTGATTAATCAACCTCCACTCGAAGAAGTAGAACCACCACCATTTCTTTTTCTCTTCCGTCATTCTTCTCCTCCACCGAGACCATATTCCATTCTTCTTCCCATACGGTCTCGTGTGCTTCTCATTTCTTTTTTTTACACTCCATTCTTTCACCAACTCTACCTTTATCACGATATGATTTTTGAATGGTTGGTGCTAACTTTTGGTCTATGTAAGGCCTTGTATAGTTTGATTTTTCTCCTCCCTAACTCTGAACTTTAACGCTGTTTTACTTAAGTTTGGGGGGAACCTTGTTGTATATATATTTTGTTTTCTTTTAACAATAAAAAAAAATTATTATAATTAAACAGGGGAGTGCCGACAATTTTGACCCTCTTGGTGTGGCAAGACAGTGAGGACACTGTCAAGTTTAAGTTTGGGGGTATGCTCGGTAAGCCTTCTTCCTTCGCATTCATATGTACATTTTGCATTTGCATACTTATTTTAAAACCCATAAAAATTGAAAATTTTTAAAATTTATAAAAATTAAAGTATTCAATTTTGGCCATAATTGACTTGAGTTTGACAAAAAGGTTAACTAGCTAGGAACAACTAGATCTTAAACTTAGTAAATTAAAAACCCTAAAAATAACCTTTCTTAAAGTTTAACGGTAGAAAGTATATGTCTTTGTAGTTTATTTAGAAATAGGCAAATTTTGAGTTCAGTTCTTGGGCTAAGTTAAAACAAGGGAAAAGTATTGATATTTTTATTAAAGTATAAGTTTGAAAAATAATTCCTAAGTTTAAGTCTAGATTCTGAAAATGTATACCCTACAAATTGCACAAACACGCACCTTGAAATTTGGAATAGTAGAAGAGACCTTGAAATGCTCTTGTCTAAAGTCCTTAGTACGAGGAAAATAAAATAAAAATACAAGTGTGAATAAAGAGATAATAAAAAAATGAACACTGATTTTTGTGATTACTTAAGGCTGCAAAAATAGAAAAAAATATTTAACGAGGGTGCTTCATCACTTAGTGCCTTAGACCAACTGGTTTGAGAGTCACTGCTAAAGCCTTAGGTGTCACAAGATTAGGAATTATGCTTTAATCTGCAAACACATTTTGTAATCGGTTGTTGATACCTCAAGAAATATTAACGGTCGCATGAAGGATGTGTAAGCAAAATTCGTTTAAAAATTCACCAATTAAGAAGTGCTTTGGACAACGGGCAAGAGTATGATTGCTTGATTTGAATTTCCAAGTGTAGGGGTGATATACACACACACGTAGAGGTATGTGATTGGGATTTAGATAAGAGAGAGGAATGAAGAATAGAACTTGTATCTTTAGTAGAGTTGATAGAAATTCCTAAGTGGAGATGGAACCTTAGAAGGAAAACTTAAGAGATGCCGAAAGCTAAATAGGTCTGCAGAACATATATAATCTTAAGTTAAATGATAAAGAAGCGTGAAGAATACGGGTGGATAATTTATGAGTCGAAAATAATAGAATTTCTTGTTAGAAAACCTAATTGGAGAATAAAAGTTAATGGGCCATATTGATAGGATTTTGAGGGTAGTATCCGCTGAAAACCTTCAGGAGACAACACTCCTCCTACTAGGGACACCTAGAGGTTTAACGGCTTGTTGCACGAGCTCAGTGCAATCGCGATTCCCTGCGAAAGTGAGGTTAGGTTTTTTTGTCGAGAATAAAACTAAGTTTGCTCGAGAATGAGCAAAAGATAAGTTTGGGGGTATTTGTTCATACCATAATATTGCATTATTATATTCCCTATTCTTATGTATTTTACAAATAAACAGGTGCTTTTGACCCATGTCTGCTACATAGTACAGGTTACAGGTTCTTGGATTTAAAACAGTGAAAAAGATAAAAGACGTTGCAAAAGTGAGACTACAACCAGCAAATAGAAGAATCTTGATCAAGCCTAGACAAAAGATCAATTCACAAATACAAGGCAACGCAAGATCCAAGATTACGAAGCAACGGTAAAAGTCCACTGCAATTGTTCGCTGGGAGATCTGGGAAAAACCTAGAAGCCAATTTGAGAAAAGTACTGAAGAAATAGGAAGCCCAAAAAGCCCAAAGCCAGCAGAAGAAAAATCATCAGTCAAGCTTCCTATTGGGCCGCGGAACCGCGGCCAAACCCTGGCTGCGGCCGCGGTTCCGCAGCCGTATTAAGCCTGTAGGGGAAATATTTTTTACCAAAATGCAGAGCGGCGCTGACTAGTCTTCCTGGGGGTATTTTGGTAAATGCAGACATGCGGCAATTGTGAACCTAGGGTTTTCTATATCCTATAAATAGAAGCCCAATTCCTTGTATTAGTTCATGCCTCCTTTCATTAATAAAATTCAGAATTCTTTTTGGAGAGCATCAATTTAGGAGTAAAGTTTTCAATTCTTGCCCCAGGTAATTTCTATTCCTTGACCTAGTTAGATCTTTAATTCCTTACCCTAGATAGATATTTAGATCTGTTCTTAAATTCCTAATGAGCGAGTAGTCTCCTCGCTTGTTAGGGTTAGATTTGGGGAAGGTTTGAGAGATGAAGATCTCTCACCCCTTTCTTGCCCATCACATATAATTAATAGGACTCCATGCATACATGCATACACCGCTCCCTACGGCACCATATCCCACGAGGTAGCGGTGACACCGTAGTATAAAGGCCCAGTTGCACGTATTTTCCATGGAGATTAGGGTAAGGATTGATAAAGGAAGGACAAGAATCTAGAGGAAGAAATATCTTCCCGATGGTTATAATCCCCTCTATTAATAATTACCATAACTCCTAATAAATCTTAATATGGGTATAGAAAGCGGTGAGATCTATTGACTTTCCAAACTTAACCTAGACCTAACCCTAGCAAGATTTAGTCATAGTTTAGATCTAGATTAATTTAGTTTTTAGATTTAATCAATCCGTTCACACCGTTCGGAATTAACTCGTAAGAGCAATTAGGAAATTCACAAAATCCCTGTGGACCGATCCGTACTCACCGGCTAGCTACCAAGCGACGCCGTTCTTGATTGCGGTTACTAGATAATTTTTGACATACGAATCAGCTGTTTCTAGTGCATAACCCCAGAAAGATCGCGGTAACTCAGCCTTACTCATCATGGGACGAACCATATCCAATAGAGTTCAATTCCGCCTTTCAGATACACCGTTGTGTTGTGGTGTGTATGGAGGAGTAAGTTGAGAGAGAATTCCATTCTCTTTTAAGTAGCCCAGAAACTCGGCACTCAAGTATTCACCACCTCGATCAGATCTCAGTGTCTTGATACTTTTGCCTGTTTGTTTTTCAACTTCATTCTTGTATTCCCGAAATTTCTCAAAGGCCTCGGATTTATGCTTCATTAGGAAGACATGTCCATACATAAAGAAATCATCTGTAAAAGTAATAAAGTATGAATAACCGCTTCGCGCATGTGTAGACATTGGACCACATACATCACTGTGTATGATTTCCAAGAGCTCTCTCGCTCTTACTCCGTGTCCAGTGAACGGAGTCTTTGTCATCTTTCCCATGAGACAAGATTCACAAGTCGTATAAGACTGATACTCGAACGGATTCAAGTATCTCTCTTTATGTAACTTTGTCAACCGTGTCTCATTAATATGACCCAGTCTACAATGCCATAAGAAAGTCTGATTTGTTTCCGGAGGCTTTCTTTTAAGTGTGTTCTGGACACTGAAAATCTGAGCTTGATTCAGTACGTATATTCCGTTTTCTAATATACCTGACCCAATCAGAACTTGATTTAGGTGGATGTGGACCACATCGCTTACAAAAGTAAAATCATATCCTTCCTTAGAAAGTATAGATACAGATATGATATTACAAGCCATACTAGGTACATACAAACAGTTACGCAGAATCAATATCTTCCCACTTGTCAACCCAAGGTGATATTCTCCTACGGATTTAGCGTCCACGCCCATTCCGTTGGCAACCCTGAGAGTTATATCACCTATCCTGATAACTCTATGGTTTCTCAGAGCCTGTAATGTATTACAGATGTGAGATCCTGATCCGGTATCCAATACCCAGGAAGTAGGGTTAATTGACATACAGTTTTTTATTACAAACACACCCGAAGCCGAAGCCACAACATGCTTCGAATCCTGGCTACTGGCTTTCAAAGCCCTGCAATCTTTCTGCCAATGTCCTTTCCCGTAACAATAGGAACGACCCTCTTTCACTATAGTCCCGAAACTTTTGCCCTTCCCTTTCCTCCTTCGTCCCTGGTTTCCTTCAAGGTATAAGTAGAGGGTAGAGACTGTAGAATCAAGTTAGTTTTTGACCCGTTCTTCAACGTGGTCTTCAGGTCCGTGAGCTCATCAAAATAGCTAGTCTCTGTAAGGACGTTGTCCCCTACAGATGACCCAACAGCCAATCTCGCTTGAAGCAATTCGTTCGAGGTCTCATATCTTGCGATACGAGATTGCTCTCCATATAAATCTTTGTTATCGAGGAAGATAGAAAGTAAGTCCATCTTCTCGTGTTGCCTCTGGTATGCACCATCAACTGAGGCCAACACGAGACACTTGGCATTCGCACAGTCTTGTTGGGGTAAAAATTTACACCCCGGTTGACCGAGTCAAAGTCAAGGTCAACCTCCAAGCTAGGTGGGCCCAAGCCCAGGTCAAGCGGGCCCATGCCCAAGTCGAGCCCGCGGCCAGCCTCCTTCATGCCAACAACAAAATCATGTAATAAATAATTTTTATGTCATTTTTTATACATGAATGTATGCAAAATGGGAATAAAGCCAATATCTTGTAAGCCCAAGGTTTATGTGCAAAAACGAAGTGGCACATGAGCCATGGGATGGGCAAAACGCCATTTTTGTAAAGCCCAAGGGGCTATATGTAAATATGTAAGCCTATATAAGGCAAAATGATGATGAATAAAGGAGGATACTTTTTCATTCTCTCAAAAACCTAGGGTTTGTATTTCTCTCCCTTTTCTGAATGTCTCAAACCTTCTTCTTTCTTCTGAATTAAATTAAGAGTTTTACTCTTCCTTTTCAAAAACAAAATAGTTTTTCACCACCAAACCCGCAAAGGGGAACTTGGATCTGTCTTTAGATCCCAAAAAGGAGAGATTTTGAGATCTCACATCTCTTGATCTTCAAGATCCAGCTAACAGAGGAGAAAGAAGAAGAACCCCTTTCACTAAACCCAAAAAAAACACACTCAGGAGTCTAACTCCTCTCTGATTTCTCTTCCGAGAAATTTCCTAGGCTAAAAGCCTCTTTTTCTCGCCGGCGCTCAAGCGCAGAGTGCCCGCGTGCCGACACGTGGCGTGCTTGCGCTCAAGCGCTCAGCGTTCGAGCGCAAAGCGCCCACGTGCCGACACGTGGCATGCTTGCGCTACAGCAGCCTGCGCTCGAGCGCAAAGCGCCCCGGTGCCGACATGTGGCGCGCTTGCGCTCAAGCGCCCAGTGCTCCGGCGCAAGTCGCCCCCGTGCCGACACGTGGCGCACTTGCGCTCAAGCGTCAGACGCTGAAGCGCAAAGCACCCACGTGCCGACACGTGGCGCGCTTGCGCTCAAGCTCCCAGCGCTCAAGCGTAGAGCGCCCACGTGCCGACACGTGGCCCTCTAGCGCCTGAGCGCACTGCGCCTGAGGTGCTGCCCCCACGCATCCTTTGGATGCCTTTTCTTCCCTTTTTTCTTATATATATACATATATATACATATATACATATGTATACATATGTGTACACACACATACACCACGACACTGTCCCTGTTAGAAAAAAATTTCTAACGGGACGCTGCCCCGCACCCCGCACCCCGCAAGGGAGCTGCTAGCCCCCTTGACCCCCAGCCCGCTATCCGGGTAGCTGGACCCCGTAAAAACACTGCGTGGCTCCCGACATATCCAAAAAACCCTTTTCAAAACACATCATACGCATACTGCACATTGAGTTCGCATGACCAGTTTAACCCATCAATCGGAGGTCCCTCGCTCCAAAGGCGAGGGGTAATTAACGGCAGTTTAGTCCGCGGCTGCCGGAGATTCGGATCCCCACAATCATTAAACCCCGGCCTACCCTAGGCAGGGGGAATCTGTAGTACGCCTGACAAGCGCGCGCGTATTCCCATCTCAATGGGGTGACGAAAAACACCCTACAAGTCTTTTTCCGATGTCTTACGGATATCAATATCCGTGATAGGGGAAAATGGTCTTGAGACGGCAGGGGTTTGATTAGTTAAGAGGTGTCCCGGTTTGTCATGGGTAATGGACATCTGGACAGACCTTTACCAGTCATAACAGTCAGATTCAGTCATTTTATTATCTAGATGTAACCTATGTCTGGTTACGGGGTCGCTGCAATTAAGAGAGAGAGAAGAAAACACTTAGCATGATGCTCTTGCAAGTTTAGATTGGTTTTTAGTTTATCTAAACAGGATGGGTCCCACTGTTTCTCGAATCCCTCCTCAAACCATAAAAGAAGAATTAGTCAGGATTGATCTCACCGTACAATACTTGCTTAACCGTTCAGTCAGGCTGGTGTCGGTACTTCGAAGGAGGTTTTCCGACGCTTTCGCGAAGTTCCTTAATTAAGTAACCTCTTTTCCCTGTGGGCATAGCCCCGCTAACACCTTTCTAGAACACCTACTTGGTTTATAGCATTGATCGTTAAGTGAAAAGTTTCCCGAGAAGTAGCGGATACTCATAATAGGATCGGGATCCAAATATCATTGTGAGATAATGCTGAAGGAATCCTACCAACATTATCAAACTCCAAATGGTATGCAGCACTAGTAAGTTTCAGTTTCTTTAGAAACTCCCGACGTGGATTTTTGCCCCATGCTCTTATGATCTTGACGAAGGTCAACAAATCATAAGTCACATGTCAAGTTCTACCCATCATTGTCCAGGTTAATTTGAACCCACCCGTATATACCCTTGGCGAAGGTCAACAAGGTAATACGACTGTCCCAAACCAACGCATCTATCTATGCTACATATGAACACCCAACAGCTACCAATCACTATGCCTTGACGAAGGTCAACAAACATAGCTTGAATACTATTGAATATTCATATGAAATGACGGAGGGCTACGAATGGTTTTGGCGAAACCGTGAACGTAGTGAACTTGATATAATCGAAGGAACCTTGATAGCTTTTAAAAGGAGTGGTTTAAGCTCCGCGTTTTTAAAAGTTTTCTGTTTTGGAAAAAACCGAGTGATTTTGAAATTGTTCCAACGATTCAGCTTTAGTTTGTTTTCTTTGCATAAATATAATGCGTCCCATCAATTAATCCTACCATTGCAGAAAACAACGAAAATATGACGTACGCTTATACCATCCGCATTCGCCATGGGGCCTCGTCATCACCCGTTAGGTTACTTAACTAACGACAGAGCGGAGGCTGGATCAGTGCGGATGCAAAATATAAGTAACACCTACTAGATATCATATATAGATATATACATTCGTCAGATGTAATGATAGCCATTCCAGATCACAGATGAACACATTGGATATACTAGGAATCCGCGTTTCGTTCGAGCCTGCAACGAAAGACGGATTACACGGTCACGATGAATAGCCACACCCCACCCTAGACCCCTACGGGTGCGGCAAACTACCCACCAAGTACCCAAAATGAAGCAACCTCCCTCAACAACGTGAGTAGGCCACTCGGCACTTCAAAGTACCCGGTAGTTTGTGCACCCCTCCTTGGGTCTATCCTAGGAGCAAAAACAGTAAAAGAAATAATATACAATGGCGGCTACAACCTCATCCCGGATGTGCGGCCATAAAAATAATATTACATCAGTTTACATATTATATCAAATGAAAGATAAAGAAACTCTCATCTCATAAACCCTGGCTATTCATCCGCGATAATCCAACAAGTTCATATACACAATCCAACATTACAGATCACAGATATGCACAACTACCACTAATCGACGTATAGCGATTAGTCGACGTTCAGTGCATATATCATATTACAGATATAACCAATTAGACAAAGTTTGTAGAACTTCGATCAAAATACCAATTTGTAACTACCCCAAACACAACATTGTTCTCTGGATAATCTGGGCAGAAACAAAGTATCTTAAAAATCCAAAAACATCATACTGAACAAACTGCAGGAAATCCGAGTCGCGACCGAGTCAACTCGGCAGCGGATCCTCGGCGAAACGCGTGGTTTCGCCGCGCTTCTGCGGCACTTTGATCGAGTCGTGGGCTCGTTTTTCTTGGTTGTTCCTAAAATACCTTGCACGGATTTTTAAGGTGTGTGGAAATATTTTTAGGGCTGTTTTAAAAATTGGCAGAAAGTATGAGATTTTGACGTGTTTTGCGATTTTTTTTCGGATCGAAATTCTAAACACTTTGCTAACATGCTAGTTGTTGTTTAGCTAGGCTCTGATACCACTGTAAGTCCACGTTGCCCACCCCGGTGCTTACGGGTAGGCGGAATGGGTAAAAAACGATTTTTTAACACAAGGCAACATGGACTAGAAACTAGAGGATCTTTGCTAAACAAAACTAACAAACAAGCTAAAAGTTTTAGCTACAAAGTTAGATGGTTATACCTAGGTCTTGAACTCCTTCTCTTCTTGTTGTAGTCCTCCTTCTTGCTTGCTCCCTGGAGTGGCGTGGACGGTCTCCTCCTCGTGGTCTCCTCTTTGCCGAAGATAGATCCCCCCGAAGGCCTCTACCTTGAGCTCCTATCTCAACCGAGAGATAACTAGAGTGCTTGGCTTGCTAGACTAAGAACCCTAGAATGAGTAGAGTGATGTCTTGATGGGTTTATCTCACAAAGCTCATGGTTCTTAACACATGAGAGATGAGAGCTTTGAGAGAGGAAGAGGGAGAGCTTTGGATGAAAGAGAAAGAGCAAGTAAGAATGAGAATGAAAAAATACAACCATGCTCTCAAAAGAGAATAATGATAATAATAATAATAATTAAGAAATTGTGATGGTTAGTTTTTGAATGACCATTATCATTTCAACATTAAATGCATTTTGCAAGAAACAAGAAGCATCTTGCAAATGAAATGATGATGGTCAAATGGTCAACAAGAGTCAACCGGTCAACCAATGTCAAAAAGTCAACAAAAGTCAAATGGTCAACCTAACCATGGCACAATTATCCTTAATTAATATTATTAATCATATTTCTCATTCTCATTAGGGTTAAGAAAAAGTCAACGGTCAACAACCCTAATGAGATTCCTCTGCCTCTGTCAACTGTGCATACACACCCGCATCCGTGTTCCAAGGAACACGAATACACTGAAACAAAACCAATCCCAAAACAAATACTAGGATCTGGCTTAAACCAAAGCCCGCTAGTAATAACTGCCCGGACACCAAACGTGCACAAGTGCGTGGATGTGAACGAACCCCGTCGCAAAACCATGCGACCTCTACTCTGTTTTGCCCAAAGGCGAATAGCCCTCTGTGTGGGACTCTAAAGACTCGACACTACGCTGGCAGTGGGTTTAACCATAGGCCGCAAGCGGTACTAGCTGTACGTAACGGTCCCCAAGTAGATGCCGATAAGAAGACCGATGAGGTGAACCCATCCGAACTCCTACTGAGCCTGAATATGACAATCTCCGTACAGTCCGGTCTATTCATCTGAGAGTATCACATGGCGCGCCTAGGGGGCGGTAAACGTCAGTCCCCTAATAGCGGTACATGTCGTGTCGGAGTGTAGCCCAGAACACCCCGAGATAACACTGGAAACGCTACCAGTATATCTCGCTTACCCTGGCCAGGGACTTTGTGTAATGACTCTCCTAGACACAGCGCGATATCAACCCCCAATACCGGGAGAGACGAATCCTGTCTAACCGTCACTGCCTCCAAGTGCTTCGGGACTGCACCCAACTACTACCTGTTTGCACGAATCATTTGAGCTGTGGTAGGGTAGTAATCTAAGAACAGTGGAAACACACTCGAGGCGAAGTGACAGTGTTAAGTCAACGGACTAAGCTGTATTCATCTCACCTAGGAACTGATAACTGACGATAGGTATAATACCAAACCAACAGTTCCCAGCGAGTCCTGTCCAGTGTACTCGTAACCTATCGAGCACCTGCATACTATCTCCAGTACGACGTACTGATGGCTGTGGGACAGACCATCTCCCCACCTGGGATGAGAAGCGTATACACTAGTCTACTCTGGAGTATCGATACCCTGTCTCGATAATCCTACGACTAGGGACCTGTACAAGGATATGCTTGTAGATTACCCAGCCCCCACTAGTGTGACTGCCATCACAACGCTGGTAATCAACCAAAGATCCTAAGGGCTCCACTAATATGTATAAGCGATATGCTAAAAGAAACATATGTACATATTGAAGTAGAAACAAACCAAGTAGCATACTACCATTTTGAGCAAGATTGTCTATACAACTGTGAATATCCCAAGCTTCCATTAAGTAATATACACACTAGTATGATACAATAATGGCCTCTAGGGCATATACACTAACAGTTAAATCCACTGCCAGCGTATTGACGAGTTTTTAGAGTCCCACACAGAGGGTTTCCCTGGTTCTGGCGAAATGATGTGGTAGCCGTATTGGATACGTGCAGGGTTCCGATCGATCGATTGTACTATGTACCCGGACTTTCGATCGGACAGTTGATAATACTAGCCGGCTCGGGTTTAAGCCGGATTATTAAATCAAGTGTTGATTTAATAATTTATGTATATATATTTCGATATGTATATTCTAGTATTATATTCTTTATGTTATTCTATCTCTTTGAGTATTCGTATTTCGTACGAATGCAGGTATGTATATATAGTAGAATGTGATCCGTATTTTTTACAGATAACATTCTAGAAGCTGGACAACTCATTTTGGGATTTGACCATTTATTTGAAAATGGTAAATGAGGTGGATATTAGCAAATGGGGAGTATGGTGAAAACCATGCTTGCATAGTGTGCACAAATGAATTTTTAATTCATTTATGCATACTATTCAAGTATGGCTTGTTTTTAAAATTAAAAAAAATGGTTTTACAAAACCAAGTATTGAATTTTCTCTCTCCAAGGATGGTTCATTATTTTCTTCACTTGAGTTTTGAGCTCTCCTCACCATTTGTGCTTCACTCCTCTCTTGAGTTTCATGGTTTCCTCCATCTTCATCTATCACCTCCTCTCAACTCTCTCATGTGTTGAAAATCATGAGAGGAGGTGAGATAAGATAGCTAAACACTTTAGAACACTTACTACATTCTAGGATTTCTAGATTAGCAACCTAGAAACCCTAGTTGCTTCAATTGCATCCTTGATGTGAAGCTAGAGCCATTACTACATCCCTTAGGTGGATCGTCTTCGACGAAGGGAGACCGGCGGCCAAGCTCAACCGGACATGCCTCAAGAAGCTAAGGAGGAAGATGGAAGAACGAAGGACTTGGCTCTTTTGGTATAATCTTTCTAACTTATAGTTTAGCCTCTTTTAGTTGCTAGTATAGGTTTTTGGTTCGATCTTGTGCGGGTTTTGTTTGCGCTAAAGTTTTGAAAATTTTTGTTCCGCATTTGGCCACGGTTTGATGGCCGGGGCGCCGGCAAAACCCAACATAGATATCATAGTTTTACCTTCATGATTCAGTATGACCTAGGAATCGCTGTTTATTCGATTTCTACCTGCTGATATTTTCTATTCACGAGTTGGCAACTCACCCCGTTGTGACACAGTTTTCTTGCAGGTTCGACCGCTTGGATCAGTAGCGGTATTGTTGGCACACAGCTTCCTTCAGAGTGTTTTGCTATGGTGGGTGGGACATACTGGATCGTCCCACTTTTGTACTTTTTATATTCTATTGTATCTAGATAAACTCCATCAATTCAGAAACTAGATTTTGTATATTGGTAGACTTTGACAGACTTGTGTATTGGCGAGACTTAGAGCGATGGGTGTATGTTCGCTTCTTTTGGGCTGTTGATGTCTTGCTTTAGTTATTATTCTTTCTGTGTTTGATCTTCGCCGTAGGGCATCGTTTATATATTTACTGCTTTATTGCGTGGTTATAATTCTGCCAATTGGCGAAGAGCTAGCTCCCGCTTGGGGATGCCTATATATTGCATGTATGTGGTTTTTGGGTCAAAATATATAAGGGAGGTGCTGCCCAAATTTTTAAAAAGGACGAAAAATGTTTTTCAACTAGTATATAATCCACTTATGTTTTCTTATATTATTATTTATGCATTTAAAGAAAAACTTTATTTTATTATACCTTATTTCAAAACTGCACCTACACTATTTTCCGCAAAAGGTTTAGATTTCTGGGTTTCGGTTTACTTGAATTACATTACGCCTTTAGACGTTGCGTGATTCTCGTGCCGATCACGTGCCAAATTTCCGGGTCGTGACAAAGTTGGTATCAGAGCGTTAGGTTTAACCTTGGTTCGAGTTTAGGCTTGACCTTACGGAACTTAGACTTGACTGAGGGGGTATTAGACCTGAATTTTCGTCGCGTAGGTTGACCTTGGTTGATGGAGTAGGTAGCTTGAGTTGAGTGACGTACCGTGTGTATGTTCCGCTGCATACTTACGGCATGCTACTCAACTTAAGTGACCTTAGGATGTACATTTCTTGAGGTTCTTGATTCTATTCGTTCCTATGATCATACTCCCATTGATTTCATTCTTTCTTATGATCATATATCCATTTCGGACCTGTTGATTTCTTTCGTCCCTTCGATCTATCTTCATCGATACCTTCTTGAGCTTCTTGCTAGAGATGCGGTCAGAGTGAGCTCGTCACGGACGAGGGCTGACAATGATGTTCTTCTGGTGACATAGGAACGTATCAGTATAGTGTTTGTGTTGAGATCTCTCATTTGAGGCGAGTGTTCGGATTTGCACCGGATGATCGGGTCATTGATAGAGGCTGCCAGATTGAGAGGACTATTAGTGTATAGCCTACCCCAGAGGCCGTGATATTGTCTACCGTGCAGGCAGATGACCCAGCTGTTGCTGAGATTGACGAGATGTTGCCTCCAGAGTTTATGAGCTGAAACCGCTTGAGCTTTCAGACAGAGATGAGACAAAAGATAGCTAGTCCATCTTGAATAGAGTGACTGATATGATTCGTCTGATCTGATGCGCCGACGCAGGCTCAGTTAAGTTGAAGAATTCTAGTTTGGAGGATTTTACTCAGATCTAGAGTAAATCGATCAAGAGAGGACATTATTCGTTGGATGCTCCGATGTAAGATCGGTAAGTTGACCAGCTTTGGATAGAAGGACCTCACCCAGATGTGTTGTGAGTTGATCGAAAACGGACGAATGAAGTGTATTCCTCCGATAATTTGGACGAGTTCCCGAGAATGTTTTTAGCTAGATATCTTCCACAGAGTGGTGAAAATACCCGAGTTCATATTTCGAGTCCTTGTGAGAGACTCCGGATTAACTGTAGCCGAGAACGAATTGCCGTACGAAGACAGCAAGAGATGACATCGAAGTGGATGATAATGAAGACGAGTGAAATAATAGGTTCGTGCGAGATATTAACGAACTGTGTTACTCCTCGTTGATACCAGAGGATTGATGTGTATGCAGAGGCATTGGATACGACCAAATTCCAGAGGAAAGCCGTGCTAAGGACGCAGCTGTTCGGAAATGAGAAAAAGATTTCAGGAAAGAGTGCCAACCTCCATACTGTTCGGATTAGGTGAGATCAGAAGAGAACCTAAGTAGGTTCTTTCCAGGATGTCGCATCGATAAAAATTTGCACCCAGGATCAATTGTATCGCGCGTAATCAGAGGGCCAGATGCCGACGTCAGTAACGTGCTATTTTGCGAGTGGTCGTGTTAATTGGCCAAGAGATGATCGGCGGAGTGCCAGAGTAGAACTGTTCCATTTTTACACCTAACTGGGCCAACGAGCAGAAAGATTGTGAGATTGGTGATCCACAGAGAAAACAGGGACCCAGAGACCGAGGACGCCATACCGTGAGCAGGAGGAAAGTGGATGTTCTTGCTCTGCCAGCTTTGGGCGCACCGGCATTTTTCGACATTGAAGGAGGTGTAGCTCAATGTCATTTATTGTGATTTGCATTTTATGATCCGAGTATCACACTTTTATCGCTTGGATTTGAGTTTCGATGATTGAGTTTCATGATATTTGTTTTCGTGCATCATGGCTGCACCTACTGGATATTTACATTTGGTGCATAGTTATTGCACTTGATTTATGTTTTATACACCGTTACATTGGTTTTTGTTTTGTGCATAGTTGTTGCACTTGATATCGATTTTGTGCCTTGGCTGCAGATATTTATAATTCCGTAGATTTCGATACTGCCGATTTGATTTCGTGTATGATGTATGCACTTGACTTGACTTACGCACTCGCTATAGCTCACATGTGCTTGCAGTGCTTTGATACGTGTTTTTTGCACACAGTTGCACATGTTTATGATTTTATACACCTTGGCACGCTTGGTGTTGTTTTTATACGCATTTGAGATATTGATGAGTTTTCGGGAACATAGTGCACCAGATTAATATTTTCGTGCATTTACTGCACTAGATGTTTTTGTGCGGACCTCACGCGCTTGATTTAGATGTTTCACGTACACGGGGCACATGTGATGTGATTTTGTGCACACCGGATGCACTTGATTGAGCTTTTTATTCGTGTATATTAGTTGAACTTGATTGAGATTTTCGTGCACTCTAGATGCATTTGATATTGTTGTCATGCACACCCGTTGCACTTGACAGATATTTTCGTGTACACCCGTTACATTTAGTTTTGCTTTTGTGCACATTCGTGACACTTGTATCTGGCTTTGATTTCCGTGCACACCAGACGCACGTGATATTGGATACGCCTTTTGAGGCTGATTTCTACTCTTGAGCATCATATTTTGATGTTGTGTATTATATTATATAGTAGCCGAGCAGGACTGATCTAAGGACAGTGCCTGAGTAATTTTGCATGTATAAAAGTTTACCAAGAGGTTTTTCAAAAAGGAGCTATAGTCTCGCTATTTATTACATGTCCGTGAGTGACACGAACTTTTACGAAGGAAAAAAAAACCTTCTGGGATATTTCAAAAAGGCGGGACGTATATTTTGAGCAAAAGATATATAGATATCTGCATATTTCTTTACAAATGAGCGTCCGCCATTTGTGCCGTGAGCTACGCATCGCACGGCAATTCGGAAAGGATTTTGCATGTGTTTTATTCAGTTTTTAGAGAATTTTATAAGGATGCGTGCTATATACGTATTATAATTTTGACTATAGTATATTCGGATTTTGAGATTCATATATCCAGTATAACTCCAGTGATTGCGTGACGCTTGTCGGAGTTCGATTTTGAGTTTCGCACTTGTTCCCGCCAAAATTTTCTGCGCAAAAGAGCCCAAGGTATCAAATGACAGCGATACGCTTAAGAAAATGCAAACCAGTATTTTTCGAGCTGTATTTGACAAACTCCTGAATGAGAAACAGCTAAATTCTAATGGTATCGAAAGCTTATCGAAAAAAACATTCGATTTGATATATTATGGGCCTCATAATTCATCCGGGATCAAAAGTTATGAGCAAATGTGCTATGCACGTGTAATCTAAGGAAGAAAATGCGAACCAGTATTTTCCGGGCTGTATTTTGACAAACTCCCGAATGAGAAACAGCTAAATTCTGATGGTATCGAAAGTGTCTCAAAAAATCCTTCGATTTGATATATTATGGGCCTCATAATTCATCCGGGATCAAAAGTTATGAGCAAATGTGCTACACACGTGTAATCTAAAGTAATGCTCTGCTACATGGGGGATGCATTTTTAGTCCCACATCAGAAAAAAGAGAGATCCCTTCTCTACCACTCCCATATAAATAAGAGGGGATATCTCTTAGAAAAGGTAGAGTATTCAATTCTCAAATCAGATTAGTTTTCCATATGAGTTTGCTCCCTCCCATAATGCGCATATGCACAAGCGCTATGTGCGCTACGGGCAACGCACGTGCGCCCGCCACGTGCGCATCACGTGCAACGCACGTGCGCACCACGCGAGAGAATTCAATTCTTATAAGAGCTTGCTCCAAGTTAGGACCATAGCCGTTCCCATAATGCGCATATGCGCAAGTGCTACGTGCGTACCACGTGCAACGCATGTGCGCCCACCACGTAGGAGGATTTAATCCTTAAAGGAGCTTAGTTCTCCAAGTTAGGGCCATAGCTGCCCCCCCATAATGCGTATATGCGCAAGCCCCATGTGCGCTACGTGCAAACATGTGAGCCCAACACGTGCGACGCACGTGCGCCCAACACGCGCGACGCACGGTCGCGAACGCAAAAAGTTCTTTTCAGCAGCGAGAAGCTTAAGCTCCGGCCTGTTTTCCCCCCTGATGAGTGGGACAAGGTTCAAAGGGCATCCCTCCATACCTTCGATATATGGCGCTGTAATCTCTCAGTGTCGTCGGAGAGGTGGTGGGTCTCAACGACCAATGATCCTTCTTTCCAAAAAAAGAAAGAAGAAGAAAAGAAGAAACTCCCCATAAGTTTCACACACAGAGAAACCCCCCACAAACTTTAAGAAATTTCAAAGAGAAGAGCAAGCTCTCGGAAGAAGAATTTCTTCGAGGTAAATAAAACAGAGAGATCAAAGCATCTCATCAAGAGGAAGAAGAACTTAATTCTCTTTCTAGATCATAGATCTATAAGACAGATATCTTTCACAAAAAGAGATTGGAACATCTCATCATAAAAAGGGAGGAAGAAAAACTTAATTCTCTTCAGATCACAGATCTATAAAATAAAGACGAAGTCTTTCACAAAAACAAAGAGATCACAGTATCTTATAAAAAAGAGAAGAACATAGTTCTCATATCCATGAGACAAAGTCTCTTATAAACGAGAGTTTAATTCTCAGAACGCAGAACTGATCAAAGCTGCCTAAAAAGAGCCTTAGCGCTCCAAGGCTGGCGCACGATGCTGCAGCGCTCCAACTTAAAAAAGCGCCCAACGCTCCAAGGTTGGCGCTCGGCGCCAAGCGCACCACGTGCTCCTCATGTGGGCGCTATTTTATAAAGAGCGCTCTGCACTCATTGACTGGTGCTCCACGCCAAACGCACCACGTGCTC
This sequence comes from Agapanthus africanus, assembly GCA_030015575.1. Lineage (NCBI taxonomy): Eukaryota > Viridiplantae > Streptophyta > Magnoliopsida > Asparagales > Amaryllidaceae > Agapanthus > Agapanthus africanus. The sequence goes on along the minus strand of JASDDO010000016.1, from coordinate 589,945,223 downwards.
CTCACGTGTGCGCTAGAAGTGCTCTGCAACCAAATCTGGCGATCAGCGCCAAGAGCGCCATGTGTTCCTCATGTGTGCGCTACTTCACAAGAAGTGCTCTGCACTCATTATCTGGCGATCAGCGCCAAGCGCGCCGTGTGCTCCTCACGTGTGCGCTATTTCACAAAGAGTACTTTGCACTCATTGACTGGCGCTCAGCGCCAAGCGCGCCATGTGCTCCTCACGTGTGCGCTATCTCACAGGAAGCGCCTTAGCGCTCTAAGTCTGGCGCTCAGCGCCAAGCGCACCACGTGCTCCTCACGTATGCGCGGAGGGAACATAAACTGTTCTTTTAATAAAACTCCAGAGCCATAATGAGTGTTCAACACTCAAGAAAAGACAAAAAGGTTATCAGAACCCAAAACCAATGCTCAGCATTGTTAAATGAAAAAGGACCGAGCCTAATTAAATGTCCAACATTTTGACTGAGTGGGCTGAGCCCAAGTTGGCCACAGGCCCCTAATTCAGATTAATTGAGCCCATATGCTCATAAATCTTATTAACTGATCTTAGTACCAAACTTGACCACAGATCTCCCAACCAACATTGGTTCAAGGGTACATCTCTTCATACCTCTGATGTATGTCGTTGTAATTCTTCAACGTCTTCAGAGAGATGGAGGGTCCCAATAACCAATAACTTTTGGCACATCCCCAAACGGTTGAACCAAAACCCCCACAGACTATGACGTCTTTAAACTGGACTATGATGTCCTTAAACTTTATGGACTATGATGTCCTTAAACTTCATGGACTATGATATCCACCGATGGACCGCAATGTCCCTAAACTAAAACAATAGAGTCCAAATGCTCTTTTGTTGGATCTAAATGATCCTGTTAAGTAGATCTTAGTCTAAAATTAGACTAACGTATCCTTAACAAACGTTTAAGTTGATCTTAGTCTCAAATGAGATTAACGATCCTTAAACCCAATCCAAACCCAAATCTAAGAAAATACGGATTTGGACTAATTCCCGCCCTACGGGCGACAACATAAATTAGTCTCCGTATACAATCCATGAGCAGCCAAAAACAAAACAAACACCCACAACACGAAGTGACCATCTGGGGAAGGAGAAAGTAGTTACCGCGACGCGGTAGTGTAATTAACTGCAAGGGCTTACGCCTGCAGGGAAGAGCATCCCCACAATCAAAAAACCCCTCACAATGAGGGGAATCTGACGAAGTCTGCTACATCGGCCGCATCTGTCCAAACCCCCGATACACGGTGCCATAAATCAACTTGGCATCTTCGGAGAGGTGGACGGATAAATCTAAATAGCATCTGCCCCTAAATTCAGGCAAGACGACCTACGCGGTTTCGTATTCCCGTTATTCGGCGGCGAACAGATTCTGGCACGCCCGCTGGGACCTTTTCCTCTTTCCACTCCACACTTCGTGTGTCGTGTTTTTCCCGCTATCAGATAATCACGGTGTGTATGTTTGTGGTTTCCCTTAGGGGAGGGGATACTGAAGCCGGCGTTTCGTCTCTATGAAGAATAGCGTTTGCTCCCACCTTAGCAACTCAGGCTCTGTCATATCTGGTGGAGTCAAGTACGGGCCACTTGCAGCCTCAAATCTCTGCAATCCGGCTCTTCAAGAAATCAACAGGCTTCTCTTTGGGTCGATACTCCCACCTCCATCCCTCGGTGCCTCAACGCCGATGGAGGAAGCTCAGAGGAAGTCTGTTTTCCACAGGCGGGTTCCCCAAGCAGCAGCTTTGCCGACGGAATCAGTCCTCAAACAACTGGCACATGTCAACGACCAAGGTCGACGTAGGGGGCAGAATATTCAAGCTCTCAAAGAAAACAGAGGGCAGGCTCGGCAAAATCCTGATGTTAATCAAATCCCGGCCGTAAGAAACGGTCGACGTCGATATCAGCGTCATACAAAATGAGCTGAGGGCAGTTCTCTATATGGTCATGTTTCAACCCCAGAGGTGAAAGTTGTTGTTCCAACTGGGAACAACTTCAAATTATTGTGAAGGGTCAGACAAAATTCTCCTACCGTAATATTGAAGAAGTCTCCGCAGCCCATGGAGATCCCACGAGAGCAAAAACCAGTTCGCTCCCTGAGACAACTTTCCTCATCTATATATATAAGGTATGGAAGCAGGTGAAGGGGGCTCACCCCAAGACGGATCCTGATACAGCGGTTCCTCCCAAAACCAAAGCGGATTTTCACAACAAGAGGCCTAATAAAGCTCAAGTGCCCAGAGCAAACTCCAAAGGCGAAAACTCCAAACACCCCAAGCCTGGAGGCATGGTAGTTCACACAGTCTATGTGGTGAATTCCAAAGACGAAGTTCGAGCTTATACTAGTCACCGACCTCAAACTCGGTCCCTGACAAAAGTTCAACTGCAACGTGAAAATCTGCAGGAGATGATTGCTCAGGCGGCATCACTCGCTAATCCATCGTCTAAGACAAATCCCGAAGACGCACCTGGAGAAAGAACAGAGCACGAGTTGGATATTGATTTCCTAAATCACGCTTTAAAAAAAACGGTATGTACACAAGCAAAATGGGCACGGATGAAAACCCGAAAGGGCGCCGTGAGTAAAAACAGCAGGATTGCCGGCGAGTTTATGAAAACTCGGAAGGGCGCAATATCGTTAAAAAAACAAAAAAAACAAAAAAAAATGGTACGTCTGCAAGCAAGATAGGCACAGATGAAAACCTGAAAGGGCGCCGTGAGTAAAAACAGCAGGACTGCCGGCGAGCTTGTGAAAACCCAGAAGAGCGCAACCTCGTTAAAATAAATACACTTACGAGATCCTCACGACTCGTGAGGGGAATCCCCCCTGTGAGACCCTCACGGCTCATAGGATTCAAAAGCCTTAAGTTACAGAGAGCTAGACATGTTCCTAAACCGTCATATCTCTCAAATTTCCCTACAGGCATGGGCACGAATAAATACTTCTTTGCCAAGTTCTACAAATGGCAAGAAATGTCCCCATATAGTGAATAACACTTGTAGGTCCTCTTGACTTATAAGGAGAAAACATTTTTGGAAGATCCTTATGACTTACAAGAGAAGACATCACTTAGGAATCCCTATGATTCTTAAGGAGAAAATACGCCTATGAGATTCTCACGACACATAGGGAGAAAACCCTTTATGAGACCCTTACGGCTCATAAAGTCAAAAGTCTTAGTGGAAAGAGCCCTAACCCTGTCTACTAATCCACCTTTGTCCAAATCGACAGGGGCAAATGATGAGTCGCTCATGGCAATATCCCAGTTGTAGCGATACAGATGCCTAAATAGGTGTTAAACTCTAAATCAACCTCTCCGGCAAATGCTGCCCCTACAGTCATCTGATGAAGAAGGGGACCCCGTTCGTCTGGGATCACAAATGCCAAAGCGTACTGGACGAAATCAAGCAATACCTGCAGAATCCACCGGTACTGACCGCTTCAGTCAAGGAAAAGCCCCTCATCCTGTACACAACAGCCCTTGAAGGTTCTTTAGGCGAGCTATGGGCACAAGAGAACGACCAAAGGAAAGAAAGAGCTCTCTACTATCGTTGAAGTCAAAATTTGCACCCCGGTTGACCAAGTCAAAGTCAAGGTCAACCCCAAGCCAGGTGGGCCCAAGCCCAAGCAAGTGGGCCAATGCCCAGGTCGAGCCCGAACACGAAGCGTCCGGCCTTCCGCAATACCAACAACAAAAATCATGTAACAAATAATTTTTATGTAATTTTTGTGCATGAATGTATGCAAAAGGGGCATAAAGCCAAATTTTTGTAAGCCCATGGCTTATGTGCAAAATGAAAAGGCACATGAGCCATGGGATAGGCAAAATGCCATTTTGCAAAGCCCAAGAGGCTATATGTAAATATGTAAGCCTATATAAGGCAACATGATGATGAATAAAGCATATACTTTTCATTCTCTCCACAAAATTTTATATCTGAGATCTTTTGTGCCTGCTCCTTCTCCAAGGTTCTAAACCTTCTCATTTCTTTTGAATTAAATCAAGAGTTTTACTCTTTTTTTTTTCAAAAACTAAGTAGCTTTCCACCACAAAACTCACAAAGGAGAACTCAGATCCCTTATCAGATCTCAAAAAGGAGTGATTTTTAAAATCTCCTACTTCTTGATCTTCAAGATCCGGTCAAACAACAGGAGGAAGAAGAAGAACCCCCCCTTCATCAGCTTCAAAACACTCTACGAGTTTAACTCCATATATATATATAATAAATATTTCCTTTTTTTGAAGCATAGCTTCTGGTTCTAGGCTAAAAGCCTCCTTTTTTCGCCGGCGCTCAAGCGCAGAGCGTCCATGTGCCGACACGTGGAGCGTTTGCACTACAGCGCCCTGCGCTCGAGCGCAAAGCGCCCACGTGCCGACACGTGGCGCGTTTGCGCTCAAGCGCAAATGCTCGAGCGCAAGTCGCCCCGGTGCCGACACGTGGCGCGCTTGCGCTCGAGCGCAAGTCCCCCCGTTGCCGACACGTGGCGCGCTTGCGCTCAAGAGCAAGCGCTCAGGCGCAAGTCGCCCCCCGTGCCGACACGTGGCACGCTTGCGCTCAAGCGCCCAGCGCTCAAGCGCAAGTCGCTCCCGTGCCGACACGTGGCGCGCTTGCGCTCGAGCGTCAGGCGCTGAAGCGCAAAGCGCCCACGTGCCGACACGTGGCGCGCTTGCGCTACAGCGCTCTGCTCTCAAGCGCAGAGCGCCCACGTGCCGACACGTGGCACGCTAGCGCCTGAGCGCACAGCACCTGGGCGCACAGCGCCCAAGGCGCTGGCCCCACGCATCCTTTGGATGCCTTTCTCCCCTCTTTTTATGTACATACATATACATATACATATGTATACATATTTGCACACACACGTGCTCCACGACACTGTCCCTGTTAGAAAAAAAATTCTAACGGGGCGCTGCCCCGCATCCCGCAAGGGGACTGCTAACCCCCTTAACCCCCAGCCTGCTATCCGGGTAGCGGGACCCCCGTTAAAACTCTGCGTGGCTCCCGATATATCCAAACCCCTTTCAAGACACAACACACGTACACTGCACATTGAGTTCGCATGACCAGTTTAACCCGTCAATCGGAGGTTCTCTCGCTCCAAAGGTGAGGAGTAATTAACGGCAGCTTAGTCCGCGGCTGCCGGAGATTCGGATCCCCACAATCATTAAACCCCCGCCTACCCTAGGCAGGGGGAATCTGTAGTATGCCTGACAAGCGTGCGCGTATTCCTATCTCAATGGGGTGACGAAAAACATCCTACAGATTCTGGCACGCCCGGTGGGACCAATCTCTCCTCCCATATTTCGGGTTAAACGTTCATGCGAACTCAATCAATATACATACCTATATTTAAACTAAAATAATGCTTTTTCATGCAGGTTTTCAAGCAATCACTCTCCAACAATGTCTCCAAGGATGATCTCAGCTCTCAGCACGACTCCCGTCTCCTACACGATGAAGATGGACTCCAGGACGGTCCTTCCGGCCAGTCTCAGGCGACAATGGGAGGAGGAGCCGCTACCATTCGGCTCTATCCTGTTCGTGTCAGCTAACGCCATCCCGGCTCCTCAAGCTCCAGCAACAGAAAGACCGGTCTCGAAAGGCAGGAGACCAAATGTGGTAATCTCGAGGGCGCCCCAACCCAAACGCAAATCGGTGTCTGGACGGCTTTCCATGGCCCCAACTGGGGGCAAAGCCATCGGAATAAAAGAAGTTGCCAGACATCATGGGCAAGCCCAGGCGATACCTTCGACGGACACGCGGGCAGATGTCTTCTCAAGCATCCCCATCGCTCGGCCTATGGCGGCTTCCTGAAGAGCAGAAGCCTGCCAAGCGCTTAAGGCAGAGAAGCTAAGGCAGAAGCGGCTCAGATATAGAGCCAACAAAAGGGCTAGGGCTCTGGCCATGTTAAAATTTATGAATTTCCAAAGCCCGGACCGCTCCGCGAAACCAGATGCCAGTGATGAAAGAATGGCTGAATGTGTTATCCACACTGTCTACATGGCCGGATTTGAAGAAACGAACCCTCCACTTCTTCACAGCCATGGTGATGATATGGTTGACGCTGCCCAGCATCGGCTCGATCTAGTTGATGAAGAGCCCGCTCAGGCCGATAAGCCAGAGGAGCCCGTGGTTCCTGCGGAATTGAGCTCGGGCAATAAAGATTACTTGGTTGTCATAGCCGGAACTACAGAACAAGCATTATTCCAATGGTTTCAAAGTCAATTTCAGGACAGGGATGAGAAGATGGCCGAGGTTTATTCCAAAGTCGACGAGCTGGCCAACGTTGCGGCAGATCTCGCGACCTAAGTTGCCCGATTGCAATTGCAGCAGAATCAAATTTTGGTTCATGAGCCAGGGATTGATACCCGGGGGCAGCCAACTGATATCCCTTTCAACCTAAAAGCGGAGCGCCTTCACGAAAAATGGCCGCAATCAGCCTCCGGTTCCTCCGATATATACGCCGGGGGGGAATCGCCTCTGAAAGAGAAGCTGGAAAAGGTCTATTCCTTCAAGAGGGAAAAGGTCCACAAGATATTCAGGGACGCCCTAAGAAACGGTCTACAGCTGCCAGAATCAAAGATACCGCAAGAAGAGAATATGACCGACGACCCAAAATATTGCCCCTATCACAGGGTGATAGGTCATTCCATTGAGGACTGCTTCGTCTTCAAAAATTGGGTCGAAAGGCAATACAAGACGGGAGAGATAGAACTGTCTAAAGGCGTGTTAGCAGACAGTCAAGCTACGACCGCCGATTTCATGCAAATGGAGACCGAAGCCTTTCGGGAACCTAACCCTCCCAGACATGTGCAGGGCGAACCAAAAATTAATCGGCCTCAGGGACCGGCGTCAGTGAGGGCACCTACTCTGATGGAGAGAAGGAAGAAGGTGTACTCCTTTAGGAGGGATGAGGTCCGCGATATATTCGAGGAAGCCCTGAACAATGGCCTGCAACTGCCTATCCCGAAGAGGCCACATGAAATGAATATGACTGACAGTCCCATATACTGCCCATACCATAGAGTGCTGAGCCATACCATTGAAGACTGCTGTGTTTTCAAAAGATTGGGCAGAGGACCAATATAAGCTTGGAAAAACCTCACAATTCTCGGATGTATCGGCAAGCCACAGAGCTAGGTCATCAACACAGCTCCGCCAAGATCAATGTTCAAGGAGCTGGGATAAGCAAAGAGGACCACCACGTCGTTAAACTGGGAACAGTCGACCACCACGTAATTAAACCGGGAACAGTCGACCTCTAAGTCGTTAAACTGGGAATGTAAAAAAATATATATATACATGTGTAAATAAAAAATGTGTAAATAAAAGAAAAAATGAAAAGCCGAAATGATTGAGCAACTCGCAATAAAAATCAGCGAGTAAAAATAAAGATGAAAATAAAGCCGAAATGATTGGGCAACCGCGAATAAATAGCCGAAATGATAGGGCAATCGCGATTTTCGCGATGATAAAAGCTGAAATGATAGAGTAATCGCGGTAAAACAAAAAAAAAAAAAAAACAAGGGCGGATGATGAGTTGCTCCTGGCATTATTCCAGTGCAGCAATGCAGACGCCAAACAAAAATCCAGTTTCCTAAAATTCTTCCAGCCCTACGGTTATTCCCCAAATTGACTACCGTATACAATCCACGGGCTCAAATAATTCTCAGCATACTCATGCCCCACCGTAATCACCAGTTACGCGGCTGGTCTCCGCCTTTGGAATTATGCTCCATTGGGAAGACCCACTCGTGTATCCTGACACCTCTGCTTCAGTGTTAGCAACGCTGATGTTGGCCCCTACCCCAAAATTCCAAGCTCGCCATCAATAGACCCCTAAGTCGTTAAACTGGAAACAGATGACCACCAAGTCGTTAAACTGGAAACAGATGACCTCTAAGTCGTTAAACTAGAAACACTAGACCTCGAAGTCTTTAAACTGGAAATAGAAGACCTCTAAGTCTTTAAACTGGAAACAGATGACCGCTAAGTCGTTAAACTGGGCACAATAGACCCCTAAGTCTTTAAACTGGAAACAGATGACCACCACGTCGTTAAACTGGAAACAGATGACCACCACGTCGTTAAACTGGAAACAGATGACCACTATGTCGTTAAACTGGACAGATGACCTCTAAGTTTTTAAACTGGAAACAGCAGACCTCTAAGTCTTTAAACTGGAAACAGATGACCACTATGTCGTTAAACTGGAAACAGATGACCTCTAAGTCTTTAAACTGGAAACAGATGACCACTATGTCGTTAAACTGGAAACAGATGACCTCTAAGTCGTTAAACTGGAAACAGCAGACCCCTAAGCCTTTAAACTGGAAACAGATGACCACTATGTCGTTAAACTGGAAACAGATGACCTCTAAGTCTTTAAACTAGAACAGATGACCACTATGTCGTTAAACTGGAAACAGCAGACCCCTAAGTCGTTAAATTGGAAACAGATGACCGCTAAGTCGTTAAACTGGAACAGATGACCACTATGTCGTTAAACTGGAAACAGATGACCTCTAAGTTGTTAAACTGAAAACAGTCGACCTCTAAGTCATTAAACTGGGAACGAGGGAAATCCACTCATGTGTCCTCACGATACATGAGGAGAACAAACCTTTGTGGGATCCTTACGGCTCACGAAGGAAAAACACACGTGGGAGTCCTCACGACTTCTAAGGAGAACATACACCTGCGAGATCCTTACGACTCGTAGGGAGAAAATGCTTTTATGGGACCCCCACGGCCCATAAAATTAAAAAGTCTTAGGTGACAGGGATCTAAACCTGTCTCCTAAGCCATCGCTCCCCAACCCCCAAGTAGCGAATGATGAGTCGCTCCTGGTACCATACTCCAGTGCAGCGATGCAGACGCCAACCAAATTCCAAATCCCATACCCCAACGGCGAATGATGAGTCGCTCCTGGTACTACATTCCAGTGCAGCGATGCAGACGCCAACAAAGTCCTGAAATTTTTCCGGCCCTACGGTCTGGATCATACATCCTGCAAAACCGTATACAATCCAAGGGCGTAAAACAATACCGATCTCTCTCAAAAAAAAAAGAGAACGGTATGTCCACAAGCAAAATGGGCACGGATGAAAACCCGAAAGGGCTCCGTGAGTAAAAACAGCAGGACTGCCGGCGAGTTTGTGAAAACCCGAAAGGGGGCAAACTCGTAAAAGAAAAAAAAAAGAAATGAAATGCACTCGCAAAGTCCTCTCGACTTTGTGAGGAGAAAATTCCCGCGTGAGATCCCTACGACTCACAAAGGAGCGACACACTTAGGAGTCCCCACGACTCCTAAGGAGAAAATACACCTACGGGATCCTTACGACCCGTAGGGAGAAAATGCTTTGTGAGACCCTTACGGCTCACAAAATGGAAAAGCCTTAGATGACAGGGATCTAAACCTGTCTCCTAAGCCACCAATTCCCAAATCCTCTCGGGGCACATGATGAGTTGCTCCTGGCATTATTCCAGTGCAGCAATGCAGATGCCAAACAAAAAAAACCAATTCCCAAATCTTCTCATGGCAGACGATGATTCGCTCCTGGTACCATATTCCAGTATAGCGATGCTGATGTCAACTCAAGTCAAATAAATCAAACCAACCAATTCCAACATCGACCTCTGCGTTAAACATCGACACTCCGCCTCGGGGAAACATCAACCAGTGACACTCCGTGCCGAGGGCACGTCTACCAAATCGCTCTGGATCAGAGCGTCGACCGTCTATGTCGCAAAAAGGGCAGTGCAGGCTCCCGCAAATTGGGAACCCAAATCGCTCCGGATTAGAGCGTCGACCGTCCATGTCGCAAAAAGGGCAGTGCAGGCTCCCGCAAATTGGGAACCCAAATCGCTTCGTAACAGAGCGTCGACCGTCTATGTCGCAAAAAGGGCAGTGCAGGCTCCCGCAAATTGGGAACCCAAATCGCTCTGGATCAGAGCGTCGACCGTCTATGTCGCAAAAAGGGCAGTGCAGGCTTCCGCAAATTGGGAACCCAAATCGCTTCGTAACAGAGCGTCGACTGTCTATGTCGCAAAAAGGGCAGTGCAGGCTCCCGCAAATTAGGAACCCAAATCACTTCGTAACAGAGCGTCGACCGTCTATGTCGCAAAAAGGGCAGTGCAGGCTCCCGCAAATTGGGAACCCAGATCGCTCCGTAACAGAGCGTCGACCGTCTATGTCGCAAAAAGGGCAGTGCAGGCTCCCGCAAATTGGGAACCCAAATCGCTCCGGATCAGAGCGTCGACCGTCTATGTCGCAAAAAGGGCAGTGCAGGCTCCCGCAAATTGGGAACCCAAATCGCTCCGGATCAGAGCGTCGACCGTCTATGTCGCAAAAAGGGCAGTGCAGGCTCCCGCAAATTGGGAACCCAAATCGCTTCGTAACAGAGCGTCGACCGTCTATGTCGCAAAAAGGGCAGTGCAGGCTCCCGCAAATTGGGAACCCAAATCGCTCCGTAACAGAGCGTCGACCGTTTATGTCGCAAAAAGGGCAGTGCAGGCTCCCGCAAATTGGGAACCCAAATCACTCCGTAACAGAGCGTCGACCGTCTATGTCGCAAAAAGGGCAGTGCAGGCTCCCGCAAATTGGGAACCCAAATCGCTCCGGATCAGAGCGTCGACCGTCTATGTCGCAAAAAGGGCAGTGCAGGCTCCCGCAAATTGGGAACCCAAATCGCTCCGTAACAGAGCGTCGACCGTCTATGTCGCAAAAAGGGCAGTGCAGGCTCCCGCAAATTGGGAACCCAAATCGCTCCGGATCAGAGCGTCGACCGTCTATGTCGCAAAAAGGGCAGTGCAGGCTCCCGAAAATTAGGAACCCAAATCGCTCCGGATCAGAGCATCGACCGTCTATGACGCAAAAAGGGCAGTGTAGGCTCCCGCAAATTGGGAACCCAAATCGCTCCGGATCAGAGCGTCGACCGTCTATGTCGCAAAAAGGGCAGTGCAGGCTCCCGCAAATTGGGAACCCGAATCGCTCCGGATCAGAGCGTCGACCGTCCAGGTCGTAAAAAGGGCAGTGCAGGCTTCCTACAAAGCAGGAACCAGATCACTCCGGGCCAGGGAAACGTCTACCACTGACACTCCGTCTCGGAGACGCGTCAAGCGTCGACCGTCCACGTCGTAAAAAGGGCAGTGCATCCCAAAGAGTGGGAAACAAGGCAAGTCGCCTCCACGTGAAAGATAATCCATCAATTTCATGCACACGACTCACATATGTGGTGTGCATTTATTGATGGGGGGCACTTTGTTGAAGTCAAAATTTGCATCCTGGTTGACCAAGTCAAAGTCAAGGTCAACCCCAAGCCAGGTGGGCCCAAGCCCAAGCAAGTGGGCCAATGCCCAGGTCGAGCCCGAACACGAAGCGTCCGGCCTTCCGCCATGCCAACAACAAAAATCATATAACAAATAATTTTTATGTAATTTTTGTGCATGAATGTATGCAAAAGGGGCATAAAGCCAAATTTTTGTAAGCCCATGGCTTATGTGCAAAATGAAAAGGCACATGAGCCATGGGATAGGCAAAATGCCATTTTGCAAAGCCCAAGAGGCTATATGTAAATATGTAAGCCTATATAAGGCAACATGATGATGAATAAAGCATATACTTTTCATTCTCTCCACAAAATTTTATATCTGAGATCTTTTGTGCCTGCTCCTTCTCCAAGGTTCTAAACCTTCTCATTTCTTTTGAATTAAATCAAGAGTTTTAATCTTTTTTTTTTCAAAAACTAAGTAGCTTTCCACCACAAAACCCACAAAGGGGAACTCAGATCCCCCATCATATCTCAAAAAAGAGTGATTTTTAAAATCTCCAACTTCTTGATCTTCAAGATCCGGCCAAACAACAGGAGGAAGAAGAAGAACCCCCCTTCATCAGCTTCAAAACACCCTAGGAGTTTAACTCCATATATATATATATATATAATAAATATTTCCTTTTTTTTTGAAGCATAGCTTCTGGTTCTAGGCTAAAAGCCTCCTTTTTTCGCCGGCGCTCAAGCGCAGAGCGTCCGCGTGCCGACACGTGGCGCACTTGCGCCCTAGCGCTCAGCGCTCGAGCGCAAAACGCCCACGTGCCGACACGTAGCGCGTTTGCACTACAGCGCCCTGCGCTCGAGCGCAAAGCGCCCACGTGCCAACACATGGCGCGTTTGCGCTCAAGCGCAAATGCTCAAGCGCAAGTGGCCCCGGTGCCGACACGTGGCGCGCTTGCGCTCAAGCGCAAGCGCTCGAGCGCAAGTCCCCCCGGTGCCGACACGTGGCGCGCTGGCGCTCAGCGCAAGCACTCGAGCGCAAGTCCCCCCCCGTACCGACACGTGGCGCGCTTGTGCTCAAGAGCAAGCGCTCAGGCGCAAGTCGCCCCCCGTGCCGACACGTGGCACGCTTGCGCTCCAGCGCCCAGCGCTCAAGCGGAAGTCGCTCCCGTGCCGACACGTGGCGCGCTTGCGCTCGAGCGTCAGGCGCTGAAGCGCAAAGCGCCCACGTGCCGACACGTGGCGCGTTTGCGCTACAGCGCTCTGCGCTCAAGCACAGAGCGCCCACGTGCCGACACGTGGCACGCTAGCGCCTGAGCGCACAGCACCTAGGCGCACAGCGCCCAAGGCGTTGGCCCCACGCATCCTTTGGATGCCTTTCTCCTCTCTTTTTATGTACATACATATACATATGTATACATATTTGCACACACACGTGCTCCACGACACTGTCCCTGTTAGAAAAAAATTTCTAACGGGGCGCTGCCCCGCACCCCGCAAGGGGGATGCTAGCCCCCTTGACCCCCAGCCCGCTATCTGGGTAGCGGGACCCCCGTTAAAACTCTGCGTGGCTCCCGATATATCCAAACCCCCTTTCACGACACAACACACGTTCACTGCACAATGAGTTCGCATGACCAGTTTAACCCGTCAATCGGAGGTTCTCTCGCTCCAAAGGCGAGGGGTAATTAACGGCAGCTTAGTCCGCGGCTGCCAGAGATTCAGATCCCCACAATCATTAAACCCCTGCCTACCCTAGGTAGGGGGAATCTGTAGTACGCCTGACAAGCGCGCGCGTATTCCCATCTCAATGGGGTGACGAAAAACACCCTACAACTATTTGAGTCGAGTTCTCATAGGGGCAGAAAATAACTACCCCCCCATCGAAAAACACTGCCTGGCGTTAATCTTCGCGATAACAAAGTTCAGACACTATGCGTTGGCGCATGAGTTCCACCTCATATCAAAAGTGGATCCTCTCAAATATTTGATGTCAAGAGCCATACTAACAGGGCGGCTCGCTAAATGGGCCCTACTCTTAATGGAATTCTCGGTAACATATCGACCGCTCAAGGCAGTGAAAGGCCAGGCCATCGCCGACTTCCTCACTGAGCATCCGATACCTGCCGATTCACTCCTAAATTGTGAATTGCCAGACGAGTACGCTTTTGACACGATTGACGGGGAGAAAGGAGAGAGTGACACCCGATGGGAACTCTATTTCGGTGGGGCATCTTCCATGAAGAAGCGAAAGCATAACTCCCCCATAATCAAATCTGGGGTAGGCCTCATCTTTGTGACTCCACAAGAAGGGATGATGCGCTTTGTCTTTTCCCTAATAGAGCCGAATATAAACAATGAAGCTGAATATAAAGCTTTGATACCAGGTCTTGAGATCGCTGTCGACATGGGAATCGAAAACCTCCTCATATACGGAGACTCCCAACTGGTCGTTAGTCAAGTAAACGGCGACTATCAAACGTGCAAACCAGAGTTGGTAAGGTACGGTGAGAGAGTGCAACAATTGCAGACTCAAATTCCCGCCTACGCCCTAGAAAGCATACCGCGTGTGGAAAATAGCAAGGAGATACGTTAGCCAAACTCGCTAAAGAACTGGCTGACGAAAACCTCGATGACGTAAGGATCATGGTACAAAGTCGTCGGGTTCTTGCACCAACGGAAATATCTTCAGAGTCGTCAGAAGAAAAGGAAGCGACCAAGCAAACGGCCTTACGAATAAAAGATCAGGAAAAGGCTAAGGATTGGAGGGAAGTCTTTATAGACTACTTCGAATCCCGTCGAACACCTAAAGATGCATCCTCAAGACATCAGCTCATGAAACGAGCTCTGTCTTTCGCCTTCGTTAATGATACTTTATACAAGAGATCATTCGACTCTCTGTGTCTAAGATGCTTAGGACCTGAAGAAGCAAGGAGAGTCGTCCAAGAAACTCACGACGGACTCTACGGTTCTCATCAAGCCGGGCCAAAGATGAAGCTGAAGATCAAAAGGATGGGCTACTATTGGCCCACGATGATCCAAGACTGTCTCGAATACGCGAAGCAGTGCCATTCATGCCAAATTCACGGGGACTTTATCCACCAACATCTGAATCCGCTATACCCAACAGTTGCTAGCTGGCCGTTCGAAATGTGGGGAACTGATATAATCGGGCCCATCGAACCAGCGTCATCCAGAGAACATCGATTCTTATTGGCGACAACCGATTATTTCTCTGAGTGGGCAGAAGCAGTACCGCTAAGAAAGGTGAAGACGAAGAATATTCTCCATTTCTTCAATACACACGTCATCTATCGGTTTAGCACTCCGCGACGGATTATTTCCGATAACGGGCCAGCCGACAGAAGTCACAAAATTAGCCGCTTTGCACAGCAGCATAATATAGACTGGAAATACTCTTCGGTCTATAATCCCTGAGCTAACGGTCTAGATGAGGCTTTCAATAAGGCCTTGACGAAGATCATAAAGAAAACGGTGTCCAAAAACAAAAAGGACTGGCATGAAAGATTGCATGAAACTTTCTGGGCGTATCGAACTACATTCAAAACGGCCACAAATACAACGCCGTATGCATTGGTATTCGGCGCAGAAGCGGTACTCCCCTTGGAGGTAGAGCTACCCTCTCTACGAGTGGCGGTTCATTACGAGCTAACAGACGAAGAGAATGCTCATGTTTGGCTTGAGGAGCTTAACGCCTTTGATGAAACTCGGCTCATGGCGCAGCAAAACTTGAAGGCTTACAAAGCAAAGATGACGCGCTCATACGAGAAATTGACTAGGCCAAGGACATTTCGCCAAAGCGAACTCGTGCTAGTCGTCAAGAGATCTATGATCCCCAATCGTGCCAAACGGGGGAAATTCGAGCCAAACTATATGGGCCCGTATATCATATACAAGGTCTACCAAGGTGGGGCTTATTTGTTCATGAATATGCATGGCGAAAGACCCTTTAGGCCAATAAACGGTCGGTTCTTGAAAAAATACTACGCCTGACCGAAACGTCTGTAAACTACTACGAACCGCAGCATCCTAAGTCTGACGCAAAAAAAATATAATAAAAAAGAGAGAGAGAAAGAAAAAAAAATGATACGTCCATAAACGAGATGGGCACGGATGAAAACCCGAAAGGGCTCCGTGAGTAAAAGAAGCAGGGCTACCGGCGAGTTTGTGAAAACTCGAAAGGGCGTAATCTCGTTAAAAGACACTTGCAAGGTCCTCTCGATCTTGTAAGGAGAAAATACCTGAGTAAGATCCTTACGACTCACAAGGGAGCAACACACTTAGGGATCCCCACGATTCCTGAGGAGAAGTTACGCTTACAAGATCCTCACGATTCGTAAGGAGAATTCCCCTATGAGACCCTCACGGCTCATAGGATTCAAAAGTCTTAAGCTACAGGGATCTAAAGCTGTTCTTAAGCCGTCATACACCCCAATAATGCCCTACAGGTGGTCCAATTCCGGCCCTTGTATACAATTCACGGGCAAAAACAAACATTTCCCCAACAGAGTTCCACTAGCAACGAGGGATATCCTCACATGGTGAACGACCCTTGTAAGTCCTCTCGACCTATAAGAACAAAACACTCTTGTAAGATCCTTACGACTTATAAGAGAACATACACTTAGAAATCCTCACGATTCTTAAGAAGAAAACACACTTACGAGATCCTCACGACTCGTAAGGAGAAACATCTTTATGAGACCCTTACGGCTCGTAAAGTCAAAAACCTTAATTGACAGGATCTTAACCCGGTCTACTAGGCCACCTTTGTTCAAGCCGACAAAGGCAAATGATGATTCGCTCCTGCCCATACCCCAGTTGAAGCGATGTTGATGCCTAAATTGGTATCAGATCTTAAGTCCCATACTCGCGGCAAGAAATCAGCGAGCCATAAATGCATATGAAATAGCCGAAATGATTGAGCAACTTGTAACAAAATCAGCAAGTAAAATATATGCATACAAAAATAACCGAAATGATTGGGCAACTCGCAATAAAAAGTAACGAGTAAAAAGAAAAAATAACCGAAATGATTGGGCACCGCGAGAAATAGCCGAAATGATTGGATAATCGCGACTTTCGCTATACAAAAAAGCTGAAATGATAGAGCATCGCGGAAAGAAAACAAAAAAAATACATATAAAATGTAACTTTTGCCCTGCAGGTAAGTCCATACTGACCCCTGTATACAATTCATAGGCATAAACAAAAGGGAACCACATTTCCTCACTAGGCTCTTTCAAACAGAGAGTCAAATCTCGACGGCGACATCTACAGCCTGGAGACTCACAAAGGCGTTCCTCCTCATTCCAGCAGGATACGGACGTGACACTACCAACCGGAGCCACGGCAAAGTCCCCAATTCCAAGTCTCGCGGTTCAAAGAAAACAGAAAGTCAACTTCGACACTGTAGGAAACGGAGAAAGTCGATCCCGGCACCGTAGAAAACGGAGAAAGTCTACCCCGACACCGTAGAAAACGGAGAAAGTCGATCCCCGACATCGTAGGAAACGGATAAAGTCGATCCCGACACCGTAGAAAATGGAGAAAGTTGATCCCCGACATTGTAGAAAACGGAGAAAGTTGATCCCCGACCCCGTAGAAAACGGAGAAAGTCGACCCCGACACCGTAGAAAACGGAAAAAGTCGATCCCCGACACCGTAGAAAACGGAGAAAATCGATCTCGACAACATACAAAACGGAGAAAGTCGATCCTCGACACCGTAGAAAATGGAGGAAATCGATCCCGACACCGTAGAAAACGGAGAAAGTCTACCCCGACACCATAGAAAACGGAGAAAGTCGATCCCCGACACCGTAGAAAACGGAGAGAGTCCACCCCGACACCGTAGAAAATGGAGAAAGTCGATTCCCGATACCGTATAAAATGGAGAAACTCGATACCCGACACAGTAGAAAACGGAGAAAGTCGATCCCGACACCGTAGAAAACGGAGAAAGTCGGTCTCCGACACAGTAGAAAACGGAGAAAGTCGATCCCCACACCGTAGAAAACGGAGAAAGTCGATCCCGACACCGTAGAAAATGGAGAAAGTCGACCCCGACACCGTAGAAAACGGAGAAAGTCGATCCCCGACACCGTAGAAAACGGAGAACATTGATCCCGACACCGTAGAAAACGGAGAAAGTCAACCCCGACACCGTAGAAAACGGAGAAAGTCGATCGCCGACACCGTAGAAAACGGAGAAAGTCGATCCTCGACTCCGTAGAAAACGGAGAAAGTCGATCCCCGACACCGTAGAAAACGGAGAAAGTCGATCTCCGATACCGTAGAAAACGGAGAAAGTCAACCCTCAACCTTCCCGTCAAAGTAACGCTTCGACTCGGGAACAAGTCAACTCATCAACCACTTATAAGTCCTCTCGATTTATAAGGAAGAAAATTCTCTTGTGAGATTCTTACGACTCTCAAAAGAAAACGCACTTAGGAGTCCTCACGACTCCTAAGGAGAAAATACACCTACGGGATTCACACGACTCGTAGAGAGAATAGTTTTTATGAGACCCTTACGGGTCCTAAAGTTGAAAAGTCTTAAGCGGCAGATCTAAACCTGTTTCCTAAACCATCGCTACCCTACAAAGGGTTCAAGATAAACTGTTATTTACCATCTACGGGCCACATTTTCCAAAATTACATGCCACTAAAATGAAGAAGCTACTTACAGGTCCTCACGATTCGTAAGGAAAAAATACCCGAGTGAGATCCTTACGAACGGAGGCGATGGACACTTAGAAATCCTCACAATTCCTAGGGAGAATATGCTCCTATGAGATCCTCTCGACTCATAGGAAGAAAAAACCTTCTTAAGACTCTTACGGCTCATAAAGATGAAAAAAGTGTTAGGCTACAAGGACCCTAAACTTGTCTTCTAAGCCCTCAATTCAATGGTCATGCATAACTCTGCACTACTTCACCCACGTACATACTTACGTAGGCAAAGTAGTGGAGGGAATTTTTTCCCGCCAAAATTTTCTGTGGAAAAGAGCCCAAGGTATCAAATGGCAGCGATACGCTTAAGAAAATGCAAACCAGTATTTTCTGGGCTGTATTTTGACAAACACTCGAATGAGAAACAGCTAAATTCTGATGGTATCGAAAGCGTCTCGAAAAAAAACCTTCGATTTGATATATTATGGGCCTCATAATTCATCCGGGATCAGAAGTTATGAGCAAATGTGATATGCACGTGTAATCTAAGGAAGAAAATGCGAACCAGTATTTTCCGGGCTGTATTTTGACAAACTCCCGAATGAGAAACTGCTAAATTCTGATGGTATCGAAATTTTCTCGAAACATCCTTCGATTTGATATATTATGGGCCTCATAATTCATCCGAGATCAAAAATTATGAGCAAATGTGCTACGCATGTGTAATCTAAAGTAATGCTCTGCTACACAGGGATGCATTTTTAGTCCCACATCGGGAAAAAGGGAGTTCCCTTCTCTACCACTCTCATATAAATAAGAGGGGATATCTCTTAGAAAAAGTAGAGAATTCAATTCTCAAAGGAGATTAGTTCTCCATAGGAGCTTGCTTCCCCCATAATGCACATATGCGCAAGCGCCATGTGCGCTACGTGCAACGCACGTGCGCCAGTCACGTGCGCACCACATGCAACACACGTGCGCACCGCGTGCGAGTATTCAATACTCATAGGAGCTTGCTCCAAGTTAGGGCCATATCTGCTCCCATAATGCGCATATGCGCTAGCGCTACGTGCAACGCACGTGCACCCGGTACGTGCGCACCACGCGCAACGCACGTATGCCCACCACGTAGGAGGATTTAATCCTCAAAGGAGCTTAGTTCTCCAAGTTAGGGCCATAGCTGTCCCCTATAATGCGCATATGCGTAAACCCCATGTGCGCTACGTGCAAACATGTGCGCCCAACACGTGCGACGCACGTGCGCAAACGCAAAAAAGCCCTTTTCAGCAGCGAGAAGCTTAAGCTCTAGCCTGTTTTTTCCCCTGATGATTGGGACATGGTTCAAAGAGTATATCTCTCCACACCTTCGATATATGGCGCTGTAATCTCTCAATGTCGTCGGAGAGGTGGTGGGTCCCAACGGCCAATGATCTTTCTTTCCAAAAAAAAAAAAGAAGAAGAAAGGAAGAAACTCCCCATAAGTTTCACACACAGAGAAACCCCCCACAAACTTTAAGAAATTTCAAAGAGAAGAGCAAGCTCTCGGAAGAAGAATTTCTTCAAGGTAAATAAAATAGAGAGATCAAAGCATCTCATCAAGAGGAAGAAGAACTTAGTTCTCTTTCTAGATCATAGATCTATAAGACAGATGTCTTTCACAAAAAGAGATTGGAACATCTCATCATAAAAAGGGAGGGAGAAAAACTTAATTCTCTTCAGATCATAGATCTATAAAATAAAGACGAAGTCTTTCACAAAAACAAAGAGATCATAGTGTCTCATAACAAAAAGAAGAACATAGTTCTCAGATCCATGAGACAAAATCTCTTATAAACGAGAGTTTAATTCTCAGAACGCAGAACTGATCAAAGGTGCCTAAAAAGAGCCTTAGCGCTCCAAGACTGGCGCATAGCACCGCAACGCTCCTAGAGTTCCAGTTTAAAGAAGCGCCCAGCGCTTCAAGGTTGGCGCTCATCGCCAAGCGCATCACGTGCTCCTTATGTGGGCGCTATTTTATAAAGAGCGCTCTGCACTCATTGACTAGCGCTCAGCGCCAAGCGCGCCACGTGCTCCTCACGTGTGCGCTATTTCACAAGAAGTGATTGCACCTAAATCTGGCGATCAGCGCCAAGCACGCCACGTGCTCCTTACGTGTGCTATTTCACAAAGAGCGCTATGCACTCATTGACTGGCGCTCAACGCCAAGCGCGCCACGTGCTCCTCACGTGTGCGCTATCTCACAGGAAGCGCCTTAGCGCTCAAAGTCTGGCGCTCAGCGCCAAGCGCACCACGTACTCCTCACGTGTGCGCTGAGGGAACAGAAACTGTTCTTTTAATAAAACCCCAGAGCCTTAATGAGTGTTCAACACTCAATAAAAGACAAAAAGGTTGTCAGGACCCAAAACCAATGCTCAGAATTGTTAAATGAAAAAGGACCGAGCCTAATTAAATGTCCAACATTTTGATTGAGTGGGCTGAGCCTAAGTTGGCCACAGGCCTCTAATACAGATTAATTGAGCCCATATGCTCATAAATCTTGTTAACTGATCTTAGTCCCAAACTTGACTACAGATCTCTCAACCAACATTGGTTCAAGGGTACATCTTTTCATACCTCTGATATATGTCGTTGTAATTCTTCAACATCTTCGGAGAGATGGAGGGTTCCAATAACCAATAACTTTTGGCGCATCCCCAAACAGTTGAACCAAAACCCCCACAGACTATGACGTCTTTAAACTGGACTATGATATCCTTAAATTTTATGGACTATGATGTCCTTAAACTTCATGGACTATGATTTCCTTAAACCCGATGGACCGCAATATCCCTAAACTAAAACAATAGAGCCCAAATGCTCTTTTGTTGGATCTAAATGATCCTGTTAAGTAGATCTTAGTCTAAAATTAGACTAACGTATTCTTAACAAACGTTTAAGTTGATCTTAGTCTCAAATGAGATTAACGATCCTTAAACCCAAACCAAACCCAAATCTAAGAAAATACGGATTTGGACTAATCACCGCCCTACGGGCGACAACATAAATTAGTCTCCATATACAATCCACAGGTAACCAAAAACAAAATAAACACCCACGACACGAAGTGACCATCTGGAGAAGGAGAAAGTGATTACCACGACGCTGTAGCGTAATTAACTGCAAGGGCTTGCGCTTGCAGGGAAGAGCGTCCCCACAATCAAAAAACCCCTCACAATGAGGGGGAATCTGACGAAGTCTGCTACATCGACCACATCTGTCCAAACCTCCGATACACGGTGCCATAAATCAACTTGGTATTTTCGGAGAGGTGGACGGATAAATCCAAATAGCATCTGCTACCAAATTTAGGCAAGATGACCTACGCGGTTTCATCTTCCCGTTATTCGGTGGCGAACAACACTCGTTTTCATGCGCACTTGATACGCTGTGGTATTTCTAAGTATTCCGTGATTTCGGAGCCCCGTTGATTTAAATAGATTATTGAAATGTTTTAGTATTTGGAGGTTTAAATTTAAATTCGGGGACCGGATTTTTTTAAGGGGGGAAAATTGTAACATTTCAGAAATATAAAATATTATTTTTGAATTTAAATATTAAAATAATATATTTCACGAAAACTATTCGATTTGCAAATTGGGATTTTTGTAAAATGGTATAATTATATACCGATATTTGGAAAATATTTAGGAATTTATATGTATTAATTATTAAAAAGGTATTTATTGGATTTGGGTATTTTATAATTAATTATACGCAAATTTAAATTAAACTTGATTAGTGCAGTACTAATTACGATTAGGCTAAATCCGTATTTTTTTAAATATCCATGATTAGTGCACCATGACATGTTGCATTTTGATTACATGATGGTTTCATTTGTATTTATGTTGGTTTTAAATGAGAGAGATAAAAAGAAAAGAAAAAGAAAATAGAGCATGATTGAGAAGAAAGAGGGGGGGACACAATGATCACATGAAGCATGGCATGAGAGCATGCCATGAGAGAGAGTGAGAGTGAGAAAAAGAGAGAGACCCTTGACCAATTCTTCATCTCAATTCTCATTTCCTTTCTTCAATTCCTACTTCATCCCTTTCTCTTCCTCCTTCAACCTCCACTTTCTCCTCCACAAACACCCTAAATCATATCAAAACCCCATACTCCCTTCATTAAAAGTGACCACCCCTCACCCTATATCCCATGGTTGAATCAAATTTGGATTTTGAGCACTTGAAGCATCTAGGGTTTTTCTTGAGTTGCTCCCAAGAGGTATAATTCTCACTTCCCACCTTGTAATTAATTTCTTTACCCCTTAGTTTAGTTTAGTGTTCGATTAAGCATGTTTAGTGACCCTAGAAATTTCCTAGTTGATGTTTAGTGGACGTGTGGACTTGTAAAGTGGTAATTGAGGTGTAGTGGGTGTTTATAAGACCTTGGTGATATTAATTCTGGCCAAGACCAGAGACTAAAACCCAGTACACGAACTTAGAATTTTTCCGATATCGGTTTTCATTGATTTTTGTTGCTCAAATGGAATTTGGAGCAACTTGGGGTCTTTATAAGAAAAATAAACAACTACATTGACCTAGTTAGATCACTAGAAGACCACCACAGAAGAACGAGACCAAAATCCCAAGATATGGCCGGTGCCACCGGTTACTGTAGCTTATCCCATTGGGTCAAATTTGGAGTTTGGTGTTGGGGTTTGGACTGTAGCCCATACTCCTTATAACTTAGCTACTGTATTGTTTGTTTTGTCCCAAACTACTTGTGCAAAATTCTGGGAGTATTTTGAGTTGATTTTGATTATGTTTTCCGATATTTGAATCTTGGATTTTTGGATTTCTTGTTGTGACTTGGTCGTTCGACGTTCGCACGTTGACGTCAGATAGTCTTTTGTTGTTTTTGCATGCGTAGGCTATAGGTTCTAACCTATGAGCACTTTGTGTGTCGTATCGGTTTTCGGACTTGGTTTTAATAGCATTACGATGTGTTTTGATTATAAGTACTTTTGAGTAGACACCCGAGACGACGAAGCACATCAATTTCGGATAAGCAAGGAGTTTAGCAGATGAGTAGATTTATATCTATGGGGGAAGTCAGGTGATGGCGTATAGCACCCCTACAACCATTGATATGGAAAATCGTTATATAAATTATAATTTGGAGAAAAGATATGCTACGAACTTACGGATATGATTAAAGGTTTTAGTATGAGATGATATGATAAAAGTTGACATTAATGGATATGTTGGCTTGAGGATTCGAGGCAATGTACATATTATTCATATGCCAATAGATGCTGTGAGATTATACATACATACAAATGAGAATATGATATATATACAAGATGACTTGATGTGGGATATTGATATGATGAAAAGAGATTATGATGAAGTAAGATGACCTGGCTTAATATGTCGATATACGGATGTGAGGCGATATGAGGATATAAATAATTTTGCCAAGATATGATATGAGATTGATATAGATATGACTTGAGTTATATGTGTACGTACGTATGTGTGTGTGTGTGTGTAAGAATAAATAGTGATATGCTGTACGAGACTATCGATTTGTACCCTCATTGATGAATAGGACGACAGAATCCTCATTCTGTTTGATATCACCGTACGATAGATTACCGTACGCGATAAGATATACCGGATGATTGATCCACACTCGTGATTTGAGGATGATATTTGACGATATTGCCACATCTGAGGCTATGAGGCTGGATCGCCGACGTAAATATGTCACCTGAACCATATTTATTTCCAAAACCGACGAATCGTAAGCACTTTTAAATAAAAACATCATGGGAAGCTACGGATTTTCAAATGATGTCCTTTCCTAAAAAAACACCGTAGCCCACACTTTCAAAACTACGATTCATATCTTTAAAACCGATCGTATGGTTCATGTGTAGATGTATACCTTATTATAGTTCATGTTTATGTTGGATTATCTTTCGTAAGATACGTGTTATATTTCCGGTATTTACCGCTTTATGATATCATCCGCTAATACACCTGCACAATTACCGATGATGCGCATGTTACACTTATACTGATTTGCCGGCTCACACATATTCATAATCGGTAATTGCTATGCCACTTACACTGTAGAATCGCTATATCAAGATATTATTCTTAATTATAAAGTACATTCATTATTCAGTATTATCATATGACATGTTTTCATGATATACTTGATATGCTCACATTACTGTTCTATGTTTGCATATATCGTACTTTATGGTTATATGCATTAAGATGTTGTTTTCATGAGATCTCTGGATTTGAGAACCGTGGCTATATTTCAAAGGAAATTATAAATTGTTTTAAATACACGGTTTCTCGTGATATGATTTCGAGTTGTCCACCATGAGCTTTCTCGGTTCTGAGCTTGTTTTCGAGACCCGATTCGAGGAGTTGGATGAGCCGTCTGTCGGTACATGGTGGACGTGTAAGGTACCCCGGGGCAAGAAATTCATGGGGATGACGATGAGCCTGGCAGGGGGAGTACTACTTACCGATGATAGTTTGGACCCGGCGGTTATCCGGAGGATACCGGCCGGAGTCGTGAGATAGATATGAGGGCCGATCAGAGGATGCGGTGCCTGAGATATGGGGAATTACGTGTCGATACTGGACACGGATTATTATGATGTTTCGGGTGTCGGTGTTGGACACTCAGGTTCCATGATGTTGATGTGTCGTTGATAGACACTTGTTGGTTGATTTTCCTCATGCATACAGGCATATGATTTCATGATATTTCGAGTGTCGATGTTGGATACTCAGGTTCTATGATTTTGATGTATCGTTGATGGACACACGTAGATGATATTCACATGCATACAAGCATATGATTTCAGATGTTTATTTCGACATGCCATTGTTATTGACTCTATTGTTGACATATTTGCATACATGGTCACCCTAGATATCATAATTTTACCTTCATGATTCTGTATGACCTAGAAATCGCTGTTTATTCAATTTTTACCTGCTGATGTTTTCTACTCACGAGTTGGCAACTCACCCCCGTTTTACCACAGTTTTCTTACAGGTTCGACCGCTTAGATCAGTAGCGGTATTGCGGGCACACAGCTTCCTTCACGGTGTTTTGCTATGGTGGGTGGGACATACTGGATCGTGCCCACTTTTGTACTTTTTATATTCTATTGTATCTAGATAAACTCCATCAATTCAGAAAATATATTTTGTATATTGGTAGACTTAGACAGATTTGTGTATTGGCGAGACTTAGAGCGATGGATGTATGTTCGCTTCTTTTGGGCTGTTGATGTCTTGCTTTAGTTATTATTCTTTCTGTGTTTGATCTTCGCCGTAGAGCGTCGTATATATGTTTACTGCTTTATTGCGTGGTTGTGATTCTGCCAATTGGCGAAGAGGTAGCTCTCGTTTGGGGATGCCTATATATTGCATGTATGTGGTTTTGGAATCAAAATATACAAGGGAGGTGCTGCCCAAATCTTTAAAAAGGACGAAAAATGTTTTTCAACTAGTATATAATCCACTTATGTTTTCTTATATTATTATTTATGCATTTAAAGAAAAACTTGATTTCATTATACCTTATTAGTTGTAGTAAATTTTTGAAATTGTTTTTTTTGGAGATAGTTAGGTGGGATGAATTAGCCATCCAGGAGGAAGCTAAGCTCGATCCCGTGTTTTTTTCATGGGCTACTCCGAGCCCCACCAAGATACTACGCTAAGCTGGTCCAACCAATTTTTTTGCTGGACAAGTAAAGGCAACTCGGAGGAGGGAAAAGGTTCTGACTTTTCTTTTTATACGAAGCATGGAGGCATGCATGCCATGTCTTCATCATTTAAGATTTTGCCAGATCTTAGAGAAAAAGGTCACAACTGCGGCTAATGCAACCAAAAGAGTTCATCACATGCATGCCATGAAAATTAAAGTATCCACATGCATCATTTGGTTATATTATCACCAAAGACAAATTTTTCTATTTATTTTTCCCTTTTGCCTTTTATCCATCCCTCCACCGAAACAACACCCCTAAATTATAATCATAAGCCTAATTCATCATCTCGACATTTGCGGAACAAGAAAAAAAATCCATAGCGCTAGTTATAGTTTTTTCTCGGGTAAAATTCAATGGCATATGCAGTTCCCATTATAGCTGAAGAGCGTATATATTTTTATTCATGTTGTTCTTAAGATTTTCTAGAAATCGAAAACAAACCACATCATTTGCATTTTGATGGTAAAACAATGACTTATATAGAACAAAATGAGTAGAACCTTTATCTTAGCTGTGATTGCCTTATATGAACAAATTGACAAGGATGGTAGTTGGTATGTGATGTGTTGGTCTTATTATTGGGCCACAGCACATAAACACAACACAAAATCTTGTGATGGTGATGAAATTGGCAGGAAAAAAGGCATGCCATGCTTTTAATTTCTAAACTAGATATTATTAAGGATGGAGACAATATAATGACTAGATATTATTGAGGATGGAGACAACATATAATGACGACTATTTTTCACATGCTTGATTGAATTCAATATGCCTTTGTTGATATATTGAGATGAGATTGAATTAAATGGCTGAAATCGTTCCTAGATTGGGATCTAAATAAACCTTGTGTTACACAAATTTATTCTAGATGGATGTATTTTTAAATATGATTGCTGTAACTAATTGTTTTTGGAGGTTGAGTGTTTGGCTTGATTTATTTATTTGTGAAAATCTGTACTACTATATAATGTAAATGACATTGGTTAGAGTCCACCATCTCCATTTTTTGAACAACAAAGAAAAAGGGAGAAAATTTCTCAAATCTTAGAGCCTCCACATCATCAAAGAAAAACACAAAAATAATTAAATTTCTCCATTGTTTTAAAAACAAAGAAAAAAGAACTTTCTAGAACTCGAGAAAAAAAAAGAACTTTCAAGAAATTAGTTTGAATTCCAAATTCAATTTACATTATACTCAAATTTAATTTAAGACAAAAAAGATATTTCTAGTTGTTATTTTAATTTTATCATATTTCATATTCTGCTTTCATTTACTTATGACCACCTTTCCTTAACTTAAATGTGATAAATAATATATTATAATATTTTCTAGAATGCTCTTGCTCTAAATTACTAAAATGGCTATTTTATTTATTTATTAACATTCAGAATAATTTTAAACCAAAACCCCCCATTTTATATTTATCCATGGACTTAAGAAATTTTTTTTGGACTCTAAACAGGATAAAACACATGCAAAATGCTGGTGAAAGATAATACAATCCGATAGATATCTCTTAAGATTTCATTATAAAAGAAACTAGCCATTTGCATATGCGATGGATGTGTGTATATGTTATCATGACAGGAAAAAGATCTTAGAGAGTTTTAAATAATTTTAGCTAAGCTAGAAAATATTTTAAAGGATTTTAATTATGGTAATAAATATTTTTATAGAATTTTACTTAAGCTAGTGAAGATTTTAAAGTCTTTTTGTAGAGATTTTACAAAGAGATGATAAATTCCGAAATGTTAGTTATGGTTCTGTTAAAACAAAATTTTCTTTTTTAAATTTCCACTACGTTACATGAGCAAGATTTAAGGAAAAAGAAGGAAAAAAAGGGGAAAAACCAAAGAGTTAAATTCCAAGATCTAGATGTAGGTTTTAATAATTTGATTGGATCATAACATTTGGGCTTAATTTTAGTGTGTTAGTTTCTTTTTACTTTTTCCACTTGTTTTGTTATTGGACGGGCTCTTTATGAGCTCTGCTCTTATCAAAAAAAAAGAACAAAAGTTTTCAATTATTTCTGAATTGATGGGCTTAGTTTGGATCTTTTGGTTGGTTTGTCATGGGCTTTTCGAGATTTCAAATTCATGCAATGGGCTTTTACTTCTTAAATCGCAATTGATGGGCCTTGTACGTTTGCAAAGTGCGTGTGAATTATTTCAGAAAGGGAAAATTTTCAGTAAACTACCCTGAACGTGTAAAATTATCTCGGCTGGAAGTTCAAAATTTGATCAGCAAGAAATATGTCCAGATTTATCACTCACTACTTTAAGATTCCGACGCAATGCCACTAGAAAAATATCCGTGCGGCTAGAACGGAAATAAGCGCAAAATTGCCGATTCTAGAACCATCTTCCATAAACCATAACTTGTGATGCAGCCATCAAAATAACTATTATTATGCATTTTAGGAAACGAAAGTAAATATCGAAACCACTATTACTATGCCTTTTCGGAAACAATATCGAAAGTCCGGTCCGGTTTGAACGAAGCTTGAGGTTATCTGGAAGGTTTATGGAGACTCCTGATTTTATAACTTTGCATGCAGGTTTGACCGTTTTATTGGCTTTGTTATTTTCTGATACTTAATAATTTCCTTGGGAAGAAATTTTCTTATGCATTTGCATTATTAATGTCATTGTTGCATTCATTCATCCATCGTATTTTAATACAATCGAGGATTTTTTATCTTCCTTCCAGTTGATCCATGGTCATCTCTCGTCCAATAGCATGATAGCTATTCTTCCACGTCCGTTGAGCAACGTTTGCTCTCACGATGCCGCTATGCCAATCCGGAAAAGGCTCAATGAATGAACCCAGCTGCTCGAAATGAATTGAAGGGAAAGAAAGCTTAATCAATCAACAACCTTGTACCCCTGCATAAGTCACGCTCAATTGAAAAGGAAGAGAGCTGACATTAATCTCTCACTGTTATTCTAAGTTTCCCCTTGATCATCCCTGCAACTAGCTCATATATATTCTCTTAATTAAGTTAACCATATATACTATCATTAATTAATCTCTAGCCCCATGATATTTAAATTTTTGGGATTAAAAGTCAAATGTAACCGGCTAATTCAATTTAGCGTTTAACAGCAGGTTAAATCATTGGAACATCCTTAGTTTAATTACCATTTCTTATATATTACCAAATTATTATGGCTACTTTACTTTCTACTTGACGAGCATTATTTTGTAATTGCAAATTAGCCTTGCTCTTTTCCTCCCAAAAGAAAAAAAAAGTTTGTAATTGCAAAAAACCTTTCTGAAATTAGCACCTATAGCACTTACAGACCCTCAAGTGATTTATTAACATAAACACACTTTCTCTAAACTAATCGAAACCCTTAACTGAAAAATCAAAATATTGCTCTCAAAAAGGTCATTTACTTTAACTCCAGAACTTTTTTGAGTTGATTATATTGTGTAATACCCAGTTTATTTTATACTATATTATCCATATTTCGTATATTTTTCTATTTAATATATTCCATATATTTTTTCTATTTTTATTTTCGCATTTTTTCCCTATACCCTAATTTCTAATTTTATTTTCCTAACCCTATCAAACCTAAACTAATCCCTAACCCATGCCCAAGTCCACTCCTCCACCCGACCTGACCCATCTCCCTCTCTCATTTTTTCGTCTCTTTCTTTTCTCTCTCTCTCTCTCCTCGATCGTTTCTTTCTTCGCTCGATCTTT
This sequence comes from Agapanthus africanus, assembly GCA_030015575.1. NCBI lineage: Eukaryota > Viridiplantae > Streptophyta > Magnoliopsida > Asparagales > Amaryllidaceae > Agapanthus > Agapanthus africanus. The sequence continues at coordinate 589,915,733 of JASDDO010000016.1, read as the reverse complement.
CTCCCCCCTCCTTCGTAACAAGAGCTCCACGTCCGCGCCTCCCCCAACGTTCCTGAGATCACCGTTTCTAACCTCGATCTTCTCCTCTAACCTCGCCCTCTCTCAACGACCCTTTTTCTCTCTCTTTGCGCTCTCTATCCCTCTCTCGCAATCTCTCCCTCTACCTCCTTCCCTCTTCCCGGACATCGTTGAACCACCAGCGAACCAGCGAACCACCACCACCACGTCACCGCAAGCCGAGCTTCCCCACTCATCTCCACCACTAACCGTGACCCTTCCAACAACCAGCTCCTCATCGACCACCGACCAACCACCGTGACCTCCTCCAGCGTGGACCCAAGCCCAAGCTCCTTCATCCCAGCAACCACCTCTCTAACCCGTCTCCTTCACATGCCATCGACTATGACTATCTCCCCACTTCCTCTTCCTTTCCTCTCAGCTGACCTTCGAACACCACCTCTCTACACCCGAGCACCCTCAGCCTCACTCGCCGCCGGCGCACCCTTTGCCTCACCACTGTTGCCATCTCACAGGAGCTCACAACTGAACCCATTCTCCACTCCTAGCTACTCTCAACACCCTCTCGTCTTCCCAACAACACACCACTTTCTCATCTCGCCGCCGGCACTCACAACCGTCAACTCATCGTTGTCTCCTCGTCAGCACACTCCATCGTTGTCAGCGAACCCTTTAGTGACCCACAACCGAGAACTCAGGTACCCATCGTCGCAACTTCCACCTTCGGCCATCCCTGAGCGCCGCAACCTCCACTGACCAGCAGCCTCCACCTTCCACCGGACCTCGCCTCACCGTCGCTTGCAGCGGCTCCACACGTCACGAGTGAAGAGCCAAACATCACCAAGTCAATAGCCGAGCCCAAACTCTAGCCGTTGTCACCGTGCTGCCGTTGCCGAGATCGTGCCATCCGTGTTGCCGTTGTCGTTACCATCGTCTTGAGGCAAGTGAACTCCTCACTTGTTTACATGCTAGCACTATACGATTTAGATTTAATACTTAATTAAACTATATATATATATATATATATATGTATGTATGTATGTATATATATATATATGTATGTATGTATGTATATATATATATGTATGTATGTATATGTGTACTCGTAGTGATTTGTCGTTCGGGTACTCCTATGCCCGTTGTGTTTGGATCCGATATGAATTATTTGGAATCAAATTTAGAACCCAATTCTAATCATGTAGGGAATATAGAGATCGAAATCGTCTTGAAATTAGTTAAACAAACTAGGATCCAGATATGTTAACCGCTCGATGCTACCCTAGGTGTTTGATGCGAACCGTAAACGATAACTAAATCACATATGGCGGAACTCCTTGTGGATAGGTCCGTTTACTGATAACAAACATCATGTAAGATTTTGGATTGAAAACAGTGAAGTTGAGATTATGTAGTGACGCTTCCAAAATGCGACGTTGAATCTGGAATTCGCCGCACATGCCACTTTCTAAAATCTATATTAAATTGAATAAAACTTGCAACCTAATGTTCTAGAGTTTGCATCGAAACCAACAGATAAACCTACAGCACCTCTTAGTTGATCGCTGAATTTTAATGAGTTAGGACAACGAAAACTGAGGCGATTCAGGGCTCTGGACTGCAGTCCAGAGCAAGAATCTTTACTTTTACCTGTTTTAAAACGCATGTTTCTCACTGTTAAAGTGCGCAAGTGTGCATAACCATATATAGAAGCGCAGGGAATTGAATTAGCTTTCTAACGGTACCGGTCTCATTGCTTTCCAGTGTCATTTGATATTTATAACACCTTTTAAACCGTCGATGTGTACTGCAGTTTCATGCAAAGACAAAATGTATACCTTAACCATAGTCAGTGCATATCTCTCTGCATGCAACGGATATTATTGATCCGTCTAGTGCGTCGGAAACATAACAGATAAATCTAAATATTATCTAACAGTAGTGTCGCCTAATTACGATCTCAACAGAGAGTAATACGCGTTATGAAACGGACTTTCAGTTTTAAAACTGGATTTCCAGCAGTGAATACTTAAAAGGAATGACCGTAACTCGCAGACCAGAAACCCAATTTACTCGAAACCAGTTTTTATATACATATAATTAAATATACTGTTTACTCCATTTATATTGTTTTGCCAAATTATACACGTATGATTTAATGCGATTTTTCTAATCCAAACAACACTGGCTGCTCATATATTTTACTGTATCTCCATCGTGTTACATGACTGCCATACTTTATGTAATTATTGATTATTGCATCAATACCCTAGTGACGGTTCTTAGAATACCGAAGTGTTAGTGATTAAACTGTGGCGGGTACATTAGCGTAAAAACGTGAACGAATGGTGATCATGACACGTACTTATACACAATCAGCGCGACCATTTACTTATTGCGTTGTCGATATCTGTGGTACATATATAGATGTAACTATAACTAGAATGGGACGGTTATGAAAGAATTTATATTAATTTCATAGATAAGACATTGGGGGCTGTCCACTTGTCTAAACTACTGGACTAGTCATACTTGATAGAGACCGGTCTTCAATTCTCGAGTAGACTTGTCATGGCTGATCGGTATTTTGGTTCGTGGTTGGACCTTGATGTGGACCGTGGGTGTTGGGATAGCCTGAGCGTAAGTTCGGTTAACGGAATCTCAGGTTCCATTATATAAGTGTGTACTGAATACAGGAGAGGGTCCCACTCAGGGACCCATTACATGAACACATGTTAATTATTGTTATTAAATACAAGGGACGACTCTGTGTTTTCAATGGTCGACTCTTACGCTCAAACTAACAATAAAATAGTGACATGTACATGGAGACCTAAAGACCGATATGATTAGTGACATGGACTTGCATCAATTTACCGATATGATACTCATGTTATAGCATTTACCTGTGTATGTTACTTCGTGCTCATATTTTTGACTTGTGCATGCTACTTCATGTTTATACGTATTATATATTGCTATTGTGTCGCTCTGACGTCCTGAGTATGCATACTCAGAGTGAAAGAAGTGGACCCGTCTGATTTCGAGGAGATCGTGGATATCTAGACCAGTGAGTCGGTCCTATCATTTCTTTCTTTTTCACTGGTTAGTTGTTGTATTTGCTGCGCTCTGTTTCCTTTTCACATGATAGTTTTAGTGACTGTATTATCTCATTATCTGTATTATATTATTGCTACCATATACTGCCAGAAGCCGAAGTGTAATTACGGCAGGATTATTCCTTGACTGTAAGAGTATAGCTGGTCTAGTCACCATCGCATTCCGTATTTTGGAAAGCGGGACATGCCATAGTGTGTGTTTATTTGGTATTTTTTGAAGAATGAACAAAAGGATGGTTGCACTAATAAATCATTTGAAGTATATGAAATGTGTGTGTGTGTGTGGCTGGGTGGGGGGTGTCTCTAACAGAATTTCTTTACTTTATTCATTACCTTAAATAACTAATTTTAAAATAATCTTAATTATCCGTAGTTTTGTCATTTCTATAATACATACAAAGCTACATGAGAGAATAATCATTTATGTAGTCTGAATTTTAGTGGAAAATTTATTATCATCATGCCTCTATTTAATTTTTTCACTATATTTAGGTCATGATTTTTTCTATTGGCTCCGTATTCAATATTTATCACTCTTTTATCCTATACAACAAAACTTATATGGTGTAAAAGTTCTGATTGTCCCCTTCTTCAAAATCGTTTTCTATTTTTTCTTTCTTCACTTAGATTTTACTGTAAAAATATTGATAAATTTCATGATTTTTAGCATGCAAAATATCGATAAACCGAAAAAATTGGAAGTTAAAATTTGTGTGAGTTTCGTTCAGTATTGTGAAGGAAGTATATAAAAAATAATAAAAGTAGTAAATTATAACATTTTTGAAAAATCCACTATTTTCATGTGATATGTAGAGTATTAAAATTTTCAAGAAAATAGAAAATTTAGGGTTTTTGAATCTTCATGTTATAGTATGTATGATATTGAAAAGAAAACTGAATATTTGAGATTTTTGAAATTGTTTCTTATGGTATAGTATATAAAATATTGAAAAACAGAAGAAAATTGAAAATATTAAGACTTTTGAAAATTTTGCAATTTTTGTATGCATAGCAATAAAAAATATTGAAAAATCGAAAAAAACAGATTCTTGAGACTTTTGAAGATTTTACAATTTTCATATGCTATAACAAGCAAAATACTGAAAAATCAAAGAAAAACAAAATATATATCAAATTTTTGAAATTTGACGATTTCCGTGTGCTTGCGTGTAAAATATTGCAAATTCGGAAAATATTAAAAAATAGGATTTTAAAAATTTCATGATTTTCTTGTGCTGCCAGGAGTTCGTAATTACCAGGAGGTTCAGACATCCGGACCGGATTTTTTTTGTTATGTTTAGTAGCTATAAGCGATTTTTTTTCTTTTATTTCATATAGGTTTTTTTACTTCTTAATATTTGAAAGTTCTCTAAAAGCATGAATAAGCAAAGTATTTGAAAAGCGAAGAATTTTTTTTGAGATTTTTGAAATTTCATGAGTTTTATGTGCTATATATAACATGCAAAATAATGAAAAGAAAGAAATCAAAATACTTTTGAGATATTTGAAAATTTTATGATTTTTATATCATGCAAAAATTGAGAAAAGTGAAGAAAACAGATTTTTTAAATTTTTGTTTGATATAGCAAGCAAAAATGTTGAAAAACATAAGAAAACAAAAAATATTGGACATTTTGAAAATATTACAATCTTGATGCTTCATATAGCAAAATTAAAAAATCCAAAAATAATAGAAAATTTTGAGATTTTTAAATACTTCACGATTTTCGTGTACTATATAGCATAAAAAATTTACTAAATAGCATAAAAAATTATAAAACCAAAGAAAACAAGCTGCTTTGAAATTTTAGAGCGATTTTCGAGTGGTATAAGAAAAAAAACTGAAAACCATTAGAAAACAATAAAAAAGTTGATACTTTTGAAAAAAGTTCGTAATTAATAAAGATTTTCGAAAATCCAAATAAAACACAAAATATTGAGGTTTTTTAAAATTTCATTATTTTTGTGTGCATAAAAAATTGAATTTTTTTCGAAACTAAAAATTTTGCGATTTTCTTTTGCTTTATAGCACGCAAATTATTAAAAATTTGAAGTAAAAAGATATCTTTAGGATTTTTTTAAATATCAGGATTTTTGATTTTTGTGTGGTACTTGCAAAATATTGAGAAATTGATGAAACAAAAAACTTTGAGATTTTTTAAATATCATAATTTTTGTGTGCTATAATAAGCAAAATATTGATTTACCGAAAAATAGAATTTTTTTTAAAGATTTTTGAAAATTTCACGATTTTCAGATATTGTAGTACATATGCAAAATATTGAAAAATCAAACAAAACAAAAAAATTTAGATTTTAAAAAATTTTGCGATTTTGCAAGGAAAATATTGAAAATTGAAAAGTTTGAGATTTTTGAAAATTGCACAATTTTATAAATTTGAAGAAAAACAATTAATTTTAGGTTTTTTGTACAATTTCGTGATTATTAGCATGGAAAATATAAAAATCTTGAAGAAAATCGATAAGTTTGAAATTTTTGAAAATTTCATGATTTTCATGTGTATAATTTGCGTAATATTCGAAAAGAAAGAAAATAGAAAATTTTATGTTTTTCGTGTACTACATCATAGAAAATATTGAAAAACCTGAAGAAAATAAAATGTGTTTTATTTTTGAAAATTTAATTATTTTCTTGTGCTACAGCCGAAATTCTAAGATTTTTTACAGTTCACCATATTTGTGTGGTATAGCATGCAAAATTTGAAAATTTGAGAATAAAAATATTACGATTTTTGTACATTTTGTGATTAGCATGCGCTATAAGAAGCAAAATATTGAAAAACTGAAAAAATGTAAATTGTGATTTTAAAAGTTTTTACTATTTTCATATGCTATATATATAATAAGAAAAATATTTAAAAACTGAAGAAAATACCGAAGCATTTACTATCTTTCATATATTTTACACATGAAGTTATAAATATGAAATATTGCAATTTATAAATCATATGAAAATAAAATTTTGAATTAATTTGATTTTTTTTGATTTTGTACTTCATATCAGCGATATTGCATGGGAGGCCCTTGCTAGTATGTCATTAATATGGATATCAATATTTTTCTCTTATTTTATTGACATTGCAATATTTAACATGATTAGAATATAAAAATATACCAATTAAGCTAGATTGATATATACCAATTAGTATAACCTTCCATTCCAAAGTGAAAACTTGCTATTTCCAAACATGTCATATCTATTGGTACAACGACGAGAACATTTAAGATCATGGGCGGACCCATGTAGACTTTAGCGGGGAGACGTGCCTCCATTGAGATTTTTCAGGAAGAAATATATATATATATATATATATAGATATATATATATATATATATCCAAACACAAAAGCATTTTTGCTCCAGTGGTACAATGGCATATTCAATTGTTGGGGGTTGTTGGTTCAATTCTTATAAGTATAAAACATATTGTGTATTTTTTCTTAAACTTTTGATTGAGAAGATAATATAATATTCTAAATGTAATCTTATTTCATAAATCATAATTACTATTATAACCAAAACCCAATGAATGTCTCTTTTCATTTTTCCAAGAAAAAGTTTGAAAAAAGATTGAGAAAAGATATGTAGCTTCAAGTGGTTCATATCAATAGTATTGGTTCTCTCTTTCAAAAATTTACTTTACAATTATTTTTCATTCACCATTCTGAATATATATGAGCATGTGCATCATATATGCAATAAAGTAAGCTTGGCTTCACCAAATGAGTGGTTTGTACGGTAACTCCAAGTTATAAAGTGCAGCAAAAATGTTATCATGAACAAATATTGCATTTAAAATAACTTTTATATATTATGCACTTGTATTTTTCAACATAACATTACTAAAAGTTGTGCATCCATTGATCGAAATTCCTAGATCACTGTTTAAGATATTGTTAAAGAAAGCTGATTCTTATGCAAAAAGCCCAAACCCGTCATGTCCGGGTCTAAAGTATTGGCTATATTTTTCCCCAAGCATCCTCAACCTACGTGTAGACATTTTAATAGGTCGGGTCTGGTCGTTCTAGCATGTTCCAAACCAAGACATGTTTAACTCTTATCATTTAAACCTATCCATTTACCCAGTAGGTCTGTATTGTCGATTAGACCCGAATTCAGACCCATTAATGAACTGGTTAGGCCAGCTTATTCGGATCTATATTTTTAATTTTATAAATCCATCATTATATTTAAATACCCATGAGTAATTTTGAATTTAACACATAATAGAAAACGTAGAACCATTGATAATGTTATTTAATTTCCTTTAAAATAAATGAATAAACAAACAATCCACATCTAAATAAATTAAATTTACAATCCGCAACTAATAAGATAACTTATAAATTACTTATGGACCTAAGAAATAGAGAGCCGCGAGAGTGTACTTTTAATTTTATAAATCCATCATTATATTTAAATACCTATGAGTAATTTTGAAGTAAACACATAATAGAAAATGTATAACCATTGATAATGTTATTTCTTAAATTTTCGACTACAATAATTTCCTTTAAAATAAATGAATAAACAAATAATCTACATCTAAATAAATTAAATTTACAATCCGCAACTAATAAAATAACTTATAAATTACTTATGGATATAAGAAATAGAGGTCCATAAGAAATAGAGAGCCGCGAGTGTACTATTAATTTTATAAATCCATCATTATATTTAAATACCTATGAGTAATTTTGAAGTAAACACATAATTAATAGAATTGATAATGTTATTTCTTAAATTTTCGACTACAATAATTTCCTTTAAAATAAATGAATAAACAAATAATCCACATCTAAATAAATTAAATTTACAATCCGCAACTAATAAGATAACTTATAAATTACTTATGGACATAAAAAATAGAGTGCTGCGTGAGTGTAAATGGGTCTAAACATCAGAGATCCAGACACGATCTATTTATAAAACAATTAATCATGTCCGCTCCCAATCGGAACCATGTCTAAACACTGTCACGTCCCAACTCATTTACGTTTGTTGTAACTTCAGACTTTTGATTTAGTGTCGAGGGACATTTACAAAATTGGTGTTAAAATAAAACCAAGGCGATGGATTTTCAAATACATAGGTCGGTATTCTGTTGTAAATCAATATTGGGCTGCACCTCCTTAAAATTAAAATTTTATTTGAAGTCATATATATGGTTCACACTAGATCTGGTCTACGTTCCAAAAATGAATATGCATCCTTCAAACAAAATCAAACTCCCAACCCTTTACCTTTACTTCACGTGCATGTAATCCAAGCCCATGTAATACAAAGTCAAGTCAACAAATATTTCTCATGCAAGGAACCCTAACCCTACTCCCCTTCGTTCAACTCTCCCATATAAAATCCCATACCCCCAATCTCAAACTCCCCAGCTTAATTCCTCACAACAAAAACCCCAATACCCTAGGAAAGAAATAACTGCCGACTCGACCTACAAAATTCTCTCAATTTTGAAGCCATGAGGCAAGCAACCATCATTCTCATGGCAATTGCCTTAGCTTCGATCATCGCGATGGCGAACTCAACTCCTCCTGGTGCCCAACCATTGAGAAGAAGCCGCTTTCTAGCCGGAAACGGAAACGGAAACGGAAACGGGCCTAAGAATAAAAAGTGCAGCATCGATGCAACGATTTGTTCTGCAGAAGGCAGCCAAGGCCCATCATGTTGCGGAGATTCGTGCGTGGATGTGCAAAAAGATCCCCTAAATTGTGGGAAATGCGGAAAGATTTGCAAGTTCACCGATTCGTGCTGCAATGGAAAGTGCGTCGACTTGAACTATGACAAGAGCCATTGTGGAAGTTGCAGCAAGAGGTGTGATTCGGGGTCCAAGTGTTACTATGGAATATGCGACTATGCATAAGTGAGAATTGAAATTTATGGATAAATATACAAGATATTTATTTGGGATTATATATATCGTAATAATTAAAGGCATCAACATGGTTGCTTATTCTTCATTGATATAGCTCCAAATAATGTCAAATGGCAATTGTAGCATACTTGTAATGTGTATTTAAATGGTCTATAAATATGTGTACTAAGTGAAATTAATATTAAGTGTAACAATTAAATGTCTAATAAGAATTATTTTCCTGTTGAGCATGGTGTTTTTTTACTAGTGTACTTTCGTAGCTAGGCACATATATATACTATGTATATGTTCAAAGATATATACTTCATATACTTGTTCTTGCATCTAATTCTTATTATTATGTTAATTGGCCAAATTAAGCATGATTTTATCATATGATCAAAATGGTTTGAAGCTAAAAATGTCAAAAATAAATCGTGCATATGTTATTTACTTATTTCATGCAATAATTAATGGATATTATAGTCATGCATAAAATTAAACAAGAATATTAAATATTAAATATATTGGTTTATGGAAACATGAAGTTATCTTGAGTATCACAAGTCCCTTGATTCAGAATATCACGCATGAAAGGAGAAGTCAGAACTAGGCAGGCCTAACTTTATTTGAACATGAAGAAAAATATATATTAAAGATGTGGTGTTTAATTTGTTGCTCAATGCAGCAAGAATTACACTAGCTAGCTATAAAACTCTTGCTTCTTTTTAGCAGGTCATATAAGGCTAAAACATAATTAATTAAGAGGCCCATGTGCATGAAAATTGATGAGCTTGCTTGGGTTCCATATATTGCATTGGATTTAAATCACATGATTTTGTGTGCTTTCACAAAATGGCTAAATTCACATGCATGGGTCTGCATGCTTTCGGAGATCTACGCGCTTGCTTAGACTTAATTAATTGATATATATAGCAACTAATTTGACTTAAGATTGCCAGGATTATGCAGCTATATATATGTGCATGTGCTTCTTCAATCCCAAGAATTAATTACTTCTTCAATCCCAAGGGCCTACTTAGAAATTACCACATGAAAACACATATATATTTATATATATATCTCCTTAACCGAGGAGGGAAAAGAAATAGATGCGTATAGCCAGCTGATTCTGGAAATTTGGAATTTTTGCTTTTTTTTGTTTAAAGTGTTCGTTTGGCTATTGGATATAGTCGTAGTGCATGTATATAAACTATTTGATTTTGTCTAGTATATTAAAGATAATCAACATCAATTATGAGAGGGAAAAATGGAAATCTCAGCAGTGTTTACATATATAATTTAAACTACTTATCATATTATGACGTTTGAAATGCAACATGGCTAAGGTTATTTGGTTTGACAACTTTAATTTAGGCATCAGCTCTCATCAAATACACTTCGAACAGTACCTTTTTTTTAAATCTCTATTTATTCAGAGTGATATTGTATATCCTCTCATATTTTGCTATTTGTTGGTTTTGGTATGCGTGTGAGTCTCTCTCTCTCTCTCTCTCTCTCTGTGTGTGTGTGTGTGTGTGTGTGTGTGTGTGTGTGTCACTTGGTAAGAAATCATGTTTAGCACAAAATCGACAGGTTAAAGCTATAATAAACCAAATTTCAATTAACAATACTCATAAACACTGAAATTGAGCATGCATGAAAAAGGAGACAAAAGGGAAAAATTAACACTTGCTAGCTAGATAGCTAGGTACATGGTTTGCCAAAATAACAATTGAGAACACCAGCATCTGCAGTAAGAAGAGGCACCATTGCTCCTTGAGCAACATTGAACTTTTGTGACGGGGAATAAGATGGATCACAGCTACCCCATCCTGATGGCACAAAGAATGCACCATTTAAGAACAAATCCTTTGTCGATCTCCATTTCCAATCCTTCCATCCTCCTCCCTCTCTCTTTGTTACCTATTAATGTAAACATATATATCCATCCGTCATATATATATCAACCGGTATCATACATAGATACAAGATAGTACATATTTACTCAGCTGTCATACGATGAAATTTCACATTTTACAAGTTTAGTTTTCTCCACATGATTGTATATTGCAGTGCCATGCTTAAACCTAACCTGATGGATGCGCTACTGATAGCCGAATTTTTATGTTATGTCTCAACCCATGTGTAACAAATAGTATACGAACTAATTAAATGATTTAAGATGCATGCATGCATCTTTGATTTCGAATATATATGAAGATTAAGATGAATAATGGTGATCATGATCAAAAATACTTTGATAGGAAATATATATAAGAAGTGATGATCAGGAACCTCTTTGAGATCCGAATTTTGGGGAGCGTAGAAGTAGTTTCCCTCACTTAGAATGGTAGGATTGGAACTCCCTCCTATGGCATACATTCCCCATGCATCATACCTATTGTTGGCCACATGAGCATACCCTGTTCTCACACTGCACGTTACAAATGATCAAAATTAATATAATTTTGTTTTGACGCCCGCCGACCCTTTTAGATAAACAAAAAAGCCCGCTGCTTGCCTGCTATTTTGAAGAGAAAAGTTTTACTTGATTATGAACTTTTATTAAAAAATGGTATAAATAGACCACAAATATTCAATCCAATCGCATAAATTAAGATAGTAATATCCTTTGAACATAAATAGAAAAGGAGAAAAAGATAAATTAAACCTCACCGGGGCATTCTTTGGACTAGATTCGGCCCAAAATGATTGAAAGATACCGTCACTTTCATGATTTTATCTTCAACAAGACCATCCTTATGCCCAAACAACATTACCTACATAATCCAACTCAAGGCATGTCACAACAATAAATTTGATAACCATTTTTAATTTTGTAATTTTATTCCTAAACATTTCTTATTAATGGAATTATATAAGAATCATAGTGCATTACCAAAAAGTTAGAGTGATAAATTAAATGTACCTTATCATGGTCAGAATAGTAGTTGTTAGAGATGGTCACCGCAGTAGAACCATGAGTAACATCAATAAGCCCGTCAAACGCACGTGCAAGCGTGCAATGATCAATCCAAACATTCGAAGCCGACAATATAGTGATCGCATCCCCATCCGATCCGATCCGATGCCCGACATGGTTCTCGGAGCTCCGAACCTCACCGCCCACCCCTCTCTTACAGTCATGAAGGCTAAGCCCATGAATTATAACATGGGCCACGTCTTGGATCGTAATGCAAGGTCCATAACCAATCTCAACCCTAGCCCCTCGCCCGTCGATAGTTTTATAACTATTCACCATAAGTTCGTTTTTGAGCTTGATTAGCATATCCTTCTTGAAAATTATCCATAAAGGTTCCGATTGGATAGCTCCATAACGGAGCGTGCCGGGTTTAGGGTTCACCGGGTCATCAGATGGATCGGAGACCGTGTAAATTGCACCGTATTTACCTCCGATTGCTGATTTTCCAAAGCCTATAGCACAATCAGCTAGAGATTTACGATTCGATGCCCATTTTGGATCGAATCTCCAACACGCATCGATCGGGTTCATGAGTACCTTTTTGGTGAATGTCGGGTGGTAGGAAGCGGAAACATTGGAGATGGACATGAGGGTTAGCATTATCATGAGTAAGGATGAGAGCAGGCATGAGATGGCCATTTTTCTTAATTTGTGTGTTGAGAAATGGAGGGAAGTGAGGAGTTGAATAAATAGTGCAAATAATTAGGGAGGATGTGGTTACCACGACTATATATGGTGTTTGAGGTTAATTTCCAAGTGTTGGTACAATTTTGGTGAGAGTTTTTAGGACGTGAATGCACGAGTTATGCGTTTGGCAACAATTATGTAAATTAATAACCCCATTAAGATCAAAATCCTTACTTAACCTATACTAAATGAGGGCTAGTTAATGATTTACCAATATTAACATTAAATTTCACATGCCCTAATTATTAAGCTTGCCATCTCTAGAATAAGATAATCTTATAAAGTATTAGGAGATTTAATATGCAACTCCTTCAAAAGTCAACTATATATTTATCTTGGGATAGAAAATCAATCAGAGATTCGGTCAGCCAAATAAGACCATTTTTAATTACGCACACTTGTTAAAAACGATTAACCACAATAAAAATCTTGTTATGCTGAATGCTAATTTCCTTGTTTAACCCTAATAACTGCACTTCATTGCTCTACTTGAAACCTTACCAAACAATCAACAAGGAAATTTATTAGGCATAAATTTGGAAATCCTTTTACATAGTGTATATTTTCAAGATGCATGGAGTATTTTATTTGTCGAAAAATGCTAAACCTACGGGCTTGTAATTCTTTCTAAAGTCTACCCAAGAGACATTCACTATGGGCCCACATATCTGGGGCCAATATCTAAGTATTGTGGGTCTCATCACTCTATCCCTTGGGTAGATTTCGGCAGCCGTCCGTAAAGCATTGGTTAATAAATCAAATCAAGCAACTCTGGAATGAAAAGAAAATCATATCATATATTGCAATCAAGAAATCAATCACTTCCAATTTTGTTTAGCTAATTGCTATGGAAAGTTACCGTTGTACAGTTAAATGCTCTGGTATTATATATATATTTGTAATATCAATGAATCAATACAATCAATTTTTTCCTGATTTATAATTTTGTCAATGAAAAAATGAGATTCGGTTTGATACAAAAATTTAATTAAGCTAATAAATCTAGATATAACTTTATATCTATATGTTAACTGATCATACTTATATAATTAGCCATCGTCTATATTCTTAACCTTAAATTTCTCGTAATTGATGATGATATTCTTAATAATTAGAAGGCTGTGAATCTGAATTATGCCACGACTTTGTTGTCATGAAATTTGTAACTGTTAACTAAGCTATAAGCTGGACTAGACTTTGACCCCGCACATCATGCGTGTGTAAAGAAGTTTGTTGCAAACGATAACTGATGGCAATGAACAATAAAAAGTAGGAGTGCGCGGCTTTAAATTTTTTTATGGGAGTTCGTAGATATTTTAAACCCAGAGAAAAAAGAAGCTATGTTGAAACACGAAGATTCATAAAGGGAGACCTTAAACAAGGTTCCATTAGATACGGAACCATAGGCATATAGTATGTACATAAGATGATGGATGAACACAATATTACAGAGGGGCTCATTGGTAACGGTTAGAACCGTTATCTAAAACCACTATTGGTAACGGTTCCATCCGTTATACAACAGTTACCAATAGCTCCGTCACCAGAAATATGGTAACGGTTTGAAGCGTTACCGTTATCCCCTTCTGGTAACGGTTATAACCGTTACCTTGCATTATATGACAAAAATAACTTATATCCATTCATTGGTGACGGTTGGAACCATCACCATAGGGGCATATAGGGTAGTGATATATGAAATAAATTAGATATTTTCTACCTACACTACTACATAAAGTTAATATTAGAGACCGTATGAAACGGTCTCTGAAAATTAATAAACGGACGTTAATGTGTATTAGTGACCGTTCATATTGTAAATGGTCGCTGATACGTTTATGAGCGACTGTTCATGAACAGTTGCTAATATGAACGGTCGCTCATATAGGTATCAGCGACCGTTCATGCCGGTCTCCAATAAGGCGACACGTGAACTTCCCAACGATATTCACGGTTTCCTAATATCAGTGAAAGGTCGCTGATAAGGGTATTAGCGACCGTTCCTGTAGCTAGAACGGTCGCTAATACCTATTTTTTTTGAAAATTTTTTACAGGAAAATCCTATATTTCTTACAATAATACACAAAATCACAATATATTACGCCACAATAGCGTTTCACATACAAATCAACATATATGCACAATCCATAGTATATCCAACAATATCAACAACTTAAATAAACACATATGCGTACAAACCAATATATAAACACTATCCACGATATATCCACCAATATCAACAACTCAATCGAACACATATGCACTAAAATCTTAATAAACTAGTATATATAAACTAAATTGTATTGAATACAAACAACACAATACATACGCTATATATATGTCCAACAATACGAAAAAAACTCCAAATCATATGCAATCCCAGTTTACTCAACCCTGTGAATCTAAACAAATAAATAAATACATGAACTAAAATCATAATTTTCGAAACAACGTTAGTTATACTATAACACACACATGTGTGTGTGTCTCTCATTAACTCCCGCTACTTCTATCGTCTAAACATAATCCTTTCGCCATTAACTTATAAAAACCCTACGAATATACAATTTGAATTTTAAACATCAAAACCCAAAACAGTTTAATTGTATACTCAAATTTCTGTAAATAATAACTATACGTACTTCACTAACTCTCATCGCTGCCATCACCAGCAGAATCTCGCATTGAATAGTATCGATTCACATCGTCGAAATCCTCCTGCGAAAAAATGTACCTAATAACCCTCCTTACGGGATCAGCTGATTAGGGTTATACGGTTCCTGTGGCGGAGGGTGAGTGTAAATAGGATCTTGTGGCGGAGACGGAGGGTAGTACCCTCCTTATGATGCGGAGGCGGAGAATAAGGGTAGAACGGCGTTCCTTATGATGAGGGAGGGTAATACGGTCGCTGCATCGGAATAGGGTAATATGCCGGCTGCGACGGCTATGGACCCTGTGCTAACCACGGCTGTGAAGGCGGAACATATTGTTGCGAGAATTGTTCCTTCCGCGTCTCCATTTGAGTTCTCCAAGACGCTTCATCTTCCGCCCTCTTCTTATCTGCTTTATCTCTCCTCCTGAGCTGCTCCTCTAGCTCGTTGATTGTGCCTCACCTGTTTATTGGTTGGAGCAAGCGGTCGAAAAACTTGAAGTTCTTCTGGAACCGGACAACGAAAGACTAACGGGATCTCCGTATAGGGGAATACGACCGTGTCCTCACGACTGCGGGAAAAACCGCTCTATAATAGATATCTCGGCCTCCGTAGGAAGAGGACCATCAGCCGGATATTCAGGATTTGATTCCCGATAGCTCCTCTCCTCCTCCTCGAAATCCTTCTTCGATAAATAAAACAATAATTAATTTTCTTTACGAAATTAACAAGTGTAATTAATTTACTTAAAAGAATTTAAAAATGCAAACTTACCACATGTTGAGTTGGTATATCCATCTTTTCTTTTGGCATGCCTTCTCTCATATACAATGCCTCCCAAGTTTCAGGGAGGCCTGGTTTTTTTCAGCCTTCTCCTATAACGGATATTTGATTTATTTATACATGAAGATATGTAACGATAAAATTAAAAAATCGAACATTTATGTAATTAAAGATAAATTAACCAAAATAGCTCTATACTGATCAGCAGCAACCGATCCACCATAATAGTCATCCATGCATAGCTTGCCCTTGGTTCTGCTTATTCCTTTCTGATCCGTCCTATTTATTCAGAAGACAACATATCTCAATGTAAATTAATCTAAATTCGGTATTCAAATCAATTAAGTATATTTTTAATTACCTTTCCCTTAGGTGTATCCCAATACAATAGGAGAAACGCAAACTGATCTCTAGAGATGATGGAGGGAAGAGCGGCAAAATGTTCTCAATCATCCGTAAATTTTTCCGACCGTTTGAGTTTTTTCTTCAATTTTTGACGCCATCTCTTGAATATTCGTGACATCTCATATCGGATATGCGTCTAATGTCTGTTTACATCGTCTTCTAAAACAAAATGTTTCTACAGATTAATAAATATATTATTTAATAAATTAATAATATATGACAGGTATACATGTAATGTTGAAATATGGTTAATTGAGTTACGTATTACTAAGAGTGAGCGCCAAGTCTATACGTATGCTTCCCAGGGGTTATCCGCAAACGTGAATCTCACGTTCCAGAAGTCCGTGTAGCGGACGAGAATACCGATATAACCGTGGAAATGGGTAACCTACATATCCGGAGCTACGGGCTTCCTATCTACCCATTGCAGAATTGCCCTTTTTCCACGCATATCGTATTTCGTAATCTCGTTCGAAACACCTCTTCCGTGGTATTCAAACTGGGCCAGATTATCCTCAGCAGCCCATGTCTCATCAATACTCATGTTTGATACCTCTATCATCATATCGATTTGAGAACGAATAATAGCCCACCTCGTCAGTGCCTTCGTGTTGTCCCTATTTCGACAAGGTTTTTCATTTTGTAAATTGCTAGGAAGAGGTAATGAATGAATAAACTCATCGGTGACGGGATCTGAGAACACCCAGGTTCTCTATTCAAGTCCGTGCACTGTTCGTCTAGGTGTGCATACGGATCATGCTACACTGATAGACCGGCATTCTCCTGACTAGATGTACCTATACATTTTAATTTATTATAATTAATGCAATAATTATATAAATAAAATAATTTGAACACAATTATTTAAAACTCACAATATATAACTCTAATCTCAGGATCACGCTGTGTCGAGGAGGAAATATCTTGATCTCTTTTTTTCAAAAAATATTCTTTGGAAATTTTTCGAATATGCTTTTTCGCCCCATCTGTTCCATGCAAGAGTAATGACGATACAAAATATATAATATACACAAATTATTAAACTAACAAATCAATACATTTTAAGTATTAGAACTGCAGAGTTTTTCATATATCAATTACATGCAAGTGATTAGAAGTGTTTATAACTGCAAAATTTATAACATATATGTTTCCCCAATCAGAGCAAAACTTTGTTTGAATTTCAAAATTTAAAAGGTGAAGCAACGCTTCAGATTTCTTGCGCTGCGCGCAGAGCGCAACGTGTCAAAAGCAGACACACCAGCGCAAGGAGCGCTGCGCCTAAGGCAGCGCACTCCCAATCAGAGCAAGGCTCTGTTTTAAAATTCAAATTAAAAGAAGCAATGCTTCAGATCCCTTGCGCTTTACGCTACGCGCCACGTGTCAGCGCTGGTGCGCTAGCGCAGTTGCGCTGCGCTCTGCGCCGCGCGACACGTGTCAGCGCAGGTGCGCTAGCGCAGTTGCGCTGCGCTCTGCGCCGCGCGACACGTGTCAAGCGCAGCTGCGCTTGCGCCAGCACTAAAACTTAAATAATAAATTATTTAATTAATCAGAATTAAAATTCTTGAAAGATCTTTCCAATCTTATTAAAATAAGAATATTGTCTTCTGTAAAACAGAGACCTTAGGATCAAAAATCCAACGGTGGGGAAATATCCCCAGATCAATCAGAGAAAAATCTCTGTAACTAACTCAACAAACCAATTGGCCCTATATAAAGGCCCTTAGACTTCAAGTCTCAGATATATACATACAGATATACAGACATATAGAAAAGAGAGAACCCTCTGAAAAATTTGAAAGGCAAGCCTTTGAAGAAAGAAGATCATCTTCTTCATCTTTGAAGGTAAAGAATTTGATTCTTGAAGAACAGAGATGAAAATACCTCATTAAAAAAGAAGAATTCTCTTCTAAAAAGATCAAAGATCAAAGATCTAAGAACAAGATCAAGATCTTCAATAAAAAGAAAAAAGATCAGAAAGATCTAATTATAAAAGATTAAAAAGAAGTAATTTACTTCATTCTTAGATCTTTTGATCTATATAAAGGCACAGCCTTTTGATGAACCATTGGTTCGTGAATCTTGAGGTAGAAGCTCTTTTGAGAAAACAAAGAACCTGTTTCTTTGATCTTAATTGGATTAAGATGCACTCTGCGCTATTGTACAGTGCCTTGCACTCTTGAAATGCGCCTTTGCGCTTATTAGATTGGCGCACTGCACCAGAATGCGCCACATGTCAATCACAGAATGATCTGCGCCTTGCGCTTCTAAATATAGCGCACTGCGCTCTTGGATTGGCGCACTTCACCAGAGCGCGCCACGTGTCAGCAGCGCACTAGCGCAGCGCACTGCGCTAACAGGCTTGCGCTCAGTAGAGCGTAACACGTATCACCTCCACATGCGCTAGCGCCTTGTGCTCTTTAATTGGCGCAAAGCGCCTGACAAGCCACGTGGCGCACTATCAGACCACTATAAATACTATGCATTATTTAAAAGGGTAGAGCCCAGGTAAAGGCCTAAGAGGCCAAATATAAATGCTATGCATTATTTAAAGGGCAGAGCCCAAGCAAAGGCCCAACAGGCTAAATATAAATGCTATGCATTATTAAAAGGGCCGAACCCAAATAAAAGCTCAACAGCCAGAACAACAAAATGTTCAACTCATATCAACTGAGCCCATATGCTCATAAACCTTCAAACAGGTTTTAGTCCCAAATTGGACTATAAATCTCCCAACCAACTTTGGTTCGAGGGTACATCTTTGAACTCCTCTGATATCTGTCGTTGTAATCCTTCAACGTCGTCAGAGAGGTGACGGGTCCCGACGGCCATACATTCCATGGACCACCATGTCCTTAAACTGGCAATCGACCGCAAAGTCGCTAAACTAAACAATAGAGTCTAAATGCTCTCTTGTTGGATCTGAACAATCCCGTTAAGTCGATCTTAGTCTTAAATTAGACTAACGTGTCCTTAACAAACGTTTAAGTTGATCTTAGCCTCAAACAAGGCCAACATATCCTTAAACCCAAAACCCCAAACCCAAATCTAAGAAAATACGGATTTGGATTAATCCACGTCCTACGGGCGACAACACAAATTAGTCTCCGTATACAATCCACGGGCAACCGAACACAAAACAAACACCCACGACACGAAGTGACCATCTGGAAAAGGAGAAAGTTGTTACCGCGATGCGGTAGCGTAATTAACTGCAGGGGCTTGCGCCTGCAGGGAAGAGCGTCTCCACAATCAAAACCCCCTCAGATGAGGGGGAATCTGACGAAGTCTGCTACATCGGCCGCATCCGTTTAAACCTTCGATACATGGTGCAATAAATCAACTTGGTATCTTCGGAGAGGTGGACGGATAGCACCGATTAGCATCTGCCCCGAATTTCAGGCAAGACGTACATCGCGTCTCCGCCGCGTCTTTCGGAGAGGAACAGATTCTGGCACGCCCGGTGGGACTTCTTCCTCTTTCCACTCCACACTTTGTGTGTCGTGTTCGCGAAAGAATCGCGGTTTGCTATGGTTGCCTATGGATTCGAGATACTTAGATTTGGTGTCTTGCTCCATGCAGAAAACAGAAAATCAATGGCTTCAAACCGCACTACCTGCAATTGCAACTCTCACTCCGTCCTTGCTGGAGGAGTGACTTACGGGCCCCAAGCGGCCTCCCTTTTCAAGATGCCAGTGGAGCAGGTAACTCAGGCCACCACTGGACTATTCTTCGGGACCATACTCCCATCCATAAGCTTCAACGCCCCTGTACCGTCATAAGAAGCTCCCAAGAAGTCGGTATTCGATCGGCTTGCTACTACTGCGGTCCCTCTCAACGGGTCGCCCAACTCTACTGCCTCGATTTTTAAGAGACTAGGCGAGAGCTCTAACAGGCCCATAAAGAAGCCCGCAATACCGAAGCCGTTATCCCGAAGCGGATAGCCATCCCTGCTCCCAAAATCGTTAAGGAGGTTTCTCCTGCCAAAGGGTCGGTCTTCACAAGACTGACTATTTCTGCTCCCGTTCCAGGCGAAATCACCAAGGTTGCTTCCCTACTCGGAAGTCTGTTTTTGATAGGTTGGCCGTCCCCATTCAACGGACGTCGGTCTTTAAAAGGCTGATACCAGCGAATTCTGACCAACACAGGGGGCATGAGGAGGTCACCCCTACGGCTAAACCAACTCCAATCGCACGACATGCTCGCCGTCGTCACTGGCGCCGGGTAAGGAAGGCCAGGGGCAACTCCCCCTCTGGGCTAACTCTGGCAGCTCCGATGGTGGAAATCAATGTTGCTGTTCCGACTGCGAATAGCTTTGAACCGCTAAGAAGGGTGCGCAAAAACTCGCCAACCGCCGTATTGAAAAGATCTCCTACACCTGTGGATAATGCCCCAAAGGTGAAGCTGGAGCAGCCCCCTCAACGGCTGTCCTCTAAAATTTACAAGGTTTGGCGTCAAGTCCAAGACTCTGTAATGGATCAAAATTATCTCCGCCGATAGAAAAAGATGAAGGTTCGGCAGGAGAAGGACTACTCTGTCAAGCCAGAAAAAGCAACAGCTACTTGGGTGCCCACTACAACGGCTCTCTCAACTTCGACCGCTCACAAAAGAAGGAGGTCGGAGAAGATTCCTGTGTCTTTGGCAAATCGCAAAGACACTGAATCTAAACGCCCCAAGCCTGGGGGCATGGTGGTGCACACTGTCTATATGGCATCCGGAAAAGAGGATAGCCGCGCTTCGACCAGTCACCGACCGCTCACCTGATCCGTAACAAAAGCCCAAGAGCAGCAACAGAAGCTTCAAGAGATGATGACTGCGATGGCCGCACTCACTGGGCCAAAAGAAAGCCCGGAAACATCATCAGAATAGCACCGTGAGCAGGAAACTGATGCTGAATTCCTTCGAAGAATACTCGAAAAGAAGGACAAGGAGGCTGCGGAACAAGCGTCCAATATAAAGCGAGTAGCATTTCTCTTCCAAGAAATGGTCGGAATGATATTACAGCCGGAACCTCCAGCTGAAGACCCTCCGATCATTATTGAAGACGACAAAGGGGAGACATCGAACCCTCATCCGACTCTTTCAGCAGCCAAGGAGGAAGCCATCTCAAAAGCCACGCTTGATGATTACATCGCTCAGCAGATACGAGTTCACCAGGCAAATGAAGCGGCTAGGAAAATTGTTAGAACCAGACGACCCTATTCGGGCTGGTATGACCAAATCAGTTACCCGCCGGGATATACGATCCCTAAATTCCGTGTGTATAAAGGGACGGGAAATCCACACCAGCATATCGCTCAATTCAGGGCCTTATGCGGCAATACTGGAGGCGATGACAAACTGTTGCTTCGCCAATTCGTTGGCAGCTTAGCGGAAACGGTTTTCGAATGGTATTCGGAGCTACCCAACGACTCTGTCAAAACATTTGCGGAGATGGAGCTACTGTTTACACAAAGATTCGCGAGTGCTAGTGAACGCATCCCGATAACGGCACTGATTAATGCCCGGGTGAAGCCAGGCGAGACGTGGGTCCAATACGCAATACGGTGGCGAAACTTATGGTCGAAGTGCGAACAACGCATCGAAGAAGCACCTGCAGTAGGCATGTTCGTGGGCACTCTTGACCCTCAAACGACCATCTCCCAGTTCATGATGTTCTTCAAGCCAGCTACTTTCCAGGACTTGATTGACAAGTTAGCCCAAATGGACCAGATGGGACATAAACCATCTCCTCCAAAGACGGGCTCTCGAAATGAAAAAGGGAAACGAAAAGCAACTTTCGCCGCCAATACTCAACAACAGCCGAGCAACTCAAAGCCGGTTGTTCGCCAAAACAACGTGCATCCACGCCCATCTCTCGAGGAGAGACTGGGACGTCCTTACTCGTTTCCTCAGGATAAAACGAGAAAACTGTTCGAGCTGGCAGTGCGCAACAGACTCATCAATCTGCCGAGTCCAAAACGTTCGTTGCAGCCAGGCGATGTCAACGATCCTAATTACTGCCCTTACCACCGAGCAGTAAGCCATCCAATCGAAGATTGCTTCGTCTTCAAAAACTGGGTTGAAGACCAGTACCAACAAGGCAAGTTCGCGTTATCCGAAAACTGGAAGGTGAACACGCCACAGCCTCATGCTCCTAAAAAGGTGAACACGTCGGGGGCATCGTGCTCTTTTGTTAAAGAGTCCCCATGGGAGGTGGCCCTTTCGGCCAAAACCAAAAAGATACTGAATGACCTCCAAACATGCTCGGCGATTAGGTGGAAGAACCTGCTAGAACCCCAGATCATCGAAGGGATGCTGAAGCCGCGCCCAACTCCAAATATTGGTAGTGATAGCCAAAGCGTTCACACCCAGCCGTCGAAATCTTCGAAAAAGAAGAAGAAATCCAAGAAGCTCGTGAAGCCTGGCAACAAGCTCACGGACCTGCAGAAATAAATCGACGCGCTGGAAGAGTATAACCAGAAGGCGCAGACTCCAATCATGCTCCAAGAATTCCTCAGCACGTTCTTGAGGACGGAGATGATGAAGAAGAATCGTCGGACGAATCTGAGGATTACGTAGCAAGTTGTCATGTGATCTCTCATTCATCGCTAGACAATGAAGAGGCTCCTTGCACAAAGAAACTGGGGGCAGAGCCTGAATCGGAACTTCTGGGGCCGTCAGATGAAATGATCGACGCATTCCTAAACGAAGCTCTCTTGAGAAGTAGAGCTGATCGGGAGCGTGAGATGGCCATATTTGAAAAGGCCAAACGCCGGCGACTGGACAAAAGGGTCGAAACACTCCCACCAGATCAAAGTACATCCGCCGCAAATGAAAGCAGGATCAAGACAAGGAAACGATTCGCCAAAGCCATATCGATGGGGATGAGGCTACCCTCTTTCAGAGAAAATTCTCCTGGTGGTATACATCTTGATGAACTGGACGTACATCCTGACTTCTGCTTATATTATCAGAAGATCGCACATCCTACTGAAGACTGCAGCTCTTTTAAGTGTTGGTGGAAAGGATATGTCGCTCACAGGCAACACTTCAACAGGACAAAGTGTGAAGCTCGTAGACAGTGGAAAGATGCGACAGATGAGCATAAAAGAATTGCTGGCAATTGTCATAGGGTTGATCCCGGGGGATTGCGAGTTCTCAACTTCGGGAGCGACTCCGACGAAAAAGTAGCCCTCGGCTCTCTCTTTAAGGAATCCATCTCTGAAACGAAAGAATTGAGGAATTGCGAGAACATTCAGTCGTGCAATTGCACGATACTCGGAAAAAATCTCGGACCCGCAAACAAGGGATCGAACAAAAAGGATAAAGGAAAGGGAAAAACGGCCTTCGTCGCCAACACTCAACAACAATCGAGTGGCCCTAGACCGGTTGTTCGCCAAAACAATAAGCGGCAACCCCTCTATGAGAAGTTGAAACGTCCTTACTCGTTTCCCCGGGATGAACAAGGAGGTTGTTCGAACTAGCAGTGCGTAACAGGCTTATCACTCTACCGGAGCTGAAACACCAGCTACAACTGAATGATGTCAACAATCCTAATTACTGCCCTTACCACCAAGTATTGGGCCATCCGATCGAAAATTGTTACGTCTTCAAAAACTGGGTTGAAGACCAATACCAACAGGGAAAGATCGTGCTGTCCGAAAACTGGAAGGCGAGCCCGCCACAACCACATGCTCCGAGAAAGATGGATATGCCAAGGGCATCATGCTCATTCATAGGGAAAGCCCCATAGACCGAGAAGTCAGTAAACTAGAGATCTGCCTCAAATACGACAACGGTGGACCGAAATGTCCTTAAACTAACGACGGACCACTATGTCCTAAAACTAGCTGTTGACCGAGATGTCAATAAACTACGGTGGATTGCGGCATCCCAAAGCCGATACAAAAAAAGAATAAAAATAAAAAAGAAAACGGTATGTCCATAAGCAAAATGGGCACGGATGAAAACCCGAAAGGGCTCCGTGAGTAAAAACAGCAGGGCTACCGGCGGGTGTTTGTGAAAACCCGAAAGGGCACAACCTCGTTAAAAAACACTTACAGAGTCCTCTCGACCTTGTGAAGAGAAACCACCCGCGTGAGATCCTTACGACTCACAAGGGAGCAATACACTTAGGAATCCTCACGATTCCTAAGGAGAAATTGCACTTGCGAGATCCTCACGACTTGTAAGGAGAATTCTCTTATGGGACCCTCACGGCTCATAAGATTTGAAAGTCTTAAGTTACAGAGACCTGAACTGTTCTTAAGCAACCCCCACAACCTCCGATACTGCTCTACAAGTGGCTCAATACTGACCCTTGTATACAATCCACGGGCGCGAATAAACGTTTCCCTAACCAAGTCCCATCCGTGACTAGGGATATGTTCGCACGGTGAACAACCCTTGTAAGTCCTCTCGATTTATAAGGAGAAAACACTCTTGTAAGATCCTTACGACTTATAAGAGAACATGCACTTAGGAATCCTCAAGATTCCTAAGGAGAAAACGCACCTACGAGATCCTCACGACTCGCAGGGAGAAATACCTTCATGAGACCCTTACGGCTCATGAAGTCAAAAGCCTTAGTCGATGGGATCTTAACCCTGTTTGCTAAGCCACCTTTGTTCGACATCGACAGAGGCAAATGATGATTCGCTCATGGCAATATCTCACTTGTAGCGATACTGATGCCTAAATCGGTATCAAATTCCAAGTCCTTTCATGGCAAATGATGATTCGCTCCTGGCAATATTCCAGTCGTAGTGATGCTGATGCTAAGATTGGCATCAGATTCCAAGTTCCACACTCGCGATAAGAAAAATCAGCGAGCCAAAAATGCATATGAAATAGCCGAAATGATGGGGCAACTTGCAATGAAATCAGCAAGTAAAAATGTATGCATACAAAAACAGCCGAAATGATTGGGCAACTCGCAATAAAAATAGCGAGTAAAAAAAACAGCCGAAATGATTGGGCAACTAGTAATAAAAAACAGCGAGTAAAATAAAAAAAATAGCCGAAATGATTAAGCACCGCGAAAAATAACCGAAATGATTGGGCAATCGTGACTTTCGCGATATAATAGCCGAAATGATTGGGCACCGCGAAAAATAGCCGAAATGATTGGGCAATCGCGACTTGCGCGATACGAAAAGCTGAAATAGAGCATCGCGGAATGAAAACAAAAAATATACATATGAAACGAAACTTTTGCCCTACAGATGAGATCACATCGATCCCTGTATACAATCCAGGGGCACAAATAAAGAAGGAACCATACTTTCCCAACAGGCTCCATCAGAAAGCGAAGCCAAATCTTGACGGTTCATAGACAACTTAGAGACAACCTCGACATTTGTCGCAATATTGCAGACACAATATCAACAAACGAAGCAAAGGAAGATCCCTAGCTTCAGGGTCTCGACATCAATATCAACAACTTAGAGATCACCAACGGCGTTTCTCCTCACTCCAACCAGATGCAGAAGTGAAGTCAACAATCGACCTCAGAGTCGCAACGAAACGGAACCATGGCAAACTCCCTAGTTCCAAATCTCAATGGCCACATCTGCAGCCTGTAGACCAACAACAGTGGGCCTCCTCATTCCAGCATGACACAGATGTCACACTATCAAGCGGAGTGATGGCAAAAACCCGGCTCCACCTTAGCATTCGTCTCGATACAGTAGACGCAATGTCAACAACGGCGTTCCTTCGCAGTCCAGCAGAATGCAGATGCAACGTCAACAAAAGACCTCACGGTCAAAACAAAACGGAGTGACGGCAAAATCCCAGCTCCACCACGACATTCGTCTCGATACAGCAGATGCAAAACCAACAAATGAAGCAAAGCGCAGGGTGGTCACCACCTCGACGTCGTTTCGATACAGCAGACGAGATGTCACCACAACGTCCTTCCTCCAATAGGATCCGGACACGCCAAAGCAAAGGCCAAATTCCTAGCTTCAGAGTCTTGACGGTAACTCACATAAAATCTGAAAGACTACCGAAGATCATCCCATATGGAGTGGTCATCACTTCGACGTTCGTCTCGATACAACAGACGAGATGTCACCACAGCGTTCTTTCTCCAACAAGATGCAGACGCGACAACAACAACGGAGCCACGACAAAATCCCTAGTTCCAAACCTCGACGGTTCACCAGCAACCTAGAGACAACCGCGGCATTCATCTCGATACAGCAAACGCAATGCCAGCAAATGAAGTGAAGGCTAAATTCCTAGCTTTGGGGTCTTGACGGCAACTCATATAAAACCTGAAAGACTATCGGAGATCATCCCACACCAGCGCGGAGTGGTTATGACTCATCGGGGCTCTCCAAAATGAGCCCAACCTCAAGTAAAAAGCGGCATGGCAAAATTCCTAACGCTTGCTCTTCCGACGGTCAAATTGCCTAGGAGGATTGCTTGAAGACGTCTTGTCCAGCCCCGAAGGGATCAGAGACATGACGGTCTCAAGGCCACTCGAACAGCAAGGTTGCCTGTTGAGGAATACATCAGCCGATGCGACGGTACGATGGACAAAACCCTAGTACCACAGCCCCTAGCGGACCTCTGTCGTAAAGAGCAGGAGTTAACTGTGACGTTATAATATTCTTGCGAGAGATGCTCGATTCGTCTCGACTCGTGAGGTAAAGCCTTAAGCAGCGGGGATTAAAAAACCTGTTTCCTAAGCACTGGGGCCCTGCAAGTCGGTCCGAAATGGACCCTTGCATACTATTCACGGGTCACACTCTCCAAAGTCGAATCTCGACAAGGAGGGAAACAACCGCTTACGGGTCCTCTCGACTCGTAAGAGGGAAAATTCTCTTATAAGATCCTTATGACTTATAAGGGAAAACGCACTTAGGAATCCTCACGATTCCTAAGGAGAAAATACACCTACGAAATCCTCTCGATTCGTAGGGAGAAATTCTTTATGAGACCCCCATGGCTCATAAAGTTGAAAAGTCTTAGGTGAGAGATCCTAACCCTGTTTTCTAAGCCATCGCCACTCTACAAAAAGTATAAGGTTGACAGTTATATACTATCTACGGATCGCACTGGCTAAAATCGCATGGTAAACAACACAGCAGGAAAGAAGAAAGCAGAGAAATGACATAAGACATTATGAAGAATGTATATCTTTTATTCATGAATTCGATTGAGTACAAGATACATTGTGTTAAAGAATAAAAGAAACAAATACATTTTATTTACAATTATAAATGATACAAGATTGTCATTGAGAAGGAAGCGTTTTTAACAAATTCGCAAGCTGTTCTCGCGCTTCTTTCAACGCCTCTTCCTGATCGGCTGCTGCTGCCAACTCTGCTTCTACCTGGGCTCGCTGCTGCAAGTAAGATGAAAGTTGTTCTTCGACGGCTCGCCGAGCTGCTTCACGACCTTGGGCATCACGCTCAACGGCATCGAGCAGCTGCTTCAATGTTAACCCGTCGGAGATACTTTGCAGAAGGCCCTCGAAGATAACTTTCACCCGAGCAGCGTTCGCGTCGACCTCAGCAAGCAGTTGAGCAGACTCGCTTGAGGTTTCTTTGCATTCCCTACGCTTTAAAGCCGCTTCTTGTTCAAGATGGCGGAAGTAAGAAGCGCTCTGCTCGATCCATGCCGCCCGTTGAGTGCTTGTGGCCAAAATCTCGGGGGCAGGACGCATAAGTTCCAGCTGATGCAGGCAGGCCTCGGTCTCCCTGCAGTGATTAACCCAAGACTCGACGACGCCTTCATTATGGAAATTTACAAGCGTCGCCAGTATCGGATTAACCTCCGCAGCGAAATTTGCGGCAGAGGTGGGAGCTTCTGTGTCAAGCTCCTCGACGCATCCGCTCAGCATGCTCAGACTCATCGCAGCACCCTTCGAGGATGGACGTCTGGAGAATGGGCCTGCCGGCATCATAATGCGGGACTCGAAAGGAGCTGGAACCAGAGCGATAGCTGCAAAACAAATCATAATCAGATGACAGACCTAAAAATACAAGAGATTCATGAACAATGGAATTTACTATACCAGCTGCAGCAGGCGGCAAAGCTGGGAGGACTGGTGGCGCAACCGATCTTTTATCTCCTCCTTCGATCTGTAGCACTGCAATCAGGATAAGAAAAAAATCAGAAACAATTTCATTTTTGAAAAAAGAAAGGGCATTAGTTGAAAACTATACTCACTAGCGCCACTGGAGGAAGCAAGCTCCGACGGGAAGGAGAAGTGTGGGTGCAGCACCTGATACAGGTGATCAAAAAGCACTCCTGCAAAGACGCAATAGTACAACATCAGTACATAAATTATGCAGCCAAGATAAGACTGATAAGTCACAAATCCATACCTTCCAACATCTGCGATGGTATGAAGGAGGGTGGGGAAGTGGCCACCGTCAGGGCGGTAACTGACGGCGCTCCCTCGGGTAAAGTGGCATCAGCACTAGCCGCACCTGCGTTAGAAACAAGATAAGCCCTGTTAGGAAGGATTGCAGAATAAAAGGACGGTAATCCAAAATTTACCTGAAGAGTCGCCGGCCAGAGCCCTAACTAGAGCGTTACTTGATGCAACGGTGGCGTCTTCCTCCTCCATCGGGATGGTCTCACCTCCCGTTGCCTCATCGCCCGACTCTACAGGAGCCATCGTCACGCTCGCGGCGCCGGGAGATGACAAGGAACCGTAAGCAGGGAGAGCGATGATCGGAGCGTTGCCCGACTCTTAAGAAAGAGCGGCCGTCTCGTCCTCGGCAATCATGCCCGTCTCACCCGCTATCCTCTCGGGCTCAGCGGTCACGGCCGTCTCGTCCACCGCTGCCGTAGGTTCGTCGGTCGCAGCCGCCCCATCCGCTGCTGCCCCAGGCTCGGTTGTAGCAGCCGTCTCATCTGCCGCTACCTCGCACTCGGCAGTGGTGGCCGTCTCGGGCATAGTAGGCGTGACTGTCTCATCAGCCAATAGCTCAGGCCTGGCGACTACGGCTGCACCGCCTACCATCGTCTCGGGATCAGCTACTACCTTCTCCACCGTCCCCTAAGGCTCGACGGTTTCCGCCGCTCCTTCAGTTGGACTCGGCCCTGCAGGACAAAATGTATAAGAACCGATAGTTTCACAACTTTTACGATAAAGCCTCGAAAAACACATTACCTGAGGTGGATTGATCGTTGGCTTCCCGAGCTGCACGCGCCGCCCGTCTATGAGCAGTAGACAAGGTGACCGGGGGCTCCTCGGAAGGAGTAGCAGCGGGAGTAACAGCGCTTGAGCCCGCTCCCACGGCCAAAGCAGCGCTATGCTCTTTCGCTGCGCGCCTCAAGCGCTTCCTCTCCTCCCGGGCCGTCACGACGGACCTCTTGGAAGCCTCCTTCAGTAAGGCGTCGTCGTCCGCGTTCAGAGTTGCCTCCAGAGCCTTCAAGGCATCCATCATCGGCTTTTTGAGTTGGGTCTCTTGCGGCAATTCCGAAGAGGCCGGAACATCGGTAGCTGGCCAGGAGAGAATTCCCGCATCAGCTTGCGAGATAAGTCTTGTGGTCCCTGCGATAAGACAAAGAGGGGGTCAGATTACTCATAAGAAATGGAAGGAGAGGCATAGTAAACCGAAATGTACCAAGGCCTAAGAATGCTTTGAGTCGTTCCTCCTCCTAAAAAGTTTTGAGGGAAGCAGCGATGGCTTCTTCGGTAGAAATGCCTGTTAAAAGAAGGAAAAGCGTTAGTCAAAAAAAAAACAATGATAGAGGTACGATGCAATGACGGAAAAATACAACTAGTGATTACCCGATTGCGCAAGTTTAGCCAACCACGCATCGCGCCTCGCCAATCGCTCTGAAGCTGCGATGGCAGCTGCCATATCAGTGTCGTCTGGCGGCATAAATAATCCCTCGTTGATCCCGTACTCACCCAAGCTCTCGCTATAAGAAGCATGAGGTTCCTGACCAAACACAACGTCAGCAGAGAGGATCGACTTCTTCTTCCTCTTCTGCACGCGAGCTCCGGGTGCACCCAAAATCAATTTACGTTTCGTGGGCACCTTAGGACGGCGGGTCCCGATGTCCGAGCCCACGCCGGATTCAGGAGAAACCACATTCACCGTCTCCACCGGAGCACGGGGCGCTGGGGGCACGTCCACGGTATCACGGGGCAATCCGCGCGGGGGGCTTAGCACACGCGGAGGCTCATCTCCAGCATCTCCTCTCAGCGGAGGAACGACATGGGTCCTTGGTCTTAGGGGGGCTTTGCGATCGCTGGCGGGGGCACACCCTTGCGGTCACTCAGCAGCCGCTTCTCTTCCCGGATAACAGCACCCATTGCGTGCTGATACCAAGCCCTGTACACGTTTAGAGCCCTTGGAACGCAACTTGGCTCGCTAATAAAGAAGTGGGAGCCTGTGTTCAGCCGCATAAAATGAAGTAGTGCACTCCGTATCCCCTCCCTGGTGGCCGTAGGCTCTTCCAAAAATGCCTCCAGTGGGACCCCTTGGTTATAACTTAACTGCTGGGCGAACCAATGGGGGTTGTACCTCATGAAGAGCGTCATATCGTTTTGCCTGAACACCAGGAAGCCCGGCCGGATGGAGTATAAGTGAAGAATCTCCCGGGCTTTCAATACGGAGGCCCCGTCCTTGAAACCATCACGCAGCGCCAACACCGCCTTGGAGGTCTTCGGACCAATGGTCATGACCTTGTCCGTAAAAGAGATGCCCGCTCTGACCGTGCGCGGACGAAGAAGTAACCCCCTAGCCTCCCGCAGGGGTGGATTCATAATGGAAGCGCTAATTAACCGCATGACTCTCGGGAGTCTGCACTTCTCGTAGAACGAGGGCCTCTTGTGAACACCAAAAACCCCGAGCATATGCATTTCCATCCATGAAGTAAAGTAGTGCATCGGGAGATTGGCGGGTTGCACCCCGGGTTCATTTGCGTTCGCCGCCACGCTGAGTCCATGGTACAGATGGGCCAACCCGGCGATTCCAATCGACAACTGTATACCAGCCACCATCCGATGCGCTGGATAGAAGACTGACGGCCTCATGTAGTGCGGGTGCATGGGGAGCGCGAACCAGCACGGCCATAACCCCAGAAATCTGAGAAAGAAGGTCCCCTCATCAATGCCCGGAGCGGCGATTTCCGATAAGGGGACGACTGCAGCATCGGGAAGGTAGAAACCCTTTTGGTCGTCCTCCAGTGCTGGTTGACGATCTAAGCCAAAGTCGAAGGGGTCGTCAAGCTTGGCGAACTTTTCGCTCCGCTGCGATAGAATCTCTGGTCGAAGAAAGCGGGCGATGAAGTCTGCAAAACTAACTCCCCGGCCTCCCGATTCCAAATAGAGACTTTCATACATATTCAGCACCTTCACCGGACTCGGAAACTGGTGCTGAATAGCATTCTCCGGCGTTAGGCCCATTACCAGCGGCTTGGTGGCAAAACATATTCATCAGGAGGAAGTAGATCTTCATAATGTTCCCCCCTCACCGGCAAACCGGAAATCTCAGCAAATTCTTCCAGGGGGATGGAGATTTCCCTGTCCGTCAGAAGAAAGGTATGGGTGGGGATGTTCCATTGTTCCATGAATGCCTTAACCCACCACGTCGAAGGAGCAGGGTACTCGAACAATGAGGCGTAGATTGCGGGGTATAGACCAATCTTCATCAAATGCGTCTTCTTCGCTGCCAAGATGTACCTGGCCCACTGCAAGTACCCGGCCAAAAGTCGAGGGGTCAATCCAATGTTATAGGGTTGTCCCCAAGGGCGCGACTCACCCTGGCATATGCGCCGCCCCAGAATATCCACGGCTGCCGGCGGCTGCACGGGAATGGCAGCAATCGAAGGTTGAAGATCCTCCGAATTCCAATTTACGACCTCCACGGCATACTTCACCGGGGGTACATCTGCATATGGGATCGATGAGATCGGCTCTGACGGCGTCGCGCAAGAGAAGCTTCGGCGACCCTTAATAATCTCGCTATACCACCTACCCCACAGGTGAAGGTTCTTATACTCAGGGTCATAATCCTTGATAAGATTAAAAACCTCCCGGTCTACTGGCGTCTCAGGAAATCCTCCCTCTGAGCGGAAGAACGGGAATGAAAGATCAGCAAACATGTTGCCTGCAAGAGAAAGCGAAATTCAGTTATCAGTATCATAAGTTAAAATTCCAACGCTTGGTACTTTAAAATTCATACCACACTGCAACGCAGTGGAGAGGGGACTAAAGCGGGACCCACAAAATCCAGATGACAATGCATCAGTTAATAAGACAGCCTCATCATTGGATGAGACTGTCAATTAATGAGAAAATCCTCAAAGAATATTCTCATTAAATGAGAAATCCCTTGAGACAAGGAGAAAATCTCCCTTTTCAGAGCAAACCTCTGTCACAGAGTAACACTTGTCAAACTCTGGTCACAAGTGAATAAAATTCCTTAAAGAGCCTAGCTCTGTAATAATGATGGAAAAATCCATCAAAGGAAAAATTAATTCCTAAAAATTAAAGTTTGGGATCTTAAAAAATCCATGAAAAAACTCTTAAGAGTTCTTCATCAAAAAGATCAAAAGATCTATATTTTGTCCATGAGCAAAACTCTGTTTGTGAAACCCTAAAGGGGATTTCTTTAGATCAAAATATCTATAAGAGCAAGGCTCTAATAATTAAAGTTGATTTAATTAAGTTTAAATTTTTACCTAAAATTTTCTAGAGTTCTAACTCTGAAGTTCTTGAAAACAAGAGCAAGGCTCTGAAAATAAAATTCTTGAAGATGATAATCATCTGCTGATGACCAAGGGTCCTATTTATAGGCGCTCAAGCGCCTCTTCAATTCCTGAATCGATCCAATAGATCAGATATTGCCACCGCTGCACTCACGTGTGTGCCACATGAGCGCAACGGTGGGGGGCATTTGTTTCCCCAATCAGAGCAAAACTCTATTTGAATTTCAAAATTCAAAAGGTGAAGCAACGCTTCAGATCCCTTGCGCTGCGCGTAGAGCGCCACGTGTCAAAAGCAGACACACCAGCGCAAAAAGCGCTGCGCCCAAGGCAGCGCACCCCCAATCAGAGCAAGGCTCTGTTTTGAAATTCAAATTAAAGGAAGCAACGCTTCAGATTCCTTGCGCTCTGCGCTGCGCGACACATGTCAAACAATGGTGCGCTAGCGCAGTTGAGCTGCGCGACACGTGTCAAGCGCAGGTGCGCTTGCGCCAACTGCGCCAGCACTAAAACTTAAATAATAAATTATTTAATTAATCAGAATTAAAATTCTAGAAAGATCTTTCCAATCTTATTAAAATAAGAAGATTGTCTTCTTGTAGCCCCTTCCTTTTAGGGCAACTATTGATAAAGTGTTCGCTGGATCCGAAAATCAGGCATTTCCCTTTGGCGCTGCGACAATCTCTCTGAAGGTGTCCTGGTTTCTTACAGTACCCACAACGTTGAGTCTTCCGCTGCTGGGGAACAAGTGGGCGCTTCATCTTCACATCTCTTCCTTGTCTAACAGGGATCCCTATACGATTGGAGACTTCCACTGGTGCCTGAGTCGCCTGCCTTCTTAATCCTGCAGCTAACAAGTCGTTTGTTCGCTCCTGGGCTTCTTTCAGACCTTGCAGTGCATTCAGAATCTCTACGGTCTGATTCTGGGGAGTGGAGATAGAAAAAGAGTCGTTTGAAGACATGGTCCTGAAACAACAATTTGAGAACGATATAAGGCACAAGCTATAAGAATTAAAATACAATATGGATTAGGCAAGGAATCAAGAATATTAGGTGCGGTGAAATTCAAACAAGTGGAAATCAACTGTAGAACTCCAAGTCACTCAAACAAAGTACAGTATTGTAACTATACTGCAGTTCACAATTACAACCACGTAACTCTACTAAGTCACCCAAAACTCTAGCGGATGGATCAAAATGAATAGCAGAACACACTATGTGAATCAAGATCAAGAATAACAAGTTTACAATCTAGACCGAAGGATGTCCTAGATTGTCAAGCACTACACGGAAACTGCAATCCAATCGAAGCAAAACCTGGCTTTGATACCAACAAAACCATGTCACGCCCCGCTTCCCAAAATACGGAATACGAGGGGTTGACAAGGCCAGCCATGCTCCTACGGTCGAGGAAATATCTCTCCGTAGTCACACTTCGGCTTCTAGCTTTACGTGGTAATCAGTAAACAATGCACAGATAATGAGAAATGCAGTAACTAAATCAAAACAAATACAAAAGAACTAACCAAATGGAGATCAAGAGAGTATGGCTCAGGGTAGCTGATCAAGATGTCCGTGATGTACGTCTGGTCCTGGTCCAAGCTAGATCCACTTCTCACTCTGATCATGCATACTCAGGTCGTCAGAGCGACACGATAGTAATATATATATATATGGATAAAAATGGTAACTCGTACAATAATAATGAATATGTAACAGTAAGTCAAATGAGTAAGGACGTGAACATGAAGTAGCCAAAAAGGGTGTCTAATAGAGTAGGTAAACAGTAAAGCAGTAGATAGTATGTCAGGTGTGTTGAATCAATAAATAATGTATGTCAATGTCACTAACCCTATCCGTCTCTAAGTCTCACTGTACAGGTCGCTAAGCCTATCGTCAGTCCAAGTGTGAGAGTCAACCACTCGTAAGTATCCCCCACCCAAGGGTAGGACCCAAGGACAAGGGAACACGGGCCCGAGTCGCTCGCTAATCATCAGTGATATCCCTATATATCTCCATATGTGCCGGCATGGGACTCCCGAGATTCTGTTGAACTCACACTCAAACTACCCCACACCCCGTGGTCTACATCAAACGCCAATCATAAGCTCAAATACCGGTCGGTCCATGGCAAGTCTGCGCGAGAACTGGAGACAGGATCTCCATCAAGCATGTCCCGACTGATACCCAAGATAAATGGACAGTGTTTGGTGCCTTACCTGTGACACCCATACAAGTGCTTCCATAATCGTCCCATACCAATTATAGTCACACTTATACACGTCCCACAGACGTCGACAATGCAATAAATCAATAGGGTCCACTGATTGTGTGCAAGTACGTGTCACTTTCACTTATCCATTCATGCTTAAACATTAACGTATTTGCCACAATCAAACACTAATACCTAACACTGGGTAATACACATGATCACTAGGTTACCAATGCAATGACATCCATATAATGTGATGAGAATACAGTAATTAAGGCATGATTAAGATATCATCAGTCGGTGTCCTACCACTTGTATCATTTATCATAAATCATACATGCAAAATTTAGCGAAACAATGAAAAGGGGGGTAAACAGTGTGTTTAATTATCTATCCATCAGAATTAGTTTCACTTTAATCGGGTTTCAGGATCCTTAGATATGGCCATTTCATTTTAAGCGTTCACTGCTGGAAATCCGGTTTCAGAATCAGAAGTCCGTTTCGTAACGCATTTTAATCCCAGCTGGGATCGTAATTAGGCGACGCTATAGTTGAACTATATTTAGGATTATCAGTTATGTTTCCACCGCAATTGGTGGATCAGCAATATATTATGGCGACAAGGAGTTATGGACAGATTATGTTCGATGTGTAAAATCCGCTTCTGCAGAATTCAGCAAGACGTATCGACATTGTAAAATGAATTAAAAATATCAACCGGTTGAGGAAATCAGTGAGACCAGTCGAGTAAGACAGCTAATTCAATTTCCTACGTAACGATAAAGGGTTCCGCGCATTCTCATATTTGAACAGGAATATACAGGGGTTCACACACCGGGGTTAACTGGGATTTCCGTTCTGGACTGCAGTCCAGAGTCGTGATCCTTTCTATCATAGTTTAATAAAATTCAGTGATCAACAATATATTACAGAAGGTTAAACAGTTAGATTCGTTACGAGCCATCGAACGCTAAGATCCGATTTGTCCACAATTCATTATAAATTTTACGGTTTAGCATGTCCGCAAGTTTTCAGGTTTTACGACGGACATCGGGGCGTCATTTTACGTGAGCAAACGGCATTGCATTAGTACCAAAGTCTCAAGGGACATTCATTATAACGCAGGCCACCATATGTCATATGTTGCCGTCAATTTAACGGTTTTCTCTTATTCGGGTTTGCATAGAACACTTGGATTAACGATTCACATGAAAAGCATATGCGGAAATGAGTGGTAGCATGAATTGTAATATATGTATAAGTAGCATGAAGCAAGTATTAACTTGCCTGAAGGCGTTTGATGGTCACGAAGGCGATGATGGCGGCAGCCTGCAGCGACGGCACGGTTAGGACAGCGACTTGTACCCGACACGGCAGTAAAATGGCTAGGTTTGATCTTTGCTACGCTTTGGTGAAGCAAACGGAGCTTGGAGGCGACGGTAACTGGAGGTGACGGTCAAGGCCGCGACGATGTTAAGCCCAGCAGCAGCGATGGTGAGAGATCACGCATGGGTCCTGGCACGGCACCAGCAGCGGCGACGGCAGCGGCTCAGGGTGAGCTCGGGTCTATTCTCGGGGGAGCGAAGAGCGGCATTGGTTGGCCGGAGCAGGGGAGGGCGACGGGCGTGGGCGAGAGGTGCTCGGGGAGATGGTCGGAGCTCCGGTGACGTGGGGACAGCGAGGGTGTTTGTGAAGGGAGTGGGTGCAGTGAAAGAGGTGAGGGAGCTCGGAAGGCGTCGATGGCGGATGCGCGGTGTCGGAGGTGGCTCCAGTGAGGTGAGCTCCTGGGTTTGGAGGTGGGTTGCGGCTGTATGGGGGTGCCCGGGTGCGGGGTTGCACCGATGAGGCACTGGCGAGGGACAATGACGGCGATGCGGCTCTTGGGAAGAAACGAGGAGTCGGGGCAGGAACCCGGGCTCGAGGAGTCGCCGGCGAGGTGGGGCCTCGGTCGCGGCGTGGGTGCAGGCTTGCGAGGGGAGGAGGCGATGCAGTCGAGGTCGGGGGTGGAAGCAGCAGAGGCGAAGGGAGAACGGAAGTGAGTGGGTGAGAGTTGGGTTTTGTTTGAAGGAGGTGGTGGAGCTTGGGCTCGGCGATGGGTGTGCAGGCGGGTTGCGGGAGGTGACGAGGGGTGGCCGGGTGCGAGGAAACGGCAGGGGAGGATCTCGAGTTGGAGGTTGGCGTCAATGGCCAGGGGTGTGTAGGGGTTGCCGGCGATGGCTCCTTGGGTTTTTAGGTGTAGCGAGCGAGGCTTAGTGATGTTGGGAGTTGGTTGCGAGGCTTGTATGAGAGAGAGGGGGAGACGAAATCGAGGGAAGGGAAGTGGCGCGCACGCAAGGTCGTAGGCGGGGAGCGGGGATGTGGGGGATAGGCGCGGCGACGTGGTGGGGGGGAAAGAATAAAGAAGCGGGAAAAATTAGAAGAGAGTGGGGGAGAAGTTGCGAACGGGTCGGGTCGGGCGTGGGCATGGAAACGGGCTGGGCCGGGAGATTGAGGAGTTATTGGTTTAATTCATTTTTCTGCAAGAAAAGAAATGGAATTGGGCCGGGGAAGTGTATGGGCTTTAGGGTTTTAATTTAATTTAAATGTTTGTTTTGTTGGGCTGAGGGAGATTTAGGGGATTAATTCATTTAATTTGTTTTCTTAGCTGGGGCTTTAATTGGGCTGGCTGAGAAGTGCTGGGCTTGGGGAAATTTTGAATATAGGTTTTAGTTTTAGTTCTGGTTTTGGGCTCAGGAAAAAGGGAATGGGGAAAAGGGAATTGGGAAAAGGGTTTAGGGTTTAAAAGAAATATATAATTATAAATAAAAATAAATAAATTTTGTAAGTAATACTCTATGAAGAATACGGATATTGGTGTATAAAAAGATCTGGGTATTACAATCGTCAATCTTTTGCCCAAATGGAGTCTCTGTTTCGGCAAAGGTTGATGAGCATCAGTGATAAAATCTCCATTGCTGACCTTGTGAGAACCAAGCTGGGAAACAACGAAAGCAACACGGACTTTATTATCCGATGGCGCAACCTCACTGTCAAGTGTGAACCGCCGCTAGAGCAGAACCAGTCTATCAGCCTCCTCATTGGGAACCTCAGCAATTGGATGGTCCTATTCTTGTGTACAACAGGCCTCAAGACGTTTCAGGAGCTGACCAAGAGAGTTCAAATGTTAGAACACTCGAAACAAGAGTCTGCCCCGGACTTTCAGAAAGACAAGACTTGGAAAAGAAAGAGAGATGACAACCGTAGAAGCAGGAATTCCAGCAATACCAATGTCTTCAATGCATCCGATAATGAAGACAAGCGAAAGGCAGGTGAATCCAAAACCAACCAGTCTCGAAATCCAATGCTGCGAGGAGAAGGGCCTTCTCTAGAGGAGAAAAGGAACAAGATTTACTCTTTCAGAAGGGACAAGGTTCGCAAGAGATTCAAAGATGCCTTGAAC
Organism: Agapanthus africanus; assembly: GCA_030015575.1. NCBI lineage: Eukaryota > Viridiplantae > Streptophyta > Magnoliopsida > Asparagales > Amaryllidaceae > Agapanthus > Agapanthus africanus. Next base: position 589,876,882 of record JASDDO010000016.1, on the reverse strand, counting down.
AACAGTCTGCAATTACCAGAGTTGAAAAGACCCCACGAAGCAAAAATGACCGACAATCCCCTGTATTGCCCGTACCACAGAGTAGTGAGCCATGCAATCGAGGATTGCTACATTTTCAAAGATCGGATCGAAAAGCAATACAAGACCAGAGTGATCGAGCTGTCCAAGAGTGTGTTGGTGAACAATCAAGCTGCAACTACCAACTTTATATAGACCGAAGCTGAAGCCTTCTGGGAGTAGACGGTTGAATCCGCTGGTCCGAGAAATGATTCCGACTCTCCGCGGCCTCCATGGAGTATGCACATCTTTAATAAGACGAAGAAGATGCTAAAGCTACTTCAGAAATAAGCCAGAACAGAATAGGAAGGGCAGAAGAAGCCCACCGTTCCAGCTACCACTTCGGCTCAATCAGGCTCAAAATCTAAAAGGCTCAAGAAGAAGAAAAGTGCAGCTTGACGCGAAAAAGAGTCTGCTGGGAGATTGACCATTCAAAAATATATCGATTCTCTTAAAGACTGTGAACAAAAGGAAAGAACTCTAATTCAATTGAATGAGTTCTTCCCCGTAGAAGTGGCTGAGATTCTGGAGGAGTCAGAAGAAGACTCCAATGACGAGATCCCTATAGTGACCTGCTATGTCGTCCACCTTAGTAGCGACTATGAGGAAGAATTTTGTTTTCCTGAAGAGGACGAGGAGCTTGCCACGAAGGCCAACCAAATCCAGCTCAGAAACGGTAAAGCTCTACCGCAAAATTAAGGCAACGCCCCAAAAGGGAAGGAAAAACAAGTCGCTAATGAAGAAGATGGCAGAGAGCTTGCTCATGAAGACTCGAGTCCTTCCCCGGTGGACTATAATGTCTTGGCTCATCTCCGGAAGCTTCTCTTAAGCATCTATGATGCTATGGTCCTGTCCAAAGATCTCAGAGATATTCTCATTCATGCTCTACAAAACCCCGAGCGGTACCAGGCTCGCTTTGTGGAAATTAATATGAAAAATGCCCAGTACACTCTGCATACAGCCACGGTCACATATAAGGATGAAGGCCGGTTACTGGGAACAACTGAGCACAACTGACCGCTTTACGTGACAGGGTACAGCGACGGAGATCGGATTAATCGCATATTCATTGATTCGGGGTCCTTAGTGAACTTGCGGACTCTAAACAGTTTACCAATACATGTCTGACACCTGTCAAGAGAGAGGATTGTCATCCAGGGCTTCAATCAAAACCGCCAGCAAGTTCTGGGATCCATAGCTTTACCGATCAGGTTTGGGGACCTGCAAACCGAAGCTAAGATATACGTGATCGACGCCGACACGTCCTATAAGATCCTCCTGGGACGACCGTGGTTTCACGATTATGGCATCGTTCCGTCAACTCTCCATCAGTGCATGAAGTATACCAAAAATGGCGAAGAAAGACGCATTGAGGGGGACATCCAGCCGTTCGGTGTGCATGAAGTCCGATACGAAGATTCTCGGTACTTTATGAACGTCCAAAGTGCTGAGCCACAGCTGACCAAAGACAGAACGACCCCGAAACTCAAAAGCAAATCTGAGCCGGTTGTCACTTTCAAATGCAAAAACCCCCATGTGCGTCTACGTTTTGGCAATGACATTGATGAGTCCGACGCTGGAAGTCCGTCCTTCCGTAAAACTCGCCTTCATTTCGGTAGCGATACGGACGAGTCTGACATTGAAGGCTCATCCGGCAGCAAAATTCACCCTCGTTTAGGCAGTGACACTGAAGAATCAGAAGAAGAGGATCCGTCTTGCAACAGCTGTGCAAATCGGGCTCTCGTACAAAAAGAAAAGCTAAGAGAGACCTTCGAACTTATGGAAGGGTCCTTAGCCATCACAAGGGTGCCGGAACAGATGTGCAAAGAGCTCGATGCATTGTCAGTCTTCACCATGGACCAGCTGAAGACCTTCTACGTTTCTGGAATAAAGAATGGACAGAAGAGCATCCTGTTTTATGGGTCAAATCCTGTCGTGCACCCGGATGATTTTTCAGTCACGTACCTTCCATATGAAAGAGACATAAGAGCCGTCCTAAACCCCAGATTTTATGCGTCCAAGACGCGGGAATATTTTAAAATGTGCGGATGTCGGTTATATCAAACGGACTCCGAAGCGAAGTTTTATCAGGGGCTGTGGTACCCGCCTCAGGTCCGAGCACTCATCGATGGATGAATCCCAGATAGATGGAGTATAGCTTTCATTCAACCTGACGTCAAAGCATGCTACATGATCCATATTGGTGAAGCCAGCGAAGAGTCAAATGATGAAGACGAGCTAGCCGAGACAGAAGAAGCCCCTCAAGAGTTCGAAGATGGCGGACAAGCAACCTTCGAGGAGCTAACCGAGGTTGATTTGAGAACGCCCGATAATCCAAGGCCGACCTACATCAGCTCATTCTTGTCAGAGGAAATGAAAGAGCGGATAATCGCCCTGCAGCATGAGTTCGCCGACTGCTTCGCGTGGTCGTACAAAGAAATGCCTGGCCTCTTCCTTAAAGTGGCCGTGCATAAGCTAGCTATATCTCCTGATGCCAAGCCAGTCAAACAAGCTCCTCAAAGAATGAGAAGAGAACTGGAAGAAAAGGTCATCAAGGAAACCAAGAAACTCATCGATACCGGTTTCATCAGAGAAGAGAAATATACGGACTAGATCGCATGCATCGTCCCAGTGAAAAAGAAGAATGGGCAGATCCGAGTCTGCGTCGATTTCAGAGACCTTAACAAGGCGTGCCCTAAAGATAATTTCCCGCTACCGTTCATGGAAATGATGGTCGACGATACCTCAAATTACGAGTTGTTCACCTTCACGGATGGCTCGTCTGGATATAATCAGATCAAGATGTTGCCTGAGAATGAGAAACACACAGTGTTTCGAACCCCGATCGGGATATGCTGCTACAAGGTGATGTCGTTCAGACTGAAGAATGCGGGCGCCACATATCAAAGGGCAATGAAGAAAATCTTTGATGACTTAATCCATAAGGTCGTCTAATGTTATGTTGATAATTTGGTCGTCAAGACAAAAGCCAAGGCCGATCACATCCGAGATCTCAGGACCGTTTTCACCCGATTGAGGGAACACGATCTGAAGATGAATCCTCTGAAGTGCTCTTTAAGCGTGTCGTCAGGAAAATTCTTGGGCTTTATAGTCCGATATCGGGGGATCGAAATTGACCCATCAAAGATAAAGGCCATCATAGAGATGCCTCCTCCGAAGAATCTGACGCAGCTAAGATCCTTTCAGGGCAAACTCACTTACATACGAAAGTTCATCTCGAACATATCAGGGAGATGTCAGCCTTTCTCAAAGCTCATGAATAAGGGAGCTCACTTTGTTTGAGATGTCGAATGTCAAGAAGCGTTCGAAAGTATCAAACAGTACATGTTGTACCCTCCGGTGCTTGCTGCTCCTATTCTAAATAAACCGTTGATTCTCTATACTGCCACGCTAGATGAGTCACTCGGTGCGCTCCTTGCCTAGAACAACATGGAGGGAAAAGAAAATGCCCTCTATTATCTCAGTCGAACTCTAGTCTGGGCGGAACATAACTATTCCCCAATCGAAAAGCAATGCCTGGCTCTGATATTCGCTGTGAAGAAGCTGATGCACTATCTGCTCGCTCATCGGGTTATGCTGATCTCCAAGGTCGACCCGCTCAAACACTTAATAACCAAAGCAAGCCTAGCCGGTAGAATGGCAAAATGGGCTGTCATGCTGCTTGAATTCGATATAATCTATCCTCCTCAGAAAGCAGTAAAAGGGCAAGCCCTTGCCGACTTCCTTGATGCTCATCCCATACCAGAAGGGTCACCGTTCAATTGCAAGTTACCCGACGAACAAGTGTTGCACCTCGAGGATGAAGAGCCATGTTGGGAGCTCTATTTCGATGGAGCCTCATCAATAAGGACCTCCAGCAAATCAAACATCCCAGAGATAAAAGCAGGGATAAGATTGGTGTTCGTTACGCCATCAGGAGGAACCCTACGACGTTCCTTTGCTCTTACCGAGCCTCGCACAAACAACGAGACCGAGTACGAAACTCTAATAGTTGGTCTGGAGCTCGCCATAGAAATGAAAATCCTTCAGCTACGGGTTTACGGTGACTCCCAGCTTGTCGTCAACCAAGTGAGCGGCGACTACAAGATATATAAGCTCAAATTAGCTCGATACATAAGCCGGGTGGTGGAACTCACGAAACAGTTCACTCACATTGAACTAATGAAAGTCCCTAGGGCATTGAACGGAAAAGCCGACGTACTCGCTTGCCTAGCCAAAGAGTTGGCTAATCCTGATATAGATGAAATTCTTATCACAGTCAGGAGCCGGCAAATTCTTCCCCCAGTCTCTTTACAAGAAGAGAAAAGCGCAGAACAAAATAGCAATACTGCCAAGAAGCTCTGATTATTCAAGACGAGCCCGATTGGAGAGAACCCTTCATAGAGTACCTCCGATATAACAAGCTGCTTGAAGAAAAATCTGCGAGGGTTCGGTTGAAGAAAAGAGCCCTCCGATATGTGTTTGTGAATAATACGCTATACCATAGATCATATGATCAACTCTGGCTCAGGTGTCTGCCATCGGCCGAAGCCCAAAAAGTCATGAAAAAAATTCACTCAGACGTCTGTGGAGCTCACCAATCTGGCCCCAAAATGCGGCTTCAAATCAAATGGCATGGGTATTACTGGCCTACCATGATAAGGGATTGCGAAGAGCATGCGAAGAAATATCATTTCTGCCAAATTCACGGCGACTTCATTAACAAGCACCCCAATCCGTTGCATCCTACAGTGGCGTCATGGCCCTTCGAAGTTTAGGGCACCGACATAGTTAGGCCAATTGATCCTCCGTCATCCAAAGGCCACCAGTTCATATTGGCCGCAACTGACTACTTCTCCAGATGGGCTGAAGCTATCCCGCTAAAAGAAGTCAAGACAGAAGATATTCTGACGTTTTTCCGGCATAATATTCTATACTGCTTCGGTATACCTAGAAGAATCATTTCTGACAACGGACATTCTTTCAAGAGCATCAAACTCTCAGATTCGCTACTGAGCACAAGATAGACTGGATATATTCCTCTATCTATAATCCAAGGGTCAATGGGATAGCCGAAGCCTTCAATAAAACTCTATGCAAGCTCATAAGGAAAAATGCTTCAGCCAACAAGAAAGACTGGAATCTCAAACCTCACGAGGCGTTGTGGGCAAATCGTACCACACACCGCACTCCAACTCAGTCCACTCCATACTCATTACTTTTCGGAGTGGAGGCGATCCTCCCCCTCGAAATCGAAGTTCCATGCCTCAGGATGGCCGTCCAGCATAATGTGATGGAGGAGGAAAACGTTCTCCTTCGGCTTGAAGAACTTGATGCCCTCGAAGAAAAGGGGCTCGCAGTATAGCAAAATCTGGAGCTGTACCGAGCCCAAATGTCACGGGCCATGACAAGACGACTCGTTCATGCTTTCAAGAAGGGCGAATCGGTGTTGCTCCTCAAAAGACCAATCATCCCTAATCGACATGCCAAGGGAAAATTCGAGCCAAATCGGGAAGGGCCATACATCATTGAGTAAATGTTCGACGGAGGATCCTACCAACTAATAAGTGCCAAGAGAGAAAGGCCCATGCCACCCATCAATGACCGATATCTCAAGAAATACTACGCATGAATGCTCCAAGTCGTAGACGAATTGATCACACCGGCCCTACGGTCTGGATCATACATCCTGTAAAACCGTATACAATCCACAGGTATAAACGATCCCTATCTCTCCCAAGTTCTACCAGCGAGACTATATTTAAAGTCCCACCGGCGATGAAGCACCACCAATGTAGAAAAAAGAAGAAAAAAGAAGAAAAAAGAGAAAAAAAATGTCTGTCCACAAACAAAACGGGCACGGATGAAAACCCGGAAGGGCTCCGTGAGTAAAAAACAGCAGGACTGCCGGCGAGTTTGTGAAAACCCGAAAGGGCTCAAACACGTGAAAAGAGATGAAATACACTCGCAAAGTCCTCTCGACCTTGTGAGGAGAAAATCCCCACGTGAGATCCTTACGACTCACAAAAGAGCAACACACTTAGGAATCCCCACGATTCTTAGGGAGAAAATACACCTGCAAGATCCTCTCGACTTGTGAGGAGAAAATACTTTTATGAGCCCCTTACGACTCATAAAATTGAAAAACATTAGGTGATAGAGATCTAAACATGTCTCTTAAGCCATCGTTCCCCAACGGGAAACGACAAATGATGAGTCGCTCATGGCATTACGCTTCAGTGTTAGCGGTGCTGATGCCGACCTAAAACCCAAATCCTAAGTTTTCCCAACGGCAAATGATGAGTCGCTCCTGCCACTACGCTTCTGTGTTAGCGGTGCTGATGCCGATCCAAAACCAAATCCTAAGTCCTCCCAGGACAAATGATGAGTTGCTCCTGGTATTATTCCAGGACAACAATGCTGATGCTAGACAAATTCCAAATTCCTCTCAAATTCAAAAGTCTCGCCAAATAAGGTAGAAATCAAATAGATCTAATCAACATCCCACCCGGCAGCACTTCTAAGCTCAAAAGTCCCGCTGGGCGGGTAGGGAACTCCCAAAACAAATCAAATCAAACAAGTCAATCAATCACCTCATCGGTGGAATCAAGCTCCATCTCGGAAACAAATCAATCTTGACACCGCAAAAAGCGGAGCAAGTAAACTTCAAATCCAACACCGCAAGAAGCGGAGCAAGTCAAATCAAATATTGACCGTCCAAGTTGCAAAAAGGGCAGTATCGACCATCCAAGTCGCAAAAATGGCAGCACCGTTGCAAAAAGGACAGCATCGACCGTCAAGTCGCAAAAAGGGCAGCGCCGACCGTCCACTTCGCTAAAATGGCAGCACCGACCATCCACGTCACAAAATGGCAGCACCGACCGTCCACGTCACAAAAGGGCAGCACCGACCATCCAAATCGCAAAAAGGGCAGCACCGACCGTCTACATCGCTAAAAGGGCAGCACCGACCGTCCACATCGCAAAAAGGGCAGCACCGAAAGTCCACGTCGCTAAAAGGACAGCACCGACTGTCCACGCAAAAAGGGCAGTATTGACCTCCACGTCGTCAAAACGGGAACCAAATCAAGTCAACCTCCACGCGAAAGAAAATTCATCAATTTCATGCACACGACCCATATATGTGGTGTGTATTTATTGATGATGGCACTTTGTTGGGGTAAAAAATTATACCCCGGTTGACTAAGTTAAAGTCAGTCAATCCCTAGCCAAGCGGGCCCAAACTCAAGTGAAGTGGGCCAAGCCCAAGTCAAGACTAAGAATGGAAGGAGTCGGCTCCATGCCAAGAATAAAACAATAAATTAATTCAATACAATTTTTAAGAAATAAATGTATGAAAATGGACAGAAAACCAAAATTTTGTTAACCTCATGGCTTATGTGCAAAAAGAAATAAGAACATAAGGCATAAGACGACTCAAGTGTCATTTGGCAAAGCCTAAGGGGTTATATGTAAAGTGTGTAGCCTATAGAGGCAAACATGATGAAAAAATCAACTTTTCATTCTCTCCAAAAGCTAGGATTTCTGTGTCTTCTTCTCCTTCCTCAAGATTCTAAACCTTATTCCCCTTTTTTGAATTAAATTAAGAGTTTAACTCTTCTTTTTCCAAAAAGAAACAGTTTTTCACCATAAAACCCTTAAAGGGAAGGCTCGGATCTTCCATCAAATCCCCAAAAGGGATGATTTTTAAGTCTCACCCTTTTTTCTCCAAGATCCAGCCAACAGAGAGGAGGAAGGAGGAGACCCATCTCCAAAAACCCCATTTCGAAAAGATCCAAGGCTCAAAAGAAGATTCAGGCCTAAAGGGAAGAAAAAAGAGATCCCCTTTGTTCTTCTCCAAAGATTCCTGGGAGTTCAACTTCTTTTGTCAAGATCTTTTGGAGTTTAACCCCACAAATAAAACTCTTTTTAGAAGTTTAACTCCATTCAAAATGTTTTGGAGTTTAACTTCACAAATAAAACCCTTTTAAAAATTTAACTCCATTCAAAATCTTTTGGAGTTTAACTTCATAGATAAAAATACTTTTCGGAAGTTCAACTCCTCATTCCGGGGCTAAACCTCTTTTTTTTTCTGCAGACGCCCAGCGCCCAAGTGCCGGGCGCGTGAGGCGCTGGCGCCCGGCACTTAGCACCCAACGTCCACACGTCCTTAGGACGTTACCCACCATTTTTTTGTTTCTTTCTTTCTTTTTTTCATACACTTCACACTCAAAACACGGCCTCCGCTAGAAAAAATTTCTAACGGGACGCTGCCCAGCACTCTACAAGGGGGCTGCTAACCCCCTTAACCCCCAGCCCACTATCCGGGTAGCAGGACTATCGTAAATTCTGCGAGACTCCCGATATACCCAAAACCCTTCAAGACACATACATACGCACACTGCACATTGAGTACGCATGACTAGTTTGACCCGCCAATCGGAGGTTTCTTCGCTTCAAATGCGAAAGGTAATTAACGACAGTTTAGTCCGCGGCGGCCGGAGATTCGGATCTCCACAATCAATAAACCCCAACCTAGCTTAGACATGGAGAATCTGTATACCCCCGATAAGCGACGTATATTTCCCATCTCAATAAGGTGACGAAAAACACCCTACAATTATCATCAAAAAGTGAAAAATAAGATTTCACATAGCAATTTCAAGATAATCCAATAAAAAAGTAAAATTGTAAGGGAACTCACTGTTTTGGACTAAGTCAAGCACTGTTTCAGCTGGCGAGCTTTCAAACGGCGGTGAGATCAAGTCTTGGATGAAAACGGGAGCGAAGAGCTAGGGCATGGAGGTGAGACGACCATGAAGACGTACACGGGGGCTCGAGCTAAGGCACGGAGGCGAAGAGAGACAGTGGCCACGGAGGCGTAGCGCACGACGACCATGGAGGCGAGGGCTAGGGCTAGGGAAAATTTGGGGGAAAATTGGAGGGGAAAAGAAGAGGTCTCGGGGAAAAGAATGGGGGAAATTAGTGTTTTATCTTGATGGAGTTTGTGGGGCCAACCATATATTGGCATTGATAGCGGTTTCAACCGCTAACAATACTTCTACAACTGTTACGAGTAATTGATTACGGTTGGAACCGCTACCAATGCCCCGTTATTGTTGAGCACATTTATAGTAATGACATAACATCGGAGTATAAGTATATGTACATATGCTGTGAAAGATGGAACAAAAGGGGATTGAAGAATAGATGCTTTCTTTAGTTTTCAAGTAAACCAAAGGAAGTTTCTATTCCATCTCAAAAGGTGCTGTCGCAGCTTTCCAATATATACAACATATTAGGATTGCTATGTCGGTGCAAGAGTTGTGGCTTCACCGGAAGTGCTTGAACCAGTTGTCCATGATCCAGATGTAGAATTCGATCCTGAGGTTTTCCCATGTGATGAAGAGGCTTGCTCATTTCCGTGAAGATGTCCAAATGCTTTTGGAATCCACTCAATTGTTATGTGAGTGTAGCCGCCACCGTCTTTGCACGTGAGTTGATGGTTTTCTGAAGTAACCTTGATATGGAAACCTGTAGATTTTGTCGACTTTTCAAAGATCTTTCCCATCTTTGAAAAGCCACCATCATGTTAGTGTGAGGAATATTAATTCAATGTAAAATATTGTTATATTACTTAAGTTATATTCAATTAGTAAAAGTATATTACCTGTTTGTTCATTTCTTTGACAACCGCAGCCTTTATCTGGAGTACATCCTCTGCATCATTATCAAAGTGTCAAGTTTGTGTTGCCTGTATCATCTTTGACCATCATCTTAAGCTTGTATCTGTTAGCCTTTCTTATTAGTTTGGTTGTAGGATAAATGATCTAATATAGCTGTAAAGATAAGTTTAAAAGCTACCTGTATGTGGTGTGGCCTTTTTTGTTTCCGCATTTTCTGTTTGGGCATCCGAATTTATCTTCGGCTAGGTTAGGCATTGATTTTGAGCAGAGTGCACATGCTCGATATACAATCTGTTCTTTATAGATATATACTTGATTGTACCCTGTATTGTGCATGGTATATCCTGAGAAAAGGCAAAGATTATTAAATTTATTAGAGAAAAATAAGTTTGCACTAGCGAAATTTCTTTTGCTAAAGAGCATTAAAGAACTGGATGAACATAGATATGGCTTATTCTTTGGTATCATCATATTATATGAAATGAAAGACGCAATTAAGGAATCTTCGTCAAGCAGACACTAATAGATAATGATAATGAAATAGGATTTGTAGGTCCACACGCTGAGATAAATAATGAAAGATATGAGATTTGTGTAAATTCTTGCCTGATTTGGAGCTGGACATTCCTTAGTGTGTTTGATCAACCCGGCTATGGGAGTAATAGGTTCCTCTTCTCTGTAGAGTAGCTCATTATGTTTTATCGTTGCATCTATGTTTGATGATGTTATACTGCAGAGATAAGAAAGGAGTATGTTCAAGTAGATTTCATTCCATATATCTATGCAAAATGAAAGTGATACGGTCAATATGGTATTAAACCTGCCAAGCAAGTGTTGCGCATCTTCTGTATTTGGATTGAACTAAAATTTCGTGAATGACGTGGTTTGGAAGCCCAAGTCTCTCTGAAAGACGATGCTAATTAGATGGAGAAATGTTTGAAAAGCAATTTTATAAGTATTCATAATGAGAACTAATTAGAAATGCATAGACAAGTCACCAAGAAAAAGCAACTTGGAAGATAAACCTCTATATGATGCAACGGGCTTGATCTTTTATAGTTTACATCTACAAATTTGTATGAAAGAATGGGATGAAGTTAGTTACAAATTTGCTAAATTAAACAATTGAACAGAACAATTGAAAGTAAAAATACAGAGCTGTCAATAGATAAGCTTTACCCTAATCAATTTGGTTGTTACATTTTGACTTGTGAATAAATCCTGACAGTAACTAAAAACAAAGTTGATAGCATTATCGAATCTGTGCATATATATGTAGACTTGCGAAGAGATGAGCTTTATCCTAATAAATTTGTTTAATGTGGCACCATCATTGAATTTTGATTACATAATTAATAAGCCAAACACTAACCTTTTTCGGTCGCAACATGGACTTACCAATTAAAATCTATATCTATATATGTTCTTTAAATGGTAATTCATAATTTTGGGCAATATGCAACGCAACATAGGCACGTTGTTAAAGACCTCTACATTTACAATTGCACTGCATTCGCTTGTGTTTATCAATTAAAAAAAGACGCAAGCACTCAGTAAATTGCCTCAAACGTAGGAATTATATTCATGGGAGTTAGCGGAAATTGAAATAAATTCATAAGACGAATTCAAAAAGTATATTTCTTATGCCATATAAAACCATGAAAGGTAACAAAGATTTGACATGTGAAGCTATTAGAATAGTTTGATCACATTGGATATTTTTTCAGTAATTTTGAGTACCTCGATTCCATGCGTTAGTCTATGAAAACTTTTCTTTTTCACAAATAATACCTTATCTATTAAAGTACCCATATATAATTAGAAGTTATTCAATGGCAGACTCCATCAAATTTACTGATCTTAGTTTTATATAAAATATAGGATTTAGGGGAATTTTTGGAGAAGAGATCTGTCAAATAAGATGCATCTCATTTGTGAAGTAAGGAATTTTGTAGCCTAATGGATATCTTGGAATAAGTCTTCGAGGAGAGTAATTAGTAGCCTCAAACAATCAACAAAAGCAACACTACACAGAAAAGACAGTAATCAGCATATATTTGATGAGAAAATTCGGATAGAAACGGCGTTCTATTTCTTAGTATCGATTATGAACAGAAAATTCAAACAACGAACCCTTTGCAAAACCAACAAAGGCTCTTTTGGCTAAATTTAAATCTTTGTTAAAGCTACAAAATACAGATTGTAAATTTAAAAAACACAGAAGTTCATCAAACACAAAGAAGAAATCTTTTTAACGATATTTTTAACAGAACACTCAATTATTATTTTTCTTTAGCTTGCTAGATGCAAAACTTTGTATACATATCTGAGAAAAGCAAGCTAAACATTCAAACACATGTACAATCAATACAGCTAAAAAAAAATTCCAAAAAAAAAAAGAACACAGATCAAAAGGAAATAAAATCCAAGAGAAAACCTTTTCAACCAAAACTCCAAGAATCCTTTGGGTGGATAAAAAAATTCGAACAAATACCAAATCTTGAATAAAATAGCAAATCAACCTTTTGCCCATCGGCCTATGTTTCACCTACTCTGCACTTATATACCTTATTGATTTTTTCGCTGCACTTAGATACCCTAAAATACAAACCGTATAGATTTTGTTTAAAATAGTGATGTATTTGATGGTCAATTGAACGAAGCAAAGTATTAAGGGTTTGTACTTTAAATTATATAAGTGCAACAAAAAAATCAATAAGATATATAAGTGCAAAGTAGGTGAAACATTATGGTATTATTTATCAATTAACCCAAAATACATAGATTATTTGGGAAGAATCTCTGATAGTGGAAGACTCAAAATAAAAGCCAAGAAAAACTATTTCTATACAAAAGAACCTGAAATGGAAACTTTTGTGTGCAGCTCTGAAAAGACTATTATAAAAATACCACCAGTTTCCATACTCGCTCATTAGTCCACACCCTTAATAACATGAAATTAGATGACATTAAGAAAAATAAGTCCTCAAGGCTTTATAGCTCAAGTACCTAAAATGGAAAGGAAATTCATAACAAAACAATAGATTGGATAATAAAAGCCTACTTGTATTCCTAAATGCTGGGATCATTAACAGGGCAGGTTATAAATAAAAAGTATACAAACATTTACATATTATCCTCTTCAATATTCAATCACACGTCTCTGAATTATTAGTATCTTGACATCAAAATAATTGATGAATCCTCCTAGTTTAATTCAGAACCATCAGCAATTCCGAAGACGACTGCAAATTCCTTATTTCAAAACAACTGCAATCTCATGTTTTATTTATGCAAAGTAAAGTTATATCTCATGATCCCTAGTCACCAAGCAAAAATGAAGCAGAGTCCTAAGCCAAGCTCTAACCCATGCTCTTTCAGGAATTTAATCAAATATGCATAAGCCAAAGAAAAAAACCCAACAGAAACAGATTAACAACAATCTAAAGAAGATTTTTTTTATTCCAATGGTAAATCTCAAGCGGGTATTTATCCAATCATAACCCCAACAGTAAAAACACAAACAAGCCAACACCTTTCTTTGCAAAATCTCGATTGGTTATTGCTCCAAATTCATAAATACATAAAAAGCTTGGATCTTTTCATGATTAATTCACTAAAAGACACAACTTTTTGAACACCCATTAGTCATCAATGCTCAAAAAGCACCAACTGCCTCAGTTCAAGCGATCACTGCAATGAATGCTCTAAATTGTTCAACCTAAAAAAAAAAAGCTACGAAAGAATCCTTGGAGAAAAAGATTTATAAAAAAGGCTTACCGATGAGAACCCCAAGCCTTTTCCTTTCACTGGGAGATTTTTAACTTTCTGTTTACCAAGGATGAGAATTTTTCTGGGGACAAGGCCATGGAAGAGGAAATAAAAACGGAGCTGGAGTGGCTGATATTAACATGCAATCGTCGCTGTAAGAAAAAATTTATGTCATGTAATGATTTTTTGGTGTCACATAGATAACCATAGGTTTAAGAATTTTTTACCAAATTTGTTTATTTATTAGATAGAAGATATTTTGTATTGAAAATTGTTAAAGGGTAAAAAAGTAATTATATGCATATGAAAGAATAACATGACATGTAGTTGCTCTAGAACCGTCATATGGATTTTTCTTCTTCTTCTTTTTTAAAATGAAAAAATGATATACTTTTTAGCATGTACACATAAGTTCTAGTTATAATAGTAAAGATAATAGCACTCATGCTATTAGATACAACGGTCCGGATTCATCCAAAATTAAAGCCAACCGTCGAGATTTGTGTAAAACAGAAGGTCTTGTGTATTGATGTGTGCTACGTGCTTTGCATGTAGGATGTGTGGGCATGATAATCTAATAGCATTCATGCTATAAGATCATAATAGCAGCCACTCTTTTCCCAATAAAACCCCCACCTGAGGCACTGAATATGCTATATAAGTTTACAGCCCTCAGATGACAGTCGTTTGGCTGTATTTGAAAGGCATAATTGGAAAGACAAAAATAGTGTTTATTGCCAAAGATGCTGTTTCATGCAAAAGATTCTGTTCTCCGACCAAAGTTTAAAGTAATTAATTAGATTGACGTATTTTTGACATATTAAATTCCAGTTTTTTAGTCCCATAAACAAAACCATCTTACAACCCTGTCAATGTTCAAAACAACGATATCGTGTAGTATAACGTTCCATTGCAGAATAGCGAAAAGCGCAAACAGTATTGCGCATAGTGTAAGCTATACGAATTATTAATTATTACTAATTATTATTATCGTATTTACAATAAATTATATATATTATATAGATAAGGAACACACAACAATTAATAACATAACATCATTTTCTTAATTTTCAAATATTGAGTTCATATGTATGATTTATAATTGTATTAAACGTATTAAAAATCAATCAAATAATCTCTATTTAAGAAACATGTCTACTAAATATGATTTCAAATTGAGAGTTTAGAACTTCAATAAAACTGTTTTCATATAGCTAGTTTAGGATTAGATAATGAAATCTTAAGCACCTGAATAGAAAATATTATGTGAAAGTAGCATATGCATAGTATAGCGTGTACCATTTGTTAAAAAACATAAGCTATTTGTTAAAAAAGTGTAAGCTACTTTGTATCTAAGCTATTTACTGATGCCACGTAGCGAAGAGATTAAGCTACGCTACGTAGCGTAAAATAGCGAGCTACTTTAAACATTGGATCCTGGATTGATATCGTCCAAAAGCGATCGGTCGACCACTTCAACATCCGGCAAGATAAGCCGTTGGCATAGACCACTTAGCCTGTATTGACCAATATATCACTTTTTCGTATATCGAAGAGAAAATTTATATTGCCAAGGACCATATCTGGCAAGCTGCTATACCAATCAAAATTATAATTAATAATAAGATTATTGTTATTAATTTAAACAATTTAAAATTTATTTACTTAAGAGTTATTTTTAGATTACAAATATTAAACTTAGTTAATTGACTGATGTATATATAATTTATGAGGATAACTAAGGATCTTCAGTATGCACAGCAAATAAGCTATGTATGATCCGCAACCCAGAGGGATGTTCCCTCCCCACGTCAAACACATCAAGTTCAAAATATAACACCGAAAAAGAAAATCACAGGATTTAACATGGTTCGACCATACGGTACATCCATGTAACAAAGCATTGGCATCAAGTTTCGAAATGAGAAACTTATAAAGCTTTCACACAAGTCAATTTTCTCGCGCATCCCATCCTCCTCTCATATTCTCACACCGCATGAAATGAGAGGCACCCTCACACCCACAACAATCTACATCTCAAACACATTATCTTTCATACATAAGAGAGTGTTATATACAGGGATAAAATCCTAAAACAACTACTCATCCATCGGTAGCCCATGCAAATAGATGAGTCGGTCCAAAAAGCCCGAGCACAATCCGGACTATCCATGATCCAACTTGATTGTATGTAGGTTGCGCAACGGATACAAGACAATACCTTATACTGAGAGCGGCAAACGAGGGACCAGACTAACATATCTACATGGTATGTAGGTTGCGCAATTGGGGGCTTGGAGCCGGTCATAAAGTTATAGATACTTGTAATTTTGTCTATAAAATGCACGTGTGCATTGAAATAAAAGGTTGGTATGAATATTTTCAATATCTTAACTAAAAATATCTACAAAGAAATTATCATCATAACTAAATGTTTGTGAAGTTCTTTTCAATTCTTTTAACTATGATACTAACATATATCTATGACCATCGCATGTGCAAAAAGTCGATGATGTGGACTATCTTAGATTCAAGGTTTTTTTTTAAAGTTTTTTAAAAATATTTTATTTCTACTGTTTTAATGCCAAAGAAGGGATGTGTGCGTGCGCGTGTGTGTATATGTTTTACCGTTTTAATTGTTTGTTTAAGACCAATCTTAAGTTCTTTTAGTTAAAATAGTAGGGATAGGCGGTGGGCCCACTCTATGCTCGCATGAAAAATCAGTTAGCTGGGATCGATGTTTATCCAATTCAAAAACCATCATCTTCTGCATAAATTTGTTGGCTAAGTAATGTGTCCTGATTAATAACATTTTTCCAGTGTAATTTTGACTTCTAGGGTGTATTAGTTACAGGTGCACTAACTGAAAACATGTATGCTAAAACTTAATTAATTAGTCAATATATGTATATATATATACACATACCAAACTATTTGAAGACCTTGAAAATGATCAGGCAGGCACGAATACTCTAGTTTTTGGCCCTAGAGAGAAAAACTTGTGCCCCAAGTCCACAGTCCCATTGATAGGCCTAACTTCCTATTTCCTTGCAGAAACGACTGAATTCTATATATATATATATATATATATATATATATATATATATTCACACATGCTCAAACTTACCTCTCCCCCTCTATAAATACCCTCAATTCTCTCTCTCTCTCCCTCAACAACCTCTCTCTCTCTCTCACTCTCCCTCCCCCAATTTTGAGAACTCGAATCCTCACCATGGTTTCCAAAATTTTCTTCATTGTATTATTGTGCATGGCTTTAGCCACCACTATTGCCTTAGCAAAAAGTAACGAAGAAGGTGAACTTTTATCTACTAGGAGCATGAGCAGGCATTTTCTTGACCAATACAACCCCAGTGCTTCAATGACTTGTGACAAGTTTCCTAGGGTTTGCCGTGCCAACGGAAGCCCGGGCCCAGACTGTTGCCGGAAGCAATGCGTGAATGTAATGATTGACAACCTCAATTGCGGTAAGTGTGGGCAAAGGTGCCGATATGGGGAGGCTTGTTGCGGCGGCAATTGCGTGAACATCATGTACGATCGCAGGAACTGTGGAGGATGCAAGATCAGGTGCAAAAAGGGCGATTTATGCAAGTATGGGATGTGTAGCTATGCTTAGAGAAATTCTTTGATATCAAACAAGATATGAGTTCAAATTTAATTAATTTGAAGTGTCTATAGAACAAGGCATGCATATGAAATACACAATAAATCCAAAACTATTATGTACACACCTAAGCTATATATTGGTTATGTTGTTATTGTGCGGAAGCAAATGAATTCTTACATGTATAATAAATATATGCATTACATATGATTTTATTCTATATGAACTCTTCCATTGCTGGTTCTCGAAATAGAAATTTATGTTGTTGCATGTGAATTATATATATAATAAATATATGCATTACATATGATTTTATTCTATATGAACTCTTCCATTGCTGGTTCTCGAAATAGAAATTTATGTTGTTGCATGTGAATTATATATATATATATATAAAAGTAAGATACCACATCGAAAATGATTGGATTCATATCATTTATGAAGACATGCATTCCTTGAATTCAATCCAAAATTTTAACAAGGAATATCCGTTGCTATTTCATATCTTTTACGATTAATTTTAGTTATCGATCATCAAAAAAATTGCAATATTCTTGTGATGAACAAATAAATGATATAAAATTATTATTAATAAATTACTAATGCGTGCAAAGTGGGCAACAGCGGGTGTTTGGATCTTCGGAGTGATCGATTGCCATGTGGGCGGAGATCGGAAGGCCAACTTTTGTTTTTGGGGAGTTTTCGTTTCCCACAGACGGCGCCAACTGATGGAGGTCCTTTTCGGGTCTCCGTCAGATGTTGTCCTCCGTCGATCTCCCGGTGGATTCTGATGATCGTCTTCTGTTGCGTGTGTGTCTTAATGGGTTTTGGTGGAAGAGGTGGTATAAGGAGTTGGAGTCGAATACCTACAAAGAAGTCCCTGGGTGGTTTGGTACCACCAAGGACCCTCCGACGATCAAGTTAGTGATGAGATCCGAGCAGAGTAATGGCTTAGAAGAGTAATGAATGGCTTACTTAACCCCTCTGTGATGGGGGTTTATATAGCGGTGATGGCACGCAGCAGCAGGAGCGAAAATCCCGCCAGCAGTTACGCTCCCGACGTCATGCCCGCGTGGAGAGCGGATCGCTCATCAATGGGGATCGTGGGGGCGTGGAACGTGGGATGTTGCTGGCGGAGAATCCGCGCATGGCGAGATTCGCGGAGCGGCAGTTACGCCTGTAAGTGGTGGAGTCGGTCGGGGGGCCGAGGAAGACAGCCTCGGCCGGGAGCTCGGGAACGAGCGAGAAGGCCGAGGAGTCTTGGTCCTGTGGCAGCTCGGGACGAACTGAGTGGTCGAGGAGGCTAATTCGCGGGGGGCCCCGAGAAGGGCCAGCTCGCGCTTGCAGGTTGGGTGTAGGGTGGGCTGGTCGGTCCCTATGGGCCCTTTCTTCTGAGTTCTGGGATACGTCACCTGCTACGTGTCCTGATCTTGGAGATCGCCGATATTGAGCATCATCACTGAGAGATTTTTAACTTTCTGTTTACCAAGGATGAGAATTTGGTGTTACCTTGATAACCGTTTAATTTTTTTTTACCAAATTTGTTCATTTCTCAGAAAGAAAATATTTTGTATTGAAAATTGTTAAAGGGTAAAAAAGTAATTGTATGCATATGAGAGAATGACATGACATGTAATTGCTCTAGAACCCTCATATGGATTTTTCTTCTTTTTTTTGCATTTTTAAAATGAAAAAATGATATACTTTTTAGCATGTACACATAAGTTCTAGTTATAATAGTAAAGATAATAGCACTCATGCTATTAGATACAACGGTCCAGATTCATCCAAAATTAAAGTCAACTGTCGAGATTTGTGTAAAACGAAAGGTCTTGTGTATTGATGTGTGCTACGTGCTTTGCATGTAGGATGTGTGGGCATGATAATCTAATAGCATTCATGCTATAAGATCATAATAGCGGCCACTCTTTTTCTAATGAAACCCCCACGTGAGGCAATGAATCTGCTGTATAAGTTTACAGTCCTCAGATGACAGTCCTTTGGCTGAATTTGAAAGGCATAACTGGAAAGACAAAAATAGTGTTTATTGCCAAAGATGCTGTTTCATGCAAAAGATTCTGTTCTCGGGCCCAAGTTTAAAATAATTAATTAGATTGACATATTTTTGACATATTAAATTCCACTTTTTTAGTCTCATAAACAAAACCATCTTGCAATCTTGTTGATGTTCAAAACAACGATATCGTGTAGTATAGCGTTCCACTGCAGAATAGCGAAATGCGCAAACAGTATTGCGCATAGTATAAGCTATACAAATTATATACTAATTATTATTATCGTATTTACAATAAATTATATATATTATATAGATAAGGAACACACAACAATTAATAACATAACATTATTTTCTTAATTTTCAAACCTTGAGTTCATATGTATGATTTATAATTGTATTAAACGTATTAAAAATCAATCAAATAATCTCTATTTAAGAAACATGTCTACTAAATATGATTTCAAATTGAGAGTTTAGAACTTCAATAAAACTGTTTTCAAATTGAGAGTTTAGAACTTCAATAAATCTGTTTTCATATAGTTTAGGATTGGATAATGAAATCTTAAGTACCTGAATAGAAAATATTATGTGAAAATAGCATATGCATAGTATAGCGTGTACCATTTGTTAAAAAGTATAAGCTATTTGTTAAAAATTGTAAGCTACTTTGTATCTAAGCTATTTACTGATGCCACGTAGCGAAGAGGTTAAGCTACGCTATGTAGCGTAAAATAGCGAGCTATTTTAAACATTGGATCCTGGATTGATATCGTCCAAAAGCGATCGGTCGACCACTTCAACATCCGGCAAGATAAGCCGCCGGCATAGACCACTTAGCCTGTATTGACCAATATATCCCTTTTTCTTATATTGGAGAGAAAATTTATATTGCCAATGACTATATCTGGCAAGCTGCTATACCAATCAAAATTATAATTAATAATAAGATTATTGTTATTAATTTAAACAATTTAAAATTTATTTACTTAAGAGTTATTTTTAGATTACAAATATTAAACTTGGTTAATTGACTGATGTATATATAATTTATGAGGATAACTATGGATCTTTGGTATGCACAGTAAATAAGCTATGTATGATCCCCAACCCAGAGGGATGTTCCCTCCCCACGTCAAACACATCAAGTTCAAAATATAACACCAAAAAAGAAAATCACAGGATTTAACATGGTTCGACCATACGGTACATCCATGTAACAAAACATTGGCATCAAGTTTTGAAATGAGAAACTTATAAAGCTTTCACACAAGTCAATTTTCTGGCGCATCCCATCCTCCTCTCATATTCTCACACCGCAAGAAATGAGAGGCACCCTCACACCCACAACAATCTACATCTCAAACCCATTATCTTTCATACATAAGAGAGTGTTATATACAGGGATAAAATCCTAAAACAACTCCTCATCCATCGGTAGCCCACGCAAATAGATGAGTCGGTCCAAAAAGCCCGAGCACAATCCGGACTATCCATGATCCAACTTGATTGTTGGTTGCGCAATTGGGGGTTGGAGCCAGTCATAAAGTTATAGATACTTGTATTTTTGTCTATAAAATGCATGTGTGTATTGAAATAAAAGGTTTTTATGAATATTTTCATTATCCTAGCTAAAAATCTCTACAAAGAAATAATCATCATAACTAAATATTTGTGAAGTTCTTTTCAATTCTTTTAACTATGATACTAACATATATCTATGACCATCGCACATGCAAAAAGTCGATGATATGGACTATCTTAGATTGAAGGTTTTTTTATAAGTTTTTTAAAAATATTTTATTTCTACTGTTTTAATGCCAAAAAAAGGATGTGTGCGTGTGTGTGTGTATATATATGTTTTACCGTTTTAATTGTTTGTTTAAGACCAATCTTAAGTTCTTTTAGTTAAAATAAAGTTTTTAAAAAAAATTAGGGTTTTTTCCTGTTAGCCCTCCATACTTCAATATTTTTCTCTGTCCCTTCATTGTTAGTATTTATCTCTAACCCTTTATACTTATAAGTTACTCCTGCAGTATCCCTACTTCACTTTTGAATATGATTCCTCCTCCTCCTCTTCATCAGCGATTGCCGCCATCCCCAACGCCGCTATCTTCTCCTCCTCTTCTTTGCCACCGCCGCCACCATCTTTCTCCTCCTCCTTTTCTTCTTCAACCCATTAACACATCATTCTTCCTCCTCTTCAATGCTACCGTCGTCACCACCATTATTATCACCACCACCACCTCTTTCTTCATCTTTTTCTTCAACCCACAATCGCCGCCGCCGCCATCATAAAGAATACACCACCGCCGTCATCCTTCTCTCTCCTCCTCCTCTTCAACCCGCCGCCCCACTGCCTCTTTCTTCCTCCTTTCCGGACATCGATGCCCGGAAAAGAGGAAGAAAGAGGTTGAAAAGGATGAGGAGGGAGATGGATGGTGGCGGCGGCGGTTGTGGGTTGAAGAAGAGGAAGAAGACGGTGGTGATGGTGTTAATGATGGCGGTGGTGGTTGAAAAAGATGATGAGAAGGAGAAAGATGGCGGTGGCGGCGGCGAAGAATAGGAGGAGTAGGAAGAAGAAGGAGGTGTTGATAGGTCGAAAAAGATGATGAGAAGGAGAAAGATGGCGGCGGCGGGGGCGAAGAAGAAGAGGAGGGGATGGCAACGGCGAAGAAGGATGGCGGCGGTGGACGGGAAGATGAAGGAGGAATCATATTTAAAAGTGAAGTAGGGGGCTGCATGAGTAATTTATAAGTATAGGGAGGCTAGAAATAAATATTAATTATGAGGGGGGGACAGAGAAAAATATTGAAGTATTGGGAGGCTAACGGGGGAAAAAATCCAAAATATTAATGTTAAAGATTTTCAACAACGATTTTCAACAACGCTATACCGGTCCTCATGCCGAGAGGTTCGGCCGGTATTTGGGGGACGAGAGCCGGATCGTGAAGAACTATCCACTTCACGTTGAGTGGGGCGAGCAGCACCAGTGCTCATTCGCCCTCTTCTTTGATCAGGCTCGGGTATGTATTAATATATATTTTCATTTGATCTATCCAATATATTTATTATTAACACTTGCAATCTAATAACAATGTTTTTTTTTTGTATTTTCAGTTGGATTACGATTTTCAGCCTGTAGCCGACCCTGATCACCCGGGGAGGGTGCTCGACCTTCATGCTCTGTACAATGGCCTGATGAAGAACATGCAGGCCAAGGTCCGATACAACAGGAATGAGCTGAAGGCCGACTGCTACTCCCTGTGGATGGCGACCCCAGAGGCAGAGAGAGCGGCCCTCCTATCTACTCCGGCGTTTGCGAGAGTCGACGTAGAGACATGGCCTCTATTGTGCGCTTATTTCGACTCCCAACGCAAACATGTATGTATTTTAAATTTAATTCATTATTTATGATATAATTTATTTCTTTTTGTTTCTTAATTAGAAAACTAAATGTTAATGCGTTGTGCAGAAACATGCCGCTCAGAATACGGAGAACAGGAAGTCGGCGAAGAGGGGTCGCCCCACTTACACAGGTGGCTCGAGGAACATTATTCGAGCCATGGAGTTATCGGTAAATTAAGAGTTATTCTCTAATATTCTGCAATATTAAGAGTTATTCTCTAATATTTCTAATATTAAGAGTTACTTTCTAATATTGCAGACATCTCGGACCGTGGCGTCAGGTGGTACAGCGAGCGTGCTGTCCGCATATCTTGCCGTCCACGGCACCTCGACAGATCCCGCCACGGGCGAGCTTCGATATCCCGACGTCGCTACCCAGGAGTACTGCGTAAGTGTTAATATTTTTTCTACCCAAATTTGAAATTTTAGTTTTGAAAGGTTCAAGTTTAAATTTTATACTTATACTTTACTGCTTAATGTGGGTGTAGGAGCGTGTGGTTGAGCAGGCCCAGGTCTCGGGGATCGATTTTACAGGACAGAACGATCCGAGGCTGCTGACCCCAGTTCTGGACGCCGCACACGGAGGGCACCACGGAGGTTGGGAGAGAGGCCGGGGATTGGGCCCTAGCAGGGCCCATATGAGGTTGGACTCCACCCCGGCGGTTACTTCCTCCGTCTCCAGTGACCGGCATGTCCATCAGGAACTGGATAGCTTGAGGGCCACCGTTCAGGAGTTGAAGGAGATGCTGGTATGTATACTACTTTATAGTAAAATATCATTTCATATTATATACATATCAACATATCCATAATTAGTACGTAGCTTGAGCTTATTTGGTTTTAGACTTAAGTTTGATTAATCATACATACATATGTAATTAAAATAAACAACGCTTTTCCAAACTACATATCCAAACAGGGTTTCGAAATAACTTAATAATGATACGAATTCGAATAATACACAGTTCTTACACGCTTCTTACACACGTTATGTCCAGACGCGACAGGGTAGATCGGTCGAGCCTCTACATGCATCTCCTTCGGCTGCGGCTCCGCAAGCCACTACATCGGCTGCGGTTCCGCAGACAGCTCCTGTAGCTCCACCGCCCACTCAGACTCCCGCAGCCGCGGCTCCGCAAGCGACTACCTCGACGGCAGCTGCGCAGACCACATCACCAGCTCCACATGCCGCTCAGACTCCCGCTCGCGACGAATTGCAGAGTTTATTGACCGAGGAGCAGGCGCGCGTTATTCTATCGTTATTCAGAGATGGAGCTGGACCGAGCTAGGGTAGATTTTTGGTTCTTATTTTTTGAAACATGTATTTATTTATATCATACACATTGTACTACATTTTGAAACGATATTGATATTGGTTTGTATTTATATCATATTCAGTTTTTGGGTTTCTTTTGTATATTATATATATGCGTGAGATGTGATTATGAATACTGCAATATATGATTTGATTGATGTATATATTATTGTGCACAAGGCGGGAAAAAATCAAGCAGCCCATTTTTAAAAAAAAAATACAGACAATATGTACCTACGGATTAATCCGTAGGCACACATGTTACCCCTACGGATATATCCGTAGGGGCAAAACATCAGCAGTAACTGATATTTCCCCCCTGATATCAGTGCCAGAGGGTTGGGAATGCCCCTACGGACATAGCCGTAGGGGCCACTGCCTCTCCCCTACGGCGTTATCCGTAGGGGCCAAATATCAGAAATCCTGATATTTTGCCCCTACGGAAACGTACCTACGCACATATCCGTAGGGGGTAGTACATGGACCTACGGACATGTCCGTAGGTACAAGTAATATATTAAAAAAACCGTAAATAATATAAAATCTTATACCCTACGGCTTAATCCGTAGGGGCAAAAGGACCTACACATAAATCCGTAGGGGCAAGAATTTGCCCGTAGGGACAAGTTCAGGGCCTCAACTTGCACCTGCGGCTTTTGCACCTACGGGGTATTTTTTCGCCCCTACACATATATCCGTAGGGGCAGTGGGTTGCCCCTAAGGATTTATCCGTAGGGGCAACCCTTATTTGTAGTGGTGTATGGACTAAAAATTGTCCCTACGGAGTTATGGATAGGTCCAATTGTCCCTACGGATTAGGCCGTAGGGACAAAAAAATTGTTTTATTTACGGTTTTATAAAATAGATTTGGTGTACCTACGGACTTATTCGTAGGGCCAAGTAGTGACCCCTACGGATAAGTGCGTAGGTATATATCCGTAGGGGCAAAATATCAGGTATCCTGAAATTTTGCCCTTACGGATACCTGTGTAGGAGCATTTGTTTGCCCCTACGGATATATCCGTAGATGCAAGATTAACCCCTGATACTGAGATCATAGGGGCAAAATATCAGGTATCCTGATATTTTGCCCCTACGGATAAATTTGTAGATACATAGTTGGGCCCTACGGATTAATCCATAGGGGTAATGGTAGGCCCTACGGTTAAATCCGTAGGTACATATTATCAGGGTTTTTTTTAAAAAAAAGGGCTGCCTATTTTTTTCTCGCCCTGTGCACAATAATATATACATCGATCATATATAAAATTAATCATCACGCAGAACATATATCGCGGTATTCATAATCACATCACGCATAATATACAAAAGAAACCAACAAGCAGAATATGATATCAATATAAACACGCAAACACCACCAATATCAATATCATCCAAAATGTAGTACAATATTTATCATATAAATAAATACATGTTTAAAATATAAGAATCAAAAAGCTACCCTAGCTCGGTCCAGCTCCACCTCTGATAAACGCCAGAATCTGGCACGCCTGCTTCTCGGTCAATAAATCATGCAATGCGGAGCGTGCGGAAGTCTGGGGAGGCTGTGGAGCTGGCGATGTGGTATGCGCAGTCGCCGTCGAGGTAGTGGTTTGCGGAGTCGCGGCTGTGGGAGTCTGAGCGGGCGTTGGAGCTATAGGAACTGTCTGCGGAACCGCAGCCGATGTAGTGGCTTGCGGAGCCGCAGTCGAAAGAGATGCATGTGGAGGCTCGGCCGATGTACCCTGTCGCGTCTGGACCTACGTGTGTAATAAGCGAGTAAGAACTGTGTATTATTCGAATTCGTATCATTATCAAGTTATTTCGAAACCCCAATCTATGTATACTTAGGGACTTAGGCATCGTTTGGATATCTAGTTTGGAAAACCGTAGTTTATTTTAATTAGATATGTATGTATGATTAATCAATGCTAAGTCTACAACCAAATAAGCTCAGGCTACTTACTAATATTGGATATGTTGCTATCTATAATATGACATAATATTTTACTATTAAGTAGTATACATATCAGCATCTCCTTCAACTCCTGAACGGTGGCCTTTCTCTCCAGTTCCTGCTGGAAACGTCGCTCACTGGAGACGGAGGAAGTAACCGCCGGGGTGGAGTCCAACCTCATATGGACCCTGCTAGGGCCCAGTCCCCGGCCTCT
This sequence comes from Agapanthus africanus, assembly GCA_030015575.1. NCBI lineage: Eukaryota > Viridiplantae > Streptophyta > Magnoliopsida > Asparagales > Amaryllidaceae > Agapanthus > Agapanthus africanus. Next base: position 589,850,839 of record JASDDO010000016.1, on the reverse strand, counting down.
CTCCCAACCTCCGTGGCGCCCTCCGTGTGCGGCGTCCAGGACTGGGGTCAGTAGCATCGGATCGCTCTGTCCTATAAAATCGATCCCCGATGCCTCGACCTGCTCAACCACTCGCTCCTACACCCACATTAACCAGTAAAATATAAGTATATCATTTAAATTTGAACCTTTCAAAACTAAAATTTTAAATAGGGGTTGAATAAATATTAACACTTACGCAATACTCCTGGGTAGCGACGTCGGGGTATCGAAGCTCGTCCGTGGCGGGATCTGTCGAGGTGCCGTGGAAGGCAAGATATGCGGACAGCACGCTCGGTGTACCACCTTGCGCCAGGGTCTGAGCTCTTTGCAATATTAGAAAATAACTCTTAATATTAGATATATTAGAAAATAACTCTTAATATTGTATTATATCACAAAGGCCGGTCTATTGTAATTTACCGATAACTCCATGGCTCGAGTAATATTCCTCGAGCCACCTGTATAGGTGGGGCGACCCCTCTTCGCCGACTTTCTATTCTCTATATTTTGAGCGGCCTGTTTCTGCACAACACATTCACATTTAGTTTTCTAATTAAGGAACACAAAAAAATAAATTATATACTAAATAATGAATTGCATTTAAAATACATACATGTTTGCGTTGAGAGTCGAAATATTCGCACAATAGAGACCATATCTCTACGTCGACTCTCGCAAAGGCCAGAGTAGATAGGAGGGCCGCTCTCTCTGCCTCGGGGGTCGCCATCCACAGGAAGTAGCGGTCGGCCTTCAGCTCATTCCTGTTGTATCAGACCTTGGTCTACATGTTCTTTATCAGGCCATTGTACAGAGTGTTGGATATAGTGCCCTCAGAGTCAATTATTGGATCACAGGCACGTGATTGCAATGATTGAGGGATGACCTATGCCGGTAGGACAGTCTTACTCAAGATGATAGTATGATATCTGGTTTATCTTTATCATCATGTACTGCTTTAGGTGACCTTACAAGTCACTATTGCACGTTGATAGAGCTCCTGCGATTCTTGTTTGACTACCAGCAGTATGAGGGCGATCATATAAATGGGAGCTGGGGTCTATAAGCAAATCCTTAAAAGGTTCATAGTCGTGGGAGTTTCGAGACAGGGCATTGTAGGGTGTTTTTCGCCACCCCATTGAGATGGGAATACGCGCGCGCTTGTCAGACGTACTACAGAATCCCCCTGCCTAAGGTAGGCCGGGGTTTAATGATTGTGGGGATCCGAATCCCCGGCAGCCGCGGACTAAGCTGCCGTTAATTACCCCTCGCCTTTGGAGTGAGGGAACCTCCGATTGACGGGTTAAACGGGTCATGCGAACTCAATGTGCAGTATACGTGTGTTGTGTTTTGAAGGGGGGTTTTGGATATATCGGGAGCCACGCAGAGTTTTTACGGGGGTCCCGCTACCCGGATAGCGGGCTGGGGGTCAAGGGGGTAGCAGCCCCCTTGCGGGGTGGGGGGCAGTGCCCCGTTAGAAATTTTTTTCTAACAGGGACAGTGTTGTGGAGCACGTGTATGTGTGAATATGTATACATATGTATATGTATATGTATGTACATAAAAAGAGGGGGGAAAGGCATCCAAGGGATGCGTGGGGCCAGCGCCTTGAGCGCTGTGCGCCCAGGTGCTGTGCGCTCAGGCGCTAGCGTGCCACGTGTTGGTACATGGGCGCTCTGCGCTTGAGCGCAGGGTGCTGTAGCGCAAGCGCGCCACGTGTCGGCACGTGGGCGCTTTGCGCTTCAGCGCCTGACGCTCGAGCGCAAGTGCGCCACGTGTCGGCACGGGGGCGACTTGCGCTTGAGCGCTAGGCGCCTGAGCGCAAGTGCGCCACGTGTCGGCACTGGGGCGACTTGCGCTCGAGCTCAAGCGCGCCACGTGTCGGCACCTGGGCGCTTTGCACTTGAGCGCAGGGTGCTGTTGTGCAAGCACGCCATGTGTCGGCACGTGGACGTTTTGCGCTTGAGCGCTGAGCTCTTGAGCGCAAGCGCGCCACGTGTCGGCACGTTGGCGCTCTGCGTTTGAGCGCCGGCAAGGAAAAGAGGCTTTTAGCCTAAAAAGATTCTCGGAAGAGAAATCAGAGTGGAGTTGGACTCCTAAGTGTGTTTTTGGGGTTAATGGAAGGGGTTCTTTTTCTTCCTCCTCTGTTAGCTGGATCTTGAAGATCAAGAGATGTGAGATCTCAAAATCTCTAAATTTTGGGATCTAAAGACAGATCCAAGTTCCCCTTTGTGGGTTTGGTGGTGAAAAACTATCTTGTTTTTGAAAAGGAAGAGTAAAACTCTTGATATAATTCAAAGAAAGAAGAATGTTTGAGACCTTCAGAAAAGGGAAAGAAATACAAACCCTAGGTTTTTGAGAGAATGAAAAGTATTACTTTATTCATCACCATGTTGCCTTTTATAGGCTTACATATTTACATATAGCCCCTTGGGCTTCACAAAATGGCATTTTGCCTATCCCATGGCTCATGTGCCATTTCATTTTTGCACATAAGCTATGGGCTTACAAAATATTGGCTTCATGCCCATTTTGCGTACATTCATGTATAAAAAATTACATAAAAATCATTTATTACATAATTTTGTTGTTGGCATGGGGAGGCTGGCTGCGGGCTCGACTTGGGCATGGGCTCGCTTGAGCTGGGCTTGGGCCCACCTAACTTGGGGGTTGACCTTGACCTTGACTCGGTCAACAGGGGTGTAAATTTTTACCCCAACAAATTGCCCCTCATCAATGAATGACACCGCATGCATGAGTTGTGTGCACGAAATTGATGGATCTTGAAGCTGAACTTCGAGGTGGAACATCATTCCGGGGGCGGAGCATCATCCCAGGGGATCGGAGCATCATTCCGATTCGCGGAGCATAATTCCAACGTCGGAGCATCATTCCGAAGAGTCGAAGCATAATTCCGAAGAGTAGAGGCATGGTTCCAGGGATCGGAGCATCATTCTGAAGGGCGGAGCATAAATCTAAGGATCGGAGCATCATTCCGATGGGCGGAGCATGATTCCAGGGATCGGAGCATCATTCCGATGAGCGGAGCATAAATCCAAAGATCGGAGCATCATTTCGAAGGGCGGAGCATGATTCCAGCGATCGGAGCATCATTCCGATGAGCGGAGCATAATTTCAAGGATCGGAGCATCATTCCGATGAGCGAAGCATGATTCCAGAGATCGGAGCATATTCCGAAGGGCGGGGCATGATTCCGGAGATCGAAGCATCATTCCGATGAGCAGAGCATAATTCCAGGATTCAGAGCATCATTCCGAAGAGCGGAACATGATTCCAAGGATCGGAGCATCATTCCGATGAGCGGAGCATAATTCCAGGATTCAGAGCATCATTCCGAAGGGCGGAGCATGATTCCCGGGATTCGGAGCATCATTCCGAAGAGCGGAGCATGATTCTAGGGGTTCGGAGCATCATTCCGAAGAGCGGAGCATGATTCCAAGGGTCGGAGTATCATTCCGAAGAGCGAAGCATTATTCCAGGGGTTCGGAGCATCATTCCGAAGAGCGGAGCATGATTCCAGGGGTTCGGAGCATCATTCCGAAGAGTGGAGCATGATTCCAAGGGTCGGAGCATCATTCCGAAGAGTGGAGCATGATTCCAGGGGTTCGGAGCATCATTCTGAAGAGCGGAGTAAGATTCCAGGGGTTCGGAGCATCATTCCGAAGGGTGGAGCATGATTCCAAGGGTCGGAGCATCATTCCGAAGAGCGGAGCATGATTCCAAGGATCGGAGCATCATTCCGATGAGCGGAGCATAATTTCAGGATTCGGAGCATCATTCCGAAGGATGACAGACATTCTAACCGAAGCATAATTTCGATGCGGAGGTTGATTCCCAGGCGAAGCATAATTCCGACAGAGAAGGCAAATACTCCGAGGCGAAGCATGATTTCGACACGGGGTACATTCTGAGACAGAGCATGATTCCGGCGTAGAGCTTGTTGGTTGACTTGATTCCGAGGCGAAGCATAATTTTGACAGGGAAGGAAGGTACACCGAGGCGAAGCATCATTTCGACACGGGGTGCACATTCTGAGACGAAGCTTGATTCCGACGCAGAGCTGGTTGGTTGATTTGATTCCGAGACGAAGCATAATTTCGACAGGAAAGGTAGATATCCCGAGGCGAAGCATGATTTCGACATGGGGTACGTTCTAAGACGGAGCATGATTCCTGCGCAGAGCTTGTTGGTTGATTTGATTCCGAGGCGAAGCATAATTCTGACAGGGAAGGCAGATATCCCGAGGCGAAGCATGATTTCAACACGGGGTAAATTCTGGGACGGAGCATGATTCCGCCGCAGAGGTTGTTGGTTTGATTTGATTTAGGTTGACATCAGCATCGCTACACTGGAATATGGTACCAGGAGCGAATCATCATCTGTCATGAGTAGATTTGAGGATTTGGCTTTGGTTTGGCATCTGCGTTGCTGCACTGGAATAATGCCAGGAGCAACTCATCATTTGCCCCGAGAGGATTTGGGAATTGGTTTTTGTTTGGCATCAGCATCGCTACACTGGAATTTGGTAGCACGAGCGAATCATCATTTGCGTTTGCTTATTAGGAAACGATGGCTTAGGAGACAGGTTTTAGGTCCCTATCACCTAAGAATTTTCAATTTTGTGAGCCGTAAGGATCTCACAAAGCATTTTCTCCCTACGGGTCGTAAGGATCCCGTAAGTGTATTTTCTCCTTAGGAGTCGTGGGGACTCCCAAGTGTGTTGCTCCTTTGTGAGTCGTAAGGATCTCATGTGAGAATTTTCCCCTCACAAAGTCGAGAGGATCTTGTGAGTGCATTTCATCTCTTTCTCAGGAGTTTGCACCTTTTCGGGTTTTCACAAACTCGCCGGCAGTCCTGCTGTTTTTACTCACGGAGCCCTTTCGTGTTTTCATCCGTGCCCATTTTGCTTGTGGACATACCCTTTTTTTTATTTTATTATTTTTTTTGGAGAGATTGGGATTGTTTTATGCCCGTGGATTATATACAGTTTTTCAGGATGTATGATCCAGACCGTAGGGCCGTAAAAATTTTTGGGACTTTGTTAGCGTCTGCATCGCTGCATTGGAATATGGTACCAGGAGCGACTCATCATTCGCTGTTGGGGTATGGGATTTGGAATTTGGTTGGCGTCTGCATCGCTGCACTGGAATATGGTACCAGGAGCGATTCATCATTCGCCGTTGGGGTATGGGATTTGGAATTTGGTTGGCGTCTGCATCGCTGCACTGGAATATGGTACCAGGAGCGACTCATCATTCGCCGCTTGGGGATTGGGGAGCGATGGCTTAGGAGACAGGTTTAGATCCCTATCACCTAAGACTTTTCAATTTTATGGGCCGTGAGGGTCCCATAAAAGCATTTTCTCCCTACGAGTCGTAAGGATCCCGCAGGTATATTTTCTCCTTAAGAGTCGTGAGGACTCCTAAGTGTGTTTTTCCTTGGCGAGTCGTAAGGATCTCACGAAGGTTTATTCTCCTCATGCATCGTGAGGACACATGAGTGGGTCTTTCCAATGAAGCATAATTCCAAAGGCGGAGACCAACCGCGTAACTGGTGATTGCGGTGGGGTATGGGTATGATGAGAATTATTTGAGCCCATAGATTGTATACGGTGGTCAGCATGGGGACCAACCGTAGGGCCGGGAGAATTTTGGAAATGGATTTTTGTTGGCGTCTGCATCGCTGCACTGGAATATGGTACCAGGAGCGACTCATCATTTGCCAGTTTTTTTTTATGTTTCTTTTTGTTTTACCGCGATTGCTCTATCATTTCAGCTTTTCTTATCGCGAAGATCGCGATTGCCCCATCATTTCGGCTTTTATTCGCGGTTGCCCTATCATTTCGGTTTTATTTTTCATCTTTATTTTACTCGCTAATTTTTATTGCGAGTTGCCCCATCATTTTGGCTTTTCTCTTTTTTTCTTTTTATTTACACATTTTTTTATTTACAATTTTTTTTTTACATTCCCAGTTTAACGACTTAGAGGTCGATTATTCCCAGTTTAAAGACTTGGTGGTCTGTTGTTCCCAGTTTAATGACGTGGTGGTCGATTGTTTTCAGAGAAAGACAGATGTTTGAGAGAATCGGTTTTACGAAGAACTTCGGTCTCCGTTTGTATGAAATTGGCGGTCGCAGCTGGACTGTTTGTTAACACGCCTTTGGATAGTTCTATCTCTCCTGCCTTGTATTGCTTTTCGACCCAATCTTTGAAGACAAAGCAGTCCTCAATGGCATAACCTATCACTCTGTGATAGGGGCAGTATTTGGGGTCGTCGGTCCTATTCGCTTCCTGCGGTCTTTTTGACTCTGGCAGTTGTAGACCGTTCTTCAGGGCGTCTTTGAATATTTTACGGATTTTGTCCCTTCTGAAGGAATAGACCTTATCCAGCTTCTCTTTCAGTGGAGATTCTCCTCCCTCTCTGAACATTGGCTTCCGAGGCTGGTTGGCTCTAGGCCCGCTCGACCCTTGCTTATTTCGGTTAGCCGAAGTGTTGAAAGATTCAGAATCATCGGAGTTTCCGCCTTTGCGATTATCGTCCTTTCGGTTTCTCCAGGACCTATTGTTATTTTGGGAATTCGAGGAGGACTCCTGTTTTGAGCACTCCAGCATCTGAACTTTCCTGGTCAGCTCTTGGAATGTTTTGAGACCCGCGGTACATAGAAACGGGGTCATCCAGTTGTTGAGATTTCCGACAAGGAGACTGACAGATTGGTCCTGCTCTACCGGCGGTTCACATTTGACGGAGAGATTGCACCATCGGGTTATAAAATCCGTGCTGCTTTCGTTGTTCTTGGGCTTGGTCCTTACGAGCTCGGCAATGGTGATCTTATCGCTGGCGCTCATGAACCTTTGTCGAAACAAAGATTCCATTTGGACGAAAGCAGTAACGGAGCCATCCGGTATGCTCGCGTACCTGTCGAAAGCAATATCGGTTAAGCTATTAATGAACTGGCGGAGAAGAAGCGCATCGTTGCCCCCAGTATTCCCGCATGAGGCTTTGAAGTGGGCGATGTGCTGATTCGCATTTCCTGTCCCATCGAATCTTCCGAATTTGGGGATGACATAGCCGCTAGGAAATTCTACCAGATCATACTGAGCAGGATATGGTCTCCCACTACTGCTGATATCTTTTTGCGCTTCGGTTTCGGCCACCAATGTTTTGACTTTGCTGGCAACCAAATCCATGATTTGATCCTGAGTTAGCGGGCTACTGTCGTCGGTAGCCAAGACATTTCCCGAGATAGGATGCGACTGATTTTCATGCGGTGCGCCCACTTTTGGATTTGAGGGAACGGGCGTCGGCTGTTTCGGGACATCGTTCCCCGGTTCATGAGAGCCTTGCGCCTGATTGGGCGGCTGAGGGGCAAGTTGGGCCATGAGCTGCATCACGACATTCGTCAAGTCGTCGATCTTTGAGTAAAGCTTGGCCATCTCCTTGTCTTTGCTTCTGAGCTGCTTTCGGAGCTCTTGGAGGAGTTGCTGCTCTGCGGTCTTAGGACGGAAAGTTGGCTCATCTTCGCTTTGCGAGCCTGACTCCTCATGGACCGAAGGGTCTTTCCGCCTATCATCCTCATCGAGAGGGTTTTCATCATCCAGCGGAGGCGGCTGTTCTTGGGAAGCGGCGACCACATTCAAGCCAGATTGGATTTGAGATGCGGTTGCCCCGTCCTTCCTTTTGCTGCGCGCCCACCATTTAGACAGTGTGGACCACATACCCAGCCATCTTTTTATCTTTAGCAGCTGATTTCGCGAAGCGGTCCGGGCTTTGGAAATTCATAAATTTTAACATGGACAGAGCCCTAGCCCTTTTGTTGGCTCTGTATCTGAGCCTTTTCTCCCTCAGCTTCTCGATTTTGAAGGCTTGGCGGGCATCCGCTATCCGGGAAGCCATTGTGAGTTGATCACAGGGGAGCTTAGAGAAAACACCCGATCGAGCAGTGGTCAAGGGCACCGCTGGAGCTTGCTCGGGACACGTTGTAGCTTTGTTGGTGTTGATGGCCTTGCCCCCAGCTGGGGCTATGGAGAGTCATTCGGAAACGGACTTGCGCTTGGGCTGAGGTGCCCTCACGACCACCACATTTGGTCTCCTGCCTCTCGAGACCGGTTTGTCCACCACCGGGGCTTGAGGAGCCGGGATGGCGCCAACAGGCATAAACATAATAGAGCCGAATGGTAGCAGCGGCTCCTCCCATTGTCGCACGAGACTGGCCGGAAGGACCATCCTGGAGTCTATCTTCATCGTGTAGGAGACGGGAGCTGAGTTCATCATCGAAGACATCGTCGGAAGGCGATTGCTTGAAAATCTGCATGAAAGAGCATTATTTTAGTATAAATGCAGGTATGTATAATGATTGAGTTCGCATGAATGGTTAACCCGAAATATGGGAGGAGAGATGAGTCCCACCGGGTGTGCCAGAATCTGTAGGGTGTTTTTCGCCACCCCATTGAGATGGGAATACGCGCGCGCTTGTCAGGCGTACTACAGATTCCCCCTGCCTAGGGTAGGCCGGGGTTTAATGATTGTGGGGATCCGAATCTCCGGCAGCCGCGGACTAAGCTGCCGTTAATTTCCCCTCGCTTTTGGAGCATGGGAACCTCCGATTGACGGGTTAAACGGGTCATGCGAACTTAATGTGCAGTGTACGTGTGTTGTGTTTTGAAGGGGGGTTTTGGATATATCGGGAGCCACGCAGAGTTTTTACGGGGGTCCCGCTACCCGGATAGCGAGCTGGGGGTCAAGGGGGCTAGCAGCCCCCTTGCGGGGTGCAAGGCAGCGCCCCGTTAGAAATTTTTTTCTAACAGGGACAGTGTTGTGGAGCACGTGTGTGTGTGAATATGTATACATATGTATATGTATATGTATGTACATAAAAAGAGGGGGAAAAGGCATCCAAGGGATGCGTGGGGCCAGCGCCCAGGTGCTGTGCGCTCAGGCGCTAGCGTGCCACGTGTCGGTACGTGGGCGCTCTGCGCTTGAGCGCAGGGTGCTGAAGCGCAAGCGCGCCACATGTCGGCACGTGGGCGCTTTGCGCTTCAGCGCCTGACGCTCGAGCGCAAGTGCGCCACGTGTCGGCACGGGGGCGACTTGCGCTTGAGCGCTAGGCGCCTGAGCGCAAGTGCGCCACGTGTCGGCATGGGGGCGACTTGCGCCAGAGCGCTGTGCGTTTGAGCGCAAGTGCGCCACGTGTCGGCACGGGGGCGACTTGCGCTTGAGCGCTAGGCGCCTGAGCGCAAGCGCGCCACGTGTCGGCACCTGGACGCTTTGTGCTCGAGCGCAGGGCGCTGTTGTGCAAGCTCGCCACATGTCGGCACGTGGGCGCTTTGCGCTTGAGCGCTGAGCTCTTGAGCGCAAGCGCGCCACGTGTCGGCACGTGGGCGCTCTGCGCTTGAGCGCCGGCAAGGAAAAGAGGCTTTTAGCCTAAAAAGATTCTCGGAAGAGAAATCAGAGTGGAGTTGGACTCCTAAGTGTGTTTTTGGGGTTAATGGAAAGGGTTCATCTTCTTCCTCCTCTGTTAGCTGGATCTTGAAGATCAAGAGATGTGAGATCTTAAAATCTCTCTTTTTTGGGATCTAAAGACAGATCCAAGTTCCCCTTTGTGGGTTTCGTGGTGAAAAACTATCTTGTTTTTGAAAAGGAAGAGTAAAACTCTTGATTTAATTCAAAGAAAGAAGAAGGTTTGAGACCTTCAGAAAAGGGAAAGAAATACAAACCCTAGGTTTTTGAGAGAATGAAAAGTATTACTTTATTCATCATCATGTTGCCTTTTATAGGCTTACATATTTACATATAGCCCCTTGGGCTTCAAAAAATGGCATTTTGCCTATCCCATGGCTCATGTGCCATTTCATTTTTGCACATAAGCTATGGGCTTACAAAATATTGGCTTTATGCCCATTTTGCGTACATTCATGCATAAAAAGTTACATAAAAATCATTTATTACATGATTTTGTTGTTGGTATGGGGAGGCTGGCCGTGGGCTCGACTTGGGCATGGGCTCGCTTGACCTGGGCTTGGGCCCACCCAACTTGGGGGTTGACCTTGATCTTGACTCGGTCAACAGGGGTGAATTTTTACCCCAACAGGCATCGATACTCCAGAGTAGACTAGTGTATACATTCGAGACCCCGATGAGGGTGGTGACCGGTCTTACAAGCCACTGGTGTCAGTTGGCTCACCTAAGATGTATACAGGTGCTCATTGGGTTATGAGTACACCGGACAGGACTCGCCGGGAACATGCTAGTTGGGATTATCCCAGACGTTAGATAGCAGTTCCCTGGTGACATGTGTACAGGTTAGTTCATCGACCTGAGATCGTCATTTGTCTCGTGTGAGTTCCCACTGTGCTTTGATTACTACCCTACCACGCTCAAAGGAGACGTGCAAACAGGTTTTAGTTGGGTACAGTCCCGAGCCACATGGAGGCAGTGAGCGGATCTGCAGGTGTTCGTCTCTCTCGGTATTGGGGGTGAGGTCGCACTGTGTCTAGGAGAGCCAGTACATGAAAGTCCTTGGCCAAGGCAGGAGATTTACTGGTAAGTATTCCAGTAGTATCTCAGGGTGTTCTGGGCTACACTCCGACACGACTTGTACTGCTTTTGGGGGTCTGACTTTTACCAACCCCTTAGGCCCGCCATGCGATGCTCATAGACGAACGGACCGGACTGTACGGATATTGTCACTGACAGGCTCAGTAAGGTGTCAGTATGAGTTCGCTCATCGACGTCCCTTTTGGTCAATACCTGGTAGCCCGTTACGTATGGCTAATACCTCTGACGTGCTAGTGATTAAATCCACAACCAAGGTGTTGACGGGTCTGTAGAGCCCCCCACAGACCGTTTTCTCAAGTTTCGGGCGAAACGCTGTAGAGGCCGTATGGAGATATGGTAGGGTTCGATCAGATACGTGCGGTATTGCACGCATCGTGATCAGACAGATAATACTAGCGGGCTTTGGTTTAAGCCGGATCCTAGTATTGTACAGTGTAGATTTTGTCTCTTTGCATTTGTATTCAGTGGGAATACAAATGCGGGTATGTATATACAGTTGCAGGGTTTTCCTGTAATTTATTACGGGATCAGTTTTTTGAAGTTGCAAGTTTGCATTCCGTTTCGGCCAGTTTTCCTTTGTTCCTTCACGGCCGGTTTTTTCCGATGGAGGGGCTAATTTGCAGTTGTGCAAATTAGCAATTGTGGAGGGTTTATTTGTGATTTGAGGGATTATGATAATACAAGCATCTTTGCTTTTTCATTCATGATGGTTTTTCATTAATGAGAAAGGATTTGAGATTGCATTGATTTGGATTATGATGTGAGGCTTGCTTTTGGGTTGTGGTCACCATTTTTCCTTTCCTACACTCACCTCCCTTTGTATATTTTCCTCCTCTTGATTATGGCCGGCCACATCTTTGGGGATGGGGGGAATTCATTTTTGGTGTGGGGAAATTCTTCATATCATTCTTTGTTCACACCAAAAATCCCAAGTTCATTTTAAAAAGTTCATTCCTCCATCATACATGGCAACTTCAACCCCAATAGAGACAAACTGTTCTACATTAGCCTACAGCATTCCTTAGACACGTCGGCTCGCCAACTTCGTGCCCGAGTTGCCTCGGTCCAGAGGTAGGAGCCCGTAAAAGAACCTGGCGATGTGATGCCCGTTCCGACGAGGAGATGAAGACCGGCGATTCCGCGAGGAAATCGGAGTGGAGGCCGAAGACCGAAGGACACGGATTGCTCGGTATAGCATTCTACCCATCTTCTAGTTTGCTAGGATTAGGTTAATGGCCCGATCCGGGTTTATAGTGCGCGGTGGTGCCGGTTTCTAGTTTTTTGAAAAAGTTTCGTTTCCGCATTCCGGCATCGGATTAACGGCCGGGCCCCCCCATGTACTTACAATGGTATCAGAGCCACGCCATTAACCTAGTCTAGCTTGCTCTAACGTGTTTACAAGTTCGATCGAACGGATTTTCTGAAAACCCGATTTCAAGTGCATCAGTTTCTATCGAATTTTTTTTAGCTCAAAATTTTTTTCAGTATATTGCAGAAATATGTGCAGGCAATTTTAAGCATTCTGTAAAAATTTGATACGTTGTTGCTTCAGTGGGACCGCGGAACCGCGGCCAAACCCCTGTCTTGGCCGCGGTTCCGCGGCAGGAATTGGTCAACGCCGTACGAAATTTTCACAGTAGCTTAATGGGTTGGTAATGGGGTTTTTGGAATGTTCTGTTTGGGCCCAGATTATTTTTGAGTACCGCAGTTGTGCTTGGGGCCCACTTGGGAAAATTTGATCGATCGAAAATTTTAAACATGTTAGTTCACAGTATTTACATTATATCTGCGACCGTGAATGTCATTTGATCGGTAAATCCTGTCTAACTAGTATAGCCCTTTTAGACGGATTTGCGAACGTGACATTCACGTTGATGTTCTGTGTTGTGCTGTGATGTTGCGGATTGGTCGTGGGGGATAGCCTGGATGCAATGTTAGTACAGTTTTGGTATTATTATGTACATTTGATATTGCGGGGCGAGCGTCCGACATGTGGACTGCCGTCACTGCCTGTTTGTATATTATTCTTTTGGGGCGTGACCGGGCTGAGGTCGATGTACCCGTTGTATGTATATTTTACTTTCTGTACTAGGATTACCCCGTGGAGGGGTGCACGGGTAGCCGGGTTCTAGAGGGCAACGGGCCCGCATCTCATGGCGTTGAGACGGAAGGGGCTTTACTCTAGAATTGGGGGGCTATTCGCCTCACTTGTAGGGGGGTATAGGTTGACCAAGGAGGGGTGCTCAAGTTACCGGATTCCGTGAAGTACTGGGTGGTCCATTCACGTTGCTGAAGGGGGCTGCCTCGCTTCAGGTTTTAGCGGGTAACTTGCCGCGCCCGTAGGGGTCTAGGATTTCGTTGCACAGGCTATCCACACGACCAGGGGAACGTCGGGTTTCGGTAGCGGCTCTATGATACCCGGGGATCCCAGATATCTGTATTATTTTATGATGCTTATTACATTTTTGTGATGTTGCATTTTATCACGCCTTGAGCGAATATTATATATTGATATATATACTAGTAGATATTGTATATGTTTTGCATCCGCGCTAGTCCAGTGCCCGCTCTGTCGTTAGTTAAGTAACCTAACGGGTGATGACGGGACCCAGTGGCGAATGCGGATGGCATATACGTACATCATTATTTTCGTTCTTTTGTGGTGTGATCAATTGATGGGACTGCGTTGATTCGGATCAATGCAGGCTAAACAAACCTGTTTGATGTTGTTCGGACAATTTTTCAAAAAGTTGTTATTGCAAGGGCGTTCTCTTTTATTTTGCACAGTGGTATTCGGTTATGAATATCCAGGTCTTCAGTCGACGAGGCAAGGGCCGAGATCCCTTCACCGGGAGTGACCCCTTGGACAGAAGTTTGCGTCAGGGCAACAACTTCACTATAGCTGATTACTTTTGCTTTGCATCGTGGTATTCAGTTGGAATATCCTGCACCTCATTTTACGGGGAAAGAGCCGAGATCCCTTCACCGGGAGTGACCTCTTTAGCAAAGGTTTTCGTCACTATATTTTTAAAAAAGCTATCCGGTTCCTTCAACGATATCAAGTTCATTACGTTAAAGGTTTTTCGGCAGAAACCATTTGTAGCCCTCCGTCATTTCAGACGGGTAGCACGTAGTATTCATGCTATGTTTGTTGGCCTTAGTCAAGGCATAGTGTATGGTAGCTGCTTGTTACCTTTCTGCTGCATAGATAGATGCGTTCGTTTGGGACAGTCGTATAGCCTTGTTGGCCCTAGTCAAGGGCTTGTACGGGTGGGTTCAAATTAACCTGGACAATGACGGGTAGAACTTGACATGTGACTTATGATTTGTTGGCCTTAGTCAAGGTCATAAGAGCATGGGGCAAAAATCAAATCGGGAGTTTCTAAAGAAACTGAAACTTGCCAGATATGCGCATACCTTCTGGAGTGTGATAACGTGAGCGGATTCCGTCACGTTATCATGCGATGATAGTTAGATCCCGATTCCCACTGATGAGTTGGTTTACTCCTCGGGTGATCCCGACTAATTCTTCTTTCGGGTTTGGAGAAGAATTTGAGGTTACAGTGGGAGGTTTCCTGATCAGATAAAGTGATAACCATTCTGATCTAGGTTAGAGTGCACGCTGAGTGTTTCTTTTCTCTCTCTCTTTGGCGGCGACCATGACCCGACCCTTGACTATGACTCAGTGACCAAAATTAACCGAACCTTCTTTAACACTGGCTTTTGGATTGTCAGAGTTGCAAATCTCATTGCCACTCCTACTTTTACCCTTTTCTCCAGGACACCCCGTATTACTACGAACGTCCACTTCCATTGGACAAAACCATCGTATGGTTATATACGAACTCGAAGGAATTTATTCGAGAATGGTTTCCGGTTCTGGAGAAAACGAATATGGCTATTCAGTTGTCTTTTCCTTTTACCTTCTCTCAGGTTGCGAGTACTCCTTGGTTTAGGAGATAGTACACCTATTACGCAAATTGGATAGTCTTCTTCTAAACCTTAGGCTGGTGCTGAACGGTGGGGAATGAAGAAAACCAATTAGCCTAAACGGTGTACATAAGGTATTAAGTAAAGACAAAGAAAGGGATTAGTAAGAGGGCAAAGTAAACTGCGACTGCTATTCACGACCAAACCAAGTATTTCTTCGCCAATCCTAAATCACCTTTGTATTTCTCCAGAACACTCCGTATCACTACGAAGATCCACAGTTTATTGGATACTCCATCGTATGGTTATATACGAACTCGAAAGGAACTTGTTCCAGTTCGGGGATGGATTCTGATTCAGGAGAAATAGGAATAAGGTTTATTTGGTTGTCTTTTATCTTCACCTTCTCTCGCATTGCGAGTGCTCCTAGGATTAGGACAGTACACCCATTATGTTTATTGGATAGTCTTCTTCCAAACCATAGGCTGGTGCCGAACGGTAGGGAAGGAAGAAAACCATTTAGCCTAAAGGGTGTACAAAAGGTAATGACTAAAGACATATAAAGGGATTTGGAGAGATGGCAAAGAAATATACGGTTACAGTTGTGAATCTGGATAATGGAAGAGGCATTACTAAGAATACCAGGATACCCCTACGAAACATTTCAATGTTTCAATTTCACTGTGTACTGTTAAAAGAAAACTGATTTCCCAATTAGACACTTGCTCCAGGGTATATATTTACCAGGTTTGATTCTCACATCTATATGGTTTTACAGATGATGAGTGGGAGTAAGTTATTGGGAATTAGGTGATCATCCTCATTATATCGGGATTCGTTGTAATTGGTGATATTTGAGGAAGTCACCTGGGTTGTTTGCCGGACGGCAAATATTTGATTTTGAATATCCGTTGTTATGCACCAATTTCAAATTGATATATCTGTACGTCTATTTTTATAGAGTGAGATATACCTTTTTGAAATTATGTCTATGACATTTATCTATATCAGTGGATGGTTAGGTAAGGAGCATTGAACAGCGGTGTAATTCTTTTTAACCATAAGTACAGTTTTCAACCTACGACACACAGTGGATGAGTCACTAGACTCAGGAGACTTATACAGAGTATTGTATATTGTCCAGTGTCCATTAGGACAGAGGGGATGGTCCTCGTACTATATTCGGTTTACTTATGAATTCTCTAGTTTTTAGACAAGTGTTTCGTAGAAACACAGGGTCCAAGTTTTGAGAAGTTATAGGTATAAGAGTAAAGTAGAGAACCAGGTATTGCAAGTATCGGGATTCTTCAAGGTGATCGAAGATGTAGATACTTGTGTGTGGTATTCAGTTAATAGTAATGATTATGAGAACTTGCTTCTCTTTCAGGTTACTCATAATTGAAAGTATTCCTAAGTTGAGTAATGCTGATCGGCCTCCTTCCATTTAGTTGACATGCACTGGAGACAGCTGCATGATTTGAATCTGGTTCAAGTAAATCAGTGCCTTTGTTTCTATATTGGATATAGAACAGTTCATATCTTGACATTATTAAGGTACGGGGAGTTGTCCAGCTTATGCTTAAAACCAGACTCTGGATAACTTAAGGCACGTTTCTGTAATGGCTGTTTGTGGGTTGACCCAGGCTATAACGAGGGTTGATATTCTACCATCTGGAAGATCAATAGTGATATTGTTCTTGACTCGCCACAGTTTTAATAAAAATGGATTTTTTCAGAAAACAGTAGTGGGAGTATGGTAGAACTGGAAGTGATTTCAGAACCGCAAACGATTACTGAAGATTTGATAAGAACCTAAAGATTCAATCTAGTTTGACATTCCATTGGCCACTCCGCAGATGTGGTGGGTAACCTCAGGCACCCGAAAGGTACTCTAGTAGCCTCAAGGACGGTGACAGGAAGGTTCTTGTTTACCCAGACTTTCCATTGCTATTGTTCCAGACTATGAGGCCCGGCAGGAGGATGAGTATAGCGTCGTTCTAAACTAGCTTTAGATGTGTACGTTTATATGACTCTGCCAGAGGGTTGTCGTAGTCAGTGGGAGCAGCGGAAGCATAATGGACAAGTGGCTTATGTCTATTTATAGACTAAAGCAGATACAACGGAGATAGATCATCTATTTCTAATGTGACAGTCATAGGTTTGACTTCATCAGAATAGGGGATGGATCTGTTAAGAAGGTAATAGGGTGTGATGTCCTGGTATTTGGATGACATACACAGAGTAGGAAGTGATATTCCTATACTACGATCGGTTATACTTTGGTTGTCACACAGTGGTTTCTCCACATGGGACTTGGATATAATATCAAGACATTCTGGTTACCAGATCTATAGATCTAGATTTGGGTGGTTTCCCAATCAGGGTACTTAGACAGCATTCTAAGAGTTTTTAGAATGGACGACTCCTGGCACGGTAATGTACCTGCAGGTGATGGAGTCACCCTCTCTAAAGGAGTCTTACAGACTAAAGAGGAGAGGAATGTGCATGATTGGCAGATCACTTGCTTAGGCAATTGAGTCAATCATGAGATGTCATGTTCCACACCAGATGTTGTTTTTGCAGTAGGTGCAATAAGTTGATATTGATCCAATCCTGGAGAAACATTTGGAAGCAGTTTTGGAACATAAGTGGATATTTTAGGGATATGATAACGGCAGCTTCTTTTAGGAGACGGTTATCATTCCAGGCTTCCAAGGTGACCTGGATGACAGAGTGGCTGTCAGAGTTATAGTTTTCCCTGTGACGAGGGGCAGTATTTTGGACAGGTGGTCCGGGCAGATACTGATGGAGGCATGGCGCAGGATACTGATTAAGTTCGGTTGACGATACAGTCTAAGAAGTTTGGATTTGGAGTTCATTTATAAACAAGGTCCCATCAGATATCCAGACACATTCTAAGACATGTATTGCTCATTTCGGGAGATGGCTTTCTCCGCGAACTTGAGATAAAGAGAGACATAGAAAGAAACATCAGGGCGGATCCACTCACTGAGGCTATTCCTCGAACGCAATAGTTTCGCAAACGAACTTTGCGAGACTAACTAGTAGAGGAGTTGGGTGTTCAGTATCACACGGGCTGTGAGTATGCGACATCGCAATAATTAGCCTTGAGTGCAAGTGGGAGATTGTTGGATACAGTGCCCTCAGAGTCAATTATTGGATCACAGGCACGTGATTGCAATGATTGAGGGAGAACCTATGCCGGTAGGACAGACTTACTCAAGATGATAGTATGCTATCTGGTTTATCTTTATCATCGTGTACTGCTTTAGGTGACCTTACAAGTCACTATTGCACGTTGATAGAGCCCCTAGAATTCTTGCTTGACTACCAGCAGTATGAGGGCGATCATATACGTGGGAGCTGGGGTCTATAAGCAAATCCTTAAAAGGTCCCTAGTCGTGGGAGTTTCGAGACAGGGCATCGATACTCCAGAGTAGACTAGTGTATACAGTCGAGACCCCGACGAGGGACGGTGGCCGGTCTCACAAGCCACTGGTGTCAGTTGGTTCACCTAAGATGTATACAGGTGCTCATTGGGTTATGAGTACACCGGACAGGACTCGCCGGGAACATGCTAGTTGGGATTATACCAGACGTCAGATAGCAGTTCCCTGGTGACATGTGTACAGGTTAGTTCATCGACCTGAGATCGTCATTTGTCTCGTGTGAGTTCCCACTGTGCTTTGATTACTATCCTACCACGCTCAAAGGAGACGTGCAAACAGGTTTTAGTTGGGTACAGTCCCGAGCCACATGGAGGCAGTGAGCGGATCTGCAGGGGTTCGTCTCTTCCGGTATTAGGGGTGAGGTCGCGCTGTGTCTAAGAAAGCCAGTACATGAAAGTCCTTGGCCAAGGCAGGAGATTTACTGGTAGGTATTCCAGTAATATCTCAGGGTGTTCTGGGCTACACTCCGACACGACTTGTACCGCTTTTGGGAGTCTGACTTTTACCAACCCCCTAGGCCTGCCATGCGATGCTCATAGACGAACGGACCGGACTGTACGGATATTGTCACTGACAGGCTCAGTAGGGTGTTAGGATGAGTTCGCTCATCGACGCCCCTTTTGGTCAATACCTGGTAGCCCGTTACGTATGGCTAATACCTCTGACGTGCTAGTGGTTAAATCCACAACCAAAGTGTTGACGAGTCTTTAGAGTCCCCCACAGATCGTTTTCTCAAGTTTCGGACGAAACGCTGTAGATGCCGTATGGAGATATGGCAGGGTTCGATCAGATACGTGCGGTATTGCACGCATCGTGATCAGACAGATAATACTGGCGGGCTTTGGTTTAAGCCGGATCTTAGTATTGTACAGTGTAGATTTTGTCTCTTTGCATTTGTATTCAGTGGGAATACAAATGCGGGTATGTATATACAATCGCGGGGTTTTCCTGTAATTTATTACGGGATCAGTTTTTTGAAGTTGCCAGTTTGCATTCCGTTTCGGCCAGTTTTCCTTTGTTCCTTCACGGCCGGTTTTTTCCGATGGAGGGGCTAATTTGCAGTTGTGCAAATTAGCAATTGTGGTGGGTTTATTTGTGATTTGAGGGATTATGATAATACAAGCATCTTTGCCTTTTCATTCATGATGGTTTTTCATTAATGAGAAAGGATTTGAGATTGGATTGATATGGATTATGATGTGAGGCTTGCTTTAGGGTTGTGGTCACCATTTTTCATTTCCTACACTCACCTCCCTTTGTATATTTTCCTCCTCTTGATTATGGCCGGCCACATCTTTGGGGATGAGGGGAATTCATTTTTGGTGTGGGGAAATTCTTCATATCATTCTTTGCTCACACCAAAAATCCCAAGTTCATTTTAAAAAGTTCATTCCTCCATCATAAATGGCAACTTCAACCCCAATAGAGACAAACTGTTCTACACTAGTCTACAGCATTCCTTGGACACGTCGGCTCGCCAACTTCGTGCCCGAGTTGCCTCGGTCCAGAGGTGGGATCCCGTAAAAGAACCCGGCGATGTGGTGCCCGTTCCGATGAGGAGATGAAGACCGGAGATTCCGCGAGGAGATCGGAGTGGAGGCCGAAGACCGAAGGACACGGATCGCTCGGTATAGCATTCTACCCATCTTCTAGTTTGCTAGGATTAGGTTGATGGCCCGATCCGGGTTTATAGTGCGCGGTGGTGCCGGTTTCTAGTTTTTTGAAAAAGTTTCGTTTCTGCATTCCGGCATCGGATTAACGGCCGGGACGCCCCCGTGCACTTACACAGAGCATGAAGGTCGAGCACCCTCTCAGGGTGATCAGGGTCGGGTACAGGCTGAAAATCTTAATCCAATTGAAAATACAAAAAAACATTGTTATTAGATTGCAAGTATTAATAATAAATATATTGGATAAATCAAATGAAAATATATATTAATACCCGAGCCTGATCAAAGAAGAGGGCGAATGAGCGCCGGTGCTGGTCGCCCCACTCAACGTGAAGTGGATAGTTCTTCACGAGCCGGCTCTCATCCCCCATATACCGGCCGAACCTCTCGGCATGAGGACCGGTATAGCGATAATCAGGGGTAAAAAAGAGGGGGAATGCTGCCTCCCCCTAACTCTGTCAGGCCTCAGCCTGTGGGACTAATTCGGGCCTCGAGTTCCCCTCTGGGGATGGGGAGGCCCTACGTCTGCAAGAAATATCAAGACAATCAATATTAAGACAAAGTTGTATTAAGAAATCAAGGTTAAACGAAAATTGAAGTGTGATATATATCTCCGGTGACTAAAGCACGAGCCTGGGCCCGGGCAGCAGCACTAGCGGGACGATAGTTCCTTCGGTGAGGAACAGCCGGTGTCCCGGATGCGGACGCATCCCCTCCAACTAGAAAATAAACATTGACGCTAAATTTTCGAAATTTTTTATTTATTCTATAGAGGATATGTAAAATGAATAAATATCTTATATTTATTCATACTAACCTACAGACGATGCGGAGGGTACGGAAGTGGCAGGAGTGGCCCATGCGGCAGATGTGGACGCACCGCCTATAATTAGACAATTAAAAATAGATTATATAAGTAATTGCAAAAAGAATGTGTAGATCAATAATATAACATTCTAAATCAACATGCATGCACTATAGGATATATAAATATACCCGCAGGTGTGGTGGTGTCACCATCTACAGCTAGACAATAAAAAAAATTACTATCTAAGTAAGAGCAAAAGGAATGTGTGTATATTTATGATATATCATTCTAAATCAATATACATGCACTATATGATATATAAACATACCTGGAGGTGCGGGAGTGGCCTCTGTCCCTGATGTGGACGCATCACCAACAACTAGACAATCAAACATTGACAATATAAGTAATTTTGACATGAACATGCATGAATATCTATAATATTACATTCAAAATGGATATGCGTGAATATACCTGGAGGTGTGGCAAAGTCCACACGGAAGGAGGCATCCGAAGGGGTCTCCGATCTGGGTGCAAGACCGGCCCTCTGAAGCTCCCTATGCAGCTCTCCGGGCGGCAGAACCGCTTTGCCTCTGCTGGTGCCGCGGCTGGAGCTCCTGCCGCCCCTCGCTGCTCCCGTCATCGTCATCAAATCTAGATAAACGGTTAGTAGACGCATTAGACAATCATTACAAGTATTGACTATATATGTATAGATCGTAAAATGTGAAGTAATAATATAACATTACTGATAAATTTTTTCGTTTCGTGGGCACATTAAACATATCTACTTGGATTTCATCATCGATATCATTTTTAACCCACGCAGCTTCATGATCGGCCAAAGACAACCCGTCCTTCGAAACAGACGGTCGGAGCACTCTAAGCCCTCTCTCTTCTTCATCCTCATCGCTGTCCTCGAATTCTGGGACATCGTAAACATCCCTGGGTTTCCAACGACATACGACACTCCATCCCGGATGCTTCAAACACTGTGAGTAGTATACTTGGAACGCTTGGTTCGGAAAGATAAACGGATCTTCCTGACCGTAAAATTGAAGTGTGTTCACACTGGTCAATCCATATTCATCTTTCTAAGTCCCAAGATTGCTTCTCCACTTATCCGTATCGGTTCGCGTATCGTACCAAGTACACTGGAATATATAAAAGGGTTCTGATCGTCCTAGATAGTGGATGCCGAGTATACAATTTAAGTACCCATAATAAATCACACCGTCCGATCCTACCGTCGCAATCCCACTATTCTGAGTGGTTCTAGATGTTTCTATGTCCTTAACTTCTAATTTGTATCCAAGGACACTGAATCCTTTATAATATGCAACATCCATATTAGGAAATTGAGCTAAACATCTTGAATCACTCTTAAATGATGCAGACAAGTTCGGATCGTGGATCTAACAAAATAAATTTTACGACAAATACATAAAGATATACGTTTAGATTAAAACTGATAGCAATAACATATTATTCGAATAACTTACATGATCTGTGACCCAATCACAAAAGTTATCCTGATGATATTTTTCCAATCGTTCTTCGTTCCAATCAGGATGCCCCTCACGTACCTCGTTAAAATGAATTCTGTTTTCGACAAATAATAGTGACATTAATATTATATCATTTCATACACACACAAACACAAATATAACAATTAATCCAAAAAAACTTACTCTCTAATTTGTTCAAGACATGCACAATTAAGCAAGATAAACCGGTATATCTTATTGATAAACATAGTGTCTACCCTCTTATAATCGGCTTTACCATATGGCCCGTCTTGAATTCTTCGAGGCCGGTTAAGTCTCGTCTCAATGTTCTCATCCAGATAGCGGGAACAAAATGTGGTTGCTTCATCAAGAAGATAACCTTGCATGATAGAACCCTCTGGTCGATTTTTATTGCGTATATACTTTTTAAGAGTGTAGAGATACCTAAAGAAAATATGTTGAATAAATAAATACGGGCATACAAGACAACAATAATTTTAAAAATTGCGCGAAACGAAAAATTACGCGTACCTCTCGACGGGATACATCCATCGATATTGTACAGGTCCGGCTAATTTAGCCTCAGTTGCAAGATGAACTGTCAAGTGTATTATGATATCGAAGAATGACGGTGGGAAAATACGCTCAAACTTGCAAAGTATCAACGCAATACAATTTTCTAGTTTATCCAGCGTCACAACCTCCGGTGTTTTAGCACACAACTCTCTGAAAAAACAATATAAGTCGTTGATTACTAGACCAACCGATTCGGGGAGAGAAGTCCTGAGGGCTAATGGAAGAAGGTGCTCCACGATAACATGATGATCATGACTTTTCAGCCCATCGATCTTGCCTTTCACAATTTTTATTTTCTTGCTGAACGATCCTGAGAAACCTGTGAGAACTTTCAAATTATGCAACACCTACAGGAATCTTTTCTTCCCCGGTTGTGACATATGATAAGCGGCATTGGAAAGTACAAACTTGGCTGGTTTACCCACTACCGGTCTAGGGTTCAATTCACTTCTTATTCCCCACTCCTGTAGATCCATCCGAGCATTCAGGTTGTTTTTCGTTTTCCCGTCTTTATAAAGAAGCAAGTTGAGTATGTGCTCTGATACTCCCTTCTCTATATGCATGACGTCCAGACAATGACGCACTAAATTTGTTGACCAGTACGGAAGCTCGAAGAAAATGCTTAACTTGTTCCAAAATGGTGGTTTAACCTGTTTCGTCGGATCCATCCCGAAGGTCACATTATTGTAACTATCCCATTGAGCAGTCACGTCCTCTCCGGACAATGGGGCTGGAGGTCCAAGAAACTCCTGATGACCATCAAAGTGAACAGTGTCTAACCTGTAGGGGTGGTCTAGAGGCATGAAACGTCGATTTCCGCAATAACAAATCTTCCTGCTAAAATTCAAGAATTTTGATGTTGTGTGTTGATGGCAATGAGGACATGCTTTGTGACCATGTACAGACCAACCTGATAGCATTCCATATGCAGGAAAGTCATTAATTGTCCAAATTAAAGCCGCACGCAGTATGAAGGTTGTATTTGTGTTTGCATCATATGTCTCTACACCATCAATGAACAAAGATTTTAACTCCTCGATCAGAGGTCGGAGATAGACGTCGATATTGTTTCCCGGTGAGTTTGGTCCGTCGATAAGAAGAGGCATCATAAAGTATGATTCGTCCATAGCCAACCAAGACGACAGATTATAAATTATCATTACAACGGGCCATGTGCTGTGACTTCCAGCCATATAGTTGAATGGGCAGAAGCCATCACTAGCCAGTCCGAGCCGGACATTGCGAGGATCGCTACTGAATATTGCGTGCCTCCTATCGAAATCCTTCCATGCCGGTGAATCTCTTGGATGGCTCATTTTTCCATCTTCACTTGGAGGAGCACGGTGATGCCAAATCATTGCCTCGGCTGTTTTCTTGCACCTGAATAGCCTCTGTAGCCTCTGTGTTATGGGAAAATATCGTGCTATCTTGATAGGTATATCAGGCTTCTTATCAGAATCTTTCGGCTTAGACCTGGCCTCTCCGCATGTTGGACACTCTTTCAAATCTGAATTCTCTTTCCGGTACAACACGCAATTTTTAGGACATGTTTGAATCTTCTCGCACTTTAGACCCAAATCAGACATCATCTTCAGGGCTCCGTACCAGCTGTCGGGCACGTTATTTCCCGGGGGCATAGAATCTTTCAAGAACGAAAGAAGTATTGTGAATGACTTGTTGCTCCATCCATTTAGGCATTTAATCTTGAAAAGTTGGACGAACCATGAGAGGGTGGAATACTTTGCATTCTCATAAATTGGTTTTCTAGCATCATTCATGAAATTTTCATATTTATCCGCACGCGGTCCTTGACCGGAAGGAATGTCATCTTCGGTATGAATAGATTCACTTAGGGCAGCCTCTACCATATCCTCCATTTCTTCTGATGGAAATAAATTACCGTCTTCTCCTTCTGCCGCATTACCGTCTTCTCCTTCTTCTCCTGCCGTATTATCGTGTTCTCCTTCTTCTTCTGCCGCATTACTGCGTTCTTCTCCTTCCCCGTGATATTTCCAAGTTGTATAAAGTTTAGTAAACCCTTATTTTACGATATGAAGCTCTGCCAATTCTACTTTCTGCCAGTACTTATTGTCACATCTATCGCACGGGCAGAGAATCTTCTCTATCACGATCTTATTATGTGCGCGTACAAATTCAATAAAAGCAGCAACTCCTGCGACAAACTTAGGTTGCATACGTTGTTGCCAATCCACATACATCCAGTCCTTAACTCTGACGTACTCATGGGCAATGTTCGACTGTATAACATATAAATTGTAGGTTATGGTGACTATATTGAGAAATCTAAGAACGCGATAGTTACTGACAAAGGAGAAAATCCGTGTATATGCTTTGTGTGTGTGTTTGTCATTGAAAAGAATAAATTATCGAACGTATGTTAACCGATAGACGGAGACTAAGTGGCGCTTTTAGTTTCATATATAAGTATCGATGAGAATATGAAAGTTTCATATTATCATCGAGTATCATATATTGGTTTTAACTTGAACATCTTGAATCACTCTCTAATGATGCGTTTGTTGTGTATTCTTGTTGTGTGTGTGTGTTTCGGCTGTCGGGGATAAGGCTTCTATCCCATTAAGAATGTATAGAGCGAACACCCATTCGCTTGTGTATTCAACCGTTTCGAGTAAATTTCGGTAGCACCTCCCCGCTGTTCTCCGAGTACACTGTAATAGAATAGATAATCATTTCAAAGCTATGAAACAACGTTGAAATGAACATCTAATCTATCTTTGTACACGGAGAACCAGCGGAAAAGTACCGACGAAATATCTCGAAACGGATGAAAACACAAGTGAATGAAGGTGTTTGCTTTATACATTCCTAACTTGTCCACACGGGACAAATCTATCGGTTATCATACGATTGAATCTTCTCGTCACATAGACTATACGACGGTTGTTAGTATCGAGCTATACCGTCCGATATTTAACAACCTTCGTATAGTTTTATGTCACGACGAACATCGAACGTATGTTAACCGATAGACGGGGACTAAGTGGCGTTTTTAGTTTCATACATGAGTATCGATGAGAATATGAAGGTTTCATATTATCATCGAGTACCATATATTGGTTTTAACTTGAACATCTTGAATCACTCTCTAATGATGCGTTTGTTGTGTATTCTTGTTGTATGTGTGTGTTTCGGCTGTCGGGGGTAAGGCTTCTATCCCATTAAGAATGTATAGAACGAACACCTATTCGCTTGTGTTTTCAACCGTTTCGAGTAAATTTCGGCAACACCTCCCCGCTGTTCTCCAAGTATACTGTAATAGAATAGATAATTATTTCAAAGCTGTGAAACAACGTTGAAATGAATATCTAATCTATCTTTGTACACGGAGAACCAGCGGAAAGATACCGACGAAATATCTCGAAACGGATGAAAACACATGTGAATGAAAGTTTTTGCTTTATACATTCCTAACTTGTCCACACGGGACAAATCTATCGGTTATCATACGATTGAATTTTCTCGTTACATAGACTATATGACGGTTGTTAGTATCGAGCTATACCGTCCGATATTTAACAACCTTCGTATAGTTTTATGTCACGACGAACATCGAACGTATGTTAACCGATAGACGGGGACTAAGTGGCGTTTTTAGTTTCATACATGAGTATCGATGAGAATATGAAGGTTTCATATTATCATCGAGTACCATATATTGGTTTTAACTTGAACATCTTGAATCACTCTCTAATGATGCGTTTGTTGTGTATTCTTGTTGTATGTGTGTGTTTCGGCTGTCGGGGGTAAGGCTTCTATCCCATTAAGAATGTATAGAACGAACACCTATTCGCTTGTGCTTTCAACCGTTTCGAGTAAATTTCGGCAGCACCTCCCCGCTGTTCTCCAAGTACACTGTAATAGAATAGATAATTATTTCAAAGCTGTGAAACAACGTTGAAATGAATATCTAATCTATCTTTGTACACGGAGAACCAGCGGAAAGATACCGACGAAATATCTCGAAACGGATGAAAACACATGTGAATGAAAGTTTTTGCTTTATACATTCCTAACTTGTCCGCACGGGACAAATCTATCGGTTATCATACGATTGAATTTTCTCGTCACATAGACTATACGACGGTTGTTAGTATCGAGCTATACCGTCCGATATTTAACAATCTTCGTATAGTTCTATGTCACGACGAACATCGAACATATATTAACCGATAGACGGGGACTAAGTGGCACTTTTAGTTTCATATATGAGTATCGATGAGAATATGAAGGTTTCATATTATCATCGAGTATCATATATTGGTTTTAACTTGAACATCTTGAATCACTCTCTAATGATGCGTTTGTTGTGTATTCTTGTTGTATGTGCGTGTTTCGGCTGTCGGGGGTAAGGCTTCTATCCCATTAAGATTGTATAGAGCGAACACCCAGTCGCTTGTGCTTTCAACCGTTTCGAGTAAATTTCGGCAGCACCTCCCCGCTGTTCTCCGAGTACACTGTAATAGAACAGATAATCATTTCAAAGCTGTGAAACAACGTTGAAATGAACATCTAATCTATCTTTGTACACGAAGAACCAGAGGAAAGGTACCGACGAAATATCTCGAAACGGATGAAAACACAAGTGAATGAAGGTGTTTGCTTTATACATTCCTAACTTGTCCACACGGGAAAAATCTATCGGTTATCATACGATTGAATCTTCTCGTCACATAGACTATACGACGGTTGTTAATATCGAGCTATACCGTCCGATATTTAACAACTTTCGTATAGTTCTATATCACGATGAACATCGAACGTATGTTAACCGATAGACGGGAACTAAGTGGCGCTTTTAGTTTCATATATGAGTATCGATGAGAATATGAAAGTTTCATATTATCATCGAGTATCATATATTGGTTTTAACTTGAACATCTTGAATCACTCTCTAATGATGCGTTTGTTGTGTATTCTTATTGTATGTGTAACATAATTTTAAACTTATGAAATAATACTTGCTTAGTTACTTGCAAATTGCAACTTGAGAATAAGATATATGAAGAATTGAGCATTAAAGAACAAAGATGCATTAGACTTGAGATTGAGATACATACCTTCAACATAGAAAAGAAATCAATAAACAAGTTGAATATAATATAAATTCAAGTTGAAAGAATATATATCCACCTTTCAAATACAATTAAGTCTCGATGATGCTGAAAATATTACCAGAAAAACATCTTCTGCCAACCTTCATGTGTGAAGGGGTGTGTGTGGGAAAATTGGGTACACGGTGTCAGAAAAATTTTCTCCTGCCGTGTGGCAATCAAAATTCAATTCTTCGTTATTTTTTTTATAACCACCGACACTGTTCAATTGACCTTCATGGAGTAGCACATACATATCGAACTTTCTTCCTTTCTATTTATCTAATGATATACAGATAGAAAATGTTCCGTATTGATAGCAAATCAACTTTGCAAGTATTTGATACATACGCAAAAAGGTATTGAAATATGATGTTTTTTTTTGTTTTATATTTGTCTTAGGCCCAATGTGTATGCATGCATGTGTGTGTGCATGTCTATGTAGAGAGGACAGTGCATATTTATGTATTAGGTCGTGTGTATGCGTGCATGTGTGGTGCATGTGTCCGTAGAGAGAATGAAAGTGCAAATTTATGTATTAGGCCCTGCGTGTATGGGCGCGTGTATGTGTGCATGTCAGTGAAGAGAGGACGACACCACACAGGCTCGCTTACGGCAGGTCCATGTTTTTCGATTCCTACGAACTTTTTAGCATCTTAAGCAAGATCCATTGTTTTCATGCTGTTTACTTCCCTCAAATATTGCAATGTTTTACTTGTGCATCAACTAGTCTCGAAGTCTACGGCTGAACTTCGAACCGTATAAGTTACTTAACGATATCTTGCCTATTTATTAACTAGTTTAAAATTCTACAACTGAAAAATAAAATTATAATTGTTTGAAAATATAACTAAGTTATTCTATCATATGTAACACCTCAAATAAAATTCTACAACTGAAAATATAACTTAAGCAAGATCCATTGTTTTCAGCCCTAACCCTAACCCCAGCCCCAGCCCCGGACCCAGCCGAACCCCAACCTTAACCCTAACCCTAACCCCAACCCCAACCCCAACCCCAGCCCCAGCCCCAACCCCAACCGCAACCGCAACCCTAGCCGAACCCCAACCGCAACCCCAACCCCTAAAATAATCAAAAATTTCTTTAATTGAAGATTTAATTACTTACCTGTTCGTTGGAGGAGACAATCGACAATCGGCGACGAGGAAGAACGGCGACGAGATCGGGAACGAGAGAGAGAGAGAACGACGACGAGATCGGTGAGATCGGCGACGAGATCGGAGAGAATGGTGACGCGGCGACGAGATCGGGGAGATCAGAGACGGGATTTGGGAGGTTTCGCACGCTCGAACGAGAGAGAGAAGAGATAATCAGCGCGTAGGGAAATTATGTGCCTTTTCTATAAAATTCATATTTAGACGCCCCTACGGATTTGTCCATAGGTCCTTTGCTTGCGGCTCCGTAGGAGCAAACGACAAATTAAGATTTAATATTTTTAAATTAAACGTCTTTGACCGTAGGGGCAACCGTCTGGCCTTACGGACTAATCCGTAGGGCCAAAATAAATCTGCCCCTACGGATTTCAATATCCGTAGGGGCAACCCCCTATTTTAGTAGTGACAACCCCAATGCTTCAATGACTTGTGACAAGTTTCCTAGGGTTTGCCGTGCCTACGGAAGCCCGGGCTCAGACTGTTGCCGGAAGCAATGCGTGAATATAATGATTGACAACCTCAATTGCGGTGAGTGTGGGCAAAGGTGCCGATATGGGGAGGCTTGTTGCGGCGGCAATTGCGTGAACATCATGTACGATCACAGGAACTGTGGAGGATGCAAGATCAGGTGCAAGAAGGGTGACTTATGCAAGTATAGGATGTGTAGCTATGCTTAGAGAAATTCTTTGATATCAAACAAGATATGAGTTCAAATTTAATTAATTTGAAGTGTCTATAGAACAAGGCACGCATATGAAATACACAATAAATCCAAAACTATTATGTACACACCTAAGCTATATATTGGTTATGTTGTTAGTGTGTGGAAGCAAATGAATTCTTACATGTATAATAAATATATGCAATACATATGATTTTATTCTATATGAACTCTTCCATTGCTGGTTCTCGAAATAGAAATTTATGTTGTTGCATGTCAATATATATATATATATATATATATATATATATATATATATATCTCGTACGGTAAGACACCACATCGAAAATGATTGGATTCATATCATTTATGAAGACATGCATTCCTTGAATTCAATCCAAAATTTTAACAAGGAATATCCGTTGCTATTTCATATCTTTTACGATTAATTTTAGTTATCAATCATAAAAAAAATTGCAATATTCTTGTGATGAACAAATAAATGATATAAGATTATTATTAATAAATTACTAATACAAAGTGATATAAGATGTATAGTTTATATGTATACACCTATATATTCTCTCTTGTAAAATTCTTTTTAATATATATATATATATAAATCATGATTTTTTTGAGATAATGCAATCATAATTATTATTCTATCCCAAGAAAGATAAAGCAAAAAAGAAAAAGGAATATTCCTCCCGATCTCGATCTATTTCATCATCAAAATGAAACATTATTTTGCCAAAAATAAGAATAACATGGTTTAAGCCATCCTAAATTTGAGGAGTAGCATGTTGCACGTATAGAATGATACACCGAAAAAGTTTTTTTTCTTCCCTTTTTTTTTAATGAAAATTGACCGTAGTTTGACGTAGACATGTTTAAACCACAGAAATCTTGCACAACACAACAAGAAACTTTTACCACTAACTTTTACCACTGTACTATGGTACACACTGGTAGACATAATGAAAATTTGGTATAATATTATAAGATATTACCTAGTCCATATACACTTCCTTATTTGGGAGTAGTCTCAAACTTGCATATGCTTTATTTTTAATTTTTTTTTAATTTACAAAAACACCAAATATATTGACAGAGATATATACTCATATACATGGATATAGTACTCATATGTATACCATAATTGATATCATTTCATATCGCGATGATCTCCAAGCACAAAACTGTAGAGGTAAATCTTATCGCTCCCTATGTATTTGATTATAGGATTACAGGCACATATACAGTTTATGTAAATTCTCAGTTTCTTGTATATTTTTTCCGTATATTTTCCCCAATAATTTTTTTCTATTATTTTCATTATTTTTATTTATTTTTTTCCTAATCTAATATCCAACCCAACCCGATCCGACTTATTCTTCTTCTTCTTCAACTACTTCTTTTTCTTTTCCCTCCATTTCTTTCCCAACATCCCTTTCCCTTTTCTCGGAACCGCTGCCTCGTGACCCGCGTCCACCTCCCTGACGACCTCGCCAACGATCTCTCCAAGATCCCCTCTTCCGAATCCTCACTTCAACGTCGTCATCCTCTCTCCCAATGTCGCCATCCTCTCTTGCGACGGCGCCCGCGAGACCTGCTCCGCCCACGACGAAGCCATGCCCAACTGACCCCGAGGTCTTAGCGCCGGCCACCTTTCTTCCCTCAACATCTCTCTCACCCTATCTTAATTTCTCCCGTTGTCTCTCTCCCCCACCAAAAAAACTCCCCGAGCACCTTTGCAACTCACCGCTGCCACTGCCGGCGATCTCTCGCAGAGACCAAACACCTCCTGCTCCTCCTCGTCCACCCCACCTCACCAACACACACCGAGCTCACCGCCACTGCCACAACCTCTGACGATATGCCCTGCCTCTCCTCCCTCAAGCGCCACCACTCTGAGCACGCCCCGAGTTCCCCGGCAACCCACATCCTTCGTCCTCACCTCCGAGCGCTTTTTGCGCTGCATCACCCCGATTGCCACCTCCTCTCGCCTATGCCCCACGAGCATCACCTCTGCAACCGCACTCATCCTCTTCCTTCCCTCGCTGCATCCCGAGACCTGAACCATCGCCGCTGCCACCACCTCTGGCGACCACCACCATCACTTCCTCCGTCAGTCGCCGTCGACCCCACCTCAGCGGCCCATGTCGCCCGCGTGCTCAGAAGTGTCACGACTTGTGCCCGTTTCCGTGCCATACCGTGCCCGCCTCCGTGCCAACACCGTGCCCAGTAGTGCTTAACACCGCATCTAGTACCGTGTCGTGCCGTGCCACACCCACACCACACACCGAGCTAAGAGTGTGTCACACCCGCACCACGCACCGAGTCAAGACTATGTCCACTACCGTATCACGCCTGTGTTACCACCGCGTTCAGTACCGGGTCACCGCGCATCGTGCACGCGCCACACACCGTGCCCAGCATCACGCCGTTCCGTGTGTCGAAACGAATCCTGTACGTGGTGTTGCTTCTATGTCAGCGACTGCAAGCAAGTGAAAGCCCACTTGCTTTAACATGCTATGTACTTAGATCTATAAATTCCTGTTAATATTATACTAGTTTCATTATTGCGAATCCGTGTTACGTAGTATACTATCACATATATTTGGTATGCCATGATCGCATTAAATCTAAAGCGTGAGTTTTGAGCAGCAAATGGATTTGAAGGCGTCATGTTAATATCGCGTAGAAGTTGTAAATGTTAGATATCGTTTTCACGGGTTAGGTAAAACCAAATTCATTTCGATAATTCTCGATATTGTGTTGTTAGTTCGAGATAGAGAACTGAATTTAAACCTCGTCGATCATGCTCAAACCTTTTATCCATTTCCTATTGATGCTTATGAATGTCACGTAGAAGACTGAACTCTAAATGACGAAATATCGCACGTGTAACGACGCCCAAAGAGGCGATGTCAATTCTATTTTTACTGTACATGTCGAGATGCTAAATTTAATATAAAATTAGATACATATCGGAATGTACTGTTCTACGGCTCATATCGAAGACGTAGTATACTATCACATAAAATTAAAGCCAACTGTCGAGATTTGTGTAAAACAGAAGGTCTTGTGTATTGATGTGTACTACGTGCTTTGCATGTAGAATGTATGGGCATGATAATCTAATAGCATTCATGCTATAAGATCATAATAGCAGCCGCTCTTTTCCTAGTAAAACCCCCACCTGAGGCAATGAATCTGCTGTATAAGTTTAGAGCCCTCAGATGACAGTCCTTTGGCTGAATTTGAAAGGCATAACTGGAAAGACAAAAATAGTGTTTATTGCCAAATATGCTGTTTCTTGCAAAAAAGATTCTGTTCTCGTAAAGTAATTAATTAGATTGACATATTTTTGACATATTAAATTCCAGTTTTTTAGTCTCATAAACAAAACCATCTTACAATCCTGTCGATGTACTAAACAGCGATATCGTGTAGTATAGCGTTCCACTGCAGAATAGTGAAAAACGCAAACAGTATTGCGCATAGTGTAAGCAATATGAATTATTAATTATTACTAATTATTATTATCGTATTTACAATAAATTATATATATTATATAGATAAGGAACACACAACAATTAATAACATAACATTATTTTCTTAATTTTCAAACCTTGAGTTCATATGTATGATTTATAATTATATTAAACGTATTAAAAATCAATCAAATAATCTATATTTAAGAAACATGTCTACTAAATATGATTTCAAATTGAGAGTTTAGAACTTCAATAAAACTGTTTTCATATAGATAATGATAATGAAATAGGATTTGTAGGTCCACACGCTGAGATAAATAATGAAAGATATGAGATTTGTGTAAAAAGCAGTAAATTCTTGCCTGATTTGGAGCTGGACATTCCTTAGTGTGTTTGATCAACCCGGCTATGGGAGTAATAGGTTCCTCTTCTTTGTAGAGTAGCTCATTATGTTTTATCGTTGCATCTATGTTTGATGATGTTATACTGCAGTGATAAGAAAGGAGTATGTTCAAGTAGATTTCATTCCATATATCTATGCAAAATGAAAGTGATACGGTCAATATGGTATTAAACCTGCCAAGCAAGTGTTGCGCATCTTCTGTATTTGGATTGAACTAAAATTTCGTGAATGACGTGGTTTGGAAGCCCAAGTCTCTCTGAAAGACGATGCTAATTAGATGGAGAAATGTTTGAAAAGCAATTTTATAAGTATTCATAATGAGAACTAATTAGAAATGCATAGACAAGTCACCAAGAAAAAGCAACTTGGAAGATAAACCTCTATATGATGCAACGGGCTTGATCTTTTATAGTTTACATCTACAAATTTGTATGAAAGAATGGGATGAAGTTAGTTACAAATTTGCTAAATTAAACAATTGAACAGAACAATTGAAAGTAAAAATACAGAGCTGTCAATAGATAAGCTTTACCCTAATCAATTTGGTTGTTACATTTTGACTTGTGAATAAATCCTGACAGTAACTAAAAACAAAGTTGATAGCATTATCGAATCTGTGCATATATATGTAGACTTGCGAAGAGATGAGCTTTATCCTAATAAATTTGTTTAATGTGGCACCATCATTGAATTTTGATTACATAATTAATAAGCCAAACACTAACCTTTTTCGGTCGCAACATGGACTTACCAATTAAAATCTATATCTATATATGTTCTTTAAATGGTAATTCATAATTTTGGGCAATATGCAACGCAACATAGGCACGTTGTTAAAGACCTCTACATTTACAATTGCACTGCATTCGCTTGTGTTTATCAATTAAAAAAAGACGCAAGCACTCAGTAAATTGCCTCAAACGTAGGAATTATATTCATGAGAGTTAGCGGAAATTGAAATAAATTCATAAGACGAATTCAAAAAGTATATTTCTTATGCCGTATAAAACCATGAAAGGTAACAAAGATTTGACATGTGAAGCTATTAGAATAGTTTGATCACATTGGATATTTTTTCAGTAATTTTGAGTACCTCGATTCCATGCGTTAGTCTATGAAAACTTTTCTTTTTCACAAATAATACCTTATCTATTAAAGTACCCATATATAATTAGAAGTTATTCAATGGCAGACTCCATCAAATTTACTGATCTTAGTTTTATATAAAATATAGGATTTAGGGGAATTTTTGGAGAAGAGATCTGTCAAATAAGATGCATCTCATTTGTGAAGTAAGGAATTTTGTAGCCTAATGGATATCTTGGAATAAGTCTTCGAGGAGAGTAATTAGTAGCCTCAAACAATCAACAAAAGCAACACTACACAGAAAAGACAGTAATCAGCATATATTTGATGAGAAAATTCTGATAGAAACGGCGTTCTATTTCTTAGTATCGATTATGAACAGAAAATTCAAACAACGAACCCTTTGCAAAACCAACAAAGGCTCTTTTGGCTAAATTTAAATCTTTGTTAAAGCTACAAAATACAGATTGTAAATTTAAAAAACACAGAAGTTCATCAAACACAAAGAAGAAATCTTTTTAACGATATTTTTAACAGAACACTCAATTATTATTTTTCTTTAGCTTGCTAGATGCAAAACTTTGTATACATATCTGAGAAAAGCAAGCTAAACATTCAAACACATGTACAATCAATACAGCTAAAAAAAAATTCCAAAAAAAAAAAGAACACAGATCAAAAGGAAATAAAATCCAAGAGAAAACCTTTTCAACCAAAACTCCAAGAATCCTTTGGGTGGATAAAAAAATTCGAACAAATACCAAATCTTGAATAAAATAGCAAATCAACCTTTTGCCCATCGGCCTATGTTTCACCTACTCTGCACTTATATACCTTATTGATTTTTTCGCTGCACTTAGATACCCTAAAATACAAACCGTATAGATTTTGTTTAAAATAGTGATGTATTTGATGGTCAATTGAACGAAGCAAAGTATTAAGGGTTTGTACTTTAAATTATATAAGTGCAACAAAAAAATCAATAAGATATATAAGTGCAAAGTAGGTGAAACATTATGGTATTATTTATCAATTAACCCAAAATACATAGATTATTTGGGAAGAATCTCTGATAGTGGAAGACTCAAAATAAAAGCCAAGAAAAACTATTTCTATACAAAAGAACCTGAAATGGAAACTTTTGTGTGCAGCTCTGAAAAGACTATTATAAAAATACCACCAGTTTCCATACTCGCTCATTAGTCCACACCCTTAATAACATGAAATTAGATGACATTAAGAAAAATAAGTCCTCAAGGCTTTATAGCTCAAGTACCTAAAATGGAAAGGAAATTCATAACAAAACAATAGATTGGATAATAAAAGCCTACTTGTATTCCTAAATGCTGGGATCATTAACAGGGCAGGTTATAAATAAAAAGTATACAAACATTTACATATTATCCTCTTCAATATTCAATCACACGTCTCTGAATTATTAGTATCTTGACATCAAAATAATTGATGAATCCTCCTAGTTTAATTCAGAACCATCAGCAATTCCGAAGACGACTGCAAATTCCTTATTTCAAAACAACTGCAATCTCATGTTTTATTTATGCAAAGTAAAGTTATATCTCATGATCCCTAGTCACCAAGCAAAAATGAAGCAGAGTCCTAAGCCAAGCTCTAACCCATGCTCTTTCAGGAATTTAATCAAATATGCATAAGCCAAAGAAAAAAACCCAACAGAAACAGATTAACAACAATCTAAAGAAGATTTTTTTTATTCCAATGGTAAATCTCAAGCGGGTATTTATCCAATCATAACCCCAACAGTAAAAACACAAACAAGCCAACACCTTTCTTTGCAAAATCTCGATTGGTTATTGCTCCAAATTCATAAATACATAAAAAGCGTGGATCTTTTCATGATTAATTCACTAAAAGACACAACTTTTTGAACACCCATTAGTCATCAATGCTCACTAAAAGACACAACTTTTTGATCACTGCAATGAATGCTCTAAATTGTTCAACCTAAAAAAAAAAAGCTACGAAAGAATCCTTGGAGAAAAAGATTTATAAAAAAGGCTTACCGATGAGAACCCCAAGCCTTTTCCTTTCACTGGGAGATTTTTAACTTTCTGTTTACCAAGGATGAGAATTTTTCTGGGGACAAGGCCATGGAAGAGGAAATAAAAACGGAGCTGGAGTGGCTGATATTAACATGCAATCGTCGCTGTAAGAAAAAATTTATGTCATGTAATGATTTTTTGGTGTCACATAGATAACCATAGGTTTAAGAATTTTTTACCAAATTTGTTTATTTATTAGATAGAAGATATTTTGTACTGAAAATTGTTAAAGGGTAAAAAAGTAATTATATGCATATGAAAGAATAACATGACATGTAGTTGCTCTAGAACCGTCATATGGATTTTTCTTCTTCTTCTTTTTTAAAATGAAAAAATGATATACTTTTTAGCATGTACACATAAGTTCTAGTTATAATAGTAAAGATAATAGCACTCATGCTATTAGATACAACGGTCCGGATTCATCCAAAATTAAAGCCAACCGTCGAGATTTGTGTAAAACAGAAGGTCTTGTGTATTGATGTGTGCTACGTGCTTTGCATGTAGGATGTGTGGGCATGATAATCTAATAGCATTCATGCTATAAGATCATAATAGCAGCCACTCTTTTCCCAATAAAACCCCCACCTGAGGCACTGAATATGCTATATAAGTTTACAGCCCTCAGATGACAGTCGTTTGGCTGTATTTGAAAGGCATAATTGGAAAGACAAAAATAGTGTTTATTGCCAAAGATGCTGTTTCATGCAAAAGATTCTGTTCTCCGACCAAAGTTTAAAGTAATTAATTAGATTGACGTATTTTTGACATATTAAATTCCAGTTTTTTAGTCCCATAAACAAAACCATCTTACAACCCTGTCAATGTTCAAAACAACGATATCGTGTAGTATAACGTTCCATTGCAGAATAGCGAAAAGCGCAAACAGTATTGCGCATAGTGTAAGCTATACGAATTATTAATTATTACTAATTATTATTATCGTATTTACAATAAATTATATATATTATATAGATAAGGAACACACAACAATAATAACATAACATCATTTTCTTAATTTTCAAACATTGAGTTCATATGTATGATTTATAATTGTATTAAACGTATTAAAAATCAATCAAATAATCTATTTAAGAAACATGTCTACTAAATATGATTTCAAATTGAGAGTTTAGAACTTCAATAAAACTGTTTTCATATAGCTAGTTTAGGATTAGATAATGAAATCTTAAGCACCTGAATAGAAAATATTATGTGAAAGTAGCATATGCATAGTATAGCGTGTACCATTTGTTAAAAAACATAAGCTATTTGTTAAAAAAGTGTAAGCTACTTTGTATCTAAGCTATTTACTGATGCCACGTAGTGAAGAGATTAAGCTACGCTACGTAGCGTAAAATAGCGAGCTACTTTAAACATTGGATCCTGGATTGATATCGTCCAAAAGCGATCGGTCGACCACTTCAACATCCGGCAAGATAAGCCGTTGGCATAGACCACTTAGCCTGTATTGACCAATATAT
This sequence comes from Agapanthus africanus, assembly GCA_030015575.1. Lineage (NCBI taxonomy): Eukaryota > Viridiplantae > Streptophyta > Magnoliopsida > Asparagales > Amaryllidaceae > Agapanthus > Agapanthus africanus. Next base: position 589,812,764 of record JASDDO010000016.1, on the reverse strand, counting down.
CACTTTTTCGTATATCGAAGAGAAAATTTATATTGCCAATGACCATATCTGGCAAGCTGCTATACCAATCAAAATTATAATTAATAATAAGATTATTGTTATTAATTTAAACAATTTAAAATTTATTTACTTAAGAGTTATTTTTAGATTACAAATATTAAACTTAGTTAATTGACTGATGTATATATAATTTATGAGGATAACTAAGGATCTTCAGTATGCACAGCAAATAAGCTATGTATGATCCGCAACCCAGAGGGATGTTCCCTCCCCACGTCAAACACATCAAGTTCAAAATATAACACCGAAAAAGAAAATCACAGGATTTAACATGGTTCGACCATACGGTACATCCATGTAACAAAGCATTGGCATCAAGTTTCGAAATGAGAAACTTATAAAGCTTTCACACAAGTCAATTTTCTCGCGCATCCCATCCTCCTCTCATATTCTCACACCGCATGAAATGAGAGGCACCCTCACACCCACAACAATCTACATCTCAAACCCATTATCTTTCATACATAAGAGAGTGTTATATACAGGGATAAAATCCTAAAACAACTACTCATCCATCGGTAGCCCACGCAAATAGATGAGTCGGTCCAAAAAGCCCGAGCACAATCCGGACTATCCATGATCCAACTTGATTGTATGTAGGTTGCGCAACGGATACAAGACAATACCTTATACTGAGAGCGGCAAACGAGGGACCAGACTAACATATCTACATGGTATGTAGGTTGCGCAATTGGGGGCTTGGAGCCGGTCATAAAGTTATAGATACTTGTAATTTTGTCTATAAAACGCACGTGTGCATTGAAATAAAAGGTTGGTATGAATATTTTCAATATCTTAACTAAAAATATCTACAAAGAAATTATCATCATAACTAAATGTTTGTGAAGTTCTTTTCAATTCTTTTAACTATGATACTAATATATATCTATGACCATCGCATGTGCAAAAAGTCGATGATGTGGACTATCTTAGATTCAAGGTTTTTTTTTAAAGTTTTTTAAAAATATTTTATTTCTACTGTTTTAATGCCAAAGAAGGGATGTGTGCGTGCGCATGTGTGTATATGTTTTACCGTTTTAATTGTTTGTTTAAGACCAATCTTAAGTTCTTTTAGTTAAAATAGTAGGCATAAGCGGTGGGCCCACTCTATGCTCGCATGAAAAATCAGTTAGCTGGGATCGATGTTTATCCAATTCAAAAACCATCATCTTCTTTTAATAACATTTTTCCAGTGTAATTTTGACTTCTAGGGTGTATTAGTTACAGGTGCACTAACTGAAAACATGTATGCTAAAACTTAATTAATTAGTCAATATATGTATATATATATACACATACCAAACTATTTGAAGACCTTGAAAATGATCAGGCAGGCACGAATACTCTAGTTTTTGGCCCTAGAGAGAAAAACTTGTGCCCCAAGTCCACAGTCCCATTGATAGGCCTAACTTCCTATTTCCTTGCAGAAACGACTGAATTCTATATATATATATATATATATATATATATATATATATATATATTCACACATGCTCAAACTTACCTCTCCCCCTCTATAAATACCCTCAATTCTCTCTCTCTCCCTCAACAACCTCTCTCTCTCTCTCACTCTCCCTCCCCCAATTTTGAGAACTCGAATCCTCACCATGGTTTCCAAAATTTTCTTCATTGTATTATTGTGCATGGCTTTAGCCACCACTATTGCCTTAGCAAAAAGTAACGAAGAAGGTCAACTTTTATCTACTAGGAGCATGAGCAGGCATTTTCTTGACCAATACAACCCCAGTGCTTCAATGACTTGTGACAAGTTTCCTAGGGTTTGCCGTGCCAACGGAAGCCCGGGCCCAGACTGTTGCCGGAAGCAATGCGTGAATGTAATGATTGACAACCTCAATTGCGGTAAGTGTGGGCAAAGGTGCCGATATGGGGAGGCTTGTTGCGGCGGCAATTGCGTGAACATCATGTACGATCGCAGGAACTGTGGAGGATGCAAGATCAGGTGCAAAAAGGGCGACTTATGCAAGTATGGGATGTGTAGCTATGCTTAGAGAAATTCTTTGATATCAAACAAGATATGAGTTCAAATTTAATTAATTTGAAGTGTCTATAGAACAAGGCATGCATATGAAATACACAATAAATCCAAAACTATTATGTACACACCTAAGCTATATATTGGTTATGTTGTTATTGTGCGGAAGCAAATGAATTCTTACATGTATAATAAATATATGCATTACATATGATTTTATTCTATATGAACTCTTCCATTGCTGGTTCTCGAAATAGAAATTTATGTTGTTGCATGTGAATTATATATATAATAAATATATGCATTACATATGATTTTATTCTATATGAACTCTTCCATTGCTGGTTCTCGAAATAGAAATTTATGTTGTTGCATGTGAATTATATATATATATATATAAAAGTAAGATACCACATCGAAAATGATTGGATTCATATCATTTATGAAGACATGCATTCCTTGAATTCAATCCAAAATTTTAACAAGGAATATCCGTTGCTATTTCATATCTTTTACGATTAATTTTAGTTATCGATCATTGCAATATTCTTGTGATGAACAAATAAATGATATAAAATTATTATTAATAAATTACTAATGCGTGCAAAGTGGGCAACAGCGGGTGTTTGGATCTTCGGAGTGATCGATTGCCATGTGGGCGGAGATCGGAAGGCCAACTTTTGTTTTTGGGGAGTTTTCGTTTCCCACAGACGGCGCCAACTGATGGAGGTCCTTTTCGGGTCTCCGTCAGATGTTGTCCTCCGTCGATCTCCCGGTGGATTCTGATGATCGTCTTCTGTTGCGTGTGTGTCTTAATGGGTTTTGGTGGAAGAGGTGGTACAAGGAGTTGGAGTCGAATACCTGCAAAGAAGTCCCTGGGTGGTTTGGTACCACCAAGGACCCTCCGACGATCAAGTTAGTGATGAGATCCGAGCAGAGTAATGGCTTAGAAGAGTAATGAATGGCTTACTTAACCCCTCTGTGATGGGGGTTTATATAGCGGTGATGGCACGCAGCAGCAGGCGCGAAAATCCCGCCAGCAGTTACACTCCCGACGTCATGCCCGCGTGGAGAGCGGATCGCTCATCAATGTGGATCGTGGGGGCGTGGAACGTGGGATGTTGATGGCGGAGAATCCGCGCATGGCGAGATTCGCGGAGCGGCAGTTACGCCTGTAAGTGGTGGAGTCGGTCGGGGGGCCGAGGAAGACAGCCTCGGCCGGGAGCTCGGGAACGAGCGAGAAGGCCGAGGAGTCTTGGTCCTGTGGCAGCTCGGGACGAAAGAGGTTGTGGGTGAGGAGGGGATGAGGAGGGAGATGGATGGTGGCGGCGGCGGTTGTGGGTTGAAGAAGAGGAAGAAGACGGTGGTGATGGTGTTAATGATGGCGGTGGTGGTTGAAAAAGATGATGAGAAGGAGAAAGATGGCGGTGGCGGCGGCGAAGAAGAGGAGGAGGAGGAAGAAGAAGGAGGTGTTGATAGGTCGAAAAAGATGATGAGAAGGAGAAAGATGGCGGCGGCGGGGGCGAAGAAGAAGAGGAGGGGATGGCAACGGCGAAGAAGGATGGCGGCGGTGGACGGGAAGATGAAGGAGGAATCATATTTAAAAGTGAAGTAGGGGGCTGCATGAGTAATTTATAAGTATAGGGAGGCTAGAAATAAATATTAATTATGAGGGGGGGACAGAGAAAAATATTGAAGTATTGGGAGGCTAACGGGGGAAAAAATCCAAAATATTAATGTTAAAGATTTTCAACAAAGATTTTTAAAGATATGATAAAACTCAAAATCGAAAAAAAATTATAAGATCTCAAAAGATTTTTAATAACTTTGAACTAAGATAATAGATCTATTAAAGACTTTTAGCTAAGATAATGGGCACACATGCAAAAAATACTAGGTTTAGTTAATTATGAAAGCATCATGTGATCTTCTCTCTTTCTTCTTCTTCTTCTTTTTTTTTGAAATCAATTCCTTTGGGATGTCAAACTTGCCACTTCTCACAATGGGAGAGGAAATTTTTACAAACGTAGCAAGTTATAATAGTAGGGATAGGCAGTGGGCCCACTCTATGCTTGCATGAAAAATCAGCTAGCTGGGATCGATGTATATCCAATTCAAAAACCATCATCTTCTGGATAAATTTGTTGGCTAAGTAATGTGTCCTGATTAATACCATTTTTCCAGTGTAATTTTGACTTCTAGGGTGTATTAGTTACAGGTGCACTAACTGAAAACATGTATGCTAAAACTTAATTAATTAGTCAATATATGTATATATATATACACATACCAAACTATTTGAAGACCTTGAAAATGATCAGGCAGGCACGAATACTCTAGTTTTTGGCCCTAGAGAGAAAAACTTGTGCCCCAAGTCCACAATCCCATTGATAGGCCTAACTTCCTATTTCCTTGAAACGACTGAATTCTATATATATATATATATATATATATATATATATTCACACATGCTCAAACTTACCTCTCCCCCTCTATAAATACTCTCCATTCTCTCCTCTCTCCCTCAACAACCTCTCTCTCTCTCTCACTCTCCCTCCCCCAATTTTGAGAACTCGAATCCTCACCATGGTTTCCAAAATTTTCTTCATTGTATTATTGTGCATGGCTTTAGCCACCACTATTGCCTTAGCAAAAAGTAACGAAGAAGGTGAACTTTTATCTACTAGGAGCATGAGCAGGCATTTTCTTGACCAATACAACCCCAGTGCTTCAATGACTTGTGACAAGTTTCCTAGGGTTTGCCGTGCCAACGGAAGCCCGGGCCCAGACTGTTGCCGGAAGCAATGCGTGAATGTAATGATTGACAACCTCAATTGCGGTAAGTGTGGGCAAAGGTGCCGATATGGGGAGGCTTGTTGCGGCGGCAATTGCGTGAACATCATGTACGATCACAGGAACTGTGGAGGATGCAAGATCAGGTGCAAGAAGGGTGACTTCTGCAAGTATGGGATGTGTAGCTATGCTTAGAGAAATTCTTTGATATCAAACTAGATATGAGTTCAAATTTAATTAATTTGAAGTGTCTATAGAACAAGGCATGCATATGAAATACACAATAAATCCAAAACTATTATGTACACACCTAAGCTATATATTGGTTATGTTGTTATTGTGTGGAAGCAAATGAATTCTTACATGTATAATAAATATATGCAATACATATGATTTTATTCTATATGAACTCTTCCATTGCGGTTCTCGAAATAGAAATTTATGTTGTTGCATGTCAATTATATATATATATATATATATATATATATATGTATATATCTATATATATCTATATATATATATCGTACGGTAAGATACCACATCGAAAATGATTGGATTCATATCATTTATGAAGACATGCATTCCTTGAATTCAATCCAAAATTTTAACAAGGAATATCCGTTGCTATTTCATATCTTTTACGGTTAATTTTAGTTATCGATCATAAAAAAAATTGCAATATTCTTGTGATGAACAAATAAATGATATAAGATTATTATTAATAAATTTCTAATGCAAAGTGATATAAGATGTATAGTTTATATGTATACACTTATATATTCTCTCTTGTAAAATTCTTTTTAATATATATATATATATATATATATATATATATATATATATATATATAAATCATGATTTTTTTGAGATAATGCAATCATAATTATTATTCTATCCCAAGAAAGAAAAAGCAAAAAAGAAAAAGGAATATTCCTTCCGATCTCGATCTATTTCATCATCAAAATGAAACATTATTTTGCCAAAAATAAGAATAACATGGTTTAAGCCATCCTAAATTTGAGGAGTAGTATGTTGCCCCTACGGATTTATCCGTAGGGGCAAGAAATTACCCTGTAGATGTAGAGGCCGTAGGTGCAAGTCGAAACCTTGAACTTACCCCTACCACTAGTAAAATAGGGGGTTGCCCCTACGGATATTGGAATCCGTAGGGGCAGATTTACCCTGGCCCTACGGATTACTCCGTAGGGCTAAAAGGTTGCCCCTACGGGCACAGTCGTTCAAGAATAAAATTATTAATTCTTAATTTGGTGTTTGCCCCTACGGAGCCGTAAACAAAGGACCTACGGGTATATCCATAGGGGCAAGTAAATATCGATTTAACAAATCCCCAGATCGATCGCCTACGCTCACTTTCTCTCTCTCTCTCGATCGCGCGTGAAAAAAATCCCCAAATCGCCACGCCGTCGTCGCCACCGTCGTTCTCCTCGTCGCCACCGTCGGTTTCGTCGCCACCGCAGTTCTCGTCGCCACCGCGGTTCAGGTCGTCGCCACCGCCGTTCAGGTCGTCGCCCCAGTCCCAGCAGCAGCCGTTCAGGTGAGTAAATCTCGAGGTAAATTAAAGAATTTTTGGATTATTTTGGGCTTAGGGTTCATGGCTGGGTCTGGGGTTGCGCGCGCGAGTTGGGGTTGGGCAGGGGTCGCGGTCGCGGTCGCGGTCGGGGTCGGGGTAGGGTTAGGGTTGGGGTTCGGCTGCTGCTGGGGTGGGGCTGGGGTTAGGGTTTGCATTAGGGTTGGTGTTGGGGTTTAGCTGGCCGCGCTGGGGTTAGGGTTAGGTTGGGGTTGGGCTCGGGCTGGGGGCTGGGGCTGGGGCTGGGTTGGGGTTAAGTGGTGGGGAGTTGGAAAAAAACAAGAAAATGAAAGAGTAATGAATGTGAGAAATTAAGAATGAGAACAATTGCACAACAAATTTGTTGACAAGAAAATGAGAGAGTAATGAATGTGAGAAATTAAGAATGAGAACAATTGCACAGAAAAAGCTATGCTTGACTAGGGGGGATGGTTCTATGTGTTTTCAGAGAGCAACTTGGGGTTAGGGTTAGGTGGATTGATGACAACAAAATACCATAATTTATAACTATATTACTCATATAATGTGTATGTCATGTGAAAGCTAGATGAAGGTCGAGACAAGCACAACAAATTTGTTGGATGGGACAATATCAATAGGAGCTCAATGCTATTTGGAAAAATAATAATTCAAAGATATAGTGGAGTTTCCGATTGGTGGCATGGACTAGTTTGATGTATGTAGTTGGTTTGATTTATGAAAAAATGGGGAGACAACATGCATGTATGCATATAGGTAACATCTGCCAATATGCCATATCCAGACCGCAATCTATTTTTGCCTATTGGCTAATATGAAAATATCGGCCCGCGTATATGACATAATCAAAGTTGTTAAATCTTGATACGGTTTGTGTTTCGTTTTTTTATTTATCAGTTCTATCAATGTTGCGTATAACGCTTTATGATATCAGTATCCTACATTTGTAGTTTTAATTGTTGATTGTTATAGATGAATACCATTGCAATAATAGTTTTTGGTTGATAAATGCTATTGCAATGTAGGATGATCAGTTCTATCAATCTTGATCTCAATGGTTTAAAATCATATTACACATACAACACGAATGCACAACAAACGCATAATTAGATAGCGACTCGAGATATTCAGGTTAAAACCAATATATGATACTCGATGATAATATGAAACCTTTATATTCCCATCGATACTCATATATGAAACTAAAAGCGCCACTTAGTCCCCGTCTATCGGTTAACATACGTGCGATGCTCGTCGTGACCTAGAACTATACGAATGTTGTTAAATATCGGACAGTATAGCTCTATACCAACAACCGTCGTATAGTCTACGCGACGAGAAAATTCAATCGTATGGTAACCCATAGATTTGTCCCGTGTGGACAAATTAAGAATGTATAAAGCAAACGCCTTCATTCACTTGTGTTTTCATCCGTTTCGAGATATTTCGTCGGTACCTTTCCGCTGGTTCTCCGTGTACAAAGATAGATTAGATGTTCATTTCAACGTTGTTTCACAGCTTTGAAATGATTATCTATTCTATTACAGTGTACTCGGAGAACAGCGGGGAGGTGCTGCCGAAATTTACTCGAAACGGTTGAAAGCACAAGTTATGGGCGTTCGCTCTATACTTTCTTAATGGGATAGAAGCCTAACCCCGACAGCCGGAACACACACATACAACAAGAATACACAACAAACGCATAATTAGAGAGCGATTCGAGATGTTCGGGTTAAAACCAATATATGATACTCGATGATAATATGAAACCTTCATATTCCCATCGATACTCGTATATGAAACTAAAAGCGCCACTTAGTCCCCGTCTATCGGTTAACATACGTGCGATGCTCGTCGTGACCTAGAACTATACGAAGGTTGTTAAATATCGGACAGTATAGCTCGATACTAACAACCGTCGTATAGTCTACGCGACGAGAAAATTCAATCGTATGGTAACCCATAGATTTGTCCCGTGTGGACAAGTTAAGAATGTATAAAGCAAACGTCTTCATTCACTTGTGTTTTCATCCGTTTCGAGATATTTCGTCGGTACCTTTCCGCTGGTTCTCCGTGTACAAAGATAGATTAGATGTTCATTTCAACGTTGTTTCACAGCTTTGAAATGATTATCTATTCTATTACAGTGTACTCGGAGAACAGCGGGGAGGTGCTACCGAAATTTACTCGAAACGGTTGAAAGCACAAGTGATGGGCGTTCGCTCTATACATTCTTAATGGGATAGAAGCCTACCCCCGACAGCCGGAACACACACATACAAACGCATAATTAGAGAGCGATTCGAGATGTTCGGGTTAAAACCAATATATGATAATATGAAACCTTCATAGTCCCATCGATACTCATATATGAAACTAAAAGCGCCACTTAGTCCCCGTCTATCGGTTAACATAACGTGCGATAATTTATTCTTTTCAACGACAAACGCACACACAAAGCATATACACGGATTTTCTCCTTTGTCAGTAACTATCCCGTTCTTATATTTCTCAATATAGTCAGCATAACCTACAATTTATATGTTATTCAGTCTAACATGGCCCATGAGTACGTCAGAGTTAAGGACTGGATGTATGTGGATTGGAAACAACGTATGCAACCTAAGTTTTTCGCAGGAGTTGCTGCTTTCCTTGAATTTGCACGCGCACATAATAAGATCATAATAGAGAAGATTCTCTGTCCGTGCGATAGATGTGGCAATAAGTACTGGCAGAAGATAGAATTGGCAGAGCTTCATATTGTAAAACATGGGTTTACTAGACTTTATTCAAGTTGGAAATATCACGGGGAAGGAGAAGAATGCAGTACTGCGGTAGAAGAAGAAGGAGAACACGATAATGCGGCAGGAGAAGAAGAATTCGGTAATACGGCAGGAGACGGAAATTTATTTCCATCAGAAGAAATGGAGGATATGGTAGAGGCTGCCCTAGGTGAATCTATTTGTACCGAAGATGACATTCCTTCCGGTCAAGGACCGCGTGCGGATAAATATGAAAATTTCATGAATGATGCTAGGAAACCAATTTATGAGAATGCGAAGTATTCCACCCTCTCATGGTTCGTCCAACTTTTCCAGATTAAGTGCCTAAATGGATGGAGCAACAAGTCATTCACAATGCTTCTTTCGTTCTTGAAAGATTCTATGCCTCCGGGAAATAATGTGCCCGAAAGCTGGTACGAAGCCCAGAAAATGATGTTTGATTTGGGTCTAAAGTGCGAGAAGATTCAAGCATGTCCTAAAAATTGGGTGTTGTACCGGAAAGAAAATTCAGATTTGAAAGAGTGTCCAACATGCGGAGAGGCCAGGTATAAGCCGAAAGATTCTGATAAGAAGCCTGATATACCTGTGAAGATAGCACGATATTTTCCCATAACACAGAGGCTACAGAGGCTATTCAGGTGCAAGAAAATAGCCGAGGCAATGATTTGGCATCACCGTGCTCCTCCAAGTGAAAATGGAAAAATGAGCCATCCAAGAGATTCACCGGCATGGAAGGATTTCGATAGGAGGCACGCAATATTCAGTAGCGATCCTCGCAATGTCCGGCTCGGACTGGCTACCGATGACTTCTGCCCATTCAACTATATGGCTGGAAGTCACAGTACATGGCCCGTTGTAATGATAATTTATAATCTGTCGTCTTGGTTGGTTATGGACCAATCATACTTTATGATGCCTCTTCTTATCGATGGACCAAACTCACCGGGGAACAATATCGACGTCTATCTCCGACCTCTGATCGAGGAGCTGAAAACTTTGTTCATTGGTGGTGTAGAGACATATGATTCAAACACAAATACAACCTTCATACTGCGTGCGGCTTTAATGTGGACAATTAATGACTTTCCTGCGTATGGAATGCTATCAGGTTGGTCCGTACATGGTCACAAAGCATGTCCTCATTGCCATGAACACACAACATCAAAATTTTTGAATTTTAGCAGGAAGGTTTGTTATTGCGGCCATCGACGTTTTCTGCCTCCAGACCACCCCTATAGGTTAGACACGGTTCACTTTGATGGTCATCAGGAGCTTCTTGGAGCTCCATCCCCATTATCCGGAGAGGACGTGACTGCTAAATGGGATGGTTACAATAACGTGACCTTCGGGATGGATCCGACGAAACAAGTCAAACCACAATATTGGAACAAGTTAAGCATTTTCTTCGAGCTTCCGTACTGGTCTACAAATTCAGTGCGTCATTGTCTGGACGTCATGCATATAGAGAAGGGAGTATCAGAGCACATACTTAACTTGCTTCTGTGTAAAGACGGGAAATCGAAAGACAACATGAATGCTCGGATGGATCTACAAGAGTGGGGAATAAGAAGTGAATTGCACCCTAGACCGGTAGCGGGTAAACCGGGCAAGTTTGTACTTCCCAATACCGCTTATCATATGTCACAGCCGGAGAAGAAAAGATTCCTGTAGGTGTTGCATGATTTGAAAGTCCCCACAGGTTTCTCAGGATCATTCAGCAAGAAAATAAAAATTGTGAAGGGCAAGATCGATGGGCTGAAAAGTCATGATCACCATGTTATCGTGGAGCACCTTCTTCCATTAGCCCTCAGGACTTCTCTCCCCGACTCGGTTGGTCTAGTAATCAACGACCTATGTTGTTTTTTCAGGGAGTTGTGTGCTAAAACACTGGAGGTTGCGACGCTGGATAAACTAGAAAATTCTATTGCGTTGATACTTTGCAAGTTTGAGCGTATTTTCCCACCGTCATTTTTCGATATCATAATACACATGACGGTTCATCTTGCAACTGAGGCGAAGTTAGCCGGACCAGTACAATATCGATGGATGTATCCCGTCGAGAGGTACGTGTAATTTTTCGTTTCGCGCAATTTATAAATTTATTGTTGTCATGTATGCCCGTATTTATTTATTCAACATATTCTCGTTATGTACCTCTACACTCTTAAGAAGTATATACGCAATAAAAATCGACCAGAGGGTTCTATCATGCAAGGTTATCTTCTTGATGAAGCAACCACATTTTTTTCCCGCTATCTGGACGAGAACATTGAGACAAGGCTTAACCGACCACGAAGAATTCAAGACGGGCCATATGGTAAAGCCGAGTATAAGAGGGTAGACACTATGTTTATCAACAAGATATACCGGTTTATCTTGTTTAATTGCGCATATCTTGAACAAATTAGAGAGTAAGTTCTTTTGGATTAATTGTTATATCTGTGTTTGTGTGTGTATGAAATGACATAATATTAATGCCACAATTACTTGTCGAAAACAGAACTCATTTTAACGAGGTACGTGAAGGGCATCCTGATTGGAACGAAGAACGTTTGAAAAAATACCATCAGGATAATTTTTGTGATTGGGTCACAGATCATGTAAGTTATTCGAATAACATTTTATTGCTATCAGTTTTAATCTAAACTTGTATCGTTATGTATTTTGTCGTAAAATTTGTTTTGTTAGATCCACGATCCGAACTTGTCTGCATCATTTGAGAGTGATTCAAGATGTTTATCTCAATTTCCTAGTATGGAGGTTGCATATTACAAAGGATTTGGTGTCCTTGGATACAAATTCGAAGTTAAGGACATAGAAACATCTAGAACCACTCAGAATAGTGGGATTGCGACGGTAGGATCGGACGGTGTGATTTACTATGGGTACTTAAATTGTATACTCGGCATCCACTATCCCGGACGATCAGAACCCTTTTATATATTCCAGTGTACTTGGTACGATCCGCGAACCGATACGGACAGGTGGAGAAGCAGTCTTGGGACTTGGAAAGATGAATATGGATTGACCAGTGTGAACACACTTCGATTTTACGGTCAGGACGATCCGTTTATCTTTCCGAACCAAGCGTTCCAAGTATACTACTCACAGTGTTTGAAGCATCCGGGGTGGAGTGTTGTATGCCGATGGAAACCTAGAGATGTCTACGATGTCCCAGAATACGAGGACAGCGATGAGGACGAAGAAGAGAGAAGGCTTAAAGTGCTCCGACCGTCTGTTTCGAAGGACGGGTTGTCTTCGACCGATCATGAAGTTACGTGGGTTAGAAATGACATCGACGATGAAATCCAAGTAGATATGTATGATGCGCCCACGAAACGAAAAAAGGTTATCAGTAATGTTGTATTATTACTTCACATTTTACGCTCTAGATCATATATAGTCAATACTTTTAATGATTGTCTAATGCGTCCACGAACCGTTTATCTAGATTTGATGACGATGTCGGGAGCAGCGAGGGGCGGCAGGAGCTCCAGCCGCGGCAGAGGCAGAGGCAGAGGCAGAGCGGTTCTGCCGCCCGGAGAGCTCCGTAGGGAGCTTCAGAGGGCCGGTCTTGCACCCAGATCTGAGACCCCTTCGGATGCCTCCTTCCGTGTTGATTTAGCCACACCTCCAGGTATACTGCACGCATATCCATTTTGAATGTAATATTACAGATATTCATGCATGTTTATGTCAAAATTACTTATATTGTCAATGTTTGATTGTCTAGTTGTTGGTGATGCGTCCACATCTGGGACAGAGGCCACCCCCGCTCCTCCAGGTATGTTTATATATCATATAGTGTATGTATATTGATTTAGAATGCTATATCATAAATACACACATTCCTTTTGCTCTTACTTAGCAATTTTTATTATTGTCTAGCTGTAGGTGGTGACACCACCGCACCTGCGGGTATGTTTATATATCCTATTGTGCATGCATATTGATTTAGAACGTTATATTATTGATCTACACATTCTTTTTGCAATTACTTATATAATCTATTTTTAATTGTCTAATTATAGGTGGTGCGTCCACACCTTCCACAGGGGCCACTCCTGCCGCTTCCATACCCTCCGCATCGTCTGCAGGTTAGTATGAATAAATTTAAAATATTTATTTATTTTACATATGCTCTATAGAATAAATATGAATTTCATGGAAATTTAGCGTCGATGTTTATTTTATAGTTGGAGGGGATGCGTCCGGGTCCGGGACCCCGGTTGTTCCTCACCGGAGGAACTATCGTCCCGCACGTGCTGCTGCTCGGGCCCAGGCTCGTGCGCTAGTCACCGGAGGTATATATCACACTTGAATTTTTGTTTAACATTGATTTCTTAATACAACTTTGTCTTATTATTGATTGTCTTGATATTTCGTGCAGACGCAGGGCCTCTCCATCCCCAGAGGGGGACTCGAGGCCCGAATCAGTCCCATAGGCTGAGGCCTGATAGAGCAAGGGGGGAGGCAGCATTCCCCCTATTTTTTACCCTTGACTATCGCTATACCGGTCCTCATGCCGAGAGGTTCGGCCGGTATTTGGGGGACGAGAGCCGGATCGTGAAGAACTATCCACTTCACGTTGAGTGGGGCGAGCAGCACCAGCGCTCATTCGCCCTCTTCTTTGATCAGACTCGCGTATGTATTAATATATATTTTCATTTGATCTATCCAATATATTTATTATTAACACTTGTAATCTAATAACAATGTTTTTTTTTGTATTTTCAGTTGGATTACGATTTTCAGCCTGTAGCCGACCCTGATCACCCGGGGAGGGTGCTCGACCTTCATGCTCTGTACAATGGCCTGATGAAGAACATGCAGGCCAAGGTCCGATACAACAGGAATGAGCTGAAGGCCGACTGCTACTCTCTGTGGATGGCTACCCCCGAGGCAGAGAGAGCGGCCCTCCTATCTACTCCGGCGTTTGCGAGAGTCGACGTAGAGACATGGCCTCTATTGTGCGTTTATTTCGACTCCCAACGCAAACAGGTATGTATTTTAAATTTAATTCATTATTTATGATATAATTTATTTCTTTGTGTTTCTTAATTAGAAAACTAAATGTTAATGCGTTGTGCAGAAACAGGCCGCTCAGAATACGGAGAACAGGAAATCGGCGAAGAGGGGTCGCCCCACTTACACAGGTGGCTCGAGGAACATTACTCGAGCCATGGAGTTATCGGTAAATTAAGAGTTATTCTCTAATATTCTGCAATATTAAGAGTTATTCTCTAATATTTCTAATATTAAGAGTTACTTTCTAATATTGCAGACATCTCGGACCGTGGCGTCAGGTGGTACACCGAGCGTGTTGTCCGCATATCTTGCCGTCCACGGCACCTCGACAGATCCCGCCACGGGCGAGCTTCGATATCCCGACGTCGCTACCCAGGAGTACTGCGTAAGTGTTAATATTTTTTCTACCCAAATTTGAAATTTTAGTTTTGGAAGGTTCAAGTTTAAATTTTATACTTATACTTTACTGCTTAATGTGGGTGTAGGAGCGGGTGGTTGAGCAGGCCCAGGCCTCGGGGATCGATTTTACCGGACAGAACGATCCGAGGCTGCTGACCCCAGTTCTGGACGCCGCACACGGAGGGCACCACGGAGGTTGGGAGAGAGGCCGGGGATTGGGCCCTAGCAGGGCCCATATGAGGTTGGACTCCACCCCGGCGGTTACTTCCTCCGTCTCCAGTGACCGGCATGTCCATCAGGAACTGGATAGCTTGAGGGCCACCGTTCAGGAGTTGAAGGAGATGCTGGTATGTATACTACTTTATAGTAAAATATCATTTCATATTATATACATATCAACATATCCATAATTAGTACGTAGCTTGAACTTATTTGGTTTTAGACTTAAGTTTGATTAATCATACATACATATGTAATTAAAATAAACAACGCTTTTCCAAACTACATATCCAAACAGGGTTTCGAAATAACTTAATAATGATACGAATTCGAATAATACACAGTTCTTACACGCTTCTTACACACGTTATGTCCAGACGCGACAGGTAGATCGGCCGAGCCTCCACATGCATCTCCTTCGGCTGCGGCTCCGCAAGCCACTACATCGGCTGCAGTTCCGCAGACAGCTCCTGTAGCTCCACCGCCCACTCAGACTCCCGCAGCCGCGGCTCCGCAAGCGACTACCTCGACGGCGGCTGCGCAGACCACATCGCCAGCTCCACATGCCGCTCAGACTCCCGCTCACGACGAATTGCAGAGTTTATTGACCGAGGAGCAGGCGCGCGTTATTCTATCGTTATTCAGAGGTGGAGCTGGACCGAGCTAGGGTAGATTTTTGGTTCTTATTTTTTGAAACATGTATTTATTTATATCATACACATTGTACTACATTTTGAAACGATATTGAAATTGGTTTGTATTTATATCATATTCAGTTTTTGGGTTTCTTTTGTATATTATATATATGCGTGAGATGTGATTATGAATACTGCAATATATGATTTGATTGATGTATATATTATTGTGCACAGGGCGGGAAAAAATCAAGCAGCCCATTTTTAAAAAAAAATACAGACAATATGTACCTACGGAATAATCCGTAGGCATACATGTTACCCCTACGGATATATCCGTAGGGGCAAAACATCAGCAGTAACTGATATTTCCCCCCTGATATCAGTGCTGGGGGGTTGGGAATGCCCCTACGGACATAGCCGTAGGGGCCACTGCCTCTCCCCTACGGCGTTATCCGTAGGGGCCAAATATCAGGAATCCTGATATTTTGCCCCTACGGAAACGTACCTACGCACATATCCGTAGGGGGTAGTACATGGACCTACGGACATGTCCGTAGGTACAAGTAATATATTAAAAAAAACCGTAAATAATATAAAATCTTATACCCTACGGCTTAATCCGTAGGGGCAAAAGGACCTACACATAAATCCGTATGGGCAAGAATTTGCCCGCAGGGGCAAGTTCAGGGCCTCAACTTGCACCTGCGGCCTTTGCACCTACGGGGTATTTTTTCGCCCCTACGCATATATCCGTAGGGGCAGTGGGTTGCCCCTATGGATTTATCCGTAGGGGCAACCCTTATTTGTAGTAGTGTACGGACTAAAAATTGTCCCTACGGGCTAAAAATTGTCCCTACGGAGTTATGTGTAGGTCCAATTGTCCCTACGGATTAGGCCGTAGGGACAAAAAATTTATTTTATTTACGGTTTTATAAAATAGATTTGGTGTACCTACGGACTTATTCGTAGGGCCAAGTAGTGACCCCTACAGATAAGTGCGTAGGTATATATCCGTAGGGGTAAAATATCAGGTATCCTGATATTTTGCCCTTACGGATACCTGTGTAGGGGCATTTGTTTGCCCCTACGGATATATCCGTAGATGCAAGATTAACCCCTGATACTGAGATCATAGGGGCAAAATATCAGGTATCCTGATATTTTGCCCCTACGGATAAATTTGTAGATACATAGTTGGGCCCTACGGATTAATCCATAGGGGTAATGGTGGGCCCTACGGTTAAATCCGTAGGTACATATTATCAGGGTTTTTTTTAAAAAAAATGGCTGCCTATTTTTTTCTCGCCCTGTGCACAATAATATATACATCGATCATATATAAAATTAATCATCACGCAGAACATATATCGCGGTATTCATAATCACATCACGCATAATATACAAAAGAAACCAACAAGCAGAATATGATATCAATATAAACACGCAAACACCACCAATATCAATATCATCCAAAATGTAGTACAATATTTATCATATAAATAAATACATGTTTAAAATATAAGAATCAAAAAGCTACCCTAGCTCGGTCCAGCTCCACCTCTGATAAACGCCAGAATCTGGCGCGCCTGCTTCTCGGTCAATAAATCATGCAATGCGGAGCGTGCGGAAGTCTGGGGAGGCTGTGGAGCTGGCGATGTGGTATGCGCAGTCGCCGTCGAGGTAGTGGTTTGCGGAGTCGCGGCTGCGGGAGTCTGAGCGGGCGGTGGAGCTATAGGAACTGTCTGCGGAACCGCAGCCGATGTAGTGGCTTGCGGAGCCGCAGTCGAAAGAGATGCATGTGGAGGCTCGGCCGATGTACCCTGTCGCGTCTGGACCTACGTGTGTAATAAGCGAGTAAGAACTGTGTATTATTCGAATTCGTATCATTATCAAGTTATTTCGAAACCCCAATCTATGTATACTTAGGGACTTAGGCCTCGTTTGGATATCTAGTTTGGAAAACCGTAGTTTATTTTAATTAGATATGTATGTATGATTAATCAATGCTAAGTCTACAACCAAATAAGCTCAGGCTACTTACTAATATTGGATATGTTGCTATCTATAATATGACATAATATTTTACTATTAAGTAGTATACATATCAGCATCTCCTTCAACTCCTGAACGGTGGCCTTCAAGCTCTCCAGTTCCTGCTGGAAACGTCGCTCACTGGAGACGGAGGAAGTAACCGCCGGGGTGGAGTCCAACCTCATATGGGCCCTGCTAGGGCCCAGTCCCCGGCCTCTCTCCCAACCTCCGTGGCGCCCTCCGTGTGCGGCGTCCAGGACTGGGGTCAGCAGCATCGGATCGCTCTGTCCTATAAAATCGATCCCCGATGCCTCGACCTGCTCAACCACTCGCTCCTACACCCACATTAACCAGTAAAATATAAGTATATCATTTAAATTTGAACCTTTCAAAACTAAAATTTTAAATAGGGGTTGAATAAATATTAACACTTACGCAATACTCCTGGGTAGCAACGTCGGGGTATCGAAGCTCGCCCGTGGCGGGATCTGTCGAGGTGCCGTGGAAGGCAAGATATGCGGACAGCACGCTCGGTGTACCACCTTGCGCCAGGGTCTGAGCTCTCTGCAATATTAGAAAATAACTCTTAATATTAGATATATTAGAAAATAACTCTTAATATTGCATTATATCACAAAGGCCGGTCTATTGTAATTTACCGATAACTCCATGGCTCGAGTAATATTCCTCGAGCCACCTGTATAGGTGGGGCGACCCCTCTTCGCCGACTTTCTATTCTCTATATTTGGAGCGGCCTGTTTCTGCACAACACATTCACATTTAGTTTTCTAATTAAGGAACACAAAAAAATAAATTATATACTAAATAATGAATTGCATTTAAAATACATACCTGTTTGCGTTGAGAGTCGAAATATTCGCACAATAGAGACCATGTCTCTACGTCGACTCTCGCAAAGGCCAGAGTAGATAGGAGGGCCGCTCTCTCTGCCTCGGGGGTCGCCATCCACAGGAAGTAGCGGTCGGCCTTCAGCTCATTCCTGTTGTATCAGACCTTGGTCTGCATGTTCTTTATCAGGCCATTGTACAGAGTGTTGGATATAGTGCCCTCAGAGTCAATTATTGGATCACAGGCAAGTGATTGCAATGATTGAGGGAGGACCTATGCCGGTAGGACAGTCTTACTCAAGATGATAGTATGCTATCTGGTTTATCTTTATCATCATGTACTGCTTTAGGTGACCTTACAAGTCACTATTGCACGTTGATAGAGCTCCTAGGATTCTTGTTTGACTACCAGCAGTATGAGGGCGATCATATAAATGGGAGCTGGGGTCTATAAGCAAATCCTTAAAAGGTTCCTAGTCGTGGAAGTTTCGAGACAGGGCATTGTAGAGTGTTTTTCGCCACCCCATTGAGATGGGAATACGCGCGCGCTTGTCAGACGTACTACAGATTCCCCCTGCCTAAGGTAGACCGGGGTTTAATGATTGTGGGGATCCGAATCTCCGGCAGCCGCGGACTAAGCTGCCGTTAATTACCCCTCGCCTTTGGAGTGAGGGAACCTCCGATTGACGGGTTAAACGGGTCATGCGAACTCAATGTGCAGTCTAGTGTGTTGTGTTTTGAAGGGGGGTTTTTGGATATATCGGAAGCCACGCAGAGTTTTTACGGGGGTCCCGCTACCCGGATAGCGGGCTGGGGGTCA
The DNA here is from genome assembly GCA_030015575.1 of Agapanthus africanus. Classification (NCBI taxonomy): domain Eukaryota; kingdom Viridiplantae; phylum Streptophyta; class Magnoliopsida; order Asparagales; family Amaryllidaceae; genus Agapanthus; species Agapanthus africanus. Next base: position 589,793,585 of record JASDDO010000016.1, on the reverse strand, counting down.
AGAGGGCTAGCAGCCCCCTTGCGGGGTGCGGGGCAGTGCCCCGTTAGAAATTTTTTTCTAACAGGAACAGAGTTGTGGAGCACGTGTGTGTGTGAATATGTATACATATGTATATGTATATGTATGTACATAAAAAGAGGGGGGAAAGGCATCCAAGGGATGCGTGGGGCCAGCGCCTTGAGCGCTGTGCGTCCAGGTGCTGTGCGCTCAGGCGCTAGCGTGCCACGTGTCGGTACATGGGCACTTTGCGCTTGAGCGCAGGGTGCTGTAGCGCAAGCGCGCCACGTGTCGGCACGTGGGCGCTTTGCGCTTCAGCGCCTGACACTCGAGTGCAAGTGCGCCACGTGTTGGCAAGGGGGCGACTTGCGCTGGAGCGCTAGGCACCTGAGCGCAAGTGCGCCACGTGTCGGCACGGGGGAGACTTGCGCCTGAGCGCAAGTGCGCCACGTGTCGGCACTGGGGCGACTTGCGCTCGAGCGCAAGCGCGCCACGTGTCGGCACCTGGGCGCTTTTCCCTTGAGCGGAGGGTGCTGTTGTGCAAGCACGCCACGTGTCGGCACGTGGATGCTTTGCGCTTGAGCACTGAGCTCTTGAGCGCAAGCGCGCCATGTGTCGGCATGTGGGCGCTCTGCGTTTGAGCGCCGGCAAGGAAAAGAGGCTTTTAGCCTAAAAAGATTCTCGGAAGAGAAATCAGAGTGGAGTTGGACTCCTAAGTGTGTTTTTGGGGTTAATGGAAGGGGTTCTTTTTCTTCCTCCTCTGTTAGCTGGATCTTAAAGATCAAGAGATGTGAGATCTCAAAATCTCTAAATTTTAGGATCTAAAGACAGATCCAAGTTCCCCTTTGTGGGTTTGGTGGTGAAAAACTATCTTGTTTTTGAAAAGGAAGAGTAAAACTCTTGATTTAATTCAAAGAAAGAAGAAGGTTTGAGACCTTCAGAAAAGGGAAAGAAATACAAACCCTAGGTTTTTGAGAGAATGAAAAGTATTACTTTATTCATCACCGTGTTGCCTTTTATAGGCTTACATATTTACATATAGCCCCTTGGTCTTCACAAAATGGCATTTTGCCTATCCCATGGCTCATATGCCATTTCATTTTTGCACATAAGCTATGGGCTTACAAAATATTGGCTTCATGCCCATTTTGCGTACATTCATGTATAAAAAATTACATAAAAATCATTTATTACATGATTTTGTTTCTGGCATGGGGAGGCTGGCTGCGGGCTCTACTTGGGCATGGACTCGCTTGAGCTGGGCTTGGGCCCACCTAACTTGGGGGTTGACCTTGACCTTGACTCGGTCAACAGGGGTGTAAATTTTTACCCCAACAAATTTCCCCTCATCAATGAATGCACACCGCATGCATGAGTTGTGTGCACGAAATTGATGGATCTTGAAGCTGAACTTCGAGGTGGAACATCATTCCGGGGGCGGAGCATCATCCCTGGGGATCGGAGCATCATTCCGATTCGCGGAGCATAATTCCAACGTCGGAGCATCATTCCGAAGAGTCGAAGCATAATTCCGAAGAGTAGAGGCATGGTTCCAGGGATCGGAGCATCATTCCGAAGGGCGGAGCATAAATCTAAGGATCGGAGCATCATTCCGATGGGCGGAGCATGATTCCAGGGATCGGAGCATCATTCCGATGAGCGGAGCATAAATCCAAAGATAGGAGCATCATTTCGAAGGGCGGAGCATGATTCCAGCGATCGGAGCATCATTCCGATGAGCGGAGCATAATTTCAAGGATCGGAGCATCATTCCGATGAGCGGAGCATGATTCCAGAGATAAAGGGCGGGGCATGATTCCGGAGATCGAAGCATCATTCCGATGAGCAGAGCATAATTCCAGGATTCGGAGCATCATTCCGAAGAGCGGAACATGATTCCAAGGATCGGAGCATCATTCCGATGAGCAGAGCATAATTCCAGGATTCGGAGCATCATTCCGAAGGGCGGAGCATGATTCCCGGGATTCGGAGCATCATTCCGAAGAGCGGAGCATGATTCTAGGGGTTCGGATCATCATTCCGAAGAGCGGAGCATGATTCCAAGGGTCGGAGCATCATTCCGAAGAGCGGAGCATTATTCCAGGGGTTCGGAGCATCATTCCGAAGAGCGGAGCATGATTCCAGGGGTTCGGAGCATCATTCCGAAGAGCGGAGCATGATTCCAAGGGTCGGAGCATCATTCCGAAGAGTGGAGCATGATTCCAGGGGTTCGGAGCATCATTTCGAAGAGCGGAGCATGATTCCAGGGGTTCGGAGCATCATTTCGAAGAGCGGAGCATGATTCCAGGGGTTCGGAGCATCATTCCGAAGGGTGGAGCATGATTCCAAGGGTCGGAGCATCATTCCGAAGAGCGGAGCATGATTCCAAGGATCGGAGCATCATTCCGATGAGCGGAGCATAATTCCAGGATTCGGAGCATCATTCCGAAGGATGACAGACATTCTAACCGAAGCATAATTTCGATGCGGAGGTTGATTCCCAGGCGAAGCATAATTCCGACAGAGAAGGCAAATACTCCGAGGCGAAGCATGATTTCGACACGGGGTACATTCTGAGACAGAGCATGATTCCGGCGTAGAGCTTGTTGGTTGACTTGATTCCGAGGCGAAGCATAATTTCGACAGGGAAGGAAGGTACACCGAGGCGAAGCATCATTTCGACACGGGGTGCACATTCTGAGACGAAGCTTGATTCCGACGCAGAGCTGGTTGGTTGATTTGATTCCGAGACGAAGCATAATTTCGACAGGGAAGGTAGATATCCCGAGGCGAAGCAAGATTTCGACATGGGGTACGTTCTAAGACGGAGCATGATTCCGGCACAGAGCTTGTTGGTTGATTTGATTCCGAGGTGAAGCATAATTCTGACAGGGAAGGCAGATATCCCGAGGCGAAGCATGATTTCAACACGGGGTAAATTCTGGGACGGAGCATGATTCCGCCGCAGAGGTTGTTGGTTTGATTTGATTTAGGTTGACATCAGCATCGCTACACTGGAATATGGTACCAGGAGCGAATCATCATCTGTCATGAGTAGATTTGAGGATTTGGCTTTGGTTTGGCATCTGCGTTGCTGCACTGGAATAATGCCAGGAGCAACTCATCATTTGCCCCGAGAGGATTTGGGAATTGGTTTTTGTTTGGCATCAGCATCGCTACACTGGAATATGGCAGCAGGAGCGAATCATCATTTGCGTTTGCTTATCAGGAAACGATGGCTTAGGAGACAGGTTTTAGGTCCCTATCACCTAAGAATTTTCAATTTTGTGAGCCGTAAGGATCTCACAAAGCATTTTCTCCCTACGGGTCGTAAGGATCCCGTAAGTGTATTTTCTCCTTAGGAGTCGTGGGGACTCCCAAGTGTGTTGCTCCTTTGTGAGTCGTAAGGATCTCACGCGGGAATTTTCCCCTCACAAAGTCGAGAGGACCTTGTGAGTGCATTTCATCTCTTTCTCAGGAGTTTGCGCCTTTTCGGGTTTTCACAAACTCGCCGGCAGTCCTGCTGTTTTTACTCACGGAGCCCTTTCGTGTTTTCATCCGTGCCCATTTTGCTTGTGGACATACCCTTTTTTTTATTTTATTATTTTTTTTGGAGAGATTGGGATTGTTTTACGCCCGTGGATTGTATACGGTTTTTCAGGATGTATGATCCAGACCGTAGGGCCGTAAAATTTTTTGGGACTTTGTTAGCGTCTGCATCGCTGCACTGGAATATGGTACTAGGAGCGACTCATCATTCACCGTTGGGGTATCGGATTTGGAATTTGGTTGGCGTCTGCATCGCTGCACTGGAATATGGTACCAGGAGCGACTTATCATTCGCCGTTGGGGTATGGGATTTGGAATTTGGTTGGCGTCTGCATCGCTGCACTGGAATATGGTACCAGGAGCGACTCATCATTCGCCGCTTGGGGATTGGGGAGCGATGGCTTAGGAGACAGGTTTAGATCCCTATCACCTAAGACTTTTCAATTTTATGGGCCGTGAGGGTCCCATAAAAGCATTTTCTCCCTACGAGTCGTAAGGATCCCGCAGGTATATTTTCTCCTTAAGAGTCGTGAGGACTCCTAAGTGTGTTTTTCCTGGGCGAGTCATAAGGATCTCACAAAGGTTTATTCTCCTCATGCATCGTGAGGACACATGAGTGGGTCTTTCCAATGAAGCATAATTCCAAAGGCGGAGACCAACCGCGTAACTGGTGATTGCGGTGGGGCATGGGTATGATGAGAATTATTTGAGCCCATAGATTGTATACGGTGGTCAGCATGGGGACCAACCGTAGGGCCGGGAGAATTTTGGAAATGGATTTTTGTTGGCGTCTGCATCGCTGCACTGGAATATGGTACCAGGAGCGACTCATCATTTGCCAGTTTTTTTTATGTTTCTTTTTGTTTTACCGCGATTGCTCTATCATTTCAGCTTTTCTTATCGCGAAGATCGCGATTGCCCCATCATTTCGGCTTTTATTCGCGGTTGCCCTATCATTTCGGCTTTATTTTTCATCTTTATTTTACTCGCTGATTTTTATTGTGAGTTGCCCCATCATTTTGGCTTTTCTCTTTTTTTTCTTTTTATTTACACATTTTTTTTATTTACAATTTTTTTTTACATTCCCAGTTTAACGACTTAGAGGTCGATTATTCCCAGTTTAAAGACTTGGTGGTCTGTTGTTCCCAGTTTAATGACGTGGTGGTCGATTGTTTTCAGAGAAAGGCAGATGTTTGAGAGAATCAGTTTTACGAAAAACTTCGGTCTCCGTTTGTATGAAATTGGCGGTCGCAGCTGGACTGTTTGTTAACACGCCTTTGGATAGTTCTATCTCTCCTGCCTTGTATTGATTTTCGACCCAATCTTTGAAGACAAAGCAGTCCTCAATGGCATAACCTATCACTCTATGATAGGGGCAGTATTTGGGGTCGTCGGTCCTATTCGCTTCCTGCGGTCTTTTTGACTCTGGCAGTTGTAGACCGTTCTTCAGGGCGTCTTTGAATATTTTACGGATTTTGTCCCTTCTGAAGGAATAGACCTTATCCAGCTTCTCTTTCAGTGGAGATTCTCCTCCCTCTCCGAACATTGGCTTCCGAGGCTGGTTGGCGCTAGGCCTGCTCGACCCTTGCTTATTTCGGTTAGCCGAAGTGTTGAAAGATTCAGAATCATCGGAGTTTCCGCCTTTGCGATTATCGTCCTTTCGGTTTCTCCAGGACCTATTGTTATTTTGGGAATTCGAGGAGGACTCCTGTTTTGAGCACTCCAGCATCTGAACTTTCCTGGTCAGCTCTTGGAATGTTTTGAGACCCGCGGTACATAGAAACGGGGTCATCCAGTTGTTGAGATTTCCGACAAGGAGACTGACAGATTGGTCCTGCTCTACCGGCGGTTCACATTTGACGGAGAGATTGCACCATCGGGTTATAAAATCCGTGCTACTTTCGTTGTTCTTGGGCTTGGTCCTTACGAGCTCGGCAATGGTGATCTTATCGCTGGCGCTCATGAACCTTTGTCGAAACAAAGATTCCATTTGGACGAAAGTAGTAACGGAGCCATCCAGTATGCTCGCGTACCAGTCGAAAGCAACATCGGTTAAGCTATTAACGAACTGGCGGAGGAGAAGCGCATCGTTGCCCCCAGTATTCCCGCATGAGGCTTTGAAGTGGGCGATGTGCTGATTCGCATTTCCTGTCCCATCGAATCTTCCGAATTTGGGGATGACATAGCCGCTAGGAAATTCTACCAGATCATACTGAGCAGGATATGGTCTCCCACTACTGCTGATATCTTTTTGCGCTTCGGCTTCGGCCACCAATGTTTTGACTTTGCTGGCAACCAAATCCATGATTTGATCCTGAGTTAGCGGGCTACTGTCGTCGGTAGCCAAGACATTTCCCGAGATAGGATGCGACTGATTTTCATGCGGTGCGCCCACTTTTGGATTTGAGGGAACGGGCGTCGGCTGTTTCGGGACATCGTTCCCCGGTTCATGAGAGCCTTGCGCCTGATTGGGCGGTTGAGGGGCAAGTTAGGCCATGAGCTGCATCACGACATTCGTCAAGTCGTCGATCTTTGAGTAAAGCTTGGCCATCTCCTTGTCTTTGCTTCTGAGCTGCTTTCGGAGCTCTTGGAGGAGTTGCTGCTCTGCAGTCTTAGGACGGAAAGTTGGCTCATCTTCGCTTTGCGAGCCTGACTCCTCCTGGACCGAAGGGTCTTTCCACCTATCATCCTCATCGAGAGGGTTTTCATCATCCAGCGGAGGCGGCTGTTCTTGGGAAGCGGCGACCACATTCAAGCCAGATTGGATTTGAGATGCGGTTGCCCCGTCCTTCCTTTTGCTGCGCGTGCCCACCATATAGACAGTGTGGACCACATACCCAGCCATCTTTTTATCTTTAGTAGCTGATTTCACGGAGCAGTCCGGGCTTTGGAAATTCATAAATTTTAATATGGACAGAGCCCTAGCCCTTTTGTTGGCTCTGTATCTGAGCCTTTTCTCCCTCAGCTTCTCGATTTTGAAGGCTTGCTTTTGGGTTGTGGTCACCATTTTTCCTTTCCTACACTCACCTCCTTTTGTATATTTTCCTCCTCTTGATTATGGCCGGCCACATCTTTGGGGATGGGGGGAATTCATTTTTGGTGTGGGGAAATTCTTCATATCATTCTTTGTTCACACCAAAAATCCCAAGTTCATTTTAAAAAGTTCATTCCTCCATCATACATGGCAACTTCAACCCCAATAGAGACAAACTGTTCTACACTAGCCTACAGCATTCCTTGGACACGTCGGCTCGTCAACTTCGTGCCCGAGTTGCCTCGGTCCAGAGGTAGGAGCCCGTAAAAGAACCCGGCGATGTGGTGCCCGTTCCGACGAGTAGATGAAGACCGGAGATTCCGCGAGGAGATCGGAGTGGAGGCCGAAGACCGAAGGACACGGATCGCTCGGTATAGCATTCTACCCATCTTCTAGTTTGCTAGGATTAGGTTAATGGCCCGATCCGGGTTTATAGTGCGCGGTGGTGCCGGTTTCTAGTTTTTTGAAAAAGTTTCGTATCCGCATTCCGGCATCGGATTAACGGCCGGGCCCCCCATGTACTTACAATGATATCAGAGCCATGCCATTAACCTAGTCTAGCTTGCTCTAACGTGTTTACAAGTTCGATCGAACGGATTTTCTGAAAACCCGATTTCAAGTGCATCAGTTTCTATCGAATTTTTTTTAGCTCAAATTTTTTTTCAGTACATTGCAGAAATATGTGCAGGCAATTTTAAGCATTCTGTAAAAATTTGATACGTTGTTGCTTCAGTGGGACCGCGGAACCGCGGCCAAACCCCTGTCTTGGCCGCGGTTCCGCGGCAGGAATTGGTCAACGCCGTACGAAATTTTCACAGTAGCTTAATGGGTTGGAAATGGGGTTTTTGGAATGTTCTGTTTGGGCCCAGATTATTTTTGAGTACCGCAGTTATGCTTGGGGCCCACTTGGGAAAATTTGATCGATCGAAAATTTTAAACATGTTAGTTCACAGTATTTACATTATATCTGCGACTGTGAATGTAATTTGATCGGTAAATCCTGTCTAACTCCTATAGCCCTTTTAGACGGATTTGCGAACGTGACATTCACGTTGATGTTCTGTGTTGTGCTGTGATGTTGCGGATTGGTCATGGGGGATAGCCTGGATGCAATGTTAGTACAGTTTTGGTATTATTATGTACATTTGATATTGCGGGGCGAGCGTCCGACATGTGGACTGCCGTCACTGTTTGTTTGTATATTATTCTTTTGGGGCGCGACCGGGCTGAGGTCGATGTACCCGTTGTATGTATATTTTACTTTCTGTACTAGGATTACCCCGCGGAGGGGTGCACGGGTAGCCGGGTTCTAGAGGGCAACGGGCCCGCATCTCATGGCGTTGAGACGGAAGGGGCTTTACTCTAGAATTGGCGGGCTATTCGCCGCACTTGTAGGGGGGTATAGGTTGACCCAGGAGGGGTGCCCAAGTTACCGGATTCCGTGAAGTACTGGGTGGTCCATTCACGTTGCTGAAGGGGGCTGCCTCGCTTCAGGTTTTAGCGGGTAACTTGCCGCGCCCGTAGGGGTCTAGGATTTCGTTGCACAGGCTATCCACACGACCAGGGGAACGTCGGGTTTCAGTAGCGGCTCTATGATATCCGGGGATCCCAGATATCTGTATTATTTTGTGATGCGTATTACATTTATGTGATGTTGCATTTTATCACGCCTTGAGCGAATATTATATATTGATATATATACTAGTAGATGTTGTATATGTTTTGCATCCGCGTTAGTCCAGTCCTCGCTCTGTCGTTAGTTAAGTAACCTAACGGGTGATGACGGGACCCAGTGGCGAATGCGGATGGCATATACGTACATCATTATTTTCGTTCTTTTGTGGTGTAATCAATTGATGGGACTGCGTTGATTCGGATCAATGCAAGCTAAACAAACCTGTTTGATGTTGTTGGAACAATTTTTCAAAAAGTTGTTATTGTAAGGGCGTTCTCTTTTATTTTGCACAGTGGTATTCGGTTATGAATATCCAGGTCTTCAGTCGACGAGGCAAGGGCCGAGATCCCTTCACCGGGAGTGACCCCTTGGACAGAAGTTTGCGTCATGGTAATAACTTCACTATAGCCGATTACTTTTGCTTTGCATCGTGGTATTCAGTTGGAATATCCTGCACCTCATTCTATGGGGAAAGAGCCGAGATCCCTTCACCGGGAGTGACCTCTTTAGCAAAGGTTTTCGTCACTATATTTTTAAAAAAGCTATCCGGTTCCTTCAACGATATCAAGTTCATTACGTTAAAGGTTTTTCGGCAGAAACCATTCGTAGCCCTCCGTCATTTCAGACGGGTAGCACGCAGTATTCATGCTATGTTTGTTGGCCTTAGTCAAGGCATAGTGTATGGTAGCTGCTTGTTACCTTTCTGCTGCATAGATAGATGCGTTCGTTTGGGACAGTCGTATAGCCTTGTTGGCCCTAGTCAAGGGCTTGTACGGGTGGGTTCAAATTAACCTGGACAATGACGGGTAGAACTTGACATGTGACTTATGATTTGTTGGCCTTAGTCAAGGTCATAAGAGCATGGGGCAAAAATCAAATCGGGAGTTTCTAAAGAAACTGAAACTTGCCAGATATGCGCATACCTTCTGGAGTGTGATAACGTGAGCGGATTCCGTCACGTTATCATGCGATGATAGTTGGATCCCGATTCCCACTGATGAGTTGGTTTACTCCTCGGGTGATCCCCACTAATTCTTCTTTCGGATTTGGAGAAGAATTTGAGGTTACAGTGGGAGGTTTCCTGATCAGATAAAGTGATAACCATTCTGATCTAGGTTAGAGTGCACGCTGAGTGTTTCTTTTCTCTCTCTCTTTGGCGGCGACCATGACCCGACCCTTGACTATGACTCAGTGACCAAGATTAACCGAACCTTCTTTAACACTGGCTTTTGGATTGTCAGAGTTGCAAACCTCATTGCCACTCCTACTTTTACCCTTTTCTCCAGGACACCCCGTATTACTACGAACGTCCACTTCCATTGGAGAAAACCATCGTATGGTTATATACGAACTCGAAGGAATTTATTCGAGAATAGTTTCCGGTTCTGGAGAAAACGAATAGGGCTATTCAGTTGTCTTTTCCTTTTACCTTCTCTCAGGTTGCGAGTACTCCTTGGTTTAGGAGATAGTACACCTATTACGCAAATTGGATAGTCTTCTTCCAAACCTTAGGCTGGTGCTGAACGGTGGGGAATGAAGAAAACCAATTAGCCTAAACGGTGTACATAAGGTATTAAGTAAAGACAAAGAAAGGGATTAGTAAGAGGGCAAAGTAAACTGCGACTGCTATTCACGACCAAACCAAGTATTTCTTCGCCAATCCTAAATCACCTTTGTATTTCTCCAGAACACTCCGTATCACTACGAAGATCCACAGTTTATTGGATACTCCATCGTATGGTTATATACGAACTCGAAAGGAACTTGTTCCAGTTCGGAGATGGATTCTGGTTCAGGAGAAATAGGAATAAGGTTTATTTGGTTGTCTTTTATCTTCACCTTCTCTCGCATTGCGAGTGCTCCTAGGATTAGGACAGTACACCCATTATGTTTATTGGATAGTCTTCTTCCAAACCATAGGCTGGTGTCGAACGGTAGGGAAGGAAGAAAACCATTTAGCCTAAAGGGTGTACAAAAGGTAATGACTAAAGACATATAAAGGGATTTGGAGAGATGACAAAGAAATATACGGTTACAGTTGTGAATCTGGATAATGGAAGAGGCATTACTAAGAATACCAGGATACCCCTACGAAACATTTCAATGTTTCAATTTCACTGTGTACTGTTAAAAGAAAACTGATTTCCCAATTAGACACTTTCTCCAGGGTATATATTTACCAGGTTTGATTCTCACATCTGTATGGTTTTACAGATGATGAGTGGGAGTAAGTTATTGGGAATTAGGTGATCATCCTCATTATATTGGGATTCGTTGTAATTGGTGATATTTGAAGAAGTCACCTGGGTTGTTTGCCGGACGGCAAATATTTGGTTTTGAATATCCATTGTTATGCACCAATTTCAAATTGATATATCTGTACGTCTATTTTTATAGAGTGAGATATACCTTTTTGAAATTATGTCTATGACATTTATCTATATCAGTGGATGGTTAGGTAAGAAGCATTGAACAACGGTGTAATTCTTTTTAACCATAAGTACAGTTTTCAACCTACGACACACAGTGGATGAGTCACTAGACTCAGGGGACTTATACAGAGTATTGTATATTGTCCAGTGTCCATTAGGACAGAGGGGATGGTCCTCGTACTATATTCGGTTTACTTATGACTTCTCTAGTTTTTAGACAAGTGTTTCGTAGAAACACAGGGTCCAAGTTTTGAGAAGTTATAGGTATAAGAGTAAAGTAGAGAACCAGGTATTGCAAGTATCGGGATTCTTCAAGGTGATCGAAGATGTAGATACTTGTGTGTGGTATTCAGTTAATAGTAATGATTATGAGAACTTGCTTCTCTTTCAGGTTACTCATAATTGGAAGTATTCCTAAGTTGAGTAATGCTGATCGGCCTCCTTCCATTTAGTTGACATGCACTGGAGACAGCTGCATGATTTGAATCTGGTTCAAGTAAATCAGTGCCTTTGTTTCTATATTGGATATAGAACAGTTCATATCTTGACATTGTTAAGGTACGGGGAGTTGTCCAGCTTATGCTTAAAACCAGACTCTGGATAACTCAAGGCACGTTTCTGTAATGGCTGTTTGTGGGTTGACCCAGGCTATGACGAGGGTTGATATTCTACCATCTGGAAGATCAATAGTGATATTGTTCTTGACTCGCCACAGTTTTAATAAAAATGGATTTTTTCAGAAAACAGTAGTGGGAGTATGGTAGAACTGGAAGTGATTTCAGAACCGCAAACGATTACTGAAGATTTGATAAGAACCTAAAGATTCAATCCAGTTTGACATTCCATTGGCCACTCCGCAGATGTGGTGGGTAACCTCAGGCACCCGAGAGGTACTCTAGTAGCCTCAAGGACGGTGACAGGGAGGTTCTTGTTTACCCAGACTTTCCATTGCTATTGTTCCAGACTGTGAGGCCCGGCAGGAGGATGAGTATAGCGCCGTTCTAAACTAACTTTAGATGTGTACGTTTATATGACTCTGCCAGAGGGTTGTCGTAGTCAGTGGGAGCAGCGGAAGCATACTGGACAAGTGGCTTATGTCTATTTATAGACTAAAGCAGATACAACGGAGATAGATCATCTATTTCTAATGTGACAGTCATAGGTTTGACTTCATTAGAATAGGGGATGGATCTGTTAAGAAGGTAGTAGGGTGTGATGTCCTGGTATTTGGATGACATACACAGAGTAGGAAGTGATATTCCTATACTACGATCGGTTATATTTTGGTTGTCACACAGTGGTTTCTCCACATGGGACTTGGATATAATATCAAGACATTCTGGTTACTAGATCTATAGATCTAGATTTGGGTGGTTTCCCAATCAGGGTACTTAGACAGCATTCTAAGAGTTTTTAGAATGGACGACTCCTGACACGGTAGTGTACCTGCAGGTGATGGAGTCACCCTCTCTAAAGGAGTCTTACAGACTAAAGAGGAGAGGGATGTGCATGATTGGCAGATCACTTGCTTAGGCAATTGAGTCAATCATGAGATGTCAAGTTCCACACCAGATGTTGTTTTTGCAGTAGGTGCAATAAGTTGATATTGATCCAATCCTGGAGAAACATTTAGAAGCAGTTTTGGAACATAAGTGGATATTCTAGGGATATGATAACGGCAGCTTCTTTTAGGAGACGGTTATCATTCCAGGCTTCCAAGGTGACCTGGATGACAGAGTGGCTATCAGAGTTATAGTTTTCCCTGTGACGAGGGCCAGTATTTTGGACAGGTGGTCCAGGCAGATACTGATGGAGGCATGGCGCAGGATACTGATTAAGTTCAGTTGACGATACAGTTTAAGAAGTTTGGATTTGGAGTTCATTTATAAACAAGGTCCCATCAGATATCCAGACACATTCTAAGACATGTATTGCTCATTTCGGGAGATGGCTTTCTCCGCGAACTTGAGATAAAGAGAGACATAGAAAGAAATATCAGGGCGGATCCACTCACTGAGGCTATTCCTCGAACGCAATAGTTTCGCAAACGAACTTTGTAAGAAGTTTGGATATAGTGCCATCAGAGTCAATTATTGGATCACAGGCACGTGATTGCAATGATTGAGGGAGAACCTATGCCGGTAGGACAGACTTACTCAAGATGATAGTATGCTATCTGGTTTATCTTTATCATCGTGTACTGCTTTAGGTGACCTTACAAGTCACTATTGCACGTTGATAGAGCCCCTAGAATTCTTGCTTGACTACCAGCAGTATGAGGGCGATCATATACGTGGGAGCTGGGGTCTATAAGCAAATCCTTAAAAGGTCCCTAGTCGTGGGAGTTTCGAGACAGGGCATCGATACTCCAGAGTAGACTAGTGTATACAGTCGAGACCCCGACGAGGGGCGGTGGCCGGTCTCATAAGCCACTGGTGTCAGTTGGTTCACCTAAGATGTATACAGGTGCTCATTGGGTTATGAGTACACCGGACAGGACTCGCCGGGAACATGACGTCAGATAGCAGTTCCCTGGTGACATGTGTACAGGTTAGTTCATCGACCTGAGATCGTCATTTGTCTCGTGTGAGTTCCCACTGTGCTTTGATTACTACCCTACCACGCTCAAAGGAGACGTGCAAATAGGTTTTAGTTGGGTACAGTCCCGAGCCACATGGAGGCAGTGAGCGGATCTGCAGGGGTTCATCTCTCCCGGTATTAGGAGTGAGGTCGCGCCGTGTCTAAGAGAGCCAGTACATGAAAGTCCTTGGCCAAGGCAGGAGATTTACCGGTAGGTATTCCAGTAATATCTCCGGGCGTTCTGGGCTACACTCCGACACGACTTGTACCGCTTTTGGGAGTCTGACTTTTACCAACCCCCTAGGCCTGCCATGCGATGCTCATAGACGAACGGACCGGACTGTACGGATATTGTCACTGACGGGCTCAGTAGGGTGTTAGGATGAGTTCTCTCATCGACGCCCCTTTTGGTCAATACCTGGTAGCCCGTTACGTATGGCTAATACCTCTGACATGCTAGTGGTTAAATCCACAACCAAGGTGTTGACGAGTCTTTAGAGTCCCCCACAGATCGTTTTCTCAAGTTTCGGACGAAACGCTGTAGAGGCCGTATGGAGATATGGCAGGGTTTGATCAGATACGTGCGGTATTGCACGCATCGTGATCAGACAGATAATACTAGCGGGCTTTGGTTTAAGTCGGATCCTAGTATTGTACAGTGTAGATTTTTTCTCTTTGCATTTGTATTCAGTGGGAATACAAATGCGGGTATGTATATACAGTCGCGGGGTTTTCCTGTAATTTATTACGGGATCAGTTTTTTGAAGTTGCCAGTTTGCATTCCGTTTCGGCCAGTTTTCCTTTGTTCCTTCACGGCCGGTTTTTTCCGATGGAGGGGCTAATTTGCAGTTGTGCAAATTAGCAATTGTGGTGGGTTTATTTATGATTTGAGGGATTATGATAATACAAGAATCTTTGCCTTTTCATTCATGATGGTTTTTCATTAATGAGAAAGGATTTGAGATTGGATTGATTTGGATTATGATGTGAGGCTTGCTTTTGGGTTTTGGTCACCATTTTTCATTTCCTACACTCACCTCCCTTTGTATATTTTCCTCCTCTTGATTATGGCTGGCCACATCTTTGGGGATGGGGGGAATTCATGTTTGGTGTGGGGAAATTCTTCATATCATTCTTTGCTCACACCAAAAATCCCAAGTTCATTTTAAAAAGTTCATTCCTCCATCATAAATGGCAACTTCAACCCCAATAGAGACAAACTGTTCTACACTAGTCTACAGCATTCCTTGGACACGTCGGCTCGCCAACTTCATGCCCGAGTTGCCTCGGTCCAGAGGTGGGATCCCGTAAAAGAACCCGGCGATGTGGTGCCCGTTCCGACAAGGAGATGAAGACCGGAGATTCCGCGAGGAGATCGGAGTGGAGGCCGAAGACCGAAGGACACGGATCGCTCGGTATAGCATTCTACCCATATTCTAGTTTGCTAGGATTAGGTTAATGGTCCGATCCGGGTTTATAGTGCGCGGTGGTGCCGGTTTCTAGTTTTTTGAAAAAGTTTCGTTTCCGCATTCCGGCGTCGAATTGACGGCCGGGACGCCCCCGTGCACTTACACAGAGCATGAAGGTCGAGCACCCTCTCAGGGTGATCAGGGTCGGGTACAGGCTGAAAATCGTAATCCAATTGAAAATACAAAAAAACATTGTTATTAGATTGCAAGTATTAATAATAAATATATTGGATAAATCAAATGAAAATATATATTAATACCCGAGCCTGATCAAAGAAGAGGGCGAATGAGCGCCGGTGCTGGTCGCCCCACTCAACGTGAAGTGGATAGTTCTTCACGAGCCGGCTCTCATCCCCCATATACCGGCCGAACCTCTCGGCATGAGGACCGGTATAGCGATAATCAGGGGTAAAAAAGAGGGGGAATGCTGCCTCCCCCTAACTCTGTCAGGCCTCAGCCTGTGGGACTGATTCGGGCCTCGAGTTCCCCTCTGGGGATGGGGAGGCCCTGCGTCTGCAAGAAATATCAAGACAATCAATATTAAGACAAAGTTGTATTAAGAAATCAAGGTTAAACGAAAATTGAAGTGTGATATATATCTCCGGTGACTAAAGCACGAGTCTGGGCCTGGGCAGCAGCACTAGCGGGACGATAGTTCCTCCGGTGAGGAACAGCCGGTGTCCCGGATGCGGACGCATCCCCTCCAACTAGAAAATAAACATTGACGCTAAATTTTCGAAATTTTTTATTTATTCTATAGAGGATATGTAAAATGAATAAATATCTTATATTTATTCATACTAACCTACAGACGATGCGTAGGGTACGGAAGTGGCAGGAGTGGCCCATGCGGCAGATGTGGATGCACCGCCTATAATTAGACAATTAAAAATAGATTATATAAGTAATTGCAAAAAAAATGTGTAGATCAATAATATAACATTCTAAATCAACATGCATGCACTATAGGATATATAAATATACCCGCAGGTGTGGTGGTGTCACCACTTACAGCTAGACAATAAAAAAAATTACTATCTAAGTAAGAGCAAAAGGAATGTGTGTATATTTATGATACATCATTCTAAATCAATATACATGCACTATATGATATATTAACATACCTGGAGGTGCGGGAGTGGCCTCTGTCCCTGATGTGGACGCATCACCAACAACTAGACAATCAAATATTGAAAATATAAGTAATTTTGACATGAACATGCATAAATATCTATAATATTACATTCAAAATGGATATGCGTGAATATACCTGGAGGTGTGGCAAAGTCCACAAGGAAGGAGGCATCCGAAGGGGTCTCCGATCTGGGTGCAAGACCGGCCCTCTGAAGCTCCCTATGCAGCTCTCCGGGCGGCAGAACCGCTTTGCCTCTGCCGGTGCCGCGGCTGGAGCTCCTGCCGCCCCTCGCTGCTCCCGTCATCGTCATCAAATCTAGATAAACGGTTCGTAGACGCATTAGACAATCATTACAAGTATTGACTATATATGTATAGATCGTAAAATGTGAAGTAATAATATAACATTACTGATAAATTTTTTCGTTTCGTGGGCGCATTAAACATATCTACTTGGATTTCATCATCGATATCATTTTTAACCCACGCAGCTTCATGATCGGCCAAAGACAACCCGTCCTTCGAAACAGACGGTCGGAGCACTCTAAGCCTTCTCTCTTCTTCATCCTCATCGCTGTCCTCGAATTCTGGGACATCATAAACATCCCTGGGTTTCCAACGACATACGACACTCCATCCCGGATGCTTCAAACACTGTGAGTAGTATACTTGGAACGCTTGGTTCGAAAAGATAAACGGATCTTCCTGACCGTAAAATCAAAGTGTGTTCACACTGGTCAATCCATATTCATCTTTCTAAGTCCCAAGATTGCTTCTCCACTTATCCGTATCGGTTCGCGTATCGTACCAAGTACACTGGAATATATAAAAGGGTTCTGATCGTCCGAGATAGTGGCTGCCGAGTATACAATTTAAGTACCCATAATAAATCACACCGTCCGATCCTACCGTCGCAATCCCACTATTCTGAGTGGTTCTAGATGTTTCTATGTCCTTAACTTCGAATTTTTATCCAAGGACACTGAATTCTTTATAATATGCAACTTCCATATTAGGAAATTGAGCTAAACATCTTGAATCACTCTTAAATGATGCAGACAAGTTCGGATCGTGGATCTAACAAAACAAATTTTACAACAAATACATAAAGATATACGTTTAGATTAAAACTGATAGCAATAACATATTATTCGAATAACTTACATGATCTGTGACCTAATCACAAAAGTTATCCTGATGATATTTTTCCAACCGTTCTTCGTTCCAATCAGGATGCCCCTCACGTACCTCGTTAAAATGAATTCTGTTTTCGACAAATAATGGTGACATTAATATTATATCATTTCATACACACACAAACACAAATATAACAATTAATCCAAAAAAACTTACTCTCTAATTTGTTCAAGACATGCGCAATTAAGCAAGATAAACCGGTATATCTTATTGATAAACATAGTGTCTACCCTCTTATAATCGGCTTTACCATATGGCCCGTCTTGAATTCTTCGAGGCCGGTTAAGTCTCGTCTCAATATTCTCATCCAGATAGCGGGAACAAAATGTGGTTGCTTCATCAAGAAGATAACCTTGCATGATAGAACCCTCTGGTCGATTTTTATTGCGTATATACTTTTTAAGAGTGTAGAGGTACCTAAAGAAAATATGTTGAATAAATAAATACGGGCATACTAGACAACAATAATTTTAAAAATTACGCGTACCTCTCGACGGGATACATCCATCGATATTGTACCGGTCCGGCTAATTTAGCCTCAGTTGCAAGATGAACCGTCAAGTGTATTATGATATCGAAGAATGATGGTGGGAAAATACGCTCAAACTTACAAAGTATCAACGCAATACAATTTTCTAGTTTATCCAGCGTCACAACCTCCGGTGTTTTAGCACACAACTCTCTGAAAAAACAACATAGGTCGTTGATTACTAGACCAACCGATTCGGGGAGAGAAGTCCTGAGGGCTAATGGAAGAAGGTGCTCCACGATAACATGATGATCATGACTTTTCAGCCCATCGATCTTGCCTTTCACAATTTTTATTTTCTTGCTGAACGATCCTGAGAAACCTGTGAGAACTTTCAAATTATGCAACACCTACAGGAATCTTTTCTTCCCCAGTTGTGACATATGATAAGCGGCATTGGAAAGTACAAACTTGCCTGGTTTACCCGCTACCGGTCTAGGGTTCAATTCACTTCTTATTCCCCACTCCTGTAGATCCATCCGAGCATTCAGGTTGTTTTTCGATTTTCCGTCTTTATAAAGAAGCAAGTTGAGTATGTGCTCTGATACTCCCTTCTCTATATGCATGACGTCCAGACAATGACGCACTAAATTTGTTGACCAGTACGGAAGCTCGAAGAAAATGCTTAACTTGTTCCAAAATGGTGGTTTGACCTGTTTCGTCGGATCCATCCCGAAGGTCACATTATTGTAACTATCCCATTGAGCAGTCACGTCCTCTCCGGACAATGGGGCTGGAGGTCCAAGAAGCTCCTGATGACCATCAAAGTGAACAGTGTCTAACCTGTAGGGGTGGTCTAGAGGTATGAAACGTCGATTGCCGCAATAACAAACCTTCCTGCTAAAATTCAAGAATTTTGATGTTGTGTGTTGATGGCAATGAGGACATGCTTTGTGACCATGTACAGACCAACCTGATAGCATTCCATATGCAGGAAAGTCATTAATTGTCCAAATTAAAGCCGCACGCAGTATGAAGGTTGTATTTGTGTTTGCATCATATGTCTCTACACCATCAATGAACAAAGATTTTAACTCCTCGATCAGAGGTCGGAGATAGACGTCGATATTGTTTCCCGGTGAGTTTGGTCCGTCGATAAGAAGAGGCATCATAAAGTATGATTGGTCCATAGCCAACCAAGGCGACAGATTATAAATTATCATTACAACGGGCCATGTGCTGTGACTTCCAGCCATATAGTTGAATGGGCAGAAGCCATCACTAGCCAGTCCGAGCCGGACATTGCGAGGATCGCTACTGAATATTGCGTACCTCCTATCGAAATCCTTCCATGCCGGTGAATCTCTTGGATGGCTCATTTTTCCATCTTCACTTGGAGGAGCACGGTGATGCCAAATCATTGCCTCGGCTGTTTTCTTGCATCTGAATAGCCTCTGTAGCCTCTGTGTTATGGGAAAATATCGTGCTATCTTGATAGGTATATCAGGCTTCTTATCAGAATCTTTCGGCTTATACCTGGCCTCTCCGCATGTTGGACACTCTTTCAAATCTGAATTCTCTTTCCGGTACAACACGCAATTTTTAGGACATGTTTGAATCTTCTCGCACTTTAGACCCAAATCAGACATCATCTTCTGGGCTCCGTACCAGCTGTCGGGCATGTTATTTCCCGGGGGCATAGAATCTTTCAAGAACGAAAGAAGCATTGTGAATGACTTGTTGCTCCATCCATTTAGGCATTTAATCTTGAAAAGTTGGACGAACCATGAGAGGGTGGAATACTTTGCATTCTCATAAATTGGTTTTATAGCATCATTCATGAAATTTTCATATTTATCCGCACGCGGTCCTTGACCGGAAGGAATGTCATCTTCGGTATGAATAGATTCACCTAGGGCAGCCTCTACCATATCCTCAATTTCTTCTGATGGAAATAAATTACCGTCTTCTCCTTCTGCCGCATTACCGTCTTCTCCTTCTTCTCCTGCCGCATTATCGTGTTCTCCTTCTTCTTCTGCCGCATTACTGTGTTCTTCTCCTTCCCCGTGATATTTCCAAGTTGTATAAAGTTTAGTAAACCCATATTTTACGATATGAAGCTCTGCCAATTCTACTTTCTGCCAGTACTTATTGTCACATCTATCGCACGGGCAGAGAATCTTCTATATCACGATCTTATTATGTGCGCGTACAAATTCAATAAAAGCAGCAACTCCTGCGACAAACTTAGGTTGCATACGTTGTTGCCAATCCACATACATCCAGTCGTTAACTCTGACGTACTCATGGGCAATGTTAGACTGTATAACATATAAATTGTAGGTTATGGTGACTATATTGAGAAATCTAAGAACGGGATAATTACTGACAAAGGAGAAAATCCGTGTATATGCTTTGTGTGTGTGTTTGTCATTGAAAAGAATAAATTATCGAACGTATGTTAACCGATAGACGGAGACTAAGTGGCGCTTTTAGTTTCATATATAAGTATCGATGAGAATATGAAAGTTGCATATTATCATCGAGTATCATATATTGGTTTTAACTTGAACATCTTGAATCACTCTCTAATGATGTGTTTGTTGTGTATTCTTGTTGTGTGTGTGTGTTTCGGCTGTCGGGGGTAAGGCTTCTATCCCATTAAGAATGTATAGAGCGAACACCCATTCGCTTGTGTATTCAACCGTTTCGAGTAAATTTCGGTAGCACCTCCCCGCTGTTCTCCGAGTACACTGTAATAGAATAGATAATCATTTCAAAGCTATGAAACAACATTGAAATGAACATCTAATCAATCTTTGTACACGGAGAACCAGCGGAAAAGTACCGACGAAATATCTCGAAACGGATGAAAACACAAGTGAATGAAGGTGTTTGCTTTATACATTCCTAACTTGTCCACACGGGACAAATCTATCGGTTATCATACGATTGAATCTTCTCGTCACATAGACTATACGACGGTTGTTAGTATCGAGCTAACCGTCCGATATTTAACAACCTTCGTATAGTTTTATGTCACGACGAACATCGAACGTATGTTAACCGATAGACGGGGATTAAGTGGCGTTTTTAGTTTCATATATGAGTATCGATGAGAATATGAAGGTTTCATATTATCATCGAGTACCATATATTGGTTTTAACTTGAACATCTTGAATCACTCTCTAATGATGCGTTTGTTGTGTATTCTTGTTATATGTGTGTGTTTCGGCTGTCGGGGGTAAGGCTTCTATCCCATTAAGAATGTATAGAACGAACACCTATTCGCTTGTTCTTTCAACCGTTTCGAGTAAATTTCGGCAGCACCTCCCCGCTGTTCTCCGAGTACACTGTAATAGAATAGATAATTATTTCAAAGCTGTGAAACAACGTTGAAATGAATATCTAATCTATCTTTGTACACGGAGAACCAGCGGAAAGGTACCGACGAAATATCTCGAAACGGATGAAAACACATGTGAATGAAAGTTTTTGCTTTATACATTCCTAACTTGTCCACACGGGACAAATCTATCGGTTATCATACGATTGAATTTTCTCGTCACATAGACTATACGACGGTTGTTAGTATCGAGCTATACCGTCCGATATTTAACAATCTTCGTATAGTTCTATGTCACGACGAACATCGAACGTATATTAACCGATAGACGGGGACTAAGTGACACTTTTAGTTTCATATATGAGTATCGATGAGAATATGAAGGTTTCATATTATCATCGAGTATCATATATTGGTTTTAACTTGAACATCTTGAATCACTCTCTAATGATGCGTTTGTTGTGTATTCTTGTTGTATGTGCGTGTTTCGGCTGTCGGGGGTAAGGCTTCTATCCCATTAAGAATGTATAGAGCGAACACCCAGTCGCTTGTGCTTTCAACCGTTTCGAGTAAATTTCGGCAGCACCTCCCCGCTGTTCTCCGAGTACACTGTAATAGAACAGATAATCATTTCAAAGCTGTGAAACAACGTTGAAATGAACATCTAATCTATCTTTGTACACGGAGAACCAGCGGAAAGGTACCGACGAAATATCTCGAAACGGATGAAAACACAAGTGAATGAAGGTGTTTGCTTTATACATTCCTAACTTGTCCACACGGGAAAAATCTATCGGTTATCATACGATTGAATTTTCTCGTCACATAGACTATACGACGGTTGTTAATATCGAGCTATACCGTCCGATATTTAACAACTTTCGTATAGTTCTATATCACGACGAACATCGAACGTATGTTAACCGATAGACGGGAACTAAGTGGCGCTTTTAGTTTCATATATGAGTATCGATGAGAATATGAAAGTTTCATATTATCATCGAGTATCATATATTGGTTTTAACTTGAACATCTTGAATCACTCTCTAATGATACGTTTGTTGTGTATTCTTATTGTATGTGTAACATAATTTTAAACTTATGAAATAATACTTGCTTAGTTACTTGCAAATTGCAACTTGAGAATAAGATATATGAAGAATTGAGCATTAAAGAACAAAGATGCATTAGACTTGAGATTGAGATACATACCTTCAACATAGAAAAGAAATCAATAAACAAGATGAATATAATATAAATTCAAGTTGAAAGAATATATATCCATCTTTCAAATGCAATTAAGTCTCGATGATGCTGAAAATATTACCAGAAAAACATCTTCTGCCAACCTTCATGTGTGAAGGGGTGTGTGTGGGAAAATTGGGTACACGGTGTCAGAAAAGTTTTCTCCTGCCATGTGGCAATCAAAATTCAATTCTTCGTTATTTTTTTTATAACCACCGACACTGTTCAATTGACCTTCATGGAGTAGCACATACATATCGAACTTTCTTCCTTTCTATTTATCTAATGATATACAGATAGAAAATGTTCCGTATTGATAGCAAATCAACTTTGCAAGTATTTGATACATACGCAAAAAGGTATTGAAATATGATGTTTTTTTTGTTTTATATTTGTCTTAGGCCCTGTGTGTATGCATGCATGCGTGTGTGCATGTCTATGTAGAGAGGACAGTGTATATTTATGTATTAGGTCGTGTGTATGCGTGCATGTGTGGTGCATGTGTCCGTAGAGAGAATGAAAGTGCAAATTTATGTATTAGGCCCTGTGTGTATGGGCGCGTGTATGTGTGCATGTCAGTGAAGAGAGGATGACACCACACAGGCTCGCTTACGGCAGGTCCATGTTTTTCGATTCCTACGAACTTTTTAGCATCTTAAGCAAGATCCATTGTTTTCATGCTGTTTACTTCCCTCAAATATTGCAATGTTTTACTTGTGCATCAACTAGTCTCGAAGTCTACGGCTGAACTTCGAACCGTATAAGTTACTTAACGATATCTTGCCTATTTATTAACTAGTTTAAAATTCTACTCTCATGTATCTCATGTAACACCTCAAATAAAATTCTAATTGTTTGAAAATATAACTAAGTTATTCTATCTCATGTAACACCTCAAATAAAATTCTGCAACTGAAAATATAACTTAAGCAAGATCCATTGTTTTCAGTCCTAACTCTAACCCCAGCCCCAGCCCCAGACCCAGCCGAACCCCAACCCTAACCCTAACCCCAACCGCAACCCCAACCGCAACCCCAGCACCAGCCCCAGCCCCAGCCCCAACCGCAACCCTAGCCGAACCCCAACCGCAACCCTAACCCCTAAAATAATCAAAAATTTCTTTAATTGAAGATTTAATTACTTACCTGTTCGTTGGAGGAGACAATCGACAATCGGCGACGAGGAAGAACGGCGACGAGATCGGGAACGAGATCGGGAACGAGAGAGAGAGAGAACGACGACGAGATCGGTAAGATCGGCGACGAGATCGGAGAGAATGGTGACGCGGCGACGAGATTGGGGAGATCAGAGACGGGATTTGGGAGGTTTCGCGCGCTCGAGCGAGAGAGAGAAGAGATAATCAGCGCGTAGGGAAAATATGTGCCTTTTCTATAAAATTCATATTTAGACGCCCCTACGGATTTGTCCATAGGTCCTTTGTTTGCGGCTCCGTAGGAGCAAACGACAAATTAAGATTTAATATTTTAAAATTAAACGTCTTGGACCGTAGGGGCAACCGTCTGGCCTTACGGACTAATCCGTAGGGCCAAAATAAATCTGCCCCTACGGACTAATCCGTAGGGCCAAAATAAATCTGCCCCTACGGATTTCAATATCCGTAGGGGCAACCCCCTATTTTAGTAGTGACAACCCCAATGCTTCAATGACTTGTGACAAGTTTCCTAGGGTTTGCCGTGCCTACGGAAGCCCGGGCTCAGACTGTTGCCGGAAGCAATGCGTGAATATAATGATTGACAACCTCAATTGCGGTGAGTGTGGGCAAAGGTGCCGATATGGGGAGGCTTGTTGCGGCGGCAATTGCGTGAACATCATGTACGATCACAGGGACTGTGGAGGATGCAAGATCAGGTGCAAGAAGGGTGACTTATGCAAGTATAGGATGTGTAGCTATGCTTAGAGAAATTCTTTGATATCAAACAAGATATGAGTTCAAATTTAATTAATTTGAAGTGTCTATAGAACAAGGCACGCATATGAAATACACAATAAATCCAAAACTATTATGTACACACCTAAGCTATATATTGGTTATGTTGTTAGTGTGTGGAAGCAAATGAATTCTTACATGTATAATAAATATATGCAATACATATGATTTTATTCTATATGAACTCTTCCATTGCTGGTTCTCGAAATAGAAATTTATGTTGTTGCATGTCAATATATATATATATATATATATATATATATATATATATACTCTTCCATTGCTGGTTCTCGAAATAGAAATTTATGTTGTTGCATGTCAATATATATATATATATATATATACTCTTCCATTGCTGGTTCTCGAAATAGAAATTTATGTTATTGCATGTCAATATATATATATATATATATATATATATATATATATATATATATATATATATATATATATATATATATATCTCGTACGGTAAGACACCACATCGAAAATGATTGGATTCATATCATTTATGAAGACATGCATTCCTTGAATTCAATCCAAAATTTTAATTCAAGGAATAACCGTTGCTATTTCATATCTTTTACGATTAATTTTAGTTATCAATCATAAAAAAAATTGCAATATTCTTGTGATGAACAAATAAATGATATAAGATTATTATTAATAAATTACTAATACAAAGTGATATAAGATGTATAGTTTATATGTATACACCTATATATTCTCTCTTGTAAAATTCTTTTTAATATATATATATATATATAAATCATGATTTTTTTGAGATAATGCAATCATAATTATTATTCTATCCCAAGAAAGATAAAGCAAAAAAGAAAAAGGAATATTCCTCCCAATCTCGATCTATTTCATCATCAAAATGAAACATTATTTTGCCAAAAATAAGAATAACATGGTTTAAGCCATCCTAAATTTGAGGAGTAGCCTGTTGCACGTATAGAATGATACACCGAAAAAGTTCTTTTTCTTCCTTTTTTTTTTAATGAAAATTGACCGTAGTTTGACGTAGACATGTTTAAACCACAGAAATCTTGCACGACACAACAAGAAACTTTTACCACTAACTTTTACCACTATACTATGGTACACACTGGTAGACATAATGAAAATTTGGTATAATATTATAAGATATTACCTAGTCCATGTACACTTCCTTATTTGGGAGTAGTCTCAAACTTGCATATACTTTATTTTTAATTTTTTTTTAATTTACAAAAACACCAAATATATTGACAGAGATATATACTCATATACATGGATATAGTACCCATATGTATACCATAATTGATATCATTTCATATCGCGATGATCTCCAAGCACGAAACTGTAGAGGTAAATCTTATCGCTCCCTGATCTATGTATTTGATTATAGGATTAAATGCACATATACAGTTTATGTAAATTCTTAGTTAATTTCTTGTATATTTTTTCAGTATATTTTCCCCAATAAATTGTTTTTTATTATTTTCATTATTTTTATTTTATATTTATTTTTTTCCTAATCTAATATCCAACCCAACCCGATCTGACTTATTCTTCTTCTTCTTTTTCTTTTTCCTCCATTTCTTTCCCAAGGTCCCTTTCCCTTTCTCGCAACCGCCGCCTCGTGTCCCGCGTCCACCTCCCCGACAACCTCGCCAACGATCTCTCCAAGATCCCCTCCTTCGAATCCTCACTTCAACGTCGTCATCCTCTCTCCCAACGTCGTCATCCTCTCTTGAAACGGCGCCCGCGAGACCTGCTCCGCCCACGACGAAGCCATGCCCCACTGACCCCGAGGTCTTAGCGCCGGCCACCTTTCTTCCCTCAACGTCTCTCTCACCCTATCTTAATTTCTCCCGTTCACTCTCTCCCCCACCAAAAAAACTCCCCGAGCACCTTTGCAACTCACTGCTGCCACTGCCGGCGATCTCTCGCAAAGACCAAACACCTCCTGCTCCTCCTCGTCCACCCCACCTCACCAACACACATCGAGCTCACCGCCACTGCCACAACCTTTGACGATACGCTCTGCCTCTCCTCCCTCAAGCGCCACCACTCTGAGCACGCCCCGAGTTCCCCGGCAACCAACATCCTTCGTCCTCACCTCTGAGCACTCTTTGCGCTGCATCACCCCGATTGCCACCTCCGCTCGCCTATGCCCCACGAGCATCACCTCTGCAACCGCACTCATCCTCTTCCTTCCCTCGCTGCATCCCGAGACCTGAACCATCGCCACTGCCACCACCTTTGGCGACCACCACCGTCACCTCCTCCGTCAGTCGCCGTCGACCCCACCTCAGCAGCCCATGTCGCCCATGTGCTCAGAAGTGTCACGACTTCTGCCCGTTTCCATGCCACACCGTGCCCGCCTCCGTGCCAACACCATGCCCAGTAGTGCTTAACACAGCATCATCTAGTACCGTGTCGTGCCGTGCCACACCCACACCACACACCGAGCTAAGAGTGTGTCACACCCGCACCACGCACCGAATCAAGACTACGCCCACTACCGTATCACGCTTGTGTTGCCACCGCGTTCAGTACCGGGTCACCGCGTATCGTGCACGTGCCACGCACCGTGCCCAGCATCGTTCCGTGTATCAAAACGAATCCTGTACGTGGTGTCGCTTCTATGTCAGCGACTGAAAGCAAGTGAAAACTCACTTGCTTTAACATGCTATGTACTTAGATCTTTAAATTCCTGTTAATATTAAACTAGTTCTATTATTGTGAATCCGTGTTACGTAGTATACTATCACATATATTTGGTATGCCATGATCGCATTAAATCTAAAGCGTGAGTTTTGAGCAGCAAACGGATCTGAAGGCGTCATGTTAATATCGCGTAGAAGTTGTAAATGTTAGATATCATTTTCACGGGTTAGGTAAAACCAAATTCATTTCGATAATTCTCGATATTGTGTTGTTAGTTCGAGATAAAGAACTAAACTTAAACCCCGTCGATCATGCTCAAACCTTTTATCCATTTCCTATAGATGCTTATGAATGTCACGTAGAAGACTGAACTCTAAATGACGAAATATCGCACGTCTAACGACGCCCAAAGAGGCGATGTCAATTCTATTTTTACTGTACATGTCGAGACGCTAAATTTAATATAAAATTAGATAAATATCGGAATGTAATGTTCTACGGCTTATATCGAAGACGTAGTATACTATCACATAAAATTAAAGCCAACTGTCGAGATTTGTGTAAAACAGAAGATCTTGTGTATTGATGTGTGCTACGTGCTTTGCATGTAGGATGTATGGGCATGATAATCTAATAGCATTCATGCTATAAGATCATAATAGCAGCCACTCTTTTCCCAATAAAACGCCCACCTGAGGCAATGAATCTGCTGTATAAGTTTACAGCCCTCAGATGACAGTCCATTGGCTGTATTTGAAAGGCATAGTTGGAAAGACAAAAATAGTGTTTATGGCCAAAGATGCTGTTTCATGCAAAAGATTCTGTTCTCGGGCCCAAGTTTAAAGTAATTAATTAGATTGACATATTTTTGACATATTAAATTCCAGTTTTTTAGTCTCATAAACAAAACCATCTTACAATCCTGTCGATGTTTTGTAGTATAGCGTTCCACTGCAGAATAGTGAAAAGCGCAAACAGTATTGTGCATAGTGTAAGCAATACGAATTATTAATTATTACTAATTATTATTATCGTATTTACAATAAATTATATATATTATATAGATAAGGAACACACAACAATTAATAACATAACATTATTTTCTTAATTTTCAAATCTTGAGTTCATATGTATGATTCATAATTGTATTAAACGTATTAAAAATCAATCAAATAATCTCTATTTAAAAAACATGTCTACTAAATATGATTTCAAATTGAGAGTTTAGAACTTCAATAAAACTGTTTTCATATAATTTAGGATTAGATAATGAAATCTTAAGCACCTGAATAGAAAATATTACGTGAAAATAGCATATGCATAGTATAGCGTGCACCATTTGTTAAAAAACATAAGCTATTTGTTAAAAAATGTAAGCTACTTTCTATCTAAGCTATTTACTGATGCCACGTAGCGAAGAGGTTAAGCTACGCTACGTAGCGTAAAATAGCAAGCTATTTTAAACATTGGATCCTGGATTGATATCGTCCAAAAACGATCAGTCGACCACTTCAACATCCGGCAAGATAAGCCGTTGGCATAGACCACTTAGCCTGTATTGACCAATATATCCCTTTTTCTTATATTGGAGAGAAAATTTATATTGCCAATGACTATATCTGGCAAGCTGCTATACCAATCAAAATTATAATTAATAATAAGATTATTGTTTTTAATTTAAACAATTTAAAATTGATTTACTTAAGAGTTATTTTTAGATTACAAATATTAAACTTGGTTAATTGACTGATGTATATATAATTTATGCGGATAACTATGGATCTTCAGTATGCACAGCAAATAAGCTATGTATGATCCGCAATCCAGAGGGATGTTCCCTCCCCACGTCAAACACATCAAGTTCAAAATATAACACCAAAAAAGAAAATCACAGGATTTAACATGGTTCGACCATACGGAACATCCATGTAACAAAACATCGGCATCAAGTTTCGAAATGAGAAACTTATAAAGCTTTCACACAAGTCAATTTTCTCGCGCATCCCATCCTCCTCTCATATTCTCACACCGCATGAAATGAGAGGCACCCTCACACCCACAACAATCTACATCTCAAACCCATTATCTTTCATACCTAAGAGAGTGTTATATACAGGGATAAAATCCTAAAACAACTCCTCTTCCATTGGTAGCCCACGCAAATAGATGAGTCGGTCCAAAAAGCCCGAGCACAATCCGGACTATCCATGATCCAACTTGATTGTTCTAGATACACAACGGATACAAGACAATACCTTATACTGAGAGGGTCAAACGAGGGACCAGACTAACATATCTACATGGTATGTAGGTTGCGCAATTGGGGGCTTGAAGCCGGTCATAAAGTTATAGATACTTGTAATTTTGTCTATAAAATGCACGTGTGTATTGAAATAAAAGGTTGGTATGAATATTTTCATTATCTTAACTAAAAATCTCTACAAAGAAATTATCATCATAACTAAATGTTTGTGAAGTTCTTTTCAATTCTTTTAACTATGATACTGACATATATCTATGACCATCGCACGTGCAAAAAGTCGATGATGTGGACTATATTAGATTCAAGGTTTTTTTTATAAGTTTTTTAAAAATATTTTATTTCTACCGTTTTAATGCCAAAGAAGGGACGTGCGCGTGCGCGCGCGTGTGTATGTTTTACCGTTTTAATTGTTTGTTTAAGACCAATCTTAAGTTCTTTTAGTTAATATAAAGTTTTAAAAAAAAATTAGGGTTTTTTTCTGTTAACCCTCCATATTTTAATATTTTTCTCTGTCCTTTCATTGTTAGTATTTAGCTCTAACCCTTTATACTTATAAGTTACTCCTGCAGCATCCTAGTTCACTTTTGAATATGATTCCTCCTCCTCCTCCTCGTCAGCGATTGCCTCCATCCCCACTGCCGCTATCTTCTCCTCCTCTTCTTTGCCACCGCCGCCACTATCTTTCTCCTCCTCCTCTTCTTCTTCAACCCATTAACACCTCCTTCTTCCTCCTCTTCAATACTACTGCCGTCACCATCACCGCCACCTCCTTCTTCATCTTTTTCTTCAACCCACAAGCGCCGCCACCGCCATCATAAAGAACACACCGTCGCCGCCTTCCTTCTCCTCTTCAACCCGCCGCCCCACCGCCTCTTTCTTCCTCATTTCCGGGCATCGATGCCCAAAAAAGAGGAAGAAAGAGGCAGTGGCGGTGGCGGGTTAAAGAGGAGCAGGAGGGAGAAGGATGGCGGCGGCGGCGGCGGTTGTGGATTGAAGATGAGAAAGAAGGTGGTGGTGATGGTGTTAATGATGGCGGTGGTGGTGGCGGTATTGACGAGGAGGAGGAGAAAGGAGATGTTGATAGGTTGAAAAAGATGATGAGAAGGAGAAAGATGGCGGTGGCGGCGGCGAAGAGGAGGAGGAGATGGCAGCGACGAAGAAGGATGGCGGCGGTGGACGAGAAGGAGGAGGAATCATATTTAAAAGTGAGGTAGGGGGCTGCATGGGTAATTTATAAATATAGGGAGGCTAGAAATAAATATTAATTATGAGGGGAGGGGGGGACAGAGAAAAATATTGAAGTATTGGGAGGCTAACGGGGAAAAAGTCCAAAATATTAATGTTAAAGATTTTTAACAAAGATTTTTAAAGATATGATAAAACTCAAAATCAAAAAAAAAATTATAAGATCTCAAAAGATTTTTAATAATTTTGAACTAAGATAATAGATCTATTAAAGACTTTTAGCTAAGATAATGGACCTGCCTCGCCTGCCTCGCACACGTGCAAAAAATACTAGTTTTAGTTAATTATGAAAGCATCATGTGATCTTCTCTTCTTCTTTTTTTCTTTTTTTTGAAATCAACTCCTTTGGGATGTCAAACTTGTGAATTCTCACAATGGGGAGGAAATTGTTACAAAGGTAGCAAGTTATAATAGTAGGGATAGGCGGTGGGCCCACTCTATGCTTGCATGAAAAATCAGCTAGCTGGGATCGATGTATATCCAATTCAAAAACCATCATCTTCTGCATAAATTTGTTGGCTAAGTAATGTGTCCTGATTAATAACATTTTTCCAGTGTAATTTTGACTTCTAGGGTGTATTAGTTACAGGTGCACTAACTGAAAACATGTATGCTAAAAACTTAATTAATTAGTCAATATATGTATCACTGTTAAAATAGGGGGTTGCCCCTACGGATATTGAAATCCGTAGGGGCAGATTTATGTTGGCCCTGCGGATTAATCCGTAGGGCTATAAGGTTGTCTCTACGGGCCAAGACGTTCAAGAATAAAAATATTAATTCTTAATTTGGTGTTTGCCCCTACGGAGCCGCAAACCAAGGACCTACGGACAAATCCGTAGGGACAACTAAATAGCGATTTAATAAAGGCACAGATCGATCGCCTACGCCCGTTATCTCTTTCTTCCTCTCTCGATCGCGCGCGAAACAAAATCCCCAAATCGCCACCGCCGTTCTCGTCGTCGCCACCGCCGTTCAGGTTAGTAAATCTTCAACTAAATTAAAGAAATTTTTGATTATTTAGGGCTAGGGTTCATAGCTGGGTCTGGGGTTGCGGTTGGAGTTGGGATTCGTCAGGGGTTGCGGTCGGGGTTGGGGTTGGGGTTGGGGTTAGGATTAGGGTTGGGGTTCGGCTGCGGCTGGGGCTGGGGTTGGGGTTAGGGTTTGGCTTAGGATTGGGGTTGGGGTTTAGCTGGGGCTGGGGTTAGGGTTAGGTTGGGGCTGGGCTGGGCTGGGGCTGGGCTGGGGCTGGGGCTAGGGTTAGGTTGGGGTTGGGTATCGATGTATATACAAGTATCATATCATGAATGATTCATTTTCATTAAATGTGGTAAAATTAAGTGTATAAAATCATGCCATATAAATAGATTATGTTCGTGAATGGCGATCTAATTAGGCGAACCAAAGTGTTGCATTGATGAAAGTTTACCATAGAGAAAATTACAGCTAGCTCTATGCATTTAACCTGAATGTATCCAGTAATTACTAGCATGTATAGAAAAGTTGGTTTAATTTATGAAAAAATGGGGAGACAATATGCATGTATGCATATAGGTAACATCTGCCAATATGCCATATCCAGACCGCAATCTATTTTTGCCTATTGGCTAATATGAAAATATCGGCTCGCGTATATAACATAATCAAAGCTGTTAAATCTTGACACGGTTTGTGTTTCGTTTTTTTATTTATCATATCGTGTATCATATCTGTTTCATATCGAAAGAAACAAAATTTTCTGTTACAATAACGAAATAATTATGTGTAGAACCAATTACAATTTTAAAAATGATCAAATTAACAACATAAAGCAACGTACAAGTTAAAGCAAATTTCGGAATTACGGCACTCAAATACATACATATAAATCATACAAACCCATGCATTTGATAATCAAATAGGGTTTTTTTCTGCCCCCCTACTTCAATATTTTGATGCATGTTTTAGTCATGTGAATTCATATGTTGCGTATAACGCTTTATGATATCAGTATCCTACATTTGTAGTTTTAATTGTTGATTGTTATAGATGAATGCCATTGCAATAATAGTTTTTGGTTGATGAATGCTATTGCAATGTAGGATGATCAGTTCTATCAATCTTGATCTCAATTGTTTAAAATCATATTACACATACAACACGAATGCACAACAAACGCAAATTAGAGAGCGATTCGAGATGTTCAGGTTAAAACCAATATATGATACTCGATGATAATATGAAACCTTCATATTCCCATCGATACTCATATATGAAACTAAAAGCGCCACTTAGTCCCCGTCTATCGGTTAATATACGTGCGATGCTCGTCGTGACCTAGAACTATACGAAGGTTGTTAAATATCGGGCAGTATAGCTCGATACTAATAACCGTCGTATAGTCTACGCAACGAGAAAATTCAATCGTATGGTAACCCATAGATTTGTCCCGTGTGGACAAGTTAAGAATGTATAAAGCAAACGCCTTCATTCACTTGTGTTTTCATCCGTTTCGAGATATTTCGTCGGTACCTTTCCGCTGGTTCTCCGTGTACAAAGATAGATTAGATGTTCATTTCAATGTTGTTTCACAGCTTTGAAATGATTATCTATTCTATTACAGTGTACTCGGAGAACAGCGGGGAGGTGCTGCCGAAATTTACTCGAAACGGTTGAAAGCACAAGTGATGGGTGTTCGCTCTATACATTCTTAATGGGATAGAAGCCTACCCCCGACAGCCGGAACACACACATACAACAAGAATACACAAAAAACGCATAATTAGAGAGCGATTCGAGATGTTCGGGTTAAAACCAATATATGATAATATGAAACCTTCATATTCTCATCGATACTCATATATGAAACTAAAAGCGCCACTTAGTCCCCGTCTATCGGTTAACATACGTGCGATGCTCGTCGTGACCTAGAACTATACGAAGGTTGTTAAATATCGGACAGTATAGCTCGATACTAACAACCGTCGTATAGTCTACGCGACGAGAAAATTCAATCGTATGGTAACCCATAGATTTGTTCCGTGTGGACAAGTTAAGAATGTATAATGCAAACGCCTTCATTCACTTGTGTTTTCATCCGTTTTGAGATATTTCGTCGGTACCTTTCCGCTGGTTCTCCGTGTACAAAGATAGATTAGATGTTCATTTCAACGTTGTTTCACAGCTTTGAAATGATTATCTATTCTATTACAGTGTACTCGGAGAACAGCGGGGAGGTGCTGTCAAAATTTACTCGAAACGGTTGAAAGCACAAGTGATGGGTGTTCGCTCTATACATTCTTAATGGGATAGAAGCCTACCCCCGACAGCAGGAACACACACATACAACAAGAATACACAACAAATGCATAATTAGAGAGCGATTCGAGATGTTCGGGTTAAAACCAATATATGATAATATGAAACCTTCATATTCCCATCGATACTCATATATGAAACTAAAAGCGCCACTTAGTCCCCGTCTATCGGTTAACATACGTGCGATGCTCGTCGTGACCTAGAATTATACGAAGGTTGTTAAATATCGGACAGTATAGCTCGATACTAACAACCGTCATATAGTCTACGCGACGAGAAAATTCAATCGTATGGTAACCCATAGATTTGTCCCGTGTGGACAAGTTAAGAATGTATAAAGCAAACGCCTTCATTCACTTGTGTTTTCATCCGTTTCGAGATATTTCATCGGTACCTTTCCGCTGGTTCTCCGTGTACAAAGATAGATTAGATGTTCATTTCAACGTTGTTTCACAGTTTTGAAATGATTATCTATTCTATTACAGTGTACTCAGAGAACAGCGGGGAGGTGCTTCCGAAATTTACTCGAAACGGTTGAAAGCATAAGTGATGGGTGTTCGCTCTATACATTCTTAATGGGATAGAAGCCTACCCCCGACAGCCGGAACACACACATACAACAAGAATACACAACAAACGCATAATTAGAGAGCGATTCGAGATGTTCGGGTTAAAACCAATATATGATAATATGAAACCTTCATATTCTCATCGATATTCATATATGAAACTAAAAGCGCCACTTAGTCCCCATCTATCGGTTAACATACGTGCGATAATTTATTCTTTTCAACGACAAACGCACACACAAAGCATATACACAGATTTTCTCCTTTGTCAGTAACTATCCCGTTCTTATATTTCTCAATATAGTCAGCATAACCTACAATTTATATGTTATACAGTCTAAAGGACTGGATGTGTGTGGATTCGAAACAACGTATGCAACCTAAGTTTGTCGCAGGAGTTGCTGCTTTTCTTGAATTTGCACGCGCACATAATAAGATCATAATAGAGAAGATTCTCTGTCTGTGCGATAGATGTGGCAATAAGTACTGGTAGAAGGTAGAATTGGCAGAGCTTCATATTTTAAATATGGGTTTACTAGACTTTATACAACTTGGAAATATCACGGGGAAGGAGAAGAATGCAGTACTGCGGCAGAAGAAGAAGGAGAACACGATAATGCGACAGGAGAAGAAGAAGAATTCGGTAATGCAGCAGGAGACGGAAATTTATTTCCATCAGAAGAAATGGAGGATATGGTAGAGGCTGCCCTAGGTGAATCTATTCGTACCGAATAGGACATTCCTTCCGGTCAAGGACCGCGTGCGGATAAATATGAAAATTTTATGAATGATGCTAGGAAACCAATTTATGAGAATGCGAAGTATTCCACCCTCTCATGGTTCGTCCAACTTTTCCAGATTAAGTGTCTAAATGGATGGAGCAACAAGTCATTCACAATGCTTCTTTCGTTCTTGAAAGATTCTATGCCTCAGGGAAATAATGTGCCCGACAGCTGGTACGAAGCCCAGAAGATGATGTCTGATTTGGGTCTAAAGTGCGAGAAGATTCAAGCATGTCCTAAAAATTGTGTGTTGTACCGGAAAGAGAATTCAGATTTGAAAGAGTGTCCAACATGTGGAGAGGCCAGGTATAAGCCGAAAGATTCTGATAAGAAGCCTGATATACCTGTGAAGATAGCACGATACTTTCCCATAACACAGAGGCTACAGAGGCTATTCAGGTGCAAGAAAACAGCCGAGGCAATGATTTGGCATCACCGTGCTCCTCCAAGCGAAGATGGAAAAATGAGCCATCCAAGAGATTCACCGGCATGGAAGGATTTCGATAGGAGGCACGCAATATTCAGTAGCGATTCTCGCAATGTCCGGCTCGGACTGGCTATTGATGGCTTCTGCCCATTCAACTATATGGCTGGAAGTCACAGCACATGGCCCGTTGTAATGATAATTTATAATCTGTCGCCTTGGTTGGCTATGGACCAATCATACTTTATGATGCCTCTTCTTATCGACGGACCAAACTCACCGGGGAACAATATCGACGTCTATCTCCGACCTCGGATCGAGGAGTTGAAATCTTTTTTCATTGATGGTGTAGAGACATATGATTCAAACACAAATACAACCTTCATACTGCGTGCGGCTTTAATGTGGACAATTAATGACTTTCCTGCGTATGGAATGCTATCAGGTTGGTCCGTACATGGTCACAAAGCATGTCCTCATTGCCATGAACACACAGCATCAAAATTCTTGAATTTTAGCAGGAAGGTTTGTTATTGCGACCATCGACGTTTCCTGCCTCCAGACCACCCCTATAGGTTAGACACGGTTCACTTTGATGGTCATCAGGAGCTTCTTGGACATCCATCCCCATTGTCCGGAGATGACGTGACTGCTAAATGGGATGGTTACAATAACGTGACCTTCGGGATGGATCCGACGAAACAGGTCAAACCACAATATTGGAACAAGTTAAGCATTTTCTTCGAGCTTCCGTACTGGTCTATAAATTCAGTGCGTCATTGTCTGGACGTCATGCATATAGAGAAGGGAGTATCAGAGCACATACTTAACTTGCTTCTTTGTAAAGACGGGAAATCGAAAGACAACATGAATGCTCGGATGGATCTACAAGAGTGGGGAATAAGAAGTGAATTGCACCCTAGACCGGTAGCGGGTAAACCGGGCAAGTTTGTACTTCCCAATGCCGCTTATCATATGTCACAACCGGAGAAGAAAAGATTCCTGCAGGTGTTGCATGATTTGAAAGTCCCCACAGGTTTCTCAGGATCATTCAGTAAGAAAATAAAAATTGTGAAGGGCAAGATCGATGGGCTGAAAAGTCATGATCACCATGTTATCGTGGAGCACCTTCTTCCATTAGCCCTCAAGACTTCTCTCCCCGACTCGGTTGGTTTAGTAATCAACGACCTATGTTGTTTTTTCAGGGAGTTGTGTGCTAAAATACTGGAGGTTGCGACGCTGGATAAACTAGAAAATTCTATTGCGTTGATACTTTGCAAGTTTGAGCGTATTTTCCCACCGTCATTCTTCGATATCATAATACACTTGACGGTTCATCTTGCAACTGAGGCGAAGTTAGCCGGACCGGTACAATATCGATGGATGTATCCCGTCGAGAGATACGTGTAATTTTTCGTTTCGCGCAATTTATAAATTTATTGTTGTCCTGTATGCCCGTATTTATTTATTCAACATATTCTCATTAGGTATCTCTACACTCTCAAGAAGTATATACGCAATAAAAATCGACCAGAGGGTTCTATCATGCAAGGTTATCTTCTTGATGAAGCAACCACATTTTGTTCCCGCTATCTGGACGAGAACATTGTGACAAGGCTTAACCGACCACGAAGAATTCAAGACGGGCCATATGGTAAAGTCGAGTATAAGAGGGTAGACACTATGTTTATCAACAAGATATACCGGTTTATCTTGCTTAATTGCGCATGTCTTGAACAAATTAGAGAGTAAGTTCTTTTGGATTAATTGTTATATCTGTATTTGTATGTGTATGAAATGATATAATATTAATGTCATAATTATTTGTCGAAAACAGAATTCATTTTAACGAGGTACGTGAGGGGCATCCTGATTGGAACGAAGAACGTTTGGAAAAATAGCATCAGGATAATTTTTGTGATTGGGTCACAGATCATGTAAGTTATTCGAATAGCATTTTATTGCTATCAGTTTTAATCTAAACTTGTATCGTTATGTATTTGTCATAAAATTTGTTTTGTTAGATCCACGATCTGAACTTGTCAGCATCATTTGAGAGTGATTCAAGATATTTAGCTCAATTTCCTAGTATGGAGGTTGCATATTACAAAAGATTTGGTGTCCTTGGATACAAATTCGAAGTTAAGGATATAGAAACATCTAGAACCACTCAGAATAGTGGGATTGCGACGGTAGGATCGGACGGTGTGATTTACTATGGGTACTTAAATTGTATACTCGGCATCCACTATCCCGGACGATCAGAACCCTTTTATATATTCCAGTGTACTTGGTACGATCTGCGCACCGATACGGACAGGTGGAGAAGCAATCTTGAGACTTAGAAAGATGAATATGGATTGACCAGTGTGAACACACTTCGATTTTACGGTCAGGACGATCCGTTTATCTTTCCGAACCAAGCGTTCCAAGTATACTACTCACAGTGTTTGAAGCATCTGGGATGGAGTGTTGTATGCCGATGGAAACCCAGAGATGTCTACGATGTCCCAGAATTCGAGGACAGCGATGAGGACGAAGAAGAAAGAAGGCTTAAAGTGCTCCGACCGTCTGTTTCGAAGGACGGGTTGTCTTCGACCGATCATGAAGTTACGTGGGTTAGAAATGACATCGACGATGAAATCCAAGTAGATATGTATAATGCGCCCACGAAACGAAAAAGGTTATCAGTAATGTTACATTATTACTCCACATTTTACGCTCAATACATATATAGTCAATACTTTTAATGATTGCCTAATACGTCCATGAACCGTTTATCTAGATTTGATAACGATGTCGGGAGCACCGATGGGCGGCAGGAGCTCCAGCCGTGGCAGAGGCAGAGGCAGAGGCAGAGCGGTTCTGCCGCCCGGAGAGCTCCGTAGGGAGCTTCAGAGGGCCGGTCTTGCACCCAGATCGGAGACCCCTTCGGATGCCTCCTTCCGTGTGGATTTTGCCACACATCCAGGTATACTGCACGCATATCCATTTTGAATGTAATATTACAGATATTCATGCCTGTTTATGTCAAAATTACTTATATTGTCAATGTTTGATTGTCTAGTTGTTAGTGATGCGTCAACATCTGGGACAGAGGCCACTCCCGCTCCTCCAGGTATGTTTATATATCATATAGTGCATGTATATTGATTTAGAATGCTATATCATAAATACACACATTCCTTTTGCTTTTACTTAGCAATTTTTATTATTGTCTAGCTGTAAGTGGTGACACCACCGCACCTGCGGGTATGTTTATATATCTTATAGTGCATGCATATTGATTTAGAACGTTACATTATTGATCTACACATTCTTTTTGCAATTACTTATATAATCTATTTTTAATTTTCTAATTATAGATGGTGCGTCCACATCTTCCACAGGGGCCACTCCTGCCGCTTCCATACCCTCCGCATCGTCTTCAGGTTAGTATGAATAAATTTAAAATATTTATTCATTTTACATATGCTCTATAGAATAAATATGAACTTCATGGAAATTTAGCGACGATATTTATTTTCTAGTTGGAGGGGTTGCGTCCGCATCCGGGACCCCGGTTATTCCTCACCGGAGGAACTATCGTCCCGCTCGTGCTGCTGCCCGGGCCCAGGCTCGTGCGATAGTCACCGGAGGTATATATCACACTTGAATTTTAGTTTAACCTTGATTTCTTAATACAATTTTGTCTTAATATTGATTGTCTTGATATTTCGTGCAGACGCAGGGCCTCCCCATCCCCAGAGGGGGACTCGAGGCCCGAATCAGTCCCATAGGCTGAGGCCTGACAGAGCTAGGGGGGAGGCAGCATTCCCCTTTTTTTTTACCCTTGACTATCGCTATACCGGTCCTCATGCCGAGAGGTTCGGCCGGTATATGGGGGACGAGAGCCGGCTCGTGAAGAACTATCCACTTCACGTTGAGTGGGGCGAGCCGCACCAGCGCTCATTTGCCCTCTTCTTTGATCAGGCTCGGATACATATTAATATATATTTTCAGTTGATATATCCGCTTATCATATTTATTATTAACACCTGCAATCTAATAACAATGTTTTTTTTGTATTTTCAGTTGGATTACGATTTTCAGCCTGTAGCCGACCCTGATCATCCGGGGAGGGTGCTCGACCTTCATACTCTGTACAATGGCCTGATGAAGAACATGCAGGCCAAGGTCCGATACAATAGGAATGAGCTGAAGGCCGACTGCTACTCCCTGTGGATGGCGACCCCCGAGGCAGAGAGAGCGGCTCTCCTATCTACTCCGGCGTTTGCGAGAGTCGACATAGAGACATGGCCTCTATTGTGCGAATATTTCGACTCCCAGCGCAAACATGTATGTATTTTAAATGTAATTCATTGTTTATGATATAA
Organism: Agapanthus africanus; assembly: GCA_030015575.1. NCBI lineage: Eukaryota > Viridiplantae > Streptophyta > Magnoliopsida > Asparagales > Amaryllidaceae > Agapanthus > Agapanthus africanus. The sequence goes on along the minus strand of JASDDO010000016.1, from coordinate 589,753,895 downwards.
TTTATTTTTTGTGTTCCTTAATTAGAAAACTAAATGTTAATGCGTTGTGCAGAAACAGTCCGGTCAGAATACAGAGAACAGGAAGTCGGCGAAGAGGGGTCGCCCTACTTACATAGGTGGCTCGAGGAACATTACTCGAGCCATGGAGTTATCGGTAAATTACAATAGACCGACCTTTGTGATATTCTGCAATATTAAGAGTTATTTTCTAATATTTCTAATATTAAGAGTTACTTTCTAATATTGCAGACATCTCGGACCGTGGCGTCAGGTGGTACACCGAGCGTGCTGTCCGTGTATCTTGCCGTCCACGGCACCTCGACAGATCCCGCCACGGGCGAGTTTCGATATCCCGACGTCGCTACCCAGGAGTATTGCGTAAGTGTTAATATTTTTTCTACCCAAATTTGAAATTTTAGTTTTGGAAGGTTCAAGTTTAAATTTTATACTTATACTTTACTGCTTAATGTGGGTGTAGGAGCGGATGGTTGAGCAGGCCCAGGCCTCGGGGATCGATTTTAACGGACAGAGCGATCCGAGGCTGCTGACCCCAGTTCTGGACGCCGCACACGGAGGGCACCACGGAGGTTGGGAGAGAGGCCGGGGACTGGGCCCTAGCAGGGCCCATATGAGGTTGGACTCCACCCCGGCGGTTACTTCCTCCGTCTCCAGTGACCGATGTGTCCATCAGGAACTGGAGAGCTTGAGGGCCACCGTTCAGGAGTTGAAGGAGATGCTGGTATGTATACTACTTTATAGTAAAATATCATGTCATATTATATAGATATCAACATATCCATAATTAGTACGTAGCTTGAGCTTATTTGGTTTTAGACTTAAGTTTGATTAATCATACATACATATATAATTAAAATAAACAACGGTTTTCCAAACTAGATATCCAAACGGGGTTTTAAAATAACTTAATAATGATACGAATTCGAATAATACACAGTTCTTACACGCTTCTTACACACGTTATGTCCAGACGCGATAGGGTACATCGACCGAGCCTCCACATGCATCTCCTTCGGCTGCGGCTCCGCAAGCTACTACATCGGCTGCGGTTCCGCAGACAGCTCCTATAGCTCCACCGCCCGCTCAGACTCCCGCAGCTGCGGTTCCGCAAGCGACTACCTCGACGGCGGCTGTGCAGACCACATCGCTAGCTCCACAGGCTGCTCAGACTCCCGCTCGCGCCGAATTGCAGAGTTTATTGACCGAGGAGCAGGCACGCGTTATTCTATCGTTATTCAGAGGTGGAGCTGCACCGAGTTAGGGTAGCTTTTTGGTTCTTATTTTTTGAAACATATATTTATTTATATGATACACATTGTACTACATTTTGAAACGATATTGATATTGGTTTATATTTATATCATATTCAGTTTTTGGGTTTCTTTTGTATATTATATGCGTGAGATGTGATTATGAATACTGCGATATATGTTGTGTGATGATTAATTTTATATTTGATCGATGTATAAAGTATTGTCCACAGGACGGGAAAAAATTAGACAGCCCTTTTTTTAAAAAAAATACAGATAATGTGTACCTACGGATTAATCCGTAGGTACACATGTTGCCCCTACGGCTATATCCGTAGGGGCAAAATATCGGCAGTAACTGATATTTCCCTCCTGAACTCAGTACCGGGGGGTTGGGAGTGCCCCTACGGACATATCCATAGGGGCCATTGCTTCGCCCCTACGGATAGGTACCTACGCAGGTATCCGTAGGGGGTAGTACGTGGCCCTACGGCTATGTCCGTAGGTACAGTTAATATATTTAAAAAAACCGTAAATAATATAACTGTTTTTACCTTACGGCCTACTCCGTAGGTGCAACAGGACCTACACAGAAATCCGTAGGGGCAAGATTTTGCCCGTAGGGGCAAGTTCAGGCTTTCAACTTGCACCTGCGGCCTTTGCACCTACGGGGTCTTTTTTCGCCCCTACGGAGATCTCCGTAGGGGCAGTGGGTTGCCCCTACGGATAAATCCGTAGGGGCAACCCTTATTTGTAGTAGTATGTGTATATATATCCGTAGGGGCAACCCTTATTTGTAGTAGTAGTGTATATATATATATATATAGATATATACACATACTAAACTATTTGAAGACCTTGAAAATGATCAGGTAGGCACGAATGTTCTAGTTTTTGGCCCTAGAGAGAAAAACTTGTGCCCCAAGTCCACAATCCCATTGATAGGCCCATAGTCACAAATTCGCCGTTCGGGAATAATTCGGCGAGGTCGAAAATTCGGATTCGGAGAACTATTCGGAAAAAATCGGCAGGTATTCGGGAAAGATTCGGTAAGTGTTCGGGAAATGTTCGGGAAGGATTTCGAGCAATAAATTAATATATGAGACGCTAGGTTTTGATTTTGTGAATTATTTACAGTTTTTTGAATTATTCGCTGTTTTATCACATAATTCGGGAATAATTCGCGAATTATTCGCGAATAATTCGCGAATTATTCGGCCAGTTCGGCAATGACGAATAATTCGGCGAATAATTCGTTTGATCAAAAATTCGCGAATTATTCGCGAATTCGGCGAATAATTCGCGAATTCTGTGACTATGGATAGGCCTAACTTCCTATTTCCTTGAAACGACTGAATTCTATATATATATATATATATATATATATATATATATATTTCACACATGCTCAAACTTACCTCTCCCCTTCTATAAATACTCTCCATTCTCTCCTCTCTCCCTCAACAACCTCTCTCTCTCTCTCTCTCCCTCTCCCTCTCCCTCCCCCAATTTTGAGAACTCGATTCCTCACCATGGTTTCCAAATTTTTCTTCATTGTATTATTGTGCATGGCTTTAGCTACCACTGTTGCCTTAGCAAAAAGTAATGAAGAAGGTGAACTTTTATCTACTAGGAGCATGAGCAGACATTTTCTTGACCAATACAACCCTAGTGCTTCAATGACTTGTGACAAGTTTCCTAGGGTTTGCCGTGCCAATGGAAGCCCGGGTCCAGACTGTTGTCGGAAGCAATGCGTGAATGTAATGATTGACAACCTTAATTGCGGTAAGTGTGGGCAAAGGTGCCGATATGGGGAGGCTTGTTGCGGCGGCAATTGCGTGAATATCATGCACGATCACAGGAACTGTGGAGGATGCAAGATCAGGTGCAAGAAGGGTGACTTCTGCAAGTATGGGATGTGCAGCTATGCTTAGAGAAATCCTTTGATATCAAACAAGATATGAGTTCAAATTTAATTAATTTGAAGTGTCTATAGAACAAGGCATGCATATGAAATACACAATAAATCCAAAACTATTATGGACATGCCTGAGCTATATATTGGTTATGTTGTTATTGTGTGGAAGCAAATGAATTCTTACATGTATAATAAATATATGCAATACATATGATTTTATTCTATATGGACTCTTCCATTGGTGGTTCTCGAAATAGAAATTTATGTTGTTGCATGTCAATTATATATATATATATATATATATATATATATATATATATATATATATATAGAGAGAGAGAGAGAGAGAGAGAGAGAGAGAGAGAGAGAATAATGGAGGAAAGATACCATAGGAGGGAATATATATATATATATATATATATAGAGAGAGAGAGAGAGAGAGAGAGAGAGAGAATAATGGAGGAAAGATGCTATAGAAGGTATTTTCCTCCTATGGCGCCGAAAAAGTACGCCCTCTCTTATTTTTTTCGACGATCGGCATCCATCATCTTTATCGTTATCATCTAAGATATTGGTACACCAAATTTCATGTGATTCTACAACATTTTCGCCGTTGATTTAGTGGGTTCAAAATTAACGGTTTACCGACAACAGAACTTTTTGCATTCCTAAATCAACGGTAAAAAAGTTGTAGAATCACATGAAATTTGGTGTATCCACATCTTAGATGATAACGATGAAAATAATGAGTGCCGATTATCGGAAAAAATAAGAAAGGACATACATTTTCGACGCCACAGAATGAAATCCTCTCCTATGAGCTCTTTTCTCAATTATTCTCATATATATATATATATATATATATATATATATATATATATATATATATATTGTACGGTAAGATACGATATCGAAAATGATTGGATTCATATCATTTATGAAGACATGCATTCCTTGAATTCAATCCAAAATTTTAACAAGGAATATCCGTTGCTATTTCATATCTTTTACGATTAATTTTAGTTATTCGATCATCAAAAAAATTGCAATATTCTTGTGATGAACAAATAAATGATATAAGATTATTATCAATAAATTACTAATGTAAAGTGATATAAGATGTATAGTTTATCTGTATACAATTATATATTCTCTCTTGTAAAATTCTTTTTAATATATATATATATATATATATATATATATATATATATATATCAATCATGATTTTTTTGAGATAATACAATCATAATTATTATTCTATCCCAAGAAAGATAAAGCAAAAAAGAAAAGGAATATTCCTTATCTCGATCTATTTCACCATCAAATTTAAACATTATTTTGCCAACAATAAGAATAACATGGTTTAAGCCATCCTAAATTTGAGGAGTAGCATGTTGCACGTATCGAATGATACACCGAAAAAGTTTTTTTTCTTCCTTTTTTTTTAATGAAAATTGACCGTAGTTTGATGTATACATGTTTGAACCGCAGAAATCTTGCACAACACAAGAAACTTTTACCACTTTACACTGGTAGATATAATGAAAATTTGGTATAATATTATAAGATATTCCCTAGTTCATATACACTTCCTTATTTGGGAATAGTCTCAAACTTGCATATGCTTTATTTTTACTTTTTTTTAATTTACAAAAACACCAAATATATTTAGAGAGATATATACTCATATACATGGATATAGTACCCGTATGTATACCATAATCGATATCGTTTCATATCACGATGATCTCCAAGCACGAAACTGTAGAGGTAAATCTTATCACTCCCTGATCTATGTATTTGATTGTAGGATTACATGCACATATACAGTTTATGTAAATTCTCAGTTCTTTGTATATTTTTTCCGTATGTTTTCCCCAATATTTTTTCTATTATTTTCATTTTTTCAATTTTTATTTATTTTTTTCCTAATCTAATATCCAACCCGACCCAATCCGACTTCTTCTTCTACTTCCTTTTCATTTCCCTCCATTTCTTTCCCAACGTCCCTCTCCTTCCTTGCAACCGCCGCCTCGTGACCCGCGTCCACCTTCCCGACGACCTCGCCAACGATCTCTCCAAGATCCCCTCCTCCGAATACTAACCTCCCCTCCCTCGTTCTCTCTCCCAACGTCGTCATCCTCTCTTGCGACGACGCCCGCGAGACCTGCTCCACCCACGACGAAGCCATGCCCAACTGACCCCGAGGTCTCAGCGCCGGCCTCCTCTCTTCCCTCAACGTCTCTCTCACCCTATCTTAATCTCTCACGTTGTCTCTCTCTCCCTCCAAAAAAAAAAACTCCCCGAGCTCCTTTGCAACTCACCGCTGCCACTGCCGACATCTCCCGTAGAGACCAAACACCTCCTGCTCCTCCTCGTCCACCCACCTCACCAACACACACCGAGCTTACCGCCACAGCCACAACCTCTGACGATACCCCCTGCCTCTCCTCCCTCAAGCGCCACCACTCTGCGCACACCCCAGTTCCTCGGCAACCCACATCTTTCGTCCTCACCTCCGAGCACTCTTTGCGCTGCGTCACCCCAATCGCCGCCTCCTCTCGCATATGCCTCACTAGCATCACCTTTGCAACCGCACCCATCCTCCTCCTTCCCTCGCTGCATCCTGAGACCTGAACCACCGCCGCTACTGCCATCTCTGGCGACCACCACCGTTACCTCTTCCGTCAGTCGCCGTCAACCCTACCTCAGCAGCCCATTTCGCCCGCGTGCTCAGACGTGTCACGACTTGTGCCCGTCTCCGTGCTATTGTCACGCCCCGCTTCCCGGTATACAGGCAGAGAACGCGACGAGGCTGCTACGTATTTACTCTGAAATAAATACGCTAAGCGTAACTAAGCAATATAAAAGGAATGTATACAAGAGACAAATGTAATGAAATATCAACTTTATTTATTTACATTCTTTTTACAATATATGGAAAAGTAAATACAACTGATTAAAAGCAATGCCTAAACAATGGCATAACAGAAATGAAAACTACTGAAATAAAAATGTGTACAATGAAACTAGAGCTCTGGGTCGTAGGCAAGCTGATCCAAGTCCTCACTAGTAAACTCGATCTCCTGGATGTCCAGATCACCTGACAACATTCCAAAGAAGAAAGAGAAGGAATGCCGTCAGCGAACAATCGCTCGGTAAGCCCCAAAGGTAAGGGAGAAATAGAAAAGACAGAGAGTAAGAGAGAGAGTGTAGTTTTTAAAGTTGTATTATATTGTTATACTGTTGTATTCATTAACGCTGTTGTTTGTAGGTTGGTACAGAAGAATACCAGTGTATACGAGAGGAGTCTCTATATGCCAGAGACTAATGCAAATGGAAGTACAAGGCTCCGTCGATAATACCTCGGAACAACGGCATGGATATAATTACGCCTTATGGTTGTTGTCTCGTGCCACTTCTAACACCTTCCGTACCAATCTACCCCTTAAACCCCGCGATATCTTGATTGTATTGTTTGTATTATATTGCAACTTGTATAGATTGTATAATGGGATGACTTGCTGATACCATGATATCAGTAAATGAATGTAACTGGAGAATCATGGATGTAACTGGAGAATCATGTAAATGGAAGTATATCCATGGTTCCGTTCAGTCAATATAGATTGAATATATGGATTCATGTTGAATTTTAGTTTGTACTTGAATCATATTCAAGTCAGATTATTATAATGAGACTTAGTTTGAATCAAAATAATTAGAAAAGAAATTAAAGTCCTGATTGTTTTGATATTATCGGTAACCGCTGCATATAGGCTGCAGGATTTGTGTCTTTTTCAAAGACGATTACCGTGTTGATAACACCGTTGTTAAGTTGTCTACCTTAAATAGGCAAGCATCACTTTTCCGGCTCCCTGAGGTTCAAAAGATTGGTCCCGCTTAAACCTATATTTACTAGGGTCCTTAAGGTAATTTATAGAACTTGAGGGGGTTTTATGTAAAAATATTTTTGTGTAATTTTCAAAATACACCCCAAATATTTAATTATCATCTTTATGTACATACAACAATTTAATAATCAAGGTCAATATGTATACATGTTCGAATAGCATGAAATGAGTCAAGTATATTATTCGAGTAACTACCATAAATAATGTTGTAAAGAAATATTATGAACGACTAATCAATCAAGTCAATCAATTTCTGAATATAAACAAAAATATAGACCTAAGTTTTTTGCACGTGTGAGCTCCAGTCGCGTCTAAATACGACTACCGGTTTGGGAGATATACTCATTTTCGTTTTGTCGCGCAGAACCGATCAGAATCTGTCCAGCACCGTTGCATATTTTTAAAACATAATTTAAGTTAATTTCCATCAGGTTTCAGGTTACGATGGTTATTAGAAAATTGTAGGTATTTCGATATAATTATCCAAAACACCAAGATTAACACAATTTGGATTTCTTAAACTCTAGTTATGATCATTTTAACATCAACGTTTAAAACAGAAATTCAGATTTCTGGACAGCAATTATATGTTATATTGCAAAGTCTATATCGGGTTGTTTCGTGCATTTCTAAGTAATCTATTATAAATAAAATTATAGATTTTTCATTTATGCATCTACACATGTGAATTTTGTCACGAACAGATATCGGGATTTCGAGTTATGTCCTATTTAAAAACAGTGTACGAATCAGGACATATTCTGTCTATATCCGTCGCTTAATATTGTAACACAGTTTTCCTTATCTTAAGTTGGTTTTCAATAAAAACTTAAAACTATTAAAGTATAGATTATTCGATGTAGATATCTAAAACACCTGAGTTTGCTCAATTTGGATATCGGTATACCAAATTATGTGTTCTAGAAATTGACAAATAACTGCAGTTTTCTATTTTACGAACAGTGAATAAAAACGATATAATTCCTAAACCGTTATGTGATTCGATCTAAAATTTTTACAGCATATACAAAATAATATAATCTATCATATGTAAATTTCCTGAAATTTTCAGAAGTAAAATTAATTTCTAAAAATTATTTTAAAAGTGAAAGTATTGATATGTCATATGTGAGAAATGAGAAAACCATGGTATTTATTCGTAACTTCAATTTTTTTTACAAACTTTAAATAAAGTAATTTAAAAGACAATAACAAACGATGCAATCCTAAATAGTTACTATGAAATCTTAATATATGAATTGAGAATAATGAAAAAGACTTTACAAACTATATATTTGTGTATGTTTGTGTGTGTTCATTATTTATATATGTATCCACTTAATTAATTATTTAGGGAGTATGATATGACAAGGGGAGTTTTTCATGGCAATATAAAAAAGATAAAGATAAAGAGAAAGAGATGGAAGGAAGGGAAGAAAGAAGAGACTTACATACATAAGCCGATATTGTCACCGGACTTGTCTATCCGCCGATAGCCTCGCGTTACTAGCGTGACCTTCTTGAAGACTCCTTCATGTTTTTTCTCTTGGATACGAGGTGAAGAGGGAGAAGTGAGAGAAAGAAAAATATGAGAAAGGAAAAAATAGAGGAGGATAAATAAAAATGGTGTAATGGTGAATTATGTATAATAATATATGCATTGAACATGAGAATTAAAAGAGAAATGAAAAGTCACCATTCATTTTGGAAATGAAAGGTCTCATTTGTAAATTATGAGAAGAATAAAAAATTGATAAAAAAATAATTGCAAGAATGGAGATTTGGACATGCGATCTATTGTCACGCCCTGCTTCCCAGAGTACGCTAAGGTAGACATGTGACATAGCCAATCATGCTACCTGTGGATAGGATTTGTCCTTCCACAGTCACATTACGGCTGTAGAGATATCAAGAACAGTAATAAAACTATCTAGCACATGTCCATAAGCTAAAATGAAATGAATCAAGAATAAATAATGCGGAAGCAAAAGATGCAATACAAGAATAACCGGAATGTATGTCCCATAATGCGGGCTCACATCAGGAAATAAATACTGAAAAGTAAAAGATTTAACTACTAAGGATTCCTCACTGCTCAGCCTGCTGACCGAAGTACTCCTGCTCTGACTGCAGCAAGGGTAAGGAATCTGGGCCATGCAAAACCCAGATGTCAGCGCGTCATAACATCAAGCAGTAAAATGTAAACAGGGTAGCAAGACATTCAAGTATAATCATAAATAGTAAAACAGGGTAACAACAATATAAATCAGGGCGGTGAAAGGTAGTGTGCAGTGAGTAATCTAAACTGGTCTATTGGGTTACCTACTTTCAAGTCTTTGAAATCAATTTGATGAATCATCGATGTAACTCAATAGTATCTCGTGCATTCCCGGGACCACGGTCTAAGACTCTCGGGCTGAAACCGAGACGTGCCGCTAGGCACGGAAACATGAAATATGTAAAGACGAACGATGTCAGCAGCATCATCCCGAGGCTGGCCTAGCCTCTAAAACTGATCAGTATAAGCAAGCAACTGTCGAGTTACAAGTCAGGATTTCATCATTGATTTCCCCATACCCCCAAATTATATGTGTTCAAGTCATGTATTAAATAATCTAAAGCTAATGCCAACACAGGATCAGGCAGGTACAGGTTTGTCTGGATAGACAACAGGAACGGTCCGTAAGGACAACATGTCAGGTTTGTTGGTATTAGACATAAGATCAGGTAACAGGTAAGACCATGGTACATCAGGTCAAGCCAGATAATATATAAAGGTGTCATGACATGTCAAGAGGTGCACGGTACCATATCGGGTCAGGTAGTAGGTGTAACAAGTCATGTCAGGGTGTACAAGATATCATGTGGGTGCTCATAATCAAACTAGAATAATCATGGGTATACAGAACAAGCATGTGTACTAATAAAATCAACAAGCTGGAACTTGTAACGTGAAATGCAATCAGGTACAGATTAAGGTATGTAGATGCACAGTTATCAGTTTGGGTTTAAGGGATAGTTTCAACATTACTTAACTACAGTATAACAAATATGGATGTTAAAATCATGTCAATATGTACTAAATAATCTAAAGATGCAATTGAATATAAATCAGGTTAGATGTATGCAAACGGTCGTCCGACAGGGTATAAAATATAAAAAGGGTACTGTGGGCTATGCAAATAATTGTTATATGATTTAAATATGAATATGGATACTATGTATAATAGAACTAAATGAAACATGGTATGTTCGAGCTATGAATCTAAAATGATATAACAGGACGTCGAAATGTTAAATGGAAATTATGGTATTAAATGTAAACTACAGGTTTAACGTGCACTCAAATGGGTATATAGTAATTTAAATAGCATATATAGTAATTTAAATAGCATGTAGCAAGTTTCACTTGCCTCGACGGATCGCGAAGCGGTAAACGGAACGTCTCACGTCGGCGAGAAAAGTCGCGACATGCGCACGGTACACGGAAAGAGTCCAAACAATGCACAAAGGGATCATACGGGTCAGATATCCTCGCTGGGTCGTCGAGATTGTCGACGGCACGACCGGATTCCGGCGAACATAAGAACCAGTGAGCAATACAGGAAAAATGTACAAAAAAATGAAGAAGAGAAGAAGAGAAGAAGGGAAAGAGGAAGGGGAGAAGGAAACTCACTGTGGTTAGCGAAGATGGCCGTGAGGTGTCGACGGCGTCGACGGAGCACCGGCGAGATAGCTGTAGAGGCCTCCGGCGAGGTAGTTTGGATGTTAGGGTTAGGTTAGGGTTCGGGTGTGAAGTTGTTGGGTTATAAGTGCGGGGTATTGGGTGCTGGAGGGAGAGCAGAGAAGAGGGAGGAGATGGCGATGGCGATGTGAGGAGGGAGTCGGCGGCGACGAGGTGGCGGTGCTGGGTTAATGGCTGCAGTAGGTTTTCTGGGCTTGGAGGGGAAGCCGAGGAGAGGAAGGGGATGGGGTCGAGGAAGAAGGTGGAGATGAGGGCTGACGAGCGAGGTCGAGGGAGGAGGAAGCAGAGGAGTAAGGGTTAGGGTTTTCTTTTGGTGGGTTCTCATGGCGAGGGATGCATGGGATTTAAGCAGTTGGAGAAGGAGATAGAAGGGAGGTAAGGGTGACGGGATCTTCTTTCACCACGATAGGAGAGAGAGAGGGACGCGAGATGAGAGAGGTAGAGAGAAACGGGAGGAGAGAGAAAGAAGAGGAGAGATATAATTGTTTGCTAGCGGGGGTGAGAGAGAAAGAGAAAGAGAGAGAAGGAGAAAAGGGAAGGAGAGAGGGGATTGGTGGGGCCCGGTAAAATAGAAAAATGGCTTCCTGATTGATTGAAAAAAATATAAGAGAAAGATAGTAGAGAGGGATGAAAATCTGCGCAGTTAAAGAAAATTGTAAAAGATTTAAAATTTAGTTTTAGGAAATCTATGGACTGAGAAAATATTTAGAAGTTAAATTTAAAATTCAAACAATTGAATTTTAGCGGGATGTAAAATAATTCAGAAAAGCGCCCGGATCGGGTCCAAAATTTTGGATTTGAAATATAAAAATTATTAGCAAGTTCCAAAAATTAAAATGAAGGATTTTGTAACGGAAATGCATACCCCCAAGAAAGGACGCACGTATGTGCGCGTAGCCATCCAAACACGTCCGTTTCACTGAACGGGACGAGAACACGATGCAAGGACGCTACCATAGGTTTAGGGGTACCATGCAGGCCATGACATGTATTTTTAAATTATTTTAAATGACTTAAATTGTTATATGCAAAATATGTGATGTTAGGGTATTCCATAACTATAAAACAACAAGCTCAAGCAAGCGGGTCGAAAGAAAGTAGACTACCATTCGCACCCACATAGTAAATGAATTAAACACCACAACCACACATACGGCAACAGAAATTGGTATAACTGAACTTGGTTGTTACATTATACCCAACTACAAAAAGAATTTCGTCCTCGAAATTTCAAGAACACAAAAGATAAATGACCAATAACTACAAGAAAAGATGGGGAAACTTCTGCCGGATTTCATCTTCTCGTTCCCAAATTGACTCTCCATGTGAGCGATTACCCCAAGAAACAAGTACAAGAGGGATAACCCTGTTCTTAAGAACCTTTTCCCTTCGATCCACAATCGCAATCGGTCGCTCCTCAAAAGTCAAGTCTTCTCGTACAGTCAGCTCCGAATGATCCAACACATGTGTTTCATCTCGAACATACTTACGGAGTTGAGATACGTGAAACACGTCATGCACATTCGCCAAGGATTGCGGTAACGCCAATCGATATGCTACCTCACCAACACGCTCCAAAATCTCAAAGGGTCCGACGAATCGAGGACTGAGTTTTCCTCGACTTCCGAAATGAATCTTCCCTCTAGTCGGTGATATCTTCAAGAATACCAAATCACCCATGGCGAACTCTAGAGGTCTTCTCCATGTATCTGCCCAACTTTTCTGTCGGTCTTGTGCTGCTTTCATATGATTTCTGGTAGCGTTAACTTTCTCAACTGTCTGCACAACCAAATCTGGTCCCAACAATTTTCCTTCACCTACATCGTCCCAACAAACAGGTGAACGACACTTGCGACCATATAAAAATTCGAATGGAGCCATTTGAATAGTCGTCTGGAAACTGTTGTTGTAAGAAAACTCCACTAAATGTAGATGATCCTCTCAGGAACCCTTAAAATCCAACATGCAAGCTCTCAACATATCTTCAAGAGTTTGGATCGTTCTCTCCGGCTGGCCATCTGTTTGAGGATGATAAGCTGTGCTAAACTTCAATCGAGTCCCCAAACTTTCCTGTAAGCTCCTCCAAAAGTGTGATAAGAACCGAGTGTCACGGTCGGACATGATGCTCACCGGTACTCCATGCAATCTTACAATCTCCTGCATGTACCGTTCTGCCAAAGTTTCCGTTGATTGACCAACCCGAAAAGGAATGAAATGAGCTGCCTTGGTCAAATGATCGACAATCACCCACACTGCATTGTTGCCTTTTGGACTCCGCGGTAGAGCTGTCACGAAATCCATGGTTATATGTTCCCACTTCCACTGAGGAATCGGAAGTGGTTGCAATAAACCAGTAACCCTTTGATGTTCAGCCTTAACTTGCTGACACACCAAGCATTTTGCCACAAAGCGAGCAATTTCCCGTTTCATGCCTTCCCACTAGAAATGCTGTCGTATGTCTCGGTACATCTTCGTGCCTCCTGGATGTACGGAATATGCTGAACTGTGCGCCTCCTTCATAAGTTCTTCGCGAATATCTCCCTTTGGCACACACAACCGGCTACCATATCTCAACGAACCATTTTCATGGATCAATAAATCTGTTCGAAGTCCAGCTTCAACCTGTTCTCGAAACTTTTGCAATCTAAGATCCTGCGATTGCGCTGCTTGAATATTCTCGATCAACGACGAATGTACCTGCAGCTGCATCAACTGTCCCGAAGAATACGGTAGCACAACCTCCAAATCAAATCTTCGAAAGTCTTCAATGAATTCCTTCTAAGCAGTCAACGTCTGAATTGCTGGTAACCGACTGAGTGCATCCGGCACGACATTAACTTTCCCCGGATGGTACTTAAGATCAAGATCGTAATCAGCCATCAGCTCTAACCATCTACGTTGCCTCATATTAAGCTCTTTCTGCGTGAACACATACTTCAAGCTTTTATGATCGGTAAAAAGCTCGACCCTTTCGCCCAAAAGGTAGTGTCTCCAAATCTTCAAAGCGAAGATCACAGCCGCAAGCTCCAAGTCATGAGTTGGGCAATTCTTCTCATGGGTCTTCAACTGTCTTGATGCGTACGCTATAACCTTTCCATGCTGCATCAAAACGCATCCCAATCCTTTCCCAGATGCGTCGCTGTGAATCACCAATCCTCCGGAACTGTCTGGCACAGTCAGAATAGGAGCGGTTATCAATCTTTGCTTCAACGCCTCAAAAGCTGACGCACAATTATCCGTCTACACAAATGGTACCTCCTTGCGCATAAGCTTGGTCAACGGCTCTTCCAGACGAGCAAAGTTCTCCACAAATCTTCTATAATACCCGGCGAGTCCAAGAAAACTTCTTATCTCCGCAACATTCTTCGGAATCGGCCAATCACGAACTGCTGCAATCTTTTCGGGATCGACGGCGATTCCATCGCCAGACACGACATGCCCCAAAAACTTTACTTCTTCTAGCCAAAACTCGCACTTGCTCATCTTTGCATATAATTTCTCTTGTCTCAACGTCTGCAGTGCGATCTTCAAATGTTCAGCACGCTCTTCAATACTCTTCGAATAGACCAGAATATCATCAATGAACACCACTATAAACTGGTCCAAGAATGGCGAAAAGATTCGGTTCATCAAGTCCATGAATATCGCCGGTGCATTCGTTACTCCGAAAGGCATCACTAAGTACTCGTAATGTCCATACCGAGTTCGGAACGCTGTCTTGCAAATATCTTCTGTTTTCACTCGGACCTGATGATATCTGGATCGCAAGTCCAGCTTCGAGAATACCCTCGCGCCACTAAGCTGCTCAAACAATTCGCCAATGCGAGGGATCAGATACTTGTTCTTAATAGTCACCCGGTTTAATTCTCGATAGTCGATGCACATCCTTCTTGTGCCATCTTTCTTCTTGACTAAAAGAACTGGAGCTCCCCACAGCGAGTTACTGCTTCGGATCCAACCCTTCTCAAGTAATTTAGTAACCTACTTCTTAAGTTCTTCCAACTCCGCTGGTGCCATTGGGTAATACGCTTTAGATACTGGCGCTGCACTAGGAATAAGATCAATCACGAACTCCACGTCTCGCTTCGGTGGTAAACCTGATATGTCTTCAAACATATCCATGAAATCTCGAACAACAGCTGGTGTTTCATCTTGAGCAACCTCCATTGATGCAAGAATATTAGCTGTCGGCCTAGCCCTAAATTCGACTGGCCCGACAGAACTGCTTCCTCCAGTGAAGATAAACTCTGGATGTCCGGGAATCTGGAAAATTACTTTCTTTGCCCTACAATCGATGGAGAGTGCCGAGAAAATCCATTCCCAAGACGACTTCATAGCTGCCTGTATCAATCACCAAGAAATCTGCAAAAAGCTCCCGTTCGCAAACCACAACTGCACAATTTTTACACTCTCTACTAGATATGATTTTCCCATTCCCAGTGTGTATGTCCCAGAAACTAGACAGGGTCGTGCAAGTGATCGAGTGTGTAGCAATGAACTTGGACGACATAAAACAGTGGGATGCACCAGAATCAAACAACGATAATGCGGGAAAACCATGGACAAGTAGAATACCTGAAACAACTTCTCCTGAAGCCTTGGCTTCCTCAGCCGTCAGGGTAAATGCTCGAGCTTGATTGAGTCCTTGAGTCAGCTGCTTCTGTTCCTGAAACGGTTTCTGCGGTGGCTTCTGAGCATCATCTTTCGTGCGAAGCTTTGACGGACATGAGTTGATAGTATGATCCACCGATCCACAAACCAAACAGAGTCCCCGCATCCTTCGACATTCCCTTTGCAAATGTCCGGGTAAATGGCAGTAGTTGCAAATCACAGTCTTTCTCTGATCAACGACAGCAGGCCTCTTCATAGGTGTTACGCCACGATGGTTCACTGGAATACCTCTGCGTACATATGCTCGATTCAGTGCAAAAGCCGGCTTCCGTACTGTGATTGCTGTTTGCTGTGAACTCCGAGTCTTCCCAAATAAGCTCTGCTGTTCACAGGCCCCCGTAAGTACCTGAGAGAAAGTGGTCAAACCCAGGAAGACAATCTGCCTCTGGATGTCCATATCCAAACTGCGCATGAACCTTCTTGCCCTATCCGCATCGTTGGCAACTAAAGGTCCAGCGAATCTACTGAGCCGCGTCCACTCAGCTGCATGTACATCTACAGGTGCACCGTTCTGCCTTAGACTGATGAACTTCTCTTCCATTTCCTCCCGTGCAGTCCGCGGGAAGAACTTCTCCAAGAAACTTTTTGAAAAATCCGCCCAGTTGATTGGCTTGGGCAAGCGGGTCTCCTCCACAAGCCACCATTCACGGGCGTAATCCACCAACTGGATGCGTACTACGTCCACCCTTTTATCATCTGGACTCTGTGCCGCAATGAGTAAGTTCTCCATGTCAACTAGCCACTGCTCCGCTGGCAACGGTTCCTCCAAACCAGTAAAGACAGACGGACCCAGTCTCCTGAAATCTGCTACGGTTCCCACACGATCCACTGGTCTGGCCACAACATTGTTCATGGACCGCTGAACGGTCCGCAAACCCTCCTGAAAAGATTCAGCCTGCTGCTGGATCAGCTCGGTCTGTTGCTTCTGATTCTCCAACATCCCACGTATTACTCCAAGCATGGCGGCTTCGTCAACTCGCCTTTGGTACGTCTTCAAATTCTTGTCTGCCATGTTCCTGAAATCAAAGCACCCAAGGATTAGCATGATAACAGATTCAAAATATAGATCAAAGCTAGAACTCCGAGTTACTTAAATAGAGTACCGCATTGTAACTATGCCGCGGTATCATAGCTATAATTACATAACTCCACCCAAGTCGCCTAAGTTCTAGAGATAAACAAGGAACCAGGTCGAGTCGATATGCAAAGGAGGTTTGCATATCGTAAAAGTATAATCAGGAGGAGGTTAAGATTCAAGAACGGTAAAACGGCAAGGTGGCAGGACATGTTTCCTAATCACGAGTATTCTGATTCGTGTATTGGGTCAAATACCCAACTACAAAAAGAATCAACCCGATTAACCTATGGCTCTGATACCAAAAGAACCATGTCACGCCCCGCTCCTAGAGTACGCTAAGATAGGCACATGACATAGCCAACCATGCTACCTGTGGATAGGATTTGTGTCACGCCCCGCTTCCCAAAATACGGAATACGAGGGGTCGACAAGGCCAGCCATGCTCCTACGGTCAAGGAAATGTCCTGCCGTAGTCACACTTCGGCTTCTAGTTTTTAACTGGTAATCAGTAAATAACACACAGGTAATGAGAAATGCAGTAACTGAAACAAAACAATGTAAAGAACTGACCTGATGAGAAACAAATGGGTATAACCCTATATGGTAAATCAAGATGTCAGTGATGTACGTCTAGTCCTGGTCCAGGCTAAATCTTCTCCTCACACCGAGCATGCATACTCAGGTCGTCAGAGCGACACAATAGCAATATAATATATATAAAATCATGAGACAATTCTAACAGTGATAATAGATATATATATATATATATATATATATATATATATATATATATATAACAGTGGATCAATGGCAGTATGGGTATGAACATGCAGTAATCAATGCAGCGGAACAGTAAAAGCAGTAGAATGATATGCCACGTATGTCAACACAGTATGTATGTATATCGATACCATCATCCCAATCAGTCTCTGAGTCTCACTGTACAGGTCACTAAACCTATCGTCAGTCCAAGTGTGAGAATCAACCACTCGCGAGTGTCCTCCACCCAAGGGTAGAACCCAAGGCCAAGGGACCATGGGCCCAACATGTATATCACGGTAATAATCACGTACCCTGTAAATCTCCATATATCTTCCTAAATATATAAACCGGCATGGGACTCCCGAGATTCTATTGAACTCACACTTAAACTACCCTACACCCCGTGGTCTACATCAAACGCTAACCATAACCCTAAATACCAATCGGTCTGTGACAAGTCTGCGCGAGAACTGGAGGCAGGACCTCCATCAAGCACGTCCCGACTAATACCTAAGATAAATGGCAGTGTCTGGTGCCTTATCTGTGACACCCGTGCAAGAGCTTCCATAAGTGTCCCATACCACTTATAGTCACACGTACACGCGTCTCACAGACGTCGACAATGCAATAGAATAATAAGGTTCACTGATTGTGTACAAGTACGCATCACTTTCACTTATTCACTGATACACGAACACTAACGTACTTGCCACAATCATCACTAATACCTAACACCGGGTAATGCACGTTATCACTAGGTTATCAATGCAATGACATGTGTATGATATGATGCGTAAACAGTATATAAAGCATGATTAAGGTGTCATGAATCGATAATCTACCACTTACATAATTTATCATAAATCATATTGTTACCATTTAGTGAAACGATGAACAGGTAATAATTAGTATGTTCAGTTATCTATCCATCGAATTTAGTTTCATGCCAACCGGGTTCCAGGATCATTAATTATGGCCATTTCATTTTAAACGTTCGCGGCTGGAAATCCGGTTTCAGAATCTGAAGTCCGTTTCGCAACGCATTTTAATCCCAATTGGGATCAGATTTTAGCGATGCTACAGTTGGATGAAATATAGGGTTTTCAGTAAGGTATTCAACGCAATAGAGGGATCTTCAATCGCATCTCCACGTCAGAAGTTATACACTGTTTAACATTAATATGTCATCTTAGAATCTGTTCTGGACTGTTATACGTCCACATCTATTAAATTACAGATTAAATAACAAACGATAACGAAACAGGATGAAACCACTTGTGTTGTCTAGATAACACATTCTCCTATAAATAACATCTGAGTTCCACAACCTACGAGTTAAGCAAACATGGTGGTGTTCATTACGGGATAGTAAACAACAACTGGAATCGCTCTGGACTGCAGTCCAGAGTCGCACTCCGATCCAAATATCGTCACATTTTAAGTACAGGAATATCTGGAAACTAGTATAGGATTAAAGTTCGTCGATTTGGCTTCGATTTGAGACCTCGAACGCATCATTCCAGTATGTATATAATTTATGGTGATTTTAACGGTTTTCAGGTACAATAAAATTCCAGTTTTACTAGTAAACTTGGGGGTAGTCATTTTGGTCATTAACGGTCATATTATCCAACGAAATTCACACACTACATTCACAGTCATACGGGCAAGATTATACAATTGAGTTCCGTCAAATTAGGTGAGTAATTTCATTGGAAAAACACTTCGAACAGGTATGGCACACAATTGATCTAAAATTGTAACTTCATGATCTATGTAATTAATTATTGTAACTTGAGTATATAGCATGTAAGCAAGTAAAATACTTGCCTGGGGATGTGTCGACAATAATACTGCAGTGGTATCAGCACGATCGCGCCACGAACGCAGCACCGGTTCAGTCCTTTGGAATCCGACAATTTCACTCGATCTAGCTGCTCTTCGTGCCCTCCTTTTCTTCACTGCTTCACGCTGTTCCTTGATTTGATGTGAGGGAAGGTGAGATGCTGATAAAGGGAGAGAAATTTAGAGAGAGAGGAAGAGAGAATTAGAGAGAGAGAATTAGAGAAATTGAGAGAGAGAGAGGGAATTAGAGAGAAAGAATGTGGGTGAGATGAGAGAGGGGGAATAGAATGAATGAGAATTAAGTGGTGATTAATAGGATTTTAAAAGCGATTAATGGGGGAAATTAATTGGGATTAAAGAGGCATTGACTTGGTGTTTTAATAGGAATTTATAGAGGAGATTTATGTTTGGATTTGAAGGGATTTAAAAGAAATGAGGTGGGATAATTGTTATTTTAATGGGCTGGGAAGGGAAAATGGGCTCGGGCCAAGGGATAAGATAGTAGGGAAAAGAAAGGGGCCGGGCTTGGGATTTTAAGTGAATGAGAAAAGGATTAGAGGAGTGGGCCGACTCTGGGCTTGGGAAAAGTAACGGCTGGGCTAAAAATGAAAAAGAAAGGGGATAATAAAAGAGGAAGGGAATGAGGGTTTGGGTTAGGGAAAATTAAAAGATATGAGATTAGATTAGGATTTGGGTTTTTAGAATAATACAAATAATAATTATAAAATAAATAAATTTTGGGAGTGACAAAAATACGGATATTGGTATTCAAAAGGACTGGGTATTACATCATACCACCCTTACAAAAATTTCGTCCTTGAAATTTAAAAGAAACGACAAGCTATAAAATAGTAAGCGAAATGTTACCACATCGAACACTAATACATAGTGACTTACTTAAAACGGGTGGATAAAATTTTGAAGGTCTATATATATAAGAACAACATACAAAAGGATAGGTCTAAATAAGTATAAGGCAGGAACAACTATAAGGGCAAACTACATGCATACGAGAATATAAATAACAATAACGAACAATAATATTCGAGGCGTACTCGATAAAATCGGAACTCAAACATATGCACATATCATTATATTAAAAGTAGCACAACAGAAATAATAAGTGTAAAGCACAACTATAAATAATAGTAACATAGGCACCATACCCGAAAACGGACGACAATAAAGTAGTGAAAGATTTGTCGGTAGGTTAAAACATTTTAGAATATTGCATCGATCAAACAGTTTTAAAATAACTTAGAAAACTCATATAGTGAAAATAAGAAACATAGAACAAAATATGCGCGGTGTACGGTTGCACTACAGAAAACGAGGATAATAATAGCGTACTTAAAATACATAAAGCGTAGTAATCAATAACACGCACTCTTTGATAAATACAAAGCAATGAAAACTAAATTTTCGAATAACAGTGTCCCTAAATATAGTTAGGGTAACAGGGAAAAACACAAAGAGGTATAGGGCTAGCTAGGGTAACGATTACAAGAAAAGGTGGCTCATTCAGAAGGTCGGAGTATGGCGGCTTTAGGCTGAGGATCAAGGAGATTGGGATCGGGTCGGCACGGGAAGTAAGGGTAAGCAACAAAGGACTACCAGGGGAAAGTATGGGGAGGATAACGGTCGGTAGGTCATATGAGTCAACAATTTGAAAAGTTAGCTAACTCGGAAATTTCACAAGAAATGTTCTCCTCCCAGAAGGATCTCAAAGGGGCACAGACGAATGATGAAGGGTGGACCTCTAAAAGATCGGGTGTGGTACTAGTTAATCTCAGTGAGGGTTAAAACAATGTAAGGAGTAGGGTTGAACAAATCTCAGTAGGGAAAGTAATTGTACATAAGAAATAATCAAGTAGCAAGTGAACTAAGAAGGTCAAAAGATTTGCGAACTCAGCAATTTATTCCATTCCGGAAGATTCTAAACAAAGCATTCTCAAAGACGAAAGGTGGCCCTAAGGTATACATAGATTTATTTGGCCAGAGAAGACAACATCTAAAAGAAATCCCGTCTGTCGCGGTTGTGGAGATTCAGCAGGTTGCGGTAGGCTCGCGCACTCAGGTAGGGACGTCCGTTTCCATATCGCCTCGCAGGGATCGCCATTGGGAGTTCTTCCACAGCAGGGTCTTGACCTTCTGGTCCTTCTTCCTCGGATGAAGCTTCTTCGTTGATGTCCGATTCCATGTGATTCTCTTCTTCTAGATTCTCTTCCATAGGGTTTTCCTCCACTGGATTTTCTTCTATCGGTTCTTCCTCGGGGTCTTCCTCCATCGGGTTCTCTTCAGGGTCTCCTTCCTCTTCGTCGGAATCGTCTATCATGTTAAACTCTGGGGCGGCTGCTCCTTCGTCCTCTGAATTGTTGTTACCGACATTGACCTGGGGATCGTTGATCTCATCATCAGAACTCACCAGTGTGTGGTCTAAGGAAACGCATGACTGTGCATCCTCATCTAGATGCGGCGCTGCTCCAGGATGGGCCATGGCCTGAAAAGAAAGAGTCATGATTAGACAGTGGAATACATCAAGAAAATAGCTAAGTGTACGAAGTATAGAAGGATATGCGGTGGCAGGAACTGAAAGATCAGGATTAAAATGTTGTGATAATGAATAGTATAATTAAGGAGAAAGTAAGAGAATAATACATATATTACGATTCAAGTTTTATTGTATTCACTAAAAGTTCAACGGATACAAGATTTCAAACGGAAAGAAATATTCATAAGAGGATGACAACATTATTACTGAAAGTAGAAAACATGAAAATTCTTCTTTGACTACTAGAACGTTGCCTTCTCATCACGTGAGTTGAATCCTGCGCTGGGTCCGCCTTATCCTCGATGTTTGAACTACGCAATAATCATCACTTGGCCGAAGTGGAGAGTGTGGATGAGTCTCCTCCTTGTAGCTCTTTCCTTTTTGGGCAACCGTTGATAAGATGTCCGCTGGATCCGCAAATCAGACATTTCCCTTGGGCGCGGCGACAATCCCTCTGAAGATGTTCTGGCCTCTTACAGTATCCACAACATGGAGTCTTCTGCTACTTCTGACGCGGGGAAACAAATTGGCGCTTCATCTTCTTCTCTTTTCCTCGTCTAACGGGAATCTCTTTATGATTGGAGACTCCCACTGGTGTCTGACTCACCTGCCTTCTCAGTCCTTCAGTTAACAAGTCGTTTGTTCGCTCCTGAGCTTCCATCAAACCTTGCAGTACACTCAGAATCTCAACGGTCTGATTCTGGGGAGTGGAGATAGAGGAAGAGTCGTTGGAAGACATGATCCTGGAAACAATAATTTTGAGAACGATATAAGGCACAAGCTATAAGAATCAAAATGTAATATGGATTGGACACAGATTCAAGAATATCAGATGTGATGAAATTTATTACAAGCGGAAAAATCAACTGTATGACTCCAAGTCACTTAAACAGAGTATAGTAGTGTAATCGTGATGTAGTTCACCATTACAATCACGGAACCTTGCCAAGTCACCTGAAACCCTAGCGTATGGATAGCAGAACACACAATGTGAATATGAATCAAGAATAGCAAGTTTACAATCTCGACCGAGGGATGTCTCAGATTGTCGAGCTATACACGGAAAACTGCAATCCCAATCGAAGCAAAACCTGGGCTCTGATACCAACTAAACCATGTCACGCCCCGCTTCCCAAAATACGGAATACGAGGGGTTGACAAGGCCAGCCATGCTCCTACGGTCAAGGAAATGTCCTGCCGTAGTCACACTTCGGCTTCTAGTTTTTAACTGGTAATCAGTAAATAACACGCAGGTAATGAGAAATGCAGTAACTGAAACAAAACAATGTAAAGAACTGACCTGATGAGAAACAAATGGGTATAACCCTAGATGGTAAATCAAGATGTCAGTGATGTACGTCTAGTCCTGGTCCAGGCTAAATCTTCTCCTCACACTGAGCATGCATACTCAGGTCGTCAGAGCGACACAATAGCAATATAATATATATAAAATCATGAGACAATTCTAACAGTGATAATATATATATATATATATATATATATATATATATATATATATATATATAACAGTAGATCAATGGCAGTATGGGTATGAACATGCAGTAATCAATGCAGCGGAACAGTAAAAGCAGTAGAATGATATGCCACGTATGTCAACACAGTATGTATGTATATCGATGCCATCATCCCTATCAGTCTCTAAGTCTCACTGTACAGGTCACTAAACCTATCGTCAGTCCAAGTGTGAGAATCAACCACTCGCGAGTGTCCTCCACCCAAGGGCAAGGGACCACGGGCCCAACATGTATATCACGGTAATAATCACGTACCCTGTAAATCTCCATATATCTCCCTAAATATATAAGCCGGCATGGGACTCCCGAGATTCTATTGAACTCATACTTAAACTACCCCACACCCCGTGGTCTACATCAAACGCTAACCATAACCCTAAATACCAATCGGTCTGTGACAAGTCTGCACGAGAACTGGAGGCATGACCTCCATCAAGCACATCCCGACTAATACCTAAGATAAATGGCAGTGTCTGGTGCCTTATCTGTGATACCCGTGCAAGAGCTTCCATAAGTGTCCCATACCACTTATAGTTATACGTACACGCGTCTCACAGACGTCGACAATGCAATAGAATAATAAGGTTCACTGATTGTGTACAAGTACGTATCACTTTCATTTATTCACTGATACACGAACACTAACGTACTTGCCACAATCATCACTAATACCTAACACTAGGTAATGCACGTTATCACTAGGTTATCAATGCAATGATATGTGTATGATATGATGCGTAAACAGTATATAAAGCATGATTAGGGTGTCATGAATCGATAATCTACCACTTACATAATTTATCATAAATCATATGGTTACCATTTAGTGAAACGATGAACAGGTAATAATTAGTATGTTCAGTTATCTATCCATCGAATTTAGTTTCATGCCAATCGGGTTTCAGGATCATTAATTATGGCCATTTCATTTTAAACGTTCGCGGCTGGAAATCCGGTTTCAGAATCGGAAGTCCGTTTCGCAACACATTTTAATCCCAATTGGGATCAGATTTTAGCGACGCTACAGTTGGATGAAATATAGGGTTTTCAGTAATGTATTCAACTCAATAGATGGATCTTCAATCTCATCTGCACGTCAGAAGTTATACATTGTTTAACATTAATATGTCATCTCAGAATCTGTTCTGGACTGTTATACGTCCACATCTATTAAATTACAGATTAAATAACAAACGATAACGAAACAGGATGAAACCACTTGTGTTGTCTAGCTAACACATTCTCCTATAAATAACAGATGAGTTCCACAACCTAAGAGTTAAGGAAACATGGTGGTGTTCATTACGGGACAGTAAACAACAACTGGAATCGCTCTGGACTGCAGTCCAGAGTCGCACTCTGATCCAAATATCGTCACAGTTTAAGTATAGGAATATCTGGAAAATAGTATAGGATTAAAGTTCGTCGATTTGGCTTCGATTTGAGACCTCGAACGCATCATTCCAGTATGTATATAATTTATGGTGATTTTAACGGTTTTCAGGTACAATAAAATTCCAGTTTTACTAGTAAACTTGGGGGTAGTAATTTTGGTCATTAACGGTCATATTATCCAACGAAATTCACACACTACATTCACAGCTATACGGGCAAAATTATACAATTGAGTTCTGTCAAATTAGGTGAGTAATTTCATTGGAAACACACGTCGAACAGGTATGGAACACAATTGATCTAAAATTGTAACTTCATGATCTATGTAATTAAATATTGTAACTTGAGTATATAGCATGTAAGCAAGTAAATGTTAGTTATATGTATGCCCTAGAGGCCATTACTATACATAGGATGTATATTGTAGTGGATGCTGGGACATATATAGGGAGGACTTTCTTGCTCGACATGATAGTATGCTATCTGGTTGATCTTTACCTTAACGTGTATACTGATTGTCTCTCTGTTACATGTTGGTAAAGCCCTTAGGATCTGTACTTGACTACCTCGACTATGATGCGGATCATATTAGTGGGGACATGGTAGTCCATAAGTACATCCTTGAAAGTCCCTAGTCGTGGGTGTATCGAGACGGGGTATCGATATACCAGAGTAGACTAGCGTGTACCTTCTCGACCCATATAGATGGGCGATGGATGATCCCATATCCATTGGTGTTTGACATCAGAGATGATATACGGGTGCTCAGTAGAGACTGGGTACACTGGACGGACTCGCCGAGAACTCCCAGATGGTATTATACCTCACGTCAGATGGCAGTTCTCAGGTGACACTGGTACAGAGTAGTCTGTTGACCCGAGATCGTCATAGAGTCTTGTGTGGTTCCCACTGTGCTTTGATTTCCATCTTACCACGTCCAAGAGGGCGTGCAAAACGGTGGTTTTTGGGTACAGTCCCGAGTCACATGGAGGCAATGAGCGATAGGAGGGGATTCGTCTCTCCCGGTATAGGGAGTTGATGTTGCGCTGTGTTCGATTGGCTATAACAGGAAATCCCTGGCCAGGGTTGCTGAGATTTACTGGTAAGTGTTACCAGTAGTTTCTCGAATAGTTATAGACCTCATATCGACACGACTTATCGAGCTATTGGGGTCTGACGTTTACCACCCCTAGGCGAGATATGCGACATATCAGACGATCAGACCGGACTGTACGGTAGTGTTACTGGTCGGATTCACTGGAGTGTGAGCGGGCTTGCTCGTCGATATTCAGATCGCTCAATACCCGGGTGGCCGTTACGTTTAGCAGACCGCTTGCGGCTTGTGGGTGTTTGATATGATCATCACCTGCTGCCGGCGTATTGACGAGTCTTTAGAGTCCTACACAGAGGTTTCCTGGCTCAAGCGAAACGAAATAGGAGCGCATATGAGATATGTGCGGGACCGAGAATAATGCGTGTATGTAATACCGTATTCTATTCTCGCAATGAATGTATCGAATGGTTGTATGCGATATAACCTAGTTATCAATTTAAGCGTTGATTCGATAAGCCGATACATTGTATACTAGTCGGTTGTGTGCGACATGACCGGATCATTGAATCAAGTGTTGATTTAATGATTTAATGTATAATAATATATTTGATATATTACTTTGCATTAACTAGTATCGGTTCACTTTAAAATGGATTTTCTCGCTCGGATGTGCGCATTACATATGCGATATGATTTTGTGCACTTGCTTGTATCATGTTTGATGATGCATGCTTTTTGGTTAAGTGTAAAGTATTAAACCTTGGTTAATGAAATGGTTAGGGTTTATAATTTAGTTATTCATTTATCTTATTTAGTTATCCATTTATTTTTGATAAATGAATAAAAGAAAGAGAAAAGGATGATGGCTTCTTTTGTTGTTTTGTTAAAGCTTCATGAAGCTTTGACTTAGTCCACTATTCTTATCTCATCCTTAACCCTAACCATGATTAATTCTCTACACTAAACCATGGTTCTAAGATGATAAGAATGTATTATTCTTTTCTTTTTAGAATTATCTTATCATAAGCTTCTTCTTCTTCTTCCTTGACTTCAAGAAGAAAAGCTTCACCTCCATCAATGGTGATTGATGCATATGAGTGAGAAATCCAATTCTAAAGTCTACCCACTTCCTATTTCTTCATCCCCTACCTCTTGCCAAGTAGTAGAGTGTGTTTACTTCACTAGTTTCTTGACTTGGTGAAGTCGGAGCTTGATTTAGCGATGCCTAGACGTAGATCATCTTCGGCATGGACATCGACGACCTAGCTTGCCCATTCTCCGACGAAGCCGATCCTAGAGCCCGGATTTGACTTGGACAGCGGAGAGGACTTCGTTACGGAGCTATGGAGGTGGAGCACCGGATCTACAAAGGTTGTATTTCCGTTTTCTCATTAGTTAAGCGTTAACTAGTTCAATGTTCGCCTAGACATCTAGTTATCGATCCGTAGTTTAGGGTTTGTAGGCACCATAATTTTTGAAATTGCCATGGTTGATGGCTTGGGAGACCTCACTAGCGTGCCTAGGAACCCTACAGTGGTATCAGAGCCTAGCTAGAGCCTTAGGCGAAGTCTAGACGGAATTTGAAGTCCGAACGAACCCGAAACCCCGATTCAAACATGCTCTCTGTCCAATTTTTAAAATCTGGCATTTTTCTAAATTAAAAATGTTCAGTGAAATCAGCAGGAAATTTTAAGGAATACTGCAAAATTCGAGTTCCTGTTTCCATCATTGCGCCGCGTTTCCGCGGCACGAGCCTGGCTCGTGCGGCGGAAACACGGCCATTTTGTCGTTTTATGCAGCTTGTTTTCTACAGTAATTCTTTTCTTGTACTGCTGAGTCTTCTGGATATTTTTAAAATTTATTCAAGAGTTGAATTTTCTGCATTTGTTTTGGGGATTCGGTGTTTCGATCGGAGTATCAAATTTTGTCTGTGTGGCTTTCCAGATAATTTTTAGAATATGTTAAAAAGTTCGACCGGATATAAATACCCAACTTTTCCCCTGTCGGGAAATTTCCAAGTGTTGGATTTTTCCGTAGTTTAACGACGTTCTGAGTAGTGCAAGTAACGCGATGGTCCCTCTAGAAGACACAAACCTTAACTCGATTATGTGACCGTCTTGAACTGCCCTTTGAACCTTCGGGTTTGGGGCAGTACGGCGTGCCACATGTGAGGCGTTGGCTTGACCCTTCTACGGCTGGACTGTTGGTACTGAGGTACGAACGGAATGTTGTTAGACTTATTTCATGTGTTGATCTGTATCGGGAAAAGTTGGGTGTTCGATTGTTCGATCGGAAAGTTTAACATTTTCTGTTTATCTGGAATGTGATACAATAATTGGAATTCACAAAGAGTTATGAGATAACTAAATGAATGTTATAAACACAGCAGTTTAGTCTCACTTGATCGGTTGCCACGGAATTTTGATGTGATCAAAAGTCCGTCGCAGTCACGTAGTGTACGCGGATACTCGCCGGGTAAACTTAATAGACAGCCTCACTCCATAGCCCCGACCAAGTGACTGTAGGAGAACCCCGTCGCCGAAAGCATCCGTTCGGGTGCTCGCGGTAGCGGTGTTCCGCCTTGGTGCACTTCGTCGACGGTATCGGGGGTGCGGCCGTCTACAGAAGTTTGCGACGAGCATTCGATCAGGATGTCGGGAATCCTGTTGAATTGCCCGACTTAATATTGAAAAGAGTTTTCGATTTTGAGACTAAAATGCGGGGTTTATAATTGTTAGGCATGCGATGTCTAAGAAATTCATTTGGTCAGGCATGTGATGTCTGAGGTGGTTGCGGATTCCAACTGTTGTAGTTTTACACTTTCTTTTCTGTGACCGTAAGTGTAATATGTGATATCACCGGTTTCGTTGCTATATGTCAACGACAATTGGGATGCGCACATTTACTTACGTTGATGACATGTGATGTTATGTGTTGCTGGATATGTTATATTGGATCGTCGTGTTTGAATAGCCGGGGGTTTTTTATGTGAGATGAGTGTTTTTCATTTTCATTCATGTAAAAACTTGTATGTAATATTCTTTTATTGGGGCGCTTCCTGGTTGCGGGAGTTGTCACCTGTTGTATATTATTTACTTTTCCGCACTAGGATAGACCCAAGGAGGAGGGCACAAGTAACCGGGTTCTGGAGTCCAGTGGGAGACCAACTTGAGGAGTCGAGTCCGGGTCTCCTAACTCCAGAATTGGTAGGGTTGCTTGCCGCTCTCGTAGGGGTCTAGGGGTGTGGGTTTGGCTATTCATCACGACCATGGAATCCGTGTTTTATACTGGCTCGTATTGAAAACACGGACGTCCTAGTATATCCAATATTTCATATGATTCTTCTGCTGCGATATCTGTGATGTGATCATGTGATGTTCTTTGATAGATACAGTATATAGTATATATGATATATTATATAGACGTTACTTATGTTTTACACCCGCGCTAGCCCTGCCCCGCTCTGCCGTTAGTCACCTAACCTAACGGTGCACGAGGGGACATCGAGGCGAATGCGGATGGCATAAGTGTACGTCGTATTTATCTGTGATGTTTAGGTACTTAAATGATGGGACTTCATTAATGTGATTAATGAAATAAAAGAAACCTAAGATGTTGTAGAATCGAATTTCAAAATAAAACAGGTAGCTACAGTTCTTGCTTTGCATAGCGGTATATGTGATATATCCTGCACCTTATTCGATGAGGAAAGGACCGAGATCCCTTCACCGGGAGTGACTCCTTTAGCAATAACTGGCAGATGCTACACACTCGGTTTGACTTTTGATTGCTTTTAAGAGTTTTTTCTTTGCACAGTGATATATATGATATATCCCGCACCTCATTCGACGAGGAAAGGACCGACGATCCCTTCATCGGGAGTGACTCCTTTAGCAAAACTAGAAAAGCCTCAAAAGCACTCCATTTCAAAATCATTTGATTCTACAACGATATCAAGTTCATTACGCAATGGGTTTTCTGAAAAACCCGTCGTAGCCCTCCGTCATTTCAGATAAGTACTGGTTAGTATTCGTGCTACGTTTGTTGACCTTAGCCAAGGCGTAGTGTGCGGTAGCTGATTAGTGCTTATCTGTATTAGCATATGATGCGATTGAGTTAGGGTAGTCGTGCGACTTTGTTGACCTTAGCCAAGGGTCGTGCGGGTGGGTTTAATTCAATCGGGAAATGACGGGTTGAACTTGGCTAGCACTTATGATTTGTTGACCTTAGCCAAGGTCATAAGCTGCTAGGGGCAAAACCATTATCGGGAGTTTCAAGTGTTGAAATTTGCAATGAGATTGCATACCTTCTATGAGATAGTTGGATCCCGATACCCGCTGCGAGTAAGAGTTACTCCTGGGAGAGTTTTACACAGTGCAATTAGCCGATCAAGTAGGTGTCTAGAAAGGTGTCAACGGGGTTACGCCTCTGGGAAAACGAGGTTTACAGTAATTAGGTTCGTGCAAAAGCACGGGGGACCTCCCTCAAAGTACCGACACTGGCCTGGCTGAAAGATTGGCGAACTTGTAGTGTGTAATTAATCCCGGCTAGTCTTTCCTTTTAGGGTTTGAAGGAAGATTTGATAAAAAGCAGTGGGAGCCATCCTGATTAGATAAAATAATAACCAATCTATTCTTGACAGAGCGCACGCTGAGTGTTTTCTTCTCTCTCTCTCCAGGTAGCGACCATATCATGCCTTAATCAAGATAATAATACGGAATATTGACCGAACCCGCTTGTTATACTGAGCTGGGGAACGTTGGTCCCGCTCCAACTTATAATTGTTATAAGACAGAGCAGGAAATTGGGGAATACCAGATTTCCCGTGCCGCCCAAACGAGGAGAGTGCATGATGATGCATCATCTTCGGGTGTGTTCATTACAAGAACTGTTTCTCAGTATTCTTTACGTCCTGGGTATGTGATACCAGATCAGGATCCCAGATATGTAATCTGTTACATAGGGCTAAAGAAAGGTAGAGAACTGAGAACGGGTGATAAGTTTCATGAGGCAGAAAACGGGGCAAGTGTTGCAGCCAAGTCTGTTGGTCACTGTCACCCTGTATTGCAAATACATTGATTCTGAACGAATGTTGTTAGATACCGAACCTGATATACCAAATCATATCACTCTCTTTGTTAGAAAAGAAAGGATATAATTTTGTATTGTTGGATAATGTTTTGAACATTTCCTATATCAAAAGTTGATCGGTTCAGGCACGTTATCTAAAAGCATTAATGTTCTAAATCAAACTACAGTTCTTAATATACGGAACACACACAAGAGGAAAAGTTCAGAAATGAACGGATTTTTCTTAAGGTATTGTAGACTAGGTCAGATCAATGTGACCCGACTAGCTGAAGTTACATGTAGATGCATATTTAAATCAGTTTGAATTTACATCTTGTGAAACTCGCCAGTCATGTCACAGAGATAAGATGACCATAGCTCCGTTTATTGGAAACAGAGAAAGGGTTACTGAACTCTTGGGATAATACATGTTGATGTATGTAGGTCCCCTGTCTACACATGCCAAGACTGGTTCTTTATACTTCATTATGTTCTCTGATGATCTCTTTAGATTCAGACCTATGTTCCTGTTGAAACACAAGTCCGAACCTTTTGAGATATTCACGGAATATAAGTTAGAAGTAGAGAACTAATACGGGTATAAGTATTATGTCCTATGATGAGATCAAGGAGGAGAATACTTGAGCACGGAAATCCTGGACTATTCTAAAGGAGAATGAGATTCTCTCTCAGCATTACTCCTCCGTATACACCATAGCACGATGGTATATCGGGGCGGAGCAGATACACCCTATTTGATATGGTGTGCTCTATGATGAGTACTACTGAGTTACCTATTTCCTTTTTGGGAGTTATGCACTTGAGAAGCTGCATACCTATTGAATAGGTTCGAATCAAATCAGTTGCCTACCGTTTCATATTTGATATGATAAGGGAAGAGCCCATCTCTCAAGTTAGTTGAGATTTGGGGTTGTCCGGCCAATGTCTAAAAGCAAAATCCGGACAAGCTCGAGGCAACGTCAGTTATGTAGAACTGGAAATGTTCCAGCTATACGAACTACAGAAGATGATTTGGTAGAACCAAAGGATTCAATAGATACCAACGAACCTCAGCCTTTCCGCCGATCTAGTAGGGTTCCTCACCCACCTGAGAGATACTTCGGTTTCTCTATGACAGTGGGAGCGAGGATTGCATCATGAGATGATGACCTAACTAGTTTCGAGCTGGCCATCAGGAGTGTGACTCTGTAAGAATGGCTGGATGCTTAGTGATCTGAGATGGAATCCTTATACACCAACAAAGTATGGACTTTGGTTGCTATATCTGAAGGGTTAAATCCCCATCAAGAGCAAGTATATCTTGAGAAGATTACTTGGTGTACATGGAAAAGTTGAGACTTTCAAAGCTAGACTTGTTAAAGGTTTGCATCATTGACCAGGTGTGGATCATGATGAAACTTTTTCTAAGGATCTAAGCTTAAGTCCATCCAGATCCTACTTACCACGGCTACATACCATGACTACGATATCTGGTGGTTGGGTGTCATGACTGCTTTTCTAAATGAAGTTTTAGAAGAGTGCGTCTATAAGTACACAGCCAGAGGGCTTCGTAGACAGTGGGAGCAGCGGAAACGTGTGCAAGATGCTTTATAGGATAAAGCAGGCATCGCGGAGATGGAACGTCTGTTTTGATGAAGCAGTCAAAGAGTTTGACATCATCAAAATGGTAGATGAACCTTGTATATACAAAAAGGTAGTAGGGAGTATGGTGACAATCCTCGTAGAGTACGTGGATGACATACTCTTGATAAGAAAGGAGTTTCTTATGCTACGCTCGGTCAATCTCCGCTTATCACAAAGATTCTCCATAAAGGATTAAAGTGATACCTACTAAATCCTGGATTTTGGATCTATGAGATAGATCTAAATGGATGTTAGGATACTCACTAGCTGTAGTGAGATGGTATCAATCGATCCTGGGGAGAATCACTGGAAAGGTTCCAGGGTGATAAAGACGACTGAATGTCAGTCGCAGGCATTGTCTTTACCCTCAGTAAAGGGACGGTATGTTGGAAGAGTTCCGAGCTTAATACCGTGACATACTAGACGATAAAGGCAGGATACATCGCTACTTAAGATGCTACCAAAGAGACTGTTTGGGTGTATAATGGTTCATGAGAAGAACAATGTTCCTACCATTGTGAGACAATGGAGTTGTGGCTTATGCCAAGGAACGCCCGTCCCATCAGTGATCCAGACATATTCTAAGGCAGTATCACTTGATCATGGAGATGGTTGATCTCCAGGGTGTTCGAGGTTTGGAGAGTAGATTCTGAGGACAACACAGCGGATCCACTCACAAAGGCCTGTTCCCAGAGAGAGACTTTTATGGGATGGTTGAGTATGAGATACTGCAACCACTGCTACAGATGGCCCTAGTGCAAGTGGGAGATTGTTAGTTATATGTATGCCCTAGAGGCCATTACTATACATATGATGTATATTGTAGTGGATGCTGGGACATATATAGGGAGGACTTTCTTGCTCGACATGATAGTATGCTATCTGGTTGATCTTTACCTTAACGTGTATACTGATTGTCTCTCTGTTACATGTTGGTAAAGCCCTTAGGATCTGTACTTGACTACCTCGACTATGATGCGGATCATACTAGTGGGGACATGGTAGTCCATAAGTACATCCTTGAAAGTCCCTAGTCGTGGGTGTATCGAGACGGGGCATCGATATACCAGAGTAGACTAGCGTGTACCTTCTCGACCCATATAGATGGGCGATGGATGATCCCATATCCATTGGTGTTTGACATCAGAGATGATATACGGGTGCTCAGTAGAGACTGGGTACACTGGACGGACTCGCCGAGAACTCCCAGATGGTATTATACCTCACGTCAGATGGCAGTTCTCAGGTGACACTGGTACAGAGTAGTCTGTTGACCCGAGATCGTCATAGAGTCTTGTGTGGTTCCCACTGTGCTTTGATTTCCATCTTACCACGTCCAAGAGGGCATGCAAAACGGTGGTTTTTGGGTACAGTCCCGAGTCACATGGAGGCAATGAGCGATAGGAGGGGATTCGTCTCTCCCGGTATAGGGAGTTGATGTTGCGCTGTGTTCGATTGGCTATAACAGGAAATCCCTGGCCAGGGTTGCTGAGATTTACTGGTAAGTGTTACCAGTAGTTTCTCGAATAGTTATAGACCTCATATCGACACGACTTATCGAGCTATTGGGGTCTGACGTTTACCACCCCTAGGCGAGATATGCGACATATCAGACGATCAGACCGGACTGTACGGTAGTGTTACTGGTCGGATTCACTGGAGTGTGAGCGGGCTTGCTCGTCGATCTTCAGATCGCTCAATACCCGGGTGGCCGTTACGTTTAGCAGACTGCTTGCGGCTTGTGGGTATTTGATATGATCATCACCTGCTGCCGGCGTATTGACGAGTCTTTAGAGTCCTACACAGAGGTTTCCTGGCTCAAGCGAAACGAAATAGGAGCGCATATGAGATATGTGCGGGACCGAGAATAATGCGTGTATGTGATACCGTATTCTATTCTCGCGATGAATGTATCGAATGGTTGTATGCGATATAACCTAGTTATCAATTCAAGCGTTGATTCGATAAGCCGATACATTGTATACTAGTCGGTTGTGTGCGACATGACCGGATCATTGAATCAAGTGTTGATTTAATGATTTAATGTATAATAATATATTTGATATATTACTTTGCATTAACTAGTATCGGTTCACTTTAAAATGGATTTTCTCGCTCGGATGTGCGCATTACATATGCGATATGATTTTGTGCACTTGCTTGTATCATGTTTGATGATGCATGCTTTTTGGTTAAGTGTAAAGTATTAAACCTTGGTTAATGAAATGGTTAGGGTTTATAATTTAGTTATTCATTTATCTTATTTAGTTATCCATTTATTTTTGATAAATGAATAAAAGAAAGAGAAAAGGATGATGGCTTCTTTTGTTGTTTTGTTAAAGCTTCATGAAGCTTTGACTTAGTCCACTATTCTTATCTCATCCTTAACCCTAACCATACCACTCAACCATGATTAATTCTCTACACTAAACCATGGTTCTAAGATGATAAGAATGTATTATTCTTTTCTTTTTAGAATTATCTTATCATAAGCTTCTTCTTCTTCTTCCTTGACTTCAAGAAGAAAAGCTTCACCTCCATCAATGGTGATTGATGCATATGAGTGAGAAATCCAATTCTAAAGTCTACCCACTTCCTATTTCTTCATCCTCTACCTCTTGCCAAGTAGTAGAGTGTGTTTACTTCACTAGTTTCTTGACTTGGTGAAGTCGGAGCTTGATTTAGCGATGCCTCGACGTAGATCATCTTCGGCATGGACATCGACGACCTAGCTTGCCCATTCTCCGACGAAGCCGATCCTAGAGCCCGGATTTGACTTGGACAGCGGAGAGGACTTCGTTACGGAGCTATGGAGGTGGAGCACCGGATCTACAAAGGTTGTATTTCCGTTTTCTCATTAGTTAAGCGTTAACTAGTTCAATGTTCGCCTAGACATCTAGTTATCGATCCGTAGTTTAGGGTTTGTAGGCACCATAATTTTTGAAATTGCCATGGTTGATGGCTTGGGAGACCTCACTAGCGTGCCTAGGAACCCTACAGTAAAATACTTACCTGGGGATGTGTCGACAATAATACTGCAGTGGTATCAACACGATCGCGCCACGAACGCAGCACCGGCTCAGTCCTTTGGAATCCGACAATTTCACTCGATCTAGCTGCTCTTCGTGCCCTCCTTTTCTTCACTGCTTCACGCTGTTCCTTAATTTGATGTGAGGGAAGGCGAGACGCTGATAAAGGGAGAGAAATTTAGAGAGAGAGAAAGAGATAATTAGAGAAATTGAGAGAGAGAGAGGGAATTAGAGAGAAAGAATGTGGGTGAGATGATAGAGGGGGAATAGAATGAATGAGAATTAAGTGGTGATTAATAGAATTTTATAAGGGATTAATGGGGGAAATTAATTGGGATTAAAGAGGCATTAACTTGGTGTTTTAATAGGAATTTATAGAGGAGATTTGGGTTTGGATTTGAAGGGATTTAAAAGAAATGAGGTAGGATAATTGTTATTTTAATGGGCTGGGGAGGGAAAATGGGCTCGGGCCAAGGGATAAGATAGTAGGGAAAGAAAGGGGCCGGGCTTGGGATTTTAAGTGAATGAGAAAAGGATTAGAGGAGTGGGCCGACTCTGGGCTTGGGCAAAGTAACGGATGGGCTAAAAATGGAAAAGAAAGGGGATAATAAAAGAGGAAGGGAATGAGGGTTTGGGTTAGGGAAAATTAAAAGATATGAGATTAGATTAGGATTTTGGTTTTTAGAATAATACAAATAATAATTATAAAATAAATAAATTTTGGGAGTGACAAAAATACGGATATTGGTATTCAAAAGGACTGGGTATTACAATTTGTCCTTCCACAGTCACATTACGGCTGTAAAGATATCAAGAACAATAATAAAACTATCTAGCACATGTCCATAAGCCAAAATAAAAAGAATCAAGAATAAATAATGTGGAAGCAAAAGATCCAAGACAAGAATAACCGGAATGTATGTCCCATAATGCGGGCTCATATCAGGAAATAAATACTAAAATGTAAAAGAACTAATTACTAAGAAGTCCTCACTGCTCAGCCTGCTGACCGAAGTACTCCTGCTCTGACTGCAGCAAGGGTAAGGAATCTGGGCCATGCAAAACCCAGACATCAGCGCGTCATAACATCAAG
Organism: Agapanthus africanus; assembly: GCA_030015575.1. Classification (NCBI taxonomy): domain Eukaryota; kingdom Viridiplantae; phylum Streptophyta; class Magnoliopsida; order Asparagales; family Amaryllidaceae; genus Agapanthus; species Agapanthus africanus. The sequence continues at coordinate 589,717,323 of JASDDO010000016.1, read as the reverse complement.
CAGTAAAATGTAAACAGGGTAGCAAGACATGAAAGTATAATCATAAATAGTAAAGCAGGGTAACAACAATATAAATCAGGGCGGTGAAAGATAGTGTGCAGTGAGTAATCTAAACTGGTCTATTGGGTTAACTACTTTCAAGTTTTTGAAATCAATTTGATGAATCATCGATGTAACTCAATAGTATCCCATGCATGCCCGGGACCACGGTCTAAGACTCTCGGGCTGAAACCGAGACGTGCCGCTAGGCACTAAAACAGGAAATATGTAAAGACGAACGATGTCAGCAGCATCATCCCGAGTCTGGCCTAGCCTCTAAAACATATCAGTATAAGCAAGCAACTGTCGAGTTACAAGTCAGGATTTCATCATTGATTTCCCCATACCCCCAAGTTATATGTGTTCAAGTCATGTATTAAATAATCTAAAGCTAATGCCAACACAGGATCAGGCAGGTACAGGTTTGTCTGGATAGATAACAGGAACGGTCCGTAAGGACAACATGTCAGGTTTGTTGGCATTAGACACAAGATCAGGTAACATGTAAGACCATGGTACATCAGGTCAAGCCAGGTAATATATAAAGGTGTCATGACATGTTAAGAGGTGCACGGTACCATGTCGGGTCAGGTAGTAGGTGTAACGGGTCAGGTAGTGTACAAGATATCATGTGGGTGCTCTTAATCAAACTAGCATAATCATGGGTATACAGAACAAGCATGTGTACTAATAAAATCAACAAGCTGGAACTTGTAACGTGAAATGCAATCAGGTACAGATTAAGGTATGTAGATGCACAGTTATCAGTTTGGGTTTAAGGGATAGTTTCAACATTACTTAACTACAGTATAACAAATATGGATGTTAAAATCATGTCAATATGTACTACATAATCTAAAGATGCAATTGAATATAAATCAGGTTAGATGTATGCAAACGGTCGTCCGACAGGGTATAAAATATAAAAGGGGTACTGTGGGCTATGCAAATAATTGTTATATGATTTAAATATGAATGTTGGTACTATGTATAATGGAACTAAATGAAACCTGGTATGTTCGAGCTATGAATCTAAAATGATATAACGGGACGTCGAAATGTTAAATGGAAATTATGGTATTAAATGTAAACTACAGGTTTAACGTGCACTCAAATGGGTATATAGTAATTTAAGTAGCGTATATAGTAATTTAAATAGCATGTAGCAAGTTTCACTTGCCTCGACGGATCGCGGAGCGGTAAACGGAACGTCTCACGTCGGCGAGAAAAGTCGCGACGCGTGCACGGTACACGGAAAGAGTCCAAACAATGCACAAAGGGATCACACGGGTCAGATATCCTCGCTGGGTCGTCGAGATCGTCGACGGCGCAACCGGATTCCGGCGAACACAAGAACCAGTGAGGAAACAAGGAAAAATGTACAAAGAAATGAAGAAGAGAAGAAGAGAAGAAGGGAAAGAGGAAGGGGAGAAGGAAACTCACTGTGGTTAGCGAAGATGGCCGTGAGGTGTCGACGTCGTCGACGGAGCTCCGGCGAGATAGCCGCAGAGGCCTCCGGCGAGGTAGTTTGGATGTTAGGGTTAGGTTAAGGTTCGGGTGTGAAGTTGTTGGGTTATAAGTACGGGGTTTTGGGTGCTGGAGGGAGAGCAGAGAAGAGGGAGGAGATGGCGATGACGATGTGAGGAGGGAGTCGGCGGCGACGAGGTGGCGGTGTTGGGTTAATGGCTGCAGTGGGTTTTCTGGGCTTGGAGGGGAAGCCGAGGAGAGGAAGGGGATGGGGTCGAGGAAGAAGGTGGGGATGAGGGCTAACGAGCGAGGTCGAGGGAGGAGGAAGCAGAGGAGTAAGGGTTAGGGTTTTCTTTTGGTGGGTTATCGTGGCGAGGGATGCATGGGATTTAAGCAGTTGGAGAAGGAGATAGAAGGGAGGTAAGGGTGACGGGATCTTCTTTCACCGCGATAGGAGAGAGAGAGGGACGCGAGATGAGAGAGGTAGAGAGAAACGGGAGGAGAGAGAAAGAAGAGGAGAGATATAATTGTTTGCTAGCGGGGGTGAGAGAGAAAGAGAAAGAGAGAGAAGGAGAAAAGGAAAGGAGAGAGGGGATAAGTGGGGCCCGGTAAAATAAAAAAAGGGTTTCCTGATTGGTTGAAAAAAATATAAGAGAAAGATAGTAGAGAGGGATGAAAATCTGCGCAGTTAAAGAAAATTGTAAAAGATTTAAAATTTAGTTTTAGGAAATCTATGGACTGAGAAAATATTTAGAAGTTAAATTTAAAATTCAAATAATTGAATTTTAGCGGGATGTAAAATAATTCAGAAAAGCGCCCGGGTCGGGTCCAAAATTTTGGATTTGAAATATGAAAATTATTAGCAAGTTCCAAAAATTAAAATGAAGGATTTTGTAACGGAAATGCATATCCCCAAGAGCGGACGCACGTACGTGCGCGTATCCATTCAAACGCTTCCGTTTCACTGAACGGGACGAGAACACGATGCAAGGACGCTACCACAGGGTTAGGGATACCATGCAGGCCATGACATATATTTTTAAATTATTTTAAATGACTTAAATTGTTATATGCAAAATATGTGATGTTAGGGTATTTCATAACTATAAAACAATAAGCTCAAGCAAGCGGGTCGAAAGAAAGTAGACGACCATTCACACCCACATAGTAAATGAATTAAACACCACAACCACACATACGGCAACAGAAATTGGTATAACTGAACTCGGTTGTTACATCTATGGAATAACAATGCAAAAACTTAACCAATGAGCTACAAAATTGTTCATACACATATTTAATAAGAATTAAATACATGATGTTGCTTAAAAAGAAAGTGGGCTTTTGGGCTCATAGATTTATTAAAGGAAATGAAAATGAAATTGGATTTGAGTTATGGGCTGGGTTAGGTCTTATGTTTAATTTGAAAAAAATGTTAAAATTTAGTTTTAAAGAAATGTGTGTGGGAAAAATAGATAGAAAAATAAAATAATATATTTATAAACACAAAATATACAGAAAATACTAAGAATAAATAAATACAATATTTTACTAAATAAAGAAAACACGAAGGTACAGTAATACTAGGGTCGTTACATTCTACCCTCCTTAAAATAATTTCATTCTCGAAATTACTCAAGAAGGTGTTGCAACAGAGTAAGGAAACATGATTAAGTTGATGTCGTCTTCGAGCTCCGTCGATTGTTACTCTTACCAATTGAGCTACTATATCAACGAGATACAAATAGAAACGGTGAATAAGAGTTAAGAATTCAAAAGTTTTAAGATGGACTTCAAGAAAACCGAAGGTGGAGTTCAAGATGGATTCAAGGAATATATAATGTAAAGAATGTTTTCAGTTGCTGTTTCTTGTGTCATATTGCTAAGGTTGTTCATGCAGATTGAACTGCATAGTATGGTTCCATACAGCTCGGACCTGCATGGACCGCTAACTAAACCTGTCATGCTCTGCTTCCCGGTATACGGGCAGAGAATGCGACGAGGCCGCTACGTATTTACTCTGAAGTAAATACGCTAAGCGTAACTAAGCAATATAAAAGGAATGTACACAAGAGACAAATGTAATGAAACAACAACTTTATTTATTCACATTTTTTTTACAATACATGGAAAAGTAAATACAACTGAATGAAAGCAATGCCTAAATATTGGCATAACAGAAATGAAAAGTACTGAAATAAAAATGTGTACAAAGAAGCTAGAGCTCTGGGTCGTAGGTAAGATGATCTAAGTCCTGACTGGTAGGCTTGATCTCCTGGGTGTCCAGATCAACTGACAACATTCCAAAGAAGAAAGAGAAGGAATGTCGTTAGCGAACAATCGCTCTGTAAGCCCCGAAGGTAAGGGAGAAATAGAAAAGACAGAGAGTAAGAGAGAGAGTGTGTAGCTTTTAAAGTTGTATTATATTGTTATACTGTTGTATTCATTAACGCTGTTGTTTGTAGCTTGGTACAGAAGGATGCCAGTGTATACGAGAGGAGTCTCTATATGCCAGAGACTAATGCAAATGGAAGTACAAGGCTCCATCGATAATACCACGGAACAACGACATGGGTGTAATTCCGTCTTATGGTTGCTGTCTCGTGCCACTTCTAACACCTTCCATACCAATCTACCCCTTAAACTTCGCGATATCATGATTGTATTGTTTGTATTGTATTGCAACTTGTATAGATTGTATGATAGGATGACTTGCCGAAACCATGATATCAGTAAATGAATGTAACTGGAGAATCATGTAAATGGAAGTATATCCATGGTTCGGTTCAGTCAATATAGACTGAATATATGTATTCATGTTGAATTGTAGTTTATACTTGAATCATATTCAAGTCAGATTATAATGAGACTCGGTCTGAGTCATAACAATTAGAAAAGAAATTATAGTCCTGATTGTTTTGATGTTATCGATAACCGCTGCATATGGGCGGCAGGATTTTTGTCTTTTTCAAAGATGATTACCGTGTTGATAACACCGTTGTTAAGTTTTCTACCTTAAATAGGCAAGCACCCACTTCTCCGGCTCCGTGAGGCTCAAGAGATTGGTCCCGCTTAAATATATATTTACTAGAGTCCTTAGGGTAATTTATAGAACTTGAGGGGTTTTTATGTAAAAATACTTTTGTATAATTTTAAAAATACATCCCAAGTATTTAATTATCATCTTTATGTACATACAACAATTTAATGATCAAGGTAAATATGTATACATGTTCGAATAGCATGAAATGGGTCAAGTATATTATTCGAGTAACTACCATAAACAATGTTGTAAAGAAATATTATGTACGACTAATCAATCAAGTCAATCAATTTTTGAATATAAACAAAAATATAGATCTAAGTGTTGTGCACGTGTGAGCTCCAGTCGTGCCTAAATATGACTACCGGTTTGGGAGATATACTCATTTTCGTTTTGTCGCGCAGAACAGATCAGAATCTGTCCAACACCGTCGCATATTTTTAAAACATAGTTTGAGTTAATTTCCATCAGGTTTCAGGTTACGCTTCTTATTAAAAAATTATAGGTATTTCATTATACTTATCCAAAACACCAAGATTCGCATGATTTAGATTTCTTAAACACTAGTTATGATCATTTTAATATCAGCGTTTAAAACAGAAATTCAGATTTCTGGACAGTAATTATATGTTATATTGCAAAGCTTATATCGGGTTGTTTCGTGCATTTCTAAGTAATTTAATATATATAAAATTATAGTTTTTTCATTTATACATCTACACATCTAAATTTTATCACGAACGGATATCGGGATTTCGAGTTATGTCCTATTTAAAAACAGTATGCGAATTAGGACATATTCTGTCTAGATCCGTCGCTTAATATTGTAACGCAGTTTTCTTTATCTTACGTTGGTTTTCAATAAAAACTTAAAACTAATAAAATATATATTATTTGATGTAGATATCTAAAACACCTGAGTTTGCTCAATTTGGATATCGGTATACCAAATTATGTGTTCTATAAGTTGACCAATAACTGCAGTTTTCTATTTTACGAACAGTGGATAAAAACGATATAATTCTTAAACCGTTAAGTGATTCGATCTAAATTTTTTACATCATGTAAAAAATAATATAATCTATCATATGTAAATTTCCTGAAATTTTCAGATGTAAAAATTAGTTTCTAAAAATTATTTTAAAAGTGAAGGTATTGATATGTCATATGTGTGAAATGAGAAAATCATGGTATTTATTCGTAACTTCATTTTTTTTACAAACTTTAAATAAAGTAATTTAAAAGACAACAACAAACGATGTAATTCTAATTAGTTACTATAAAATCTTAACATATGAATTGAGAATAATGAAAAAGACTTTACAAACTATATATTTGTGTATGTTTGTGTGTGTTCATTATTTATATATGTATCCATTTAATTAATTATTTAGAGACTATGATATCACAAGGGGAGTTTTTCATGGCAATATAAAAAAGATAAAGATAAAGAGAAAGAGAAAGAGGGAGGGAAAGAAAGAAGAGACTTACATACACAAGTCGGTATTGTCACCGGGTTTATCTATCCGCCGATAGCCTCGCGTTACTAGCGAGACCTTCTTGAAAATTTCTTCACGTTCTTCCTCTTGGACTCTAGGTGAAGAGGGAGAAGTGAGAGATAGAAAAATGTGAGGAAGGAAAAGATAGAGGATGAAAAATAAAGACGGTGTAATGGTGAATTATGTATAATAATATATGCATTCAATATGGGAATTAAAAGAGAAATGAAAGGTCACCATTCATTTTGGAAATGAAAGGTCTCATTTGTAAGTTATGAGAAGAATAAAAAATTGATAAAAAAAATAATTGCAAGAATGGGGATTTGAAAATGTGATCTTTGGAATAACAATGCAAAGACTTAACCAGTGAGTTATAAGGTTGTTCATACACATATTTAATAAGAATTAAATATATGATATTGCTTAAAAAAAAGTGGGCTTTTGCGCTCATAGATTTATTAAAGAAAGTAAAAATGAAATTGGATTTGAATTATAGGCTGGGTCAGGTCTTATGTTTAATTTGAAAAAAGGTTAAAATTTAGTTTTAAAGAAATGTGTTTGGGAAAAATAGATAGAAGAATAAAATAATATATTTATAAAAAACAAAATATACAGAAAATACTAAGAATAAATAAATACAATATTTTACTAAAGAAAAAAACACGAAGGTACAGTAATACTAGGGTCGTTACATTCTACCCTCCTTAAAATAATTTCGTCCTCGAAATTACTCAAGAAGTTGTTGCAATAGAGTAAGGAAACAGGATTAAGATGATGTCGTTATCGAGCTCCGTCAATTGATACTCTAACCAATTGAGCTACTATGCCAACGAGATACAAATATAAAGGGTGAATAAGAGTTAAGAATTCAAAAGTCTTGAGATGTACTTCAAGGAAACCGAAGGTGGTGTTCAAGATGGATTCAAGGAATATGTAATGTAAAGAATGTTTTCAGTTGTTGTTTCTTGTGTTATATTGCTTAGCTTGTTCATGAAGATTTAACTGCATGGTATGGTTCCATACAACTCGGACTTGCATGGGTCTCCAACAAAACCTGTCATGCCCCGCTTCTCGGTATACGGGCAGAGAATGCGGCGAGGCCGCTACTATTTACTCTGAAGTAAATACGTTAAGCGTAACTAAGCAATATAAAAGGAATGTACACAAGAGATAAATGTAATGAAACAACAACTTAATTTATTCACATTCTTTTTACAATACATGGAAAAGTAAATACAACCGAATGAAAGCAATGCCTAAACAATGACATAACAGAAATGAAAAGTACTGAAATAAAAACGTGTACAATGAAGCTAGAGCTCTGGGTCGTAGGCAAGCTGATCCAAGTCCTCGCTGGTAGGCTCGATCTCCTGGTTGTCCAGATCACCTGAAAACATTCCAAAGAAGAAAGAGAAGGAATGTCGTCAGCGAACAATCGACTCGGTAAGCCCCAAAGGTAAGGGAGAAATAGAAAAGACAGAGAGTAAGAGAGAGAGTGTAGCTTTTAAAAGTGTATTATATTGTTATACTATTGTATTCATTAACGTTTTTGTTTGTAGCTTGGTACAGAAGGATACCATGTATACGAGAGGAGTCTCTATATACCAGAGACTAATGCAAATGGAAGTACAAGGCTCCGTCGATAATACTACGGAACAACGGCATGGATGTAATTATGTTTTATGGTTGCTGTCTCGTGCCACTTCTAACACCTTCCGTACCAATCTACCCCTTAAACCCCGCGATATCTTGATTGTATTGTTTGTATTGTATTGCAACTTGTATAGATTGTATAATGGGATGACTTGCCGAAACCATGATATCAGTAAATGAATGTAACTGGAGAATCATGGATGTAACTGGAGAATCATGTAAATGGAAGTATATCCATATTTTGGTTCAGTCAATAAAGATTGAATATATGGATTCATCTTGAATTGTAGTTTGTACATGAATCATATTCAAATCAGATTATTATAATGAGCCTCAGTCTTAGAAAAGAAATTAAAGTCCTGATTGTTTTGATGTTATCGGTAACCGCTGCACATGGGCGGCAGCATTTGTGTCTTTTTCAAAGACGATTACCATGTTGATGACACCGTTGTTAAGTTTTCTACCTTAAATAGGCAAGCACCCACTTCTCCGGCTCCCTGAGACTCAATAGATTGGTCCCGCTTAAACCTATATTTACTAGGGTCCTTAGGGTAATTTATAGAACTTGAGGGGGTTTTATGTAAAAATACTTTTGTATAATTTTCAAAATACACCCCAAGTATTTAATTATCATCTTTACATACAACAATTTAATGATCAAGGTAAATATGTATACATGTTCGAATATCATGAAATGGGTCAAGTATATTATTCGAGTAACTACCATAAACAATGCTGTAAAGAAATATTATGTATGACTAATCAATCAAGTCAATCAATTTCTGAATATAAACAAAAATATAGATCTAAGTGCTGTGCATGTGTGAGCTCCAGCCGCGCCTAAATACAACTACCGGTTTGGGAGATATACTCATTTACGTTTTGTCGCACAGAACAAATTAGAATCTGTCCAGCACCGTCGCATATTTTTAAAACATAGTTTGGGTTTATTTCCATCAGGTTTCAGGTTACGATGATTATTAGAAAATTGCAGTTCTTTCGATATGCTTATCCAAAACACCAAGATTGGTACGATTTGGATTTCTTAAACTCTAGTGATGATCATTTTAACATCAGCGTTTAAAACAGAAATTCAGATTTCTGGACAACAATTATATGTTATATTGCAAAGCCTATATCAGATTGTTTTGCGCATTTTTAAGTAATCTAATATACAGAAAATTATAGATTTTTCATTTATGCATCTACACATCTGAATTTTGTCACGAACAGATATCGGGATTTCGAGTTATTTCCTATTTTAAAACAGTGTGCGAATCATGACATATTTTGTCTAGATCCGTCGCTTAATATTGTATCGCAGTTTTCTTTATCTTACGTTGGGTTTCAATAAAAACTTAAAACTAATAAAATATAGATTATTCGATGTAGATTTCTAAAACACCCGTGTTTGCTCAATTTGGATATCTGTATACCAAGTTATGTGTCCTAAAAGTTGACCAATAACTGCAGTTTTCTATTTTACGAATAGTGAATAAAAACGATATAATTCCTAAACCGTCAAGTGATTCGATCTAAAAATTTTACAGCATGTACAAAATAATATAATCTATCATATGTAAATTTCCTGAAATTTTCAAAAATAAAAATTAATTTCTAAAAATTATTTTAAAAGTGAAGGTATTGATATGTCATATGTGAGAAATGTAAGTCCATGTCACGCACTCCACTAACTTGCGGGAATGCGGAATATATGAAAAACGATTATCAAAACTTCGTAACATGGACTTGAGCGCATGAATCGTATCTAAATCATTACTAACATACTACGAGAGGTTTAACTACTCGGATTCGAAGTTATACCCACGTTACTTGTCCTTCGGGTCTTCATCGCTGTCCTCTACTCCTCGTAGGATGTTTGGAACGTCGACACTTCAACGGCTTCCTCGAGTCAAAAACGATCCACCCGAGTGCTCCTATTCCAAGCTTAATCTCTAACTTGAGATAACTAGATTTCTTTAGTTGCTAATCAAAGTGACCTAGGTGATATAGAGTATGGATATGGATTAATTAGTCTATCTAATCCTTGATCTCAACACATGAGGGGTAGGATTAGGGTTTGAAGAGAGAGCTTGAGGAGAGAGAAGGTGAGCATTAGAATGAAAATGAAAATGTTTCTCACTTCTAATATATTATGAAGCATAAAGAATTATCAAATGAATAATTCAAATGCATTATCATCATGCTTCATTAAATATATGCAATGAATCATCAAGTGAGTCATTAAGCAATAAATGCTTCATTAACTCACTTGAATGATTCATCTAATGAGTCACAAATGCATTTAATGTAAATGCCATCTAAACCCTCAAGTCACCATGCTTCTAGAAACTTCCCATCAAATTACGAGAACACCCCTCCTATCAGTGAAAACATGGAAAAACTTTAGACTGCATAAATCCAATAACCCGATACTAGAATCTGGCTTAAACCAAAGCCGGCTAATAAAAACTGTCCGAACGTCGTACGTGCGTTTAAACGCGTATGCGTCCGAACCCTTGTCGTAAAACCATACGACCTCTATATCGTTTCGCCTGGAGCAGGGGAACTCTCTGTGTGGGACTCTAAAGACTCGACACTACGCTGGCAGTGGGTTTAACCACAGACCGCAAGCGGCACTAGCTGTATGTAACGGTCCCCAGGTAGATGTCAATAAGAAGGCCGATGAGGAAAACCCATCCGAACTCCTACTGAGTCTGTCTGTGACAATATCCGCGCAGTCCGGTCTGTTCGTCTAAGAGTATCGTATGTATGGTCTAGGGAGGTGGTAAGCGTCAGACCCCTAATAACCGTACAAGTCATGCCGGTATGGCTCAAAACCATGCGAGAATCTACTGATCAGTCCACCAGTAATTCTCAATCAGCTCTGGCCAGGGACTTATGGTAATGACCAACCGATCACAGTACGATATCAACTCCCTATACCGGGAGAGACGAATCCCTAACAGTCACTCACTGCCACCATGTGGCTCGGGACTGTGCCCAACTAAAACCTGTTTGCACGACTCTTTTGAGCCGTGGTAGGGTAGTAATCAAAGCACAGTGGGAACTCACATGAGACAAATGGTGACCTTAAGTCAACAGACTATCTGCACACATGTCACCTGAGAACTGCTATCTGACATTAGGTATAATACCATCCAGTCACTTCTCCTGCAAGTCCTGTCCGGTGTACCCGTAATCCAACGAGCATCTGTATACTATCTCCAGTACGACGTACTGATGGCTGTGGGACAGACCATCTCCCCAACTGGGATGAGAAGCGTACACACTAGTCTACTCCGGAGTATCGATGCCCTGTCTCGATAATCCTACGACTAGGGATAAGTATAGGATGTTGCTTATAGACTACCCGGCCCCCACTAGTGTGACTGACATCACAACGCTGGTAATCAAGCAAAGATCCTAAGGGCTCTACTAATATGTATAAGCGATACGTTACATATTAAAGTAGACAAAACCAAGTAGCATACTACCATGTTTAGCAAGACTGTTATATAACTGTGAATATCCCAAGCTTCCATTAAGTAATATACAACCTAGTATGATACAATAATGGCCCTTAGGGCATATACACTAACAATCTCCCACTTGCACTAGGGCCATGAGCTGGCATATCGTAGACCTATCATCTCGAATAGCCTCTCGAACTGCGTCTGAGGAATGGCCTTTGTGAATGGATCAGAAATGTTATTCTCCGTCTATATTCTTTTCACCTCGATCTCCCGGCGATGTACAATCTCCCTGATTAGGTGATACCGCCTTAAGATGTGTCTGGACTTCTGATGGGACCTGGGTTCCTTCGCTAAAGCTATAGCACCGTTGTTGTCACAATACAGAGGTATTGGACCAACACTGGTAGGAATCACCTGAAGTTCTGTGAGGAACTTCTTCATCCAGACAGCTTCTTTTGCGGCATCGCAAGCAGCTATGTACTCCGTTTCCATTGTTGAGTCAGCAACGGTCTCCTGCTTGGAACTCTTCCAACAGACCGCCCCTCCATTGAGGGTAAAAACATAACCCAACATGGATTTGGAGTCATCCTTGTCACTTTGGAAGCCGGAGTCGGCAAAGGCCTCTATCTGGAGGTCTTTTCCGCCATACACCAAGAAAATCTCCTTAGTCCTCCTCAGGTACTTGAGAATGTTCTTTACTGCTATCCAGTGCTTCTCCCCTGGGTTTGCCTGATACCGGCTTACAACGCTCAATGCGTATGCTATATCTGGTCTGGTACATAACATCGTATACATTATAGAGCCTACCGCTGAAGCGTAGGGTATAATTGACATGCGACCCCTTTCTAAATCAGTCTTGGGAGACATCTCTTTGGAGAGGGTGATTCCGTGACAAGCCGGTAGGTTACCATGCTTAGAATCTTCTTTAAGTGGACGGCAGCGCTCCGGCCGTCTTTCCGAGGCCAAAATGCGGAATCAAAAACTTTTCTATAAACTAGAACCGGCGCTACCGCGTACTTTGAACCTGGATCGGGCCATTAATCTAATGCTAGCTAACTAGAGAAGGGGTAGAGAGATATACCGAGCGATCCGTGTCCTTCGGTCTTCTCGTCGTCATCTCGATCTCCCCGTGGAATCTCCGGTCTTCATCTCCTCGTCGGAAGGGCACCACATCGCCGGGTTCTTTTACGGGCTCCCACCTCTGGACCGAGGCAACTCGGACACGAAGTTGGCGAGTCGACGTGTCCAAGAATGTTGTAGGATAGTGTAGAACTCTTTTGTCTCAATGGGGTTAAGGAAGTTGCCATATTGATGTGGAGGAAGAGTAGTAAGCCTTTTTAGATGAACTAGAGAATTTTATGGCAAGCAAAACAGATCAATTTCACTTCTCAAATTTTGGACAGCCCCCTCCTCAAGAAATGGCCGGCCAAAACTAAAAGGAATGAGAGGAGGGAGTGAGCCCAATCATGCAAGAAAAGAGAAAAAAGGTGATGATGATTAGGAATCATCATCACAACAAAGTCCATACTAATCCTCATCATACATCTCATCACAAAAGTCAAGCAATGATTAACCAAGGAAGTCAAAGGATGGTGGAACCATCATGAACCACCCTCTTACAAAAAACACCTTCCACTTTGCTAATTTGCACATTTGCAAAAAAAACCCTCCATACCAATTTTCAGCCAAAGAAGGAACAAAGGAAAAATGGCCGAAACGGAAAGCAAACTGGCAACTTCAAAAAACCAATCCCGTAATAAATTACAGGAAATCCCCGCGACCGTATATACATACCCGCATTTGTATTCCGACCGAATACAAATGCAAAGGGACAAAATCTACACTGTACAATACTAGGATCCGGCTTAAACCAAAGCCCGCTAGTATTATCCGTCCGATCATGATCCGTGCAATACCGCACGTACATGATCGAACCCTGTCATATATCCATACGGCCTCTACAGCGTTTCGCCCGAAACTTGAGCAACTGTCTGTGGGGGACTCTAAAGACTCGTCAACACCTTGGTTGTGGATTTAACCACTAGCACGTCAGAGATATTAGCCATACGTAACTAGCTACCAGGTATTGACCAAAAGGAACGTCGATGAGCGAACTCATCCTGACACCCTACTGAGCCTGTCAGTGACAATATCCGTACAGTCTGGTCTGTTCGTCTATGAGCATCGCATGGCGGGCCTAGGGAGTTGGAAAAGTCAGACCTCCAAAAGCAGTACAAGTCGTGTCGGAGTGTAGCCCAGAACACCCTGAGATACTACTGGAATACCTACCAGTAAATCTCCTGCCTTGGCCAAGGACTTCGTGTAATGGCTCTCCTAGACACAGCGCGACCTCACCCCCAATACCGGGAGAGACGAACCCCTGCAGATCCGCTCACTGCCTCCATATGGCTCGGGACTGTACCCAACTAAAACCTGTTTGCACGACTCCTTTGAGCCGTGGTAGGGTAGTAATAAAAGTACAGTGGGAACTCACACGAGACAAATGACGACCTCAGGTCGATGAACTAACCTGTACACATGTCACCAGGGAACTGCTATCTGACGTCAGGTATAAGACCAACTAGCATGTTCCCGGCGAGTCCTGTCCGGTGTACTCATAACCCAATGAGCACCTGTATACATCTTAGGTGAATCAACTGACACCAGTGGCTTGTGAGACCGGCCACCGCCCCTCTTCGGGGTCTCGACTGTATACACTAGTCTACTCTAGAGTATCGATGCCCTGTCTCGAAAACTCCCACGACCAGGGACCTTTTAAGGATGTGCTTATAGACCCCAGCTCTCACGTATATGATCGCCATCATACTGCTGGCCGTCAAGCAAGAATCCTAAGGGCTCTATCAACGCGCAATAGTGACCTGTAAGGTCACCTAAAGCAGTACACGATGATAAAGATAAATCAGATAGCATACTATCATCTTGAGTAAGACTGTCCTACCGGCATAGGTCCTCCCTCAATCATTGCAATCACGTGCCTGTGATCCAATAATTGACTCCGAGGGCACTATACCCAACAATCTCCCACTTGCACTCAAGGCTAATTATTGCGATGTCGCATACTCACAGCCCATGTGATACCGAACACCCAACTCCTCTACTAATCAGCCTCACAAAACCCGTTTGCGAAACTATTGTGTTCGAGAAATAGCCTCAGTGAGTGGATCCGCTCTGATGTTTTTTCTATGTCTCTCTTTATCTCAAGTTCGCGGAGAAAGCTATCTCCCGAAATGAGCAATACCTGTCTTAGAATATGTCTGGATATCTGATGGGACTTAGCTTATAAATGAACTCCAAATCCAAACTTCTTAGACTGTATCGTCAACTGAACTTAATCAGTATCCTGCGTAATGCCTCCCTCAGTGTCCGCTTGGATCACCTGTCCAAAACACTGCCCCTCGTCAGAGGGAAAACTATAACTCTGATAGTCACTCTGTCATCCATGTCACATTGGAAGCCTGGAATGATAACTGTCTCCCGAATGAGGCTGTCGTCAGCATATCCCTAGAACATCCACTTGTGTTCTAAAACTGCTTTCTAATGTTTCTCCAGGATTGGATTAATATCAACTTACTGCATCTACTGCAAAAACAACATCTGGTGTGGTACTTGGCATCTCATGATTGACTCAATTGCCTAAGCAAGTGATCTGCCAATCATATACATCCCTCTCCCCTTTAGTCTGTAAGACACCTTTAGAGAGGGTGACTCCATCACCTGCAGGTACACTACCGTGCCAGGAGTCGTCCATTCTAAAACACTTTTAGAATGCTGTCTAAGTACCCAGATTGGGACACTTCCCAAATCTAGATCTCAAACCATAGATCTAATAACCAGAATGTCTGATATAATGTCTAATTCTTATGTGGAGAAACCACTGTGTGACAACCAAAGTACAACCGATCGTAGTATAGGAATTTCACTTCCTACTCTGTGTATGTCATCCAAATACCAGGACATCACACCCTACTACCTTCTTAACAGATCCATCCCTTATTCTGATGAAGTCAAACCTATGACTGTCACATCAGAAATAGATGATCTATCTCCGCTATATCTGCTTTAGTTTATAAATAGACATAAGGCACTTGTCCACCATGCTTCCGCTGCTCCCACTGACTACGACAACCCTCTGGCAGAGTCATATACACGTGCACTTCTAAAGCTAGTTTAGAATGACGGTATACTCATCCTCTTGCCGGGTCTCACAGTCTGGAACAACAGCAATGGCAAGTCAGGGTAAACAAGAACCTCCCTGTCACCGTCCTTGAGGCTACCGGAGTACCTCTCGGGTGCCTGAGGTTACCCACCATATCTGCGGAGTGGCCAATGGAATATCAAACCAGATTGAATCTTTAGGTTCTTATCAAATTTTCAGTAATCGTTTGCGGTTCTGGATTCACTTCCAGTTCTACTATACTCCCACTACTGTTTTCTGAAAAAATCCATTTTTGTTAAAACTGTGGCGAGTCAAGAACAATATCACTATTGATCTTCCAGATGGTAGAAAGTCAACCCTCGTCATAGCCTGGGTCAACCCACAAATAGCCATTACAGAAACGTGCCTTGAGTTATCCGGAGTCTGGTTTTAAGCATAAGCCGGACAACTCCCCGTATCTTAACATCGTTAAGATATGAACTGTTCTATATCCAATACAGAAACAGAGGCACTGATTTAATTGAACCAGATTCAAATCATGCAGCTGTCTTCAGTGCATGTTAACTAAATGGAGAGAGGGCGATCATCATTACTCAACTTAGGAATGTATCCAGATACGAGTAACCTGAAAGAGAAGCTTGTTCTCTTAAAACCATTACTATGAACTGAATACTATACACAAGTATCTACATCCTCGATCACCTTGAAGAATCCCGATACTTGCAGCATCTGGTTCTCTACTCTATTCATATATCTATAACTTCTCAAAACTTGGACCTTGCATTTCTACGAAACACATGTCTAAGAACTAGAGAAGTCACAAGTAAACAGAATATAGTACGAGGACCAAGCCCTCTGTCCTAATGGACACTGGACAACATATAATACTTTGTATAAGTCCCCTGAGTCCAATAACTCATTCGCTGTGTGTCGTAGGTTGAAAACTGTACTTATGGTTAAGAAGAATTACACCGTTGTTTAATACTCCTTACCTAACCATCCACTGATATAGGTAAATGTCATGGACGTAATTTCAAAAAGGTATATCTCACTCTATAAAAATAGACGTACAGATATATCAATTTGAAATTGGTGCATAACAGCGGATATTCAAAACCAAATATTTGCCGTCCGGCAAACAACCCAGGTGGTTTCCTCAAATATCACCAATTACAACGAATTCCGATATAATGAGGACAATCACCTAATTCCCAATAACTTACTCCCACTCATCATCTGTAAAACCATACAGATGTGAGATTCATACCTGATAAATATATACCCTGGAGCAAGTGTCTAATTGGGAAATCAGTTTTCCTTTAACAGTACACAGTGAAACTGAAATATTGAAATGTTTCGTAGGGGTATCCTGGTATTCCTAGTAATGCCTCTTCCATTATCCAGATTCACAACTGTAACCGTATATTTCTATGACATCTCTCCACATCTCTTCATATGTCTTTAGTCATTACCTTCTGCACACCCCTTTAGGCCAAATGGTTTTCTTCCTTCCCTACCGTTCGGCACCAGCCTATGGTTTGGAAGAAGACTATCCAATAAGCATAATGGGTGTACTTTCCTAATCCTAGGAGCACTCGCAATGCGAGAGAAGGTGAAGATAAAAGACAACCGAATAAACCTTATTCCTATTTCTCCTGAACCAGAATCCCCGAACTGGAACAAGTTCCTTTCGAGTTCGTATATAACCATACGATGGAGTATCCAAATAACTATGGATCTTCGTAGTGATACGGAGTGTCCTGGAGAAATACAAAGGTGAAGTGGGAGTGGTAATGAAATACTTGGTTTGGTCGTGAATAGCAGTCGCAATTTACTTTGCCCTCCTTCTAATCCCTTTATTTGTCTTAACTTAATACCTTCTGTACACCACACTTAGGTTAATCGGCTTTCTTCATTCCCTACCGTTCGGCACCAGCCTAAGGTTTGGAAGAAGACTATCCAATAGGCGTAACGGGTGTACTATCCCCTAATCCAAGGAGTACTCGCAACCTGAGAGAAGATAAAAGAAAAAGACAACTGAATAGTCCTAGTCGTTTTCTCCAGAACCGGAAACCATCCTCGAATAAATTCCTTCGAGTTCGTATATAACCATATGATGGTTTTATCCAATGGAAGTGGACATTCGTAGTAATACGGGGTGTCCTGGAGAAAAAGGGTAAAAGTAGGAGTGGCAATGAGGTATGCAACTCTGACAATCCAAAAAGCCAGTGTTTAAGAAGGTTCGGTTAATTTGGTCACCGAGTCATAGTCTAGGTCGGGTCATGGTCGCTGCCAAAGAGAGAGAGAAAAGAAACACTCAGCGTGCACTCTAACCTAAATCAGAATGGTTGTCTTTTTATCGAATCAGGAAACCTCCTACTGTAACGTCAAATTCTCCTCCAAACCTGAAAGAAGAATTAGTCGGGATCACCCGAGGAGTAAACCAACTCATCAGTGGGAATCGGGATCCAACTATCATCGTATGATAACGTGATGGAATCCACTCACGTTATCACACTCCAGAAGGTATGCACATATCTGGTAAGTTTCAGTTTCTTTAGAAACTCCCGATATGATTTTTGCCCCATACTCTTATGACCTTGACTAAGGCCAACAAATCATAAGTCACATGTCAAGTTGTACCCGTCATTGTCCAGGTTAATTTGAACCCACCCGTACAAGCCCTTGACTAGGGCCAACAAGCCTGTACGACTGTCCCAAACCAACGCATCTATCTATGCAGCAGAAAGGTAACAAGCAGCTACCATACACTATGCCTTGACTAAGGCCAACAAACATAGCATGAATATTACGTGCTACCCGTCTAAAATGACGGAGGACTACGAATGGTTTTTGGCGAAAAACCTTTAACGTAATGAACTTGATATCGTTGAAGGAACTGGATAGCTTTATAAAAATATAGTGGCGAAAACCTTTATTAAAGAGGTCACTCCCGGTGAAGGGATCTCGGCTCTTTCCCCGTAGAATGAGGTGCAGGATATTTCAACTGAATACCACGATGTAAAGAAAAAGGCAATCGGCTATAGTGAAGTTATTACCCTGACGCAAACTTCTGTCCAAAGGGTCACTCCCGGTGAAGGGATCTCGGCCCTTGCCTCTTCGACTGAGGTGCTGGATATTCATAACCGTATACCACTGTGCAAAACAAAAATGAACGTCCTTGCAATAACAACTTTTTGAAAAATTGTTCCAACAACATCAGATTAGGTTTGTTTAGCTTGCATTGATCCTGTTGGAGATAGTGCCCTCAGAGTCAATTATTGGATCGCAGGTACGTGATTGCAATGATTGCGGAGGACCTATACCGGTCGGACAGTCTTACTCGAGATGATAGTATGCTATCTGGTTTTCCTTTATCAGTCGTGTACATGTTCAGGTGACTGATTACATGTTACACTTTGATAGAGCCCTTAGGATCTTGCTTTACTACCAACAGTATGATGGCGATCATATACGTGAGAGTTGGGTAGTTTATATGCATATCCTTAATTGTGGTCCCTAGTCGTGGGAGTTTCGAGACAGGGCATCGATACTCCGGAGTAGACTAGTGTATACAGTCGAGACCCCGATGAGGGGCGGTGGCCGGTCTCACAAGCCACTGGTGTCAGTTGGATCACCTAAGATGTATACAGGTGCTCATTGGGTTATGAGTACACCGGACAGGACTCGTCTGGAACCTGCTAGTTGGTATTATACATATCGTCAGATAGCAGTTCCCTGGTGACATGTGTACAGGTTAGTTCATTGACCTGAGGTCGTCATTTGTCTCGTGTGAGTTCCCACTGTGCGTTGATTTCTACCCTACCACGGCTTAAAGGAGTCGTGCAAACAGGTAGTTTTTGGGTACAGTCCCGAGCCACATGGAGGCACGTGAGCGGATCGGCAGGGGATTCGTCTCTCCCGGTATTGGGGGCGAGATCGTGCTGTGTCTAGGAGAGCCATTACACAATGCCCACGGCCGTGGCAGGAGATTTACTGGTAGGTACTCCAGTAGTATCTCAGGGTGTTATTGGGCTACACTCCGACATGACTTATACTGCTATTGGGGGTCTGACGTTACTAGCCCCCTAGGCAGATATGCGATACTCATAGACGAACGGACCGGACTGTATATACATTGTCACTGTTAGGCTCAGTAGGGTTTCTGGATGAGTTTGCTCATCAGCCTCCCTTGAGGTCAGTCCATGGGCAGCCGTTACGCATAGCTAGTGCTGCTGACGGTTTGTGGTTAAACCTACTGCCAGGGTACTGACAAGTCATTAGAGTCCCCCACAGACAGTTTCCTAAGTTCGGGCGAAACGTTGTAGAGGCCGTATGGTTTTATGGTAGGGTTCGGAAAATGCACGTGCGTTTACGCACGTGTCATTTTTCGGGCAGATGATACTGGTCGGTTTTGGTTTAAGCCGGATCCGAGTATTATATTGAGTAGATATAATATCTTTGTCTCAGTTGCATTTGTATTCGGTCGTAATACAAATGCGGGTATATTTATACAGTTACGGGGTTATCCTGAAATTCGTTTCGGGATCACTTTTGGAAGTTGCCAGTTTCCAGTTTTCTATCAGCCGTCTTTTAACATTCGGTTAAAGACGGATTTATCTTTTCTTTGGAAGAGTGTGGATGCTTCTAGAAGGTTCTAGAAGCGGTGAGGTGTTATTGTTTCGTTGGTTGCTTTCTTTGTGTTCACACTGTGTGTTCACACTAGATATTTATTTGTGTTCACACTAGATATTTATTTGTGTTCACACTAGATATTTCCTTATGGTTACTCTCTTGTTCCTACACTCACCTCCCTCCTCACTCCTATAAGATGGCCGGCCCCTCCTCTCTCTCACTCACACACTTGATGTTTCATTTGGTAAAAAGATTATGATAGATTTTGAGGTGTATGGAAATTTCATTGCTCATTTCATTCCATCACCCGAATCAATTGGCAACTTCATTAACCGTTCGTCCACAGCTTTGGACGGAACGAGACAAAGTCTTCTACTCATTCTCTACATCATTCTTTGTCATCTCTTTTGGCAAACTTGACGATCGAGTTGCCTCGAGTCAGAGGTGGGAGCCCGTTTAAGGAATCGTCGACGTGGTGCCACCTGGACGAGCAGATCGGAGATCGAAGAGATCGGAGCAGCCGCAACGGAACATGGGATGATGGTTAAAGAACGAAGGACTCGGATTGTTCGGTATAACCTTTCTACACTCTTTACAGTTTGTTAGTTTAGCAATAATGGCAGATCCGGGTGAAAGTATACGATAGCGCCAGTTAAAAAGTTTTTGTTCCGCATTTGGCGTCTGTAGACGGCTGGGGCGCTACCGTAGACTTACAGTGGTATCAGAGCCTCACCATTATGCTATACTAACTTGTGTTAACGCGTTTAAAATATCGATCGAACCGGAAATCAAAAACTGCAAAATTCAAGTTCACAGTTTCTGTCGATTTTAAATGGAGTCCTAAAATTATTCTACATATCACAGAAATCTGTGCAGGGTTTTTTAAGCACACCGACCAAATTTGGGCAAGTGATTCGACTATACTGCCGCGGAATCGCGGCCAAACCCATGGTTTGGCCGCGCATCCGCGGCCATTATATTGAATCAATGCACCAAATTTGCACAGTGTCTTCTCTGTTGGAATTTGGGGTTTTTGGTATATATCTTTTGGGCCTAGATTTTGTTACTGTTCAACAGATATTCGTGGGGCCCACTTCGTGATATTTAGTCGATCGAAATTTAAACATGTTAGTTTTCAGTACTTACATTATATCTCCGACCGGGAATGTCATTTGATCGGTAAACCGCGTCTGATTGCTATAGTTCTTTTAGACGGGTTTGCGAACGTGGCATTCGCGTTGATGTTCAGTGTTGTGCTGTGATGTTGCGGTTTTGTCGTGGTGGATAGTAGTGTGCAATGGTAGTGCAGTTTGGATTTATTTGTACATTTGATATTGCGGGGCGAGCGTCCAACATGTGGACTGCCGTCACTGCCTGTTGTATAATATTCTTTTGGGGCACGACCAGGTTGCGGTCGATGTACCTGTTGTACTATTTTTCATTATTGTACTAGGTTTTGCCCCGCGACGGAGTGCACGGATAGCCGGGTTCTGGATGGCAATGGGTCCGCATCTCATGGCTTTGAGAGGCAGAGGGGCCCCACTCTAAAATTGGCAGACTATTCGCCGCACTCGTAGGGGGTACAGGTTGACCCAAGGAGGGGTGCCCAAGATTACCGGATTCCGTGAAGTGCAGGGTGGTCCATTCACTTTGCTGTAGGGGGATGCCTCGCTTCAGGTTTTGGCGGGTAACTTGCCGCACCCGTAGGGGTCTAGGTTTCATTGCACAGGCTATCCACACGACAGGGGAACGTCGGGTTTCAGCAGCGGCTCTATGAAACCCGGGGATCCCAGATTATCTGTATTGTTCTGTGATGCTTATTACTTTTCTGTAATGTTGCATATTATCACGCCTGGAGCGATTATTGTATATTGGTTTATATACTATTAGATGTTGTATATGTTTTACACCCGCGCTAGTTCAGTCTCCGCTCTGTCGTTAGTTAAGTAACCTAACGGGTGATGACGGGACCCAGTGACGAATGCGGATGGCATATACGTACATTTTATTTTCGTTCTTTTCTGATGTGATTATTTGATGGGACTGCGTTGATTCTGATCAATGCAGAGGAAAACAAACCTGTTTATAGTTGTTGGAACAAATTTAAAAAGTGTTATTGCAAAGACGTTTCCTTTTGTTTTGCATAGCGGTATTCAGTGGAATATCCTGCACCTCATTCGACGGGGCAAGGGCCAATATCCCTTCACCGGGACTGACCCCTTGGGCAGAAGTTTGCGTCAGGGTAATAACTTCACTATAGTCGATTATAAGTTGCTTTGCATCGCGGTATTCAGTGGAATATCCTGCACCTCATTCCACGATGAAAGAGCCGAGATCCCTTCACTGGGAGTGACCTCTTTAGCAAAAGGTTTTTGCCACTATATTTAAAAAAAAGCTATCAGGTTTCTTCAGCGATATCAAGTTCGTTACGTTAAAGGTTTTTCGCCAAAAACCAGCCGTAGCCCCCCGTCACTTCTTTTGGGTATTCAGTAGTATTCAAGCCATGCATTTTAGCCAAAGTTAAGGCATAGTGTTTGGTAGCTGCTGGGTATTCATTTGTTGCATAGATAGATGAGTTGGTTTGGGACAGTCGTTCTGCCATTTGGCCAAAGCCAGGGGCATGTGCGGGTGGGTTCAAATTGACAAGATAGTGACGGGTAGAACTTGGCATGTGACTTATGACATTTTGACTAAAGCCAAGGTTATAAGAGCATGGGGCAAAAATCATATCGGGAGTTTCTAAAGAAATTGAAACTTGCCAAGTATGCGCATACCTTCTGGAGTATGAGTAACGTGGATGCATTCCATCACGTTATCATGCGATGAGAGTTGGATCCCGATTCCCACTGATGAGTTGGTTTACTCTTTGGGTGATCCCGATTGATTCTTCTATCAGGTTTGGAGGAGAATTTAACAGGACAGTGGGAGGTTTCCGGATTAGATAAAGTGATAACCATTCTGATCTAGGTTAGAGTGCACGCAGAGTGTTTCTTTTCTCTCTCTCTCTGGCAGAGACCTTTGACCGACCCTAGACTATGACTCAGTGACCAAGTTGACCGAACCTTCTTAAAATACTGGCTTTTGGATTGTCTGAGTTGCATAAGTCATTGCCACTCATTCTTTTACCCTTTGAATTTCTCAGAACACCCCGTATTACTACGGACATCCACTTCCATTGGATAGATCCATCGTATGGTTATATACGAACTCGAAGGGACTTCTTCGAGGATGGATCCAGGTTCAGGAGAAATAGAATTGGTTTATTCAGTTGTCTTTTATTATCAGCTTTTCTCAGGTTGCGAGGGCTCCTTGGTTTAGGAGAGTACACCTATTACGCTTATTGGATAGTCTTATTCCAAACCATAGGCAGGTGCCGAAAGGTAGGGAATGAAGAAAACCAATTAGCCTAAGTAGGGTGTGCAGAAGGTAATATGTAAAGACAAAATAAAGGGATTAGAAAGAGGGCAAAGTAAATTGCGACTGTTATCATTCACGACCAAATCGCGTACATCGTCGCCACTCCTACTTCACCTTTAAAAGAATAAGGTATTATTCAGTCGTCTTTTATCATCACCTTCTCTCAAGATGCGAGTACTCCTTGATTTAGGAGGGTACACCTATTATGCTTACTGGATAGTCTTCTTCCAAACCATAGGATGGTGCCGAACGGTAGGGAAGGAAGAAAACTATTTAGCCTAACGATGGTGTACAGAAGGTAATGACTAAAGACAAATAAAGGGATTTGGAGAGATGAAAAAGAAATATACGGTTAAAATCATGAATTGGATTATGGAAGAGGCATTACTATGAATACCAGGATACCCCTACGAAACATTTTCATGTTTCAGTGCATTGTTAAAGCAAAACTGTTTTTCCGATTAGATACTTACTCCAAGGGTATGTATTTACCAGGTTTCATTCTCATATCTGTATGGTTTTACAGATGATGAGTGGGAGTAAGTTATTGGGAATTAGGCGATCATCCTCATTATATCGGAATTCGTTGTAATTGGTGATATTTGAGGAAATCGCCAGGGTACAGTTTTCAACCTACGACGCACAGGTTTTGAGTTGCTTAAACTCAGCGGACTTATACAGAGTATTGTATGTTGTCCAGTGTCCATCAGGACAAAGGGGTAGGTCCTCGTACTATGTTCTGTTTACTTATGACTTCTTTAGTTTTTAGACAAGTGTTTCGTAGAAATACAAGGTCTAAGTTTTGAGAAGTTGTGGGTATAAGAATAAAGTAGAGAACCAGGTATCACAAGTATCGGGATTCTTCAAAGAGATCGAAGATGTAGATTCTTGTGATTGGTATTCAGATGATAGTGATGATTTTGAGAAACGTGTTTCTCTTTTAGGTTACTCATAATTGGATGGATTCCTAAGTTGAGTAATGCTGATTAGCCTTTTTCCATTAAGGTGATATACACTGGAGACAGCTGCATGATTTGAATCTGGTTCCAATTAAATAAAGTGCCAAAGTTTCTATATTGGATATAGAATAGTTCGTACCTTAAAAGATGTTAAGGTACGGGGAGTTGTCCAGCTTATGCTTAAAACCAGACTCTGGATAACTCAGGGCACGTTTCTGTAATGGCTGTTTGTGGGTTGACCCTGGCTATGACGAGGGTTGATATTCTACCATTTGGAAGATCAATAGTGATATTGTTCTTGACTCGCCACAATTTTAGTAAAATGGATTTTTTCAGAAAACAGTAGTGGGAGTATGGTAGAACTGGAAGTGATTCCAGAACCGCAAACGATTGCGGAAAAATTTAATAGGACCTATATATTCAATCAGGTTTGACATTCCAATAGCTACTCCGCAGATATGGTGGGTAACTTCAGACACCCGAGAGGTACTCCGGTAGCCTCAAGGACGGTAACAAGGAGGTTCTTATCTACCCAGACTTGACACTACTGTTGTTCCAGGCTATGAGACCCGGAAGGAGGGTTGTCATAGTCAGTGGGAGCAGCAGAAGCATAGTGGGCAAGTAGCTTATGTCTATTTATAGACTTGAGCAGTTATAGCGGAGATAGATCATCTAATTTTGATGTGACAGTCATGGGTTTGACTTCAATCAGAATAGGGGATGGATTTGTTAAGAAGGTAGTAGGGTGTGATGTCATGGTATTTGGATGACATACACAGAGTAGGAAGTAAAATTCCTATACTACGATCGGTTGTACTGTGGTCGTCACACAGTTGTTTTCTCCAGACAGGATATGGATATAATATTTGACATTCTGGTTTCTAGATCTATGGTTTTAGATCTGGATTTGGGTAGTTTCCGAATGTGGGTACTTTAACAGTATTCTAATGGTTTTTAGAATAGATGACTCCTGGCATGGTGGTGTACCTGCAGGTGATGGAGTCACCCTCTCTAAAGGTGTCTTACAGACTAAAGAGGAGAGGGATGTGCATGATTAGCAGATCACTTGCTTAGGCAATTGAGTCAATCATGAGATGTCAAGTACCACACCAGATGTTGTTTTTGCACTAGATGCAATAAGTTTGTATTAATCCAATCCTGGAGAAACATAAGGAAGCAGTTTTAGAACATAAGTACATGTTCTACGGATTTGATGACGGCAGCCTCCTTCGGGAGACGATTATCATTCCAGGTTTCAAAGGTGACATGGTTGACAGAGAGATTGTCAGAGTTATAGTTTTCCCTCTGATGAGGGACAGTATTATGGACATGTGGTCCAAGAGGATATTGTGGGAGGCTTGGTGCAGGATACTGATTAGGTTCAGTGATCGATACAGTCTAAGAAGTTTGGATTTGGAGTTCATTTATGAACTAGGTCCCATCAGATATCCAGACATATTCTAAGACAGGTATTACTCAATTCGGGAGATGCCTTTCTCCGCGGGTGTATGGAAATTTCATTGCTCATTTCATTCCATCACCTGAATCAATTGGCAACTTCATTAACCGTTCGTCCACAGCTTTGGACGGAACGAGACAAAGTCTTCTACTCATTCTCTACATCATTCTTGGTCGTCTCTTTTGGCAAACTTGACGACCGAGTTGCCTCGAGTCAGAGGCGGGAGCCCGTTTAAAGAATCGTCGACGTGGTGCCACCTGGACGAGCAGATCGGAGATCGAAGAGATCGGAGCAGCCGCAACGGAGCGTGGGATGATGGTTAAAGAATGAAGGACTCGGATCGTTCGGTATAACCTTTCTACACTCTTTACAGTTTGTTAGTTTAGCAATAATGGCAGATCCGGGTGAAAGTATACGATATCGCCAGTTAAAAAGTTTTTGTTCCGCATTTGGCGTCTGTAGACGGCCGGGGCGCTACCGTAGACTTACAGATCCGAATCAATGCAGTCCCATCAATTGATCACACCAATAAAGAACGAAAATAATGATGTACGTATATGCCATCCGCACTCGCCACTGGGTCCCATCATTACCCGTTAGGTTACTTAACTAACAACAAAGCGGGGACTGGACTAGCGTGGGTGCAAAACATATACAACATCTACTAGTATATATATCAATATATAATATTCGCTCAAGGCGTGATAAAATGCAACATCACAGAAATGTAATAAGCATCACAGAACAATACAGATATCTGGGATCCACGGGTTTCATAGAGCTGCTACTGAAACCCGACGTTCCCCTGGTCGTGTGGATAGCCTGTGTAATGAAATCCTAGACCCCTACGGGCGCGGCAAGTTACCCGCCAAAACCTGAAGCGAGGCAGCCCCCTTCAGCAACGTGAATGGACCACCCAGCACTTCACGGAATCCGGTAACTTGAGCACCCCTCCTTGGGTCAACCTGTACCCCCTACGAGTGTGGCGAATAGCCCGCCAATTCTAGAGTGAAACCCCCTCCGTCTCAACGCCACGAGATGCGGGCCCGTTGCCCTCTAGAACCCGGCTATCCGTGCACCCCTCCGCGGGGTAATCCTAGTACAGAAAGTAAAATATACATACAACGGGTACATCGACCTCAGCCCGGTCGTGCCCCAAAAGAATAATATACAAACAGGCAGTAACGGCAGTCCACATGTCGGACGCTCGCCCCGCAATATCAAATGTACATAAATAACCAAACTGTACTAACATTGCATTCAGGTTATCCACCACGACAAATCCGCAACATCACAGCACAACACAGAACATCAACGTGAATGTCACGTTCGCAAATCCGTCTAAACGGGTTATAGCAGTTAGACAGGATTTACCGATCAAATGACATTCACGGTCGCAGATATAATGTAAATACTGTGAACTAACATGTTTAAAATTTTCGATCGACTAAATTTTCCGGAGTGGGCCCCAAGCACAACTGTAGCACTCAAAATAATTCTGGGCCCAAACAGAATATACCAATAACCCCAATTCCAAATTTAAAGAGCTCTGTACAAAATTGGTATAGTGAAGACACTGTGTCGCGGCGGAACCGCGGCCGGAACATGGGTTTGGCCGCGGTTCCGCGGTCTGGCTACTGTATCACCTTACCAATTTTTTACAGAATTCTTATAATTGCCTGAACTAATTTCTGCAACACTCAAAAATTTTTTTCGAGCACAAATGAAATCGACAAAAGCTGGTGCTCTTGAAATCGCGGTTTTTGGAATTTTGTTCGATCGAAAATGTAAACATGTTACATCAAGCTAGACTAGGTTAATGGCGTGGCTCTGATACCAGTGTAAGTGCACGGCAGCGCCCCGGCCGTCTTTCCGAGGCCAAAATGCGGAATCAAAAACTTTTCTATAAACTAGAACCGGCGCTACCGCATGCTTTGAACCCGGATCGGGCCATTAATATAATGCTAGCTAACTAGAGAAGGGGTAGAGAGATATACCGAGCGATCCGTGTCCTTCGGTCTTCTCGTCGTCATCCCGATCTTCCCGCGGAATCTCCGGTCTTCATCTCCTCGTCGGAAGGGCACCACATCGCCGGGTTCTTTTACGGGCTCCCACCTCTGGACCGAGGCAACTCGGACACGAAGTTGGCGAGTCGACGTGTCCAAGAATGTTGTAGGATAGTGTAGAACTCTTTTGTCTCAATGGGGTTAAGGAAGTTGCCATATTGATGTGGAGGAAGAGTAGTAAGCCTTTTTAGATGAACTAGAGAATTTTGTGGCAAGAAAAAGAGATCAATTTCACTTCTCAAATTTTGGATAGCCCCCTCCTCAAGAAATGGCCGGCCAAAACTAAAGGGAATGAGAGGAGGGAGTGAGCCCAATCATGCAAGAAAAGAGAAAAAAGGTGATGATGATTAGGAATCATCATCACAACAAAGTCCATACTAATCCTCATCATACATTTCATCACAAAAGTCAAGCAATGATTAACCAAGGAAGTCAAAGGATGGTGGAACCATCATGAACCACCCTCTTACAAGAAACACCCTCCACTTTGCTAATTTGCACATTTGCAAATAAGCCCCTCCACACCAATTTTCAGCCAAAGAAGGAACAAAGGAAAAATGGCCGAAACGGAAAGCAAACTGGCAACTTCAAAAAACCGATCCTGTAATAAATTACAGGAAAACCGCGCGAACGTATATACATACCTTCATTTGTATTCCGACCGAATACAAATGCAAAGAGACAAAATCTACACTGTACAATACTAGGATCCGGCTTAAACCAAAGCCCGCTAGTATTATCCGTCCGATTATGATCCGTGCAATACCGCACGTACATGATCGAAGCTTGCCATATATCCATACGGCCTCTACAGCGTTTCGCCCGAAACTTGAGCAACCGTTTGTGGGGGACTCTAAAGACTCGTCAACACCTTGGTTGTGGATTTAACCACTAGCACGTCAGAGGTATTATCCATATGTAACGGGCTACCAGGTATTGACCAAAAGGGACGTCGATGAGCGAACTTATCCTGACACCCTACTGAGCTTGTCAGTGACAATATCCGTACAGTCCGGTCCGTTCGTCTATGAGCATCGCATGGCGGGTCTAGGGGGTTGGTAAAAGTCAGACCCCCAAAAGCGGTACAAGTCGTGTCGGAGTGTAGCCCAGAACACCCTGAGATACTACTGGAATACCTACCAGTAAATCTCCTGCCTTGACCAAGGACTTCGTGTAATGGCTCTCCTAGACACAGCGTGACCTCAACCCTAATACCGGGAGAGACGAACCCCTGCAGATCCGCTCACTGCCTCCATATGGCTCGGGACTGTACCCAACTAAAACCTGTTTACACGACTCCTTTGAGCCGTGGTAGGGTAGTAATCAAAGTACAATGGGAACTCACACGAGACAAATGACGACCTCAGGTCGATGAACTAACCTGTACACATGTCACCAGGGAACTGCTATCTGACGTCAGGTATAAGACCAACTAGCATGTTCCCGGCGAGTCCTGTCCGGTGTACTCATAACCCAATGAGCACCTGTATACATCTTAGGTGAATCAACTGACACCGGTGGCTTGTGAGACCGGCCACCGCTCCTCGTCGGGGTCTCGACTGTTTACACTAGTCTACTCTGGAGTATCGATGCCCTGTCTCAAAAACTCCCACGACTAGGGACCTTTTAAGGATGTGCTTATAGACCCCAGCTCCCATGTATATGATCGCCATCATACTGCTGGCCGTCAAACAAGAATCCTAAGGGCTCTATCAACGCGCAATAGTGACCTGTAAGGTCTCCTAAAGCAGTACACGATGATAAAGATAAACCAGATAGCATACTATTATCTTGAGTAAGACTGTCCTACCGGCATAGGTCCTCCCTCAATCATTGCAATCACATGCCTGTGATCCAATAATTGACTCTGAGGGCACTATACCTAACATCTTCCATACTGAATCTTTTCAATATGGTGTCTATGTACCTAGACTGCGAAAGTCCCAACATCCTCTTTGATCTATCACGATAGATCTGGATCCCCAGAATGTAGGTGGCATCACCCAGGTCTTTCATGGAGAATTTCTGTGACAAGAATCTTATGACTGACTGTAACATAGGAATATCATTTCCTATTAGGAGAATGTCATCCACGTACAAGACGAGGAAAACTACAGCTCTCCCTACAATCTTTCTGTATATGCATGGTTCATCTGGATTTTTGATAAAGTCGAATTCTTTGACAGCATCATCAAAACAGATGTTCCAACTCCGCGATGCTTGCTTTAGTCCATAAATAGACTTAAGCAACTTGCATACTTTACCGCTGCTCCCACTCTGAATGAATCCCTTTGGCTGATCCATATAGACACTCTCTTCCAAATTTCCATTTAGAAAGGCCGTCTTTACATCCATCTGCCAGATCACATAATCGTGGAAGACAGCAATAGCAAGAAGGACCCGAATGGATTTGAGCATAGCCACTGGAGAAAAGGTTTCATCATAGTCCAAACCAGGTCTTTGACGGAAACCATTTGCAACAAGTCTAGCCTTATAGATTTCAACCTGTCCATCTACACCAATCTTCTTTCTGAAGATCCATTTACATCCCACGGGTTTTACCCCTTTTGGAGCAATGTCCAAAGTCCATACTTTGTTAGTGTACATGGACTCCATTTCGGTCCGCATTGCATCCAACCATTTTACCGAGTCGCCGCTTTGAATGGCTTGCTGGAAGCTAGTAGGGTCATCATTATCAATGATGCAATCTTCTCGATCCCCGTCTATGATAAAACCGTAGTATCTCTCGGGCGGATGAGACTGCCTACTACTTCTGCGGATAGGCGCTGATATGTCCGTTTCTTCTGAAACCTCTGGTTCTACCATACTTTCAGTAACAGCTCGTGGTTCTGGAATTTCTTCCAGTTCTACTGCACTCCCACTCT
Source organism: Agapanthus africanus (assembly GCA_030015575.1). Taxonomy (NCBI): domain Eukaryota; kingdom Viridiplantae; phylum Streptophyta; class Magnoliopsida; order Asparagales; family Amaryllidaceae; genus Agapanthus; species Agapanthus africanus. The sequence goes on along the minus strand of JASDDO010000016.1, from coordinate 589,686,548 downwards.
TCTGATTTTCTAAAAATTTAGTTTCTAAGAAGTGGGCATGACGAGAAACAAAAACCTTTTGTTCCTCTGCGTAATAGAAACAATATCCCATGGAGTTCTTTGGATATCCCACAAACTTACACTGTACTGAGCGTGCTTCGAGCTTGTTCGGATGTTGTCTTTTTACAAAAGCTGGACATCCCCATGCCTTCAGGTACTGAAGACAGGGTTTCTTCCCACTCCACATCCGATATGGTGTGGTAGGCACAGTCTTGGTTGGAACCTTGTTCAAAAGATATGCAGCTGATTCTAGCGCATAACCCCAGAAAGATCGCGGTAACTCTGCCTTACTCATCATGGAACGAACGATATCTAATAGGGTTCGATTCCTCCTTTCTGATACACCGTTGTGTTGTGGTATGTATGGAGGAGTAAGCTGAGAGAGAATTCCATTCTCTTTTAAGTAACCCAGGAACTCGGCACTTAAGTATTCACCACCTCGATCAGATCTCAGTGTCTTGATACTTTTGCCTGTTTGGTTTTCCACTTCATTCTTGTATTCCTGGAATTTCTCAAAGGCCTCGTATTTATACTTCATTAAGAAGACATGCCCATACCTAGAGAAATCATCCGTAAAAGTAATGAAGTAGGAATAACCACCTCGCGCATGTGTAGACATTGGACCGCACACATCACTGTGTACGAGTCCTTAGAGCTCACTCGCTCTTTCTCCGTGTCCAGTAAACGGAGTCTTTGTCATCTTTCCCATGAGACAAGATTCACAAGTAGCATAAGATTGATATTCGAACGGATTCAAATATCCTTCTCTATGTGACTTAGTTAATCGTGTTTCATTGATGTGACCTAGTCTACAATGCCATAAGAAAACCTGATTTATTTCTGGAGACTTTCTTTTAAGTGTGTTCTGGACATTGAAAACCTGAGCTTGACTCAATACGTATATACCGTTATCTAATGTACCGGACCCAATCAAAACTTGATTTAGGTGGATGTGAACTACATCGCTTATGAATTTAAAATCATATCCCTCTCTCGAAAGTGAGGACACTGATATGATATTACAGGTCATACTAGGTACATACAGACAGTTACGTAGAATCAATATCTGCCCACTTGTCAAACCTAGGCGATATTCTCCCATGGATTCAGCGTTCACAGTCATTCCGTTTGCAACTGTGAGAGACCAATCACCTACCTTTATAACTCTACGGTTTCTCAAAGCATGTAATGAATTACAGATATGAGATCCTGCTCCGGTATCTAGTACCCAGGAAGTAGAGTTAATTGACAAACAGTTCTCAATTACAAACACGCTTGAGGCTGAAGCCACAGCATGCTTCGTATCCTGGCTACTGGCTTTCAAAGCCCTGCAATCCTTCTGCAAATGCCCAATCCCATAACAATAGGAACGTCCCTTTTTTACTACATCCAGTCCCGAAACTTTTGCCCTTCTCTTTCCTTCTAATTTTTAGTGTATATGCCCTAGGGGCCATTATTGTATCATACTAGCATGTATATTACTTAATGGAAGTTTGGGATATTCACAGTTGTATTGACAGTCTTGCTAAATATGGTAGTATGCTACTTGGTTTGTGTTTACTTTAATATGTGCATATGTTTCTTGTAACGTATCACTTATACATATTAGTAGAGCCCATAGGTTCTTTGCTTGATTACCAGCGTTGTGATGGCAGTCACACTAGTGGGGGCTGGGTAGTTTATAAGCAACATCCTATACTTGTCCCTAGTCGAAGGATTATCGAGACAGGGCATCGATACTCCAGAGTAGACTAGTGTGTACGCTTCTCATCCCAGTTGGGAAGATGGTCTGTCCCACAACCATCAGTACGTCGTACTAGAGATAGTATACAGGTGCTCGTTAGGTTACGGGTACACCGGACAGGACTCGCAAGGGAACTGTTGGTTGGTATTATACCCGTCGTCAGTTAACAGTTCCCAGGTGACATGAGTACAGCATAGTCCGCAGACTTGACACTGCTACTTCGCCTCGAGTGTGTCCCACTGTTCTTAGATTGCTACCCTATCACGGCTCAAAGGAGTCGTGGAAACAAGTAGCAGTAGGGTGCAGTCCCAAGCACTTGGAGGCAGTAGCGGTTAGACAGGATTCGTCTCTCCCGGTATTGGGAGTTGATATTGCGCTGTGTCAGAGAGCCATTACGCAAAGTCCCTGGCCAAGGCAAGCGAGATTTACTGGTAGGTTCCAGTAGTTTCTCTGGGTGTAATGGGCTACGCTCCGACACGACTTATACCGCTATTATGGGACTGATGCTTGCCGCCCCGTAGGCTCGATATGCGATAGTCTTAGATGAACAGACCGGACTATACGGAGATTGTCACATCAGGCTCAGTAGGAGTTCAGATGGGTTTCCTCATCGGCCTTCTTATCGACATCTACCTGGGGACCGTTACATACAGCTAGTGCCGCTTGCGGTCTGTGGTTAAACCCACTGCCAGTGTAGTGTCGAGTCTTTAGAGTCCCACACAGAAAGTTTCCCTACTCCAGGCGAAACGATATAGAGGTCGTATGGTTTTACGACAAGGGTTCGGACGCATACGTGTTTAAACGCACGTGCGACGTTCGGATAGTTTTTACTAGCCGGCTTTGGTTTAAGCCAGATTCTAGTATCGGGTTATTGGATTATACAGTCTAAAGTTTTTCCGTGTTTTCACGGATTGGAGGGGCGTTCTCGTAATTTTCCGGGAAGCTTCTAGAAGCATGGTGAGTTGGAGGCTAAGGTGGCATTTGCATTAATTGGATTAATGAGTCATGTAGTGATTCATACATTGAGTTAATGATTCATTTAATGATTTATTTGGCTCATATGATGAATCACTTAGTGCATTAATGAAACATGATGATAAATCAATATTTATTATTTACTTAATAATATCATATGTTTCATATATACACAAATGATTTCATTCATCCAAAAGGATTCACTTTCTCACCTTCTCTCTCCTCAAGCTCTCTCTCTCTCTTCAAACCCTAACCCTAACCTCTCATGTGTTGAGATCAAGGGTTAGCTAGACTAATACATCCATAACCTCACTCTATATCCCTAGGTAGCTTAGATTAGCACTTTGAGCAATCTAGTTATCTCAAGTTAGAGATCAAGCTTGGAGTAGGAGCTCTTGGGTGGATCGTCTTTGACTCGAGGAGGACGTTGAGGTGCCGATGTTCCAAGGAGCCTACGAGGAGTGGAGGACAGCGATGAAGACCCGAAGGACAAGTAACGTGAGGTATAACTTCAAATCCGAGTAGTTAAACCTCTCGTAGTTTGCTAGTAACGGTTTAGATACGATTCATGCACTCAAATCCGTGTTACGAAGCTTTGATAATCGTTTTTCATATATTCCGCCTCCCCGCAAGTTCGTGGGGTGCGTGACATGGACTTACAGTGGTATCAGAGCCAACTAAACCATTACTAGCTTGTTAGCAACTAATTAGAAGTTCGATCGACGGAAAAACGCGAAAAAAGAAAACCTAACCCTAACAGTTCTGTTAATTTTAAACATGTCTGAAAAAATATTTGATATGCCTTAAAATTCACAGCAGGTAAATATAAAAATTCTGGGAAAATATGAGACTTCAACTCGGTTAGATGGCCGCGGATCCGCGGCAAGATAGTGCTTTTAGCTGCGGATCCGCCGCCGAGTCAACTCCGAGTTGACTCGGATTTGCTCAGTAATTCATATTTTTTGGTTTTCTGTTTTCCAGAATGTTCTGTTTCTACCCAGATTACTTCAGTGCTGGTTTACTTTCAGGGTAGACACGGAAAAAGGAAGTCGATCGATGTTCTAAGTTATTTGCTAATTGGGTTTTTATCTGTAATGTTTAATGTGTTCGTAAACCTCCCCTAACTGCTAGTATGTCGGTTGGCAGGGGGTTGCACATTTCTGAAATGTTTACTGTTTGTGTATATGGACTTGATTGGAATGTTGTGATGATTAGCCGGGGTTTGAGATGTGTTTTATATTCATTCATTCGATGTAAATGTAATATGATGTAATATTCTTTTGCGGGGCGCATCCAGGTTGCGGTTGTAGCCACCGTTGTATTATTTCTTTTTACTGTTTTTGCTCGTAGGATAGACCCAAGGTGGGGTGCACAAACTACCGGGTACTTTGAAGTGTTTAGTGGCCTACTCACGTTGTTGAGGGAGACCGCTTCACTTCGGGCACTTGGCGGGTAGTTTTCCGTACCCGTAAGGGTCTAGGGTGGGGTAATGGCTATTCATCACAACTGTGTAATCCGTCTTTTGTTGCAGGCTCAAAACAAACGCGGATTGCTAGTAAATCCAATAAAGTTCATCTGTGATCTGGAATGCCTACTATTGCGTCTGACGAATGTACAATATCTATATATGATAGCTATTAGACGTCACTTATGTTTTACACCCGCGCTAGCCCAGCCCCCGCTCTGTCGTTAGTTAAGTAACCTAACGGGAGATGACGGGACCCCGTGGCGAATGCGGATGGCATAAGAGGACGTGGTATTTTCGTTGTTTTCTGCAATGATAGAATAAATGATGGGACGCATTATTATAATGCAAAGAAATTAAACCAAAGTTAAATCGTTGGAACAAATTTAAAAGAAACCACTCGGTTATTTTAAAAGAGCAGAATTTTTAATTGTGGAGCTTTAACCACTCCTTTTAAAAAGCTATCAGGTTCCTTCGATTATATCAAGTTCACTACGTTCACGGTTTCGCCAAAACCAGTCGTAGCCCTCCGTCATTTCTTATGGATTGTCAGTAGTATTCAAGCTATGTTTGTTGGCTTTCGTCAAGGCATAGTGCTTGATAGCTGCTGGGGTATTCATTTGTTGCATAGATAGATGGGTTGGTTTAGGACAGTCGTATTACCTTGTTGGCTTTTGTCAAGGGTATGTACGGGTGAGTTCAAATTAACAAGATAATGATGGGCAGAACTTGACATGTGACTTATGATTTGTTGGCTTTCGTCAAGGTCATAAGAACATGGGGCGAAAATCCACATCGGGAGTTTATAAAGAAACTGAAATTTGCTAGTGTTGCATACCATTTGGAGTTTGATGAATGTTGGTCGGATTCCTTCAACATTATCATACGATGATATTTGGATCCCGATCCTACTGTGAGTACATGCTACTTATCAGGAGATTCGTCACTTAACGATCAATGCTATAAACCAAGTAGGTGCCTAGAAAGGTGTCAGCGGGGCTATGTTCCCAGAGAAAAGAGGTTCTTTAATTAAGGAACTTCGTGAAAGCGTTGGAAAACCTCCCTCGAAGTATCGACACTAGCCTGGCTGAACGGTTAAGCAAGTATTGTACGGTGAGAATAGTCTTGGCTAATTCTTCTTTTATGGTTTGAGGAGGGATTCGAGAAATAGTGGGAGCCATCCTGTTTAGATAAATTAAAAACCACTCTAAATTTGCAAGAGCATCATGCTAAAGTGTTTTCTTCTCTCTCTCTTATTTGCAGCGACCTTGAGACCACGACTAGGTTACATCTAGATAACAATTTGACCGAATCTGACTTATATGACTGGCAAAGGTCTGTCCAAATGTCCATTGCCTATGACAAGCTGGACTACCCTATTACTACTTAAGATCCTGCCGTCCCAGGTCCAGTTTCCACTGTCACGGATATGAATATTCGTCAGACAAGGGAAAAGGATAAAGCGAAAGCCAAGTGCCTCGTGTTAGCTTCAGTTGATGGTGTATACCAGAAGCAGCATGAGAAAATGGACTCAGTTTCTATCTTTCTCCATAACAAAGATTTATATGGAGAGCAATCTCATATCACAAGATATGAAACCTCGAACGAATTAATTCAAGCGAGGTTGGATTTCGGGTCATCTGTAGGAGACAACGTCCTTACAATGACTAGCTATATTGATGAGCTCCAGGACCTGGAGACCACGTTGTGAAACGAGTCAGATACTGACTTGATTCTACAGTCTCTGCCTTCTACCCTGAAGGAAACCAGGGAAGTAGAAAGAAAGAGAAGGGCAAAAGTTTCGGGACTGAATGTAGTAAAAGAGGGACATTCCTATTGTTATGGGATTGGGTATTGGCAGAATGATTGCAGGGCTTTTGAAGCCAGTAGCCAAGATACGAAGCATGTTGTGGCTTCAGCCTCAAGTGTATTTGTAATTGAGAACTGTTTGTCAATTAACTCTACTTCCTGGGTACTAGATACCGGAGCAGGATCTCATAGCTGTAATTCATTACATGCTTTGAGAAACCGTAGAGTTATGAAGGTAGGTGATTTGTCTCTTAGAGTTGCAAACGGAACGAGCGTGGATGCTGAATCCGTGGGAGAATATCGCCTAGGTTTGACAAGTGGGCAGATATTGATTTTACGTAACTGTCTGTATGTACCTAGTATGACTTGCAATATCATATCGGTGTCCTCACTTTCAAGAGAGAGATATGATTTTACATTCTTAAGTGATGTAGTTCACATCCACCTAAATCAAGTTCTGATTGGGCCCGGTACATTAGATAACGGTATATACGTATTGAGTCAAGCTCAGGTTTTCAATGTCCAGAACACACTTAAAAGAAAGTCTCCAGAAATAAATCAGGCTTTCTTATGGCATTGTAGACTAGGTCACATCAATGAGAGAAGGTTGACTAAGTTACATAGAGAAGGATATTTGAATCCGTTTGAATATCAATCTTATGCTATTTGTGAATCTTGTCTCATAGGAAAGATGACAAAGACTCTATTTACTGGACACGGAGTAAGAGCGAGCGAGCTCTTGGGACTCGTACACAGTGACGTGTGCGGTCCAATGTCTACACATGCACGAGGTGGTTATTCCTACTTCATTACTTTTACGGATGATTTCTCTAGGTATGGACATGTCTTCTTGATGAAGCATAAATCCGAGGCTTTTGAGAAATTCCAGGAATACAAGAATGAAGTAGAAAACCAAACAGGCAAAAGTATCAAGACACTGAGATCTGATTGAGGTGGTGAATACTTAAGTGCCGAGTTCCTGGGTTACTTCAAAAAGAGAATGGAATTCTCTCTCAGTTTACTCCTCCATACACACCACAACACAACGGTGTATCAGAAAGGAGAAATCGAACTCTATTGGATATGATTCATTCCATGATGAGTAAAGCTGAGTTACCGCGATCTTTCTGGGGTTATGCACTAAAATCAGCTGCATATCTTTTGAACAAGGTTCCAACCAAAACCGTGCCTACCACACCATATCAGATGTGGAGTGGGAAGTGTTCCCCTCCGAATGGAGGCCGACGACGCGAGGGCGTCTTGCCTGAGATTCGGGGCAGATGCTATATGGGTTTATCCGTCTACCTCTCCGAAGATGCCAAGTTGATTTATGGCACCGTGTATCGGAGGTTTAGACGGATGCGGCCGATGTAGCAGACTTCGTCAGATTCCCCCTCAGGGTGAGGGGTTTTTGATTGTGGGGACGCTCTTCCCTGCAGGCGCAAGCCCCTGTAGTTAATTACGCTACCGCATCGCGGTAAAAGCTTTCTCCTTCTCTAGAATTTCACTTCGTGTCGTGTGTGTTTGTTTTGTTTGTGGTTGCCCGTGGATTGTATACGGAGACTGAGTAATGCCGTCGCCCGTAGGACGTGGATTAGTCCAAATCCGTATTTACTTAGATTTGGGTTTGGTGTTTTAGTTTAAGGATACATTAGCCTTGTTGGGGCTAAGATCAACTTAAACGTTCGTTAAGGATATGTTAGTCCTGTTTGAGACTAAGATCAACTTAACGTGGTGATCCGTTTATTATATGGCCGTCAGGATTCGTCACCTCTCTGACGTCGTTGAAGGATTGCAACGATAGGTGTCAGAGGAGTTCAGAGATGTACCTTCGAACCAGAGTTGATTTGGAATTTTATAGTCCATTTGAGTGTTTAAGGATACGTTAGCCGTGTTTGGGGCTAAGATCAACTTAAACAGGACCGTTTAGATCCGGCAAGAGAGCATTTGGAGGCTCTATTGTTCCAGTTTAGGGACGTAGTGGTCCATGTTCCAGTTTAGGGACATGATGGTCCGTATTCCAGTTTAGGGACGTGGTGGTCTATATTCCAGTTTGAAGACGTGGTGGTCTATATTCTAGTTTAGGGACGTGGTGATCTATATTCCATTTTAGGGACGTGGTGGTCCGACATTAGTTTAAAGACATTTCGGTCCAACATTAGTTTAGGGACGTTTCGGTCCAATATTAGTTTAAGGACGTTTCGGTCCAATATTAGTTTAAGAACGTTTCGGTTCAATATTCCCATTTTGGGACGAATATTAGTTTAAGGACGTTTCGGTCCAATATTCCCATTTTGGGACGAATATTAGTTTAAGGACGTTTCGGTCCAATATTAGTTTAAGGACGTTTCGGTCCACGAGTTTAAGGACCGCGCAGTCCGTATTAATGTGCGGTCGTCAGGACCCGTCACCTCTGACGTCGTTGAAGGATTACAACGATAGGTGTCAGAGGGGTTCGGAGATGTACCCTTGAACCGGAGGTAAATTGATTTAAGAGAGCGATCTTGCTCAGTCAATTTAATTTGAGGACTTATGGCCATGACTGGGCTAAGTCCAATTAAAAAGTTCAACACCTTTATTTGTTTTTTGTTTGGGCTCTGCCCATAAAGGATGCAGAGCATCAATTTATTTTGGGCCCTGCTCATTTTATAAATGATGCAGAATACCAATTTTACTTGGGCTTTGCCCTTATATAAAGGATGCAAAGCATCAATTTATTTGGGCTCTGCCCATTTATTGCCTTGCAATTTATTTTGGCTTGTTAGATCATTTTGACTTGGGCCTGGCCCTTTAGCAGAGGAAATGCAATGCATTTTCAGGCGCTTTGCGCCAATCAAAGAGCGCAAGCGCTTGTGGTGATGACACGTGTCATGCAGGGCAGTGCGCTGCGCTAGTGCGCTACGCTTGCGCTGCTGACACGTGGCGCGCTCTGGTGAGTTGCGCCAATTTCAGAGAGCAAAGCTCTATTTCAAAAGCGCTTAGCGCAACTGGTTCAGATGCTGACACGTGGCTCTTTCTGGTGGCTTGCGCCAGCCCAAGAGCGCAACAGTGCAGATTTATAAGTGCAATGCACTATTAATTTAAGAATCTTGGCGATTTAAGAACCAAAGGTTCATAAAGGAAGTGCAGAGCACTATTTGATTTCTTGATCTAATTTAGATCAAAGAAAAACAAGCTTTTTCTTATTTCAGGAACCAGAGGTTCATAAAAAGTGCAAAGCACTATTTTTATTCTGTTTTTTATTAAAGATTATTGATCTTGTTTTTAGATCAATCATCTGTTCATAAGAGAATTTTCTCTTTTTCTTAAAGGGTTTTTACCTTTTCTTCTTGAGGATTTCTCTTCAATTCTTCAGAGTTCTCTTTGTTTAATTTCTCACAAAATGTTGACCCCTTTGAATTGAGGTCTAGGGTCCTTTTTATAGTGCCCATAAATTTGTTATAGAGATCTTTCTCTGAGTGATTTGGGGAATCTCCCCCACCGTTGGATCTTTGATCCAACGGCTTCTGTTTTACAGAAGAAAATCTTCTTGTTTTAACAAGAACAGAAAGATTTCTTTGAAATCTTAATTCTGTTTGGCGCAGACGCCCCCAGCGCGTGACACGTGTCAAACAGCGCACAGTGCAGCGCAACTGCGCTAGCGCATCTGCGCTGACGCGCGTCGCGCATCGCAAAGCGCAGCGCAACTGCGCTAGCGCATCTGCGCTGACACGCGTCGCGCAGCGCACAGCGCAGCGCAACTGCCCGAGCGCATCTGCGCTGACACGTGTCGCGCAGCGCAGTGCTTGCGCAACTGAAGCGTTGCTTCCTTTGATTTTGCTTTAAACAGAGCTTTGCTTTGATTGGGTGCGCTGCCTTGGGCGCTGCGCTAATGCATCCGCGCCTAATACGTGGCTCGTTGCGCCCGAGATTTGAAGCGTTGCTTCAAAATTTGAATTTTGAATTTCAACAGAGCTTTGCTCTGATTGGGTGAAACAAATGCCCCCCCACCGTTGCGCTCACGTGGCGCGCACGTGAGTGCAGCGGTGGCAAGCTCCTGACCGTTGGATCAAGGGGTGAGCTGAAGGGGCGCAAGCGCCTTATAAATAGGACCTTAGAAAAATCTCACCGTTTCAAGATTTTTATTTTCAAGAGCTTTGCTCTCATTCAAGAACTTCAGAGGTTTGCTCATTTCTAAAGTCAAAAACTTTAGGTAAAAATTAATCAAGATTAATTTAAAATTAATTTAACTTAATCTCAACCAAAGAGCTTTGCTCTCACAGATCTTTTGATCTAAAGAGATCCCCATTGGGGTTTCATAAACAGAGTTTTGCTCTCAAGAACTTATAGATCTGCAGAGATCTTGTTCATGGGTTCTAACCCATGAACAGAGCTTTGCTCTTGAATCAACTGTAGATCTTTTATATTTGAAAAATGAAGAATCTTTTTATAAGTTTTTTCATGAATCTTTCAAGATTCCAAAACTTTTAATTCTTTTAAGTGTAAAAATTTTCTGATGGACCTTTTCCATTATTACTACAGAGCTATGCTCCTTTAAAGAATTTTATTCTTTTGAGACCAGAATTTCACAAGTGTCATTCTGTGACAGAGCTTTGCTCTGAAAGAGGAGATTTTCTCCTTGTCTCTAGGGATTCCCTACTGATGATAATATTCTCTTGGGGATCTTTTCTTTAACTGACAGTCTCACCCAATGATGAGGCTGTCTTATTAAAAGAGGTGTTTTCATCCAGATTTTGTGGGTCCCCATTGGGTCCCCTACCCGCTGCGCTGCTGTGTTGTGTAATTAATTAGTTTTAATTTAATTAATTTTAAATTTAATGAATTAATTAATGCATTTTCTTTTTTAAACACCAAGCGTTGGAATTACAACACTAACGGCTAAATTGTTCTTTTGCAGCGATCATGTCTCTAGACACTTCATTCCCGTTCGTCCGCTCGGAGGAGGGATTTCCCGAGGCGCCCTTGGACCGTGAAGTCCTGGCCATGATTAAAGAGTACGACCCGGAGTACAAGATTCTCCACCTTTGGGGGTCGTGGTACAATCAGATCATCATGGGCTGATGGAGCTTCACATGCGCGGTGCCGTCAGAACCCATAACGGCGATTCATTATGCTACCCCACCCTCGGTGAAGTATGCCGTGGAGATGGTGGATTGGACTGCGAACAACTTTCTTCATCCCGCTATGGATGCGGTTCCGGTTCAACGTCCTATGTAGGATGTCGTATCTGTCAGGGCGAGGCAAGACCCTGGGGGCAATCATATAACATTAATCTGATCCCCCGCCACCCGATTGGCTATCTGCCATGGGCCCAGTACATCCTGTCGACGAAGAAGTCGCGGTTGATAAGGTTAGGACTATATACCGCAGTCTACGTCTCCCTCTTCCAGTATCCTACGCTTCCCACCTGGTGGTTCAAGGCTTTCTTGGAGCAGTGGAATATCCCTACCCACACTTTCCTTGCTATGGATCGGGAAGTGTCAATCTCTTTGGAGGAGTTCACGGAGGTGTCCGGTTTACCAGTCATGGGAGAACATTATGAGGAGTTGCTCCCGACAGATGGGTACGTCTTTGGTGCTAGGCCGGTGGTAAGGGGGGTCACACCGGAGAATGCTGTTCAACATCAATTCCCAAGCTTGATTAAAGTGTTGAACATCTATGAGTCTCTTTTTATCGAACATGGGAGTCGGGGAGTTAACTTTGAGTATTTCATCGCTCGGTTCCTTCGCCCAAGTGTCCTCTAATCAGAGGCTGCCAAGTTTGCCACTCTGGATGACCCTTTCGGTCTAGGTGCGGATAACCTACCGGAGAAGGAGATAGATCAAAAAGGTTTTTTCCTTCCGGACTTCTCCACTATGTCATTTGCAGAAATTGGGGCCCCTGGAATGGATGAGGAGGCTTTTTTCTTAGGATTTCTCGGGTTATGGTTGAGTTGGTTTGCAATTCCAATGCACTCTCACCGTATGCGGCCCTCTGTTTTTTACCCAGCCCACCGGATGTCTATCGGGGTAAAGGTGGCCGTTGGGATCGCCGGCTTGGCGCATTTATATCATGGCCTTAGCCGAGCAGCGGACGCTAATGAGCCTGGGGTACTGCACGTGGTCTTCCCGATGCACTACTTTGTATCGTGGCTCGAGGTACACACGGCGGGTGTCTTTGGTATGCACAAAAGGCCCTCGTTCTCCGACAAGTGTGGTTTCCCTCGCATCATACAACTGATTGGCGCATCAATCGTGACCCCGTCACCACGGAACGCCAGGGGTTTATTGCTTCGTCCTCACACCGTTGGAGCCGGGATGTCTTTCATCGACAAGGTATTGACCATTGGAAAAGCGTCCACCGCTGCGGTGCGACCATTACAGGACTCCTTTAAGGATGGAGCTTCAATTCTGACGGCCCGGGAGACCCTCCACTTGTATTCTATTAGACCGGGCTTCCTAGTCTTCAGGCAGGACGGTGTGGCAATTTTCATGAGATATAACCCACATCGTTTCGCCCAACAACCGGGCTACGATCAAGGGGTACCCTTGGAAGCTTTCTTACTGGAACCTGCTGCCAATGAAGAAGGGATGGAGAACGCGTTACATCACTTCATGCGCCTGAACACGGGTTCTCATTTTTTTATCAGTACGCCGGCCTGCGCTCCACGACTCCTTAATGTATATAAAGACTGGTACAATCATGCAACATGAGCCGTTATAAAGGAGGAAAGGCGACTGCTGGTTGATCGTAAGGGTACGCCTCCAGGCAGCGACCGTAATGCTCCTTTGGTTCCTAGGACTCCAGTAGTTGCTCCTCTAAAAGAGGTTAGAACCGGGCCATCGCGTGCGCGAAGTCCTCCACACGGATCGCCGCTCCCTGATATGGTAGATGCATCTCTAGCGCCCCGTCCTTCAGCGGAAATAGTGGTCGTGGCCTCGCCGGAGTCCGGTGTAGGTGCAGACATCGGGACTCGCCGTCCCAAGGTGGCTGCTAAACGTAAGTCGATCCCGCGTGCACCTAGGATTGGCGGGCATAAGAAAAAGAAGTCGCTCTTCGCCGCGGACGTCGTGTTCGGTCAGGAACCCCATGCTCCCTATGCCGAGGGCCTGATCGAATATGGGACTAACGAGGGATTAGTCATGCCGCCGCCGGACGATACAGATTTGGAGGCCGCTCTCGAAGCTTCAGCGTGGTTGGCAAGGCGTGATGCGTGGCTAGCTAGGCTTGCGCAATCAGGTAACTACTAGTCGCATTTTCTTTATTCCAACATATTTCCTTCATTGCTTTTGACTAACGCTTTTCTTTCCTTTCTTCCAACAGGCATCACTGATGAAGAAGCCATTGCCGCTTCTCTGAAGACTTTCCAGGAGGAGGAATGTCTTAGAGCGTCCATGGGCCTTAGTAAGTTTCGATTCATCAAGTTTTCATTTCCCTTGTGTTATGGTCGATCTAACTTTTCCCTTTTAATCACAGGAACCTCAATGCCGCTCCCGCCAAGTGACGCAGATGTTCTACCAGTTGTCGATGTTCCTACTTCCTCAGGGTTACTGCAGGAGGTTCTTCTTGAAGAGCCGATGAGAGACGCCTTAAAGGCTCTGGAGGCATCTCTGAACGAGGACGATGACGCCCTGAAGGAAGCGTCACAGAGGTCCATTGAGACAGCCCGGGAGGAACGGAAGCGGTCGAGGCGCGAAGCAAAGGCACGCAGGGCTGCCTTGGCTATGGGAGCGGGCCCCAGCACCGTCCCTCGTGATGATACTCCTTCCAAAGAGGCCCCTATCGCCCTCCTATCCACTGCTCGCAGACAAGTGGCACGCGCAGCTCGGAGCGCAAATGATAAATCCACTTCAGGTAATATTTCTCCCAAGATTTTGTTGTAAGAGTTATAATGCCAACGGTTCTTATATATTTTATCTTATAGGGCCAAGTCCGACCGAGGGGGAGGCGGAGACCGTTGAACCCAAGGAAGCAGAGGAGGCGGCACCTGCCGAACTCGAGCCGACGGTGGGCAACGTTGGTGAGGCTTTGGAGTGTGAGGTGGAGGTTGAGGGGGCTGCAGCCGAGAAGGTCATTGATGCCGAACCTGAAGTGGTGGCAGATGAAATGATCATTATAACTGAGCCCAGGGTGTTGGCGGACGAGGCGCTTGAGGCCGGCGACCTCATGGCGGCGGCGGATAAGCCGATGGTGATTGCGGAGCCCGAGGAAGTAGCGGGTGAGATGGGCACGACTCTTGGGGAAGAGTCAGCCGCTCTCTCTCAAGAGTCCGGCAATGCTCCGATCATTTCCCTCCCCGTCTACGATCTTCCGCCGTCTCCTGGCCACGCGAGCATGATGACGGTCCCCATCGAGTCGGGTGATGAGGCCACGGGCGGTGGCTTCATGTCAATAGAGGAGGGAGTTGCCTTCGTTCCAGCCGGTAGCTCATCAGGTAAATCCCAGGTTTCTGTCTTTCTTTACCTCACAATCCTTTCTGACAAGTTCACCTTTTTTGTAACGCAGGTGCAGCCAGCGCTGATGCCCCACTGCTTGAGGGAGCGCCTTCAACGACTGCCTTGGCGGTGGTCACCTCTCAACCCTCTCTCATACCATCTAAGATGTTGGAAGGTATGGATTTGCAATTTATTAATCCTATACTTCAGACGTATAATTTGTGTACTAAAGTCATATTGTTGTGTCTTTTCAGGAGTGCTCTTTGATAATGTATATCAGATGTTGCTCCCATACTTCTCCTTCCCACCCGAACTTGCTTCTTTCCCTGGTGGCGTTGGTGAGTATGATTTCCATTGACATCTTTCTTTTTTCATTGATGGAATTACCTCTAACCCCTTTTTTCTCATCTCTACTGCAGTGCTACAGATTGAAGGAGAAGATAAAAGATCAGCTGCGCCACCGGCCCTTCCGACCTTGCCACCTGTCTCAACTGGTACAACGAATATCAAATTGATAACTTCCCTCTCTTTATTTTCTGTACTGTTATCTGATCGCATCCTGTTTCTTTTCAGCTATCGTTCCGGCCTCGGTGCCCTTCGAGCCTCGTATTACAATGCCGGTGGGTTCTTATCTGAGAAGTCCGTCTTCAAAAGGCGCCGCGAATAGTCTGCGCATGTTGAGTGACTACGTCGAGGAACTCGATGTTGAAACTCCTACATCTGTCGCAGACTTCGCTACGGTGGCTAACCCGATGTTGGCAATACTCGTGAACTTTCATGATGAGGGCATCATCGCATCTTGGGTTAACCATTGCAGGGAGATCGAGGCCCACCTGTATCAGTTGGAATCACTGCGTCCTGCTCCCGAGACCTTGGCTGCCAACAATCAAAGAACAGCGTGGATTGAGCAGAGCACTTCTTACTTCCGCCACCTCGAACAAGAAGTCATTTCAAGGCGTAAGGAGCGCGGTGAGACATCGAGCAAGTCTGCCCAACTGCATGCTCGGGTGGAGGCCAATGCCGCACGGCTAAAGGTTGTCTTTGAGGGCCCTCTGCAATGTCTTTCTGAAGGGTTATCATTGAGGCAACAACTTGACGTTGTCGAACGAGATGCACCCATCCAGGAAGCAGCCCAGAAGGCGGCGGAGGAGTAACTTTCATCCTTCTTGCAGCAGCGGGCCCAGGTGGAGGTGGAGGTGGCTGCGGCTGTCACCCAGGAGGAGGCGCTGAAGGAAGTGCGAGAGCAGCTTGTGAATTTACTAAAGACACTTCCTCCTCAGTAGCTATCCCTCTTTGTATCGTTTGTACTTGTAGATAAAAAAAATGTGTATATATATTTTTTCATTCTTTAACATAATGTATCCTGTACCCAATCAAGTTTATGAATAAAAGATTACACACATTTCTTGTCTTGTGTCATTTTCTCCGTCTTTTCTTTCTTTTATTATCAGCATACCACCTTAGCAAACATGGTTGACGGATAATTAGAACGAGTATCCTGACTTTCTTAAGAAATAGCGATGGCTTAGGCCGCAGGTTCAGATCTGCTACCTAAGACTTTTCAACTCTATGAGCCGTGAGGGTCTCATAGAGACTTTTCTCCCTACGGATCGAGAGGAACTCGTAGGTGGTTTTTTCTCCTTAGGAATCGTGAGGATTCCTAAGTGTGGTTTTCTCTTATAAGTCGTAAGGATCCTATAAGAGAATTTTTCCCTCTTATGAGTCGAGAGGACCCGTAAGCGGTTGTTTCCCTCCTTGTCGAAACTCGACTTTGGAGAGTGAGACCCGTGAATAGTATGCAAGAGACCGTTTTAGATCGACTTGCAGGGTCCCATTGTTCAGGAAGCAAGTTTTTTAGTCCCTGCTGCCTGAGGCTTCATCTTGCAAGTTGAGACGAATCGGGAATTTTCCTGTGGAGACACTGGTTTCTCTACGAGCCGACGCGAATCAGGAGGCTCTCGTCAAGGAGTGTTTGTATCCGTGAGTCGAGGAATTTGCTAGAGATTATTTGTTTCCCTAGCGCCAAGGATTATTTATTTCCTTGGGGTTTGAAACGAGTCGAGAATTTCCTACGGAGGCACTGGTTGCTCTGCGAGTCGACGCGGATCAGGAGGCTCTCGTCAAGGAGTGTTTGTATCCGTGAGTCGAGGAATTTGCTAAGGATTATTTGTTTCCCTAGCGCCAAGGATTATTTGTTTCCTTGGGGTTGAAACGAGTCAAGAATTTCCTACGAAGGCACTGGTTGCTCTGCGAGTCGACGCGGATCAGGAGGCTCTCGTCAAGGAGTGTTTGTATCCTTGAGTCGAGGAATTTGCTAGGGATTATTTGTTTCCCAAGCGCCAAGGATTATTTGTTTCCTTGGGGTTTGAAACGAGTCAAGAATTTCCTACGGAGGCACTGGTTGCTCTGCGAGTCGACGCGGATCAGGAGGCTCTCGTCAAGGAGTGTTTGTATCCGTGAGTCGAGGAATTTGCTGGGGATTATTTGTTTCCCAAGCGCCAAGGATTATTTATTTCCTTGGGGTTTGAAACGAGTCGAGAATTTCCCACGGAGGCACTGGTTGCTCTGCGAGTCGACGCGGATCAGGAGGCTCTCGTCAAGGAGTGTTTGTATCCGTGAGTCGAGGAATTTGCTAGGGATTATTTGTTTCCCAAGAGCCAAGGATTATTTGTTTCCTTGGGGTTTGAAACGAGTCGAGAATTTCCCACGGAGGCACTGGCTGCTCTGCGAGTCGACGCGGATCAGGAGGCTCTCGTCAAGGAGTGTTTGTATCCATGAGTCGAGGAATTTACTAAAGATTATTTGTTTCCCAAGCGCCAAGGATTATTTGTTTCCTTGGGTTTGAAACGAGTCAAGAATTTCTCACGGAGGCACTGGTTGCTCTGCGAGTCGACGCGGATCAGGGGGCTCTCGTCAAGGAGTGTTTGTATCCGTGAGTCGAGCAATTTGCTAGGGATTATTTGTTTCCCAAGCACCAAGGATTATTTGTTTCCTTGGGGTTTGAAACGAGTCGAGAATTTCCCACGGAGGCACTGGTTGCTTTGCGAGTCGATACGGGTCAGGGGGCTCTCGTCAAGGAGTGTTTGTATCCGTGAATCGAGGAATTTGCTAGGGATTATTTGTTTCCCAAGCGCCAAGGATTATTTGTTTCCTTGGGATTTGAAACGAGTCGAGAATTTCCCACGGAGGCACTTGTTGCTCAGCGAGTCGACGCGGATCAGGAGGCTCTCGTCAAGGAGTGTTTGTATCCGTGAGTCGAGGAATTTGCTAGGGATTATTTGTTTCCCAAGCGCCAAGGATTATTTATTTCCTTGGGGTTTGAAACGAGTCGAGAATTTCCCACGGAGGCACTGGTTGCTCTGCGAGTCGACGCGGATCAGGGGGCTCTCGTCAAGGAGTGTTTGTATCCGTGAGTCGAGGAATTTGCTGAAGACACTGATTTATTCGGCGTTGGGACGAACTGTTGAGATTTGACTTCATTTTCTGGCGAAGCCTGCTGGGGAAGTATGGTTCCCTTCTTCGTTTACGCCCTTGGATTGTATACAGGGATCGATGTGATCTTAACTGTAGGGCCAAAGTTTTCATCACTTTCTTCTTTTTTTTTGTTTTATTTCCGCGATGCTCTATCATTTCAGCTTTTATATCGCGAAGGTCGCGATTGCCCAATCATTTCGGCTATTTTTCGCGGTGCCCAATCATTTCGGCTATTTATTTTATTTTTACTCGCTGTTTTTTATTGCGAGTTGCCCAATCCTTTCGGCTATTTTCCATGCATACATTTTCTTTACTTGCTGTTTTTTTATTGCAAGCTGCCCCACCATTTCGGCTATTTCGTATGCATGTGCGACCGACCGGCTTTTCACCGTAAACCTGAAATTAGACACCGATTTCGGCATAAGCACCGCTACAACGGGGATATTACCAGGAGCGAATCATCATCTGCCTCTGTCGATGTCGAACAAAGGTGGCTTAGCGAACAGGGTTAAGATCTTGTCGGCTAAGGCTTTTGACTTCATGAGCCGTAAGGGTCTCACGAAGGTATTTCTCCCTACAAGTCGTGAGGCTCTCGTAGGTGTATTTTCTCCTTAGGAGTCGTGAGGATTCCTAAGTGTATGTTCCTCTGTAAGTCGTAAGGATCCTACAAGAGGGTTTTCTCCTTGTAAGTCGAGAGGACTTATAAGGTTTGTTCATCATGCGTACATATCCCCGGTCACGGATGGAACTTGGTCAGGGAAATGTTTATTCGTGCCCGTGGATTGTATACAAGGGTCAGTATTGAGCCACTTGTAGGGCAATATCGGAAGTTGTGGGGGTTGCTTAAGCACAGGTTTATGTCTCTGTAACTTAAGACTTTAAACTCTTATGAGCCGTGAGGGTCCCATAAGAGAGTTCTCCTTACGAGTCGTGAGGATCTCGCAAGTGTATTTTTTCCTTAGGAATCGTGGGGATCCCTAAGTGTGTTGCTCCCTTTTGAGTCGTAAGGATCTCACGCGGGTGGTTTCTCCTTACAAGGTCGAGAGGACCCTATAAGTGTCCTTTAATGAGGTTGCGCCCTTTCAGGTTTTCACAAACACTCGCCGGTAGCCCTGCTGTTTTTACTCACGGAGCCCTTTCGGGTTTTCATCCGTGCCCATGCTGCTTATGGACATACCTTTTTTTTCTTTTTCTTTTTATATATATATATTTTTTACGAGGTCGCGCCCTTTCGGGTTTTCACGAACACTCGCCGGTAGCCCTGCTGTTTTTATTCACGGAGCCCTTTCGGATTTTCATCCGTGCCCTTTTTGCTTATGGACATACCGTTTTTTTAATTTTATTATTTTTATATGTTTTCTTTTTTATATCTCATCAGCCTAAAGATGCTGCGGTAGTAGTTTAAAGACGTTTCGGTCTGCTATTAGTTTAAGGACATTTCGGTCCGTCATGGAGAAGGCCGGCTACTGCTTATAAAGCTTGAGCTTAGGAAGATAGCGAGCGGACATAGTCGTCGTCATCTATCATTGACCTAGGCCGTGGCTCATTAAGCGTAGTATCTCTTTAAGAAGCGACCGTTTATTGGCCTGAAAGGCCTTTCACCTTACATGTCTATGAGTAGATAGGCCCCACCCTGGTAGACCTTGTCTATGATGCACGGGCCTTCATAGTTTGGCTCGAATTTTTCCCGCTTGGCGCGATTGGGGATCATAGGCCTTTTGACCACTAACACGAGTTCGCCTTGGCGGAATGTCCTCGATCGGTTCAATCTTTCATATGAGCGCGTCATCTTTGCTTTATAAGCTTCCAGATTTTGTTGCGCTATGAGCCGGGTTTCATCAAGGGCATCGAGCTCCTCAAGCCGAAGGTGAGCATTTTCTTCGTCCGTCAGCTCGTAGTGGACTGCCACTCGTAGAGAGGGTAACTCTATCTCGAGGGGGAGTACTGCTTCCGTCCCAAATACCAACGCGTACGGCATTGCGTTCGTGGCCGTTTTAAACGTAGTTCGATACGCCCAGAAAGCTTCTTGCAGTCTTTCGTGCCAGTCTTTCTTATTTCGTGACACCGTTTTCTTCATGATCTTCATCAAGGTCTTGTTGAAGGCCTCGGCTAGACCATTAGCTCGCGGATTATAAACCGAGGAATATCTCTAGTCTATATTGTGCTGTTGCGCGAAGCGAATGATCTTGTGGCTTCTGTAGGCTGGCCCGTTATTGGAGATGATCCGCCTTGGCGTTCCAAACCGATATATGACGTGCGTCTTGAAGAAATGGAGGATATTCTCCGTCTTCACTTCCCTCAGTGGTACCGCTTCCGCCCACTTAGAGAAGTAGTCAGTCGTCGCTAGGATGAAACGATGTCCTCTAGACGATGCTGGTTCGATGGGGCCGACTATATCAGTCCCCCACATTTCGAATGGCTAGCTAGCCACCGTTGGATGTAGTGGACTTGGATACTGATGGATGAAGTCCCCATGAATTTGGCATGAGTGGCATTGCTTCGCATATTCGAGGCAGTCCTGGATCATCGTGGGCTAGTAGTAGCCCATCCGTTTGATCTTCAACTTCATCTTTAGGCCTGCTTGGTGAGAACCGCAGAGTCCGTCATGAACTTCCTGGACGACCCTTTTCGCTTCATCAGGTCCTAAGCATCTCAACCACAGAGAATCAAACGATCTCTTGTACAGAGTATCGTTGACGAAGGCAAAAGATAGAGCCCGCTTCATGAGCTGATGTTTTGCGAATGCTTCTTTAGGCATTCGGTGGGACTTGAAGTAATCTATGAAGACTTCTCTCCAATCCCCGGTATTTTCCAAACCTTTTACTTGCAGGGTCGTTTGCTCGCTCGCTCTCTTTTCTTCGGATGATTCCGGAGATATTTCTGCTGGGGCAAGCACTCGACGGCTTTGTACCACAATTCTGACGTCATCGAGGTTTTCGTCAGCCAGTTCTTTAGCAAGTTTGGCCAACGCGTCTGCTTTGCTGTTTTCCGCGCGCGGTATGTTCTCCAAAGTATAGGAGGGAATTCGGGTCAACAGTTGTTGCACTTTTTCGCCATACATTATCAACTCCGGTTTGCACGTTTGGTAGTCGCCGTTTACTTGACTAACGACCAGTTGGGAGTCTCCATATATGAGGAGGTTTTCAATTCCCATGTCAATGGCGATCTCGAGGCCTGCTATCAAAGCTTCGTATTCGGCTTCATTATTTGTCCTCGGCTCTGTTAAGGAGAAAGCGAAGCGCATTATCCCTCCTTGTGGAGTTACAAAGATAAGTCCTACCCCCGATTTGATTATGGGGTACTTTGTTTGCGCTTCTTTACGGAAGATGCTCCATCGAAATAAAGCTTCCACCGGGTATCATTACCGTCGATCGCATCAAGCACATGTTCGTTTGGAAGATCGCAATTCAGAGGAGAATCGGTAGGGATCGGATGCTCAGCAAGGAAGTCGGCGATGGCCTGGCCTTTCACTGCCTTGAGAGGTTGATACGTTATCGAGAACTCCATCAAGAGCAGAGCCCATTTAGCGAGTCGACCTGTCAATATAGCTTTCGACATCAAATATTTAAGGGGGTCCACCTTTGAAATGAGACGGACCTCATGCGCCAACGCATAGTGCCTAAGCTTTGTTATCGCAAAGATTAACGCCAGGCAGTGTTTTTCAATGGGGGTGTAGTTGCTTTCTGCCCCCAGTAGAACTCGACTTAAGTAGTAGAGTGCTCTTTCCTTCCCTTGATCGTTCTCTTGTGCCCATAATGCGCCTAAGGAACCCTCGAGGGTGGTTGTATAAAGAATGAGAGGTTTTCCCTTGACCGGAGCAGCCAATACCGGCGGGTTCTACAGGTATTGCTTGATCTCGTCTAGTGCGCTTTGGCATTTTTGATCCCAGACGAACGGGGTTCCCTTCTTTATCAGGTGACTGTAAGGACGGCACTTTCCTGAAAGGTTGGCTATAAATCGTCGTATATACGCGAGCTTCCCTTGGAGAGATCGCAGCTGTTTGAGAGTCCTTGGCGGAGGCATTTCCATGATTGCCTTGATCTTTGACGGATCTATCTCGATACCCCGATGTCGGACGATGAATTCCAGGAATTTGCCTGAGGAAACTCCGAATGCACATTTGAGAGGGTTCATTTTCAAGTTGTATTGCCGAGGGCATTGAAATACAGTCTTCAAATGCTCGAGATGTTCTTCGTATGATTTGCTTTTAACCACGAGATCGTCGATATAGCATTCGACGATTTCGTGTATAAGGTCATCGAAGATCTTCGTCATGGCCCTTTGGTAGGTGGCACCGGCATTCTTTAAACCGAAGGGCATCACCTTGTAGCAGAATATACCCAAAGGAGTCCTGAAGGCGGTGTGCTTCTGGTCTTCGGGATGCATTTTTATCTGATTATATCCTGACGAGCCGTCCATGAAGGAGAAAACCTCGTGGGTGGACGTATTGTCTATCATCAGTTCGGTGACTGGCACTGGGAAATCGTCTTTCTGGCAAGCTTTATTGAGATCCCGGAAGTCTACGCATATGCGCACTGTCCCATTTTTCTTCATCACCGGGACGATGTTGGCGATCCATTCAGGGTATTGAACTTCCTCGATAAAGCTAGAGTCGATTAAATTTTTGACCTCGGCGTTGATACTCATCTCAAGCTCGAGCCGCATTCTTCTCGGCGCCTGTTTGACTGGCTTAGTGTCCGGGGATATCGCCAATCTGTGCACAGCAATTTCTGGATCTAGTCCCGGCATTTCGGAATAGTTCCACTCGAAGCAATCCCTATGCTGTAGAAGCACGTCCTTTAACGCAGCCACCCTTTCTTCAGATAGCAACTCGCTAATGAATGTCGATCGCGGGTCATTCGCCGTTCCCAACTCAATTTTCTTAAGGTTATCTGTAGTGGTATGGATTCCATCTTCCAGTTCTTTTGGCGCTGGTGGGAATTCTGAGATTACCTCGTCGTTGCTGTTTTCGAAGCACCAGGGAAGGTCATCCATGTTCTCAGGCTCTTCTTTTGATATCGTTATCATGTGACAAGTACGAATTCGCTTCCAATCCCAATGTGGAACTGGTTCTTCTTTCGTGGCCTTGGGTTCGTGCTTCTGTGGCGGCGCTACCCTCCAGTTGTCGGACAGAGCGAACTTGCCAAGTTGATACTGATCTTCAACCAAATTCTTGAAGGTGAAGCAGTCCTCGAGAGGGTGCCCTATCACTCGGTGATAAAAGCAATAGTCCGGGTGCGAGACCTCGCCTGCTTGTTCGGGGTGTTTAGACTCCGGCAATGTAAGCATCTGATGTTTTAGAGCGAGGTCAAGTATCTTCTTCGTCTTATCCCGAGGAAAAGAGTATGCTCGACCCATTTTCTTCATGAGGGATAGATCAATAACGCCCGACTCCCTTTTGCGTGGCTTCTTAGCCCTGCTTTGTTGCTGTTGAGCGCTTTTTTGGCCTTTCGACTTATTTCTGCTTTTGCGCTGAGCCTTCTTTATAACAGGTTGACAAGGAGCGGCATTTTCACCTTTCACGGCCTGTTGGAGAAGGCGTTGCGTCTTGGCTTTCTCATAGATGACCATTTCGCGGTTATGGTCGTCTCGGACTTTTTGACCCGCTTCCCTTATAATCTTGTCCATTTGTTCTTCGAACAACGGACTAGGTTCTTTTGCGTCTGGAACTTTCACTGGCTCAGGATTAGCGTCCTCCCATTGAGCATCCGCTTCTTCATCGAAGTCATACACGATGTAGCAGCCGTGTATTAGCTCTCGTTTCTTTGACCGGACGTATCCAAGCCCGATTGTCTCCATTTTCCCATTAGGCAGTTTACGTCGAGTCCCGGGAACGTTCCAGACTTTGTCATAGAACTTGGCTTTTCGAACGGTCTGCTTGAAGGATATCCCATGGCGTTTCAGCAGCTTTTTCAAACCTTCCGTATAATATCTGGGGAGACGGATAGGCTGAAGCCTGTCGAGCGTAGGATTCGTGCCATGCCAGATCTCTTTATCCACTTTGGTTTCTTCAGAGCAGTAGAATAGAATTGCTTTTTCGCTTTCTCGTTTGGGAGGGATATAGAATGTTTGCAGCTCTTCTACATTGTCAATGTTAAGTGCATCCAGTTCTTTATGGTGTTTACGCGGCACTATGGCGACTTGTAGACTTTGCTCTTCGTCAGCGAATGTTTGTATGGAAGGCCGAGCAGAGAATACGACACGGATCTCATCTTCTGAGTCGCTACCAAAGATCAACGTAGGAGTGGACGGTCTTGGCTTGTTGTGTTGGGGCGGACCCGAATACACTATCTCCTCTTCCTCCTCGGTATCACTGCCGAAGACAGGGATGGTGGCGTTAGCTTTGTTCTCCGGTTTGTGACACTTCTCCGTGTCTTCGAAATCCGGCAAGAAGTATTTGGCATCTTCGTATTTGCGGACCTCGTTCACAGAGAACGGGTTCAGCTCTCCCATCACGGTATACTCGAAACCATCCTTAAAATACTTCATACACTGATGTTGCGTAGAAGGGATGATGTTGTACTCGTGTAACCATGGTCGGCCAAGAAAAGCGTTGTAGCATGTCTTGGCGTTTATGACGTGGAACTTAACGTCCGTAACGAGTAGCCCGAAGCGTAGCGTCAGTATCACAGACCCAAGAGTTCTTGATGACTGGGAGTCGAACCCGGAGATGGTGATCTTGTCACAAGCAAGGTGTTGGACGCTCATGCAGATTTCTTTTAACACCCGCACGTTGAGGAGATTAACGGAGGATCCATTGTCGATCAGGATTTTGCCTATCTTTATATCGTGGCAGTATCCTGAGACATAAAGGGGGCGATTATGCTCGCACGTCCCAAGGAGAAGGTCTTCATCACCAAAAGTGACATCGGCCGTGTGCACTTCCTCCAATTCATCCTTCATCTTTTCCTCAGCCAGGAAAGCTTGGAATTGTTCCGGATCTTGTAATGCCTTGATTAACGAATCTCTCGCCTCCTTTGATAGCAAAAGGGCGTCGAGAATGCTGAGCTGTGAGGGTAGTTTCCTCAGGTACGCTAGAACGTTGTAATCCACCTTATTCTTCTTCAGCGGGTTGTTGGCGCTTAGCTCCTTCAGAACTTGGTCATCTAAGACGATATCTTCAGAGACCTTTTCTTTCCCTTTATCTTTTCTGTTCGAGGGTCCGAGATTCTTTTCAGGCAGCGTTCGATTCCGCAGCCGGATATTTTCACAGACCTTCGGCTCTTCTTCTTTTCCCGAAGTGGACTCTTTAAAGAGAGGGGCAAGTTCCAGCTCTTCATCAGAATCGCTCCCGAATGTAGGCACTTATGACCCGCCAGTGTTAACAATGCGACAATTGCCGGTAGTTCTTTTAATCCCTTCGGTCGTATTTCTTTGCTCCCGACGAGTTTTACGCTTTTCCCGCTTAAAGCGTTGTCGATGAGCAACATATCCTTGCCACCATCTATCGAAAGCTTTGCACTCTTGAGTGGGGTGCGAAATCTTTTGATGATATAAGCAATAGGAGGGGTGCATTTCCACTTCACCGGTGATGTTTCCTTCAGAGGATGGTAGCTTCATGCCCATTGATATGGCCTTAGCAAACCTTTTCTTTATCTTGAATTGGCTTTTGTCAACGGTGGAGGCATTTTGCTCCAGTGGGATCGTCTCAGCTCTTTCATCAAGTCGCTGACGCTTGGCCCTTTCGAATATAGCCATCTCGCGTTCTCGATCAGCTTTACTTTTCAATCGAGCTTCGTTAAGGAACGCGTCAATCATTTCATCAGATAGCTCCGGAAATTTTGGTTCAAGATCTGCCCTCAGCGCTTCGGTACAAGGAGTTTCCTCATCGTCTATGAACGAATGGGAAATCACATGACAGCTCGCCACGCATTCTTCAGATTCATCAGATGAGCTTTCTCCCTCATCTTCCTTTTGAAAGACGTGATTGAGAAACTCTTGGAATGTAATGGGAGTCCATGCCTTCTGGTTGTATTCCTCCAGCGCGTCAATTTGTTTTTGCAAGTCCGTGCGCTTGTCGCCAGGCTTCACGGGATTCTTTGACTTCTTTTCCTTCTTCTTCGAGGATTTTGACGGCTGGTTGTGAGTGCTTGAGCCACCATCATCGGTCTTTGGAGTTGGACATGGCTTCAACATCCCTTCAATGACCTGCGGTTCCAACGGGTTCTTCCACTTGATCGCTGGACATGTCTGAAGATCGTTTAGCATCCTCTTTGTCTTGGCTGATAATACAACCTCCCAAGGAGCTTCTTCAACGACGGAGCATGTTGCCCCCAGCGTATTCGTCCCCTTAGAGGTGTGGGGCTGCGAGGGATTCACCTTCCATTTGTCAGATAACGCGAACTTGCCCTGTCGGTACTGGTTTTCAAGCCAATTCTTGAAAACGTAGCAGTCTTCGATCGGATGGCCTAGTACTCGATGATAAGGACAGTAGTTGGGCTCGTTGACGTCACTTGGTTGCAACGGGCGTTTTGGATCCGGCAGATTTATGAGTCTATTGCGCAATGCCATCTCAAATAACCTTCTCATTTTATCGTGGGGAAACGAGTAAGGACGCCCTAGTCTCTCCTCAAGGTCTACGTACGGGCGCATATTATTTTGACGCACAACCGGCTTCGAGTTGCTCGGTTGTTGTTGAGCATTAGCGACGACGATCGCTTTTCCCTTCCCTTTGTCATTTCGGGAGTCCGTCTTTGGAAGAGGAGGTTTATGGCCCATCTGATCCATCTGCGCTAGCTTGTCAATCAAGGCCTGGAAGGTAGTCGGCTTGAAAAACATCATAAATTGCGAGATGGTTGCTTGCGGATCAAGGGTTCCCACAAATATACCCACTGTGGGAGCTTCTTCAATGCGCTGCTCGCACTTCGACCATAAGTTCCGCCACCGTATAGCATACTAAACCCATGTCTCGCCTGGCTTTACCCTGGCGTTAATCAGTGCTGTCATCGGGGTGCGTTCACTGGCGCTTGCAAAACGCTGAGTAAACAACAGCTCCATCTCTGTGAAGGTCTTAATAGAGTCGTTCGGGAGCTTAGAGTACCACTCGAACGCCGTATCTGATAAGCTTCCAACAAACTGGCGAAGCAATAGCTTGTCGTCACCGCCGGTGTTGCCGTAGAGTGCCCTGAACTGGGCAACATGCTGATGAGGATTGCCCGTCCTCTTGTAGACATGGAACTTGGGAATTGTATAACCTGGAGGGTACTTGATTTGATCATACCAACTTGGATACGGTCGCCCTGTTTTTACGACCTGGCCGGCTGCTTCGGTCGCATGATGAACCCGTATTTGTTGGGCGATGTACTCATCCAAATCAGCTTTGGAGATTGTATCCTCTTTAGCCGTCGACAGAGCTGGTGGAGGATTTGATGTCTCTCTCCTATCGTCACCAAGGACGATTGGGGGCTCTTCGGCTGGAGGATCTTGTTGTATCATCATCCCTATCATGTCTTGGAAAAAGAGGCCCATACGTTGTATGTTGGCTGCTTGTTCAGCAGCCTCTTTGTCCTTCTTCTCCAATATCCGACAAAGGAATTCGTCGTCGGTTTCTTCCTCTTGGCGTTCATCCGAGGACGTTTCGGGGTTTTCTTTTGGCCCTGTAAGTGCGGCCATAGCGTTCATCATCTCTTGGAGCTTTTGCTGTTGCTCCTGCGCCTTGGTCACTGATCGGGTAAGCGATCGATGACCCGTAGATATGCGGCTGCCTTCTTTACCAGATGCCACGTAGACGGTATGAACCACAATGCCCCCTGACTTAGGACGTTTGAGTTCACCACCTCTGATATTTGTCGCCGGCGCGGGGGTTATCTCCGTCCTCCTTCTTTTGTGGGCCGTTGAAGTTGAAGGGGCCGTTGCAGTGGGCACCCTAGCGATCGTTGTCCCTTGCTGTTCAATAGGACGATCTTTTCCTTTTTGCACCTTCGTCTTCTTTCGTTGACGAGAGTGATCTGGGTTGATCACGGAGTCTTGAACCCTCCGCCAAACTTTATAAATTCTTGAGGACAGCCGTTGAGGGGGCTGTTCTTGTTTTGTTTTCGGAACTCTCTCCGCAGGCGGAGGAGATCTTTTCAGTGCAGCGGTTGGAGAGTTCTTCCGTACCCTCCTCAGCAGTTCAAAGTTGTTCCCCGTTGGAACAGCAGCGTTGACTTCCACCACTGGAGCCGGTAGAGTTAGCCCTGAGGGGGAGTTGCCCCCTACCTTCCTCACTCGTTGCCAATGGCGACGTCGAGCATGACGAGCCGTTGGGACTGGCTCGGAGATCGAGACATCTTCTTTTTTCCCCCTGTCTGAATAAGGCGCTGCCGGTGTTAACCTCTTAAAGACTGAGGTTGTCTTTTGAGGGGTGATATTCAACCTGTCGAAGACGGATCCTCGAGCAGGGGCAGGAGCAGGAATCGTCAGTCTTGAAAAGACTGACTCTTTGACAGGGGAAGCCGCCTTGACGACTTCTGGAGCAGCAGTTATTGCTTTCCTTGGGACAGCCAGTTTAGAGTTCTGATTTAGCCTGGTGAAAACAGAGGCTGTCGGTTTGGTAGCGGGCGACCCGTTGACAGGGGCCGTCGTAGCAGTGAGCCGGTCGAAGACCGACTTTTTGTTCACTTCCGGTGCAGGTATTGGCGTAGGAAAGCTTGTAGGTGGGATCATGGTCCCGAAGAACAGGCCAGTGGTGGCTTGGGTCACCTGGTCTACCGGCAGAGCGAGGAAGGAAGCCGCTTGGGGCCCATATGCTACACCTCCCAGTGAGGTGGAGCGTCCGTTGCAGTGGCATTTCGAGCAGTTGGTGCAGTTAAAGGCCATTGAATCTTGAGTTTTGCGCCAGGAAAAAGACCAAATCTTAGTAACTTGAAATCCGAAGGCAACCATTTAACAAACCGCGATTGGTTCGCGAGGACGACACACGAAGTGTGGAGTGGAAAGAGGAAAAGGTCCCATCGGGCGTGCTATAATCTGTTCCCCTCCGAATGGCGGCCGACGACGCGAGGGCGTCTTCCCTGAGATTCAGGGCAGATGCTATATGGGTTTATTCGTCTACCTCTCCGAAGATGCCAAGTTGATTTATTGCACTGTGTATTGGAGGTTTAGACGGATGCGGCCGATGTAGCAGACTTCGTCAGATTCCCCCTCAGGGTGAGGGGTTTTTGATTGTGGGGACGCTCTTCCTTGCAGGCGCAAGCCCCTGCAGTTAATTACGCTACCGCATCGCGGTAACAACTTTCTCCTTCTCCAGAATTTCACTTCGTGTCGTGTGTGTTTGTTTTGTTTGTGGTTGCCCGTGGATTGTATACGGAGACTGAGTAATGCCGTCGCTCGTAGGACGTAGATTAGTCCAAATCCGTATTTACTTAGATTTGGGTTTGGTGTTTTAGTTTAAGGATACGTTAGCCGTGTTGGGGCTAATATCAACTTAAACGTTCGTTAAGGATACGTTAGTCCTGTTTGAGACTAAGATCAACTTAACGTGGTGATCCGTTTATTATATGGCCGTCAGGACTCGTCACCTCTCTGACGTCGTTGAAGGATTGCAACGATAGGTGTCAGAGGAGTTCAGAGATGTACCTTCGAACCAGAGTTGATTTGGAATTTTATTGTCTATTTGAGTGTTTAAGGATACGTTAGCCGTGTTTGGGGCTAAGATCAACTTAAACAGGACCGTTTAGATCCGGCAAGAGAGCATTTGGAGGCTCTATTGTTCCAGTTTAGGGACGTAGTGGTCCATGTTCCAGTTTAGGGACATGATGGTCCGTATTCCAGTTTAGGGACGTGGTGGTCTATATTCCAGTTTGAAGACATGGTGGTCTATATTCCAGTTTAGGGACGTGGTGGTCCGACATTAGTTTAAGGACGTTTCGGTCCAACATTAGTTTAAGGACGTTTCGGTCCAATATTAGTTTAAGGACGTTTCGGTCCAATATTCCCATTTTGGGACGAATATTAGTTTAAGGACGTTTCGGTCCAATATTAGTTTAAGAACGTTTCGGTCCACGAGTTTAAGGACCCCGCAGTCCGTATTAATGTGCGGTCGTCAGGACCCGTCACCTCTCTGACGTCGTTGAAGGATTACAACGATAGGTGTCAGAGGGGTTCGGAGATGTACCCTCGAACCGTAGGTAAATTGATTTAACAGAGCGATCTTGCTCAGTCAATTTAATTTGAGGATTTATGGCCATGACTGGGCTAAGTCCAATTAAAAAGTTCAACACCTTTATTTGTTTTTTGTTTGGGCTCTGCCCATAAAGGATGCAGAGCATCAATTTATTTTGGGCCCTGCTCATTTTATAAATGATGCAGAATACCAATTTTACTTGGGCTCTGCCCTTATATAAAGGATGTAAAGTATCAATTTATTTGGGCTCTGCCCATTTATTGCCTTGCAATTTATTTTGGCCTGTTAGGTCATTTTGACTTGGGCTTGGCCCTTTAGCAGAGGAAATGCATTGCATTTTCAGGCGCTTTGCGCCAATCAAAGAGCGCAAGCGCTTGTGGTGATGACACGTGTCATGCAGTGCAGTGCGCTGCGCTAGTGCGCTGCTGACACGTGGCGCGCTCTGGTGAGTTGCGCCAATTTCAGAGAGCAAAGCTCTATTTCAAAAGCGCGTAGCGCAACTGGTTCAGATGCTGACACGTGGCGCTTTCTGGTGGCTTGCGCCAGCCCAAGAGCGCAACAGTGCAGATTTATAAGTGCAATGCACTATTAATTTGAGAATCTTGGCGATTCAAGAACCAAAG
Organism: Agapanthus africanus; assembly: GCA_030015575.1. Classification (NCBI taxonomy): domain Eukaryota; kingdom Viridiplantae; phylum Streptophyta; class Magnoliopsida; order Asparagales; family Amaryllidaceae; genus Agapanthus; species Agapanthus africanus. Next base: position 589,655,902 of record JASDDO010000016.1, on the reverse strand, counting down.
GTTCATAAAGGAAGTGCAGAGCACTATTTGATTTCTTGATCTAATTTGGATCAAAGAAAAACAAGCTTTTTCTTATTTCAGGAACCAGAGGTTCATAAAAAGTGCAAAGCACTATTTTTATTCTATTTTTTATTAAAAATTATTGATCTTGTTTTTAGATCAATCATCTGTTCATAAGAGAATTTTCTCTTTTTCCTAAAGGTTTTTTACCTTTTTTTCTTGAGGATTTCTCTTCAATTCTTCAGAGTTCTCTTTATTTAATTTCTCACAAAATGTTGATACCTTTGAATTGAGGTCTAGGGTCTTTTTTATAGTGCCCATAAATTTGTTATAGAGATCTTTCTCTGAGTGATTTGGGGAATCTCCCCCACCGTTGGATCTTTGATCCAACGGCTTCTGTTTTACAGAAGAAAATCTTCTTGTTTTAACAAGAACAGAAAGATTTCTTTGAAATCTTAATTCTGTTTGGCGCAGACGCCCCCAGCGCGTGACACGTGTCAAGCAGCGCAACTGCGCTAGCGCATCTGCGTTGACACGTGTCGCGCAGCGCAAAGCGCTGCGCAACTGCGCTGACACGCGTCGCACAGCGCAGCGCAACTGCACGAGCGTATCTGCGATGACACGTGTCGCGCAGCGCAGTGCTTGCGCAACTGAAGCGTTGCTTCCTTTGATTTTGCTTTAAACAGTGCTTTGCTCTGATTGGGTGCGCTGCCTTGGGCGCTGCGCTGATACATCTGCGTCTGACACGTGGCTCGTTACGCCCGAGATTTGAAGCGTTGCTTCAAAATTTGGATTTTGAATTTCAACAGAGCTTTGCTCTGATTGGGGAAAATAGGAAGAAACCCTGTCTTCAGTACCTGAAGACATGGGGATGTCCAGCTTTTGTAAAAAGGCAGCATGCGGACAAGCTCGAGGCACGCTTTGTACAGTGCAAGTTTGTGGGATATCCAAAGAACTCCATGGGATATTGTTTCTATTACGCAGAGGAACAAAAGGTTTTTGTTTCTCGTCATGCCTACTTCTTAGAAGCTGAATTTTTAGAAAATCAGAAGAGTGGGAGCGCAGTAGAACTGGAAGAAATTCCAGAACCACAAGCTGTTACTGAAAGTATGGTAGAACCAGAAGTTTCAGAAGAAAGGGACATCCCGACGCTTGTCCAAAGGAGTAGTAGGCAGTCTCATCCGCCCGAGAGATACTATGGTTTTCTCATAGACGGGGATAGAGAGGATTGCACTATTGACTATGATGAGCCTACTAGCTTCCAGCAAGCCATTTAGAGCGGTGACTTAGTAAAATGGCTGGATGCAATGCGGACCGAAATGGAGTCCATGTACACTAACAAAGTATGGACTTTGGACGTTGCTCCAGATAGGGTAAAACCCGTAGGATGCAAATGGATCTTCAGAAAGAAGATTGGTGTAGATGGACAGGTTGAAACCTGTAAAGCTAGACTTGTTGCAAAGGGTTTCCGTCAAAGACCTGGTTTGGACTATGATGAAACCTTTTCTCCAGTAGCTATGCTAAAATCCATTAGGGTCCTTCTTGCAATTGCTGCCTTCTACGATTATGAGATCTGGAAGATGGACGTAAAGACGGACTTTCTAAATGGAAATTTGGATGGGAGCGTCTATATGGATCAGCCAGAGGGATTCTTTCAGAGTTGGAGCAGCGGTAAAGTATGCAAGTTGCTTAAGTCCATTTATGGACTAAAGCAAGCATCTCGGAGTTGGAACATCTGTTTTGATGATGCTGTCAAAGAATTTGACTTTATAAAAAATCCAGATGAACCATGCATATACAAAAAGATTGTAGGGAGAGCTGTAGTATTCCTCGTCTTGTACGTGATGACATTCTCCTAATAGGAAATGATATTCCTATGTTACAGTCAGTCAAAAGATTCTTGTCACAGAAATTCTCCATGAAAGATCTGGGTGATACCACCTACATTCTGGGGATCCAGATCTATCGTGATAGATCAAAGAGGATGTTGGGACTTTCACAGTCCAGGTACATAGACACCATATTGAAAAGATTCAGTATGGAAGATTCTAAGCGCAGTAACCTACCGACTTGTCAAGGAATCACCCTCTCCAAAGAGATGTCTCCCAAGACTGATTTGGAAAGGGATCGCATGTCGATTATACCCTATGCTTCAGCGGTAGGCTCTATAATGTATGCGATGTTATGTACCAGACCAGATGTAGCATACACATTAAGCGTTGTAAGCCGGTATCAGGCAAACTCAGGGGAGAATCACTGGATAGCAGTAAAGAACATTCTCAAGTACCTGAGGAGCACTAAGGAGATGTTCTTGGTATATGGCGGAAAAGACCTCCAGATGACTCCGGGTTCTAGAGTCACAAAGATGACTCCAAGTCCATGTCGGGTTATTTCTTTACCCTCAATGGAGGGGCGGTCTGTTGGAAGAGTTCCAAACAAGAGACCGTTGCTGACTCAACGATGGAAGCGGAGTACATAGCTGCTTGCGATGCCGCAAAGAAGCTGTCTGGATGAAGAAGTTCCTCACAGAACTTCAGGTGGTTCCTACCAGTGTTGATCCAATACCTCTGTATTGTGACAACAACCGCGCTATAGCTTTAGCGAAGGAACTCAGGTCCCATCAGAAGTCCAGACACATCCTAAGGCGGTATCACCTGATGCGAGAGATCGTAGATCGCGAGAGATCGAGGTGAAAAGAGGAGAGACGGAGAATAATATTGCTGATCCATTCACAAAGGCCATTCCTCAGACGCAGTTCGAGAGGCTATTCGAGATGATAGGTCTACGATATGCCAGCTCATTGTCCTAGTGCAAGTGGGAGATTGTTAGTGTATATGCCCCAGGGGCCATTATTGTATCATACTAGCATGTATATTACTTAATGGAAGCTTGGGATATTCACAGTTGTATTGACAGTCTTGCTAAATATGGTAGTATGCTACTTGGTTTGTGTCTACTTTAATATGTGCATATGTTTCTTGTAACGTATCACTTATACATATTAGTAGAGCCCATAGGTTCTTTGCTTGATTACCAGCGTTGTGATGGCAGTCACACTAGTGGGGGCTGGGTAGTCTATAAGCAACATCCTATACTTGTCCCTAGTCATAGGATTATCAAGACAGGGCATCGATACTCCAGAGTAGACTAGTATGTACGCTTCTCATCCCAGTTGGGGAGATGGTCTGTCCCACAGCCATCAGTACGTCGTACTGGAGATAGTATATAGGTGCTCGTTAGGTTACCGATACACCGGACAGGACTCGCAGGGGAACTGTTGGTTGGTATTATACCCGTCGTCAGTTAACAGTTCCCAGGTGACATGAGTATAGCATAGTCCGCAGACTTAACACTGCTACTTCGCCTCGAGCGTGTCCCACTGTTCTTAGATTGCTACCCTACCACGGCTCAAAGGAGTCGTGCAAACAGGTAGCAGTTGGGTGCAGTCCCGAGCACTTGGAGGCAGTGGCGGTTAGACAGGATTCGTCTCTCCCGGTATTGGGAGTTGATATCGCGCTGTGTCAGAGAGCCATTACGCAAAGTCCCTGGCCAGGGCAAGCGAGATTTACTGGTAGGTTCTACTAGTTTCTCAGGGTGTAATGGGCTACGCTCCGACACGACTTATACCGCTATTAGGGGACTGACGCTTGCCGCCCCCAGGCTCGATATGCGATAGTCTTAGACGAACAGACCGGACTGTACAGAGATTGTCACATCAGGCTCAGTAGGAGTTCGGATGGGTTTCCTCATCGGCCTTCTTATCAACATCTACCTGGGGACCGTTACGTACAGCTAGTGCCGCTTGCGGTCTGTGGTTAAACCTACTGCCAGCGTAGTGTTGAGTCTTTAGAGTCCCACACAGAGAGTTTCCCTGCTCCAGGCGAAACGATATAGAGGTCGTATGGTTTTACGACAAGGGTTCGGACGCATACGTGTTTAAACGCACGTTCGACGTTCGGACAGTTTTTACTAGCCGGCTTTGGTTTAAGCCAGATTCTAGTATCGGGTTATTGGATTTATACAGTCTAAAGTTTTTCCGTGTTTTCACGGATTGGAGGGGCGTTCTCGTAATTTTCCGGGAAGCTTCTAGAAGCATGGTGAGTTGGAGGCTAAGGTGGCATTTGCATTAATTGGATTAATGAGTCATGTAGTGATTCATACATTGAGTTAATGATTTTTTTAATGATTTATATGATTCATATGATGAATCACTTAGTGCATTAATGAAACATAATGATAAATCAATATTTATTATTTACTTAATAATATCATATGTTTCATATATACACAAATGATTTCATTCATCCAAAAGGATTCACTTTCTCACCTTCTCTCTCCTCAAGCTCTCTCTCTTCAAACCCTAACCCTAACCTCTCATGTGTTGAGATCAAGGGTTAGCTAGACTAATACATCCATAACCTCACTCTATATCCCTTAGGTAGCTTAGATTAGCACTTTGAGCAACCTAGTTATCTCAAGTTAGAGATCAAGCTTGGAGTAGGAGCTCTCGGGTGGATCGTCTTTGACTCGAGGAGGCCGTTGAGGTGCCGATGTTCCAAGGAGCCTATGAGGAGTGGAGGACAACGATGAAGACTCGAAGGACAAGTAACGTGAGGTATAGCTTCGAATCCGAGTAGTTAAACCTCTCGTAGTTTGCTAGTAACGGTTTAGATACGATTCATGCGCTCAAGTCCATGTTACGAAGCTTTGATAATCGTTTTTCATATATTCCGCCTCCCCGCAAGTTCGTGGGGTGCGTGACATGGACTTACACTACTTCCCTGGTTTCCTTCAGGGTAGAAGGCAGAGACGGTAGAATCAAGTCAGTATCTGACCCGTTTCCCAACGTGGTCTCCAGGTCCTTGAGCTCATCAATATAGCTTGTCATTGTAAGGACGTTGTCCCCCTACAAATGACCCGAAAGCTAACATTGCTTGAATTAATTCGTTCGAGCTCTCATATCTTGTGATATGAGATTGCTCTCCATATAGACCTTTGTTATGGAGAAAGATGGAAACTAAGTCCATCTTCTCGTGCTGCTTCTGGTATATACCATCAACTGAAGCCAACACGAGGCACTTGGCTTTCGCTTTATCCTTTTCCCTTGTCTGACGGATATTCATATCCGCGACGGTAGAAACTGGATCTGGGACGGCGGGATCTTGAGTAGTAATAGGGTGGTCCAGCTTGTCATAGGCAATGGACATCTGGACAGACCTTTGCTAGTCATATAAGTCAGATTCAGTCAAATTTTTATCTAGATGTAACCTAGTCATGGTCACAAGGTCGCTGCAATTAGAGAGAGAGAGAAGAAAACACTTTAGCATGATGCTCTTGCAAGTTTAGAGTGGTTTTTAGTTTATCTAAACTGGATGGCTCCTACTGTTTCTCGAATCCTTCCTTAAACCATAAAATAAGAATTAGCCAGGACTATTCTCACCTTACAATACTTGCTTAACCGTTCAGCCAGGCTAGTGTCGATACTTCGAGGGAGGTTTTCCAATGCTTTCGCGAAGTTCCTTAATTAAAGAACCTCTTTTCTTTGGGGGCGTAGCCATGCTGACACCTTTCTAGGCACCTACTTGGTTTATAGCATTGATCGTTAAGTGACGAATCTCCTGATAAGTAGCATGTACTCACAGTAGGATTGGGACCCAAATATCATCGTATGATAATGTTGAAGGAATCCTACCAACATTCATCAAACTCCAAATGGTATGCAACACTAGAAAGTTTCAGTTTCTTTAGAAACTCCCGGTGTGGATTTTTGCCCCACGTTCTTATGACCTTGACGAAAGCCAACAAATCATAAGTCACATGTCAATCTCTGCCCATCATTGTCTTGTTAATTTGAACCCACCCGTACATTCCCTTGACGAGAGCCAACAAGGTAATACGACTGTCTCAAACCAACCCATCTATCTATGCAACAAATGAATACCCCAGCAGCTACCAAACACTATGCCTTGATGAAAGCCAACAAACATAGCTTGAATAGTACTGACCATCCATAAGAAATGACAGAGGGCTATGACTGGTTTTGGCGAAACCGTGAACGTAGTGAACTTGATATAATCGAAGGAACCTGATAGCTTTTTAAAAGGGGTGGTTAAAGCTCCGCAATTAAAAATTCTGCTTTTTTAAAATAACCGAGTGGTTTCTTTTAAATTTGTTCTAACGACTTAACTTTGGTTTATTTTCTTTGCATTATAATAATGCGTCCCATCATTTAACCTATCATTGCAGAAAACAACGAAAATACCGCGTCCTCTTATGCCATCCGCATTCGCCACGGGGTCCCGTAATCACCCGTTAGGTTACTTAACTAACGACAGAGCGGGGGCTGGGCTAGCGCGGGTGTAAAACATAAGTGACGTCTAATAGCTATCATATATAGATATTGTACATTCGTCAGACGCAATAATAGGCATTCCAGATCACATATGAACTTTATTGGATATACTAGCAATCCGCATTTGCTTTGAGCCTGCAACAAAAGACGGATTACACAGTTGTGATGAATAGCCATTACCCCACCCTAGACCCCTATGGGTACGGCAAACTATCCGCCAAGTACCTGAAGCGAAGCGGTCTCCCTTAACAACGTGAGTAGGCCACAAAGCATTTCAAAGTACCCGGTAGTTTGTGCACCCCACCTTGGGTCTATCCTAGGAGCAAAAACAGTAAAAATGAAATAATACAATGGTGGCTACAACCGCAACCTGGATGCGCCCCGCAAAATAATATTACAACATATTACAATTATATCGAATGAATGAATATTAAACCCATCTCAAACCCCGGCTAATCATTACAACGATCCAATCAAGTTCATATACACAAACAGTAAACATTACAGAAATGTGCAACCCCCTGCCAACCGACATACTAGCAGTTAGGGGAGGTTTACGAACACATTAAACATTACAGATAAAAACCCGATTAGCAAATAACTTATAACATCGATCGACTACCTTTTTCCGTGTCTATCCCAAAAGCAAACCAGCACAGAAGTAACCTGGGCAGAAACATAATATACTGGAAAACAAAACACCAAAAAATATGAATTACAGAGCCAATCCGAGTCAACTCGGGGTTGACTCCGCAGCGGATCCGTGGCCAAAAGCACCATTTGGCCGCGGATCCGCGGCCGTCTTGCCGAGTTAGGACATTGTATTTTTCCAGAATTCTTATATTTCCCTGCTGTGAATTTTAAGGCATATCAAATATTTTTTCGACACGTTTAAAATTAACAGAAACTGAGGGGGTCCGGGGTTTCGTTTTCGCGTTTTTCCGACGATCGAAGTTCTAATTAGTTGCTAACAAGCTAGTAATGGTTTAGTTGGCTCTGATACCACTGTAAGTCCATGTCACGCACCCCACTAACTTGAGGGAAGACGGAATATATGAAAAACGATTATCAAAGCTTCGTAACATGGACTTGAGCGCATGAATCGTATCCAAACCATTACTAACATACTACGAGAGGTTTAACTACTCGGATTCGAAGTTATACCTTATTTTACTTGTCCTTTGGGTCTTCATCACTGTCCTCTATTCCTCGTAGGATGTTTGGAACGTCGGCACCTTAACAGCTTCCTCGAGTCAAAGACGATCCACCGGAGAGCTCCTACTCCAAGCTTGATCTCTAACTTGAGATAACTAGGTTTCTTTAGTTGCTAATCAAAATGACCTAGGTGATATAGAGTATGAATATGGATTAATTAGTCTATCTAATCCTTGATCTCAACACATGAGGGGTATGATTAGGGTTTGAAGAGAGAGCTTGAGGAGAGAGAAGGTGAGCATTAGAATGAAAATGAAAATGTTTCTCACTTCTAATATATTATGAAGCATAAAGAATTATCAAATGAATAATTCAAATGCTTTATCATCATGCTTCATTAAATATATGCAATGAATCATCAAGTGAGTTATTAAGCAATAAATGCTTCATTAACTCACTTGAATGATTCATCTAATGAGTCACAAATGCATTTAATGTAAATGCCACCTAAACCCTCAAGTCACCATGCTTCTAGAAGCTTCCCGTCAAATTACGAGAACGCCCCTCCTATCCGTGAAAACACGGAAAAACTATAGACTGTATAAATCCAATAACCCGATACTAGAATCTGTCTTAAACCAAAGCCGGCTAGTAAAAACTGTCCGAACGTCGTACGTGCGTTTAAACGCGTATGCGTCCGAACCCTTGTCGTAAAACCATACGACCTCTATATCGTTTCGCCTGGAGCAGGGAAACTCTCTGTGTGGGACTCTAAAGACTCGACACTACGCTGGCAGTGGGTTTAACCACAGACCGCAAGCGGCACTAGCTGTACGTAACGGTCCCCAGATAGATGTCGATAAGAAGGCCGATGAGGAAAACCCATCCGTACTCCTACTGAGTCTGTCCGTGACAATATCCGCGCAGTCCGGTCTGTTCGTCTAAGAGTATCTATGTATGGTCTAGGGAGGTGGTAAGCGTCAGACCCCTAATAACCATACAAGTCGTGCCGGTATGGCTCAAAACCATGCGAAATCTACTGATCAGTCCACCAGTAATTCTCAATCAGCCCTGGCCAGGGACTTATGGTAATGACCAACCGATCACAGTACGATATCAACTCCCTATACCGAGAGAGACGAATCCCTAACAGTCACTCACTGCCACCATGTGGCTCGGGACTATGCCCAACTAAAACCTGTTTGCACGACTCCTTTGAGCCATGGTAGGGTAGTAATCAAACCACAGTGGGATCTCACACGAGACAAATGATGACCTTAAGTCAACAGACTATCTTCACACATGTCACCTGAGAACTGTTATCTAACGTTAGGTATAATACCATCCAGTCAGTTCTCCTACGAGTCCTGTCCGGTGTATCCGTAACCTAACGAGTATCTATATACTATCTCCAGTACGACGTACTGATGGCTGTGGGATAGACCATCTCCCCCACTGGGATGAGAAGCGTACACACTAGTCTACTCCGGAGTATCGATACCATGTCTCGATAATCCTACGACTAGGGGCAAGTATAGGATGTTGCTTATAGACTACCCAGCCCCCACTAGTGTGACTGCCATCACAACGCTGGTAATGAAGCAAAGATCCTAAGGGCTCTACTAATATGTATAAGCGATACGTCACATATTAAAGTAGACAAAACCAAGTAGCATACTACCATGTTTAGCAAGACTGTTATATAACTGTGAATATCCCAAGCTTTCATGAAGTAATATACAACCTAGTGTGATACAATAATGGCCTCTAGGGCATATACACTAACAAGAAATAAGAAAACCATAGTATTTATTTGTAACTTTATTTTTTTTACAAACTTTATATAAAGTAATTTAAAAGACAACAACAAACGATGCAATCCTAATTAGTTATTATGAAATCTTAACATATGAATTGAGAATAATGAAAAAGACTTTAAAAACTATATATTTGTGTATATTTGTGTGTGTTCATTATTTTTATATATATCCATTTAATTAATTATTTAGAGATTATGATATGACAAGGGGAGTTTTTCATGGCAATATAAAAAAGATAAAGACAAAGTGAAAGAGATGAAGGGAGGGAAAGAAAAAAGAGATTTACACACACAAGCCGGTATTGTCACCGGGCTTGTCTATCTGTCGATAGCCTCGCGTTACTAGCGAGACCTTGTTGAAGACTTCTTCATGTTCTTCCTCTTGGACTTTGGTGAAGAGGGAGAAGTGAGAGATAGAAAAATGTGAGGAAAGAAAAGATAGAGGAGGACAAATAAAGACGGTGTAATGGTGAATTATGTATAATAATATATGCATTCAACATGAGAATTAATAGAGAAATGAAAGGTCGCCATTCATTTTGGAAATGAAAGGTCTCATTTGTAAGTTGTGAGAAGAATAAAAAATTGATAAAAAAAATAATTGCAAGAACGGGGATATGAACATGTGATCTATGGAATAACAATGTAAAGACTTAACCAATGAGCTACAAGATTGTTCATACACATATTTAATAAGAATTAAATATATGATATTGCTTAAAAAAAGTGGGCTTTTGGGCTCATAAATTTATTAAAGAAAATGAAAATGAAATTGGATTTGAGATATGGGCTGGGTTAGGTCTTACGTTTAATTTGAAAAAATGTTAAAATTTAGTTTTAAAGAAATGTGTTTGGGAAAAATAGATAGAAAAATAAAATAATATATTTATAAAAAACAAAATATACAGAATATACTAAGAATAAATAAATACAATATTTTACTAAAGAAAGAAAACACGAAGGTACAGTAATACAAGAGTCGTTACATTTCTACCCACATTAAAATAATTTCGTCCTCGAAATTACTCAAGAAGGTGTTGCAACAGAGTAAGGAAACATGATTAAGATGATGTCGTTTTCGAGCTCCGTCGATTGATACTCTAACCAATTGAGCTACTATGCCAATGAGATATAAATATAAAGGGTGAATAAGAGTTAAGAATTCAAAAGTCTTGAGATAGACTTCAAGAAAACTGAAGGTGGAGTTCAAGATGGATTCAAGGAATATATAAAGTAAAGAATGTTTTCAGTTGCTGTTTCTTGTGTTATATTGCTTAGCTTGTTCATGCAGATTTAACTGCATTGTATGGTTCCATACAGCTCAGACCTGCATGGGTCGCCAACAAAACCTGTCACGCCCCACTTCCCGGTATACGGGCAGAGAACGCGACGAGGCCGCTACGTATTTACTCTGAAGTAAATACGTTAAGCGTAACTAAGAAATATAAAAGGAATGTACACAAGAGACAAATGTAATGAAACAACAACTTTATTTATTCACATTCTTTTTACAATACATGGAAAAGTAAATACAACTGAATGAAAGCAATGCCTAAATAATGGCATAACAGAAATGAAAAGTACTGAAATAAAACTGTGTACAATGAAGCTAGAGCTCTGGGTCGTAGGCAAGTTGATCCAAGTCCTTACTGGTAAGCTTAATCTCCTGGTTGTCCAGATCACCTGAAAAAATTCCAAAGAAGAAAGAGAAGGAATGTCGTCAGCGAACAATCGCTCGGTAAACCCCAAAGGTAAGGGAGAAATAAAACAGACAGAGAGTAAGAGAGAGAGTGTAGCTTTTAAAGTTGTATTATATTGTTATACTGTTGTATTCATTAACGTTGTTGTTTGTAGCTTGGTACAGAAGGATGCCGTGTATACGAGAGGAACCTCTATATGCCATAGACTAATGCAAATGGAAGTACAAGGATCCGTCGTTAATATCACGGAACAACGGTATGGATGTAATTACGTCTTATGGTTGCTGTCTCGTGCCACTTCTAATGCCTTCTACCAATCTACCCCTTAAACCCCGCGATGTCTTGATTGTATTATTTGTATTGTATTGCAACTTGTATAGATTGTATAATGGGATGACTTGCCGAAACCATGATATCAGTAAATGAATGTAACTGGTGAATCATGGATGTAACTGGAGAATCATGTAAATGGAAATATATCCATAGTTCGGTTCAGTCAATATAGATTGAATATATGGATTCATATTGAATTATAGTTTGTACTTGAATCATATTCAAGTCATATTATTATAATGAGACTCAGTCTGAGTCAGAACAATTATAAAAGAAATTAAAGTTTGATTGTTTTGATATTATCGGTAACCGCTGCACATGGGCGGCAGGATTTGTGTCTTTTTCAAAGACGATTACCGTGTTGATAACACCGTTATTAAGTTGTCTACCTTAAATAGGCAAGCACCCACTTATCCGGCTCCCTGAGGCTCACGAGATTGGTCCCGCTTAAACCTATATTTACTAGGGTCCTTAGGGTAATTTATAGAACTTGAGGGGGTTTTATGTAAAAATACTTTTGTATACTTTTCAAAATACACCCCAAGTATTTAATTATCATCTTTATGTACATAAAACAATTTAATGATCAAGGTAAATATGTATACATGTTCGAATAGCATGAAATGGGTCAAGTATATTATTCGAGTAACTACCATAAACAATGCTGTAAAGAAATATTATGTACGACTAATCAATCAAGTCAATCAATTTCTGAATATAAACAAAAATATAGATCTAAGTGTTGTGCACGTGTGAGCTCCAGTCGCATCTAAATACGACTACCGGTTTGGGAGATATACTCATTTTCATTTTGTCGTGCAGAACCGATCAGAATCTGTCCAGCACCGTCGCATATTTTTAAAACATAGTTTGAGTTAATTTCCATCCGGTTTCAGGTTACGATGATTATTAGAAAATTATAGGTAATTCGATATACTTATCCAAAACACCAATATTCACACGATTTGGATTTCTTAAACTCTAGTTATGATCATTTTAAAATCAGCGTTTAAAACAGAAATTCAGATTTCTGTACAACAATTATATGTTATATTGCAAAGCCTATATCGGGTTGTTTCTTGCATTTCTAAGTAATATAATATACAGAAAATTATAGCCTTTTCATTTATGCATATACACATCTAAATTTTTTCATGAACGGATATCGGGATTTCGAGTTATGTCCTATTTAAAAACAGTGTGCGAATCGGGACATATTCTGTCTAGATCCGTCGCTTAATATTGTAACACAGTTTTCTTTATCTTACGTTGGTTTTCAATAAAAATTTAAAACAAATAAAATATATATTATTCAATGTAGATTTATAAAACACCTGAGTTTGCTCAATTTGGATATCGGTATAGCATGTTATGTGTCTTAAAAGTTGACCAATAACTGCAGTTTTCTATTTTACGGACAGTGAATAAAAATAATATAATTCCTAAACCGTTAAGTGATTCGATCTAAAATTTTTACAGCATGTACAAAATAATTTAATCTATCATATGTAAATTTTCTAAAATTTTTAAAAGTAAAAATTAATTTCTAAAACTTATTTTAAAAGTGAAGATATTGATATGTCATATGTGAGAAATGAGAAAACCATTTTATTTATTCGTAACTTCATTTTTTGTACAAACTTTAAATAAAGTAATTTAAAAGACAACAACAAATGATGCTGTCCTAATTAGTTACTATGAAATCTTAACATATGAATTGAGAATAATGAAAAAGACTTTACAAACTATATATTTGTGTATATTTGTGTGTGTTTATTATTTATATATGTATCCACTTAATTAATTATTTAGGGACTATGATATGACAAGGGGAGTTTTTCATTGCAATATAAAAAAGATAAAGATAAAGATAAAGAGATGGAGGGAGAGAAAGAAAGAAGAGACTTACATACACAAGCCGGTATTGTCACCGGGCTTGTTTATCCGCCGATAGCCTTGCGTTAGTAGAGAGACCTTCTTGAAGACTTCTTCATGTTCTTACTCTTAGACTCTAGGTGAAGAGGGAGAAGTGAGAGATAGAAAAATGTGAGGAAGGAAAAGATAGAGTATAAATAAAAATGGTTTAATAGTGAATTATGTATAATAATATATGCAATCAACATGGGAATTAAAAGAGAAATGAAAGGACACCATTCATTTTGGAAATTAAAGGTCTCATTTGTAAGTTATGAGAAGAATAAAAAAATGATAATTTTTTTTTTTGCAAGAATGGGGATTTGAACATGTGATTTATGGAATAACAATGCAAAAACTTAACCAATGAGCTACAAGGTTGTTCATACACATATTTAATAAGAATTAAATATATGATGTTGCTTAAAAAGAAAGTAGACTTTTGGGGTCATAGATTTATTAAAGAAAATGAAAATGAAATTTGATTTGAGTTATGGGCTGGGTTAGGTCTTATGTTTAATTTGAAAAAAGGTTAAAATTTAGTTTTAAAGAAATGTGTTTGGGAAAAATAGATAGAAGAATAAAATAATATATTTATAAAAAACAAAATATACAAAAAATACTAAGAATAAATAAATACAATATTTTACTAAAGAAAGAAAACACGAAAGTACAGTAATACTAGGGTCGTTACAGCCACACTGTGCCTGCCTCCGTGCCAACATCGTGCCCAGTAGTTCTTAACACCGTGTCTAGTACCGTATTGTGCTGTGCCACACCCACACCATACACCAAGCTAAGACCGTGTCACATCCGCACCACGCACCGAGTCAAGACTACTCCCACTACCGTATCATGCCCGCCACCACGTTCAGTACCGGGTCACTACGCATCATGCACGCGCTACGCACCGTGCCCAGTGTCACGCCATTCCGTGTGTCGAGACGAATCCTGTACATGGTGTCGCTTCTATGTCAGCGACCGAAAGCAAGTGAAAGCTCACTTGCTTTAACATGCTATGTACTTAGATCCATAAATTCATGTTAATATTATACTAGTTCCATTATTGTGAATCCGTGTTACGTAGTATACTATCACATATATTTGGTATGCCATGATCGCATTAAATCTAAAGCGTGAGTTTTGTGCAGCAAACGGATCTGAAGGAGTCATGTTAATATCGCGTAGAAGTTGTAAATGTTACATATCGTTTTCACGTGTTAGGTAAAACCAAATTCATTTCGATAATTCTCGATATTGTGTTGTTGGTTTGAGATAGAGAACTGAACTTAAACACTGTCAATCATGCTCAAACCTTTTATCCATTTCCTATTGCTGCTTATGAATGTCACGTAGAAGACTGAACTCTAAATGACGAAATATCGTACGTGTAACGACGCCTAAAGAGGCGACGTCAATTCTGTTTTTACTGCACATGTCGAGATGCTAAATTAAATATAAAATTAGATACATGTCGGAATGTAATGTTCTATGGCTCATATCTTAGATGGCTCAATAAGCTAGAACCCTCTATAGTTTATTCTTCGATACTGATAGATCAAGGCGATGAGAAACTGACTGGGAATGCGGCTCTGGACTGCAGTCCACAACATCATTCCATAATGATTCCTGACTTTATATGAATGTGTAGTGCCGTACGAACATGGAATTATGCATAACCTTATACCGTTGTAAAGATAATTCTGTTAGCTAACTATTGGTTTTTATTTCATTTAATTTTACTACTGTTTGATATTTTAATTGCAATTTAAACTGTTGAAGTGTACTGCAGTCCTAAGCAGGGATATAACGTATGCCCTGACCTTGAACAGAACGTATCTCCCAGCATACAGCGGACATTGTCAACCCGTATAGTGCCTTGAAAACATAATTAAAAAATCTAAATTTCACTCAACTGTGGCTTTGTCTGATTATGATCCCAACAAGGTGAAAAATGTGTCGCGAATTGGACTTTCAGTTCAGAAACTGAATCTCCAGTAGAGAACACTTAAAATGAAACAATCGCATTTCGCATACCTGCAACCCGATTGACCTAGAACAATTTTTGTTAGATCGCTGTATGAGTTTACTTTTTACCTCTTTTGTAACATTTTGTCTAAATATGATCGTGTAGATTAATATATTTTTCTAAAATCATAAGGTGCATTGTGTTTCATATCGTATATGACTTGCTATGTTGCATCATTTTTGTATTTTACCCGACCGTGATACCTTTAGTGATAGAGAACGTTCATAGTGACTTATAACGAACTTTGCATTGTTGAACGTGAGTGGTATTGGATTAATTGTATCAAGCACGCCAGTGATAAGTGATTGATTAGTGAAAGTGAACAGTGTAGTGAAAATGAGTAAGACCGTGATTTGGCACGTGCTTGCAAAAAATTAATCTTATACTTATAGTTATTGTGACCTGGGGAAAATGGGGAAATCAAGATGGAATTGAACTCGTATTTAGCGAGGTACAGTGACTTAGAGGATGATCATTCGATATTAGTGATATATACATATATATACATTAGGTCGTAGGCCTAGCGGCACAGCTGCAGGGTTATGTCCCAGACAACAGTGACCTGTAGTCTCGAGCATATACGAGAACCTTATTAAACATGAGCATCCTTTCCACCAATTGAGTTCATTTGACTTAGTGACTGGTAAGTAGTGACATACACATTGCCTAGTTTGCTGACATGATGCATATACTGCATAGTTCATTTCACTTGATATTTCTTATTATCATGTTACTATATTCTGTCATGCATTTCACGTTTAATAACATGGTACACACACTATATATTTATTGCTATATGTGTCGCCCTAACGATCTGAGTATGCATGCTCAGAGGAAGAAGTGAACACAGCCTAGGAGCAGGATCTGCCATTCGAGATTGTGTAGGTTTAGACCGCGACACTAGCGCCATCCCTTTTTCTTGCTATAAGAACAATGTTATTTTTTTGGTTAGTTATTTCTTTCATGCAAATAAATATATTCTGAACTCTGTTATTTTAATATAATAAAGTTGTGAACTGTGATTTCCTTTACTCTAGTGCTGTGTTTACTGATTACCATGTAATGGTAGAAGCCGAAGTATGACTACGGCAGGATTATTCCTTGACCGTAGGAGCATAGCTGGCCCAGTCACCCCTCGTATTCCGTATTTTGGGAAGTGGGGCATGACATGGTTTTTGTTGGTATCAGATCCATGTTAGGATGAAATTACAGTTCCGTCGAGGGATCCCTAAATTGAGTTACCCCCTTGATTTATGCTTTATTACATTTCATTTTCACTTTTCTAATCCTCGTTGAATCATCGTGTATTCTTTGCTTGAATCTGATTCTTTTTTTTGATCATCTTTCAGAGATATGGACTCCTTAGGCGACTCCTCAGATGCCGATTCCCACGATCGTACCGAGAAGATCCTCAGCACACTGACGATCTTAGCGCAGGCTCAGGAGAGGAAGACCGATATCTTGGCCGAGGGATTGAAGGCGGTGCAAGAGTCTGCAATTACCGCTCTGGAGAGATCTACAGTTCTCGCCGCCGCCCCTGAGAGCGCCCTTGTACCGGCTACACAGGTTAGGGCTGGTATTGTTTCTGATTTCAGGAGACTGCACCCTGCGGTTTTCACAGGAGCAGCAGATCCACTTGAGACCGAGCAATGGCTCATCAACATGGAGAATCTTTTGACAGCCGCTCGGGTCCCTGACGATGGCAGAGTGAGCGTGGTGAAGATCCGGCTAGAGGACGAGACTCGCACATGGTGGTCCGTAGAGGAAAGCCGGCTAGAGAAACCTATCAGATGGGATACATTCTCCGCGTGCTTTCTAGATCACTATTTCCCGACCACTGCCAAGGCTGAGATGGAGGAGAAATTCATCATGTTGAAGCAAGTTGGACGCTCAATGGATGTCTACGCTGCAAAGTTTAACCGGCTGAGTCGATTCGCACCATATATGGCAGCCACCGAAACCGCCACGTCCAGATGGTATTAGAAAGGGCTCGATATTGAACTGCAGCAGCTTATCGTGTCCCTCGACCTGCAGACCTTCGCTCAGGTGTTGAACGCTGCTCGAGTACAGGAAAGATTGGTGGAGAAGGCTAAAGGCCAGCGATCGGTAGACAAGAGATCCCATGTAGTTCCATCACAAGCTACTATTTCCCCTCGTGGAGCGATCCCAGTTCACAGGCCGGGTGTTACACAGATGAAGCGTACTTTCTCACCTCAGCAGCCGCAGTGGAGGGCTCTGATTTTTGACTATTTCCATAGGCTAGGGCACATGCAGAGAGATTGTCGCAGAGCCAAAGGGCAGTGTTTGATTTGTGGATCCAGTGAGCACAGGGTCAGTGGGTGTCCCTAGAGATTCGAGATGCAGGGGGATCCGAGCAACAACAGTCGTCGTACGACACTTCAGCTCAGAAGGGTCCACCTCTGGTATCCCAGTGACAATTATTCAGTCAGAGGCAGACTGGTACAAGTAGGACTCAGGGGCGGGCTTTCTTCCTGAGCGCCGAGCAGGCAGAGGCTTCTAGGGAAGTACTTGCAGGTACTCTCCTTATTTATTTTGTTCCATCTAGAGTTCTTTTTGATTCGGGTGCTTCGCATTGCTTTATTTCTGCACGGTTCATTGACACACACTCTATACCTCACGAGCCGTTGACCAAGGGTTGGGAGATACATATGGATAACAGAATTATTGTGTCTTTCCATGAGTGTAGGTTATGCCCTGTGGTGGTTTGTGGCAGAGAATTTTATGCAAACTTCCTTCTGATTGGGACCGGTAGCTACGACGCCATTTTAAGGATGGATTGGTTGAGTACGTTCCATACTGTTATCAACTGCCGGGCTAGGAGTGTGATGTTTCGCATTTGTAATCATCCGGAGTTCATGTTCGTGGGCGGTAGCGAGTCTTTGGAACCAGCTAAGTTTTGAGTGAAGCTGAAGACCTTGATAGCTATGGAGATAGACGAGGAGCCAGCACTGGAGGTAGTTCGAGAGTTTCTTGATGTGTTCCCTGAAGATATACCTGGTTTACCCCCGCCTAGCGTATTGGGCTTCTCGATCGACCTGATTCTATGGACGGCGCTAGTTTCCAAGGCTCCCTACAGGATGGCGCCAGTTGAGTTGGCAGAATTAAAGAAGCAAATAGAAGTTCTTTTGGGCAAGAGATTTATCCGTCCAAGCGCTTCCTCATGGGGCGCTCCTGTGTTACTGGTGAAGAAGAAAGATGGTTCCTTGAGCATGTGCATCGACTATCGGGAGTTGAACAGGGTGATCGTGAAGAACAAGTATCCCATTCCCCGCATCGACGACTTGTTTGATCAGCTGCGTGGTGCTCGGGTATTTTCTAAACTAGACCTTCAGTTAGGATATCACCAAATCAGGGTTAAGGCTGAGGATGTATGCAAGACGACCTTCCGAACCCGATATGGCCGCTATAAGTTCCTTGTGATGCCATTCGGTGTTACCAATGCACCTGCCATATTTATAGACTAGATGAACATGGTTTTCTCCAAGTACCTGGATCAGTTTGTCATTGTATCCATCGACGACATTCTAGTCTATTCGAGAAGTCGAGAGGAGCATGCCGAGCATCTACGAATTGTATTGCATATTCTATGGGAGGAGAAGCTCTATGTTAAGCTAAGCAAGTGCGAGTTTTGGCTTGACAAGGTGCAATTTCTGGGGCATGTCGTTTCGAGTGACGGCATTTCAGTGGATCCGGCGAAAATTAAATCTATCAAGGACTAGACAACCCCGAAATCGGTAGCTGAGATAAGGAGCTTCTTGGGATTGGCTGGGTATTATCGGCGGTTTGTTCAAGACTTCGCTAGAGTAGCGGAACCCTTGACGAAGCTCATACGGAAGGAGGTGTCGTATATTTGGTCGGAGGAGTGCATCTAAGCGTTTGAGTTGTTGAAACTGAAGTTGACCACGGCCCCAATCCTGACTGTTCCAGACAGTTCCGATGGCTTAGTTGTTCATAGTGATGCATCGGGAAAAGGTTTAAGTTTTGTTTTAATGCAGCACGGTCGAGTGGCGGTTTATGCCTCTCGTCAGCAGAAAACTCACGAGAAGAACTACCCCACGTATGACTTAAAATTAGCGGCCGTTGTGTTCGCTTTAAATATATAGAGGCATTACTTGCTAGGAGAAAGAGTGGAGGTGTACACGGATCACAAAAGTTTGAAATACGTGTTCACTCAGAAAGAGATGGATATGAGACAACGCAGATGGTTGGAGTTGATGGTAGACTACGATATTGATCTGTAGTATTACCCGGGAAAGATGAACGTCGTTCCTGATGCTCTCAGTAGCAGGCCGTCAGCCATGTTGCTGACTTGTCTGAAGGGGATTCTCGATGACATTTAGAGACTTGAGTTGGAGGTAGTTACACCGAGTGTGTCCACACAGCTCTGGCAGTTGCAAGTTCAATCATCACTTATAGATCGCATTAAAGTTGCACAGGCTGGAGACTCTTAGTTGCAGATATTTAGAGGGTTAGTTGAGGCTGGTTTGAGGACGGGTTTGCAGATTCACGAAGATACTTCCCTGAGATTTTGCAATCGGCCGTGTGTTCCAAAGGGGGGTATTCGAGATGAAGTCCTAGCTGAGGTACACAGTTTCGCTTACTCGGTGCACGCAGGTGGCACCAAGATGTATAGAGATCTGAGGCAGCACTTCTGGTGGAACGGAATGAAGAGGGAGATTGCTCGTTTTGTCTCTAAGTGTCTGGTATCCCAACAGGTGAAAACCGAGCATCAGAGAATAGCTGGGTTGTTGCAATCGCTTCCAGTGCCAGAGTGGAAATAGGAGTACATCACCATGGATTTTGTGACGACACTACCTCAAAGTCTAAGGGGCAACAATGTTGTTTGGGTTATTGTTGATCGCCTCACGAAGGCAGCATATTTCATACCTTTCCGAGTCGGAAAATCGACGAGGTCGCTTGTGGAGAAGTATATGCAGGAGATTGTGAGACTACACGGAGTGCCCATTAGTATCGTGTCTGATCGAGACACTGGGTTCATTTCTTATTTCTGGAAGAGCCTGCAGGAGAGTTTGGGTACTCGTCTCAAGTTCAGCACGGCCTATAATCCATAGACGGATGGGCAATTCGAGCATACTATTCAGACACTCGAGAATATGCTGAGGGCATGCATGCTTGATTTTGAGGGCTTATGGGAGGACCACTTCCATCTGGTAGAGTTTTCCTATAACAACAGTTACTAAGCTAGCATTCAGATGGCATCATTCGAGGCTCTGTATGGACGGAAGTTTCGATCCCCTCTTTGTTAGGATGAAGTGGGTGAACGAAGGTTGCCGGGCCCCGAACTTATAGTACAGACAGTGAGCAAGGTTCAAACGATAAGGTAATGTATTAAGGCTGCACAGAACTGACAGAAGAGTTAGGCAGATGCTGGCAGAATATTGTTGGAGTTTGGTGTCGGTGACCACAAATTTCTAAGGATATCACCCACTCGGGGAGTGATCAGGTATGGTTGTCGGGGGAAACTCAGTCTCCGATTCATCGGACCTTTTGAGGCGCTAGAGCGAGTAAGAGAGGTGGCTTATTGACTTGTCTTGCCTCCATCGCTAGCTGGCGTGCACAATACTTTCCATGTATCTGTAACATTTCAAAAAAATAAAATATTATTTTTGGTTTTTAAATAAATAAAATAATTAATTCTATGGATATTATGAAAAGTATGAAATTAGTTTTAATGAAGTAGTATGATTATATACTTGTAGTTTGGAAAATAGTTGGAAAAATTAATATGAATTATTGACTTTGAAAGAATTTATATGATTTGGATATTTTAGAAATTATTATACAATTAATTTCATACATGTTTAACGCCATGCTTGATTAATATTTCGCTAATTATGCATTAATCATGTTTATGTATATGACATGCAATAAAAACATGTTGCAAAACCTTGTTGCATTTGTATTGAACCATGGCTTTAAAATTTCTTTAGTTGCTTTACTTTGGTTTTGTTTTAAAGATAAAAAGAAAAGAAAAAGAGAAGATTTTATGAAGGGAGGGGACATGAGCGGGACATGATAGCATGGGCTCAAAGAGAGAGAGAGAGGGAGAGAGAGAGAATGAGAAAGTTCTACACATTTCCTATGATGTCTTCATCCTTCATCTTACACACTTCTTCATTCCTCATCTCACGTTTTTTCTTCTAACTTCTCATCCACCACCTCTCCACCACCATACAACCCCCTCAATCAATCAATAAAACCCCACACTCTTTTCACAAAAATCTTTCCTCTCATCACTACAAAGACCGTGGGTGAAGCAAGTTAAGGTTTTGAGGACTTTGGACAACCTTAGAACTTTCTCTAGCTGCCAAATGAGGCAATCCCTACACCTTTAGTTAAGTAATTAGCTTTCTTACCCTCCTAGTATAGTTTAGAGTTAATATAATGTGGATTAGTGATGTTAGAATTTTCCAAGATGAGGTTAGGGGATAATTGGAGTTGTGATAATGTGATTGAGGTTTAGTTAGAGTTTGCAAGACCTTAGTGATGTTTACTGGCCAAAAACCAGGGACTAGAACCAATACACGAACTTTGAATTCTCGGATATCGGTTTTATGGGTTTTGAGGACTAAATGGAATTTGGAGCAACTTAGGGTATGTATATGAAAATCAAATAGCTATATTGACCTAGTTAGACCATTAGAAGACCACCACAGAAGAACGAGACCAAATTTCCCCACTTGGATCGGCGACACCGGGCTTTTAGGCATTCTTGCCGGGCATATTTTGAGGGATGGTGTTGGGGTTTGTCCAGTAGCTCATACTCCTCATAACCTAGCCCTTGTATTGTTTGTTTTGTCCCTATACACCTGTACAAAAATCTGGGAGTATTTTGAGTTGGTTTTGGCAATGTTTTTCCGATTTATAAAACTTGGTTTTTGGTATTTGAATTTAGAATTGGTCGTTGGACGTTTGTACGTCAACGACGAGGGTTATTTGGTTGTTTTTGCATGCGTAGGCCATATGTTCTAACTTTTGTACACTTCGTGTGCCGTATCGTTTTTTCTTATATTTGATTCTCATTGCAATACGATACTTTTAAATTGTAGGTACCTTCGCGTGAACTTCGGGATGATAAAGAAGAGCAAGGCGTCATCGACTTCGGCAAGCGAGGATCGAAGGTGAGTAGATGTATATCTATGGGGGAAGTCGGATGGATGGCGTACAACATTCCCGTAACCGTAGAATATGTTATGTATATATTATATTCATATAAAGATGCGAGATAGACAATTAGCAAATAGAGTTTCTAGAAGACCTTAGGTTAGATTATGCATACTTATAGGAAGATCTATCCCTAGTGTTATTTACCTTAGTCATGAACCTTAGGTTATGTGTTGTTACATACATACACGCACACACACATGCGCGCGCGCACACGCACACACACGGTATATGATAGATGTTTGTGTGTGTGTGTGTGTGTGTGTGTGTGTGATTACACACACACACACACACACACACACACGTGAGATGAGGATATGATATGATCGAGTGAGACCTCATACATGATACGATATGTTATATGGATATAAGTTGATATAATCAGGCATGATGTCGAGAGGCTATGATATATGATCGAGTTGAGACCTCGTATGTGATATGATATATATGATACATTAAAGGATCTTTGGGCGATATACACACATGCGATAACATGTGACTTGATATGATATTAGATTGTACGTGACCTTAGATCCGTACATTTGATTTTGATATTGTACGATGGATGATACTGTACGAATGATGATATATATGATATTTGACCCATACCCTCGATTTTGAGGATGTCGTACGAAGGACTATACCGTACGATATATATATATGATGATTGATCAACACTCTTGACTCGAGGATGCCGTACGATGGTTTATACCGTATGTGATGCTACGAGGCTGGATCGCCGACTACTAGATATATCAACTCAGACACGTATAGATTTCTATTTACCTTCGACTCGAACTTTTAGTTTAGTTTCTTAATTACTTAGGTAGCTGTTAGAATAAGGTTAGAGTCATACCTATTTTCAAAACTAACGAATCGTTGGAATTTTCAAAGAGCAACCCGAGAGACACTACGGATTTTCAAAAGGTATCTCTTTTTCTCAAAAACACTGCAGCCCCCACCTTTCTAAAAACAACAATTCATGCTATTTTAAATACTACAACTGTATGGCTCGTATATGTATATGTATATGTATGTATATATATATATTATAATGTTTCGTTACTGTTTACTTTTCTGCTATATTTATGTTACTCTCATTGCATTGCATATATACATGTACATGTTCATTTCATTAGCTGTTATGATCCCGTCTGTTAGGATACATGGACCATTAGCGATGATGCGTATGTTTCACGTATGCTTGCTTACCGGCTCACACACTTCATCATCGGTAATTGCCATATCACGTACACACTAGGGAACCGTTACTTCATTGTACTATCTGATAATTTATAGTTTAATAGTATTGTTTAGCATTCATGATATCACCTGCTAGTTTTAGGCCTTGCATTTCTTACTTATATGCCGCACACATTCATATATACTGTTTATGCACTGTTGAGGGGGTTTATGCCGATATTCATTGTTTTCTTATTGACTCATGATTATGAGATTTCGGTATTTCATGAGATTTCTGGATTTGGGAAACCGCATGTGAAATTGAAAACTTATGCTCCATTTTAAAAGAAAAATGCGGTTTTCCTTGATATGATGTATGTCGTCCACCATGAGTTTTCTCGGTTCTGCAGCATATATGATATATGATTACCCGCCACGAGGAGCGAGGAGACACCGTCTGTGAGTACATGGTGGACCCAGTGCGGTATCCTGGGGCAAGAAGGTCATATAGAGATTGAGACGTTGAACCCGGCAGGGGAGAACTACCGACCAGTGATAGTTTGGCACGGCAGATATCCGGAAGATACCGACCGTAGTCATGAGATCAGATGATATGGGCCAATACGAACTGACGGAGCCCGAGATATGAGTATTATGTGTCGCTGTTGGACACGGATTTCATGATGTTTTCGAGTGTCGATACTGGGCACTCAGGTTTTATCATGATTTTGTGTGTCGTTGCTGGACACATGTTGGATGAGGCATTTATACATGATTCACATGACATGCTATCACTTTGTGGTACGAACACGAGTACTTGATATTACATTTACACTCATACATACATTACATATGACATGGTATTACCTTATGACCTGGATATTATTACTTTAGTATTATTTACTGATGCTTATATTATTACCCTTGCTACCACTCGACGTCATTATATATTATTATTGTACTATATGACCTAGGAGGTCGTCATTCATACGATTTCTACTCGGTGATGTTTTCTACTCATGAGTTGGCAACTCACCCCCGTTGTGCCACAGTTTTCTTGCAGGTTGACCGCACAGGTTCCGTTGCGGTTTGCTGGCACACCACTTCCTTCCGGGTGATTGCTTTGATAGGTGGAGTTCACTTGCATCGTGACCACCATTGCACTTGTATATTTTATTCAGTTGTATCTAGTTAAAAGCTCCATCAACCAGACTTTGTATATTCGTAGACTTAAAAACCCTTATTGTATATTCTTTCGGCCTTAGAGTCACACTCATGTATTTATTCTTTATGCTGGTTCTTGATGATATTTTTATGGTTTCTTTATTTTCTTTCTGTGCTTGATTCTCTCCTTCAGCGTTGTATATTTATATCATTGTGTGGTTGTTTACGCCAATTGGCGAAGAGCTAGCTCCCACTTGGGGATGCCTTTTATTATTATTACTTGTATTTGTTTTCGGGTTAAAATGTACGAAGGAGGTACTGCCGTAATTTTCAATGACGAAACATGTTTACAAGATAGCTACAAAACATTGTGTTTTCATATACCATTACTTATCTTTTTAAAGAAAGAACTTGTTTTCATTATACCGTTATTTTGAAACTTCACCTCCACTATTTTCCTAAAAGGTTTAGATTTCTGGGCTTTTGGCTTACTTGAATTAGGTGGGGTTCTATAGACTTCATATGATTCAAGTGCCAGTCACGTGCCTTTTCTGGGTCGTGACAAAGTTGGTATCAGAGCGTTAGGTTTAACCTCGGTTCGACTCTAGGTTTGACTATGCGGAGTCGAGTATATATATATATATATATATATATATATATATATATTTCGGAACCTAGGCTTGACCTTACGGAACTTAGACTTGGCCGAGGGGGTATTAGAGCCGAACTTTCGTCGCGTAGGTTGACCTTGGTTGATGGAGTAGGTGACTTAAGTAGAGTGACTTACTGTGTGTATGTTCCGCGACATACTTACGTTACGCTACTTCGCTTAAATAGCCTTAGGATGTACATTTCTTATGCACTGTATTCCTATTCGTTCTTATGATCTATCATTATCAATATCGGATCGTGGTTTCCGTTACCTTGGCTACATGAGCAGAGAGAGATGCGGCTAAAGATGCGGTAAGAGCGAGCTTGTCATGGATGAGGACTGACCAGGATGTATTTCGTTGACACACGAACACACTGGTTTATTGTTTTGTTGAGATTTTTTGTTGACACGAGCATTCAAGATCTACACCAGATGATCGGGCCATTGCTAGAGGCCATCCAGATTGCAAAGATTATTAAGATATCGTCTACTCCAGATGATTGAGGCGTTGTCTACCGTGCGGACAGATGAGCCAGCTGTTACTGAGTTGATAAGATATCGCCCCCAGACTATTGAAGCTAATACAGCATGAGTTTATACATAGAGATGTGACAGAAGGTAGCTAGTCCATCTTAAATAGAGTGATTGAGATGATTCGTCTGATTTGATACACCGACGCAGGCTCAGTTAAGTTGATGAATTCCAGTTTGAAGGATCTTACACAGATTTAGAGTAAATCGATCAAGAAAGGACATTGTTCGCCGGATACTCCAATGTAAGATCAGTAAGTTGACCAGCCTCGGATAGAAAGACCTCACCCAGAAGCGTTATGAGTTGATCGAGAATGGACGAATGAAGGGTATTCCTCTGATAACTCGGACAAGTTCCCGAGGAAGTAATTGGCCAGATGCCTTCTACAGGATATTGGAGATGCCTAGTTCGTAGCTTTGAAAGAGACTCTACATATTACTATAGCCAATTGAAGCGCACTCCACACACCTACGAAGAAATGATTCTGAATTGGTCCATACTGAAGGGGAGCGGAGTAAGAGGTTCGTACGAGATCTTGACGAGATGATGTTCCACTCCGTTGACATTAGAGATTGATACTCATGCAGAGGCATTGAATGCAGCCATAATTCCAGAGAAAAGTCATGAAGAGAATGCAGCTGTCCCGGAACAAGAAATGGATTAAGTAAAGAGTGCTAACTTCCGAGCAGTTTTGCAGAGATGAGATTTGGGAGAGACCCTGACATGATCTTTCTGGAATACTACACAAGAATACTTGGACCAGGATCGAGTGTATCGTGCACACTCAGTAGGCCAGAGACTTTCTTCTTTAGTGTGATACGTTACGAGTAACCATGCGAATTGGTCAAGAGATCTTCAGAGAAGTACCAGAGCGGAATTGTTCCGTCATTGCTCCGAATAGGGCTGTCGAGCCGAGGAGTCATGTAACTGGTAATCCGTAGAGAGAAACGAGAATCTATGAGCAAAGGACGCCAGACCGTGGACAAGAGGCAAGTAGATGTTCTTGCTCTGCTAGCCTTGTATGCACCGGCACTTTACGATATTGAAGGAGGGGCACATCGACGACAGTTATTTATGATTTGCGTCCTGGTGATTCGAATATCGCTTTTTTTCGTTTTGATTTCGGTATTTCGAGGATTCGTTTTATGATTGATATTTCCTATGTGCACCACAGTTGCACTTGATTCTTATTTTTATGTATCAGTTGTATTGATATTCGTTTTTGTGCATACCCATTGCACTTGATTTTGATTCTTACACATTCTGAGATATTTGATTTCGATTTCGTATACTCCGATACATTTGATTTGATTTCATGCATATGGTATGCACACGATTTTGACTTATGCATTCGGTGTAGTTTACTCCCACTTTCTGTACCTTGATGTGGTTTTGAGCGCACAGATGCACGTGTATACGAGTTTATATACCGCGGTATACTTGATTTGAATTGGTGTGTGTCGTATACTATTGATTTCGACTTTGATATTCGATAATTGTTTTCGTGCACTATGGCCGCACCTACTGGATATTTATATTTGTGCATAGTTATTGCTCTTGATTTATGTTCTATACACCGTGACATTGGTTTATGATTTGTACATATCTATTGCACTTGATATCGATTTTGTGCCTTGGCTGCACATATTTATGAGTCCATGTATTTCGATACTGTCGATTTGATTTCGTGCAGGTTGTGTGCACTCGATTCGACTTTGACTTATGCACTCAGTATAGCTCATATATGCTTGCAATGCATTGATTTGGATTTTGTGCACACAGCTGCACATGTTTATGATTTTATACATCTTGGCACGCTCGGTGTTGTTTTTGTGCGTATTTGAGGCATTTATGAGTTTTCGAGTACTTAGTGCCCCTGATTTAAATTTTCGTGCATTTGTTGCACTACATTATGTTTTCGTGCACCTTGTGCACTTGATTGGGATTCTTGCGCACACATGGCGCACTAGAGGCGATTTTGTGCCCACTAGATGCACTAAATGGGGGACCGATATAATAGGCCCCATCGTGCTGGCATCATCCCGAGGACATCGGTTCATATTGGCGATAACCGATTACTTCTCTAAATGGGCACAGGCGATACCTCTAAGGGAAGTAAAGACGGAGAATATCCTCCATTTCTTCAAAACACATGTCATCTACTGGTTTGGAGTCCCACGGCATATAGTCTTGGACAACGGACCAGCATATCGAAGCCGCAAAATAAGTCGCTTCACCCAGCAACATAAGATAAAATAGTGATATTCATCCGTCTATAATCCCCGAGGTAATGGTTTAGCCGAAGTTTTCAACAAAACGTTAATCAATCTCATCAAAAAGACGGTGTCCAAGAATAAAAAGGACTGGCACGAGAGGTTGCATGAATCTCTTTGGTCATACAGAACGACATTCAAGACAGCCACAAAGACGACACCTTATGCCTTGGTGTTTGGTGTCGAAGTAGTGCTCCCGCGGAAGATACAACTCCCCTCACCGTGGATGGTGGTTCAATGTGAGCTTACATATGAAGAGAATACCCATCTCTGGTTCAAAGAACTTGATGCTCTCAACGAGAACCTTCTCGCAGCTCAGCAAAGTCTGAAAGCCTATCGGTCAAGAATGACCCAGGCATATAAAAGGCTGACCAGACCGAGGAAATTCCGCTAGGGCGAACTCGTATTGGTTGTCAAGAGACCGATGATCCCCAATCGCGCGAAACGTAGAAAGTTCGAGCCGAATTATGAAGGCCCGTGCATTATAGATAAGGTCTACAAAGGTGGAGCTTACCTACACATGGATATGCATGGGGAAAGACCCTTTCGGCCAATAAATGACCAATTCCTTAAGAAGTACTATGCTTGAAGAGTCGTGACTTAGGCCTATGATAGATGATGACACTTTTGTCCACTCGCTATTTTCCTGAGTCGAAACTCTGAAATTCCTACTGGATGATATGCACCCCCACTATGTTGATGATGGGTCACTATGTCCCTAAACTGGCACTCTTCCCTACGGTATGGATCATATAACCAATTGTATACAATCCACGGGCACAAACAATATGTATCCCATGTTTCCCATGGACCGCTTTGTCCGTAAACTAGCACTCTACCTTACGTTATGGATCATATAACCAACCGTGTATAATTCACGGGCACAAACAATATGTATCCCATGTTTTCCATGGACCACTATGTCCCTAAACTGGAAGGATGAACCTCTATGTCCATAAACTGGCACTCTGTCCTACGGTATGGATCATATAACCAACTATATACAATCCATGGACAGAAATAATATGTATCCCTTGGACCGCTATGTCCCTAAACTGACACTCTGCCCTACGGTATGGATCATATAACCAACCATATACAATCCATAGGAACAAACAATATGTATTCCATATTTTCCATGGGCCGCTTTGTCCCTAAATTGGCACTCTACCATACGGTATGGATCATATAACCAACCGTATACAATCCACAGGCACAAACACTATGTATCACATGTTTCCCATGGACCACTATGTCCCTAAATTGGAAAGATGGACTGCAATGTCCCTAAACTAGCATGTTGCCCTACTACATGGATCATATAGCCAGCCGTATACAATCTACAGGTACAAACGATCTATGTCCCACATATGTTCTCCATGTCCACCATGGACTTCTATGTCCCTAAATTGGCACTCCGTTCTATGGTATGGATCATATAACTAACTGTATACAATCTATGGGCACAAACAATATGTATCCTATGTTTCCCATGGACCGTGATATCCATAAAACAACATGTTTCCCTACGGTAGATCTCCATATTGATCACCGTATACAATCAATGGGCATAAACGATTTCTACCTCCATCAAGTCTCACCTGCAAGACTGCACCTGAATTTCCACCGGCTATGAAGCTCCACTAATGATGCAGTCCTTCAAAAGATATTATGCCCTATGGCAGATTTTCATATTGATCATCGTATACAATTCACAGGCATAAACAATCTATAACTCTCCCAAGTCCTACCAGCAAGCGATGTTTTGTCACCCGTAGCGAAGCTAAGTCCGAGAGTTTTAAAAAATGGTACGTCCATAAGCAAAATGGGTACAGATGAAAACCTGAAAGGGCTTTGTGAGTAAAAATAGCAGGACTGCCGACGAGCTTATGAAAACCCGAAAGGGCATAAAATCGTGAAAGGAAAGAAGAATACACTTGCAAAAGAGAAACCCACTACGATTCCTAAGGAGAAAATGCACTTAAGAGATCCTCATGACTCGTAAGGAGAATATACTACCGTGAGACCCTCACGGCTCACAGAATTCAAAAACCTTAGGTTGTAGGGATCCAAACATTTTTCTTGAGCCATAATGTTACCCAAACTTGCCTACAAGTAGTTCGATGTCAACTCTTGTATACAATCTACGGGTACAAACAAAATATGTTTCGACAAAATCCCACCAAAAGCGAACGATATTTCCCGACTGGTGAACGACACTTGTGAGTCCTCTCGACTTACAAGGAAAAAATACTTTTGTAAGATCCTTACGTGTAACGACTCTGAATTTACTGTACGAAAATTTTCAATTTAATGTACAGAAAGGAGTTTGCAAATCTGAGTACACTTTAAAAGTTAACTTTTGTTAAGAACAGAAAGAAATAACTTGTAACTTAATGCTAAAACCTTGCACTGCTGTGACGTATCCCCTGTGTTCGAATCCTATCAGACACATTTATTTTTTTTTAGATTTTTCTTTTAAACTTTTTGGAAGCCCAAAAGTTTACACGTGCAATGCACATAAATGAAAAGTCTGAGAAAACAAACATGTGCAATTTGGAGTTAACACCAGATAGGACATGTAGCCAAAATCCAGAGTCTCAACCCCACAATTTGACCGGCTAAATCCAAGGAAAAACCGGCCTCGACGGTCAAGATTGCTCCATTTGTGTCCGTGCTTTGCACATGAGTCTTTTCCCTTATCCCTTTCATCCCTCTGCAATCAAACAGAGACCCTTCAATTCTAAATTTATCATATTTTAATGCATTTTAATCCACTCTTTTAATCCCAAAACCTTAATTCCATACCATAAATACTATCCCATGCCCTAGCCCCTCCTCGTTCCGAAAATTCTAGCCAAAACCCTCAAATTTTCACAAGTACAAGTGGAGTAGAAGAGGAGTTGGCCAACGACCAACTTCCGGTGAGAAATCGATGCTTTTCCAGCGACCCTACGATGCCACGACTACAAACCTCTTCTCTTCTACCTTTTCATAGGATAATTCACTAATAAGTCCCTTCCAATCTTCTTCCATCTTCTTTAAAAATATTTTTTAAAATGAACATCGATAAGTGGAGTTAATACCGATGTCGATCTTCTAAACCCTAAAAAATCACCCTTTTTCTTACATATTCTTCATACAACTTTTACACAATACTTGTAACATTATTATAAATATTTAGAATAAATTGTAACCTAGAATTCCATGCAAAATAACTTTAATTTAAATTTTTCGTTAAAATACCATGAACTTTACATATCATCTTTTAATATGTTGTTAATATTTTACCTTTAGAAAACTTCATGGGGCAATGACCTACTCCACACATACACATATGTTTCCATAGCAAGACATCCCTTGAACATACTTTTGTTACCATATTACATTAAAATACCATCAACTATAAAATACGGTTTTCTTTGAATTGTATTTCAAAACCCTTTGCAAATAAGTCTCTACAACCCTCTTTAAGGGACTCGCAATTGGATGGTGTGGATTATCTCACATTCTTGGGTTAGTAGAGCGAGATGCAAACCTCCTCACGGAGCATGATCTCGAAAGGTTTTTAATACGATTTTTAAGAAAAACTAGATTTTCTACTTAATAATCAAAAATTAATTTTTTAATAATTATATAAATATTAAAAAATCCATATATTTTCAAAATATAATAACTTATATTTTTTCAAATAAAAAGAATTACAAATTTCATCAAAATACCATCAAGATATCAATACAAAACAATTTTACAATAAAATACCATGAACTATTCAAGTTAAGGTAATTATCACTAAAATACCTCAATTCTTAAAATAAACATCCTTGGAAACCCTAAAGAATATAAATAATTTCTCGAGATTATTTTTAACTATATATTAAAAATATTTTTCATAAACTCCCTCAAGCTATATAAAACACTGTTAAGGACTTTAGTAAATATGGGTTTAAGCGGGATCAATTCTCTTGAGGCTCAGGGAGCCGGAGAAAGTGAGTGCTTACCTATTTAAGGTAGAAAAACTTAACGGTGTTATCAATAGTAATTGTCTTGGAAAAAGATACAAATCCTGCCGTCCATGTGCAGCAGTTACAACGTCTGAATATAATTCAGGATCCAAAACAGTTCTAAGTGTCTAACTCAAGTCTGAGTCTAAACCAAACTTGAATTCAATCCATACTCAATACAGTTCAAACATGAATCCAAACTCTAACATGTATACTTGAAGCTGAACCTGAATACCAGAACAATATCAACGTGCAAACATGACTTGACTTGACCGAACCATGGTTATAACTTGACTTGATAACATGACTACTTGTTTACATCCCGAACCTGATTACATGAACAAATTGTATCCATGGTCTCGGCAAGTCTGATAATTAATCTATACAAAAAATTACGGGGTTAAAGGGGTAGATTGGTACAAAATGTATTAAAAGTGGTATGATGATGGACACTGAAAGACACCTACATGAACTCTCGTGCCGTTGTCCCATGGGTTTTGATGGGGCTTTGTACTTACATGTTACCATAGTCCATGGGATAGTTAGACTCCTCTCGTATACACTGATACCTTCTTTACCAAACTACAAACAGCTACGTTAGAATAATACAACTGATACCTGTATAACTTAATAGTTTTCCTTCCACATTACTTGTTGTATTCCTTCATTTTTTGGGATTTACAGAGCGCTAGTTCGCTGACGACATTCCTGTTTCTTTCTTTTATTAGAATGTTCGTCAGGAGGACCAGACCTTCAGCAGACCGAGCCCAGCCAGGAGTGCTTGGAGCAGATTGAGGCACAACCAGACTACTATCTTACTTGTACTTACCTTCCAGTTTGTATGCCACTGTTTAGACATTTCTTTTATCATTGTACATTTCCTTTTCAAATCAGTTGTATAGTAAAGATGAATGTTAATAAAAGTTGTTGTTCATGTTATATCTCTTATCATTTCCTATGCATTTTATATATATTGCTTATATACGCTTAACGTGTTTACTTCTGAGTAAATACGTCGCGTGCCCGCCACATCTCCTTCCCCGTACACCGGGAAGCGGGGCGTGACATTACGACTTGCAAGAGAAAATATCGCTTAGGAGTCCTGACGACCTCTAAGAAGAAAATACACCTATGGGATCCTCTCGACTCGTAGGGAAAAATACGTTCATGAGAGCCTTACGACTTATGAAGATGAAAAACCCTTAGTTAACAGGGATCTAAACCTATTTTCTAAGCCATTATTGTCCAAATGAGCAATAGGAAATAATGAATTGCTCTAGGCAATATTCCTGTTGTAGCGATACTGATGTTAAGACATGTATCAAATCCCAAGTTTCTCTAGGTGGATGATGAATTACTCCTGGCATACGTGCTTAGTGTCAGGAACGTTGATGCCGACATGAAGTCAACTCTCGACCCTTAAGTCGTTAAACTGGGAAATATAAAAAATGATGATAAAAATAAAAATAAAAAAGCCAAAATTATTGGGCACCGCGAATAAATAGCCAAAATGATTGGGCAATCGCGACTTTCGTGATATGAAAAGCTGAAATGATAGAGCATCGCGGAGAATGAAAAATGAAATAAAATAAAAAATTTCTGCCCTGCAGGTTGTTCGAATCTCGACTTATATAGACAATCCATGGGCACAAATGAATGAAAAGGAGCAACGTGTCTCCCCATGCTCCATCAAATGAATAACTAAGTCTTGATGACACTCATATAGCATAAAGACTGTATGGATGTTCGATTCACTCTAGTAAAGTATGAATGCGGTGTCAGCAAGGACCCAAGGGTCAAAATGAAGTGGAGTAATAGCATATTCCAAGCTCCGGTTCTTGATGGCAGCATACACACGCCTAAAGACCACTGGATGTCATCGCATGTTAGACAGGTGCGGTTCTGACATCCCTGGGACTCGAAGAATGGATTCTGACCTTAAGGTAAAAGGCCACGGTGATGCTTAGCGCTGACCCAAGAAAGAACTAGGTTTTCTTCATGATAGATGCTGAAGGTGACCAGTATAGTGTGTTGACCACTTCAGCAAACTCTTCCACGGAATATGAAACTCAGTCACTAAGTTCTTTGATCAGAGCTATCAGCGACTATTCACCACTCGCCGCCAACTTGGGAGACACACGTCGAGCATAGGGCCCCTGCCGACATGAGTATGCGGGACTCGAAAGGAGTGGATCTGCCGGAACTGCTGCAAGTGGCAGGTCGGGAAGTGCGGGAGGCTGATATAAGTCCTCATATTCTATGAATTATAAAACTGCAATCAGGAGTCACTCACATGAATATTAATCTTTGAAAGGAATTGAAAAGAATGGGTACAAGATAAACTTACCAACACTGGACTTAGGTACCGGACGCCAGGTTGGACCATGACATAGACTTTTACGAATAACTCCGACAAGCTGTGATACCATCAAACCCATCTCTAAAACTCCAGACAGTCAACATAAGAGTTATCACGGAGATTAAGAAGTGTTTCAAATCAAAAGAAAAGTTAACTTCCATTATCAAGCTTGGGAAGATTCGTAGAAGTGAAAAGGAAATAGGAGGAGCGACAGCATTCATGATGCCGGCTGATGAGGGTTCCCTAGTCTGTAGATCACCAGAAGTCATAGGGACAGTAGCAATGGATGTCACGGCCGATATAATATTTGTCATGCATGCACCTGATACAAAAAATGTTAGCAAATATGTTTAGCGGAGATAAAAATAAACATAAGATTGATGTTATGCAATATACCAGTGGGTCCCATGGGAGTTGTTAAGGTAGGGATCACGACTGTATCCAGAGTGCTGCTAGCTTCAACACCTTCTTCAATAAGTTCTTCTTCATTAGTCTCCATTGCCACGGAAGAGACAGAGTCAGGGTGCACACCTTCATCTCTTGAATCGACAAAGGTCGTCGCTATGCTAGCATCACCAGCACATGCATGTGATCCACTAAGGGAAGTAGTGGCGGTCAGAGCAACATCGGTCATAGGGTCGTCACTTTCTGTTTTAGAATCTTCAGATGTCCCTACCTCATCGGCTGCTTTATCACTCAAGCTGGTCTCTACTGCATCAAACATTGTCATATAAAAAGGATGTTAAAGTTTGAATAAATTGCTATTTAAGAAAACCCAGAAAATAATTAAATCCTACCAGGTTCAACCAGAGCATCATGTTCTGCCTTCTCCTAAATAAGACGCTTCGTCACCTCATGAGCTGCCCGTGCAACTTTCCGGTAAGCGGTCGATAAATTAACTCCATCATTGGGAGCCGAGTCAGCCTTAGGAATTACTGAAGTAGGCAGCACTGTTCGTCTCGAATCCATGGCTCATAGCGGTGCTAAAAAGACCGGACCATCAGTTGGTAATTATTACACCCTAGTGCATTTATAAAATATTTATTTGAGTATTTTCCTAATCTTGCGACAACTTCTTGATTATTATCATTTTGGGTGTGGATAGTGCATTTGGTATCTGTGGTTAGTATCCGACCCGACCCGCATGCTTGAAACCCATTATGGTTCTAGATTACATCATATTTTACTAGTACAGAGGATCCATACACATCTAGATTCGATACACACTTATATAATATATTTAGTATATGCATATCGTTCATATAATACAAATTATAATCGGATAATAATTTTTAATATCTAGCATGACATGTTATCATACCCTATATCTTGTGAGTGCATCTATACACCGTGTTCATGTCCAGATTGATAAAACAGACTCATTTGGATCGCTACGTGATTTTATGTATATCCATTCTTGGGGGTATGCATTTTTATTAACTGGACATCGCATTATGGTTTTGGCTGACACGCATATTATCCATATTTTAAAACTAGATTTTTAGAAAAGACTGTAAGTCGATGTCGAACATCCCACATGGTTTGTGGGGAGGCGGAATTAGCAAACAACGATTTTTGAATCAAGCAACATCGACTTAAAACCCGGATCGTATCGAAAACCCTAACTAGCATATCTAAAGAAGGTTCTAATCTACTATGAAGAGATTTATACCTTCTTAATCAAGTCCTTCGAGTCTTCTTTTTCCTTTATTGCTCCTCTTCTTGGCTCCTAGGTGGCTTGAAAAGAACTCGGTCGTCGATCTCCTCTTTGTCGAAGAAGATCCATCCGAGAGCTTATGATCCAAGCTTCAACCTCAAGTATGAAGTAACTTAAATGTTTAGTTTGCTAGACTAGATAACTAAGAAGATTTAGAGCGAGATGTATGGAGTATTTTATCTCAAAAGCCATAGGGTTCACAACTCATGTGAAGGTTAGGGCTTGAGAAAGAATGAGAGGGAAAACTTGGAGAGAGAGCGAGCAAGTGAAAATGAGCAAGTGTTGTGAAGGATGAGAGAATGGATAAGTGTCAGTAATCATCAAGCTTGGATTATTTTACATAGAAAATAATCAACCATGCTTCAATAGTGAAGCCAAATGAATAAACAATTAACCTAGCCATGCTTTCATCCATGCATCAAATATCTCCAAATTCCACCTCAATATTCTATTTGTATAAATAGATAAATTTAATAATGAGGTGTCTCCTTCTAGAAGCATGTCTTGTAAAATTACAAGAATGCCCTCACCGTATATACATACATGTATTCGTATTCCGAAAAATACGAATACAATAAGATAACAATAATCCAATAATATAATACTAGGATCCGGCTTAAACCAAAGCCCACCAGTATTATCCGTCCGAACATCATCCATGTAGACAGTACACGTATATGATCGAAACCCTGCCGTAAGACCATACGGCATCTATATCGTTTCGCCTGAACTAGGGAACTTCTCTATATGGGACTCTAAATACTCGACAGTACGCTGGCAGTGGGTTTAACCACAAGTCCGTCAGCGGCACTACCTGTACGTAACGGCTATCCAAGTACATGTCGAAAAGATGGCCGACGAGTGAACTCATCCGAACCCCTACTGAGCCTGTCAGTGACAATCTACGTGCAGTCCGGTCTGTTCATATGAGAGTATTGCATGTAAGGTTTAGAGGGGTGGAAAACTTCAGACCCCTAATAACCAAACAAGTCGTGTCAGTGTGGATCAAGACTATCCGAGAATCTACTGGTCTAACCACCGGTAATTCTCAATCTGCTATAGCCAGGGACTTATGGTGTTGACCAACCAATGACTGTGCGACATCGACTCCCCATACCGGGAGTGACGAATCATTAACAGTCGCTCACTGCTTCCATATGTCTCGGGACTGTACCTAACTAAAACCTGTTTGCACGACTCAGTAGAGCCGTGGTAGGGTAGTAATCAAAGCACGGTAGGAACTCACATGAGACAAATGACGACCTCAGGTCGACAGACTATCTACACTCATGTGACCAGAGAACTGCTATCTGATGCTAGGTATAATACCATCTAGCCAATCCTCGGTGAGTCCTGTCCAGTGTACTCACATCCTTTGAGCACCTGTATACAATCTTAGGTGCTCCTCACCAATGGCTGTGGGACCAATCCATCACCCTTCATCAGGGTCTAGATATGTATACACTAGTCTACTCTAGAGTATCGATACCCATTCTCGATACTCCTGCAACTAGAGACACTTTAAGGATGTGCCTATCGACTACCCAGCTCCCATAAGTATGATTGCCATCATAACGCTGGTAGTCAGGCAAAGATCCTACGGGCTTTATCAACATGTATATAAGATATGAAATATAAAGTAAAACACATCACATGTTAAGATAAAAACAAACCAAATAGCGTACTATCATATCGAGCAAGATTGTCTTGTACTTACATATCCCTAACATCCTATAAATGAAGGCCTCTAGGGCATACATATCCAACAGAGACCTGGATATTTTTTGGAGTATTTTTTTATTAGATGTTTAAAATTAATAATATATTATAATATTTATTTTTAAAACAACATAAAACCTAAACCTAAATAGTTTGTATATATATACTAATAACTAATTAATATTTACCTCTGTCTGTCTCTCCTCTCGTACTCTCTCTCCTCTCATACTTTCTCTCCCCTCTCGCACACCTTCTTTCTCTCTATATCTCTGTCCCCCCTCTCCTATATATATTATGTATATATTAAATAAATTACCTCACCCCTCATCTCTCTCCAACCTCTACTTCTTTTCCCTGTTCCCGCGACGAAAACCCAAACCTAAACCTAACCCTAGCCCCTCGCCTATGCCGCCGACCTCCCCACGACATTGCCGACCTCACCCTCATCACCCTAACCACTTCTTCCTCTCCCTCTCCATCCCTAAGAACCCACAACCCCGTCGACCCACGATGCAAACCATGCAACCTAAGAACCTGCACCTCTCACCGCCGATCACCTCACCATCGACCTCGCCCTCGTTCCCTAGCCGTCACTACCACCTCCTCACCCTCACCACTTCCTCCTCCTCTTAATTTCCCGACCATCCCTGCACCCTACACCCGACGGTGACCCAACTCCAGAAACTCCCACGTCGTAGGAGATCTTACCACCTTGCTGTCGTCATCACCGTCCACCTCCTCACCTATCTCTCCTCTCCCCGACACCATAAAACACCACCACCATCACCCATGGCTTCCACTATAACCCCCTAACAACAGCTCAGACATCTCTCTGCACCTCATTGTCGAAGGCTGCCCATCGTCGCCGTTGTATTCTTCCTTTTCCTCTGTCTCCAGCCCCAGAGCCAATACCACAGCCCATTCCTCCTCCTCTTCTTCTTCTCCTTTCTTTCTTTCTTCCATTCTTGAATTTTTCGGCCGTCTCGCCGGAGTCGCATACGTCGCCGATGATCTGGACGATCCAGTCATCTTCGTCATCCAGCGTAGTTACGTCTTTGATCAGCCAGGTCTAGTCCTGTACACGCATGAGTTTGCATTGCAATGTTTATCCGACGTCGAACGTGACGTACGTACCCTATCGTGAGATCCGACCAGACAAGTTTAACTTGCAACATGCTATGCTAATATATCTATTTCTATATGAATAAAAATAGTACATGTGTTTATTATACATCATTATAGATTTACAGTTTTATGATATCCATTCGTATCCGTACTAATAATCGCATATCTAATTGCATGCCGGAACATCATGATATCATTATACTATTATATTAGTATAACATGCCAAATAGTTTGCATCATACGTACTCATGGACATATAACAGGTTATTACAGATGGATACATATGCATCCTGATATCTGTCGTGCTTACTGTGTTCAGATATTCATTACAATTTCACATTTGGATATATATCAGATACATATGCATCACATGACATATTCACGATACACTACTTGGCTCATTACTTGGATCTAGTTACTAATGCCAACAATCCTGACTTGTTGTCCTGATGGACGTAACTTGTTGTCTGCATAGACAAAACCTATTCCTGTTTGATCCTGTGTTGGCATTAGATCTATATTGGAAATACCTGAATTGAACAAAAACCTGGGGGTAAAGGGAGAATAAAGAATGTAACTGAAATGTAACTCAAAAGGCTATTATTACATGTTTGCTGTTTTTCCGGGCGTTATGGAACAATCATGTTTGCCGTTTTTCCAGGCGTTACGGAATAATCCTGTTTGCCGTTTTTTCAGG
The DNA here is from genome assembly GCA_030015575.1 of Agapanthus africanus. Classification (NCBI taxonomy): domain Eukaryota; kingdom Viridiplantae; phylum Streptophyta; class Magnoliopsida; order Asparagales; family Amaryllidaceae; genus Agapanthus; species Agapanthus africanus. The sequence continues at coordinate 589,615,971 of JASDDO010000016.1, read as the reverse complement.
CATTATAGAATAATTACATGTTTACCGTTTTTCCAGGCGTTACGGAATAATCCTGTTTGCCGTTTTTTCGAGCGTTACGGAATAAATCCTATTACTTTGGTCCCATGGGGAATGAACGCGACATAGACTGTTAGGCTACGATGATGATTACATTAATTGATTTCAAAGACTTTTAAAATAGATAACTTAGAAGCACAGTTTTAGGTTACATATCACACATCACTTACATGCACATACCTTACTGTTTATATCTATGTTATTCATTTATATTCATTTTTGCCTATACCGTTACATCCTGGTTATTACTGTTACTTTGATATCCGAGACACACTGTCGTCTGGGTTTTGCATAGCCCGGTTCCTCTATCTTTATCGGAAGCTGAACAGGAGTACTTTAGCCATCAAGCCGAGCAATGAGGAATTGAACATGTATTGTTTAGATATGTTTAGTTTAGTTATTTGTTTCCATAGTTTTATTTCCTTGATGTGAGCCCATATTGGGACAAGTTTCCAGATGTTGTTTATTGGATTTGATTCATTTCCGATTATACATTTTCTTGACTCTTTTTACTGTAGCAAATGGACATGTATTAGCTAGTTTTATATATTTTACTGTTCTTGATATCTTATAGACATCTATAATGTGATTGTGGAGGGATGTTTCCTAACCACATGTAGCATGGTTGGCTCTGTCATGTGCATAGTCTGCGCACTCTGGAAAGTGGGGCGTGACAGGGTTTGTTTGGTATCAGAGCCATAGGATTTAGAATTAATTGAGTTTAGTTCTTTTGTAGTTGGGTATTGAACCCAATACACTAACCAGAAAACCCGGAATTAGGAACATGTACTGCTACATTTTTGTCTTGTCATTCAAGTTCTTTAATCTTATCTTTCCCTTAACTCTTAGTTCTTGAAGATATGGAAATGACTTTGCATCTCAACTTAGAATCCTCCTGATTACTTATTGTTTCTCCGTTTTTATTCCTTCGATTCTGATAGTAGGATTTAGGGCGACTTGAATGGAGTTATATGATTGTAACTATGAACTGCGACATGGTTACAATGCAGTACTCTATTTCGGTAACCTGGAGTCCTATTTTGATTCATTTTCTTGACTTATGGTCGTTGTATTACCTTGTTCCCTCTCGGCGTCATCTCTTACAAGTTTATGTCTTATCGCGAGTTGAATCTAGCAACCACATTATGTCTTTCCTCCCGTCCTGTGAGAACCAATCCGTTTGCGTTTAGAAGAACAAGAAGAAACACAGGAGAAGTTTTTGATGATTGCAAGTAGTTCGAGATTAACCCCAGCGGGAGATGGTACGGACCGCTTCAAGGACGATCATATATAAGATGTTTGATGGAAGAAGTTGAAAAACCCGTCTTAAATTATTAGAGTAGCGCAGCGGAAGAGTAGCAGGCTGATAACCCACAAGTTTTAGAACAAACCTGCAAATTCATGATTACTGGAACCGTTTGCTGAAGGGTTAAGTTCGTAAACAAGTTGCAGATGAAGCACTGATAGCAGTTCGGGATTTCATGGATGTGTTCAAGGACATCTCGAGTTTACCGTCTAAACGAGATGTAGAGTTTGCGATTGATCTTATTCCTGTAGCAGCGCCAATTTCGAAAGCTTATTATCCGATGGCACAGGTGGAACTGGAAGAGGTAAAAAGACAAGTTTTCGAATTACTAAAAAAGGGTTGGATTCACAGTAATGGTTCACCGTGAGAAGCTCTAGTTCCTCTAGTCAAAAAGAAATATGGCATGCAGAGGATGTGCATCGACTATCGAGAGTAGTCTCGAAATTGGGTGACTATTAAGAACAAGTACCCAATCCCTCGCATAGGTGAATTATTCGATCAACTCAGCGGCGCGAGAGTAGTCTCGAAGTTGGATTTACGATCAGGGTATTATCAAGTTAGGGTGAAAGAAGAAGACATTTTCAAGACAGCGTTCCGAACTCGATATGGGCATTACGAGTATTTAGTGATGCTATTTGGAGTTGCTAACGCACCAGCAATATTTATAGACTTAATGAACCGAATCGTTTCACCATATCTGGATCATTTCGTAGTAGTGTTTATTGATGATATTCTGGTCTATTTGAGGAGCAAAGATGAGCATGCAGAACACTTGAGAATTGCACTACAAATATTGAGGTAATAAAGGTTATATGGTAAGATGAGCAAGTGCAAGTTTTGGCTCGAATAAATGAAGTTCTTGGGTTATGTCGTATCCGGAGATGGAATTGCCGTTGACCCTGAAAAAGATTGCAGCAGTTCATGATTGGCCGATTCCAAAGAACGTAGTGGAGATCAGAAGTTTTCTTGGGCTTGCCGGATATTATAAAAGGTTTGTGGAGAACTTCGCTCGAATAGCAGAACCATTGACCAAGAGAACACGAAAGGAGGTACTGTTCGTATGGACGGAGAAATGTGCGACAACTTTTGAAGCGTTGAAGCAAAAATTGACCACCGCTCCTATCTTGACAGTTCCAGACGGTTCCGGAGGGTTGGTTATTCACAGTGACGCGTCTGGGAAAGGCTTGGGATGTATTCGTGACAGTCTTGAACATCGAAGGGTACCTGGTTTGTTGTGTCAGTAAGTCTTGAAAAGGGAGATTGCTCGCTATGTATCGAAGTGTTTGGTGTGTCAGTAAGTCAAGGTTGAACATCGAAGGGTACCTGGTTTGTTGCAACCACTTCTGATTCCTCGATGGAAGTGGGAACATATAACCATGGATTTCGTGACAGCTTTACCATGGAGTCCAAAGGGCAATAATGCAGTTTGGGTCATTGTAGATTGATTGACCAAGGCAGCTCATTTTATATCATTTCGAGTTGGTCAGTCGATGGAAGCTTTAGCAGAGTGGTACATGCAGGAGATTGTGAAATTGCATGGAGTACCTATGAGGAGTACCTGTCAACATCATTTCCAATCGTGATAGCCGATTCTTATCGTACTTTTATAGGTGTCTACAGGAAAGTTTGGGGACTCGCTTAAAATTCAGCACAGCCTATCATCCGCAGACAGATGGCCAGTCTGAACAAACGATCCAAACTCTTGAAGATATGTTGAGAGCATGCCTGTTAGACTTCAAGGGTTCATGGGAGGATCATTTACACTTGGTGGAGTTTTTTTATAATAACAGTTTTCAGGCGACTATACAGATGGCTCCATTTGAAGCACTGTATGGTCGTAAGTGTCGCTTGCCGGTCCGTTGGGACAATGTTGGTGAAAGAAGATTATTAGGACCGGATCTTATTTTGAAAACCGTGGAGAAAGTCAACGTGATCCAAAATCATATGAAAGCAGCACAAGATCGACAGAAAAGTTGCGCTGATACAGGATGAAGACCTCTGGAGTTCGCAGTTGGTGATCTTGTATTCCTGAAGATATCACCGATCGGAGGAGTGATTCGATTTGGTAGTCGAGGCAAGGTTAGTACTCAATTTATGGGGCCTTTTGGTATTATCGAGCGCGTTGGAGAAGTAACTTATCGATTCGTTTTACCACCATTCTTGGCGAGTGTTCATGACGTGTTTCATGTTTCTCAACTCCGCAAGTATGTTCGAGATGAGACGCACATCCTAGATCACTCGGAGCCGATAGTAAGGGAGGACTTAACATACGAAGAACGACCGATGGCGATTGTGGATCAACGAAACAAGGTCCTCAAGAATAAAGTTATCCCTCTAGTACTTGTTTCATGAGGGAATCGTTCACATGGAGAATCTACTTGGGAACGCGAAGACGATATCCGACAGAAGTTTCTACACCTCTTTTCTTAAATCTGTGTTTTCTTTTCTTTTCTTGTTTCAAGAATTTCGAGGACAAAATTCTTTTATAGTTGGGTATAATGTAACACCCTAGTGAATTTATATGATATTTATTTGAGTATTTTCCTAATCTTGCGACAACTTCTTGATTATTATCGTTTTGGGTGCGGATAGTGCATTTGGTATCTATGGTTAGTATCCGATCCGACCCGTATGCTTGAAACCCATCATGGTTATATATTACATCATATTTTACTAGTACAGAGGATCCGTGCACATCTAAATTCGATACACACTTATATGATATATTTAGTATATGCATATCATTTAAATAATACAAATTATACCCAGATAATAACTTTTAATATCTAGCATGCCATGTTATCATACCCCATATCTTATGAGTGCATCCATATATCGTGTTCATGTCCAGATTGATAAAACAGACTCGTTTGGATCGCTACGTGATTTTACGTATATCCGTTCTTGGGGGTATGCATTTTATTAACATGACATCGCATTATAGTTTTGGCTGACACGTATATTATCCATATTTTAAAACTAAATTTTTAGAAGAGACCCGGTTATTTTTCGGAGTATTTTTGTATTAGCTGTTTAAACCTAATAAATATATTATAATATTTATTTTTAAAAAAACTTAAAACCTAAACCTAAACAGTTCGTATATATACACACTAATAACTAATTAATATTTACCTCGGTCTCTCTCTCTCTCTCTCTCTCTCTCTCTCACACACACACCCTCTCTCTATATCTCTGTCCCCCTCTCTCCTATATATATTAAATAAATTACCTCACCCCCATCTCTCTCCTTTTGCTACTTCTATTCCTTATTCCCGCGACGAAAACCCAAACCCAAACCTAACCCTAGCCCCTCGCCTTCATCGCCGACCTCCCCACGACGTCGCCAATCTTACCCTCGTCACCCTAACCACCTCCTCCTTTCCATCCCCAAGAACTTACAACCACGACGACCTACAACCCCGTCGACCCACGATGCAAACCATGCAACCTAAGAACCTGCACCTCTCACCGTTGATCACCTCTGCCCCGACCTCGCCCTCATTCCCTTGCCGTCACCATCACCTCCTCACCCTCACCACTTCCTCCCCTCCTTCATTTCCCGACCATCCCTGCACCCCAGACCCGATGGCGACCCAACTCCAAAACCTCCCACGTCCCTTTTACCCATCACCGGAGACCCTACCACCTCGTCTTCTTCATCGTCGTTACCTCCCCACCCCTCTCTCCTCTCCTCGACACCATAAATCACCACCACCATCACCTTGGCTCTCACTGCAACCCTCCAACAGGAACTCAGACATCTCTCTGCCTCTCGTAATCAACGGCTGCCCATCATCGCCGTCGTCTTCTCCCCTTTCCTCTGTCCCTAGCCCCAGAGCCAATATTACAGCCCATTCCCCTTTTCTTCTTCTCCTTTCTTTCTTTCTTCCATTCTTGCTTTCTTGAATTTTTTGGCCGCCTCTCCGGAGTCGCCGACAATCCGGAAGACCCAGTCATCATCTTCATCCAGCGTAGTCATGTCTTTGATCAACCAGGTCCAGTCCTGCACGCGCGTGAGTTTGCATTGCGACATTTATCCGACGTCGAACGTGATGTACGTACCCCGCCATGAGATCCGATCAGGCAAGTTTAACTTGCAACATGCTATGCTAATATATCTATTTCTATATGAATAAAAATAGTATATGTGTTTATTATACAACAAATGTTATAGATTTACAGTTTTATGATATCCGTTCGTATCCGTACTGATAATCGCATATCTAATTGCATGCCGGAACATCATGATATCATTATACTATTATATTAGTATAACATGCTATCTAGTTTGCATCATACGTAGTCATGGAAATATAACAGGTTATTACAGATGGATACATATGCATCCTGATATCCGTCGTGCTTACCGTGTTCAGATATTCGTTACAGTTTCACATTTGGGTATCTATTTGATACATAAGCATTACATGACATGTTCACGATACACTACTTGACTCATTACTTGGATCTAGTTACCAATGCCAACAATCTTGACTTGTTGTCCTGATGGACGTAATTTGTTGTTTGCATAGACAAAACCTGTACCTGCTTGATCCTGTGTTGGCATTAGATCTAAATTGGAAATACCTGACTTGAACACAAACCAGGGGATAAAAAGGAAATCAAGAATGTAATCGAAATATAACACAAAAGGCTATTATTACATGTTTGCCGTTTTTCCGGGCGTTGCGGAATAATCCCATTTGCAGTTTTTCCAGAAGTTACGGAATAATCCTGTTTGCCGTTTTTCTGGGCATTACGGAATAATCCTGTTTTCCGTTTTTCCACGCGTTACGGAATAATTACATGTTTGTCTTTTTTCTGGGTGTTACGGAATAATCCTGTTTGCCGTTTTTCCGGGCGTTACGGAATAAATTCTGTTACCGTGGTCCCGTGGGGAATGAATGGGACATAAACTGTTAGGTTACGATGAGGATTACATTAGTTGATTTCAAAGACTTTTAAAATAGATAATCTAGAAGCACAGTTTTAAATTACACATCACACATCACTTACATGCACATACCTCATTGTTTATACCTATGTTATTCATTTATATTCATGTTTGCATATACCGTTACATCATGGTTATTACTGTTATTTTGATATTTATGACACACTGATGTCTGGGTTTTGCCTGGTTTAGTTCCTCTATCTTTATCACAGGCTGAACAGGGATACTTTACCCATCAAGCCGAGCAGCGAGGAATTGAACATGTGTTATTTAGAGATATTTAGTTTAGTTATTTATTTCTGCAGTTTTATTTCCTTGATGTGAGCCCATATTGGGACGAGTTTCCAGATGTTGTTTATTGGATTTGATTCGTTTCCGCTTATACATTTTCTTAACTCTTTTTACTGTGACAAATGGATACGTACTAGCTAGTTTTATATATTTTACCGTTCTTGATATCCTATAGACAGCCATAATGTGACTGTGGAGGGATGTTTTTAGCCACATGTAGCATGGTTGGCTCTGTCACATGCCGTAGTCTGCACACTCTGGGAAGCGGGGCGTGACAGTAATCCGACGGCCGAAGCGACGATTACAAAAGAAGGGATGTCCCCTATAGGAGTGTCATAGGCTCATATCTCACTCGAGCCGTAACGACCCTGAATTTTCTGTATAAAATTTTTCTTTTTAAAATACAGAAATGAGTTCCTTACCCTGAGCACAATTTAAAAGTTATTCTTGTTAAGAACGGCAAGAAATAACTTGTAGCTCATTAGTAAAGCCTTATACTGCTGTGACATAGCCCCTGTGTTTGAATCCCATCAGCCATATATTATTTTTCTTGATTTTTCTTTTAAACTTTTTGGAAGCCCAAAAGTTTACACGTGCATTACACGTAAAAATGAACAGTCAGGAAAAACAAACATGTGTAAAATGATGTTCAAACAGAGAGGGACACATGGCAGAGATCCACCGGCCCCTACCTATAAGATAGCCGGCGAGATTCGCCCTAGGGCCGGTAGAGACAGGTCCCCCGTGGGGAAAAGTCCCTATATTCTGCACACTTGACTCTTAGCCTACCCCCATTACCCCTGCACAGTTTGTTTTCTTTGCAATTTAACAGAGAATTCAATTTCATCTTTAAATCCATTTTTAATGCATTTTAATTCATTCTTTCAATTCCGAAACCCTAATTCCACACTATAAATACAACCACATACCCTAGCCCCTCCTCATTCTGAAATCCCTAACAAAAATTATCAAATTTTTCCTGGTACAAGTGGAGTAGAAGTGGAGTTAGCCCAAGGTCAACTTCCGGGGAGGATTCGAGGCAGTTCCGACAACCCCGAGACGCCTCTCCCTCTCTCCCCCCCTCTCTCTCTCTCTCTTTCTCTCTCTCTTCTTAAGAAAACCCTAAAGTAAGTCCCACCCCATTCCTCTCTTTCTACAATAAAAGTTCTTTTTTCAAAACATGTCAGTAAGTGGAGTTATATCGACATTTGATTCTAACATCTTTGAAACTATAATTTTTCTTAAGAATTATCCATTCATGTTTCTATATTTTGATTGTTAATCATTAAACTAATATTTAAAAATAATTTTCATTCTAAAACTCCATGTTAAATAACTTTAATTAAACTTTTACATTTAAATAACATGAATTTTATATACGTCATATTTTAAACTTTTTGCTTAGTATACCTTTAGAAAACTTCACGGGATAATGACCTACCCCTCACATACACACATATTGATATATCACGATTCTCTTTGAAACATATTTTCGTGGCAAATGCAATATTTCATTTAAATACCATGAACTATAAAAACCGATTTTTCTTTGAATTGTATTATCAAACTCTTTGCAATTATGCCTCTACAACCCATTTTGGGAAACCCGGTATTGGATGGTGCGGGTTATCGCACATCATCAAGAATAGTGGAGCGAGATGCAGACCTCCTCACGGAGCATTCGGTCTCAAAAGATTTTAATACGATTTTTTAAGAAAAACGAGATTTTCTATTTAGTAATAAAATTAATTTTAATAACTATATAAATATTATCAAACCACATATTTTCAATTTATAATAAAAATTCTATGGTTTCTAGGAAATAAAAATATGACAAGTTTCACCAAAATACCATCAAATATCAATATAAGACAAGTTTTACACTAAAATATCTTGAATTATTCAAGCTATGTAAATATTCACTAATATACCTCACTCTTTAAAATTCACATCCAAGAAAACCCTAAAGAACATAAATAATTACTCGAGATTTATTTTGAAAGTATATAAAATATTTTTCATAAAACCCCCTTGAGTTATATAAATTACATTAAGGACCTTAGAAAATATGGGTTTAAGCGGGATCAATTCTCTTGAGCCTCAAGGAGCCGGAGAAAGTGAGTGCTTGCCTATTTAAAATAGAAAATTAAAACGGAGTTATCAATGGTAATTGTCTTGGAAAAAGTCACAAATCATACCATCCATGTGCAGCTGTTACCGATAACACCCAAACCTAATTCAAGATCAAAATTCTGTTTAAAGTGTCAGACTCAAGTCTGAGTCTAAGTCTAATCTGAATCCAATTCAAACATGAATCCAAATCTAACATGAATCCAATATGTATACTTGAACCTGAACCTGAATACCAAAACAATACCAACATGCAAACATGACTTGACTTGACCGAATCATAGCTATGACTTGACTACATGTCTACTTGATACATCCTAAACCGTTTACATGAACAGCTTATATTCATGGTCTCGGCAAGTCTGATAACTACAAATTAATTCAATATATATTACGGGGTTTTAACGGGGTAGATTGGTACGGAATGTATTAAAAGTGGCACGATGATGGATTCTAAAAGACGTAGATAAACATCCATTGCTGTTGTCCCGTGGGTCTTGACGGGGCCTTGTACTTTCCTGTTCCCATAGTCTATGGGATAGTTGGACTCCTCTCGTATACACTGATACATTCACAACCAAGCTACAAACAACTACGTTAGTATAAAAAACATATATACTTGTACCAATTACCAGTTCTATTCTCTTTACTTGTCTACTCCATTCTTTCTTTCGGGACTTTCCGAGTGCTAGTTCGCTGACGACGTTCCTGTCTCTTCTTCTTTGGAATGTTCGTCAGGAGGACCCGATTTCCAGGAGACCGAGCCCAGCAAGGAGTACTTGGGGCAGATACCTGAGCAGCACGACTACTAGCATACTTGTACTTATTTACTTTTCAGTTCATTTTGCTACCGTTTATGCATTGCTTTCCATCATTGTATTTTTCTTTTCAAAAGCAGCTGTACTGTAAATATGAATGTTAATGAAAGTCGCTGTTTATGTTACATTTCTTGTTATTCTTATGCTTTTATTTATATATTACGTATCTACGCTTAACGTGTTTACTTCTGAGTAAATACGTCGCGGTTCGTCACGTCTACTTCTCCGTATATTTGGAAGCGGGGCGTGAAACAAGCCAGTTGTTCGCATCTATTTAAGTGCGAATCAATATCAAGTGTGCACTTGATAGAAAAACGAATTTGACGATTTGCACACTCATATACATGTGCATATGAAGGCTAGTACATGAGATTGGTAGCGGCACATGCGCAGCACGTATGCGCATCCTTACCATGCACACTTGGCAAAAATCACTGAATGCCACGCGCATGTGCAAAGCACGTGCGCATATGCAAGATCTTTAAGATGCGTATGTGGCATCTTCGCAAGTGGCAAAGTCCTATCTTCAAGACATGTGACACGTGCAACGCACGTGCGCATACGCACCTTGACCGCAACCGGTCCCATTAAATAAATAAATATTAATAACTACAAATCAAATCAAATAAATTTGGGATCAAAGATCCAACGGTGCACATGCATCACAAATCAAACTAATAGTCCGCATGCGCATCCTATGAAACAAACGCTTTTTAAAAAAGATAAATCTTGTTAATAAGAATTTAAATATTTATTTAGCAGAAAAATCTTTTGTTGGTTAAAATACTTTAACAAACAGATCTAAAAATCTTAATCTAACGTGCGTATGCCATCTTTAATTGATAAGAATCAAATTGAATCAACCAAAAATCAGATTGAGATCAAAACAAATCCAACAAATCTTAATTTTCTCTCTCCTATAAATATAAGCCTCACTCATAGAAATCAGATACCGCAGACCCCCCATAAGCTCAAGAAAAAAGAAATCTCATCTTCTTACTTAAATAAGGTAAAAAAAGAAAGAAGAAGAAGAAGGCTTCTCCCATCTCAAAAAAAGTCATGGCTTTTTGATAAAAATAAAAAATCTTTTGCTTTATACATAAGCTTTCGCTTCTTTTTTATGAATCCATCGATTCATCATACAAAAGATTAAGAGATTTTAGGGTTGATCTCTCTTTTTACAAAAGTTTCAATTTTTGTGAGAGATTAATCCTAAAGTTTAAGAAAAAAACCCCATCAAAGGTACCTATGCATCATAGAAATTGAAGTTTTTGCTTCTGAAAAAAGAAAAGAAGGGGAAAACGAAAAGAAAAATCAAAGAACGGAACCCATTGCTTTTTCTTGAAAGCCTTTGCTTTCTGTTCAAGATACGCGGACCCCAAAACCAAATGTGCACTTGATAAAAATCATACAGACTTGCACATCACGTGATACATGCGCGCGTATGCGGGAAAATAATGACCCCGGAGATGTGCGCATCACGTGATATGCATTTGTGCTCACTTGATGAATACCGCTTCTAAAGGCATGCATGCCATATGATATCGACGTGAGCGCAGTTGATAATGCTATCCAATGAACGCATGTATGTCACGTGACAAGCATGTGTACGCAAGTCAAAGATGTTGACTCGGTCAGATGCGCGTGCGAACGCACACACACATATATATGTGCACTAGAAGTCTGACGTGATAACAAGTGTACAAACACGTAATATGCATGTGCGCACCCCTGTCAAAAAAAATAAATATGCATGCACATCCCATATGTACATGCGCATCTGGAACAACAAGCCTTTGTTTGATCACTTAGTCAAAAATAAACCAAGTATAGAAGCTTTTGCTTCTCATGTATGATCCATTGATCAAAATATCAATAAATTTAAGTCGATCTTGGTCTCAAAAATGATTAAAGGTCTTTAGTCAATAGTTGTTAAGTTGATCTTAATCTAAAACAAGATTAACGATCCTTAACCATATTTCTAAGTTGATCTTAGTCAAATACGACTAACGGTCCTTAGACATATACCCTGAACCGACGGAACATATAGCCTAGGTTCAAACCCAAATCTGATATGTAAGGATTTGGACTAATTAGCGCCCTACGGGTGATGACAATATTAGTCATCATATAAATCCAAGGGCAACCCCATAATAAACAATATATATATAACACGACACGAAGTGATATACATGGAGAAGGAGAAAGTTGTTATCACGTGGCGATAACGTAATTAACTGCAGGGGCTTGCGTCTGCAGGAAAAAGTGTCCCCATAATAAAAAAACCCTCACATTATTGAGAGGGAATCTGATAATTCTGCTATAATGGTCATATCCATCAAAACATCTGATATACGGTGTCATAAATTAACTTAGTATCTTTGGAGAGGTGGATGGATATGTTCCATATAGTATCCACTCCCAGATTCAGGCTGGATGCGCTCCCCACGCCTCAGTTCCTCGTTTCCGGCGGTAAACAGATTCTGGCACGTTCGTTGTGACCTTTTTCTCTTTCCACTCCACACTTCGTGTGTGATGTTTTGCGAATGAAATCGCAGTTTGCTATGTTTATGGTTGCTCTTGGTGTTTGGGATACTAAAATTTGGTGTTTCACCTTCGTGTAGATTCAATGGTTTTCACCTGCAATAACTGCAACAAGTCCCATGCTGTCTCCACCCCATCTGGCGGGGTCAAATATGGTTTATAAGAGGCCATAGTTCTCTGCGTCCCTACCCCTCAAAATATGGCTGGGATTTTCTTTGGGACCATGCCCCCATCCTTCACCTTTGGCACCTCAACGCCAAAGGAAGAAGCTCTAAGAAAGTTGGTCTTCGATCGGCTAACCACCTCGGCTCGCCCTGCTGCCAAGCCTTCCAACTCTAAAGTTCAGTCTTTAATAGGCTGAAGAGAAACTCGGTGGGCCCCACGAAGAAGCCCATGATTCCGGAAAGGGCTGTCCCTAAGCAGCTGGTCATCCCCGTTCCTACTCCGCATGAGGCAAATAAGAGGACTTCACCCCAGAGACAGTCTGTCTTCAATAGACTAACCACTCCTGGTTCGGATCAACCAAAAGTGTCGGTCTTTTATAGGCTGACACATGGTGAAATCCCTGAACGACTCAAGTCTCCGATGCTAAGGAGGTTCTTGTTACAAGACATTCTCGACGTCGCCATTGGCGTCAAGTGAGACAAGCTGGGGGAAATTCCCTTTTTGAACTGACTCCACTAGCTCCCGTGGTGGCTATCGATGCTACTGTTCCAACGGGGAACTGTTTCGAACTACTTAGAAGGGTTCACCAAAATTCATCCACCGCTATACAGAAAAAATCGCCGCTTCCAGTAGAGGCACCAAATCATCTAAAGCCGAAGCACTCTTACATGAGGCTCTCTTCAAAAATTCACAGAGTCTGGAGGAAAGTCCAAGACTCTGTTATCGATGAAAACTACTATCGTTGGTCAAAAAAGTTCAAGGATCGACAAGAAAATGACAACTCCCCTGCCATACGGCGGGGGACATCTCAAAGGGTGGTTCCTATCATAACGGTTCCTCCTCCTACGGCTTCCCATAAAAGAGAGAGGCCAGAAAAAATTCGAGCGCCTGAAGCAAAACCTGAAGGCTAGAGTTCCAACCACCCCAAGTCGGGGGCATGATGATTCACATAGTCTATATGGCTGTAAGTAAAGATGAAAATCGCACCTATGTCAGTCACATGCTGCATACTCGGTCACTGACGAAAGCCCGGGAGAAACAAGAAAAGCTCAAGGATATGCTCTCTAGGGTGGCAGATCTCACTGGCTCTAAAGAAGTTCCTGACAAAGAACTAGAAGGGTGCCAAGAGCAGGAGACCGATACCGATTTCCTGAGACGAGTGCTCAAAAAGAAAGATATGGAGGCAGTAGAGCAATCTGCGAATATGAAGAAGATCGCTCTCCTGTTTCAAGATATAGTTGTGATGTTGATCCCGCCAGAGCCGACAGCTGAAGAACTACCGGTAATTATTGAGGATGATAAGGGGAGACTTCAAACCCTCCTCAGTCTTTATCAGTGGCTAAAGAAGAAACGATCTCAAAGGTGACGTTGGATGACTACATCGCCCAACAGATCAAGGCTAACCAAGCGAATGAAGCAGCGGACCAGCTGATCAAGACTGGTCAACCATATCCAGCATGGTACGACCAGATGAAATACCCTCCGGGATATATTATCCCGAAGTTCCATATATATAAAGGAATGGGTAACCCTCATTAGTACGTTGCACAGTTTAAAGCCCTATGTAGCAACATCGGGGGTGATGACAAGCTGCTGCTTCGCTAATTCGTCGGAAGGCTATCAGAGATGGATTTCGAATGGTACTCAGAGCTCCCAAATGACTCTGTCAAAACAATTTCTGAGATGGAACTACTGTTCACTTAGACATTTTCTAGCGTGAGTGAATGCACTCTAATCACCGCGCTGATCAACTCGAGGGTCAAACCAAGAGAGACATGGGTTTATTATGCGATCCGATGGTGGAACCTATGGTCCAAATGTGAGTAGCATATTGAAGAGGCCCCAGCTGTGGGAATGTTCATAGGGACCATCGATACTCAGTCAACCGTGTTCCAGTTTATGACCTTCTTTAAGCCTACCACATTCCAGGCACTCATTGATAAACTATCCTAGATGGATCAGATGGGCCATAGCCCTTCCACTTCAGGTGGAGATTCTCGAAACAGTAAAGGTAAGAGAAAGGTGGCTTTTGTTGCTAATACACAGTAGCAGCAGAGCGGTTTGAAAGTAGCTGCTCTCTAAGACAACAACCGCACCCGTCCTACCTTGGAAGAAATACTGGGATGCGCGTATTCCTTCCCTTGCGACAAGATGAAAAGAATGTTCGGGCTTACTATGAGGAATAATCTGATAACGCTGTCTGAGCCGCGGTGACCCGCACAGGCTGGTGATGTCAATAATTTAGGCTACCGTCCCTACCACCGGGTGGTAAGCCATCCAATTGAAGACTGTTATGTCTTTAAAAACTGGGTCGAGGGCCAGTATCAGCAGGGCAAGTTAAGGCTGTCAGATAGTTGGAGGGTAGATCCATCGCAAAAGCACGCCTCTCAGAAAGCTAATACGCAAGGGGCATCCTGCTTGCTCGTGGAAGACGCTCCATGGGAAGTGGTTCTCTCGTCAAAGACCAGAAGTGTTAGTTGTATGTATGCCCTAGAGGCTATTATTGTACATGATTGTATATTGCAATGGATGCTTGGACATATATAGGGAGGACTTTCTTGCTCGACATGATAGTATACTATCTGGTTACTCTTTATCTTAACATGTAGACTAGTATTGTGATATTGTGTTACTCTCACATGTTGATAAATCCCCTAAGATGTATACTTGACTACCAGGATTATGATGCAAATCGTACTAGTGGAGCCAGGGTAGTCCACAAGTACATTCTTTAATTGTTCCTAGTCGAGGGTGTATTGAGACGGGGAATCGATATTCCAGAGTAGACTAGCGTATACGCTTCTTGACCCATATGATGGGCGATGGATGATCCCATATCCATTGGTGTTTGACATCAAAGATGGTATACAGGTGCTCAGTGAAGACTGAGTATACTGAAAAGGACTCGCCGAGAACTCATAGATGGTATTATACCTAACGTCCGATAGCAGTTCCCTGGTGACACAGGTATAGGTTAGTCTGTTGACCCTCATAGAGTTTTGTATAATTCCCACCGTGCTTTGATTTCCACCTTACCACGTTCAAGAGAGCGTACAAAACGGTGGTTTTTGGGAACAGTCCCGAGTCACATGGAGGCAATGAGTGATAGGAGGGGATTCGTCTCTCCCGGTATTGGGGGTTGATGTTGCGCTGTGCTCAATTGACTATAACAGAAAGTCCCTGGCCAGAGATACTGAGATTTACCGATAAGTGTTATCAGTGGTTTATCGACCCGTTATGAGCCTCACATCGGTATGATTTATCAATTTACTGGGGTCTGACGTTTACCACCCCTAGACTAGATATGAGACATATCAGACGAAGATACCGGACTGTACGGTATTGTTGCTTATTGGATTCACAGGAGTATTGAAAAGCTTGCTTTTTGATCTTCTGATCGCTCAATACCCGGGTAGCCGTTACGTCCAGCTAGTACCGCTGATGGCTTGTGGGTGACTGATATGATCATCACCTACTGCCGGCGTATTGACGAGTCATTAGAGTCCTACACAGAGATTTCCTAGCTCATGTAAAACGAAGTAGGGCACATATGCGATTTGTGTGGGACCGAGATTAATACGTGTATGTGATACCGTATTCTAATTTCACGATATGTGATATTAGTCGGTTATATATGATATAGCCGGATTATTAAATTAAGTGTTGATTTAATAATTTAATGTATAATTATATATTTGATATATTAATATACATTAACTAATATTAGCCCACTTAAGAATTTATTTATCTCACTTATGCATTTAATATATATGTGATATATATTATTGTATTTCGTTTATTGTGTCATGTTAGATGATACATACTACATGGGTGTATGAGACTCACATCATTCCATAGATAATTAAGGGGTTATTATTTATTGAAAGTAATTCAAAATTAGATGGAAATTAAGCATGGTTGGAAGCTTATAGAAGCTTGTGGTAACCTTGACTTAGTCCACTAATTTTGTCTCACTTAAGATATTTATTAACCCAACCATTATCTTTAGCCATGGTTAAGTCTCTACATGGATAATATATGATATTATCTCATCCATGGTTGCTTTGGCTCTCGCATTCATTCTTCACTTCATCTTCCTCTTCATCTCAAGAAAAGCTCTCTAGGTTTTCTTGAGGTGAAGAAATATAGTGAGAAAATTATTCAAAAGTGAGAAAAATTCCTAAATCATCAATCTACACTAGACTAGCCATTTAGTATAGGTTGTTTGCTTCACCAATTCTCAATTAGTGAAGAGGTAGCTTGAGTTAGAGATTCTTCGATGTAGATCATCTTCGGCCTCGAAGATCCTTAAGCAAGCTCATTCCTTTCACCTTGTGGAGCAAATGGAGTGTCCGGGACACCACTACTTGGAGCAAAAAGGACTACTACACGGAGCTTTAGAAGTGAATGACCGGTCTACAAATGTTGTATTCCAAATTCACTTAGTGTAAAGTAGTTTACATGTTAGTTAAACCCTAATTTTCTAGTTAGATCCTTGGTTATGGGTTGCTTAGCAGTCTAGGTTTTTAAAAATTGCATGCTTGATGCCTTAGAAAACATAGCGAGGGTGCTAAGGAAACCAGCAAAAAGGATACTGAAAAACCTACAAGCATGTCCGGCGATCAGGTAGAAAAGCCCGCTTGAGCCTGAAATTATAGAAGGGATGTTGAAGTCGCGTCCCGTACCAAAAATCGTAGAGAAGAGGAACAACCCCCAAGGCAAGCCTTCCAAGTATTCCAAGGAAAAGAAGAATAAGAAGACTAAGAAGCCCGTGCAACCCGCCGAATATGTTGACAGCTGCACATGAAAGTATGTCTTAACACCTCTACTAGGTTTATACAAGCATCAAGTCTGCAATTTTAAAAAATCTAGAGGTCTAAGCTATACTAACCTAGAATCGAACTAGAGAATTAGGGTTTTAGTGTAAGCAAACAAGTTCTACACTAAGTGAAAAGAGATAAAACCTTTGTAGACCAGTCCTTCACTTCTAAAACTCCAAGTAGTAGTCCCTAGAACTCTTCTTAGACTCTACTTGGTGAAACAAAAGAGCTTGCTTTGTAGTCTTCGAGACCGAAGATGATCCACCTTGAAGTCTCTCTAACTCAAACTCACTCTTCACTAATCAAAGTATTAGTGAAACAAACAACCTATACTAAAGGGCTAGGATAGTGTAAATTGATTAAGTATGAATTTTTCTTACTCTAAATATTTTTCTGTTTTCTTTTTCTAACCTCAAGAAAATCCTAGAGAGGAAGTGAGGAAGAAGATAAGGATGAACTTGGGTGTGTGAGTGAATGAATGAAAGAATGAACCATTGAGCTAGAGATAAGAATGAGATGAATAAATATCTAGGAGTAAAACAAAAATCAAGAGATGAGTCATGGATTCTCAATGCTTCTCCAAGCATCCAAAGCCATGACTCATTTCTACCAATTT
This sequence comes from Agapanthus africanus, assembly GCA_030015575.1. NCBI lineage: Eukaryota > Viridiplantae > Streptophyta > Magnoliopsida > Asparagales > Amaryllidaceae > Agapanthus > Agapanthus africanus. Next base: position 589,598,267 of record JASDDO010000016.1, on the reverse strand, counting down.
CTATTTTCCTTAAAAAATAAATCACCCCAAATAATCCTTAGCTCTAGTGTGAGTCTCATACACCCATGTTCTATGTATCATCAACCATGATACAATTCTATTAAATATATATATATATATATATGTATATATCATATATATATACAATTATATATCAAGAGAAGAAAATCATTAGAGAGCATAAATATTAGTTAATATATATTAATATATCAAATATAAATATATATCAAATTATTAAATCAACACTTGATTCAATAATCCGGTTATATCATATATAACCAACTAATACCATATATCTATGTATATCAAATTAATAAATCAACACTTGATAATCCGGTTATATCACATATAACCGACTAATATTCAATACTAGATACTAAATCAATACTTGATTCAATAATCCGGTCATATAATATATAACTGGCCAATATCAAATATATATACATAAAACAAATCATTGAATCAACATTTTATTCAATAATTCGGTTATATCATATATAACCTAATCGATATCAAATATCACCTGATTAGAATACGGTATCACATACTCGTATTTAATCAAGCTCCCACACATATCTCCATATGTGCCCTACTTCATTTCGCTTGATCTAGGAAACCTCTGTGTAGGACTCTAAAGACTCATCAATACGCCAGCAGTAGGTAATGATCACATTTGATACCCACAAGCCGTCAGCGGTACCAGCTGGACATAACGGCTACCCAGGTATTGAACGAATAGAAGATCAACAAGCACGCTTGTCCAAACTCGCATAAATCCTATAACCAACATTCACCTTACAGTCCGGTCTTTTTATCTGATATGTCACATATCGAGTCTAGGGGTAGAATCGTCGGACCCCAGTAATTTGATAAGTCATGCTGACGTGTGGCTTATAACTGTTCGAGAAACTACTGATAACACTTACCAGTAAATCTCATCAGCCCTGGTCAGGGACTTGCTGTTATATCTAATCGAGCATATAGCAACATCAACTCCCTATACCGGTGTAACCCTTCGAAAATCGTTTAGGCAGTTTTTCGGTAATCGGCTAATTTTTCGGCATTTTCCGTAAAAAGTCGAAATAGGTATTTTTCATTGTAGACCTAATTATACAAAATTTAGGTAAGATATTACTATAATTTTGTCACCAAAATGTCACTTATAATTTTCTAGTTAAATAATTTTTTTTTCGTAATTAATTAATTTTTTTATTATTTTAAGCCTTTTTAAATACATTTAATTAGGGATAAATACAAATTTAATTAGGTAAATTTCTTAATTAGGAGTCTTTATAAGCTAAAATATGGTGTTAATAAAATTGTATCATGTCTTGCAAACTTTTGGTTTAAAGGGGGGAAAATTATGAAAAAAATGATGAAAAAAGGGTTTTTTTGTAAAAAGGTTGATATGAAAGCATGAAATGATATGATATGATGTTGTAATGACCTAGAAACTTCCCCAAAATTTCCCCACTTCCTCCTCTACCTGCTGGCCGACCCTCACCTGCAGTTTTTCCCCATTTTCCCACTTCATTTTGCTTCATTTTCTTGCAAAAAATTCATAAAAATTCACAAATTTCTTTCTCCATTCAAACCAAAACCCTAATCCTTTCTCTCTCAACCCAAATTGGTTCAAAAACATGATGAAAGGAGGCTTCTTGGTGACTTGATCATGCTAGGATTCAATTGGTGAGGTAAAAATTCTAAACTGGTTTGCTAACTTGTAGTTTATTTATGCTAAAATCTAATTTTTAAGTATTAATTTAGTGTAAATCTTTGTTCATGAAAAATCAAGAGAAGGTTTTGATTTTTAAAAATTAGGGTTTGTAGCATAATGGTTGGATTATGTTAGGGATGGTTATCTAATTGATTAGAATGGTTAATGGTGTAATTATATACTTGCTAAATCGACAAATTTCGATGTTTGTATCAAATCGGCTAGAAATTCACTTACTAGATTTTTGTAGAAATTAGAATGCGACCGAAATGCGTTATGTTAGCGATATAATTAGCTTCGTATAGGACTATTAGAATGCGCGAACGCGGGGTTTCGTCTAGTCGGGTTGTAGTTTTGTCGATTTCCCCGAAATGACGATTTTAGTGAAAGGATTGCGATTTTCGTGCGTTTTTCCGCGCACTGAGTGCATGCTACGATTAATTTGAGAGCGTGGATAATTGTATGTTGTGACTTGCATTGTGTTAGGTTTTGTAATCTTATGCTTGATATTGTGCAAATATAGGATCGGTCGGGGAAACTTCGGACACGGCGTGAAAAGGCAAAGCGGTGGCCGGATCAGATTAGCGGGGATTTCAGGTGAGTAGATGTATTCATCTATGGGGGAATCGTCTGAATGGCACAAGGCGCCCCCCCTAGTTAGGATTACCCTACTTTTTGCAAGAATTATTGTGTTAGCTAGCTTATCCATTCATGTACACTGCATACCCTTATAGCGAACAGTATATTAAACTGCATGGACATTCATCTATACTTATGCTATATCATTTCGTAGGACACGAACACCTTACCATTGGCTTCCGTTGCACGCGCACTATTCATGTGGCACACACGCCTTTGGTAAATGCTATGCCACGCGCACTATAGAATCTGTTTATCATGATATCGCCACTTGCATTCATACTTGATATATGAATTTGCATAGCATGTATATACCTCGCATCATCATCATATTTACATAGATTTCTAGCAAAAATTCACATCACATATATTGATAGCATGGACATTTATCATATATAACATGTTGGACATTATGATTTTCTTGAGGATTTCAGTATTGCTGCGATTTCTGGATTTTTGGGGAAAACCGCAAGAATTTAACAAAACCTTATATTTATCATTTTCAAAACAAAAGTTGCGGTTTTCTCGTGATGTATGTGTCGTCCACCATGAGTTTTCATGTTTTCTGTTGGATTTCGAGACCCGATTCGAGGAGTGGATGAACCGTCTCGGGTACATGGTGGGCCCGGTATGGTACCCCGGGACAAGAAGATCGAGTTGTAGACGATGAGCCTGTTAGGGGAAGACTACCTACCGGTGATGTCTGGCGCGGCGGATATCCGGAGGATACCGACCGTTGTCGTGAGATTTATGATATGGGCCGATCCGGACTGACGGAGCCCGATATTGAGACAGATATGATTCCTTTTTGGTGTCGATGCTTGACACGGGTTTTCAGATGATTTCTTGATGGTATTTAGCTATTATACAGATATTCATGTTCTAAAGTTAAGAATTCAATAACCTTAGCAGTTAAAACACTTAAAGACTTAATAATGACATTGCATACCTGTGCATGCATACTAGAGATATCATAGCACATATGGACATGCATGTTGTGGTGAATTGCGTGCATTCTTACGATTGCCTTATTAGATGTTATATTTACTCACGAGCTGGCAACTCACCCCCGTTGTGCCACAGTGTCTTGCAGGTCGGACCCGTCAGTCTTGTAGCGGCGGGCTATCTTGTCATCAGTTCCTTTTGCTCAGACTCGCGACATCGCCCGTAGGTGGGTTGCGAGTATACTTTATTTCTTTTTTCTTTATCATTGTATCTAGTATTCTCCATCTACCACTTGTATTGTATATGCGACCTAGTGATGAGACTGAGAGACTTGTATATTTATGGTTCTTTTGGGTCGAGCTCACTTGAGCCGACGTGTGTTTTCTGGTATTTTGCGTTTCTTTATGCTCTTTTCTTGATATTACTATTATATTGCATGTGGTTGTGATCCGTCTTGGGCGAAGAGCTAGCTCCCGCTTGGGGATGCCATTTTATGATTACAGGTTTATTATCTTGTTGTACCCATTTTGGGGGATAGAAAATACAGGGGAGACTCTGCCGAAATTTTCAGAAATTTTTGATGTTTTAAAAAGGGATTCTATGCAACTTAAATGATTTTAAAAACCATTTTTCATTAAAGGTTTTCCTTCACTCTCTTTTGATTTTGGTTTAGATTCTTTTGGGCTTTGGCTGACTTAGGTTACGGTACGCCTTTAGACGTCTCGTAATCTAAGTGCCAGTCGCGTTCCGTACTTTCGGGTCGTGACAAAGTTGGTATCAGAGCGTAGGTTTTACCTTTCTGAGTGTAGGACGACCTTGGTAGATGGAGTAGGTGACTTAAGCAGAGTGGCGTAGCGTGGGTATGATCCGCGGCATACTTACGATACGGTACTCCGCCTAAGTGACCTTAGGACATAATTGCTTGTATTTCCTTTCTTGATTCCTTGCATTCCTTGATTCAATTGCAATGATCTTATCAGTCCTGTTTCTTATTCCAGCTTCGATGCCGCCAAAGACTACGAGAGCTCAGCGGGCTGCCGCTAGGGATGAGATTCGGGCGGTCCCGTCTGAGGCGAGGATCGAGCGGGAGGATACGCCTACCCCTCAGGGTCCCACTGATCCGCCTTATCCTGACCGTATTGCCAGATTAGAGGCCGGCATGCAAGAGTTGCGGCAGATGATGGGATCTTTAGTTGAGTCCAGCCGGGCACAGAGATCCGAGGACGTTCCTTCCACCGCACAGACCACGATCGTACCTGCTGCACAGATGGTCACTCCTGCTGCTACGACGGAGACTATCCCTGTTTCACTACAGGAGTTCATGAGATTGAGACCTCCAGCTTTTACCGGTACAGATGCGACAGAGGATCCACAGGCATTTCTTGATAGGATGGCTCGGATTTGCCGTTCGTTGAGGTGTTCTGATGATAGATTGGTGGAGTTTGCGAGTTTTCGCCTGGAGGGTCTTGCCCAGACATGGTACGATTCAGTAGAGAGAGGCCGAGATGCAGGTCTGCCTTCTATGACCTGGGATGAGTTTACAGCTGCATTTCTTGCCCATTTTCTTCCGGAGAGTGTCCGAGATGCTCGAGCCCGTAGTTTTGAGTCTTTGCGCAAGACTCCTGGGATGACAGTGTCGGAGTATGATATACAGTTTACCCAGTTGTCTCGATATGCTCCGTACCTAGTCGACACAGAAGAGAAGAGAATAAAGAGGTTTGTACAAGGGCTTGATACACAGCTATTCCTTGCCATCGGCACCCAGCACTTTGATACATACGCAGCCGCGATGGATGCAGCCTTACTTTTGGAGGAGCGTATTTCTGAGACTCCGGTCGTTTCTGGGCCGAAGAGGATCCGTACTGATACGCCAGCTCAGCGGCAGATGGGCAGACATCGTGATAGATTATTTCCGGGAGATGGCGGAGGCAGAGGATTGAGACGAGGTCAGTTATTTGGTTCATATCCATAGACCCAGCAGTCGTCTCCAGGATGTTTTCGGTGCGGGAGTCAGTATCACCGTGTCAGAGACTGTACCATGGGACGTCCGGGCGCGGCGACAGTCCCGCATGTGACTTTACCACCCTCACCACCTTCTCAGAGAGCTTTACTTCCTACTCCTGATGATGCTCCACGCCAGTCAGATGCTTCTAGAGGCCGTGGGCGTGGCGGTCCAGTCCAGAGAGGACGAGGCGATAGAGGCAGAGGCAGAGGCCGAGGTAGAGCAGAGGACAGCCAGCTATTAGTGGTGGACAGGCCCGAGTGTTCGCATTGACTCCTCAGGATGCACAGGCATCCAATGCCGTCGTGACAGGTACTCTGCCAGTATGTTCTTTTGATGCACGGGTATTATTTGATCCAGGCTCCACACATTCCTATGTATCCACGTATTTTGCACCGAGGTTGGGCCGAGAGTCTTCTTCGTTAGATTAGCCGCTTGTCGTTATTACACCAGTAGGCGAGTCTTTTGTTGCCCGTTTTGTGTACCGATCGTGCTCCGTTCGTATCGGGGAGAGAGATTCTTCAGTTGATTTGATTCTCCTCGATATGCTAGACTTTGATGTTCTTCTTGGTATGGACTGGCTAGCCACCTGTTATGCATCCGTGGACTGCCGTGAAAAGGCAGTCAGATTCAGTTTTCCTGGTGAGCCGGTTCTTATTATTCAGGGAGATCGTAGTGCTACCCTTCCCAGCTTGATTTCTTCTCTTCGCGCTGGTCAGCTCTTAAGGAAAGGGTGTCAGGGATTCTTAGCCTATGTTTGTGATACTAGCTCCACAGAGGTTCCATTGGACCAGGTCCCTGTTGTGAGAGAGTTTCCTGATGTATTTCCTGACGAGCTGCCTGGTCTGCCACCAGAGCGCGAGATTGAGTTCTGTATTGACTTGATCCCTGGCACGGGGCCTATTTCTATACCTCCTTATCGGATGGCCCCGGCGGAGCTGAGAGAGCTAAAGGATCAGTTACAGGACTTGCTGGACAAAGGGCTTATCCGACCGAGTGTGTCACCTTGGGGTGCTCCCATCCTGTTTGTTAAGAAGAAGGACGGAAGTATGCGTTTATGCATTGATTATCGTCAGCTGAACCGGGTTACTGTGCGGAACAGGTATCCCCTACCCCGCATTGATGACTTATTTGATCAGCTCCAGGGTGCAGGGTTTTTCTCGAAGGTTGATTTACGGTCAGGTTATCACCAGTTGCGGGTTCGGAAGGAGGATATTCCGAAGACCGCCTTCCGTACTCGTTATGGTCATTACGAGTTCTTGGTGATGTCGTTCGGGCTCACCAATGCCCCGGCAGCATTTATGGATTTGATGAACCGCGTATTCAGGCCGTATCTCGATCAGTTCATCATTGTGTTCATTGACGACATCTTGGTTTATTCTCGGAGTCGGGAGGAGCATGAGCAGCACTTACGTATCACATTGCAGACTTTGAGGGAGCATCAGCTGTTCGCCAAATTCTCCAAGTGCGCATTCTGGTTAGACAGTGTCGACTTCTTGGGTCATGTGGTGACGAGAGATGGTATTTGCGTGGACCCGAAGAAGATCGAGGCAGTTCAGCGTTGGCCTAGACCGGTATCAGTCACAGAGGTTCGCAGTTTTCTAGGTCTGGCCGGCTATTATCGACGTTTTGTCCAGGATTTCTCCCGCATTGCTGCACCGTTGACCGGGTTGACCCGGAAGGGGGTTCCTTTTGATTGGACCCAGGCATGTGAGGATAGCTTCCAGCAGTTGAAGACTCGTCTGACTACTGCACCAGTGTTAGCATTGCCTTCAGGATCAGGCGGGTTCGTGGTATATTGTGATGCTTCTAGAGTGGGGATGGGCTGTGTATTGATGCAGCACGACAGAGTTATCGCGTATGCTTCTCGGCAGCTGAGGAAACACGAGCAGAACTACCCCACCCATGATTTAGAGATGGATGCAGTGGTATTTGCACTCAAGATCTGGAGACATTACCTATACGGTGAGTCGTGCCAGATATTCACTGACCACAAGAGTTTGAAATATATCTTGCAGCAGCGAGATCTGAACCTGAGACAGCGCCGTTGGATGGAGTTGGTGAAGGATTATGACTGCGAGATTTTATACCATCCGGGCAAGGCGAATGTGGTGGCAGATGCTTTGAGTAGGAGGCCCGGAGGTAGTTTATCTTGTTTGAGCGCAGTACAGATGCAGTCGACGGCGGATTGGCAGGTGTTATGTGACAGCAGAGTGCAGTTCGAGTTTACTTCTTCAGGGGGACAGCTGGCCCATTTCAGAGCACGCCCACAGTTACTTGACCATATCCGCGAGGCACAGTCCGGCGACGCCCGTATCTTAGAGATTATTGAGCAGATTCGGCAGGGCAGAGTTTCCGAGTTCATGATTGATGATCAGGGGATACTTCGATTTGGGACTCGACTGTGCGTGCCAGATTCGGAGGGACTGAGGCGTGATATTCTCGAGGAGGCACATAGATCAGTATACAGTGTGCATCCGGGTTCCACCAAAATGTACCGTGATTTGAGAGAGGTTTACTGGTGGGACGGGATGAAGAAGGATATTGCAGACTTTGTGTCGAGATGCCTGACTTGTCAGCAAGTCAAGGCCGAGCACCAGAGGCCAGCCGGCGAGTTACAGCCTTTGCCCATCCCTGAGTGGAAGTGGGAGCAGGTCTCCATAGACTTCGTTGTGGGTCTACCCAGGACCAGTCGAGGGTATGACTCTATTTGGGTGATTGTGGATCGACTGACGAAAGCGGCTCACTTTCTGCCAGTGAAGACCACTTTTGGATTTTCTCAGTACGCCCAGGTTTATATTGATGAGATAGTGCGACTGCATGGCGTTCCGACTTGCATCGTTTCCGACCGTGGCACCCAGTTTACCAGCCGATTGTGGCAGAAACTCCAGGAAGCTTTGGGCACCCGATTGAGTTTTAGCACAGCCTTTCATCCTCAGACTGACGGTCAGTCGGAGCGTACGATTCAGACTCTTGAGGACATGCTCAGAGCTTGTGTTTTAGATTTCGGTGGTAGCTGGGATCGTCATTTGCCTTTGATCGAGTTCTCCTACAATAATAGATTCCAAGAGAAGATTCAGATGGCACCTTTCGAGGCTTTATATGGGAGGAGATGTCGATCGCCTGCATGTTGGACAGAGCTTAGGGAGAGCAGTATTTTGGGGCCTCAGATCGTTCAGGAGACGACCGAGAAGATACAGCTGATTCGGGACAGGATGAGAGCGGCACAGAGCAGGCAGAAATCATATGCTGACAGGCGTCGTCGCCGACTCGAGTTCGTTGTTGGCGATCATGTTTTCTTGAAGGTCTCTCCGATGAAGGGTGTGATGAGATTTGGGCGGAAAGGGAAACTGAGTCCTAGATATGTTGGTCCTTTCGAGATCCTAGAGCGTGTTGGTCCAGTCGCTTATCGGTTAGCTCTTCCGCCCAGCTTCCCCGATGTTCACCCCGTATTCCATGTCTCGATGCTCCGCAAGTACCTTCATGATCCTTCCCAGGCGATTCAGCACCAGACGATCCAGTTAGAGCGTGATCTTTCTTTCACCGAGCAGCCGGTTATCATTTTGGATCGGCAGGTGAAGAAATTGAGGTCGAAGGTCATACCGTCTGTCAAGGTTCTTTGGCGTGGCCCGAACAGCGAGGAGGTCACCTGGGAGACCGAGGTCGAGATGAGGAAGAGATATCCCCATCTTTTTGAAGGTACGCGTAGTTAAATTCTAAATTCGGGGACCGAATTTCTTTAAGGGGGGAAGATTGTAACCCTTCGAAAATCGTTTAGGCAGTTTTTCGGTAATCGGCTAATTTTTCGGCATTTTCCGTAAAAAGTCGAAATAGGTATTTTTCATTGTAGACATAATTATACAAAATTTAGGTAAGATATTACTATAATTTTGTCACCAAAATGTCACTTATAATTTTCTAGTTAAATAAAAAAAATTTCGTAATTAATTAATTTTTTTATTATTTTAAGCCTTTTTAAATACATTTAATTAGGGATAAATACAAATTTAATTAGGTAAATTTCTTAATTAGGAGTCTTTATAAGCTAAAATATGGTGTTAATAAAATTGTATCATGTCTTGCAAACTTTTGGTTTAAAGGGGGGAAAATTATGAAAAAAATGATGAAAAAAGGGTTTTTTTGTAAAAAGGTTGATATGAAAGCATGAAATGATTTGATATGATGTTGTAATGACCTAGAAACTTCCCCAAAATTTCCCCACTTCCTCCTCTACCTTCTGGCCGACCCTCACCTGCAGTTTTTCCCCATTTTCCCACTTCATTTTGCTTCATTTTCTTGCAAAAAATTCATAAAAATTCACAAATTTCTTTCTCCATTCAAACCAAAACCCTAATCCTTTCTCTCTCAACCCAAATTGGTTCAAAAACATGATGAAAGGAGGCTTCTTGGTGACTTGATCATGCTAGGATTCAATTGGTGAGGTAAAAATTCTAAACTAGTTTGCTAACTTGTAGTTTATTTGTGCTAAAATCTAATTTTTAAGTATTAATTTAGTGTAAATCTTTGTTCATGAAAAATCAAGAGAAGGTTTTGATTTTTAAAAATTAGGGTTTGTAGCATAATGGTTGGATTATGTTAGGGATGGTTATCTAATTGATTAGAATGGTTAATGGTGTAATTATATGCTTGCTAAATCGACAAATTTCGATGTTTGTATCAAATCGGCTAGAAATTCGCTTACTAGATTTTTGTAGAAATTAGAATGCGACCGAAATGCGTTATGTTAGCGATATAATTAGCTTCGTATAGGACTATTAGAATGCGCGAACGCGGGGTTTCGTCTAGTCGGGTTGTAGTTTTGTCGATTTCCCCGAAATGACGATTTTAGTGAAAGGATTGCGATTTTCGTGCGTTTTTCCGCGCACTGAGTGCATGCTACGATTAATTTGAGAGCGTGGATAATTGTATGTTGTGACTTGCATTGTGTTAGGTTTTGTAATCTTATGCTTGATATTGTGCAAATATAGGATCGGTCGGGGAAACTTCGGACACGGCGCGAAAAGGCAAAGCGGTGGCCGGATCAGATTAGCGGGGATTTCAGGTGAGTAGATGTATTCATCTATGGGGGAATCGTCTGAATGGCGCGAGGCGCCCCCCTAGTTAGGATTACCCTAGTTTTTGCAAGAATTATTGTGTTAGCTAGCTTATCCATTCATGTACACTGCATACCCTTATAGCGAACAGTATATTAAACTGCATGGACATTCATCTATACTTATGCTATATCATTTCGTAGGACACGAACACCTTACCATTGGCTTCCGTTGCACGCGCACTATTCATGTGACACACACGCCTTTGGTAAATGCTATGCCACGCGCACTATAGAATCTGTTTATCATGATATCGCCACTTGCATTCATACTTGATATATGAATTTGCATAGCATGTATATACCTCGCATCATCATCATATTTACATAGATTTCTAGCAAAAATTCACATCACATATATTGATAGCATGGACATTTATCATATATAACATGTTGGACATTATGATTTTCTTGAGGATTTCAGTATTGCTGCGATTTCTGGATTTTTGGGGAAAACCGCAAGAATTTAACAAAACCTTATATTTATCATTTTCAAAACAAAAGTTGCGGTTTTCTTGTGATGTATGTGTCGTCCACCATGAGTTTTTATGTTTTCTGTTGGATTTCGAGACCCGATTCGAGGAGTGGATGAACCGTCTCGGGTACATGGTGGGCCCGGTATGGTACCCCAGGGCAAGAAGATCGAGTTGTAGACGATGAGCCTGGCAGGGGAAGACTACCTACCGGTGATGTCTGGCGCGGCGGATATCCGGAGGATACCGACCGTTGTCGTGAGATTTATGATATGGGCCGATCCGGACTGACGGAGCCCGATATTGAGACAGATATGATTCCTTTTTGGTGTCGATGCTGGACACGGGTTTTCAGATGATTTCTTGATGATATTTAGCTATTATACAGATATTCATGTTCTAAAGTTAAGAATTCAATAACCTTAGCAGTTAAAACACTTAAAGACTTAATAATGACATTGCATACCTGTGCATGCATACTAGAGATATCATAGCACATATGGACATGCATGTTGTGGTGAATTGCGTGCATTCTTACGATTGCCTTATTAGATGTTATATTTACTCACGAGCTGGCAACTCACCCCCGTTGTGCCACAGTGTCTTGCAGGTCGGACCCGTCAGTCTTGTAGCGGCGGGCTATCTTGTCATCAGTTCCTTTTGCTCAGACTCGCGACATCGCCCGTAGGTGGGTTGCGAGTATACTTTATTTCTTTTTGCTTTATCATTGTATCTAGTATTCTCCATCTACCACTTGTATTGTATATGCGACCTAGTGATGAGACTGAGAGACTTGTATATTTGTGGTTCTTTTGGGTCGAGCTCACTTGAGCCGACGTGTGTTTTCTGGTATTTTGCGTTTCTTTATGCTCTTTTCTTGATATTACTATTATATTGCATGTGGTTGTGATCCGTCTTGGGCGAAGAGCTAGCTCCCGCTTGGGGATGCCATTTTATGATTACAGGTTTATTATCTTGTTGTACCCATTTTGGGGGATAGAAAATACAGGGGAGACTCTGCCGAAATTTTCAGAAATTTTTGATGTTTTAAAAAGGGATTCTATGCAACTTAAATGATTTTAAAAACCATTTTTCATTAAAGGTTTTCCTTCACTCTCTTTTGATTTTGGTTTAGATTCTTTTGGGCTTTGGCTGACTTAGGTTACGGTACGCCTTTAGACGTCTCGTAATCTAAGTGCCAGTCGCGTTCCGTACTTTCGGGTCGTGACAACCGGGAGAGATGAAACCCCTCCTATCACTCACTGCCTCTATGTGGCTCGGTACTGTACCCAAAATCCACCTGTTTGCGGGACTCCTTTAAGCTGTGGTAGGGAGGAAATCAAAGCACAGTGGGAACCACACAAGACACTATGGTGATCTCGGGTCTACAGACTAACCTGTACAAGTGTTACCAGAGCACTGCTATCTGACGATAGGTATGGTACCATTTAGGAGATTTCGGCGAGTCCTGTTTGATGTACCCATTCTCTAATGAGCACCTGTGAAAAATCTTTGATGTCAAACACCAATGGTTGTGGGATTAACCATCGCCCCATACAGGGTCAAGAAACGTACACACCAGTCTACTCTGGAATATCGATGCCCTGTCTCGATACTCCCTTGATTAGGAACTGTTAAAGAATGTGCTTGTGGACTACACAAGCCCTACTAGTATGATATGCATCATAGTCCTGGTAGTCAAGCCTACATCTTAAGGGCTTTATCAACATGTAACAGAGAGACAGTATAATAATACAAGTGTACATGTTAAGATAAAGAGCAACCAGATAGCATACTAACATGTCCAGTAAAACAGTCCTCTATATATAAGTCCAAGTATCCAATATATCATACAATAATGGCCTCTAGGACATACATATTCCTAACAATCTCCTACTTGCACTAAGGCCAGTTGTTGTAGTATCTCATACCCAACATCCCAAAAAGTCTCTCAAATTGCGTCTGGGGGAAGGCCTTTGTGAGTGGATCCGCCGTTTTGTCCTTCGTATCAACTCTCCAGACATTGATCTCCCGGCGATCAACTATCTCCCGGATCAGGTGATACCGCCTCAGAATATGTCTGGATTGCTGTTGGGATCGAGGTTCCTTAGCCAAACCCACAGCTCCATTGTTATCACAATATAAGGGTATTGGATTTTCAATGGATGGAACCACACCAAGTTCAGCAATGAACTTCTTCATCCAGACAGCCTCTTTGGCAGTATCGTTGGCAGCGACGTATTTAGCCTCCATCGTCGAGTCTGCTATGGTATCTTGCTTGGAACTCTTCCAACATACCGCCCCTCCATTGAGGGTGAAGACAAAACCAGAGACCGACTTGCTGTCGTCCTTATCGCTCTGGAAGATCGAATCGGTAAAGGACTCCACTTGGAGTTCTTCGTTACCATACACCAAGAACGTTTCTTTAGTTCTTCTCAAGTACTTAAGAATGTTCTTCACAGCTGTCCAGTACTTCTCCTCTAGGTCCGATTGATACCTACTTACCACACCTAGTGCGTAAACCACATCCGGTCTAGTACACAACATCGCGTACATGATAGACCCAACTGCAAAAGCATAGGGTATCACTGGCATGCGAGCCCTTTCCAAATCATTTTTGGGAGACATCACTTTAGAGAGAGTGATTCCTGAGCAAGCGGGTAAATTACAACGCTTAGAATTTTCCATACTAAAACTCTTTAGTATGGTGTATATGTAACTAGATTGGGAAAATCCCAACATCCTTTTAGATCTATCTCTATAGATCTTTATGCCCAGGATGTAGAAGGCATCACCCAGATCTTTCATGGAGAACTTATGTGACAGGAAGAGTTTGACCGAGTGCAGCATAGGAACATCATTTCCTATCAAGAGTATGTTATCCACGTACAATACGAGGAAGACAACCTTACTCTCTACAACCTTTTTGTATATACATGGTTCATTTACATTTTAGATGAAGTCAAACTCTTTGACTGCTACATCTAAACAGATGTTCCAACTTCGCGATGCCTGCTTTAATCCGTAGATTGATTTCAACAGCTTTCACACCTTTCCGCTGCTCCCACTGTCTACGAAACCCTTTGGCTGAGTCATATACACACTCTTCTAAATCACCATTTAGAAAAGTGGTCTTGACATCCATCTGCCAGATTTCATAGTTATGGTATGCAATAATGGCAAGTAGGATCCTGATGGACTTAAATATAGCCACTGGAGAAAAGGTTTCATCATAGCCGACACTTGGTCGTTAACGAAAATCTTTTGCTATAAGTCTAGCTTTGAAGGTCTCAACCTTTCCATTTACACCAAGTTTCTTCTTAAAGATCCATTTGCTCCCAATTGCTTTTACCCCTTCAGGAGCAACTTCTAAAGTCCATACTTTGTTGGTGTACATGGATTCCATCTCAGATCGCATAGCATCCACCCATTTCACAGAGTCATCACTTGTGATGGCCTGCTCGAAACTAGTTGGGTCATCATATTCTATGATGCAATCCTCACTCCCACCTTCTGTGAGAAAACCGTAGTATCTTTCAGGTGAATGAGAAACCATACTAGATCTGCGGAGTGGCTGAGGTTCGTCGGGGGCTATCGAATCCTCCGGTTCTACCAAATCATCAGTTGTAGTTTGTATAACTGGAACTTCTTCCAGCTCTACCTCATTACCACTAATTTCTTTCATAAGAAATTCATTTTCTAAAATGGTGGCATGTTGAGTAACAAACACCTTTTGTTCCTCACTGTGGTAGAATAAATATCCATGTGAATTCTTTGGATATACTAAAAACTTGCAAAGAACTGATCGTGCTTCGAGTTCGTCCGGATTCTGTTTTTAAACATAGGCCGGACAACCCCATATCTTAACTCGTTTAAGATATGGTCTCTTTCCACTCCATATTTCATATGGTGTTTTAAACACAGATTTTGATGGAACTTGATTCAATAGGTATGCAGCTGTCTCAAGTGCATAACTCCACAAGGAAACAGGTAACTCAACAACGCTCATCATAGAGCGCACCATATCTAATAGGGTGCGATTCCTCCACTACGATACTCCATTGTGCTGTGGTATATACGGAGGAGTAAGCTGAGAGAGAATCACATTCTCTTTTAGATAGTCTCGAAATTCCGTGCTTAAGTATTCACCTCTTCGATCAGATCGAAGGATTTTGATACTTTTATACTTTGTTCCTATATTCCTTGAATTTCTTAAAAGCTTCAGATTTGTGTTTCAACAGGAACACATGTTCGAATCTTAAAAGATCATCGGTGAATGTAATAAAATACGAGAAACCATTCCTGGCATGTATAGACATAGGACTGCATACATCACTATGTATCAGTCCCAAGAGTTCAGTAGCTCTTTCTCCGTGTCCCATAAACGGAGTTTTGGTCATCTTGTCTTTGAGACATGACTGGCAAGTTTCATAAGATGTAAATTCGAACGGAGTCAAATATCCATCTTTATGCAATTTAGCTAGTCTTGTCACATTGATATGACCAAGTCTACAATACTACAAGAAGGTTTCGTTCATTTTTGAACTTTTCCCCTTGTGTGTGTTCTGTATATTTAGAACTATATTTTGATTTAGAACGTATATACCGTTACACAATATACCGAACTCAATCAACACTTGATTTAGGAAAATGTTCATAATATTATCCTCTAATGCAAATTTATAACCTTCTTTATGTAATAAAGAAATGGATATTAAATTGCACATCATTTTTGGTACAAAATAATAGTCGTTCAGAATCAATGTATTACCATTTGGTAATACTAGGTGATATTCGCCAACTGCTTTGGCTGCAACAGTTGCTCCATTCCCTATTCTGAGAGACATATCATCCTTTCCCAGTTCTCTACTTCTCTTTAACCCATGTAACAGATAACAAATGTGGGATCCTGATCCGGTATCTAATACCCAGGACGTAGAGCAGACTGAGAAACGGTTCTCGGTAACTAACACACCCGAAGAAGATGCATCAGTATGCTCTTTCTCCGTTCTGGTTGCGTGGGAATCCTTGCATTCCTCTATCCCTTACTCAAACTTATGACAGTCATAAGATAGAGCGGAACCAACGTTCTCCAGCTCAGTATAATAAGCGGGTTTGGTCAATACATCCATATTATTATCTTGATTAAGGCGTGTCATTGTCTCTACGTGGAGAGAGAGAAGAAAAACACTTTAGCGTGCACTATTGCAAAATTAGATTGGTTATTATCTTATCTAATCAGGATAGCTCCTACTGTTTTTATCAAATTTTCCTTCAAACCTTAAAAAGTAAGATTAGCCAGGATTAATTACACCCTACAAGTTCGTCAATCGTTTAGCCAGGCAGGTATTAGTACTCCGAGGGAGTCTCCCCATGCTTTCGCTTGGAACTAATTAAATAACCTTATTTCCGCAGGAGCATAATCCCGTTAAATACCTTTCTTAGACACCTACTGGATTACCTAATTGTAAAGTGGAAAAATCTCTCAGGAGTAACTCTTACTCGCAGTGGGTATCATGATCCAACTATTATATAGAAGGTATGCAATCTCATTGCAAATATCAACACTTGAAATTCCTAATATTTGTTTTACCCTATACGGTTTATGACCTTGACTAGGTCAACAAACCATAAACCGCAAGTCAAGTTCAACCCGTCATTTTGTGATTGAATTAAACCTATCCGTACGACCCTTGACAAGGTCAACAAGGTCGTACGACTACCCTAATCCAATCACATCATATGCAGCAGACACTAATCAGCTACCGCACACCATGCCTTGACAAAGTCAGCAAACGCAGCACGAATACTAAATAGCACTTATCTGAAATGACGGAGGGCTATGAATGGTTTTGAAGAAAACCTTTAGCATAATGAACTTGATATCGTCGTAGAATCTAGTGATTTTAAAAGGAGTGGCTTAAGCTCCGCTTTTAAAATCTAATAGTTTTCAAAACAAACCGAGTGGGTTGTAGCATATGCTAGTTTTGCTAAAGTGGTCATTCCCAGGTGAAGGGATCAGGTTCTTTCCTCATCGAATAAGGTGCTAGATATTCATAATGGAATACCGCTATGCAAAGTAAAAACTAGAGTTACCTTTTTAAAAAATTTGAGTCTACAACATCTTTAAGTTTCTTTTTTTACATTAATCTCATTAATGACGTCCCATCATTTATTTTTCCTAAATATCACAGAAGAAACGAAAATAAAACACACATATATGTCATTCACATTCGCCACAGAGACCCGGGTCTTCACCGTAAAATTACTTAACTTACGGCAGGGCGGGGTCAGGACTAGCGCGGATGCAAAGCATATATAGTGTCTACTAGTATATCATATATATAAGTAGCACTCGTCTTACGAAGTTATATGATCACACCACATCAGAATCAGCAGAAGCAAGTATATGAAATATAGGATATACTAGGAGGTCCTTGTTTTAGATTAGGCAAGTAATGAAAAATACGGATTCCACGGTCGTGATGAATAGCCAAGCCCATATCCCTAGACCCCTACGAGAGCGGCAAGCAACCCTGCTAATTCTAGAGTTAGGCGACCCGGTCTCGACTCCTCGAGATGGTCTCCCACTAGACTCTAGAATCCGGTTACTTGTGCTCCCTATCCTAATGCGGAAAAATAAATAATATTCATCAATAGAGACAACAAGCTCAACCCGAAAGTGTCCCAATAAAAGAATATTACATACAATTTTTTTACATGAATGAAAATAGAAAAACTCTCATCTCATGCAAAACCCCCCCGGCTATTCAATCAGGACAATCCAATATAACATATCAACCAGCAACACAATAACATCACATATCATCAACGTAAGTAAATATGCGTATCCCTAATGTCGTTGACGTGTTGCAACGAGATTAGGGATACACCACATATTACACTTATGGTCGCAAAAAAGAAATGAAAACTAAAATATTTAGAATCCGCATCTTCCTTAGACATCATAAACCTGGAATATCACATACTCCGGATTTCATGCCTAACCCTATAAACCCTATATTTAAGTCTTGAATTGAAAACGCTTTTCAAAAAACAAGTCGGGTAGTTCAACAAGATTCCCGCTTATAAGGTCGAATTCTCGTCGGGAACTTTAGTAGATGGCCGCACCCTCGATGCCGTCAACGAAGTGCACTTGGGCGGAACACCGCGGCCCCGAGCACCCGAGTGGATGCTTTTGGCCATGGGGATCTCCTATAGTCACTTAGTCGGGGCTATGGGATGTGGCTATCTAGTAGTGTTTCCCGGCGACTATTCGCTTACGATACGAGATTGCGACGGAGTTTTGATCCGAATCGAAACTCCGTGGAAATCCATCAAATGAGACTAAAACGCTAGTGTTCCCCTCCGAAAGACGGCGCGCAGGACTGCGATGTCTTGGCACTGAGATTCGGGGCAGATGCTAATTGGTGCTATCCGTTCACCTCTCCGAAGATGCCAAGTTGATTTCTGGCACCATACATCGAAGGTTTAAACGGATGCGGCCGATGTAGCAGACTTCTTCAGATTCTCCCTCGCTTGAGGGGTTTTTGATTGTGGGGACGCTCTTCCCTGCAGGCGCAAGCCCCCGCAGTTAATTACGCTACCGCATCGCGGTAACAACTTTCTCCTTCTCCAGATGGTCGCTTCGTGTCGTGTGTGTCTATTTTATGTTTTGTTGCCCGTGGATTGTTTACGGAGACCGAGTTATGTCATCGCCCGTAGGGCGTGGAATAGTCCAAATCCGTATTATCTTAGATTTGGGTTTGGGGGTTTGGTTTGAGGATACGTTAACCATATTTGATGCTAAGGTCAACTCAAACGTTTGTTAAGGATACGTTAGTCTAACTTGAGACTAAGATCAACTTAACGGGATCGTTTAGATCCGACAAAAGAGCATTTGGGCTCCATTGTTCCAGTTTAGGGACATAGTGGTCCATTGCATGTATGGTCATCGGGACCCGTTACCTCTCTGACGGCGTTGAAGGATTACAACGACAGGTGTCAAAGGAGTTCCGAGATGTACCCTTGAACCAAAGTTGATTGGAGGGATTCATAGTCCAGTCTGTTTGAAGGTTTAAGGATACGTTAGCCATATTTGAAGCTAAGATCAACTTAAACGGTTGTTAAGGATACATTGGTCCAGTTTGGGACTAAGATCGAATTAACGGGATCGTTTAGATCCGACAAAAGAGCGTTTGGGCTCTATTGTTCCAGTTTAGGGACATAGTGGTCCATTTCCAGTTTAGGGACGTAGTGGTCCATTACCAGTTTAGGGACATGGTGGTCCATTACCAGTTTAGGGACATGGTGGTCCATTGGTAGTTTAAGGACGCATAAGTCCATGGGTTTAAGGACCCCACAGTCCATATGGGTGTGTTTAAGGACGCATTAGTCCGTTAGTTTAAGGACGCATAAGTCCGCGGGTTTAAGAACCCCACAGTCCGTATCTTGGTTTAAGGACGCATAAGTCCATGAGTTTAAGGACCCCACAGTCCGTGTTGATGTGTGGTTGTCGGGACCCGTCACCTCTCTGAAGACGTTGAAGGATTACAACGACAAATATCAGAGGAGTTCAGAGAAGTACCCATGAACCAATGAGTGGGTTGAAAGAGCAGATGTGCTCAATTCAAGATGATTTGAGGACTTATGGCCAGTTTGGGCTAAGTCCAAAACATTGGCCCTCTGTTGGTCCATTGGAGGAGAGGCTTTGCCTCTGGCCATTTAGCCAATTGGGCCAATGCCTAGTGTTAAACACTAAAGACCAATCAGTGTTGAACACTGGGAATGAGATTGATAAGTTAGTGTTTAACACTAAAAGATAGTTGGTGTTAAACACCATCAACAAGGCTTTCAAATTAGTGTTAAACACTAAAACAGATCAAAACACTGGCAGCAGAGATCTCAAATTAGTGTTAAACACTAAGGTAATCAGTGTTGAACACTGCAAATAAAGCTCTTTGATTAGTGTTGAACACTAAGGCCAAACAGTGTTTTAACACTGGATTCAGGGGTTCCAATTTAGCGTTAGACGCTAAGGCAAGAGGGGTCACGTGGTAGCACATGAGGGCGCCCTCCCTTCATTTGTTCTGCTGAGAATATCGCATCTTTTGGAGCATCACGTGCCATCACGTGACGGGTGTTTAAATGGAGTATGTTAAAGCCTCTGCCAAGGGTCACGTGGGTCACGTGAGGCACTGCCTCAAAGGGGCTTTTCTGTAGATCTTTTTGGGGGTCACGTGGTGACACGTGACCCTGCCTCTATGTATGTTTTTTAGAAGATCTGTTAATCCCTTTCAGGAATTAAATTCCTCATAGGGTTGAACCCTGGCAATAATTTCAGAGGAATTAAATTCCTACTTCCTTTTGAAGGTTCATATTCTGGAATAGAGTTGAACTCTGAATTTTCTGTAGGAATTAAATTCCTCATATATGTGAAGAACTGAATAGGGTTAAACCCTAATAAAAGCTTTAAGGAGTTAAACTCGCACTCTCTGTTAAAGAATTATTCTGGGGAATGAGATTAAGGGAATTAAATTCCTGTTGTTTTAACAGAACTAAGTTCTTAACCAGGGTTAAACCCTGATTCTTTTCATTCACAGGGTCAACCCTAATTTTATTTTAAAGGAATTAAATTCCTATAGTTCTGTGAGAATTAAATTCTCGTGCTTCCATTCCCTCTCTATGTTTTGGATCTGCATGGCAGGATCTCAACCCATTGAGAATTAAATTCTCAACTCAAGGGGAGATGCGCACTTTACAGATCCTCCACCAAAGAGAGAACTATGTTCTTCTGTTTTTATATCAGAGTTAAACTCTGTTGAGAATTAAATTCTCTTTTCTTTCGAAAAGCCTTCCGTTTCTTACCTAGGGTTTTCTTTTGCAGAAGATCCAAATTCCTCCAAAGTATCAAGGCTCTCTCTCTTTTCTTCCCTCTGCCTATATCTCTTGTGTCTCTTGGCTCCTATTTATAGGAGAAGCAGCCGAGTCAATTAGTTTTTTGATGAATCTTTCATTGAGAGATTTGATTTGTATCCATCATTCGTTTTGGACCTTTGGATTATTAGGTGAATTTTATTCACCATTGGATTTTAAATCCAGAGATTCTCCTTTGTTATTTCGGTAAGATTTTACGGGGAAATCTTTCCAAATTCGAGATTTTCCCATTGATAGATGATATTTAATCACCTTTAAATCTTTAATTCAATCGGTTGCTTTGGAAAGATTTAAGAGGTCTTTTTTCAGAATTTAATTCTGTCAACAGATAGGCTTTGAAAGCTGGTCACGTGTGGTCACGTGACCCTCGGTCACGTGTAGGCACGTGACCCCCTTGGAACGAGCCATCTTCTTTCTTTCTGCGCTCTGCTTTCTAGTCGCTGCTTAGCTGTCACGTGCCACCACGTGACCCCTGGTCACGTGTGAGCACGTGACCCTCGTCTGGAGCCTTTTTCTTGATTCACTCAGGAAATTGAGTATGCCGCTTTTGAGTGTCACGTGCCAACACGTGACCCTGGTCACGTGGGAGCACGTGACCCTTTCTGAAGCCTTTTTCTTCGATGTAGTTGGGAAACTGAATTTGCATTGCCGATGCTTTTAGATTTCACGTGCCAACACGTGACTGCTGGTCACGTGTAAGCACGTGACCCTTTCCTGAAGCCTTTTCCGTAGGCTTTCCTAATTTTAAATCAGGAAACAAATGCCCCCACAGCGTTGTTCTCATGTGTCCGCACGTGAGTGCAACGCTGTCACCTTTTGTGACCGTTGGATTCCTCTAGGGATTTGGGGAGATGAAACGTTTCCATCACCTCCTATAAATACTCATGTTTCTTCAGAAGAGCCTTCACTTTGATCATCTTCTTCTTTTGAGAACTTTTTCCCTTGAGAATTTAATTCTCGCTTCCAGAGCTTAGTTCTCTGTCTTGAAACAATCTTCAGAGTTTAACTCTGTTCCGGTGACCCTTTTTCCTCAGGTAATGTTCTTGGACAAACAGTAAATTTTCACATTCCTTTGGATTTTAAATCCCAAAACAAGGGTTTTTACTCTTTTTCAACAAGGAACCCATTTTTCTTCAAGTTTTTCCATAAGAACAGGAAACCACCTAACCTTCGAACTGTAGATCTGGTAGGGTTTAGATGATCTTTGGGGAGATGATGATGGCATTTCAACTCCATGGAACTTAATTCCATCCAAAAATGTTTCTGGGAATTTAATTCCAATGAAGAACTCAGTTTCTTCACACGGAGGCTTCTTGGGGTCTCTCGACCCGAGGTTGTCCTTCTGCAATTAATGAAACAGGAGCTTTGTAATGATGTCTTCTGCGGGAATTTAATTCCTTTGATCTTGTTGGATCCATTGTAGAGCCCGAGACAGATCCTGTTGGGGGAATGTGTAGGGTTTCCACTCTTTATTTAATGAGGATATTCCCTTTGTTTTATTGTGACTATTTGGTCTCATTATTAATGAGCCGTCATCCTGATTCTGTGGGGCCCATGTGTTTTGTAGCCAATGGTCCAAGAAAAATCTGCTGTTGCTTTCTTTAACTAGTCTTCATGTTCATGCATGGATATATATATTGCTGACTTTGCTTTTAACGGTCTTCTTTTATTGGATTTCAGGTGCGATGGCTTCTGCTCCGTGTTTTCCCTTTACTCGTTCGGAGGCCGCTTTTCCTCAATCACCATCCGATGAGGAAGTGATGGCGATGATCCGGGCTCATGACCCGAACTGCACCAACTTTCTTCTATGGGGAACTTGGTATAGCCATATTATCCGGGGTCGGCGGAGTTTCCTCTGTGAAGTACCGACAGAGCCTACTTTTCCATTCTTGCCGATGGACCCTCCGAGAACGGTTTTTGCTGTGGAAATGCCCAACTGGACTCCAACGGGGAGGCTCGAGCCTTCAACGACCGGCATTCCGAACCATCCGATCCCGGCCATAGATATCTTGGGGCGGCGTATTTGCCAGGGTGAGGCCCACCCGTGGGGGCAGATCTATAAGATAGGGCTCACTCCCCGACACCCTACGGGCTATCTTCTCTGGGCTCGCTACATCCTTTCCACCCATCGTGCGCGGCTGCAGAAGGTCGGGCTTTATCAGGCAATATACGCGTCACTCTTCCATTATAAGTCCCCGCATGTCTGGTGGGTTAAGGCGTTTTTGAACCAATGGAATCTTCCCACCTACACTTTCATTCTAGGAGATCGCGAGGTCTCGATCTCTCTTGCAGAATTTTATGAAATCTCAGGATTGCCAATCAGGGGTGCACTGTATGAGGAGTTGTTGCCTCCTGACGAGTATGTCTTTGAGCCCGAGTCTGCACCGGCTGACGGCTTGTCTGTTGAGAACGCCATTCGCCACAAGCGTCCCAGTTTGATCAAGGCGCTAGGTATCTTCGACCGATTGTTCACCGAATCCGAAGAGCAGGGTGTTACTTTCAAGAGCTTCATTGCTTGTTTCCTTCGCGAGGAGGTCGTGTCGAAGACAGATCCGAAGTTTGCCAACATTAGAGACCCCTTTGGGTTTGGTCCGAAGAAGCTGCCGACCACCGAATCGGATCTACCTCAATACTATATCCCCATCATGTCGCCGGTGTCTTTTGAGTCCATTGCAGCACCCGGTATTGACGAGGAGACGTTCTTCGTGGGGTTTGTCAGTGTCTGGCTTAGTTGGTTTGTCATCCCCATGCATCGTCGTTTTATGAGGGCTTCGGTTATCTACCCGGCTCATTGTATAGCTGAGGGGACGCGGTTGGCCGTCGGTATCCCGGCGTTGGCGCATCTTTATCACGGGTTGGGCACCGCAGCTAATACCTCTACTCCCGGCGTGGATGTAGTAAACTTTTCGCTTCATTATTTCACGTCTTGGGTCGAAATGCATGTGCTGGGGGCTTTTGCCATGCATCAGAGGCCCTCATTTTACGATGCTTATCCCTTCCCATGACTTATGCGATTAGTGGATGCTTCTGCCGCTGACCCGACTCAGTTCGGGGCTATTCGGATGCTGATTTCTCCTTACGCTGCCACTAGCGGGATGGTCTTTAATGATCGGGTCTTGTCTACTCCCTCAGGTCCAGTTCAACAACTCTGGGACCAGTCGAAAGACGACGCACCTTCTTTGAAGCCTCGGGAGGCCGCGCACTTGTATACAATTAGACCGGGCTACTTGGTGTTTCGCCAGGACAGTGCCGCTCTTTTCATGCGGTACAATCCGCATCGATTCGCCCGACAACTTGGATACGACCAGGGTGTTCCTTTCGAGGCTTTCATAGTCGCCCCGATCCCTTCGGTCGATGCCGTTCGCGATGCCGCTCATCATTTCATGAGGCTAAACACCAGCTCCCACTTCATGGTCCCTGAAGCTGAATACCTGCCCCGGTACGTGGGCGCGTTTACGGGTTGGTATCTTCATCGGGTCAGCCCAATCATTCTTGAGGAAAGGAGGGTGCTTCTTGGCCACGATGCCCCTCCTCTGGTTCCAGGAGCTAAGCTGCGACCGAGGGCTCCGGTCCGCTTTCCTCTAAGGGATACCGGCACTGCGCTCATCTCAGGAGAATCGGAGGTAAACCTTACTCCAACGGCTGGTATGCCCCTGGGTTCCCGCTCGTGAGGTGGAAGGGCCCCAGTAGTAGCACCGCCGCCTGTGGCAGCACCGCCCCCCGTGGCATTGACAAAGACAGTGTCATCCTCGGTCGTGGCACCAGGCGAGGGTAATAGAAATGAGGGCGTCGTAGGCGATGTGGGTCAGCGCCGCCCTAAGGCTTCGCGGGGGAGGAAACGGTCATCCTCGGCGACCGGCTCTGGGTCTAAACGGCGGAGGAAAGCAGCCACCAACCTGCTCGATTCTTTGGCGGAGTCTGAGCCTATTCTTGAAGATGAACCATTGGCCCTGCAAGAGTCAGAGGCTGGACTTCTCTTCCCGAGTTCGGCTGATGAGGAGGCCGTACAGTTGGCTGAGGCCATACGGCGTTCAAAAGACGCGTCTCATAACGCCAAGGTTCCGAAGAAGTCTTATCCCGCTGTAATTTTTTACGAAGACCTTTCGTGGATTCGGCGGCGATTTATGGGTCCTTTGGAGGAATGGGGGAAAGGGCTTTGAAGCAGGCCGCTTCAGAAGACGCAGCTGACGCACTTTCTTTATGGACCGATGGTCATGAGTCTACCCTTGAACCCCGGCGAGCCCACCTCCTTGAGAAGGAGCAGCGGCTTGAAGAAGCCATATTGAGGGCTTCTTTGCGTATAGGTACGTTGTGCTTCTTTTGTAGTCTTTCCAATTATTTATGCCCGTGCATATGTATCATTATTCTTATTCGAATCGTGCAGAATCTTCGACACTGGGGGAGCTCTCTACGGGCCTATTAAAGCTAAAGCCCGCCGGAATTCTCAATGAGGCCTTGCTTGATATGGAAGGGGCTGATGAGTCTGTTCATCTCATGGTAGAGCCTCCAGCAGCGGTTCTTGATCAGGGAGCGCTTGCCCCTTTGGGGGAAGCTCCTTTGGAGGTCGCTGCCCCAATGACCCTTACTGAGGGCGGCTCAGAGGCTGGAAGAGAGGTAGTCGGGACTACTCTTCCTTTGTTGAATCCTGACGTTACGGCGGAGACCGTTGAAGCTGCTATCCCCCCGGCTCAGAATGGGAGGAGCGTTGAAGGTAACCCTCTGCGTTTTAATTTGGCAATCCTTTCATAGTCTAAACTCTTTTATCTTTCCCAGAATTGCGCGGTTTGGCGGCCACTATCGCTGATCTGTCGCCTCGACAGTCATTTCAGCGTTTATTGGAGATGGCAGCTCCGCAGGCGATCTCCCCTCACCGTATTGTCCTTTCCTCCGGGCAAGGTTAGTGTCATTCGCCATTTTTTTTTACCATAGCATTGTTACTATCTTACGAAATGACGTTGATGTCTCTTATAGTTTTGGAAGCTGACGATGAGGTCGAGGTCGTTGAAGGGCCAGGGGAACCTTCGGCTCCTACTTGCATGACTGTCGGTGAGTGACATTTTATTATAATCCCGTTCGTTCTGTGCTTAAGAATTTTACTAATATTTGTCAAATTTGAACAGCCCTGCCAGTCTTCATGGCGTTGGAATCGCGCATCGTGATGCCGCCCGGCCCTTACGCTTTGCGGGCTTCAGAACGCTTGGCCCAATTGAGCCTTGTCTCCCTATCATCCTTCGTCTAGGAGCTCCGTGCTGGTAGCGCGACCACGGCCGAAGCGTTTGCCGCTGAAGCTAACGGCTCTCTTCCTTTTCTCGCCACCTATCATAGCGAGGAGGTGGTGCGGGTCTGGGTGGAGTTCTGTAGGAAGGTGGAGGCTTGTTTGCATGCTCTTGAATGTTCTCGCCTTTCTTCGGAAGCCGTGGCTGCAAAAGCGGAGTTGCGGGGTCTGATAGCACGATGTGCGGCCAACATGACGTAATGCGAGAAGAGGCTTGGCCGCAAGTTCTCGGAGAGGGAGTTGGCTTCTAAGGCGCTGAGCGAGCTTCAGGCCAGCCTCACAGCCAAAGACAACAAAGCATACGAACTCTGGCGGGTTCTTCAGGAGTCCATAAAAGAGGTGGTGGCTTTCGATAAAGCTGCCACGTTTACTCGTGAGAGGGTCGAGGCTCATAAAGCCACCGAGAAAGAGCTGGAGGCTCGGCTTGCTTCGTATCAGGCTCAGCAAGCTCAGGCGGAGGCTCGTCTTTTGGAGATCTTGCGTCATGATGCCGTGGCTCAGCAATAGAACGATGAGCTGGTAAAATTATTGCACCGCCCGCCGGCTTGAGGACTTGTATCTTTCCCCCCTTTTTGTACGTACTCATGGATGAGAGTATCTTTCTTTTTTGTTTCTTTCATGAATTGTACTTTGTATCCATTTTGGTTTATGAATAAAAGATACATTTTTCTTCTCAATTGTGTGTCCCCTTTCATTGAATGCGTTTGCGGACAATTTATCTTGATCTCCTTGCAGGGCAGCGATAGCTTAGGATTCAGGGTTAAGATCTGCTTCCTAAGACTTTTGCACTTTATGAGCCACGAGGGTCTCATAGAGAGTTTTTTCTCCCCATGGTTCGAGAGGATCCCATAGGTGTAAGTTCTTCTTAAGAATCGTGAGGATTCTTAAGCGGGTTGTCCCTTGAGAGTCGTAAGGACCTCACAAGAGAGTTTTTCTTCCTTACAGGTCGTGAGGACCTGCAAGTGCTGGATGTGGTCGCCCTCGTCCGTGTTTCACGGAGTCAGGGGTTTCCCAAGGCATCGTAGTTTAAAGACATCGCGGTCAAGGTTAAGGACCTCATAGTCCGTGGATTTAGGGACTCCACAGTCCGATGTTTGGTTGCAGGGACCCTTCACCTCTTTGAAGATGTTGAGGAATTACAACGCCACGTATCAAAGGAGTGAAGAGATGTACCCTTAAACCAAGGCAGAATCCGTAGGGAATCGGGGTGGTTGATCGTTAGTTTTAAGAAATCACGGTCGAGGTTAAGGACATCATAGTCCGTGGATTTTAAGGACTCCACAGTCCGGTGTTTGCTCTGGATGCTTCACACGGGTTCACTGCCGTGCTTGGCGAGGACCAGGCTCCGCTCTGGGCGTTTTCCGCGGGGTCAAAGAGTGACGTTATCCGCGTTCCACGTAAACAGGAATTTTGCACTAGATGCTTCACACGGGTTCACTGCCGTGCTCGGCGAGGACTAGGCTCCGCTCTGGATGCTTCACATGGGTTCATTGCCGTGCTCTGCGAGGACCAGGATCCGCTCTGGACGTTTTCCACGGGGTCAAAGAGTGACGTTATCCGCGTTCCACGTAACCAGGAATTTTGCACTAGATGCTTCACACGGGTTCACTGCCGTGCTCGGCGAGGACTAGGCTTCGCTCTGGATGCTTCACACGGGTTCACTGCCGTGCTCTGCGAGGACCAGGATCCGCTCTGGACGTTTTCCACGGGGTCAAAGAGTGACGTTATCCTCGTTCCACGTAACCAGGAATTTTTCACTAGATGCTTCACACGGGTTCACTGCCGTGCTCGGCGAGGACTAGGCTCCGCTCTGGATGCTTCACACGGGTTCACTGCCGTGCTTTGCGAGGACCAGGATCCGCTCTGGACGTTTTCCACGGGGTCAAAGAGTGACGTTATTCGCGTTCCACGTAACCAGGAATTTTGCACTAGATGCTTCATACGGGTTCACTGCCGTGCTCGGCGAGGACTAGGCTCCGCTCTGGATGCTTCACACGGGTTCACTGTCGTGCTCTGCGAGGACCAGGATCCGCTCTGGACGTTTTCCACGGGGTCAAAGAGTGACGTTATCCGCGTTCCACGTAACCAGGAATTTTGCACTAGATGCTTCACACGGGTTCACTGCCATGCTCGGCGAGGACTAGGCTCCGCTCTGGATGCTTCACACGGGTTCACTGCCGTGCTCTGCGAGGACCAGAATCCGCTCTGGACGTTTTCCACGGGGTCAAAGAGTGACGTTATCCGCGTTCCACGTAACCAGGAATTTTGCACTAGATGCTTCACACGGGTTCACTGCCGTGCTCGGCGAGGACTAGGCTCCGCTCTGGATGCTTCACACGGGTTCACTGCCGTGCTCTGCGAGGACCAGGATCCGCTCTGGACGTTTTCCACGGGGTCAAAGAGTGACGTTATCCGCGTTCCACGTAACCAGGAATTTTGCTGATTGTATCCGCATTTCACGGGATGGAGGTTTGACTGCTGGTGATATGTATACCACCGAGCCATGGAACTGGGAGTTGCCGCTGTTCCGCTTAGCTTGAAGTTGTGTCTGTCGTTACGAGACGAGTGTTGGGATGATCTCTAGGTCACTTGTGACCCGTCGAGATTTAGCTTCTTTCTTTGGTGAAACCTTGGGGGGAGGTATGTTCCCTTTTGTTTACGCCCTTGGATTGTGTACAGGGTGTGATGGAACATCACCCGTAGGGCATAAATTTTATTTTTATTTTATTTCTTTTTCCGCGATGCTCTATCGTTTCAGCTTTTATATCGCGAAGGTCGCGATTGCCCCATCATTTCGGCTATTTTTCGCGGTGCCCAATCATTTCGGCTATTTATTTATTTTCTACTCGCTGCTTTTTATTGCGAGTTGCCCCATCATTTCGGCTATTTTTTTTATGCATACATTTTTACTTGCTGCTTTTTATTGCAAGTTGCCCCATCATTTCGGCCATTTCGTATGCATGCGTAGCTTGCTAGCTTTTTCGCCGCAAGCTTGGATTTTAGACACCGATTTCAGCATCAGCACCGCTACAACTGGGATGTTGCCAGGAGCGAATCATCATTTGCCTCTGTCGATGTTGAACAAAGGTGGCTTAGCAAACAGGGTTAATGGTCCTGTCGACCAAGGCTTTTGACTTCATGAGCCGTAAGGGTCTCACCAAGGTATTTCTCCCTACAAGTCGTGAGGATCTCGTAGGTGTATTTTCTCCCTAGGAATCGTGAGGATCCCAAAATGTATGTTCCTCTGTAAGTCGTAAGGATCCTACAAGAGGGTTTTCTCCTTATGGGTCGAGAGGACCTACAAGGGTTGCTCATTATATGGACATATCCCTAGTCACGGGTGTGACTTTGCTGGGGAAATGTTTATTTGCGCCCGTGGATTGTATACAAGGGTCAGTACTGAGCCACTTATAGGGCAATGTCGAAGGGTATGGGGGATTTTGCTTAAGCACAGGTTTAGGTCTCTGTGACTTAAGACATTCAAATCTTATGAGCCGTGAGGGTCCCATAAGAGAATTCTCCTTACGAGTCGTGAGGGTCTCGCAAGTGTATTTTCTCCTTAGGAATCGTGGGGATCCCTAAGTGTGTTGCTCCTTTGTGAGTCGTAAGGATCTCACGCGGGTGGTTTCTCCTTGCAAGGTCGTGGGGATCCCGCAAGTGTCTTTTAACGAGGTTGCGCCCTTTCGGGTTTTCACAAACACTCGCCGGCAGCCCTGCTGTTTTTTTTTACTCACGGAGCCCTTTCGGGTTTTCATCCGTGCCCTTTTTGCTTGTGGACATACCGTTTTTTTTATTCTTTTCTCTCTTTTTTTTACAAGGTCGCGCCCTTTCGGGTTTTCACGAACACTTGCCGGTAGCCCTGCTGTTTTTACTTACGGAGCCCTTTCGGGTTTTCATCCGTGCCCTTTTTGCTTATGGACATACCGTTTTTCTTTATTATATTTTTTTTTATTATTTCGTCTGCCTAAGGATGCTGCGGTATTAGTTTAAGGACGTTTCGGTCCGCTATTAGTTTAAGGACATTTCGGTCCGTCGTTAGTTTAAGGACATTTTGGTCCTTCGTTAGTTTAAGGACATTTCGGTCCGTCGTGGAGAGAGCCGGCTACTACTTATAGAGCTTTGAGCTTTAGGAAGATAGAGAGCGGACATAGTCGTCGTCATCTATCATTGACCTAGGCTGTGGCTCCTTAAGCGTAGTATTTCTTTAGGAAGCGGCCGTTTATTGGCCTGAAAGGCCTTTCACCATGCATGTCCATGAGTAGATAGGCCCCACCTTCGTAGACCTTATCTATGATGTACGGGCCTTCATAGTTTGGCTCGAATTTTCCCCGCTTGGCGCGATTGGGGATCATCGGTCTTTTGACCACTAGCACGAGCTCGCCTTGGCGGAATGTTCTCGGCCTGGTCAATCTTTCATACGAGCGCGTCATCTTTGCTTTATAGGCCTCCAGATTTTGTTGCGCTATGAGCCGGGTTTCATCGAGGGCATCAAGCTCCTCAAGCTGAAGGTGAGCATTTTCTTCGTTTGTCAATCCGTGGTGGACTACCACTCGTAGAGAAGGCAGCTCTATCTCGAGGGGGAGTACCGCTTCCGTACCGAATACCAGTGCGTATGGCGTCGTGTTCGTGGCCGTCTTGCACGTAGTTCGATATGCCCAAAGAGCCTCTTGCAGTCTCTCATGCCAGTCTTTCTTATTTCGGGACACCGTATTTTTTATGATCTTTGTTAAGGTCTTATTGAAGGCCTCGGCCAGACCGTTAGCTCGCGGATTGTAAACTGAAGAATATCTCCAGTCTATATTGTGCTGCTGCGCGAAGCGGCTAATCTTATGGCTTCTGTAGGCTGGCCCGTTATCGGAGATAATCCGCCGTGGGGTTCCAAACCGATAGATGACGTGCGTCTTTGAAGAAGTGGAGGATATTCTCCGTCTTCACTTCCTTCAGCGGTACTGCTTCTGCCCATTTGGAGAAGTAGTCAGTTGTCGCCAGGATGAAACGATGTCCCCGGGACGATGCTGGCTCGATGGGGCCGACTATGTCAGTCCCCCACATTTCGAATGGCCAGCTAGCCACCGTTGGGTGTAGTGGATTCGAATGTTGGTGGATGAAATCCCCATGAATTTGGCATGAATGGCATTGCTTCGCATATTCGAGGCAGTCCTGGATCATTGTGGGCCAATAGTAGCCCATCCGTTTGATCTTCGACTTCATCTTTGGGCCCGCTTGGTGAGAACCGCAGAGTCCGTCGTGAACTTCCTGAACGACTCTTTCTGCTTCGTCAGGTCCTAAGCATCTCAGCCACAGAGAATCAAACGACCTCTTATACAGAGTATCATTGACGAAAGCGAAAGATAGAGCTCGTTTTATGAGCTGATGTCTTGAGGACGCTCCTTCGGGCATTCGGTGGGACTTAAAGTAGTCTATGAAGACTTCCCTCCAGTCCTCAACCTTCTTACGGTCTTTTATTTGTAGGATTGTCTGCTCAGTCGCTACCTTTTCTTCGCATGATTCCGGAGATATTTCTGCCGGGGCGAGCACTCGACGGCTTTGCACCATGATTTTGACGTCATCGAGGTTCTCATCAGCTAGTTCTTTAGCAAGTTTGGCCAGCGCGTCTGCTTTGCTGTTTTCTGCGCGCGGTATGTTCTCCAAAGAATAAGAGGGAATTTGGGTCAACAATTGTTGCACCTTTTCGCCGTACCTCACCAACTCCGGTTTGCACGTTTGGTAG
The DNA here is from genome assembly GCA_030015575.1 of Agapanthus africanus. NCBI lineage: Eukaryota > Viridiplantae > Streptophyta > Magnoliopsida > Asparagales > Amaryllidaceae > Agapanthus > Agapanthus africanus. The sequence continues at coordinate 589,566,436 of JASDDO010000016.1, read as the reverse complement.
TCGCCGTTTACTTGACTAACGACCAGTTGAGAGTCCCCGTATATAGAGAGGTCTTCAATTCCCATGTCAATGGCAATCTCGAGGCCCGCTATCAGAGCTTCGTATTCGGCTTCATTGTTCGTTCTCGATTCCGTTAAGGAGAAAGCAAAGCGCATTATCCCTCCTTGTGGGGTTATGAAGATGAGGCCTACTCCCGATTTGATTATGGGGGTACATTGTTTGCGCTTCTTCATGGAAGATGCCTCGTCAAAATAGAGTTCCCATCGGGTATCACCGCCGCCGATCGCATCGAATGCATGTTCATCCGGCAAATCGCAGTTCAGAGGTGAGCCGGCAGGTATCGGATGCTCAGCGAGGAAGTCAGCAATGGCCTGGCCTTTCACTGCCTTGAGAGGTCGATATGTTATCGAGAACTCCATCAGTAGCAGGGTCCATTTAGCGAGTCGTCCCGTCAATATAGCCTTTGACATCAGATATTTAAGAGGGTCCATCTTCGAGATGAGATGGACTTCGTGTGCCAACGCATAGTGCCTGAGTTTTGTTATCGTGAAGATTAACGCCAAGCATTGTTTTTCAATAGGAGAGTAGTTGTTTTCTGCCCCCAGCAGAACTCGACTTAAGTAGTAGAGTGCTCCCTCTTTTCCTTGATCGTTCTCTTGTGCCCACAATGCGCCTAAGGAACCTTCGAGGGCGGTTGTATAAAGAATGAGGGGTTTTCCCTTGACCGGCGCAGCCAACACCGGAGGGTTCTGTAGGTACTGCTTGATCTCGTCTAGTGCACCTTGGCATTTGTGATCCCAAACGAATGGAGTTCCCTTCTTCATCAGGTGGCTGTAAGGACGGCATTTGCCTAAAAGATTGGCGATAAACCGCCGGATGTATGCGAGCTTCCCTTGGAGAGACCGCAACTGTTTGAGGGTTCTTGGCGGAGGCATTTCCATGATCGCCTTGATCTTAGATGGATCTATTTCGATACCTCGGTGTCGGATGATGAATCCCAGGAATTTACCCGAGGAGACTCCAAACGTGCATTTGAGGGGATTCATCTTCAAATTATATTGCCGAAGGCGTTGAAATACAGTCTCCAGATGCTTTAAATGCTCTTCATATGACATGCTCTTTACTACAAGGTCATCGATATAGCACTCGACGATGTCATGTATGAGGTTGTCGAAGATCTTTGTCATGGCCCTTGATAGGTAGCGCCGGCGTTCTTTAGACCGAAGGGCATAACCCTGTAGCAGAATATACCCAAAGGGGTCCGAAAAGCGGTGTGCTTCTGGTCTTCGGGATGCATCTTTATCTGATTGTACCCTGATGAACCGTCCATAAAGGAGAAAACCTCGTGAGTGGACGTGTTATCTATCATTAGCTCGGTTACTGGTACTGGGAAATCGTCCTTTGGACAGGCTTTATTGAGATCCCTGAAGTCTACGCATACGCATACCGTCCCATTTTTCTTCATTACCGGGACGATATTGGCGATCCAGTCGGGATAATGGACTTCTTGGATAAATCCAGAATCGATCAGCTTCTTGACTTCGGCGTTGATGCTCATTTCAAGCTCGAGTCGCATCCTTCTTGGCGCCTGCTTGACTGGCTTGATATCTGGGGATATCGCTAATTTATGCACAGCAATCTCTGGATCCAATCCTGGCATTTCGGAATAGTTCCATGCGAAGCAGTCTTTATGCCGTAGAAGCACGTTCTTTAACGCAGCCACCCTTTCTTCAGATAGCAGCTCGCTGACAAAAGTCGATCGCGGGTCATCTGCCGATCCCAACTCAATCTTCTTGAGGTTATCTGCAGTAGTATGTATGCCGTCTTCCAGTTCTTTCGGAGCTGGCGGAAATTCTGAGATCACCTCATCATCGCTGTTCTCAAAGCACCAGGGAAGGTCATCCATGTTCTCGGACTCTTCTTTTAATATCGTAACCGTGTAACAGGTGCGAATCCGCTTCCAGGGCTGAGGTGGATCTGGTTCTGCTTTTGCGGCTTTGGGTTTATGCTTTTGTGGCGGCGTTACCCTCCAGCCGTCGGATAAAGCGAATCTGCCCTGTTGGTACTGGTCCTCGACCCAGTTTTTGAAGGTGAAGCAGTCTTCGGTAGGATGTCCTGTGGTTCGGTGATAAGAGCAATAGCTCAGATGAAAAGCCTTGTTAGCTTGCTCAGGGTGTCTAGACTCTGGAAGCGCGATCAGTTGATGTTTTATAGCGAGCTTGAGTAACCTCTTCGTCTTGTCTCGGGGGAAGGAGTACGCTCGACTCATCTTCTTCATGAGGGACAAATCCGAGCCGCGCAATACCCGATCACGTAACTCTCCAATCCTGCGTCGTTGTTGTCGGCTCCTCTTTCCGCTTCTTGATTTATTTCTGCCTCTGCATCGGGCCTTTCGTACAACGGGTTGACAAGGATGAGCATCTTTGTCTTTTGCAGCCTATTGAAACAGACGTTGCGTCCTGGCCTTCTTGTAGATGGCCATCTCGCGGTTGTGGTCTTCCCAAGCTTTTTGACCCACTTTCCTGATAAGCTTGTCCATTCGTTCTTCAAACGACGGACTCGGCACTACAATCGCGGGATCTAGTTTTGATGAGGGGTTGGCATTTCCTGACAGGGCGTCCTCCTCTTCATCAAAGGTATATATAGCGTTGCTACTGTGGGCCCGTTCCCGTTTTCCGGCTCTCACGTATCCAAGCCCGAGTGTTTCCACTTTCTCGTTGGGCAATTTGCGTTGAGTCCCAGGGACATCCCAGATCCTGTTGTAGAACCGAGCTTGTCGAACAGTCTGTTCTAAGGGTATTCCTTAGCGCTTCAATAGCCTCTTTAATCCATTTGTGTAGTATCTGGGCAAACGGATGGGTTGGAGCCTGTCGAGTGTAGCATCCGCGCCATGCCAGATCTCTTTCTCTGCTTTCGACTCTGAGGATCGGTAGAATAGGATTACCTTCTCACCCCTTTGCCTGGGAGGGACGTAAAATATTTGCAGGTCCTGCACATTGTGAGCTTGAAGTGCGTCAAGATCCTTGTAGTGTTTCTGCGGCACCATGGTGATTCGCAAACTTTGATCATCGCTAGGGGGTGCTTGTATTGACTGCCGATTGGAGAATACGGCATTAACCTCATCTTCCGAGTCACTTCCGAAGATCAACATGGGGGCGGACGTCCCCGGGTTGTTGCGTTGAGATGGCCCAGCATAAACTATCTCTTCTTCATCTTCGGTGTCGCTCCCAAAAACAGGGATGGTGGCGGCGGCTTTGTTCTCCGGCTTGCGACACCTTTCTTTATCCTCGAAATCTGGCAAAAAGTACTTCGCATCTTCGTATTTGCGGACTTCGTTCACGGAAAATGGGTTCAGCTCACCTGTTACGGTATACTCGAAACCATCCTTAAAGTACTTCATACACTGATGTTGTGTAGAAGGGATGATGTTGTACTCGTGTAGCCAAGGACGACCGAGCAAGGCGTTGTAGCAGGTCTTGGCGTCAATGACATAGAATTTGATGTCTGTGACGAGTAGTCCAAAGCGTAATGTTAGTATCACGGATCCGAGAGTCCACGACGATTGTGAATCGAAACCGGAGATGGTAATTTTGTCACGAGCGAGGTGTTGCACACTCATACAAATTTCCTTTAATACCCGAACGTTAAGGAGATTGACGGAGGATCCATTATCCACTAGGATCTTGCCTATCTTGATATCATGGCAGTATCCAGAGACATATAGGGGATGGTTGTGGTCGCACGTCCCGAGAAGAAGGTCTTCGTCACCGAAATTGATGTCGGCCGTATGCACTTCCTCCAGTTCATCCTTCATCCTCTCAGTGGCGAGGAAGGCTTGGAATTGCTCAGGTTCTTATAACGCCTTAATTAGTGAATCTCGCGCTTCTTTTGATAATAGGAGGGCATCGAGAATGCTAATTTGAGAAGGTAGCCTCCTTAGGTGTGCCAGGATATTGTAGTCCACCTTACCCTTCCTGGGATGGTCTTTGGTAGTCAGCTCTTTCATGACTTGGTCATCTAAAATGTATCCTCAATGACCTTTTCCTTTCCCTTGTCTTTTCTATTTGCGGGCCCGAGATTCTTTTCCGGGAGCGTACGGTTGCGCAGCTGAATGTTTTCACAGGCCTCCGGTTCCTCCTCTTTCCCTAAAACGGATTCTTTAAAGAGAGGGCCTGGAGCCATTTCTTCGTCAGAGTCACTCCCAAAGGTGAGAACTCATGACCCTCCGTCGTTAACCATGTAACAGTTTCCAGTGGTTCCGTTGTGCCCGTCGGCAGTACTTCTTCGTTCCCGACGAGTCTTGCGTTTCATGCGCTTAAAATGTTGTCGATGAGCAACATATCCTTGCCACCATATCCTAAAGGCGTCGCACTCCTCCGTGGGGTGTGAAATTTTCCGATGATATGCGCAATAATTAGGATGCCTCTCCGCCCTATTGAGTGTGTTTTCTTCCGAGGGTGGTAGCTTCATTTCCATTGACATGGCTTTGGCAAACCTTTTCCTCGTCTTGAATATCTTCTTGTCTGCCTCGGACGCCTTTCGATCTGGCGGGAGTACTTCAACTCTTTCGTTCAGTCGCCTGCATTTGGCTCCTTCCGATGCGGCCATCTCACGCTCCTGATCCGCTTTACTCTTCAAACGAATCTCGTCTAGAAAGGCGTCGATCATTTCATCTGTTGGCCACACACGCTCTGGTTCAGGCTCTACCCCCAGTTTCTTAGTGCTAGGTGTTTTTTCATCGTCAGTAAACGAGCGGGAGATTACGTTACAACTCGCCACGTATCCCTCGGATTCATCCGACGAACTCTCTCCATCATCTTCCTCTCGAAAGATGTGGTTGAGGAACTCTTGCAGCGTAACAGGAGTTCGCGCCTTTTGATTGTACTCTTCCATCGCGTCGATCTGCTTCTGTAAGTTCGTGCGCTTGTCTCCAGGCTTCACGGGCTTCTTGGATTTCTTCTTCTTTTTCTTCAAAGATTTTGACGGTTGGACGTGAGTATTTAGGCCATTACCACGAGTCTTCGTAGTCGGGCACGGCTTCAACATCCCTTCGATAATTTGAGGTTCAAGCGGGTCCTTCCATTCGATTGCAGGGCACGCATGAAGGTCCCTCAGCATTCTTTTGGTTTTAGTTGACTGCACGACCTCCCATGGAGCTTCTTCAATAAAGGAACAGGTTGCCCCCGGTGTATCTGCTTTCTTAGGAGTATGCGGCTGTGGTGGGTTCACCTTCCAATTTTCGGACAGTGCAAACTTCCCCTGGAGGTATTGATCTTCAATCCATCCTTTGAAGACGACGCAATCCTCAATCGGATGACTTACCGTTTGATGATAAGGGCAATAGTTAGGGTTATTCACCTCAGTGGGTTGTGGCGGTCGTCTTGGATTTGGTAGGTTTATAAGTTTGTTGTGTACTGCCAGCTCGAATAGCCGCTTCGTCTTGTCCCGTGGGAACGAGTAGGGACGCTTCATCTTCTCATTATAATACCAGCGTCTTTCTTCCAGTTGATCCGTCAGCTTTGGGGCATTGGGTTGCTGCTGAGCATTCGCGACGAAGGTGGCCTTTCCCTTACCCTTGTCATTCCGAGGTTCTGGCTTCAGGGGAAGTGGTCTATGACCCATCTGGTCCATCTGAGCCAACTTGTCGATTAAAGCCTGGAATGTGGTCGGCTTAAAGAACATCATAAACTGGGAGATAGTTACGTGAGGGTCTAGGGTTCCCACGAACATGTCCACCGCGGGCGCTTCCTCAATGCGTTGCTCGCATTTCGACCACAAATTCCGCCAGCGTATAGCATACTGGACCCAAGTTTCGCCTGGTTTTACCCTGGCGTTAATCAATGCCGTTATTGGAGTGCGTTCGCTGGCGCTTGCGAATCGCTGAGTGAATAGCAACTCCATTTCAGCGAACGTCTTGATAGAATCGTTCGGGAGTTCCGAATACCATTCGAACGCTGTTTCTGATAGGCTGCCCACGAACTGGCGAAGCAACAGTTTATCATCACCGCCGGTGTTACCGCAAAGGGCCCTGAACTGGGCGACATGTTGGTGGGGATTGCCGGTCCCCTTCTAAACATGGAACTTGGGAATTGTGTAACCTGGCGGGTACTTGATTTGGTCGTACCAGCTTGATATGGCCGCCCCGTTTTTACGACTTGACCAGCTGCCTCAGTTGCATGATGAACCCGGATTTGCTGGGCTATATAGTCGACCAAGTCAGTCTTAGAGATTGTCTCCTCCTTGGCCATTGAGCGGGTCGGTGGTGGATTTGACGTTTCTCCCCTGTCTTCTTCAAGGACGATCGGGGGATCCTCAGCGGGTGGGTCTTGTTGGATCATCATTCCTATCATATCTTGAAAGAGAAGGCCCATACGCTGTATGTTGGCTGCTTGTTCGGCGGCCTCTTTGTCCTTCTTCTCCAATATTCGGCGAAGGAACTCAGCGTCGGTTTCTTCCTCCTGGCGTTCGTCTGAGGACGTTTCTGGGTTTTCTTTTGGCCCGGTAAGTGCGGACATAGCGTTCATCATTTCCTGGAGCTTTTGCTGTTACTCCTGAGCTTTGGTTACCGACCGTGTAAGCGGTCTATGACCCGTAGACGCACGGCTGTCTTCCTTTCCTGACGCCATGTATACGGTATGGACCATCATGCCCCCAAACTTAGGGCGTCTGGGCTTAGTGCCTTTAGCTGTCGTTGCAGGCTGGGGGATCTTCTCTGGCTTCCTCCTTTTATGAGCAGTGGCAGTTGAGGGGGCCGTTGAGGCGGGCACCCAGACAGTGTTTCGTGGTTTAGCCTGGTGACTGGCTTCCTGTTGGATTTTCAGCTTCTTGTGTTGGCGGGAGAAGCTTGGATCGATCATCGAGTCTCGGGCCTGCCGCCAAACCTTATAGATTCTGGAAGACAGCCGTTGTGGGGATCGGGGCTGTTCTGGCTTTATTTCCGCAACCTTTTTTAGTGGAGGAGGAGACATCTTTAGCATCGCGGTAGAAGAATTCCTACGCACCTTATTTAGCATCTCAAAGCTGTTCCCAGTTGGAACAGCAGCATTAACTTCTGTCATCGGGGCTGGTGGAGTTAGCCCAGAGGGGGAGTTGCCCCCAGCCTTCCTTACTCGGCGCCAGTGGCGACATCGAGCGTGTCGAGCGGACGGCGTTGGTTCAGCGGTGAGAATAGCTTCGTCTTGCCCCCTGTGTAGGTGGGGGGTCGTTGCTGGTGTTAGCCTGTCAAAGACCGACGTCCTTTGGATAGCAGGAGTGGGAGCTGGAGCCGTCAATCTTGTAAAGACCGACTTTGTGGCAGGGGAAGCCACTTTAACGACTTCAGGAGCAGGACCGGTCACTTTCGTAGAAGCAACCTTCTCTGGGATTGTAGGCCTCATTATGGGTCCACAGGAGTCTTGGCCCAATCTAGAGAAGACCGAGGCACTGGTGTTGGGCGACCCGTTGAGAGGGGCCGCGGCAGGGGTAAGACGATCAAAGACCGACTTCTTGGGAGCTTCCTCTGTCAGCACCGGCGCGGTGAAGCTTGTCGGTGGGAGCATGGTCCCAAAAAAAAAATCTTGTGGTGGCTCGAGTGACCTGTTCCACGGGCATTGTGAATAGCGAAGCAGCTTGGGGTCCGTAGGCTATACCTCCTGGCGAGGCAGAGCGTTGGTTGCAATTGCAGTCCAAGCAGTTGGAGCGTTTCGCAGAAATAGAAGCCATCGATTCTGTCCTACCGGGCGTGCCAGAATCTGTTCCCCTCCGAAAGACGGCACGCAAGACTGCGATGTCTTGGCACTGAGATTCGGGGCAGATGCTAATTGGTGCTATCCGTTCACCTCTCCGAAGATGCCAAGTTGATTTATGGCACCATACATCGAAGGTTTGAACGGATGCGGCCGATGTAGCAGACTTCGTCAGATTCTCCCTCGCTTGAGGGGTTTTTGATTGTGGGGACGCTCTTCCCTGCAGACGCAAGCCCCTGCAATTAATTACGCTACCGCATCGCGGTAACAACTTTCTCCTTCTCCAGATGGTCGCTTCGTGTCGTGTGTGTCTATTTTATGTTTTGTTGCCCGTGGATTGTTTACGGAGACCGAGTTATGTCATCGCCCGTAGGGCGTGGACTAGTCCAAATCCGTATTATCTTAGATTTGGGTTTGGGGGTTTGGTTTGAGGATACGTTAGCCATATTTGAGGCTAAGGTCTGTAAGTCCGTGTTGCCCACCCCGGTGCTTACGGGGAGGCGGAAAACATAATAAAAAACGGATTTTTAATGACTTAGGCAACATGGACCTTGCTTGTGAGGATCTTTGCTAAACGAAAACTAGCTAAAGTAAACTAACAACTAACTAAGTTGTAGAAAGGTTATACCTTGAGCTTGAACTCCTTCTCTCCTTGCTCGTCGGAATGGTAGAAAGGCCTCACCTTGCTTGTCTTCTTCCGTCAAAGAAAGATCCACTTGAAAGCCACCACCTTTAGCTTCAACTCCAAGCTAGGAGTAACTAGAGTGCAAGAAATGCTAAGACTTGAACCCTAGAAGAGAGTAGAGAGGATCAAGTGAAGGTTTTTCTCAAGCTTTTTGTTTCTCAACACATGAGAGGGAGAGAGCTTGAGGGAGAGGATGAACAAGAGAGAGAAATGATATGAGAGAATGAGAAAATAATAGAGCTCTTCTCACTAATATGTGTGAATTAATTTAATTGAATAATTAGCTAGATAATTATCATGGTAAATCATGACATGACCATTATCATTTCAAATTGCAAAGATCAAAAAGCATCTTCCAAAAGAAATTATGATGGTCAAAGTGTCAACCTTGGTCAACAAGTCAAAGAAGTCAAAAGGTCAATAACCACAACCATGGATAATTATCAAACTAATTACTAATTAACAATAACACACACATAAATATTAGGGTTAATAAAATGACAATAGCCATTAACCCTAATCAAGGTCCTCTCCCTCAATCTCAAGCAACTGTGCATACGCACCCGCATTCGTGATCCGAGGAACACGAACACAATGAGAAAAACCAATCTCAAAACATATACTAGGATCCGGCTTAAACCAAAGCCCGCTAGTATAAACTGTCCGGACAGCAAACGTGCACAAGTGCGCGAATGTGAACGAACCCTGTCGCAAAACCATGCGACCTCTACTCATTTTGCCTAAAGGCGAATAGCTCTCTGTGTGGGACTCTAAAGACTCGACACTACGCTGGCAGTGGGTTTAACCACAGACCGCAAGCGGCACTAGCTGTACGTAACGGTCCCCAGGTAGATGTCGATAAGAAGACTGACGAGGTGAACCCCATCTGCACTCCTACTGAGCCTGTATGTGACAATCTCCGTACAGTCCGGTCTGTTCGTCTGATACATCGCATGGCGGGCCTAGGGGGGCGGTGAACGTCAGTCCCCTAATAGCGGTACAAGTCGTGTCGGAGTGTAGCCCAGAACACCCTGAGATAACACTGGAAACCTACCAGTATATCTCGCTTGCCCTGGCCAGGGACTACTCGTGTAATGGCTCTCCTAGACACAGCGCGATGTCAACCCCCAATACCGGGAGAGACGAATCCTGTCTAACCGTCACTGCCTCCAAGTGCTTCGGGACTGCACCCAAAAACTACCTGTTTGCACAGCTCCTTTGAGCCGTGGTAGGGTAGTAATCAAAGTGCAGTGGGAACACACTCGAGGCGAAGTGACAGTGTCAAGTCAGCGGACTAAGCTGTACTCATGTCACCTGGGAACTGATAACTGACGATAGGTATATTACCAACCAACAGTTCCCGACGAGTCCTGTCCAGTGTACTCGTAACCTAACGAGCACCCGCATACTATCCCAAGTACGACGTACTAACGGCTGTGGGACAGACCGTCTCCCACACTGGGATGAGAAGCGCATACGCTAGTCTACTCCGGAGTATCGATGCCCTGTCTCGATAGTCCAACGACCAGGGACCTGTATAAGGATGTGCTTATAGATTACCCAGCTCCCACGAGTGCGAGCGCCATCACAACGCTGGTAATCAAGCAAAGATCCTAAGGGCTCTACTAATATGTATACTCGCAATATGCTAAAAGAAACACATGCACATATTAAAGCAGAGACAAACCAAGTAGCATACTACCATTTCGAGCAAGATTGTATATACAACTGTGAATATCCCAAGCTTCCATTAAGTAATATACAAACTAGTATGATACAGTAATGGCCTCTAGGGCATATACACTAACAATCTCCCACTTGCACTAAGGCCATGTACTGGCGTATCGAAGACCTATCATCTCGATCAGCCGCTCGAACTGAGTCTGGGGTAGGGCCTTCGTGAGTGGATCTGCAGTGTTGTTCTCCGTATTAACTCTCTTTACCTCGATCTCCTGGCGATCTATGATCTCCCTGATCAGGTGGTACCGCCTCAAAATGTGCCTGGACTTCTGATGGGACCTGGGTTCCTTCGCTAAAGCTATAGCTCCGTTGTTGTCGCAATACAGCGGTATTGGATCAACAATGGTAGGAACCACCTGAAGCTCCGTGAGGAACTTCTTCATCCAGACAGCTTCCTTTGCGGCATCGCAAGCAGCTATGTACTCCGCTTCCATTGTTGAGTCTGCAACGGTCTCCTGCTTGGAACTCTTCCAGCAAATCGCCCCTCCATTGAGGGTAAAGACATAACCCGACATGGACTTGGAGTCATCCTTGTCACTCTGGAAGCTGGAGTCAGCAAAGGCCTCGAGCTGGAGGTCTTTTCCGCCATACACCAAGAACATCTCCTTAGTCCTTCTCAGGTACTTGAGAATGTTCTTTACCGCTATCCAGTGTTTCTCCCCTGGGTTTGACTGATACCGGCTTACAACGCTCAATGCGTATGCTACATCTGGTCTGGTACACAACATCGCATACATTATAGAGCCTACCGCAGAAGCGTAGGGTATAATAGACATGCGATCCCTTTCCAAATCAGTCTTGGGAGACATCTCTTTGGAGAGGGTGATCCCGTGACAAGCCGGTAGATTACCGCGCTTGGAATCTTCCATACTGAACCTTTTCAGTATGGTGTCAATGTACCTTGACTGTGAAAGTCCCAACATCCTCTTAGATCTATCACGATAGATCTGGATCCCCAGAATGTAGTTGGCATCACCCAGGTCCTTCATGGAGAACCTCTGCGACAAGAATCCTTTGACTGACTGTAGCATAGGAATATCATTTCCTATTAGGAGAATGTCATCCACGTACAAGACGAGGAATACCACAGTTCTCCCTACAATCTTACTGTAAATGCATGGTTCATCTGGGTTCTTGATAAAGTCGAATTCTTTGACAGTATCATCAAAGCAGATGTTCCAACTCCGTGATGCCTGCTTAAGTCCATAAATGGACTTGAGCAACTTGCACACTCTACCGCTGCTCCCACTCTGATTGAATCCCTCCGGCTGATCCATATAGACGCACTCTTCCAAATTTCCATTTAGGAAAGCCGTCTTTACGTCCATCTGCCAGATTTCATAATCGTGGAAGGCAGCAATGGCAAGAAGGATCCGAATGGATTTCAGCATAGCCACTGGAGAAAAGGTCTCGTCATAGTCCAAACCAGGTCTTTGACGAAAACCCTTTGCTACAAGTCTAGCTTTATAGGTCTCAACCTGCCCATCTACACCAATCTTCTTTCTGAAGATCCATTTGCAGCCTACGGGTTTTACCCCTTCTGGTGCAAAGTCCAAAGTCCAAACTTTGTTGGTGTACATGGACTCCATCTCGGCCCGCATTGCATCCAGCCATTTTACCGAGTCGCCGCTCTGGATGGCTTGCTGGAAGCTAGTAGGCTCACCATAATCCATGGTGCAATCCTCTCTATCCCCGTCTATGAGAAAACCGTAGTATCTCTCGGGCGGATGAGATTGCCTACTACTCCTGCGGAGTGGCGCTGGGATGTCCGGTTCTCTTGAAACTTCTGGTTCTTCCAAGCTTTCAGTAATAGCTTGTGGTTCTGGAATTTCTTCCAGTTCTATTGCGCTCCCACTTATCTGATTTTCTAAAAATTCAGTTTCCAAGAAGTGGGCATGCTGAGAAACAAAAACCTTTTGTTCCTCTGCGGAATAGAAAAGATACCCCCTGGAGTTCTTCGGGTATCCCACAAACTTACACAGTACTGAACGTGCCTCGAGCTTGTCCGCATGCTGCTTTTTTACAAAAGCTGGACATCCCCATGTCTTAAGGTACTTGAGACAGGGTTTCTTCCCACTCCACATCTGATATGGGGTGGTAGGCACAGTCTTGGTGGGAGCCTTGTTCAAGAGATATGCAGCTGTTTCTAGTGCATAACTCCAGAAGGATCGCGGCAACTCAGCCTTACTCATCATGGAACGGACCATATCCAATAGGGTTCGATTCCTCCTTTCCGATACACCGTTGTGTTGTGGTGTGTATGGGGGAGTAAGTTGAGAGAGAATTCCATTCTCTTTTAAGAAGCCCAGAAACTCGGCACTTAAGTATTCTCCTCCTCGATCCGATCTTAGGATCTTGATACTTTTGCCTGTTTGTTTTTCAACTTCATTCTTATATTCTTGAAATTTCTCAAAGGCCTCGGATTTGTGCTTCATCAAGAAGACATGCCCATACCTAGAGAAATCATCGGTGAAAGTAATGAAGTATGAATAACCACTTCGCGCATGTGTAGACATTGGACCACACACATCACTGTGTATGAGTCCCAAGAGCTCGCTTGCTCTTTCTCCGTGTCCAGTGAACGGAGTCTTTGTCATCTTTCCCATGAGACAAGATTCACAAGTGGCATAAGACTGATACTCAAACGGATTCAAGTATCCCTCTTTATGTAACTTTGTTAACCGTGTCTCATTAATGTGACCCAGTCTACAATGCCATAAGAAAGCCTGATTTGTTTCCGGAGACTTTCTTTTAAGTGTGTTCTGGACACTGAAGATCTGAGCTTGATTCAGTACGTATATCCCGTTCTGTAATGTACCTGACCCAATCAGAACTTGATTTAGGTGGATGTTAACTACATCGCTTACAAAAGTAAAATCATATCCTTCCTTAGAAATTAAGGATACAGATATGATATTACAAGTCGCACCTGGTACATAAAAACAGTTACGCAGAATCAATATCTGCCCAGTTGTCAGTCCTAGATGATATTCCCCTACGGATTCAGCATACATGCTCATTCCGTTAGCAACCCTGAGAGTCATATCACCTTTCCTGATAACCCTACGGTTTCTCAAAGCCTGTAATGAATTACAGATGTGAGATCCTGATCCGGTATCCAATACCCAGGAAGTAGGGTTAACTGACATACAGTTCTCAATCACAAACACACCCGAAGCCGAAGCCACAACATGCTTCGAATTCTGGCTACTGGCTTTACAAGCCCTGCAATCCTTCTGTCCATGTTCATTCCCGTAACAATAGGAACATCCTTCTTTTACTACATCTGCTCCTGAAACTTCTGCCCTTCCCTTTCTTTCTACTTCCCTAGTTTCCTTTAGGGTAGTAGGCAGAGACTGTTGAACTGAGTCAGCATCTGACCTGTTCTTCAACGTGGTCTTCAGGTCCGAGAGCTCAAAAGAGCTGGTCTCTGTAAGGACGTTGTCCCCTACAGATGACCCGATAGCCAACCTCGCTGGAAGCAATTCGTTCGAGGTCTCATATCTTGCGATACGAGATTGCTCTCCATATAAAACTTTGTTATGGAGGAAGATAGAAGCTAAGTCCATCTTCTCGTGCTGCCTCTGGTATATATCATCAACTGAGGCTAACACGAGGCACTTGGCTTTCGCACAGACTTCTTCCGATGTCCTATGAATATCAATATCCGTGACAGGGGAAACTGGACCTGAGACGGCAGGGGTTGGATCAGTTAAGAGGTGTCCCAGCTTGTCCTGGGTAATGGACATCTGGACAGACCTTTGCCAGTCAAAACAGTTAGATTCAGTCATCTTTTTATCTAGATGTAACCTAGGTGTGGTCACAGGGTCGCTGCAATTAAGAGAGAGAGAAGAAAACACTTAGCATGTTGCTCTTGCAAGTTTAGATTGGTTTTTAATTTATCTAAACAGGATGGCTCCCACTGTCTCTCGAATCCCTTCTCAAACCGTAAAGAAAAGATTAGTCAGGATCAATCTCACCGTACAATACTTGCTTAACCGTTCAGCCAGGCCAGTGTCGGTACTTCGAGGGAGGTTTTCCAACGCTTTCGCGAAGTTCCTTAATTAAGTAACCTCTTTTCCCTGTGGGCGTAGCCCCGCTAACACCTTTCTAGGCACCTACTAGGTTTATAGCATTGATCGTTAAGTGAGAGTTTTCCCGAGGAGTAGCATATACTCACAGTAGGATCGGGATCCAAATATCATCGCGTGATAAAACCGAAGGAATCCTACCAGAATCATCACACTCCAAATGGTATGCAACGCTAGCAAGTTTCAGTACTTATGAAACTCCCGATGTGGATTTTTGCCCCATGCTCTTATGACCTTGACGAAGGTCAACAAATCATAAGTCACATGTCAAGTTCTACCCGTCATTATCCAGGTTAATTTGAACCCACCCGTACATACCCTTGATGAAGGTCAATAAGGTAGTACGACTGTCCCAAACCAACGCATCTATCTATGCTACATATGAACACCCAACAGCTACCAATCACTATGCCTTGACGAAGGTCAACAAACATAGCTTGAATACTATTGAATATTCATACGAAACGACGGAGGGCTACGGATGGTTTTGGCGAAACCGTGAACGTAGTGAACTTGATCTAATCGATGGAACGAGATAGCTTTTAAAAGGAGTGGTTCAAGCTCCGCGTTTAAAAGTTTAGTTTTGAAAAGAACCGAGTGGTTTTCAAAGTGTTCCAATCGACTTTTACTTGGTTTATTTCTTGCATTAGTTCTTTTAATGCGTCCCATCAATTAATCCTACCATTGCAGAAAACAACCAAAATATGACGTACGCTTATGCCATTCGCATTCGCCACGGGGCCCCGTCATCACCCGTTAGGTTACTTAACTAACGACAGAGCGGGGGCTGGGCTAGCGCGGCTGTAAAACATAAGCAACGCCTAAATAGTTATTATATATAAATATATAGCAATGATAGACATTACAGATCACAGATGAATACATTGGATATACTAGGAATCCGCAATGCGTTCGAGCCTGCAACGCAAAGCGGATTACACGGTCGCGGTGAATAGCCAATACCCCATCCAAGACCCCTACGGGTGCGGCAAACTACCCGCCAAGCACCCGAAGCGAAGCAACCTCCCTCACCACCGTGAGTAGGCCACTCTGCGCTTCGAGATACCCGGTAGTTTGTGCACCCCCTCCATGGGTCTATCCTAGGAGCAAAAACAGTAAAAAGAATTATACAATGACGGCTACAACCCCGACCCGGTTGTGCGGCCATACAAAGAATATTATTACATCAATTTACATGTTACAAATGAATGAAAGAAAAACAACGCTCATCTCACATCCACCCCGGCCATTCACCCGCGACAATCCAATCATTCATATCCACAAACCAATAACAATCACAGATCATGTATAACCCCGACTAATCGTCTTATAGCGATTAGCCGACGTTCAATACATGCAAGCATTACAGATATAACCGATGTAGTTAAAGTGTAGTGAAGTTCCGAAAAATACGGATTTATAGGCCCCCAAAAGTAAATTTTAGTTCTGGAAAATCTGGGCACATATAATATATCCTAAAAATCCCAAAACCAACAACAACACACACTGCACGAAAAACGATGCTCCGATAACGACAAACCGCGGCGCTTCCGCCGCACATGCCTACCTCGTGCGGCGGAAGGGCGGCGGTTTGATGGAATTAGGGTATCGTTTTTCTTGGGTGTATTCAGAAAACCCTGAGACGATTTTACAAGTATAAATATTTTCATTTTGACCTGAAAAAATTTTAACAGAAACTTGGATTTTGAAAAAGTTTGGTTTTAGGGTTTTTTTCGGTTTCGAAACTTCGTTACACTAAACTACTTAGCTAGTTTAGGTTTAGTTAGGCTCTGATACCACTGTAAGTCCGTGTTGCCCACCCCGGTGCTTACGGGGAGGCGGAAAACATAATAAAAAACGGATTTTTAATGACTTAGGCAACATGGACCTTGCTTGTGAGGATCTTTGCTAAACGAAAACTAGCTAAAGTAAACTAACAACTAACTAAGTTGTAGAAAGGTTATACCTTGAGCTTGAACTCCTTCTCTCCTTGCTCGTCGGAATGGTAGAAAGGCCTCACCTTGCTTGTCTTCTTCCGTCAAAGAAAGATCCACTTGAAAGCCACCACCTTTAGCTTCAACTCCAAGCTAGGAGTAACTAGAGTGCAAGAAATGCTAAGACTTGAACCCTAGAAGAGAGTAGAGAGGATCAAGTGAAGGTTTTTCTCAAGCTTTTTGTTTCTCAACACATGAGAGGGAGAGAGCTTGAGGGAGAGGATGAACAAGAGAGAGAAATGATATGAGAGAATGAGAAAATAATAGAGCTCTTCTCACTAATATGTGTGAATTAATTTAATTGAATAATTAGCTAGATAATTATCATGGTAAATCATGACATGACCATTATCATTTCAAATTGCAAAGATCAAAAAGCATCTTCCAAAAGAAATTATGATGGTCAAAGTGTCAACCTTGGTCAACAAGTCAAAGAAGTCAAAAGGTCAATAACCACAACCATGGATAATTATCAAACTAATTACTAATTAACAATAACACACACATAAATATTAGGGTTAATAAAATGACAATAGCCATTAACCCTAATCAAGGTCCTCTCCCTCAATCTCAAGCAACTGTGCATACGCACCCGCATTCGTGATCCGAGGAACACGAACACAATGAGAAAAACCAATCTCAAAACATATACTAGGATCCGGCTTAAACCAAAGCCCGCTAGTATAAACTGTCCGGACAGCAAACGTGCACAAGTGCGCGAATGTGAACGAACCCTGTCGCAAAACCATGCGACCTCTACTCATTTTGCCTAAAGGCGAATAGCTCTCTGTGTGGGACTCTAAAGACTCGACACTACGCTGGCAGTGGGTTTAACCACAGACCGCAAGCGGCACTAGCTGTACGTAACGGTCCCCAGGTAGATGTCGATAAGAAGACTGACGAGGTGAACCCCATCTGCACTCCTACTGAGCCTGTATGTGACAATCTCCGTACAGTCCGGTCTGTTCGTCTGATACATCGCATGGCGGGCCTAGGGGGGCGGTGAACGTCAGTCCCCTAATAGCGGTACAAGTCGTGTCGGAGTGTAGCCCAGAACACCCTGAGATAACACTGGAAACCTACCAGTATATCTCGCTTGCCCTGGCCAGGGACTACTCGTGTAATGGCTCTCCTAGACACAGCGCGATGTCAACCCCCAATACCGGGAGAGACGAATCCTGTCTAACCGTCACTGCCTCCAAGTGCTTCGGGACTGCACCAAAAAACTACCTGTTTGCACAGCTCCTTTGAGCCGTGGTAGGGTAGTAATCAAAGTGCAGTGGGAACACACTCGAGGCGAAGTGACAGTGTCAAGTCAGCGGACTAAGCTGTACTCATGTCACCTGGGAACTGATAACTGACGATAGGTATATTACCAACCAACAGTTCCCGACGAGTCCTGTCCAGTGTACTCGTAACCTAACGAGCACCCGCATACTATCCCAAGTACGACGTACTAACGGCTGTGGGACAGACCGTCTCCCACACTGGGATGAGAAGCGCATACGCTAGTCTACTCCGGAGTATCGATGCCCTGTCTCGATAGTCCAACGACCAGGGACCTGTATAAGGATGTGCTTATAGATTACCCAGCTCCCACGAGTGCGAGCGCCATCACAACGCTGGTAATCAAGCAAAGATCCTAAGGGCTCTACTAATATGTATACTCGCAATATGCTAAAAGAAACACATGCACATATTAAAGCAGAGACAAACCAAGTAGCATACTACCATTTCGAGCAAGATTGTATATACAACTGTGAATATCCCAAGCTTCCATTAAGTAATATACAAACTAGTATGATACAGTAATGGCCTCTAGGGCATATACACTAACAATCTCCCACTTGCACTAAGGCCATGTACTGGCGTATCGAAGACCTATCATCTCGATCAGCCGCTCGAACTGAGTCTGGGGTAGGGCCTTCGTGAGTGGATCTGCAGTGTTGTTCTCCGTATTAACTCTCTTTACCTCGATCTCCTGGCGATCTATGATCTCCCTGATCAGGTGGTACCGCCTCAAAATGTGCCTGGACTTCTGATGGGACCTGGGTTCCTTCGCTAAAGCTATAGCTCCGTTGTTGTCGCAATACAGCGGTATTGGATCAACAATGGTAGGAACCACCTGAAGCTCCGTGAGGAACTTCTTCATCCAGACAGCTTCCTTTGCGGCATCGCAAGCAGCTATGTACTCCGCTTCCATTGTTGAGTCTGCAACGGTCTCCTGCTTGGAACTCTTCCAGCAAACCGCCCCTCCATTGAGGGTAAAGACATAACCCGACATGGACTTGGAGTCATCCTTGTCACTCTGGAAGCTGGAGTCAGCAAAGGCCTCGAGCTGGAGGTCTTTTCCGCCATACACCAAGAACATCTCCTTAGTCCTTCTCAGGTACTTGAGAATGTTCTTTACCGCTATCCAGTGTTTCTCCCCTGGGTTTGACTGATACCGGCTTACAACGCTCAATGCGTATGCTACATCTGGTCTGGTACACAACATCGCATACATTATAGAGCCTACCGCAGAAGCGTAGGGTATAATAGACATGCGATCCCTTTCCAAATCAGTCTTGGGAGACATCTCTTTGGAGAGGGTGATCCCGTGACAAGCCGGTAGATTACCGCGCTTGGAATCTTCCATACTGAACCTTTTCAGTATGGTGTCAATGTACCTTGACTGTGAAAGTCCCAACATCCTCTTAGATCTATCACGATAGATCTGGATCCCCAGAATGTAGTTGGCATCACCCAGGTCCTTCATGGAGAACCTCTGCGACAAGAATCCTTTGACTGACTGTAGCATAGGAATATCATTTCCTATTAGGAGAATGTCATCCACGTACAAGACGAGGAATACCACAGTTCTCCCTACAATCTTACTGTAAATGCATGGTTCATCTGGGTTCTTGATAAAGTCGAATTCTTTGACAGTATCATCAAAGCAGATGTTCCAACTCCGTGATGCCTGCTTAAGTCCATAAATGGACTTGAGCAACTTGCACACTCTACCGCTGCTCCCACTCTGATTGAATCCCTCCGGCTGATCCATATAGACGCACTCTTCCAAATTTCCATTTAGGAAAGCCGTCTTTACGTCCATCTGCCAGATTTCATAATCGTGGAAGGCAGCAATGGCAAGAAGGATCCGAATGGATTTCAGCATAGCCACTGGAGAAAAGGTCTCGTCATAGTCCAAACCAGGTCTTTGACGAAAACCCTTTGCTACAAGTCTAGCTTTATAGGTCTCAACCTGCCCATCTACACCAATCTTCTTTCTGAAGATCCATTTGCAGCCTACGGGTTTTACCCCTTCTGGTGCAAAGTCCAAAGTCCAAACTTTGTTGGTGTACATGGACTCCATCTCGGCCCGCATTGCATCCAGCCATTTTACCGAGTCGCCGCTCTGGATGGCTTGCTGGAAGCTAGTAGGCTCACCATAATCCATGGTGCAATCCTCTCTATCCCCGTCTATGAGAAAACCGTAGTATCTCTCGGGCGGATGAGATTGCCTACTACTCCTGCGGAGTGGCGCTGGGATGTCCGGTTCTCTTGAAACTTCTGGTTCTTCCAAGCTTTCAGTAATAGCTTGTGGTTCTGGAATTTCTTCCAGTTCTATTGCGCTCCCACTTATCTGATTTTCTAAAAATTCAGTTTCCAAGAAGTGGGCATGCTGAGAAACAAAAACCTTTTGTTCCTCTGCGGAATAGAAAAGATACCCCCTGGAGTTCTTCGGGTATCCCACAAACTTACACAGTACTGAACGTGCCTCGAGCTTGTCCGCATGCTGCTTTTTTACAAAAGCTGGACATCCCCATGTCTTAAGGTACTTGAGACAGGGTTTCTTCCCACTCCACATCTGATATGGGGTGGTAGGCACAGTCTTGGTGGGAGCCTTGTTCAAGAGATATGCAGCTGTTTCTAGTGCATAACTCCAGAAGGATCGCGGCAACTCAGCCTTACTCATCATGGAACGGACCATATCCAATAGGGTTCGATTCCTCCTTTCCGATACACCGTTGTGTTGTGGTGTGTATGGGGGAGTAAGTTGAGAGAGAATTCCATTCTCTTTTAAGAAGCCCAGAAACTCGGCACTTAAGTATTCTCCTCCTCGATCCGATCTTAGGATCTTGATACTTTTGCCTGTTTGTTTTTCAACTTCATTCTTATATTCTTGAAATTTCTCAAAGGCCTCGGATTTGTGCTTCATCAAGAAGACATGCCCATACCTAGAGAAATCATCGGTGAAAGTAATGAAGTATGAATAACCACTTCGCGCATGTGTAGACATTGGACCACACACATCACTGTGTATGAGTCCCAAGAGCTCGCTTGCTCTTTCTCCGTGTCCAGTGAACGGAGTCTTTGTCATCTTTCCCATGAGACAAGATTCACAAGTGGCATAAGACTGATACTCAAACGGATTCAAGTATCCCTCTTTATGTAACTTTGTTAACCGTGTCTCATTAATGTGACCCAGTCTACAATGCCATAAGAAAGCCTGATTTGTTTCCGGAGACTTTCTTTTAAGTGTGTTCTGGACACTGAAGATCTGAGCTTGATTCAGTACGTATATCCCGTTCTGTAATGTACCTGACCCAATCAGAACTTGATTTAGGTGGATGTTAACTACATCGCTTACAAAAGTAAAATCATATCCTTCCTTAGAAATTAAGGATACAGATATGATATTACAAGTCGCACCTGGTACATAAAAACAGTTACGCAGAATCAATATCTGCCCAGTTGTCAGTCCTAGATGATATTCCCCTACGGATTCAGCATACATGCTCATTCCGTTAGCAACCCTGAGAGTCATATCACCTTTCCTGATAACCCTACGGTTTCTCAAAGCCTGTAATGAATTACAGATGTGAGATCCTGATCCGGTATCCAATACCCAGGAAGTAGGGTTAACTGACATACAGTTCTCAATCACAAACACACCCGAAGCCGAAGCCACAACATGCTTCGAATTCTGGCTACTGGCTTTACAAGCCCTGCAATCCTTCTGTCCATGTTCATTCCCGTAACAATAGGAACATCCTTCTTTTACTACATCTGCTCCTGAAACTTCTGCCCTTCCCTTTCTTTCTACTTCCCTAGTTTCCTTTAGGGTAGTAGGCAGAGACTGTTGAACTGAGTCAGCATCTGACCTGTTCTTCAACGTGGTCTTCAGGTCCGAGAGCTCAAAAGAGCTGGTCTCTGTAAGGACGTTGTCCCCTACAGATGACCCGATAGCCAACCTCGCTGGAAGCAATTCGTTCGAGGTCTCATATCTTGCGATACGAGATTGCTCTCCATATAAAACTTTGTTATGGAGGAAGATAGAAGCTAAGTCCATCTTCTCGTGCTGCCTCTGGTATATATCATCAACTGAGGCTAACACGAGGCACTTGGCTTTCGCACAGACTTCTTCCGATGTCCTATGAATATCAATATCCGTGACAGGGGAAACTGGACCTGAGACGGCAGGGGTTGGATCAGTTAAGAGGTGTCCCAGCTTGTCCTGGGTAATGGACATCTGGACAGACCTTTGCCAGTCAAAACAGTTAGATTCAGTCATCTTTTTATCTAGATGTAACCTAGGTGTGGTCACAGGGTCGCTGCAATTAAGAGAGAGAGAAGAAAACACTTAGCATGTTGCTCTTGCAAGTTTAGATTGGTTTTTAATTTATCTAAACAGGATGGCTCCCACTGTCTCTCGAATCCCTTCTCAAACCGTAAAGAAAAGATTAGTCAGGATCAATCTCACCGTACAATACTTGCTTAACCGTTCAGCCAGGCCAGTGTCGGTACTTCGAGGGAGGTTTTCCAACGCTTTCGCGAAGTTCCTTAATTAAGTAACCTCTTTTCCCTGTGGGCGTAGCCCCGCTAACACCTTTCTAGGCACCTACTAGGTTTATAGCATTGATCGTTAAGTGAGAGTTTTCCCGAGGAGTAGCATATACTCACAGTAGGATCGGGATCCAAATATCATCGCGTGATAAAACCGAAGGAATCCTACCAGAATCATCACACTCCAAATGGTATGCAACGCTAGCAAGTTTCAGTACTTATGAAACTCCCGATGTGGATTTTTGCCCCATGCTCTTATGACCTTGACGAAGGTCAACAAATCATAAGTCACATGTCAAGTTCTACCCGTCATTATCCAGGTTAATTTGAACCCACCCGTACATACCCTTGATGAAGGTCAATAAGGTAGTACGACTGTCCCAAACCAACGCATCTATCTATGCTACATATGAACACCCAACAGCTACCAATCACTATGCCTTGACGAAGGTCAACAAACATAGCTTGAATACTATTGAATATTCATACGAAACGACGGAGGGCTACGGATGGTTTTGGCGAAACCGTGAACGTAGTGAACTTGATCTAATCGATGGAACGAGATAGCTTTTAAAAGGAGTGGTTCAAGCTCCGCGTTTAAAAGTTTAGTTTTGAAAAGAACCGAGTGGTTTTCAAAGTGTTCCAATCGACTTTTACTTGGTTTATTTCTTGCATTAGTTCTTTTAATGCGTCCCATCAATTAATCCTACCATTGCAGAAAACAACCAAAATATGACGTACGCTTATGCCATTCGCATTCGCCACGGGGCCCCGTCATCACCCGTTAGGTTACTTAACTAACGACAGAGCGGGGGCTGGGCTAGCGCGGCTGTAAAACATAAGCAACGCCTAAATAGTTATTATATATAAATATATAGCAATGATAGACATTACAGATCACAGATGAATACATTGGATATACTAGGAATCCGCAATGCGTTCGAGCCTGCAACGCAAAGCGGATTACACGGTCGCGGTGAATAGCCAATACCCCATCCAAGACCCCTACGGGTGCGGCAAACTACCCGCCAAGCACCCGAAGCGAAGCAACCTCCCTCACCACCGTGAGTAGGCCACTCTGCGCTTCGAGATACCCGGTAGTTTGTGCACCCCCTCCATGGGTCTATCCTAGGAGCAAAAACAGTAAAAAGAATTATACAATGACGGCTACAACCCCGACCCGGTTGTGCGGCCATACAAAGAATATTATTACATCAATTTACATGTTACAAATGAATGAAAGAAAAACAACGCTCATCTCACATCCACCCCGGCCATTCACCCGCGACAATCCAATTCATTCATATCCACAAACCAATAACAATCACAGATCATGTATAACCCCGACTAATCGTCTTATAGCGATTAGCCGACGTTCAATACATGCAAGCATTACAGATATAACCGATGTAGTTAAAGTGTAGTGAAGTTCCGAAAAATACGGATTTATAGGCCCCCAAAAGTAAATTTTAGTTCTGGAAAATCTGGGCACATATAATATATCCTAAAAATCCCAAAACCAACAACAACACACACTGCACGAAAAACGATGCTCCGATAACGACAAACCGCGGCGCTTCCGCCGCACATGCCTACCTCGTGCGGCGGAAGGGCGGCGGTTTGATGGAATTAGGGTATCGTTTTTCTTGGGTGTATTCAGAAAACCCTGAGACGATTTTACAAGTATAAATATTTTCATTTTGACCTGAAAAAATTTTAACAGAAACTTGGATTTTGAAAAAGTTTGGTTTTAGGGTTTTTTTCGGTTTCGAAACTTCGTTACACTAAACTACTTAGCTAGTTTAGGTTTAGTTAGGCTCTGATACCACTGTAAGTCCGTGTTGCCCACCCCGGTGCTTACGGGGAGGCGGAAAACATAATAAAAAACGGATTTTTAATGACTTAGGCAACATGGACCTTGCTTGTGAGGATCTTTGCTAAACGAAAACTAGCTAAAGTAAACTAACAACTAACTAAGTTGTAGAAAGGTTATACCTTGAGCTTGAACTCCTTCTCTCCTTGCTCGTCGGAATGGTAGAAAGGCCTCACCTTGCTTGTCTTCTTCCGTCAAAGAAAGATCCACTTGAAAGCCACCACCTTTAGCTTCAACTCCAAGCTAGGAGTAACTAGAGTGCAAGAAATGCTAAGACTTGAACCCTAGAAGAGAGTAGAGAGGATCAAGTGAAGGTTTTTCTCAAGCTTTTTGTTTCTCAACACATGAGAGGGAGAGAGCTTGAGGGAGAGGATGAACAAGAGAGAGAAATGATATGAGAGAATGAGAAAATAATAGAGCTCTTCTCACTAATATGTGTGAATTAATTTAATTGAATAATTAGCTAGATAATTATCATGGTAAATCATGACATGACCATTATCATTTCAAATTGCAAAGATCAAAAAGCATCTTCCAAAAGAAATTATGATGGTCAAAGTGTCAACCTTGGTCAACAAGTCAAAGAAGTCAAAAGGTCAATAACCACAACCATGGATAATTATCAAACTAATTACTAATTAACAATAACACACACATAAATATTAGGGTTAATAAAATGACAATAGCCATTAACCCTAATCAAGGTCCTCTCCCTCAATCTCAAGCAACTGTGCATACGCACCCGCATTCGTGATCCGAGGAACACGAACACAATGAGAAAAACCAATCTCAAAACATATACTAGGATCCGGCTTAAACCAAAGCCCGCTAGTATAAACTGTCCGGACAGCAAACGTGCACAAGTGCGCGAATGTGAACGAACCCTGTCGCAAAACCATGCGACCTCTACTCATTTTGCCTAAAGGCGAATAGCTCTCTGTGTGGGACTCTAAAGACTCGACACTACGCTGGCAGTGGGTTTAACCACAGACCGCAAGCGGCACTAGCTGTACGTAACGGTCCCCAGGTAGATGTCGATAAGAAGACTGACGAGGTGAACCCCATCTGCACTCCTACTGAGCCTGTATGTGACAATCTCCGTACAGTCCGGTCTGTTCGTCTGATACATCGCATGGCGGGCCTAGGGGGGCGGTGAACGTCAGTCCCCTAATAGCGGTACAAGTCGTGTCGGAGTGTAGCCCAGAACACCCTGAGATAACACTGGAAACCTACCAGTATATCTCGCTTGCCCTGGCCAGGGACTACTCGTGTAATGGCTCTCCTAGACACAGCGCGATGTCAACCCCCAATACCGGGAGAGACGAATCCTGTCTAACCGTCACTGCCTCCAAGTGCTTCGGGACTGCACCCAAAAACTACCTGTTTGCACAGCTCCTTTGAGCCGTGGTAGGGTAGTAATCAAAGTGCAGTGGGAACACACTCGAGGCGAAGTGACAGTGTCAAGTCAGCGGACTAAGCTGTACTCATGTCACCTGGGAACTGATAACTGACGATAGGTATATTACCAACCAACAGTTCCCGACGAGTCCTGTCCAGTGTACTCGTAACCTAACGAGCACCCGCATACTATCCCAAGTACGACGTACTAACGGCTGTGGGACAGACCGTCTCCCACACTGGGATGAGAAGCGCATACGCTAGTCTACTCCGGAGTATCGATGCCCTGTCTCGATAGTCCAACGACCAGGGACCTGTATAAGGATGTGCTTATAGATTACCCAGCTCCCACGAGTGCGAGCGCCATCACAACGCTGGTAATCAAGCAAAGATCCTAAGGGCTCTACTAATATGTATACTCGCAATATGCTAAAAGAAACACATGCACATATTAAAGCAGAGACAAACCAAGTAGCATACTACCATTTCGAGCAAGATTGTATATACAACTGTGAATATCCCAAGCTTCCATTAAGTAATATACAAACTAGTATGATACAGTAATGGCCTCTAGGGCATATACACTAACAATCTCCCACTTGCACTAAGGCCATGTACTGGCGTATCGAAGACCTATCATCTCGATCAGCCGCTCGAACTGAGTCTGGGGTAGGGCCTTCGTGAGTGGATCTGCAGTGTTGTTCTCCGTATTAACTCTCTTTACCTCGATCTCCTGGCGATCTATGATCTCCCTGATCAGGTGGTACCGCCTCAAAATGTGCCTGGACTTCTGATGGGACCTGGGTTCCTTCTCTAAAGCTATAGCTCCGTTGTTGTCGCAATACAGCGGTATTGGATCAACAATGGTAGGAACCACCTGAAGCTCCGTGAGGAACTTCTTCATCCAGACAGCTTCCTTTGCGGCATCGCAAGCAGCTATGTACTCCGCTTCCATTGTTGAGTCTGCAACGGTCTCCTGCTTGGAACTCTTCCAGCAAACCGCCCCTCCATTGAGGGTAAAGACATAACCCGACATGGACTTGGAGTCATCCTTGTCACTCTGGAAGCTGGAGTCAGCAAAGGCCTCGAGCTGGAGGTCTTTTCCGCCATACACCAAGAACATCTCCTTAGTCCTTCTCAGGTACTTGAGAATGTTCTTTACCGCTATCCAGTGTTTCTCCCCTGGGTTTGACTGATACCGGCTTACAACGCTCAATGCGTATGCTACATCTGGTCTGGTACACAACATCGCATACATTATAGAGCCTACCGCAGAAGCGTAGGGTATAATAGACATGCGATCCCTTTCCAAATCAGTCTTGGGAGACATCTCTTTGGAGAGGGTGATCCCGTGACAAACCGGTAGATTACCGCGCTTGGAATCTTCCATACTGAACCTTTTCAGTATGGTGTCAATGTACCTTGACTGTGAAAGTCCCAACATCCTCTTAGATCTATCACGATAGATCTGGATCCCCAGAATGTAGTTGGCATCACCCAGGTCCTTCATGGAGAACCTCTGCGACAAGAATCCTTTGACTGACTGTAGCATAGGAATATCATTTCCTATTAGGAGAATGTCATCCACGTACAAGACGAGGAATACCACAGTTCTCCCTACAATCTTACTGTAAATGCATGGTTCATCTGGGTTCTTGATAAAGTCGAATTCTTTGACAGTATCATCAAAGCAGATGTTCCAACTCCGTGATGCCTGCTTAAGTCCATAAATGGACTTGAGCAACTTGCACACTCTACCGCTGCTCCCACTCTGATTGAATCCCTCCGGCTGATCCATATAGACGCACTCTTCCAAATTTCCATTTAGGAAAGCCGTCTTTACGTCCATCTGCCAGATTTCATAATCGTGGAAGGCAGCAATGGCAAGAAGGATCCGAATGGATTTCAGCATAGCCACTGGAGAAAAGGTCTCGTCATAGTCCAAACCAGGTCTTTGACGAAAACCCTTTGCTACAAGTCTAGCTTTATAGGTCTCAACCTGCCCATCTACACCAATCTTCTTTCTGAAGATCCATTTGCAGCCTACGGGTTTTACCCCTTCTGGTGCAAAGTCCAAAGTCCAAACTTTGTTGGTGTACATGGACTCCATCTCGGCCCGCATTGCATCCAGCCATTTTACCGAGTCGCCGCTCTGGATGGCTTGCTGGAAGCTAGTAGGCTCACCATAATCCATGGTGCAATCCTCTCTATCCCCGTCTATGAGAAAACCGTAGTATCTCTCGGGCGGATGAGATTGCCTACTACTCCTGCGGAGTGGCGCTGGGATGTCCGGTTCTCTTGAAACTTCTGGTTCTTCCAAGCTTTCAGTAATAGCTTGTGGTTCTGGAATTTCTTCCAGTTCTATTGCGCTCCCACTTATCTGATTTTCTAAAAATTCAGTTTCCAAGAAGTGGGCATGCTGAGAAACAAAAACCTTTTGTTCCTCTGCGGAATAGAAAAGATACCCCCTGGAGTTCTTCGGGTATCCCACAAACTTACACAGTACTGAACGTGCCTCGAGCTTGTCCGCATGCTGCTTTTTTACAAAAGCTGGACATCCCCATGTCTTAAGGTACTTGAGACAGGGTTTCTTCCCACTCCACATCTGATATGGGGTGGTAGGCACAGTCTTGGTGGGAGCCTTGTTCAAGAGATATGCAGCTGTTTCTAGTGCATAACTCCAGAAGGATCGCGGCAACTCAGCCTTACTCATCATGGAACGGACCATATCCAATAGGGTTCGATTCCTCCTTTCCGATACACCGTTGTGTTGTGGTGTGTATGGGGGAGTAAGTTGAGAGAGAATTCCATTCTCTTTTAAGAAGCCCAGAAACTCGGCACTTAAGTATTCTCCTCCTCGATCCGATCTTAGGATCTTGATACTTTTGCCTGTTTGTTTTTCAACTTCATTCTTATATTCTTGAAATTTCTCAAAGGCCTCGGATTTGTGCTTCATCAAGAAGACATGCCCATACCTAGAGAAATCATCGGTGAAAGTAATGAAGTATGAATAACCACTTCGCGCATGTGTAGACATTGGACCACACACATCACTGTGTATGAGTCCCAAGAGCTCGCTTGCTCTTTCTCCGTGTCCAGTGAACGGAGTCTTTGTCATCTTTCCCATGAGACAAGATTCACAAGTGGCATAAGACTGATACTCAAACGGATTCAAGTATCCCTCTTTATGTAACTTTGTTAACCGTGTCTCATTAATGTGACCCAGTCTAAATGCCATAAGAAAGCCTGATTTGTTTCCGGAGACTTTCTTTTAAGTGTGTTCTGGACACTGAAGATCTGAGCTTGATTCAGTACGTATATCCCGTTCTGTAATGTACCTGACCCAATCAGAACTTGATTTAGGTGGATGTTAACTACATCGCTTACAAAAGTAAAATCATATCCTTCCTTAGAAATTAAGGATACAGATATGATATTACAAGTCGCACCTGGTACATAAAAACAGTTACGCAGAATCAATATCTGCCCAGTTGTCAGTCCTAGATGATATTCCCCTACGGATTCAGCATACATGCTCATTCCGTTAGCAACCCTGAGAGTCATATCACCTTTCCTGATAACCCTACGGTTTCTCAAAGCCTGTAATGAATTACAGATGTGAGATCCTGATCCGGTATCCAATACCCAGGAAGTAGGGTTAACTGACATACAGTTCTCAATCACAAACACACCCGAAGCCGAAGCCACAACATGCTTCGAATTCTGGCTACTGGCTTTACAAGCCCTGCAATCCTTCTGTCCATGTTCATTCCCGTAACAATAGGAACATCCTTCTTTTACTACATCTGCTCCTGAAACTTCTGCCCTTCCCTTTCTTTCTACTTCCCTAGTTTCCTTTAGGGTAGTAGGCAGAGACTGTTGAACTGAGTCAGCATCTGACCTGTTCTTCAACGTGGTCTTCAGGTCCGAGAGCTCAAAAGAGCTGGTCTCTGTAAGGACGTTGTCCCCTACAGATGACCCGATAGCCAACCTCGCTGGAAGCAATTCGTTCGAGGTCTCATATCTTGCGATACGAGATTGCTCTCCATATAAAACTTTGTTATGGAGGAAGATAGAAGCTAAGTCCATCTTCTCGTGCTGCCTCTGGTATATATCATCAACTGAGGCTAACACGAGGCACTTGGCTTTCGCACAGACTTCTTCCGATGTCCTATGAATATCAATATCCGTGACAGGGGAAACTGGACCTGAGACGGCAGGGGTTGGATCAGTTAAGAGGTGTCCCAGCTTGTCCTGGGTAATGGACATCTGGACAGACCTTTGCCAGTCAAAACAGTTAGATTCAGTCATCTTTTTATCTAGATGTAACCTAGGTGTGGTCACAGGGTCGCTGCAATTAAGAGAGAGAGAAGAAAACACTTAGCATGTTGCTCTTGCAAGTTTAGATTGGTTTTTAATTTATCTAAACAGGATGGCTCCCACTGTCTCTCGAATCCCTTCTCAAACCGTAAAGAAAAGATTAGTCAGGATCAATCTCACCGTACAATACTTGCTTAACCGTTCAGCCAGGCCAGTGTCGGTACTTCGAGGGAGGTTTTCCAACGCTTTCGCGAAGTTCCTTAATTAAGTAACCTCTTTTCCCTGTGGGCGTAGCCCCGCTAACACCTTTCTAGGCACCTACTAGGTTTATAGCATTGATCGTTAAGTGAGAGTTTTCCCGAGGAGTAGCATATACTCACAGTAGGATCGGGATCCAAATATCATCGCGTGATAAAACCGAAGGAATCCTACCAGAATCATCACACTCCAAATGGTATGCAACGCTAGCAAGTTTCAGTACTTATGAAACTCCCGATGTGGATTTTTGCCCCATGCTCTTATGACCTTGACGAAGGTCAAAAAATCATAAGTCACATGTCAAGTTCTACCCGTCATTATCCAGGTTAATTTGAACCCACCCGTACATACCCTTGATGAAGGTCAATAAGGTAGTACGACTGTCCCAAACCAACGCATCTATCTATGCTACATATGAACACCCAACAGCTACCAATCACTATGCCTTGACGAAGGTCAACAAACATAGCTTGAATACTATTGAATATTCATACGAAACGACGGAGGGCTACGGATGGTTTTGGCGAAACCGTGAACGTAGTGAACTTGATCTAATCGATGGAACGAGATAGCTTTTAAAAGGAGTGGTTCAAGCTCCGCGTTTAAAAGTTTAGTTTTGAAAAGAACCGAGTGGTTTTCAAAGTGTTCCAATCGACTTTTACTTGGTTTATTTCTTGCATTAGTTCTTTTAATGCGTCCCATCAATTAATCCTACCATTGCAGAAAACAACCAAAATATGACGTACGCTTATGCCATTCGCATTCGCCACGGGGCCCCGTCATCACCCGTTAGGTTACTTAACTAACGACAGAGCGGGGGCTGGGCTAGCGCGGCTGTAAAACATAAGCAACGCCTAAATAGTTATTATATATAAATATATAGCAATGATAGACATTACAGATCACAGATGAATACATTGGATATACTAGGAATCCGCAATGCGTTCGAGCCTGCAACGCAAAGCGGATTACACGGTCGCGGTGAATAGCCAATACCCCATCCAAGACCCCTACGGGTGCGGCAAACTACCCGCCAAGCACCCGAAGCGAAGCAACCTCCCTCACCACCGTGAGTAGGCCACTCTGCGCTTCGAGATACCCGGTAGTTTGTGCACCCCCTCCATGGGTCTATCCTAGGAGCAAAAACAGTAAAAAGAATTATACAATGACGGCTACAACCCCGACCCGGTTGTGCGGCCATACAAAGAATATTATTACATCAATTTACATGTTACAAATGAATGAAAGAAAAACAACGCTCATCTCACATCCACCCCGGCCATTCACCCGCGACAATCCAATTCATTCATATCCACAAACCAATAACAATCACAGATCATGTATAACCCCGACTAATCGTCTTATAGCGATTAGCCGACGTTCAATACATGCAAGCATTACAGATATAACCGATGTAGTTAAAGTGTAGTGAAGTTCCGAAAAATACGGATTTATAGGCCCCCAAAAGTAAATTTTAGTTCTGGAAAATCTGGGCACATATAATATATCCTAAAAATCCCAAAACCAACAACAACACACACTGCACGAAAAACGATGCTCCGATAACGACAAACCGCGGCGCTTCCGCCGCACATGCCTACCTCGTGCGGCGGAAGGGCGGCGGTTTGATGGAATTAGGGTATCGTTTTTCTTGGGTGTATTCAGAAAACCCTGAGACGATTTTACAAGTATAAATATTTTCATTTTGACCTGAAAAAATTTTAACAGAAACTTGGATTTTGAAAAAGTTTGGTTTTAGGGTTTTTTTCGGTTTCGAAACTTCGTTACACTAAACTACTTAGCTAGTTTAGGTTTAGTTAGGCTCTGATACCACTGTAAGTCCGTGTTGCCCACCCCGGTGCTTACGGGGAGGCGGAAAACATAATAAAAAACGGATTTTTAATGACTTAGGCAACATGGACCTTGCTTGTGAGGATCTTTGCTAAACGAAAACTAGCTAAAGTAAACTAACAACTAACTAAGTTGTAGAAAGGTTATACCTTGAGCTTGAACTCCTTCTCTCCTTGCTCGTCGGAATGGTAGAAAGGCCTCACCTTGCTTGTCTTCTTCCGTCAAAGAAAGATCCACTTGAAAGCCACCACCTTTAGCTTCAACTCCAAGCTAGGAGTAACTAGAGTGCAAGAAATGCTAAGACTTGAACCCTAGAAGAGAGTAGAGAGGATCAAGTGAAGGTTTTTCTCAAGCTTTTTGTTTCTCAACACATGAGAGGGAGAGAGCTTGAGGGAGAGGATGAACAAGAGAGAGAAATGATATGAGAGAATGAGAAAATAATAGAGCTCTTCTCACTAATATGTGTGAATTAATTTAATTGAATAATTAGCTAGATAATTATCATGGTAAATCATGACATGACCATTATCATTTCAAATTGCAAAGATCAAAAAGCATCTTCCAAAAGAAATTATGATGGTCAAAGTGTCAACCTTGGTCAACAAGTCAAAGAAGTCAAAAGGTCAATAACCACAACCATGGATAATTATCAAACTAATTACTAATTAACAATAACACACACATAAATATTAGGGTTAATAAAATGACAATAGCCATTAACCCTAATCAAGGTCCTCTCCCTCAATCTCAAGCAACTGTGCATACGCACCCGCATTCGTGATCCGAGGAACACGAACACAATGAGAAAAACCAATCTCAAAACATATACTAGGATCCGGCTTAAACCAAAGCCCGCTAGTATAAACTGTCCGGACAGCAAACGTGCACAAGTGCGCGAATGTGAACGAACCCTGTCGCAAAACCATGCGACCTCTACTCATTTTGCCTAAAGGCGAATAGCTCTCTGTGTGGGACTCTAAAGACTCGACACTACGCTGGCAGTGGGTTTAACCACAGACCGCAAGCGGCACTAGCTGTACGTAACGGTCCCCAGGTAGATGTCGATAAGAAGACTGACGAGGTGAACCCCATCTGCACTCCTACTGAGCCTGTATGTGACAATCTCCGTACAGTCCGGTCTGTTCGTCTGATACATCGCATGGCGGGCCTAGGGGGGCGGTGAACGTCAGTCCCCTAATAGCGGTACAAGTCGTGTCGGAGTGTAGCCCAGAACACCCTGAGATAACACTGGAAACCTACCAGTATATCTCGCTTGCCCTGGCCAGGGACTACTCGTGTAATGGCTCTCCTAGACACAGCGCGATGTCAACCCCCAATACCGGGAGAGACGAATCCTGTCTAACCGTCACTGCCTCCAAGTGCTTCGGGACTGCACCCAAAAACTACCTGTTTGCACAGCTCCTTTGAGCCGTGATAGGGTAGTAATCAAAGTGCAGTGGGAACACACTCGAGGCGAAGTGACAGTGTCAAGTCAGCGGACTAAGCTGTACTCATGTCACCTGGGAACTGATAACTGACGATAGGTATATTACCAACCAACAGTTCCCGACGAGTCCTGTCCAGTGTACTCGTAACCTAACGAGCACCCGCATACTATCCCAAGTACGACGTACTAACGGCTGTGGGACAGACCGTCTCCCACACTGGGATGAGAAGCGCATACGCTAGTCTACTCCGGAGTATCGATGCCCTGTCTCGATAGTCCAACGACCAGGGACCTGTATAAGGATGTGCTTATAGATTACCCAGCTCCCACGAGTGCGAGCGCCATCACAACGCTGGTAATCAAGCAAAGATCCTAAGGGCTCTACTAATATGTATACCCGCAATATGCTAAAAGAAACACATGCACATATTAAAGCAGAGACAAACCAAGTAGCATACTACCATTTCGAGCAAGATTGTATATACAACTGTGAATATCCCAAGCTTCCATTAAGTAATATACAAACTAGTATGATACAGTAATGGCCTCTAGGGCATATACACTAACAATGTCAACTCAAACGCTTGTTAAGGATACGTTAATCTAACTTGAGACTAAGATCAACTTAACGGGATCGTTTAGATCCAACAAAAGAGCATTTGGGCTCCATTGTTCCAGTTTATGGACATAGTGGTCCATTGCATGTATGGTCATCGGGAACCGTTACCTCTCTGACGGCGTTGAAGGATTACAATGACAGGTGTCAAAGGAGTTCCGAGATGTACCCTTGAACCAAAGTTGATTGGAGGGATTCATAGTCCAGTCTGTTTGAAGGTTTAAGGATACGTTAACCATATTTGAAGCTAAGATCAACTTAAACGGTTGTTAAGGATACATTGGTCCAGTTTGGGACTAAGATCGACTTAACGGGATCGTTTAGATCCGACAAAAGAGCGTTTGGGCTCTATTGTTCCAGTTTAGGGACATAGTGGTCCGTTTCCAGTTTAGGGACGTAGTGGTCCATTACCAGTTTAGGGACATGGTGGTCCATTGGTAGTTTAAGGACGCATAAGTCCATGGGTTTAAGGACCCCACAGTCCATATGGGTATGTTTAAGGACGCATTAGTCCATTAGTTTAAGGACGCATAAGTCTGCGGGTTTAAGGACCCCACAGTCCGTATCTTGGTTTAAGGATGCATAAGTCCATGAGTTTAAGGACCCCACAGTCCGTGTTGATGTGTGGTTGTCGGGACCCGTTACCTCTCTGAAGACGTTGAAGGATTACAACGACAAATATCAGAGGAGTTCAGAGATGTACCCTTGAACCAATGAGTGGGTTGAAAGAGCAGATGTGCTCAATTCAAGATGATTTGAGGACTTATAGCCAGTTTGGGCTAAGTCCAAAATATTGGCCCTCTGTTGGTCCATTGGAGGAGAGGCTTTGCCTCTGGCCATTTAGCCAATTGGGCCAATGCCTACTGTTAAACACTAAAGACCAATCAGTGTTGAACACTGGGAATGAGATTGATAAGTTAGTGTTTAACACTAAAAGATAGTTGGTGTTAAACACCATCAACAAGGCTTTCAAATTAGTGTTAAACACTAAAACAGATCAAAACACTGGCAGCAGAGATCTCAAATTAGTGTTAAACACTAAGGAAATCAGTGTTGAACACTGCAAATAAAGCTCTTTGATTAGTGTTGAACACTAAGGCCAAACAGTGTTTTAACACTGGATTCAGGGGTTCCAATTTAGCGTTAGACGCTAAGGCAAGAGGGGTCACGTGGTAGCACGTGAGGGCGCCCTCCCTTCATTTGTTCTGCTGAGAATATCGCATCTTTTGGAGCATCACGTGCCATCACGTGACGGGTGTTTAAATGGAGTATGTTAAAGCCTCTGCCAAGGGTCACGTGGGTCACGTGAGGCACTGCCTCAAAGGGGCTTTTCCGTAGATCTTTTTGAGGGTCACGTGGTGACACGTGACCCTGCCTCTATGTATGTTTTTTAGAAGATCTGTTAATCCCTTTCAGGAATTAAATTCCTCGTAGGGTTGAACCCTGGCAATAATTTTAGAGGAATTAAATTCCTACTTCCTTTTGAAGGTTCATATTCTGGAATAGAGTTGAACTCTGAATTTTCTGTAGGAATTAAATTCCTCATATATGTGAAGAACTGAATAGGGTTAAACCCTAATAAAAGCTTTAAGGAGTTAAACTCGCACTCTCTGTTAAAGAATTATTCTGGGGAATGAGATTAAGGGAATTAAATTCCTGTTGTTTTAACAGAACTAAGTTCTTAACCAGGGTTAAACCCTGATTCTTTTCATTCACAGGGTCAACCCTAATTTTATTTTAAAGGAATTAAATTCCTATAGTTCTGTGAGAATTAAATTCTCGTGCTTCCATTCCCTCTCTATGCTTTGGATCTGCATGGCAGGATCTCAACCCATTGAGAATTAAATTCTCAACTCAAGGGGAGATGCGCACTTTACAGATCCTCCACCAAAGAGAGAACTATGTTCTTCTGTTTTTATATCAGAGTTAAACTCTGTTGAGAATTAAATTCTCTTTTCTTTCGAAAAGCCTTCCCTTTCTTACCTAGGGTTTTCTTTTGCAGAAGATCCAAATTCCTCCAAAGTATCAAGGATCTCTCTTTTCTTCCCTCTGCCTATATCTCTTGTGTCTCTTGGCTCCTATTTATAGGAGAAGCAGCCGAGTCAATTAGTTTTTTGATGAATCTTTCATTGAGAGATTTGATTTGTATCCATCATTCGTTTTGGACCTTTGGATTATTAGGTGAATTTTATTCACCATTGGATTTTAAATCCAGAGATTCTCCTTTGTTATTTCGGTTAGATTTTACGGGGAAATCTTTCCAAATTCGAGATTTTCCCATAGATAGATGATATTTAATCACCTTTAAATCTTTAATTCAATCGGTTGCTTTGGAAAGATTTAAGAGGTCTTTTCTCAGAATTTAATTCTGTCAACAGATAGGCTTTGAAAGCTGGTCACGTGTGGCCACGTGACCCTTGGTCACGTGTGGGCACGTGACCCCCTTGGAACGAGCCCTCTTCTTTCTTTCTGCGCTCTGCTTTCTGGTCGCTGCTTAGTTGTCACGTGCCACCACGTGACCCCTGGTCACGTGTGAGCACGTGACCCTCGTCTGGAGCCTTTTTCTTGATTCACTCAGGGAATTGAGTCTGCCGCTTTTGAGTGTCACGTGCCAACACGTGACCCTGGTCATGTGGGAGCACGTGACCCTTTCTGAAGCCTTTTTCTTCGATGTAGTTGGGAAACTGAATTTGCCTTGCCGATGCTTTTAGATATCAAGTGCCAACACGTGACTGCTGGTCACGTGTAAGCACGTGACCCTTTCCTGAAGCCTTTTCCGTAGGCTTTCCTAATTTTAAATCAGGAAACAGCTAGATTTACAAAATGCTAACTATTTTTCACAAAACCAATCAATATGGATTCCAAAAATTATATCACATATCCAAACTATCTAGACGATGTTAAACATTTCGATCGATATTTCAAATACCAAAAAATCACAGAGACCTCAATATCTTGAGCCACACTAAAAGTACCTAGAAAGTCCAAAATGACACAATGGAGCAGCAGAAGAAAGACGAGTCCACAACTCCACAAATCAGCGGTGGAACTGCGGCCAAACCAAGGTTTAGGCGGCGGTTCCGCGGCTATTTGATGGAGTTAGGCACTCATTCTTCTTAGGGCTCCATACAATTACCTGCATGATTTTCTGAGAATTTTTAATCTGAAAAATTTTAACATTTGAAAAAATGGACAGAAACTATGATTTTCGGGTTTCGAAACATCGATTGAACACTTTAAAGTCGTCTAGACTACACTTAAGTCTCTAGCTTGGTTTTGATACCATGAAAGTATGTCTCAGCACCTCTACTAGGTTTATATAAGCATCAAGTATGCAGTTTTAAAAAATCTAGAGCTCTAAGCTATACTAGCATATAATCGAACTAGAGAATTAGGGTTTTAGTGTAAGCAAACAAGTTCTACACTAAATGAAAAGAGAATACAACCTTTGTAGACCAGTCCTTCACTTCCAAAGCTCTAAGTAGTAGTCCCTAGAACTCTTCTTAGACTCCACTTGGTGAAAAGAACGAGCTTGCTTTATAGTTTTCAAGGTCGAAGATGATCAACCTTGAAGTCTCTCTAACTCAAGCTCACTCTTCACTAATCAAAGTATTAGTGAAGCAAACAACTTATACTAAAGGGTTATGATAGTGTATGTAACGACCCTGATTTTCTGTACACAATTTTCTTTTAAAAGTACAGAAAGGAGTTTGCAAGCTTGAGTATACTTTAAGTATTTTTTTTTTTAAAATAACAAGAAACAACTTGTAGCTCACTGGTAAAGCCCTTGCACTGCTGTGACGTAGCCTCAGTGTTCGAATCCACTCAGCCACATATATTTTTACTTATTTTTCTTTTAAACTTTTTGGAAGCCCAAAAGTTTACACGTGCAATACACGTAAAATGAAAAGTCTGATAAAATCAAACATGTGCTGAATGTTATATGAACCGACCTAGACACGTGGCATAAATCCCAGAACCTAAAGCCCTATGATGGCCGGCGAGATCCTCACTTGGGCCGGCGGCGTCGGGCTCAACCGTAGGTTATGCCCCCAAACCCTGCACACTAGTCTTTTAGGTTACCCCCACTACTCCAGTACTGTTTGAATTCTCTGCAATTATCCAGAGAGTGTTAATTCATTCATAAATCCTATTTTTAATTCTCTCTTCATTCTCAAAACCCTAATTCTTCCCTATAAATACAACATCATACCCTAATCCTCCTCATTCTGAAATCTATTGTCAAAAATCCTTAAAATCTTCCAAGTCAATGAAGAATACAAGTGGAGTTAACCAAGTTCCTTTTTTGGCGAGGATTCGAAGCACTTCCGGCGACCCCGCGACTCCACGAAGGCCATCATTCCTTTTCTTAACCTCCCTTCTATTTTAAACCAGTAAGTCCCACTTCTCTTCTCCTCTTCTTAACTTAAAATGATCTCTTTTCAAATCATGTCGGTAAGTAGAGTTATACCGACCTTTAATTCTATTCTCTTTTAAATTTCAATTTTCTCTTAAGAACCACTTAATCATATCATTACATCTTGCTTTTTAAACATTAACTAATATTTAGAAACAAGTTTCAATTTAAAATTTCATGTAAAACAACTTTTATTAAGTTTTTACGCTTAAATACTATGAAATTACATATGACATCGTTTAATCATTCTTGCTTATATTACCTTTAGAAAACCTCACGAGATAATGACCTATCTCTCACAAACATGCATCTTGACATAGCACGTTTCTCTTGAACAACAATTTTGTAGCAAATACGACTTTTACATCAAAATACCATAAACTATTAAAAAATTGTATTCTTTAAATTGTGTTATTTAAATTCCTTGCAATTATACCTCTACAACCCATTTTGGGGAATCCGATTTGGTTGGTGCAGGTTATCGCACATCTATAGGACTAATAGGGTGAGATGCAGACCTCCTCATGGAGCATACGATCTCGATGGAATTTTTAATGCAATTTTTAAGAAAAACATGATTTTCTATTTAATAAATAAATTTTATTTTTAATAATTAGATATAAATATTATCAAACCGTCTATTTTAAATATATAATAAATTTCATGTTTTTCTAAACAAAAGAAAAGAATTAAAAGTTCATGAAAATACAATCAAGAATCCATATAAGTCAACATTACACTAAAATACCATGTATTATTCAAGTTAGGTATTTATTCACTAGAATACCTCTTATAAAAATTACATCCATAAAAATTCTAAATACGATAAATAAATACTTGAGGTTTATTTTGAAAGTATACTAAAAATATTTTTCATAAAACCCCCCTCAAGTTGTATTAATTTACATTAAGGACCCTAGTAAATCTGGGTTTAAGCGAAACCAATTCTCTTGAGCCTAGGGAGCCGGAGAAAGTGGGTGCTTGCCTATTTAAGGTAGAAAACTAAAATAGGGTTATCAATGGTAACTGGCTTGGAAAAAGCCATAAATAATGCTGTCCATGTGCAGCATTTACCGATAACTCCTAAACTTAATTGAAGACCCAAATCTGTTTAAGTGTCTGACTCAATCTGAGTCTCAGTCTAATCTGAATACAATCCAAATATGAATCCAACTATAACTCCAATTCAACCTGAATCCAATATATCAAACATGAACATGAATACCTAACAATACATGCAACATGTCTTGACTTGACCAAACCCTGGATATATCTTGAACTTGACTATATGACTATCCGTTTATATCCTGATCCGTTTACATGAACAATTTATACCATGGTCTTGGAAAGTCTTATAACTACAAACAATACAGTATACATTACGGGGTTTCAAAGGGGAGACTGGTATAGAATGTGTTAAAAGTGGCACGAGATGGTTACTAAAAGACGTAAATAAACATCCATTGTCGTTGTTCCATGGGTATTGACGGAGCTTTGTACTACGGGTTACCTTAGTCCACGGGGAAAGTTGGACTCTTCTCGTATACACTGATATATTCTGTACCAAGCTACAAACAACTACGTTGGTATGACAAACATATAAGTTAAGTATTCTATTCTCTTACCTGTCTATTTCTATTCTATCTCTTGGGACTTACCGAGCGCTAGTTCGCTGACGAAATTCCTATTCCTTCTTTCTTTAGAATGTTGTCAGGAGGACCCGACTCTCAAGAGATCGAGCCCAGTCAGGACGATTTGGAGCAGTTCACTGAAGATACAGAGTTCTAGATCTACTTGTACTTACTCTACTTTCAGTTCATATGTCATTGTTTAGGCATCGTTTTCCATTATTGTATTTTACTTTCCAGCTGTACATAAATAATGAATATAAATAAAAGATTTTGTTTCATTACATCTCTTGTTATTATTTTGCTTTACTTTTATATTACTTTTTTTTACGCTTAACGTGTTTATTTCTGAGTAAATATGTCGCGGCCTCACCATGTCCTCTTCCCCGTACATCGGGAAGCGGGGCGTCACAGTGTAGATTGATGAAGTAGGAATTTTGCTCACTCTAAATATTTTTCTCTTTTCTTTTTCTAACCTCAATAAAATCCTAGAGAGGAAGTGAGGAAGAAGATGAGGATAAACATGGGTATGTGAGTGAATGAATGAGAGAATGAACCATTGAGCTAGAGATAAGAATGTGATGAATAAATATCTAAGAGTAAAACAAAAATCAAGAGATGAGTCATGGCTTCTCAATACTTCTCCAAGCATCCAAAGCCAAGACTCATTTCTACCAATTTCTATTTTCCTTAAAAAATAAATCACCCTTAATAATCCTTAGCTCTAGTGTGAGTCTCATACACCCATGTTCGATGTATCATCAACCATGATACAATTCTATTGTATACACACACACACAATTATATATGTAACAACCTTAAACTTTCTGTACAATTTTTTTTTCAAAAATACAGAAAGGGGTAGTTGAGCCTGAGCATAAGTTATAAGTTTGTTTTATTTTAGAACAGCAAGAAGGAGCTTGTAGCTCATTGGTAAGACCTTCCACTGCTGAACCAGAGCACCAGAGATCAAATCCCATCAGCCACATTATCTTTTTAATTTGATTTCTTTTAATCTTTTTAGAAGCCCAAGATTCTACACGTGCACAACCCGTAAAACCAAGAGTCACACATAAAACAAACGAGTCCACTGCAGTAGGCCAAGCGACAGGAGACACGTGGCGTGGAGACGTGGACCGACTCGGCCGACTCGGGCTGGCGACTCGGCCGACTCGGGCTGGCGACTCAGCCGAATCGGCCGGCGGCGCCGGTTCTGGTGAGTTGAAACCCCGATTTTCTTGACACCTCTGCAACCTTTGGCTTACCCCATAACCCCTGTATTATTTAAATTCCCTGCACATTTACATAGCAAATTAAAATCCCATTTAATCCATTTTTTAATACAAAATTTTAATACACCCTTCATTACCCTAAACCCTAATTTTTCTATAAATACCACACCTTAAATAACCCCCTCACTCTCAAATCTCTGCCCTAACTCTCAAAAAAATTCTCTAGAATTTTTGTGTGCAAGTGGAGTTAGCAAAGGGCGTAGCTCTGGCGAACTTCCGACGACGATCTGAGAAGTTTCCGGCGACGAAAAGATGCATCGGTGCTTCTCCAATTTTCCTCTTCCTCCTCTCTAAGGAGAAAGCCTGTAAGTCCCCCTTCTCTCTCTCTTTCACTAGTCTCAAATTCTTAACTCTTAAAATGTGTCGGAAGCGGAGTTATCCGGCTTCCGATTATCTTTTCTCTTAAAATACAAAATTTTCTTAGTAAAAAACCTACAAATATTGATATATATTGTTTAATACTCATTAACTAAGACAATAGAACAAGTTTGATATTAAAATGATAACTATAGCCAATTTTATTTCAATTTTACATTAAAATACCTTTATATTTCATATCGACATATTTATACCTTTTAACCATGCTAGCTTTAGAAAACTCATGAGGTAATGACCTACCTCCTCACAACACTCATATATAACATAGCACGATGATATTTGGGAACATAGTTTTGGGGAAAATACGATTTTACACATAACTACTCCCGACTTATAAAAAACATTTTTCTATAAGATGTGTATTTTTAACAAATCTTTGCAATGTGCCGCTACAACTCATTTCGGGGGACCCATTCGGGATGGTGCGGATTATCGCACATTCTCGGGCTTAGTAGTGTGAAATGCAGACCTCCGCAAGGAGCATACGGCATCGAAAGATTTAAAATACAATTTTCTTTAGAAAATGTAATTTCTATTATAAATAAAACTTATATTTTTAATAAATAAATATATATGTAATTAATATCAAAATATCTATTTTTAATATTTATAAAAATCCACATTTCCAAAATTCAGGAAAAACATTCCATTTACAAGAAAATACCATACAAATTCCAATGTTACAAATAAATACCATATATTATGAAATTAGGTTTTATTCACTAGAAATGTCATATTGATAAAATATACATCCATGAAAACTCTAAAGACGATAATAAAATACTTGAGATATATTTTGAAAATTATACAAAATTATTTTTACATAAAACCCTTCAATTTATACTAAATTACAATAAGGACTCTAATAAACATAGGTTTAAGCGGGACCAGTTTCTTGAGCCTCAGGGAGCCGGAGATATGAGTGCTTGCCTATTTAAAGTAGACAACTTAACAAACGGTGTTATCAACACGATAATCGTCTTTGAAAAAGACATAAATCCTGCCGTCCATGTGCAGCGGTTACCGATAACACCAAAACCTAATTCAGGACTTCAATTTCTTTT
Organism: Agapanthus africanus; assembly: GCA_030015575.1. Taxonomy (NCBI): domain Eukaryota; kingdom Viridiplantae; phylum Streptophyta; class Magnoliopsida; order Asparagales; family Amaryllidaceae; genus Agapanthus; species Agapanthus africanus. The sequence goes on along the minus strand of JASDDO010000016.1, from coordinate 589,523,828 downwards.
CTAATTGTCTGATTCAGACTGAGTCTCATTATAATCAATCTGATTTGAATGAGATTCAATTATATATATAACAATTCAATATGAATCCATGAATCCATAAAATCAATCTATTCAATCTATTCAATCAATATCGATCGAACCGAACCATAGATATACATCCATCTACATGATTCTCCAGTTACATCCATTTACTAATATCATGGTTCCGGCAAGTCATTCATCTATACAATCTTTAATATAAGACAATACAGTTTACAATTCAATTTACAATTCAATACAATCAAGACATCACGGGGTTTATAAGGGGTAGATTGGTACGGAAGGTGTTAGAAGTGGTACAAGACAGCAACCATAAAGCCACCTAACCTGAATTCAATTTCCGTTGTACCGTGGCTAAACGGTTCCTTGTACTCCGTATACCGTAGTCTCTGGTCTAGTGAGACTCCTCTCGTATATACTGGCCTCTTCTGTACCAAGCTACAAACAACAGCGTTAACACTAAATACAACATTATAACAATATACTCTATATTATGTTTATTCCATTCTTGTCTATTTATGGGACTTACCGAGCGATTTATTCGCCGACGACATTCTCTTTTTTTCTTCTTTGGAATGTCGTCAGGTGATTCGGACTCTCTGGAGATCGAGCCCACCGGTGAGGATTTGGACCAGCTAGCTTTTGACCCAGAGCTCTAGTTACTTGTACATTTCATTTCGGTACATTCCATTTTTGTTATGCCATTGTTTAGGCATTGCTTTTCATTCCATATATTTACTTTTCAGATGTATTGTAAAAAGAATGTTAATAAATAAAGTTGATGTTCAATTATATCTTTTGTCTTTGTCTCTTGTGTATATTACTTATATTGCTTAAATACGCTTAGCGTGTTTATTTCAGAGTAAATATGTAGCGGTCTCGTCGCGTCCTCTGCCTATATACTGGGAAGCGGGGCGTGACAGGTTTTGTTGGTGGCCTATGCAGGTCAGAGCTGTATGGAACCCTACCATGCAGTTCAGTTATGCGTGGAAAACCTAAGCAATATAACACAAGAACCAGCAACTAAAAACATTCTTTACAATTCATATTCCTTGAATCTTATCACTTCATATACTTTGAATCTATCCTGACCTAAATTTTTCTTTCAGGGTTATGGAATCCCTAAACAACACTAGCACCAACCACAACAACACTCCACCACCCTTACCAATTACACCTGCCGTCACTGCTCCAATCAACGAGCAGACGGTACTATTTGAGGTTATCCGCAACCTCCTGGAAGGCTTGTAGCAGCAGACTGCTATATTATTGAACCGTCCAGAAACGGAGGCAACCGATGTGAGTGCTTTGCCACCCAGATGGCAGGAGGAGCCAACCATATACAACCTTCTGAACCCAAAAGACAGAAAGAAACAATTAACTGATCAAGTCCAAGTTTTTGTTTCTACTGCAAGAGAGCTAGACACTTGTGGAAGGACTGTAGGCGCACAAAAGGCCTGTGCCCAATTTATGGCGCATCCAACCACGGAATTGGAAACTGTCCTTATAGACACAACCCAACTCACACACCCACCAACTACCCACAGCGGCCAGCTGTCCAAGCTCCTGCATCTTGTCTTGCACTACCTGCTCCATCACCTGCACCGCCTACTCGCCAATTCCAGCAGACACTGAGGAACATGCCTCGAAGACAGAGGAATGTGCCTCCAGTTAGGAAGAATGTACCACGGCGTCAGGCTTTCCTTTTAGCGGCCGAAAAAGCAGAGGCCATAGACCAAGGTAAACCTGATAATTTCCTCAACTCTTTTCAAATCTTTCGCATTCCTTCATTCCTTCACATATTTTTCATACACTACCAATAGTTCTATCACCAAACTTTCCTTGAATCCGTTACACTTTCTTTTTACAAATTTCGAGGACGAAATTTTTTTAAGGAGGGTAAAATGTAACAACCCTAAACTTTCTGTACAATTTTTTTTTCAAAAATATAGAAATGGGTAGTTGAGCCTGAGCACAAGTTATAAGTTTGTTTTGCTTTAGAACAGCAAGAAAGAGCTTGTAGCTCATTGGTAAGACCTTACACTGCTGAACCAAAGCACCAGAGTTCAAATCACATCAGCCACATTATCTTTTTAGTTTGATTTCTTTTAATCTTTTTAGAAGCCCAAGAGTCTACACGTGCACAACCCGTAAAACCAAGAGTCACACATAAAACAAACGAGTCCACTGTAGTAGGCCAAGCGACAGGGGACACGTGGCGTGGAGACGCGGCCCAACTCGGCCGACTCGGGCCGGCGACTCGGCCGAATCGGCCGGCGCCGCCGATTCTGGTGAGTTGAAACCCCGATTTTCTTGACTCCTCTGCAACCTTTGGCCTACCTCATAACCCCTATATTATTTAAATTCCCTGCACATTTACAGAGCAAATTAAAACCCCATTTAATCCATTTTTTAATACACCCCTTCATTACCCTAAACTCTATTTTTTCCTATAAATACCACACCTCAAATCAACCCCCTCGCTCTCAAATCTCTGCCCTAACTCTCAAGAAAATTCCCTAGACTTTTTGTGTGCAAGTGGAGTTAGCAAAAGGCGAAGCTCCGGAGAACTTCCGACGACGATCCGAGGAGTTTCCGGAGAAGAAACGACGCACCAGTGCTTCCCCAATTTTCCTCTTCCTCCTCTCTAGTTCTAAAGCCTGTAAGTCCCCCTTCTCTCTCTCTTTCACTAATCTCAAATTCTTAACTCTTAAAATGTGTCGGAAGCGGAGTTATCCGGCTTTCGATTATCTTTTCTTTTAAAAATACAACATTTCTTAATAAAAAACCTATAACTTTTGATATATATTGTTTAATACTCATTAACTAAGATAATAGAACAAATTTGACATTAAAATGATAACCATAGCCAATTTTATTTCAATTTTACATTAAAATACCTTTATCTTTCATATCGACATATTTATACCTTTTAACCATACTAGCTTTGGAAACTCACAAGGTAATGACCTATCTCCTCACAACACTCATATGTAATATAACACGATGATATTTGGGAACATAGTTTTGGGAAAAATATGATTTTACACACAACTACCTCCGATTTAACAAACGGTTTATCGCACATCCCATTTCGGGCAACCCGTTCGGGATGGTGCGGATTATCGCACATCCTCGGAATTAGTAGTGTGAGATGCAGACCTCCGCAAGGAGCATACGGTCTCGAAAGATTTAAAATACAATTTTCTTTAGAAAATGTGATTTCTATTATAAATAAAACTTATATTTTTAATAAATAAATATATATGTAATTAATATCATAATATCTATTTTTAATATTTATAAAAATCTACATTTCCAAAATTCAAGAAAAACATTCCATTTACAAGAAAATACCATATAAATTCCAATATTACAAATAAATACCATATATTATGAAATTAGGTTTTATTCACTAGAATTGACATATTGATAAAATATACATCCATGAAAACTCTAAAGACGATAATAAAATACTTGAGGTGTATTTTGAAAATTATACAAAATTATTTTTACATAAACCCCCCTCAATTTATACTAAATTACAATAAGGACCCTAGTAAACATATGTTTAAGCGGGACCGGTCTCTTGAGCCTCAGGGAGCCGGAGATATGGGTGCTTGCCTATTTAAGGTAGACAACTTAACAAACGGTGTTATCAACACGGTAATCGTCTTTAAAAAAGACACAAATCCTACCGTCCATGTGCAGCGGTTACCGATAACACCAAAACCTAATTCAGGACTTCAATTTCTTTTCTAATTGTTTGACTCTGACCGAGTCTCATTATAATCAATCCGACTTGAATGAGATTCAAGTATATATATAACAATTCAATATGAATCCATGAATCCATGAATTCATATAATCAATCTGTTCAATCTATTCAATCAATATTGACTGAACCGAACCATAGATATACATCCATCTACATAATTCTCCAGTTACATATATTTACCGATATCATGGTTCCGGAAAGTCTTCCATCTATACAATCTATAATATAAGACAATACAGTTTACAATTCAATTTATAATTCAATACAATCAATACATCACGGGGTTTATAAGGGGTCGATTGGTACGGAAGGTGTTAGAAGTGGCACGAGACAGTAACCATAAAGACACCTAATCTGAATTCAATTGCCGTTGTACCGTGGATTGTGGACTAGGAACAGTTTATAATTCAATTTACTCCCTCGACAAGGAACTGTTAAAGGATGTGCTTGTGGACTACACAAACCTTACTAATATGATCTGCATCATAGTCCTGGTAGTCAAGCCTACATCGTAAGGGTTTTATCAACATGTAACAGAGAGACAGTATAATAATACAAGTGTACATGTTAAGATAAAGAGCAACCAGATAGCATACTATCATATCGAGCAAGAAAGTCCTCTATATATATATCCAAGCATCTCCTATATCATACAATAATGGCCTCTACGGTATACATATTCCTAACAGCACGGTTCTGCAAAAGTATATTGACGCGCTGGAAGAATATAATCAGAAAGCGTGAACACCAGTCACACTTGAAAAGTTCATTCGGCATATTCTCGAGAACAAGGACAGTGATTATGATGAGGAAAACAACTCATCAGAGGAAGCAGAAGAACGGGTGGAGAGCTGCCATATGGTCTCCCATTCATCCATATATGATGAAGAAGCTCCACAAGTGTCAAAAAGCGACACAGATGAGCCGGGGTGGAATCGGCGCCAAATATCCTAAAACTGCCAAAAGAAGTTCTAATTAAAAGGCTGCTAAAAGAAGCTTTTCAAAAAAGCAAAGATGATCAAAGGCGCTAGATGGCCGTATTTGAAAAGTGCAGGCAACAACGTCTAAACAAAGAAGCTACGACAGGGATGAGTTATGAAGCTCTCCGACCGGACCGAATCAGGCCTGCAAAGCATAAGAATCGGACTAAAGCTGAGAATGTAACAACCCGGAACTTTATGTTCAAAATTTTTCCAAAATACAGAAGGAATACCTCAGCCTGAGCACAAGTTATAAATTTGATTTGTTTTTGAACTGCAAGAAAGCACTTGTAGCTCATTGGTAAAACCTTGCACTGCTGTGACGTAACCCCTGTGATTGAATCCCCCCAGCCACATATATTTTTAATTGATTTTTTCTTTTAATCTTTTAGAAGCTCAAAGGTTTTCACGTGCACAATACGTAAAATGAAAAGTCACAACAAAAACAAACATGTGCAAAATATTGTATACATTGAACATGACACGTGGCAAGAATCTAGACCCAACCCACCCAAATTGGACCGGTGAGATCATGATTTAGGCCAGCACCATCGGTCCAAACCGTACCAAATGCTCCCAAAATTTAACCCTAGCACCTCTTGGCCTACCCCTTTACCCCCATGTTGTTTGATTTCTCTGCATTTATCCAGAGAATGATAAATCCCTTCTTTAATCCATTTTTAATACACATTTTAATTCTATTCTTCATTACCCTCAAACCCTACTTTTCCGTATAAATACCACACTCTATTTCACCTCTCCTCACTCAGAATTTCATTACAAAAACTCTAAAAAATTCTCAAGTCTCTAGTTATGCAAGTGGAGTTAGCGAAGGGTGAAGTTCCGACGAAGTTCTGAGAATATTCCCGCGACGTAACGACGCCCTGATGCTTCCCTAGTCTTCCCCTACCTTCTTTCTCAATAGCCAGTAAGTCCCCTCTCCCCCTCTCTTCTCCTATTATAAAAAAGTTTCATTTCTAAAATCCGACGGAAGCGGAGTTCATCCGACTTCCGATTCGGTTTTTCTTTAAAATTCTATTTTTCTTAATCAACAAAATACCACACTCTCACATAATTTTTAACAAACATTTTAAACCAAGTTTCATCTCAAAATAATCTTTTATGCAACTTTTATTGTATTTTTACGGTAGAATATCACATACTTTACATTTCGCCATAATTAACATAAAACTTGTATTACCTTTAGATAACTCACGAGGTAATGACCTACCTCATCACAACACACATCTTTGACATAGAACGATGAAAGTTTGGGACATTAGTTATGTTATAATACGACATTACAAATAAATACCATCAAACTTGCAAAACCATTTCTTTAAAAAGTGTATTAATCAATTCCTTGTAATTACTCCTCTACAATCCATTTTGGGGACCCCGATCGGGATGGTGCTAGTTATCGCACGTCCACGGGCCTAGTAGAGCGAGATGCAGATCTCCGCAAGGAGCATTCGAGCTCGATGGAAATTTAATGCATTTTTCTTTAGAAAATGAGATTTCTACAAAAATAAATAAAATTTATTTTCATTAAATATATATTACTATTATCAAAATATCTATTTAATTATATTATATAAATATTCTAAGTTTTCTATATCAAAGGAATCGCCATTACAGGAAAATACCATTACAGTTCAATGCAAAATACCGATATTTCAATATAATATGAAAAGTAGGTTCTACTCACTAGAAATTTCACTTTTGTAAAATATATATTTATGAAAACTCTAAAGACGATAATTAAATACTTGAGGCATATTTTGAAAACTATATCAAAATTATTTTTACATAAACCCCCTCAAGTTATACTAAATTATAATAAGGACCATAGTAAATATAGGTTTAAGCGGGACCAATTCTGTTGAGCCTCAGGATGCCGGAGAATGTGGGTGCTTGTCTATCTAAGGTAGACAATCTAACAAACGGTGTTATCAATAAGGTAATTGTCTTGGAAAAAGACGCAAATCCCGTCGTCCATGTGCAGCAGTTACTGATAACATCAAAACTAATTCAGGATTTCAATTTCTTTTCAAAGTGTCTGACTCAGACTGAGTATTAATCTAATCAATCTGACTTGAATATGATTCAAGTATAAACTACAATACAACATGAATCTATGATTCCGTCTATTCAATCCATATCAATCTATATTGACCGAACCGAACCATGGATATACTCTGTTTACATGACTATCCATTTACATCCATTCCGTTTACTGATATCATAATTTCAACAAGTCTTCCATTTACTACAAGAAAATACAATACAATCAGTACAATCAATTCAATCAATATAATAAGACATTATGGGGTTTATAAAGGGGTAGACTAGTACGAAACATGTTAAAGGTGGCATGAGGTGGTCACTTAAGACGTAATTACATCCATGCCATTATTCCGTGGTATTTTCGATTGAGCCTTGTACTACGGGTTACCAAAGTCCACGGTGTAAGTTGGACTCCTCTCGTATACACTGGCATATTCTGTACCAAGCTACAGAAAACTGCGTTAACATTATAATTAAAAATTACTAGTTATACTCTTTTCTGTCTATTCTATTTCTTCCTTTCTTTAAGACTTACCGAGCGATTGTTCACTAACGACATTCCTGTTTTTCTTCTTCTTTGGAATGTTGTCAGGAGGACCCGACTCTGAGGAGTTCGAGACCATCCAGGAGCCCTTGAAGCAGTTCATATAAGACCCTGAGCATTGACCTTACTTGTATATACTTTTCATTTCAGTTATGCCATTGTTTAGGCATTGCTTTCTGTTCCTGTATTTACATTTTCAGTTGTACTTGTAAAAGAATTTTTAAAGTTGCTGTTCATTTATATTCATGTCTCCAGTGTACATTTTACTTTATATTGCTTAGATATGCTTAGCGTGTTTACTTCTGATTAAATACGTCGCGTGGCTCGTCGCGTCTCCTTACCCGTACACTGAGAAGAAGGGCGTGACGGGTTTTGTTGGCGGCCTATGCAGGTCTACTCAGAATGGACATGCAGGTCATTTCTTCATGGACATGCGAGTCAATTCTGAATGAAATCCTAAGCAACATAACACAAGAATCAGCAACTAAAAGCATTCTTTATATATTCCTCGAATCTTATAATTTCATATACTTTGAATATGTCCTAACTCTATTTTCCTTTCAAGATTATAGATTCCACAAACCACACCAGTACCAACTTCAACAACACACCACCACCTCTACCTTACACCTACCGTCGCTGCTCTGATCAATGAGAATACGGTACTAGTTGAGGCAATCCGCAGCCTCCTGGAGGGACAGCAGTAGCAGACTGCTATTCTGATGAACCACCCAGAAGCGGAAGCACCCGGAGTGAAACAATTCTGGGCATTGCACCCAAAGCTGTTTTCGGGAAAAGAGAGCCCTCTGAAAGCTGAGAAATGGGATCAAAGTATTGAGGATGATCTGGCGGCAGCACAAGTGCCAGAGATAGCTTGGGTTTGAGTTGCAAAGCTGCAACTCACTGACAATACATGAGTTTGGTGGAAGGCGGAAGAAAGCCGTCTTGAGCAACCTATCGAATGGAAGACTTCTCGCGACATGTTCGATACGAAATACTTCCCAGAGACTGCCCAATTTGACATGGAGCAGCAATTTATCCATCTACAACAGGGTTCGATGTGGACCAAGTCCGTAGATGAGTATGACACTGAGTTTACCATGCTCAGCAGGTAAGATATGTCTCAATGTTCGATTTTATATCACATACTATATAGCTAACACAAGACCGTAACAGGTTTGCAGCCCATCTAATACCGACTGATGAGATCGGGGCTAGAAGATTTCAGCAGGGGTTGGACCAGGAAATCCAAGCTGCCTTAGCTACAGGGGATTTTCCAACCCATGATTTGGCTTTGAAGGCTGCCCGAAGATACGAGGCAGTAGTGAAAAGGAAGGGTAGACCTCAATCCGCCGGAGTGAAGCGCCCTGCCACTCAGATGGCAGGAGGAGCCTCTTCAAGACCAACTGTTGAACCCAGAAGATCGGAAGAAACCAATAACCAGCCAAGTCCAGATTTTTTCTTCTACTACAAAAAGGATGGACACTTGTGGAAGGAATGTAGGCGCACAAAAGGCCTGTGCTTAGTTTGTGGCGCATCCAATCATGGAATTGGAACATTTCTTTAGAGACGCAACTCAGTTTCAACTCACAATACTTATCCGCAGCGGCCAACTATCTAGGTTCCTGCACCCCGTCTTGCACTCCCAGCTCCACCTCCTGCACAGCCTAATTTCTAATTCTAACATGCACAGAGGAACATGCCTCGAGGGCAGAGAAACATGCCCCACGGACAGAGAAATGTGCCTCCAGCTATGAGGAATGTCCCTCGGCGTCATGCTTTCACATTAGCAACCGTAGAAGCCAAGAATGTAGACCAAGGTAACACTGGTAATTCCTTTCAATCTTTTCAAACCCTTGTATTATCTTGTTACTTTTCATGCAATACCAGTATTTCTTTCACAATCACGATCATCAAATTGTTTTGAATCTGTTACACTTTCCTTTTACAAATTTCGAGAAATTTTTTTTTATAAGGAGGGTAGAATGTAACAATCCTAAACTTTCTGTACAAATTTTTTCCAAAATACAAAAGGGATACCTAAGCCTGAGTACAAGTTATAAATTTGATTTGTTTTTGAACATCAAGAAAGCACTTGTAGCTTATTGGTAAAACCTTGCACTGCTGTGACGTGGCCTCTGTGATCGAATCCCCCCAGCCACATATATTTTTAATTGATTTTGTCTTTTAATCTTTTAGAAACTCAAAGGTTTGCACGTATACAACACGTAAAATGAAAACTCACAACAAAAACAAACATGTGCAAAATGTTGTATACACTGAATATGACTCGTGGCAAGAATCCAGACCCAACCCACCCAAATTGGACCGGTGAGATCGTGATTTAGGCCGGCACCATCGGTCCAAACCGTACCAAATGCTCCTAAAATTTAACTCTAGCATCCCTTGGCCTACCTCATTACCTCTATATTGTTTGATTTCTCTGCGTCTATCCAGAGAATGATAAATCCCCTCTTTAATCCATTTTTAATGCACATTATAATTCTATTCTTCATTACCCTAAAGCCCTAATTTTCCCTATAAATACCACACTCCATTTCACCTCTCCTCACTTAGAATTTCATTATAAAAACTCCCAAAAATTCTCAAGTCTCTAGTTGTGCAAGTGGAGTTAGCGAAGGGCGAAGTTCCGGCGAAGTTCCGAGGATATTCCAGCGATGAAACGACGTCCCGACACTTCCCTAGTCTTCCTCTACCACTCTTCTTTCTCAATAGCCAGTAATTCCCCTCTCCCCTTCTCTTCTCCTATTATAAAAAAGTTTCATTTCTAAAACCTAACGAAAGCGGAATTAATCCGAATTCCGATTTGGTTTTTCTTTAAAATTCTATTTTTTCTTAATAAAAAAAAGAACATACTCTCACATAATGTTTAACAAACATTAACAAACACTTTAAACTAAGTTTCATCTCAAAATAATCTTTTATGCAACTTTTATTGTATTTTTACGGTAAAATACCACATATTTTACATTTCGCCATAATTCACATAAAACTTGTATTACTTTTAGATGACTTATGAGGTAATGACCTAGATCATCACAACACACATCCTTGACATAGCACGATGAAAGTTTGGGACATTAGTTATGGGATAATACGACATTACAAATAACTACCATCAAACTTGCAAAACAATTTCTTTAAAAAGTGTATTAATCAATTCCTTGCAATTACGCCTCTACAACCCATTTTGGGGACCCCGATCGGGATGGTGTGGATTATCGCATATTCTTGGGCATAGTAGAGCGAGATGCAGACCTCCGCAAGGAGCATTCGATCTCGATGGAAATTTAATGCATTTTTCTTTAGAAAATGAGATTTCTACAAAAATAAATAAAATTTATTTTCATTATATATATATAAATATTATCAAAATATCTATTTTAATTATATTATATAAATATTCCAAGTTTTCTAAATCAAAGGAATCACCATTGCAGGAAAATACCATTACAGTTCAATACAAAATACCGATATTTCAATATAATACTATATAATATGAAAACTAGGTCCTACTCACTAGAAATTTCACTTTTATAAAATATACATCTATTAAAACCATAAAGATAATAATTAAATGCTTGAGGTGTATTTTGAAAATTATATCAAAATTATTTTTACATAAAACCCCCTCAAGTTATACTAAATTACAATAAGGACCCTAGTAAATATAGGTTTAAGCGGGACCAATTCTCTTGAGCCTCAGGGAGCCGGAGAATGTGGTTGCTTGCCTATCTAAGGTAGACAATCTAACAAACGGTGTTATTAATACGGTAATTGTCTTAGAAAAAGATATAACTCCTGTCGTCCATGTGCAGCAGTTACCGATAATATCAAAACTAATTCAGGATTTCAATTTCTTTTCAAAGTGTCTGACTTAGACCGAGTCTCAATCTAATCAATCTGACTTGAATATGATTCAAGTATAAACTACAATACAACATAAATCCATGAATCCGTCTATTCAATCTATATCAATCTATATTGAATGAACCGAACCATGGATATACTCTGTTTACATGACTATCCATTTACATCCATTCCGTTTACTGATATCATGGTTTCGGCAAGTCTTCCATTTACTATAAGACAATACAATACAACCAGTACAATCAATTCAATCAATATAATAAGACACTACAGGGTTTATAAAGGGGTAGACTGGTACGGAACATGTTAAAGGTGGCACGAGGTAGTCACTTAAGACATAATTACATTCATGCCGTTGTTCCGTGGTATTTTTGACAGAGCCTTGTACTACGGGTTACCAAAGTCCACGGTGTAACTTGGACTCCTCTCGTATACACATGCATATTCTGTACCAAGCTACAAACAACTGCGTTAACATTATAATTAAACATTACTAGTTATACTCTTTTCTGTCCATTTTACTTCTTCCTTTCTTTAAGACTTACCGAGCGATTGTTCGCTAACGACATTCCTATTTCTCTTCTTCTTTGGAATGTTGTCAGCATGACGTGACTCTGAGGAGTTCGAGACCAACCTGGAGCCCTTGGAGCAGTTCACAGAAGACCATGAGCATTGACCTTACTTGTATATACTTTTCATTTTAGTTATGCTATTGTTTAGGCATTGCATTCTATTCCTGTATTTACATATTCAGTTGTACTTATAAGAGAATTGTTAAATAAATAAAAGTTGTTGTTCATTTATATTCATGTCTCTTGTGTACATTTTACTTTATATTTCTTAGATACGCTTAGCGTGTTTACTTCTGAGTAAATACGCCGCGTGGCCCGTCGCGTCTCCTTACCTGTACACTGGGAAGCGGGGCATGATGGAGAAGCGGTTTTCCAATGTCCTATCAATGGGGATGAAGCTACCGCCTCTCATGATGTATACTCCTGAGGTTTTCTAATGGCCCGTCGCGTCTCCTCACCCATCCCATCGATGAATGCAACACCTTCATGAAATGGTGGAAATGATATGTTCCCTACAGAAGACATTTCAAGAAGGAAAAGCGTAAGGCTCACCCTCATTGATATGGGAGCAATGAGACTGCAGCGGACAAAGAAGTAACCGGCAAATGCCATATGGCCAATACCGGCCCAAAAGGATAAAGCTCTTGGATTCATATATTCGGGAGTGATTCCGAAGAAGAAATGCCCCTCAACCCTCTCTTCGAAAGCTCCACTTTAGAAAATGAAGAGGGAGAAAAGGATTGCGAGAACATTCAGCTGCGCAACTATATCTTGCCCGAGAAGAACCTTGGGCCCATAAACAAAGATCTGAATAAACAAGATAAAGGGAAAAAGGGAAAATGCCCAAGGAGATCGAGGTCCATAAAGAAGTCGCCAGAGAGCTCGCCGCAAAGGACCTACCTAAGAAAGCCAAGGTGGACTATAACATCCTTACACATTTGAGAAAGATACACTCATAGCTGAGCATATTGGATGCCCTACTCCTGTCCAAAGAGGCACGAGACTTCTTGATTAAGGCCTTAAAGGAACCTGATCAGTTTCAAGCTTTCCTCGTAGAAGAAAAAATAAAGGATGAACTCACAGAAGTCCACACCGCTGATATTACCTTCAGCGAGGAAGATCTCCTCCTTGGGACATACGAGCACAATCGACTGTTGTATATTACTGGATATTGCCACGACATCAGGATAGGAAAAATCCTTGACGACAATGGATCTTCTGTCAACCTTCTGAATTTGAAAGTATTGAAGGGGATATGTATGAGCGTTTAGCACCTTCCCGGGATAGGATCACCATCTCAGGGTTTGAATCGCAATTGTCACGAATGCTTGGGTCCGTAATATTAACGCTCCGCTTCGGAAAGATTTTCACTGACATCAAATTTCATGTCATTGACGCCAAAACATGTTACAATGCTCTACTCGGCAGGCCTTGGCTACACGAGTACAATGTCATCCCTTCTACACAATATTAGTGTATGAAGTATTTTAAGGATGGTCGTGAGTACACTATCATGCCAGAGCTCAACCTCTTTTCAGTAAATGAGGTGTGGAAGTATGAAGATGCAAAGTATTTTCAGCCGGATTTTGAAGATACCGAAAGAGGCCATAAACCGAAAAATAAAAAAAAGTTAATCGCCACCATCCCAGTCTTCGAAAGAGAAATTGAAGAAGACGAACAGATAGTGTATTTAGGACAACCTCAGAGGGACAACAATAAATCTGACTCGTCGACACCTATCCTAGTCTTTAGAAGCGACTCCGAAGACGAAACTAATGCGATGCTCTCCACTCGTGAATCTATAGCGTACAAGAGTTGGAAGCTTTCTACGTGCTTCCAAAGTATAGAGGTGAAAAGGCGATCCTCTTTTACAAGTCTAAGGAGACCAAGATAGAAAAAAAAATCTGGCATGGAGCCGATCTAAGTCTTGACAACTTCCAACCCATCTGCATGCCATTGTATTATTCAAAAGGATTAAAGGAGCTATTAAAACGTTAGGGTATACCTTTGGAACAAACTTTCTGACAAGCCCAATTCTATAAGAGGATTTAGGATGTGCCTGGGACTCAACGGAAGAAGCCCAATAGGAAGATGGATATAGCCGGTTAGGATATGTTCGATCTAAGAAGCATGAGTAAATCTACAGATGCCACGCCGTAAACAGCTCGAATTAAGAAGAAGATACTTCCAAAAGTCGCCATGTCGCCGAACGGGAGCAAAGTCTTTCTTAAAGAACTTCAAATCCATTACTCGAAGAGCAGATTGATAGGATAATAAGGAAAACTTGTCAAGCAAGCCAAGACAGCCAAAGCCGTGAAATGGCCATATATGAAAAATTCCAGGAAACGACATCTCAGCGAGCAATCAATGGAAGAAGTAGATCATGATACTCTTCATCCACAGCCCTCTTATACACTCATGTGAAGAAGGAAAATCCTGAAGCGGAGATAAATGTAAGACGATGATCGCAGGTGACATTCAAGGACAACAAGGAAAGTCCAAGATGCCTTTCAATCAAGAAAAGTTCGGTTGGAAACCGTCCCTCATAAAGAAGATGGGTCGGAGATATTCATTCCCTCGAGACAAGATGATGAAAATATTCAGCCTTGTTATGAAGCACCGGATGATCACACTTCCGGAGTCTCAGCACCCCAAGCAAGTAAATGAAGTCAACCATCTGGATTATTGCTCCTACCATTGAGTAAAGCTCGAAGACCGTTTCAAATTCAACAATTGGGTGGAAGACCAATATCAACAAGGCAGATTCACAATGTCCGATAGCTGGAGGATAAGCACGCCGTAAAAGTACGAGTTTAAGAAAATTTATGCCATTAGGTTGGGATCTGCTTGACTGAAGAAACGGAAGAGGAATCATACCTGCCACATGATAAGACTCTTAAAAGAGGGAGAGGACGAGAATATGATAGAAACTTCAATGCTTCACAAATGAAGACAATGGCGAGGAGATTTAGGAATTTCCTTCGGTACCAAAAGAGCTGGATGATGGAATCATATCACCGTTGACAACCTAAGGAAAATTGACTTGGAAACGGAGGACTGTCCGAGACCAACCTTTGTCAGTGAGCTGTTATCCAAAAAACAAGTAGCCACTTTAAAAGACGTGCTCATGGAGTAAAAAGATTGCTTCGCTTGGAATTACTCCGAGATGCCGGGTCTGAATCCAAACATAGCAGTATACAAGCTGGCCATATCTCCAGAGATAAAGCCGGTCAAGCAAGCGCCAAAAAGGATGCGGCTTGAACTCGAGACGAGTATCAACGCCGAAGTCAAGAAGCTTATAGACTCTGGCTTCATCCAGAAAGTCCAATATCCTGACTAGATTGCCAACATCGTTCCTGTGATGAAAAAGAACGGGACAGTTCGGATCTGCATAAACTTTCGGGACCTCAACAAGGCATGCCCAAAATATGACTTCCCAATACCAGTTACCGAAGTTATGATCGACAATACTTCCACCCATGAAGTTTTCTCTTTTATTGATGGATCTTCAAGATACAACCAGATAAAGATGGATCCCGAAGATCAAAAGCATACAGCTTTTTGCACTCCGTTAGGCGTATTTTTCTACAAGGCGATACCCTTCGGTTTGAAGAATGCCGGAGCGACCTACCCAAGGGCCATGACGAAGATATTTGATAACCTCATACACGAGATCGTTGAATGCTATATCGACGACCTCATGGACAAAAGCAAATCTCATGAAGAGCACTGGGAGCATTTAAAGATCGTGTTTGAGTGCCCCCGAAAATAATCTGAAGATGAACCCTATAAAGTGTGCGTTTGGAGTATCGTCAGGCAAATTCCTAAACTTCATCATCCGCCACCAGGGTATCGAAATCGATCTCTCAAAGATCATAGAAATTATGGAAATGCCCCCACCAAGAACCCTTCAACAACCATGGTCTCTCCAAGAAAAGCTTGCATATATCCGGCGGTTCATAGTCAACCTTTCCAGAAAATGTCGTCCAAATAGTCATCTGATGAAGAAGGGAACCCCATTCGGATGGGATCATAAATGCCAAAAAGCATTGGATGAGATCAAACAATACCTGCGAAATCCACCAATGTTGGCTGCTCTGGTTAAGGGAAAACCCATTATCATATATACGACTTTCCTTGATGGTTCTCTAGGTGCACTGTGGGCACAGGAGAACGACCAAGGAAAAAAAGAGCTTTCTATTATCTAAGTCGAGTTCTTCTGGGGGCAGAAAGCAACTACTCCCCCATCGAAAAGTACTGCCTGACGCTAATCTTCACGATAATAAAGCTCAAACACTACGCCCTGGCGCATGAAGTCCATTTCATATCAAAGGTGGATCACCTCAAGTATCTGATATCGAAGGCCATACTGACGGGAAGGCTCGCCAAATGGGCCCTCTTGCTGATGGAGTTTTCGATAGCATATCCCCCCTCAAAGCGGCAAAAGGACAAGCCACCGTCGCATTTCTCGCAAATCATCCGGTACAAGCCGATTCTCTCTTAAACTGTGAATTACCGGATGAATACGCATTTGACACAGCCGAAGAGGAGGAGGAAAAAATTATGTCCCGATGGGAGCTCTATTTCGATGGAGTATCTTCCATGAAGAAGCGAAAGAGAACTCGAAAAAAAAATGATAAAATTGAAAATGAAATTTTTTAAAGTTATAAAGGTTTTAAAAAAAAGAAGAAAATGGGTTCAAAAAGTTTCGAACTTCCCCATAATCAAAACTGGGGTGGGCCTTATTTTCGTAACCCCATAAGGAGGAATGCTGCGTTATGCTCTGTCTTTGATGGAACCAAGAACCAATAATGAAGCTGAATATGAAGTTTTGATAGCCGGTCTTGAGATCGCTATCGATATGGGAATCAAGGACCCCCTAATATATGGAGATTCTCTGCTGATTGTCAGCCAGGTAAATGGTGACTATAAAATATGCAAACCAGAACTAATAAGATATGGCAAAAGGGTGCGGCAGCTGTTGTGTCACAACCCGGAAACGTAATGCAACCGACACTTAAAGACTTGACGCAATATAAGTAGACAAAACCCAGAATCTAAAGCATAAGTAAAAGAATAACGACGTGAAGTTTTGGAAAAGGTTGTTTGAAATGTAAATAGAGTTTGGTTTGAAAATAAATTATCGTTAAACATTTCGGCAACATCTCCTTTGTAATTTTTGAAAGAAAGTCAGTATAATAATCAATATAAGAGCATCCCACACACGAGAGCTAAATCATCACCCACACGGCAAAAACAAAAACCACGCAATAATATACGACGCCTCAGGCGAAGAATATCACAAGAAATAAGCAGCACTAATAAGCATAACTGAAATAAGTCGGTTCCACACGAGCTCGATACCAAAAATAATACAATCTCTCAATCTCATCTCTATGTCAAAAATATATATGGTAGATGGAGCATACTAAATACAATGTACAAGTACAAAAAAGGCGGATATAAGAATACTCATAACCCACCTGAGCAAAAAGATCATGTCCCAAAGTAAAAGTATGCCACAAGCAGCGACTACTCCAAGCTGTCAGCCCTGCAAGAAACTGTAGTACAACGGGGGTGAGTTACCAGCTCACGAATAGTAAATAATATCCTAAGTGGCAATCACATGCATAGACGAATTAGCGAAATAGACGAATTAGCGAAAAATCCTAAGTGTAAAACAATAGTGATGTATAATAACATGAGTGTGATGTATATATAGCAAGTGCAACATAACAGATGTCAAAATAATAGAAAATGGAAGTATCATTAATAAAACCATCATAAACCCTGGGTCAATCATCGGTACTCGAAATCCAAATCTCAAAGGCGCCGTCTCTCGGATTGGCCCTCATATCTGTCCTATCATATAACTCCGGTCGGTATCCTCCGGATATCTGCCAAGTTTCAATACTATCACCGGTCGGCCTCGGCCTCGCTAGGCTCACCCGCCTTTCTAGACAGGCTTCTTGTTCATGGGTACCGTACCGGGTCCACCATATATCCGTAATCGGTTTCTTCCCCTGTCTCGATTCGTATAACCATACCATAAATACCAGAAAACTCATAGAGGACGTCAAATCATCATATCAAGAGAAAACCATAATTTTGAAAATGAATTCAAGTTTTATAAAATTATATCCGCGGTTTCTCAAGTCTCATAAAAACAAGAATCCAATGAAAACACCATCACATAAGAATATGGCAATAATGGAACAAATTAAAATGTCCAGAACAGTGGTATATTGCATGCAGATATATGATGAGCAGTGATCTAAAGTAATGGCAGGAATATAGTATGTTGCAAAATAACATGGAAAGTTCTATATGTGTACGTAGCATGGTAATTACTAATTATATGTACGGGTAATATATGAGTCAGTGTACGTGCAACATGTAAATTATTGTTAATGGTGCAAGTGTCCTAACAAGTGTTTGACAAATGTGAATACATGGAAATAGTAATCCAAACATACGAACATGAATGATGATGATTTAAAATTTGTTTCCTAAGAGTTTAGGTAAAATTCATATGATTCCCCCTGTAGATATTAAATCCACTCACAGGAATTACGGCTCGCTCTAGCCGGAATCCGTGATCGTTTTTCCCTTCCGCGCCGTCTAGGTCGTCTCCGCAACCGATTCTATCATTGAAATAGCAACTTAATCACATAAGAATATAAACTGATAATTATTTATAACGAACTAAACGTTCTTAGAAACTAAGACCATGTATGCTAAATCGTGTGCTAATTACGTAAGACTCCTCCGTAATCGCCGTTCAAATTTGTTTCCTTATGATAATTTGTTGCCTCCATTAATTTTTATTTATTTCCAAAAATTTAGACATAACATAACAAAGGTTGTGCTGTGGTAGTGATTAGACCAGCAGAATGCAATGATAGCAAGAAAATCACAAAATTTCGTACAGCAGTATTCTAATGTACATTATGTGAGCATTATCTTATTTTTATTTTATAATATGCATCTCAACTATATAATCTTAATTGTAGGCTAAATTAACAAACCAAAGAATCCACAGTCACTTTTAATATTGTAAGCTAGATATTTTAATTTCTTTTACTCAGACATATGTAGTCTAAGTAGACATATGGATTGGTCAAAAATGCTCTTTTAGTCGGACAAAGCAATGCGTTGAGACTAAATAATCTATTTGTTACATGTTGCACTCAAATTAACCTTTATATCATCATTCTTCTTGCAAACCCACCGTTGCCGGTCCCAAGTCCGGATGAGAAAGGGTGAGGGTTGTGGTAGGCTTGTGACAGCCAACGTAAAACTTTGTCACATTCTATGACATGAACCAAAATCAGAATATCGTTGGGGCGTCCCCTACTCAGCGACGCGCTACATCGGATCCCGGGTGTAGTGTTAAATGTGCAAGGGCTTGGTCGTCGTCCAGATACGGCGCGCTACATCGGACCCCGGGTGTAGTGACAAATAAGCAAGGGTCGTCGTCCAGAGACGGCGCGCTACATCGGACCCCGGGTGTAGTGACAAATAAGCAAGGGTCGTCGTCTACAGACGGCGCGCTACATCGGACCCCGGGTGTAGTGACAAATAAGCAAGGGTCGTCGTCCAGAGACGGCGCGCTACATCGGACCCCGGGTGTAGTGACAAATAAGCAAGGGTTTCATAGGATCCGTCTAGCTTCCTGGAATATAGGTTCCCTTACGGGTAGACTAATAGAATTAGTGGAGGTGATGATTAGGAGGAGAGTTGGTATTATGTGTTTGCAAGAAACTAAGTGGGTAGGTGAAAAGAGTAGAGTCATAGAGCCTTGGGGTTATAAGCTTTGGTATACGGGTAGAGATAAAAATCGTAATGGGGTAGGTATAATCATAGATAGACGGTTGCTTGAGGATGTAGTTGAGATTAGGAGAAAAGGTGATAGAATTTTACTGGTTAAGCTTATTCTAGGTGGAGAGATCTTTAATGTTATTAGTGCTTATGCACCACAGATAGGTCTTGATGACGCTAGTAAGCGTCTATTCTGGGAGGATTTAGACGAGGTGGTGCAAAGTATACCTAGTGGAGAGAAGTTATTTATTGGTGGTGATCTTAATGGACATGTAGGTACTAGTCGTAGTGGGTTTGATACTATCCATGGAGGTTTTGGTTTCGGACAAAGGAATGAAGTAGGTGACTCGATTCTAGATTTTGCTTTATCTTATGACTTGATCTTAGCAAACACCTGGTTTAGGAAAAGAGAGTCCCACCTTATCACTTTTAGGAGCGGATCAAATGTTAGTCAAATAGACTTTTTTCTGACGAGAAGAATAGATAGAGGTTCTTGTATCGACTGTAAGGTAGTGCCAGGTGAGAGTGTAACTACTCAACATAGACTTTTAGTTCTAGATTTTCGATTTAGAAGAGAACCTAGGAAGATTAGACGTAAGGTAGAGCCTAAAATTAAATGGTGGCGATTGAAAGAAGGTAATCAAAAGGCTTTTATAGATCGTGTAGTACAAGAAGCGGATTGGCAGTCGGAAGATGATCCAGACAAAACATGGAACAAAATGGCTAGTTGTATCAAGAAAGTAGCTAGAGATCTACTTGGTGAGTCGAGAGGTGGTGCTCCACCATCTAAGGACATATCATGGTGGAATGAAGATGTAAATGCTGCTATTAAAATTAAAAGAGATTCTTATAAAGATTTGAAGAAAAGTAGAGATGTGGAGAGATTTGAGAAGTACAAAATGGCTAAAAAGGAAGTTAAGAAAGCGGTTCGGGAAGCTAAATCTAAGGTCTACAAGGAGGTGTACGAGAAATTAGACACTAAAGAGGCTGCAAATGATATATACCGGATTGCTCGAATGCGGGAAAGGAAGACTAGAGACTTATGTGCGGTGAAGTGTGTCAAAAATGAAAATCAGAAGGTTTTAGTTCGAGATGAGGATATCAAGGAAAGATGGAGAGATTATTTTGACAAATTGTTCAATGAGAGCTTTACTAAGAATTTGGATGGACTTGTCATTCAATCTCAAGATATAAATCGTGATTTCATGCGTAAAATAAGACTTACTGAGGTTAAAGAAGCTTTGAACAGAATGGGTTTAAGAAAAGCGGTTGGTCCTGACGGGATTCCTATCGAGATTTGGAGATGCTTAGGAGAAATAGGCGTTAAATGGCTGACAGATCTGTTTAATAAGATTTGGCAGACAAAAAAGATGCCAAATGAATGGAGGAAAAGTATCCTTGTACCTATCTACAAGAATAAGGGTGACATTCAAAGTTGCTCAAACTACCGTGGAATAAAACTAATGTGTCACACCATGAAACTTTGGGAGAGAGTGATTGAACACAGGCTAAGGAAGGATATTAAGATAACAGAGAACCAATTTGGGTTCATGCCTGGACGATCGACGACAGAGGCGATTCATTTGCTTCGTCAACTTGTCGAGCGCTTTCGAGAGAGGAGAAGAGATTTGCATATGATATTTATTGATTTAGAAAAAGCGTACGACAAAGTACCTAGAGAGGTATTATGGGGGACAATGATGAAAAAGGGGGTCCCCGTCAAGTATATTGACATAATCAAGGATATGTACGACGGAGTAGTGACAAATGTCAGAACTTGCGGTGGCTTAACAAGTGATTTTCCGATTACTATTGGTTTACATCAAGGATCTGCATTAAGTCCTTTCCTGTTTACCATCGTGATGGATGAGCTTACTAGAACTATCCAAGATGAGGTCCCTTGGTGTATGCTATTCGCTGATGATATTGTTCTAGTAAATGAGACGAAAGCAGGGGTTAATGCCAAATTGGAATTATGGAGACAAACATTGGAATCTCGGGGATTCAGATTGAGCAGGTCCAAGACAGCATATATGCACTGCAAATTTAGTAGCCAGAGAAGTCAAAACCATATTGGTATAACATTGGAAGGGCAAGAGATATCACCGAGCGACCAGTTTAGATATCTAGGTTCCATCATCCAAAGGAATGGGGAGATCGATAGTGATGTTAATCAAAGGATCCAAGCTGGTTGGTTGAAATGGAGGAGTGCAACAGGGATTTTGTGTGATCGTAACTTTCCGTTAAAATTGAAAGGGAAGTTTTATCGGAGCGCTATTCGGCCTGCCTTATTATATGGTACAGAATGCTGGGCTCCTAAGAAGCATCATACACAGAAGATGCACGTAGCGGAGATGCGCATGCTTCGTTGGATGTGCGGTAACACTAGAAAAGACAAGGTGCGAAATGAGGATATTCGTGCAAAAGTTGGTGTGGCACCCGTGGAGGACAAGATGAGGGAAAACCGGCTTAGATGGTTTGGTCATGTGCGACGCAGACCTATGGAAGCACCGGTTCGACGAATAGATACTCTTGATATGGGTAATGGCAAAAGGGCAAAAGGGAGACCGAAGAAAACATGGATGGAGGTGATACGAAACGATATGGTTGCCAAAGGACTCAATGAAAGTATATTGTTCGATAGAAGTGAGTGGAGACAGAGGATTCATGTGCTGGACCCGGCGTGATTCTCATGTTGGTTCATGTAGCCTACCCCATATGCTTGGGATAAAAGGCTCAGTTGTTGTTGTATCATCATTCTTCTTGCCTTTCGAATATGGGCAAGGTGGGTGAGGCAATATTGGAGTCTACTATACCTACAGGCAACCCACTACCACCATCAAATGGAATGGAGTTACAGAGATCGTTGGCAAAATTCACTAGAACTCATATGTAATTATCAATTATTTTCAGATATATTATGAGAGTGTAATCTCAATATTTTAAAAGTTTTCAATCACTTGGTTGAATTATTTGTCATCACTAAAATATCTGCAAATAGACACTTGCACCATTACTCAATAAAGATCGGATTTTTATCTTAGAAGTGGGAAAAAGGGAGATTGATGATGCTCAATAACGGTAATTCCTTAGATCATGA
The DNA here is from genome assembly GCA_030015575.1 of Agapanthus africanus. Taxonomy (NCBI): domain Eukaryota; kingdom Viridiplantae; phylum Streptophyta; class Magnoliopsida; order Asparagales; family Amaryllidaceae; genus Agapanthus; species Agapanthus africanus. The sequence continues at coordinate 589,501,036 of JASDDO010000016.1, read as the reverse complement.
CACGTGGCGGATGATGTGTCACATGCATAAGCCAGTTAAGCCCCTGAGGGCCACAGAGGGAGAACCGGTATGCTACAGTGGGGCTTCCCTTAAACCCTGTCTCCGAGGCTGCACCCCACTCCTTACCCCCGAGTACCTCAACAGCAAAACCAACTGTCCCTTTGCTCTACTCCGAGCTATCACAGGCCCGAGCCTTCTCGGCTCTCTCGGATCGCCTCCGGGCTCGAGCAGAAGCAAGATACCTCGGCTCTTCCGCTCGTCCGCGAGCTCTCCCGCCGAGGTCATCTTCCTCGGTCTCATCGACCGACCAATGGCATCGCTCACAGGCGCAACCGCCATCCCACAAATCTTGCCATGCGCGAGATATCCGCCGGCCACATCCCACGTTTTATGCCACCAAGATCCCCAATTAACAAGCCTGTCTTGCCATTAATGGGAGATCCCGCTCATCATGCGGGCGTGACGTCGGGAGCGTAACGGCCAGCATGATTCTCGCACCTGCCCTGTCTGCTGCCACCGCTATATAAACCCTTTCTTCAGACGGTTCAAGTAAGCCATTTTTACTCCACTAAGTCGCTACTCTGTTCAGATTCCCTTTCTAACTTGACCGTCGGAGGGTCCTCAGTGGTACAACCATCACAGGACCTCCTTGCAGGTAGCTCGGCGCCAACAGCCTCAGACCCATTAAGATCTACACACTTCAGAAGCCAGCCTCCTGACCAAATCTCAGCCGTCCATCGCCGCCATTAACAGATCAACGGAAGGTAACATCTTGACGCGCGAATCCGACCCGCGTCAGCTGGCGCCGTCTGTGGGAAACCTTGATTCCACAAAAAAAAAGTTTATCTTCCAATCTTACTCTAATGGCGAGCGATCATCACGACTGTTCCCCTTCGAAAGACGGCCAAGATGACACGGGGACGTCTTTCCTGAGATTCGGGGCAGATGCTATTTGGTTTTATCCGTCCACCTCTCCGAAGATACCAAGTTGATTTATAACACCGTGTATCGGAGGTTTGGACGGATGCGGCCAATATAGCAGACTTCATCAGATTCCCCCTCGCTTGAGGGGTTTTTGATTGTGGGGACGCTCTTCCCTGCAGGCGCAAACCTCTGCAGTTAATTACACTACCGCATCGCAGTAACCACTTTCTCCTTCTCCAGAATTTCACTTTGTGTCGTGTGTGTTTGTTTTGTTTGTGGTTGCCCGTGGATTGTATACGGAAACTAATTTATGTCGTCGCCCGTAGGACGTGGATTAGTCCAAATCCGTTTTTTCTTAGATTTGGTTTTGGGGTTTTGGTTTAAGGATACGTTAGCCATATTTGAGGTAAGATCAACTTAAACGTTTGTTAAGAATACGTTAGTCCAATTTGAGACTAAGATCAAATTAACGGGATCGTTTGGATCCGAAAAAAGAGCATTTAAGGGCTCTATTGTTCCAGTTTAGGGACATAGTAGTCCATTGAATGTATGGCCATCGGGACCCGTCACCTCTCTGACGACGTTGAAGGATTACAACGATAGATATCAGAGGAGTTCAGAGATGTACCCTTGAACCAAAGTTGGTTAGGAGATCTATAGTCCAATTTGGGACTAAAGTCTGTTTGAGGGTTTAAAAATACGTTAGCCCTATTTAAGGCTAAGATCAACTTAAACATTTGTTAAGGATACGTTAGTCTAATTTGAGACTAAGATCAACTTAACGGGATCGTTTAGATCCGAAAAAAGAGCATTTGGGCTCTATTGTTCCAGTTTAGGGACATAGTGGTCCATTACATGTATGGCCGTCAGGACCCGTCACCTCTCTGACGTCGTTGAAGGATTACAACGATAGGTGTCAGAAGAGTTCAGAGATGTACCCTTGAACCAAGTGTAAATTGAATTAATAGAGCAGCCGTGCTCAGTCAATTTAATTTGAGGACTTACGGCCAGAATTGGGCTAAGTCCAATTGAGAATGTTCAACATTTTTATTTATATTTAGCCTAGTAGGCCTTTATTAGGGCTCTGCCCCTGTCAATAATGCACTGCATTTTATTCTGGCCTATTAGGCCTTTTAAGTTGGGCTCTGTCCCCTTTTTTATAATGCAGAGCATTTTTTTTGGTCCATTGGGCCTTTTAATTGGGCTCTGCCCTTTAATAATGAGCTGCATTAATTAGACAGAGTGCCACGTGGCTTGTCAGGCGTTTTGCGCCAATTGAGGAGCGCAATGCGCAAGTCCATGGGGAGGTGACACGTGTCACGCTCAGGAGAGCGCAAGCGCAGTACGCTGCGCTGTTGCGCTGCTGACACGTGGCGCGCTCTGGTGAGTTGCGCCAATTCATGAGAGCAGTGCTCTATCTTAAAAGCGCATAGCGCAAGTTATTCTGGTGCTGACACGTGGCGCTCTCTGGTGGCTTGCGCCAACCCAGGAGCGCAACAGTGCAGATTTGCAAGTGTAAGGCACTGTTTTAATATCTTGATCAATTTTAGATCAAAGAAAACAAATTTTCTTGTTTTCAAAGAACCAGTGGTTCATCAAAAGGTAATGCCTTTATTATTATTATATTTTTATTGAAGATCTTTGATCTTGTTCTTAGATCAATGATTTTTTTAGAAGAAATTCTTCTTTGTTCAGAGGTTTTTACCTTTTCTTTCTCTAAGCTCTTCTCAAAATTTTCTTTAGAGGAGTTCTCTCTGTGTTGATGTCTCTTCAATCTTGGGGTCTAGGGGTCTTTTTATAGTGCCAATAGATTTGTTAAATTAGTTAAAGAGATCTTTCTCTGAGTGATTTGGGGATTTTTCCCTGCCATCGGATCTTTGATCCAAGGGCTTCTGTTTTACAGAAGGCAATTTTCTTGTTTTTAACAAGAACAGAAATATCTTACTGGAATTTTAATTCTATTTGGCGTAAACGCACCTGCGCTTGACACGTGTCGCGCAGCGCAGAGCGCAGCGCAACTGCGCTGCCACGTGTCGCGCAGCGCAGAGCGCAGCGCAACTGCGCTGCCACGTGTCGCGCAGCGCAGAGCGCAAGTCAGCTGAAGCGTTGCTTCTTTTATTAAAATTTAAATTTTTCAAAGTAGAGCTTTGCTCTGATTGGGGGAATCAGAAGCGTTGCTTCATTTCCCGCCTTGGAATTTGAACAGAGTTTTGCTCTGATTGGGGTAAACAAATGCCCCCCACCGTTGCGCTTACGTGGCCCCTGAACTTGAGCGCAACGGTGGCAGAATCCCAACCGTTGGGAAGTTGAAACGGCACTTGTTGCCTATAAATAGGACCTTTGGTCCCTCAACAGATGATTATCATCTTCAAAATTTGTACTTTCAGAATCTGAGAGCTCTGCTCTTTACTTTCAAGAACTCCAAAAGTTAAACTCTTAAAACTTTTTAGGTAAAATTTTTAATTTAAATCAAATTAAATTAAATTAATTTTCATTGACAGAGCCTTGCTCTCAATAGATCCCTGATCTAAAGAAAACTCATTTAGAGTTTCACTTAGCAGAGCTTTGCTCTATAGGTCTAAAAGGATCTAAAGAGAACTAAAGGGGACCCTATTAGGGTTCCATTAATAGAGCTCTGCTCTCTAAAAGAATCTCCTTGTATTTTCCTAATTCATTATTGGAGCTTTGCTCTTTCCAAATCATATACAAGAACTCTTAAGAGTTCTTCATGGATCTTGGAAGTTAAAGATGATATTTTATATTATTATTATTATTATTGTTATATCTTCTTTTCAGAGCAAAGCTCTCAATGTTCTTCGGGGATTTTCTTCAAATTCTCATCATAACTGATTTTTCACTCCCGTCTGCAGAGCATTGCTCTCGAGGAGTTTAACTTCCTGTGTCCTTCCTTTTTTTTAATCGCTAATCTTCCATTGATGTTTCCTTCAGGTATTATGGCTGTTCATCTATACAGTCTGCCCGAATTCATCACCTACGAGGATATCCGCGTACATGGCCGTCATCAAAACCAGGAGTTTATAGATGCCCAGTGTGCGGAGGTTATGGGTCGCTTGAACGCACGTGTTGGTTGGCTGCTCTCTCACCGTTCCGCTCTCTTGAAAGTCGTGCTGGGAGCGATTTGGAGAGCACTCCCGGGGTTCCACGAAGCCATGCCGCTCAATGCGTTGGATGATGCCGAAGACAAGGTGCATTCAGTGTACCTGTCGGGGCTGATCTCGAAGAAACGGCGGGATAGCCTCATCGACATTCTGCATCAAATTTTCCAGCAGACGACGATAATCGCTGCTTATCAAAGGATGGGGGGCCTTGCCGAAGATTTTAACACACGTGAGCGCGTGAGGCTGCGCACGAGAATAATCAGAAAGGCCAGAAGAACTCTAGATGGCCTTACTTTTGAATTCCTTAATCCGTGCCCTGGATCTGAGGTTATACCGTTGTAATCATTTGATGATGTTCTTCGTTTATTGCTTTCATGATTGTAAGAATTTTTGGCAATATGACTGGAAATTTTTTATTCCAGCTTGTCTTATTTCTCGTTCTGAGTCTTTTTCCCATGCATGAATGAGTGTGTCTCGAACGCTTGATCAAATGCAAATCGGATGTTCTTTCTTCTTTCTTTGATTATCAGCATGTTGTCTTAGTAAACATCGTCGATAGATGACAGAGCGAGCATCCTGTCTTAGCTCCTTCAGGAGGTGGTGATGGCTTAGGCGGCAGGTTCAGATCTGCTGCCTAAGGCTTTTCAACTTTATGAGCCGTGGGGGTCTCATAAAGACTTTTCTCCCTACGGATCGAGAGGATCTCGTAGGTGTATTTTCTCCTTAGGAATCGTGAGGATTCCTAAGTGTATTTTCTCTTATAAGTCGTAAGGATCCTATAAGAGAATTTTCCCTCTTACGAGTCGAGAGGACCCGTAAGCGGTTGTTTCCCTCCTTGTCGAGATTCGACTTTGGAGAGTGAGACCCGTGGATAGTATGCAAAAGACCGTTTTGGGCCGACTTGTAGGGTCCCAGTGCTTAGGAAACAGGTTTTTGATCCTTGCTGCCCAAGGCTTTATCTTATGAGTCGAGTCGCATCGAGAAGTTCTCGCAAAGACATCAATCTCCACACGAGTCGAGACGAATCGAGCATTTCTCGCAAGAATATCCTAACGTCACAGTTAACCTCTGCTCTTTATGACAGAAGTCCGTTAGGGTCTGCGGGACTAGGGTTTTGCCCGTCGTACCGTCACATTGGCTGATATATCCCTCGATAGGCAATTGTGCCGTTCGAGTAGCCCTGCGACTGCCGTGTCTCTGATCCCATCGGGGGCTGGACAAGACGTCTTCAAGCAATCCTCCTAGGCAGTTTGACCGTCGGAAGAGCAAGCGTTAGGAATTTTGCCATGCCGCTTTTTACTTGAGGTTAGGCTCATTTTGGAGAGCCCCGATGAGTCATAACCACTCCGTGCTGGTGTGGAATGTTCTCCGATAGTCTTTCAGGCTTTATATGACTTGCTGTCAAGACCCTGACGCTAGGAATTTGGCTCTGGGTTGCTGGTGAATCGTCAAGGTTTGGAACTAGGGATTTTGCCGTGGCTCCTTTTGGTGATATTGCGTCTGCTGTATCGAGACGAATATCGCGGTTGTCTCTAGGTTGTTGGTGAACCGTTGAGGTTTGGAACTAGGGACTTTGTCGTAGCTCAGCTGTTTGATGATGTTGCGTCTACTGTGTCGAGACGAACGTCGAGGTGGTAACCATTCCGCACTGGTGTGAGATGATCTCTGGTTGTCTTTCAGGCTTTATATGACTTGCCGTTAAGACCTTGAAGCTAGGAATTTGGCCTTCGCTTCGTTTTCATTGTCACGTCCGAGTCCTGTTGGAGGAAGAACGCTGGGGTGACATCTCTTCTGCTGTATCGAGACGAACGTCGAGGTGGTGACCACTCCGCACTGGTGCAAGATGATCTCCGATTGTCTTTCAGGCTTTATATGACTTGCCGTTAAGACCCTAAAGCTAGGAATTTGGCCTTTACTTCATTTGCTGGCATCGCGTCTGCTGTATCGAGACGAATGCTGAGGTGGAGCTGGGATTTTACCGTCACTCCGCTTTACTGACCATGGGGTCTTTTGTTGACGCTGCATCTACATCTTGCTGGACTGCGAAGGAACGCCGTTGTTGACATCTCGTCTGCTGTATCGAGACGAATGTTGAGGTGAAGCTGGGATTTTGCCATCGCTTCGCTTTGTTTCGACCATGAGGTCTTTTGTTGGCGTTGTATCCGTATCCTGCTGGACTGCGAAGGAATGCCGTTGTTGATATTTCGTCTGCTGTAACGAGACGAATGCTGAGATGGTCTCTAGGTTGTCTGTGAACCGTCGAGATTTGGAGCTAAGGACTATGCCGTGGCTCCGTTTGATGGTGTAGCACCTGTGTCCTGCTGGAATGAGGAGGCACACCGTTGTTGGTCTCCAGGCTGTAGATGTGGCCATTAAGATTTGGAACTAGGGACTTTGACATGGCTCCGTTTCGTTGCGACTCTGAGGTCGGCTGTTGACGTCACGTCTGCATCTAGTTGGATTGAGGAGAAACGCCGTTGGTGATCTCTAAGTTGTCGATATTGACGTCGAGACCCTGAAGCTAGGGATCTTCCTTTGCTTCGTTTGTTGATATTGTATCTGCAATATTGCGACAAATGTCGAGGTTGTCTCTAGGTTGTCTATGAACCGTTGAGATTTGGCTTCGTTTCAACGAAGCCTGGTGGGACGATATGGTTCCCTCTTTGTTTGTGCCCTTGGATTGTATACAGGGATCGACGTGATCTTACATGTAGGGCAAAAGTTTCATTCATTTCTTTTTTTATATTATTATTTTATCTCCGCGATGCTCTATCATTTCAGCTTTTATATCGCGAAGGTCGCGATTGCCCAATCATTTCGGCTATTTTTCTTTTTACTCGCTGCTTTTTATTACGAGCTGCCCAATCATTTCGGCTGTTTTTTTTACTCGCTGCTTTTTATTGCGAGTTGCTCCATCATTTCGGCTATTTCATATGCATTTTTTAGCTCGCTGATTTTTATCGAGAGTGTAGAACTTGGAATCTGGTGCCAATCTCAGCATCAGTATCGCTACAACTGGAATATTGCCAGGAGCGAATCATCATTTTCCATGAAAAGGCTTGGAATTTTGATACCGGTTTAGGCATCAGCATCGCTACAACTGGTATATTTCCAGGAGCGAATCATCATTTGCCTATGTCGATGTTTGAACAAAGGTAGCTTAGTAAACAGGGTTAGGGTCCTGTCGACTGAGGCTTTTTGATTTCATGAGCCGTAAGGGTCTCATAAAGGTATTTCTCCCTGCGAGTCGTGAGGATCTCGTAGGTGTGTTTTCTCCTTAGGAATCGTGATGATTCCTAAGTGCGTGTTCTCCTATAAGTCGTAAGGATCTTACAGAAGTGTTTTCTCCTTATAAGTCGAGAGGGCTTACAAGGGTTGTTCGTCGTGCGAACATATCCCTATTCATGGATGGGACTTTGTTAGGGAAATGTTTATTCGCGCCCGTGGATTGTATACAAGGGTCAGTACTGAGCCACTTGTTGGGCCATATCGAAGGTTGTGGGGGTTGCTTAAGCACAGATTTAGGTCTTTGTAACTTAAGACTTTCAAATCTTCTGAGCCGTGAGGGTCCCATAAGAAAGTTCTCCTTACGAGTCGTGAGGATCTCGCAAGTGTATTTTCTCCTTCGGAATCGTGAGGATACCTAAGTGTGTTGCTCCCTTGTGAGTCGTAAGGATCTCACGCGGGTGGTTTCTCCTTACAAGGTCGAGAGGACCCTGTAAGTGTCCTTTAACGAGGTTGCGCCCTTTCGGATTTTCACAAACGCTCGCCGGTAATCCTGCTGTTTTTACTCACGGAGCCCTTTCGGGTTTTCATCCGTGCCCATTTTGCTTATGGACATACCGTTTTTTTATTCTTTTTATTCTTTTTTTTTATCTCGTCAGCCTGAGGATGCTGCGGTAGTAGTTTAAAGACGATTCGGTCGTTTGCAAGTTTTAGGACATTGCGGTCCATCGTTAGTTTAAGGACATTTCGGTCCGTCATTAGTTTAAGGACGTTTCGGTCCGTCAGCTAGTTTTAGGACGTTTCGGTCCGTCATTAGTTTAAGGACTTTTCGATCCGCTGTCGCCGTATTTGAGGCGAATCTCTAGTTTACTGACTTCTCGGTCTATGGGGCTTTCTCTATGACTGAGCATGATGCCTCCGGCGTATCCATCTTTCTCGGAGCATGTGGTTGTGGCGGGCTCACCTTCCAGTCTTCAGAGATGACTAACTTGCCCTGTTGGTATTGGTTTTCAACCCAGTTTTTGAAGACGTAGCAATCCTCGATCAGGTGACTTACCGTTTGGTGGTAAGGGCAATAATTGAGATTGTTAACATCGCCTGGCCGCAACGGACGTTTTGGACTTGGCAGATTGATGAGTCTGTCGCGCACTGCCAGCTCGAACAGTCTCCTTGTTTTATCATGAGGAAACGAGTAAGGACGTTTCAACTTTTCGTGGAGGGGTTGCCGCTTGTTGTTTCGGCAAATAACCGGCCTAGGGCCACTCGATTGCTGTTGAGTATTGGCTACGAGGGCTGTTTTTCCCTTCCCTTTATCCTTTTTGCTCGATCCTTTGTTTGCGGGGCCGAGATTTTTTTCGAGTAGCGTGCGATTGCACAGCTGAACGTTCTCGCAACTCCTTAATTCTTTCATTTTTGAAATGGATTCCTTGAGGAGAGGGTTGAGGGCAGCTTCTTCGTCAGAGTCACTTCCAAAGGTGATAATTTGCAATCTCTTGGAGTCGGCTACGTGACAGTCGTCGGCGGCTCTTTTGCGCTCATCTATCGCATTTTTCTGATGTCTACGAGCTTCATGCTTTGTCCTGTTGAAGTGTTGCTTTTGAGCGACATACCCTTGCCACCAACACTTAAAGGAGTCGCAGTCTTCAGTGGGATGTGCGATCTTCTGATGATACAAGCAGTAGTTAGGATGCATCTCTACTCCATCGAGAGTGTTTTCTTCAGAGAGTGGTAGTTTCATTCCCATTGATATGGCCTTAACAAACCTTTTCCTCGTCTTGAATTTGTTTTCATTAGCAGTGGATGTCTTTTGATTTGATAGGAGTGCCTCGACTCTTTCATCTGGTCACCGACGTTTGGCTTCTTTCAATATGGCCATCTCACGCTCCTGACTGGCTTTACTTTTCAAACGAATATCATTCAGGAAGGCATCGATCATCTCGTCTGACGGCCACAGAAGTTCTGTTCCAGAATCCGCCCTCGGTTTCTCGGTGCAAGGAGCTTCTTTATCATCTATCAACGAGTGAGAGATCACATGACAAGTTGCCCCCGGTGCGTCCGTCTTCTTTGGAGTGTGCGGCTATAGTGGGTTTATCTTCCACTTTTCAGACAGCGCAAACTTGCCTTGCAGGTACTGGTCTTTAATCCAGTTTTTGAAGACGAAGCAATCCTCGATCGGGTGACTTACCGTTTGGAGGTAAGGGCAATAATTGGGATTATTGAGATCGCCTGGCTGCAACCGACGTTTCGGACTCGGCAGATTGATGAGTCTGTTGCGCACTGCCAGCTCAAACAGTCTTCTCATTTTATTCTGAGGAAACGAGTAAGGACGTCCCAGTCTCTCCTCGAGGGATGGGCATGGACGCACGTTGTTTTGGCGAACAACCGGCTTTGAGTTGCTCGGCTGTTGCCGAGCATTGGCGACGACGATCGCCTTCCCTTTCCCCTTCTCATTTCGAGAGTCCGGTTTTGGAGGAGACGGTCTACGGCCCATCTGGTCCATTTGGGCTAATTTGTCGATCACGGCCTGGAAGGTGGTCGGCCTGAAGAACATCATGAATTGCGAGATGGTCGCTTGCGGATCAAGAGTGCCCACGAACATGCCTACTGCAGGAGCCTCTTCTATGCGTTGTTCGCATTTCGACCATAGGTTCCGCCATCGTGTTGCATATTGTACCCACGTTTCGCCTGGTCTTATCCTGGCATTGATCAGTGCTGTTATCGGGGTGCGTCCACTAGCACACGCAAATCTTTGTGTAAACAGTAGCTCCATCTCCGCAAATGTTTTGACAGAGTCGTTAGGTAGCTCCGAATACCATTCAAAGGCCGTTTCCGCTAAGTTACCGACGAATTGGCGAAGCAACAGTTTATCATCGCCTCCAGTGTTGCTGCATAAGGCCATAAATTGAGCTACATGCTGATGTGGATTCCCTGTCCCTTTATATATGTGGAACTTAGGGATCATATATCCCGGCGGGTAGCTGATTTGGTCATACCAGCTCGGATAGGGTCGTCCGGTTCTAACAATTTGCGCAGCCGTTTCAGTCGCCTGATGAGCTCGTATTTGCTGAGCTATATAGTTATCCAGTGCGGCCTTGGAAATGGTTTCTTCCTTGGCTGCTGAAAGAGCCGGAGGAGGATTCGATGTCTCTCCTTTGTCATCTTCAAGGACAATCGGAGGATCTTCAGCAGGAGGATCCTGCTGTATCATCATTCCTACCATATCTTGGAAGAGAAGCGCCATTTGTTTTATGTTAGCAGCTTGTTCTGCTGCTTCTCTTTCCTTCTTTTCAAGGACTCTGCGGAGGAAGTCAGCATCGGTTTCTTGTTCATGACGCTGCTCCGATGACGCCTCCGGGCTTTCTTTTGGTCCGGTGAGCGCAGCCATTGCAGTCAGCATCTCCTGAAGCTTCTGTTGTTGTTGTTCTTGAGCCTTTATTATTGATCAGGTGAGCGGTCGGTGGCCCGTCGAAGTGCGGCTTTCTTCTTTTCCGGAAGCCATGTAGACAGTATGTACCATCATGCCCCCAGACTTAGGGCGTTTGGGCTCAATGCCTTTGCGGTCTGCCGCAGCCATAGGGGCTTTCTCCGGCCTCCTTTTCTTTTGAGCAGTTGAAGTCGAGGGGGGCGTCGCAGCGGGCACCCAGACAGCTTTTTGTGATTTGGCAGGATGGTTCTCTTCTTGTTGAACCTTCGCCTTTTTCTGTTGGCGAGGGTAGTCTTGATCAATTACTGAATCCTGAACCTGTCGCCAGACTTTGTATATTTTGGAGGACAGCCGCTGAGGAGGCTGCTCCAGCTTCGCCTTCGGTGCATTCTCCATGGGTGGAGGAGATCTCTTCAGTACGGCGGTGAGTGAATTCCTGCGCACCCTGTTAAGCAGCTCGAAGCTGTTTCCAGTTGGAACAGCAGCATTGACTTCCACCGTTGGGGCTGGCGGAGTTAACCCAGACGGGGAGTTGCCCCCAGCCTTCCTTACTCGGTGCAAGTGACGACGTTGAGCGTGTCGTGCGGATGGAGTTGGTTCAGCGACGGGGATGGCTTTGTCTTTCCCTCTGTCCAGATGAAGCGCTTCTGGTGCCGGTCTCTTGAAGACTGACGTCTTTTGAGTAGCGGTATCCAATCTGTCAAAGACAGACCTTCGACCAGGAACGGGAGCCGGAATAGTCAGTCTTGTGAAGACCGACCCTTTGGCAGGAGAAGCCGCCTTGACGACTTCAGGAGAAGGGATGGCTATCCACTTTTGGAACAACCTTTTCTGGTATTGCAGGCTTCTTCATGGGCCCACATGAGTTTTGGCCCAGTTTGCTGAAATTTGAGGCATTGGGCTTAGGCGACCCGTTGAGAGGGGCCGCGATAGTTGTAAGCCGATCGAAGACCGACTTCTTCGGAGCTTCGTGCGATGGTAATGGGGCATTGAAGCTCATTGGTGGGATCATGGTCCCGAAGAATAGCCCAGTGGTGGCCTGAGTTACCTGTTCCACCGGCATAGCGAAGATGGAGGCCGCTGGGGGCCCATAAGTCACTCCTCCAGCAAGGACGGAGCGAGAGTTACAGTTGCAGGTAGTGCAGTTTGAAGCCATTGATCTTCTATTTTCTGGACGGAGTAAGACACCAAATCTTAGTACCTCGAATCCACAGGCAACCACAGCAAACCGCGATTCGTTCGCGAACACGACACACGAAGTGTGGAGTGGAAAGAGGAAGAGGTCCCACCGGGCGTGCCAAAATCTGCTCCCCTCCGAAAGACGACCAAGACGACGCGGGGACGTCTTTCCTGAGATTCGGGGCAGATGCTATTTGGTTTTATCCGTCCACCTCTCCGAAGATGCCAAGTTGATTTATGGCACCGTGTATCGGAGGTTTGGACGGATGCGGCCGATGTAGCAGACTTCGTCAGATTCCCCCTCACTTGAGGGGTTTTTGATTGTGGGGACGCTCTTTCCTGCAGGCGCAAGTCCCTGCAGTTAATTACGCTACCACATCGTAGTAACCACTTTCTCCTTCTCCAGAATTTCACTTCATGTCGTGTGTGTTTGTGGTTGCCCGTGGATTGTATACGGAGACTAATTTATGTCGTCGCCCGTAGGACGTGGATTAGTCCAAATCCGTATTTTCTTAGATCTGAGTTTGGGGTTTTGGTTTATGGATACGTTAGCCATATTTGAGGCGAAGATCAACTTAAACGTTTGTTAAGGATACGTTAGTCCAATTTGAGACTAAGATCAACTTAACGGGATCGTTTGGATCCGACAAAAGAGCATTTATAGGCTCTATTGTTCCAGTTTAGGGACATAGTGGTCCATTGAATGTATGGCCGTCGGGACCCGTCACCTCTCTGACGATGTTGAAGGATTACAATGACAGATATCAGAAGAGTTCAGAGATGTACCCTTGAACCAAAGTTGGTTAGGAGATCTATAGTCCAATTTGGGACTAATGTCTGTTTGAGGGTTTAAAGATACGTTAGCCCTATTTGAGGCTAAGATCAACTTAAACATTTGTTAAGGATACATTAGTCTAATTTGAGACTAAGATCAACTTAACGGGATCGTTTAGATCCGACAAAAGAGCATTTGGGCTCTATTGTTCCAGTTTAGGGACATAGTGGTCCATTGCATGTATGGCCATCGGGACCTGTCACCTCTCTGACGTCGTTGAAGGATTACAACGATAGGTGTCAGAGGAGTTCAGAGATATACCCTTGAACCAAGTGTAAATTGATTTAAAAGAGCAGCCGTGCTCAGTCAATTTAATTTGAGGACTTACGGCCAGAATTGGGGTAAGTCCAATTGAGAATGTTCAACATTTTTATTTATATTTAGCCTAGTAGGCCTTTATTACGGCTCTGCCCCTGTCAATAATGCTCTGCATTTTATTCTGGCCTATTAGGCCTTTTAAGTTGGGCTCTGTCCCCTTTTTTATAATGCAGAGCATTTGTTTTGGTCCATTGGGCCTTTTAATTGGGCTCTGCCCTTTAATAATGCGCTAAATTAATTAGACAGAGTGACACGTGGCTTGTCAGGCGCTTTGCGCCAATTGAGAAGCGCAAGGCGCAAGTCTATGGGGAGGTGATACGTGACACGCTCAGGAGAGCGCAAGGGCGGTGCGCTGCGCTGTTGCGCTGCTGACACGCAGTGCTCTATCTTAAAAGGGCATAGCGCAAGTTATTCTGGTGCTGACACGTGGCGCTCTCTGGTGGCTTGCGCCAACCCAGGAGCGCAACAGTGCAGATTTGCAAGTGTAAGGCACTGTTTTAATATCTTGATCAATTTTAGATCAAAGAAAACAAATTTTCTTGTTTTCAAAGAACCAGTGGTTCATCAAAAGGCAATGCCTTTATTATTATTATATTTTTATTGAAGATCTTTGATCTTGTTCTAAAAATCAATGATCTTTTTAGAAGAAATTCTTCTTTGTTCAGAGGTTTTTACCTTTTCTTTCTCTGAGCTATTCTCAAAATTTTTTTTAGAGGAGTTCTTTTTGTGTTGATGTCTCTTCAATCTTGGGGTCTAGGGGCCTTTTTATAGTGCCAATAGATTTGTTAAATTAGTTAAAGAGATCTTTCTCTGAGTGATTTGGGGAGTTTTCCCCACCATCGGATCATTGATCCAAGGGCTTCTGTTTTACAGAAGGCAATCTTCTTGTTTTTAACAAGAACAGAAAGATCTTACTGGAATTTTAATTCTGTTTGGCGCAAACGCACCTGCGCTTGACACGTGTCGCGCAGCGCAACTACGCTGCCACGTGTCGCCCAGCGCAGAGCGCAACGCAACTGCGCTGACACGTGTCGCGCAGCGCAGAGCGCAAGTCAGCTGAAGCGTTGCTTCTTTTATTAAAATTTAAAATTTTCAAAGTAGTGTTTTGCTCTGATTGGGGGAATCAGAAGCGTTGCTTCATTTCCCGCCTTAGAATTTGAACAAAACTTTGCTCTGATTGGGGTAAACAACGACGATCTCAGCACCAGCCGCTGCCTCCCCCTCAACGGGGACGCGGAAGAACCTCCTCCGCCGAATGCCATCAACGCCCTTGCCGGCCGAATAGACCGACTCACGTCTGTCGTGGAGGCGCTCATCCGTGTCCAAATGGCAGGGCAAGTTCTCCAGGTCGCCGTTCTTCCGCCTCGAGACCGGGACCCCTACAGGGGGAGAGAAGACTCCGTACGCGTCGACACTGCCGACCACCGCCTCGCTACATCCCATAGCTGCAGATCTCCCGGGCCAGTACCTTCTGCGACTCGCTGGTCACCCCACAGTTCAACACCGAGGTCCATCGCCAGAGCCCCTCGCCATGAGATCCTTCACGCACCTGTCCCTCCCGAGGAGATGTCGGTCAGCTCGCCTGTTACCAGGCATGACCGACACGCCCTCCCTCGACGGGGTCACGTGGACGTGACTCGCCACGACGGCTCAAAGACTACCTCGCCGGGGGATCTAAGGAACCTCATTGAGAGGAACCGGGGCCGTGGCCAGACACAGTCCTCCAACAGCAGATGCCAGGGATCAGAATGTGCCGAGTCGTCGGGGTACCACGTTCGACTCGACGCCCTCGAGAAGAAGATCGAGGGTATGCATCGGGAAGGCCACCGATCGAGTGACGGGCCTAAGTACGCCGCCGACTCGCTCAGCAAACCATTCACCGAGGAGCTGCTCGCTGTCCACGTCTCCTCTCGCAACAAGCCCCCGAAGGTCTCCCTCTTCGACGATAAATCTGACCCGAAGGACTATTTGGATGCGTTCACAACGGGAATGAGCTTCCAAGATAACTCCGACGCCGCCCAATACCGAGCTTTCCTGGCCACTCTCATCTATACCGGACGAGAGTAGTTCCGAGGACTCGAGCCTCGCTCGATCTCAACTTTCGACGAGCTGGCCACTCAATTCCTCGGCTACTTTGTCGGGAACAGGCGGAAAAAACGCACAGTTTACCACCTCTTCACGATCAAGAGCGGGGACAAGGAGACGTTCAAAGCATATGTCACCCGCTTCTACAACGCCCTTCTCGAGGTCCCAGAGCACGGGGACGAGACCGTCATCACAGCACTTAAGTCTGGTGTTAGGCACAAGGTGTGGTTACGCTCCTTTGCATTAGCGCAACCTAAGAATATGGCCAAGGTAAATGCCTGGATAGAGCAGGAGGTCCAGCTCAAATCCGAGGTGAATGCAAATCTCCCCCGGGCAGAGCAAGCCGACCAGAAGAAAGGGGCAAGGGAAGAGAGAAGGGGACCTGAGCGGGCGAAGCCCTATCTCTTGAAATTTAAGGAATACACCCCGCTTAACGTCTCCCAGACAGTGCTACTAGAGGAGGCCAAGGGCGAGGGATTCTTCAAGCTTTCCCTGATCTCGCGAATGGCCTCAAAACGAACCCAGGGCCCCTACTGCGGTTTCCACAGGTCGCTAGGCCACTCCACGGAGAGCTGCAAGCAGCTCCGTGACTACATTGAGGAGCTCATCCATTCGGGGCACCTCGCAGCGTACTTGAGGGACAAGCGGCAAGCTGACTGCGAGCAGAAGCAGCGTACCCCTCCCGCCGAGCTGACCATTGGCCAAATCATGGTCGTGTCAGCGGAGAATACGTCTGGCACCAACGAAGCTCGGGACCCTCTGCCGGGTATAGATGCCAACAGACATCCGAGGGGCTCAAGCTGGACGAATAAGAACAT
Source organism: Agapanthus africanus (assembly GCA_030015575.1). Lineage (NCBI taxonomy): Eukaryota > Viridiplantae > Streptophyta > Magnoliopsida > Asparagales > Amaryllidaceae > Agapanthus > Agapanthus africanus. The sequence continues at coordinate 589,485,109 of JASDDO010000016.1, read as the reverse complement.
CTACTAGCATGTATTTTCTTTCCAAAGCAATGCACACCTTTCTTGAGATCTTTTTTTTATATGATAAAGGGATCAATAAAGCATTGCAGAAAATAAAAAGAATCTTACTCATTCAAAAGGAACTATAGGCTCCTTAGTCGTACATAAATTTTTTTTTACAACAGCGGGGGAATGGGGTGCAGAGAGTACTGCTCGTGGTACTCTGAGGATATTTCCGCCTGCCGAGCCCTCACGGTGTCTAACCTATGCCTTCGATGCCCCCCGCTAGCGTCGGCATCGAGCCTTAATTGATAGCACTCAAGGACGAGCGCCTCCGAGCGGTTTCGCCGGCTCGTAGAGATCAGGTCGAAGCGCCTCAGAGACCTTAGCATGCCAACGACCTCGTCTTTCAGCTGCTCGGATAAGGGTTTGTAGAGCCCCGACGACGTCCTCCAGATGGAGTACATCAACAGCTGAAGTAGGGAGGAGCGCCGGGGAAGCAATCGGCCGAAATGATCCTCAAGCCGGCCTATCACCAACTGCACCATGTCATCAGTACAATACAGATCGTAGAGATACACTTCCTCGAAATTTATGATATCTTAGATGGTGAAAGGGAAGTCCTCCTGTAGGGTGTTTTTCATTACCCCATTGAGATGGAAATACACGCGTGCTTGTCAGGCGTACTACAGATTCCCCCTGTCTAGGGTAGGTCGGGGTTTATTGATTGTGGGGATCCGAATCTCCGGCAGCCGCGGACTAAGCTGCCGTTAATTACCCTTCGCCTTTGGAGCGAGAGAACCTCCGATTGACGGGTTAAACTGGTCATGCGAACTCAATGTGCAGTGTACGTGTGTTTTGTTTTGGAGGGGGCTTGGATATATCGGGAACCACGAAGAGTTTTTACGGAGGTCCCGCTACCCGGATAGCGGGCTGGGAGAGTGCTGTAGAGTATGTGTGTGTGTGTGTATACATATATAAAATAAAAAAAAGAAAGGGCATCCAAAGGATGCGTGGGAAAAAACGCCAGCGCTTTGGGCGCAAGAGCGCTAGCACTTTGACCGCTAACGCCCTACGTGTCAGCACGTGGGCGCTCGGGCGCTAGCGCCTTCGGCGCAAGCGCTCTAAGCGCAAGAGTGCTAGCGCTTCACGTGCCAGCACGTGGGCGCTCGGGCGCTAGCGCTTTTGGCGCTAGCGTTCTGAGCACAAGAGCGCTAGCGCTCCACGTGTCAGCACGTGGGCGCTCGGGCGCTAGCGCTTTGGGTGCTAGCGCTCTGAACACAAGAGCGCTAGCGTTTTGAGCGCTAGCGCTCCACGTGTCAGCACGTGGGCGCTCGGGCGCTAAAAGGGACTTGATCCCTGCAATGGGAGTTGTACTCCCAGAAAGGAGCACTTATTATTTTGTGTGTATGGGTGTGTGTGTGTATGAGGAGTTAAACTCCTAGGATATTTTGAAGCTGATGAAGGGGTTTCTTCCCTTGAGCCCTAGTTCTTCTCCAAAGTGGGGTTTCTGGAGATGGGTCTCCTTCTTCTTCCTGTCGCTTGGCCGGATCTTGAAGATCAAGAGGTGTGAGATTTTAAAAATCTTTTCTTTTTGAGATCTGATGGTAGATCCAAGTTCCCCTTTGTGGGTTTTGTGTGAAAAACTATTTAGTTTCGAAAAAGGAAGAGTAAAGCTCTTGATTTAATTCAAAAGAAAGAAGAAGGTTTTAGAACCTTGAGAAAGGAGAAAGAGGCACCAGCCCTAATTTTTTTGGGGAATGAAAAGTGTATGCTTTATTCATCATCATGTTGCCTTATATAGGCTTGCATATTTACATATAGCCTCTCGGGCTTTACAAAATGGCATTTTGCCCATCTCATGGCTCATGTGCCAGTTCTTTTTGCACATAAGCCATGGGCTTACAAAAATTTGGCTTTATACCCATAAAAATTACATCAAAATTATTTTTTACATGATTTGCATGGGGAGGCCTGCCGCTTCACGTTCCGGCTCGACTCGGGCATGGGCCCACTTGATCTGGGCTTGGGCCCAGCTGGCTTGGGGTTGACCTTGACTTTGACTTGGTCAACCGGGGAGCAATTTTCGACCCCAACAAAGTGCCCCCCATTAATAAATGCACACCACATATTTGGGTCGTGTGCATAAAATTGATGGATCTTCTTTCGCGTGGAGAAGACTTGCTTTGGTTCCCCCTTTTTGGGATGCACTGCCCTTTGTACGACGTGGATGGTCGACCCTTGACGCGTCTTCGAGACGGAGTGTCCGTGGTAGACGTTTCCCTGGCCCGGAGTGATTTGGTAGACGTGCCCCCGGCACGGAGTGTCGCTGGTCGGCGTTTCCCCGAGGTGGAGTACTTGTTGGTTGACGTGTCCCTGGCACGGAGTGTCTGCTTGACGTTTCCCTGAGGCGGAGTGTCGGCTGGTTAACGTGTCCCCGAGACGGAGTGTCTGCTGGCTGACGTATCCCGGCACGGATTGTCCACGTTGGACGTTTTCCCGAGACGGAGTGTCGCTGTCGGACGTTTCCCCGTTACGGAGTGTCTGTGTTGGACGTTTCCCCGGTACGGAGTGTCACTGGTCGACGTTTCCCCGAGGCGGAGTGTCGGTTGGTTGACGTGTCCCCGAGACGGAGTGTCTGCTGTTTGACGTGTCCCCAGCATAGAGTGTCTGCGTTGGACGTTTCCCGAGGTGGAGTGTCGCTGTTGGACTTTTCCCCGGTACGGAATGTCTGTGTTGGACATTTCCTCTGTACGGAGTGTCGCTGGTTGACGTTTCCCTAAGGCGGAGTGTCGGTTGGTTGACGTGTCCCCAAGACGGAGTGTCTGTTGTCGATGTGCCCCCGGCATGGAGTGTCTTCTTGACGTTTCCCGGAGGCGGAGTATCGGTTGTTGGATGTTTCCCCGGTACGGAGTGTCGCTGGTCGACGTGTCCCCGAGGCGGAGTGTCTGTTGTTGGACGTTTTCCCGATGCGGAGTGTCGCTGGTCGACGTGTCCCCGACACGGAGTGTCTGCTTGACGTTTCCCCATTACGGAGTGTCATTGTTGGACGTTTCCCCGGTATGGAGTGTCTGTGTTGGACGTTTTCCCGAGACGGAGTGTCGTTGGTCGACGTGTCCCGGAGGCGGAGTGTCTTTTGTTGGACGTTTCCCCAGTATGGAGTGTCTGTGTTGGACGTTTCCCCGAGACGGAGTGTCGCTGGTCGACGTGTCCCTGGCATAGAGTGTCTGCTTGACGTTTCCCCATTACGGAGTGTCTGTTGTTGAATGTTTCGCCGGTACGGAGTGTCGCTGGTCGACGTGTCCCCAGCATGGAGTGTCTGCTTGACGTTTCCCCATTACGGAGTGTCTGTTGTTGGACGTTTACCCGATACGGAGTGTAGCTGGTCGACGTGTCCCTGGCACGGAGTGTCAGCTTGATGTTTCCCCGTTACGGAGTGTCTGTTGTTGGACGTTTCCCCGATGCGGAGTATCTGTGTTGGACGTTTTCCCGAGACGGAGTGTCGTTGGTTGATTTGTCCCCGTTACGGAGTGTCACTGTTGGACGTTTCCACAGTACGGAGCGTCGCTGGTCGACGTTTCCCCGAGGCGGAGTGTCTGTGTTGGGCATTTCCCTGAGACGGAGTGCCGCTAGTCGACGTGTCCCCGAGGCGGAGTGTCTGTTGTTTGACGCAGAGGTCGATATTGGAATTGGTTGGTTTCATTTATTTGATTTGAGTTGGCATCAGCATCGCTACACTGGAATCTGGTACTGATTGGTACGAAAGAGTGTGTTTGTAGTTTAACCGCAATCAATAACGGTGTCGCATGTAGCTAGACCGAGATGAGTACGGGTCGTCCTCTGGGAAACGTGGAACCTTTTACTTTTACTTTAGATGTGTTGAGAAAGAGAGGAGGGATAAAGAATTTTATAGAATGGTTTCTAGATCTACGTTAAACAAGAATGTAAAATATAGATCTAGATTATTTTAGAGACTTAGATAATATAATGAGAAGGCTTGTAGGGTTCGTTAGGATTTAGTAGTTATGGACGATTAATTAAAAGTTACCCTTTTTATCTATTAATAGATTTAGAACTAGAACGACGGTGATGCGTGTAGATTAGGGTTTCTGGAGGGAAAAGGAATCCCACTCTTAACCCTTATCTCGACACGGAACTTCGTTCATATCTAGCCTTTACCAAAACAATCATTAATCTAATCTCTAATCGCGGTCGGAACTAGCAAAGAATTGCTAGCGCGCCCGATTAGGATGTTAATGATTCTTTTAATAAAGTTCCTAAACTTTATAGGACTTAAAAAGGGTTTAATTATTTTCATCGTCCATTAGCCTACCCTAATCCTACGAACCCTAACAAGCGGAGAATTACTCGCGCATGTTGGGAGAAGAAGATGAAAAGAAAGAGAGGAAAAACATAATGTAAAATGCAAAAGAATAAAATTAAACAACTACCTTTATTAATCAACTTGAACAATCTACACTTTGATTCCTTAGAAAATGATTACAAAGACTAGTTTGCTTCTCGATCTCTTCCAAGGAGGTAGATGAACAGTTGATGATCAGCCTGGATGCGTGAGCCGTCTTGGACTTCGTGATCTCTTCGGCTTGATAACTTTTCCAAGAGGCTCTCGGTGCCCTTTTATAGTCCAAAGCCACAATCTTTTGCTTCAAAAGTTGGTAAAATATAGCAGAAATTTAAGCCACAAAATCTTAGCAAATGATCTCTCTAGATTGCCGCGGATCCGCGGCCAACAGAGGGGTTTGGCCACGGTTCCGCGGCCAATAGTGGGGATCTCTTGATCATTTTTCTTGGTCTTTGTGATTGTGACATGTGGCAATCCTAGGCACCTTCAGAATTCAGAAATCTTTTCTCGGTTGCTCCCAGACTTGGTCTCCAAGTTTTGCTTCTTAATTTGGCAAGTTTTCTTCAACAACTTGATTTGTTTGATAAATTCTACATAACAACTTGGAAAATTCTGCACAATAATCTCAAATAATATTTAGTAAACTTAGTTCTACTAGGATTTGGTCAATGAATTTATTTGCATACATTTTTCTACCAAATACTAATTAAAATATATTAACACATGGAAAATGTACACATAAACCCTCATATGTATAATATATTATAATAAAGTCCTTTTTTAATATGAAAATGGTAGGAAAAATGTAATACAAATGTGCAGTTTTATCAACTGAACAAATACCCCCAAACTTATCTTTGATCGTCCCGAGCAAACTAGTTTATTCAATAGGAGAAAAAGAAAGGAGAAAACTAAGCACACTTTCGTAGGCAGACACGATTGCACTGAGCACGTGCAACAAGCCGTTAAACCTCTAGGTGTCCCTAGTAGGAGGAGTGTTGTCTCCTGAGGGTTTTCAGCGGATTACACCCACAAAATCCTATAACAAAAGAGAGATGGTGAAATTTACATATAAAGATAAGAACCATAAAAGAAATACTTTGAAAATAAGAGTTTCCAACTATACTAGCTTTTCAGTTGTTATGAGCCCTATCTTAATAGTCATGAAAAAATGTTAGAAATCACATCATCTCTCAATAAAACATCATCTTTATTCTTCATTCCTACCTTTCATCCAAACATTGATCATATAACCCCATGTATGTGTAAAGAACATCCCTACACTCGGAGAATTCAATTCAAGCTATCATACTCTTGTCCATCTACCTTAGCACTTTTTAATTCGATGAATATTTAGATTTGCTCACACATTTTCATGCGACCGTTAATACTTCTTGAGGTACTAACAGACCGATTACTCGTGTGCTTACTGATTTGGTGATAATATTTTCCTGGTCTTGCACCACCTAAGGCTTAGCAGTGACTCCCAGACCAGTTGGCCTTAGGGCACTAGGTGAAGAGGCACCCTCGCTATATTTTTTTATTGCTGCCTTGGAGATAGCAAAACCAGTGTTCATTTTTTTTTCTTTTCACCATTTTTATATTATCTTCATTTTTTTTTTCATTTCCTTCATACTTTGGCTTTTAGACAAGAGCATTTCAAGGTATCCTCTACTATCCCGAGTTTCAAGACGTGTGTAAGTGCATATAGTAGGGTATCAACATTCAAATGTTCGGCTTCCAAAATAGAAACTATTTTTCAGACTTATTTTTATCCTCAGATTAGTGACTTCCTTCATCTTACTAACTTTTGGGACAACAGCTCATAACTACTTATTACTAGTTCGTGTAAAAAAACTTCTAATTTTCTTGGTTTCCTTAAATTATTCCTATCTTTTGGATGTAATTTTTCACTTTCTACTCTTTTGTTATAAAAAAATATATTTTTTTTTAAATTTTTGAAAATGTTGTGCTTATGCAAAATATGATGCAAATTGATGTGTAAATAAGCACAAACCTCCCCCAAACCTGTTTACAGCAGTGTCCTCACTGATGTCATCCGTTAAGCTCAAAAATCTGTAGACTTGGGAGGAAATTATTAATGGGGGCAAGAATATATGAAAGTGAAAATCCTCCTCCAAACTTATTTTTGGCTCACAAATTTGAGGACAAAAGTTATGATCAAGAGCCAAAAATATACCCCCCTCAAACATGAGTTAGACAATACGAAACATTTTAAGAGGGGGTGAGTCATTTGGTCAAGGTAAGACTTTACAAAGACCAAAAGTCAACACCAACCATTCAAAGATTTTATCAGTATATCGTATAGGTTGGAAGAATGTATTGTATCGAGTCAAGAAAAAGTGGGGAAGGGATAAGAGGTGGTCAGGAAAGGGTTTGAATTTAGAGAAAAGAAAGAATGAGGAGGAAGGTGAATGATTAGGAAGAAGGAATGGTGACGGTTCAACCTCTATAGGTGGAGATTGATCAATCACAAAATCCGTATTGTTTAAAAATTCAAGTTCGTCAGCAAAAAGTTCTTCAAAACTTTTATCAATGGTGTGATTGAACATTTTGCTGTCAAAGAGTTTTATGCCAGAATTTATTCTACTTGATTCATAAAAAATCACTGAGGTAGTGGACTCGAAAAACTCATCTACCTCTTTTTCAAAAATATCCAAATCAAGTTGAATTTCTGGTATTATTGAACTTGAATTAATGGATTGTGATTTATCAAAACTCACTGAAACTATAGGAACAGAAGAAGAACCGGAGAAAGTAGAAGGTGAAATGGGTAAACAAATCGGTGTGTCGAGTGTTGCTGAACCAGATGTGGAAGATGGAGGCTGTATTTCGATCTGATCTTCGGGTATACCTTTATCATCAACTTCAAGACATATTTGGGGTTCGGGAAGAATTAAAGGCTCAAGATGATGACCACAAGGAAGTGAAAGGATTTGATGAATTGGTGGGACAAAATCATTCAAAATTTCGGGTTCATCAATCAATATATCCCCAATGTCAATTACCCCATTCAAGTGAAGGTTAAAATTCTCAAACTCCTCATCAAAAGTATGGTTTTCAATCAGTTTTGGTTCAAGAGTGGAGGTGTAGAGATCACAAGGGTTGGGTATGGTTTCACTTGAAAGGGACCCTTCACAGTTGGGTAAATCAAACACTACAAAGTCACACAACTTATCAGTCATTCTATTTGGTGTACTTGATGAATCTATGAAACTGGAGTTGTGGATTTCAGTTTGGAATGGGAGGTTTGATTAGGAAGGGTGTACAGTTCTGTCTTACTACGCAAATCCTTCATAATTTGATTCGTCAGTTCCATATATTTTTCTAATGTCTGCTCCAGACTAGTCTTGGGTTGATAAGGGGTTTCAGTATAAGATTGAAATTCCTGTGGATAATTAAAACTCCCAAATGACTGATTAGAAGAACTGTCTAGAGTAGGTGGAAAAGTCGGATTGGATTGATAGGAACAGAATGGTTGCTGAACTTGGGTAGGAGTAGGATCAATATTATGATAAAAAGAATATTGATATGGGTTGGTTGGTTGGCTATATACAAACCGCATATCAAACTCTTCTCCGGAAAGTGGTGGTGATGGTTGATATTGGTTCGGGTTGAAACTTTGGCCTCTAGACCTAGCTATGTGCTCAGCAATGGACATTCGTCTAGGGGCTTCCTCACTCTGGGTATGAACTAAAACAGGTGTAGGATTAGGATACAGTTGATAAGACCTAGACTGAGGTGAACAACTGTTTCTTCCTGCTTGTTCTATACGATCTCTTAAGGACATGGAAGAGCCGGACGGTATATCGAAGGGATTTCGAAAACAAGAGATATCTGGTTGTAGACAGCAAAGCTCGGCAAGTGTTCTTCTGTTTAGGTCACCCATTATAAAAAGAGAAGAAGGGGGAAGGGGTAAAAAGGAGAGAAAGTAATTGGTTTGTTTTAAAAAAAGGACGGATTTAGACAAATCACAAAAAATGCACAACCCTAGAACTATGGTTACCTATGTCCAGTCTCTAGACCGCTCCTAGACTTCCAAAGGACAAGCCGCAGGATAAATCCTCTACCGCCTCCGTACTATCCTTGTAGCCAGGTAAGTGCCAGGTAAGTGGGAAGGAACCACGTCGTGGGCCTAATTAAAAACCACTAGCCTTCGACACACTTGCCTAGGCACTACAAAAATAATGCGGATAAACGATAGATTACCCACGACCTTCCTCTGTCCTTATTGAGCGTGACAGTCCTTAGAGTCTGGTCTAGATATTTTTTAAATTAATGAAGGGTTGATCTATATGCTTGGTTTGTGATTTGTGGGGCTTAGGAAGGGTGATAAAATCCCCACCTAATCTTGATTTGGTCCTTGCCCCTTAAAGATCCGTATTAAAATATGCAAAAACAAACCGAAAAACAAAACTTTGCAAAAAGATTTTTGAGCGGCGATATTTTGCAAAGAATCCTGCAGAAAATAGATTTTATTGGATTTTAGAGGAGAGAGAAGGGAGTTAGAATCTTACCAGAGAAGTGTGAACCCTAGATCTCCTGTTTCCTCAAGTCCGTGACTCCAGATTTCCTCGCAAAAATTCACACAATAATCGTTAAATATACAATTTGCAGTTTTGTTTTAATAATGATATGACTCGTCTAAGAATTCAACACAAATAGTAAAAATAAAAAATTACGCACGTTTCCCCGGCAACGGCGCCATTTGATTGGTACGAAAGTGTGTGTTTGTAGTTTAACCGCAATCAATAACGGTGTCGCATGTAGCTAGACCGAGATGAGTACGGGTCGTCCTCTGGGAAACGTGGAACCTTTTACTTTTACTTTAGATGTGTTGAGAAAGAGAGGAGGGATAAAGAATTTTATAGAATGGTTTCTAGATCTACGTTAAACAAGAATGTAAAATATAGATCTAGATTATTTTAGAGACTTAGATAATATAATAAGAAGGATTGTAGGGTTCGTTAGGATTTAGTAGTTATGGACGATTAATTAAAAGTTACCCTTTTTATCCATTAATAGATTTAGAACTAGAACGACGGTGATGCGTGTAGATTAGGGTTTCTGGAGGGAAAATGAATCCCACTCTTAACCCTTATCTCGACACGGAACTTCGTTCATATCTAGCCTTTACCAAAACAATCATTAATCTAATCTCTAATCGCGGTCGGAACTAGCAAAGAATTGCTAGCGCGCCCGATTAGGATGTTAATGATTCTTTTAATAAAGTTCATAAACTTTATAGGACTTAAAAAGGGTTTAATTATTTTCATCGTCCATTAGCCTACCTTAATCCTACGAACCCTAACAAGCGGAGAATTACTCACGCATGTTGGGAGAAGAAGATGAAAAGAAAGAGAGGGAAAACATAATGTAAAATGCAAAAGAATAAAATAAAACAACTACCTTTATTGATCAACTTGAACAATCTACACTTTGATTCCTTAGAAAATGATTACAAAGACTAGTTTGCTTCTCGATCTCTTCCAAGGAGGTAGATGAACAGTTGATGATCAGCCTGGATGCGTGAGCCGTCTTGGACTTCGTGATCTCTTCGGCTTGATAACTTTTCCAAGAGGCTCTCGGTGCCCTTTTATAGTCCAAAACCACAATCTTTTGCTTCAAAAGTTGGTAAAATATAGCAGAGATTTAAGCCACAAAATCTTAGCAAATGATCTCTCTAGATTGCCGCGGATCCGCGGCCAACAGGGGGGTTTGGCCACGGTTCCGCGGCCAATGGTGGGGATCTCTTGATCATTTTTCTTGGGCTTTGTGATTGTGACATGTGGCAATCCTAGGCACCTTCAGAATTCAGAAATCTTTTCTCGGTTGCTCCCAGACTTGGTCTCCAAGTTTTGCTTCTTAATTTGGCAAGTTTTCTTCAACAACTTGATTTGTTTGATAAATTTTGCATAACAACTTGGAAAATTCTGCACAATAATCTCAAATAATATTTAGTAGACTTAGTTCTACTAGGATTTGGTCAATGAATTTATTTGCATACATTTTTCTACCAAATACTAATTAAAATATATTAACACATGGAAAATGGTGTTTTTACACATAAGCCCTCATATGTATAATATATTATAATAAAGTCCTTTTTTAATATGAAAATGGTAGGAAAAATGTAATACAAATGTGCAGTTTTATCAACTGAACAGGTACCAGGAGTGAATCATCATCTGTCTTTGAGAGGATTTGGGGATTTTTTTTTGTTTGGCATCTGCATTGCTGCACTGGAATAATGCCAGGAGCAACTCATCATTTGCCCCAAGAGGATTTGGGAATTGATGGCTTAGGAGGCAGGTTTAGATCCTATCACCTAAGGCTTTTCAATTTTATGGGCTGTAAGGGTCCCATAAATGCATTTTCTCCTTACGAGTCGAAAGGATCTCGTAGGTGTATTTTTTCGTTAGGAGTCGTGGGGACTCCTAAGTGTGTTGCTCCTTTGTGAGTCGTAAGAATCTCACGCGGGAATTTTCTCCTCACAAAGTCGAGAGGACTTTTCGAGTGCATTTCATCTCTTTTTCATGAGTTTGAGCCCTTTCGGGTTTGCACAAACTCGCCGTCAGTCCTGCTGTTTTACTTACGGAGCCCTTTCGGGTTTTCATCCATGCCCGTTTTCTTTTGGACATACCAATTTTTTTTCCGCTGGTGGGGCTTTAAAAGTATTCTCACCGGCAGGACTTGGGAGAGATTAGGATCATTTTACGCCCATGGATTGTATACGATTTTGCAGGATGTATGATCCAGAACGCAGGGCCGAAAAATTTTTGGGACTTTGTTGGCGTCTGCATCGCTGCACTGGAATATGGTACCAGGAGCGACCATCATTCGCCGTTGGGGTATGGGAATTGGAATATGGTTGTCAACTGTATCGCTGCACTGGAATATTGTACCAGGAGCGACTCATCATTCGCCACTTGGGATTTGGGAAGCGATGTCTTAGGAGACAGGTTTAGATCCCTATCACCTAAGGCTTTTCAATTTTATGGGCCGTGAGGGTCCCATAAAAGCATTTTCTCCCTACGAGTCGTAAGGATCTCGCAGGTATATTTTCTCCTTAGGAGTCGTGGGTACTCCCAAGTGTTTTTTCCTTCGTGAGTCGTGAGGATCCCATGAAGGTTTGTTCTCCTCATGTATCGTAAGGACACATGAGTGGGTCTTCCCAAATGGAGCATAATTCTGAGGGCGGAGACCAGCCGCGTAACTGGTGATTATGGTGGGGGCATGGGTATGATGAGAATTATTTGAGCCCGTAGATTGTATACGGTAGTCAACTTGGGGACCAATCGTAGGGCCGGAAGAGTTTTGGGAAATTGGATTTTGATTGGCGTCTGCATCGCTGCACTGGAATATGGTACCAAGAGCGACTCATCATTCGCCTTCTTTTTTTTCTTTTTTTGTTATTTTGTTTTACCGCGATTGCTCTATCATTTCAGCTTTTCTTATCACGAAGGTCGCGATTGCCCTATCATTTCGGCTTTTTATTCGCGGTTGCCCCATCATTTCGGCTTTATTTTTATTTTGTTTTTTACTTGCTGATTTTTATTGCGAGTTGCCCCATCATTTTGTCTTTTCTTTATTTTTCTTTTATTTACACACACACACACACACACACATATATATATACATTCCTAGTTTAACGACTTAAAGGTCGATTGTTCTCAGTTTAACAACGTGGTGGTCAGTTGTTCCCAGTTTAATGACATGGTGGTCGGTTGTTCCCAGTTTAATGACGTGGTGGTCGGCTATTCCCAGTTTAATGACGTGGTGGTTGATTATTCCCAGTTTAAAGACTTAGAGGTCTATCGTTCCCAGTTTAACGACATGGTGGTCAATCATTGCCAGTTTAACGACGTGGTGGTCAGCTGTTTCCAGTTTAACAACTTAGAGGTCATCTGTTTCCAGTTTAATGACGTAGAGGTCATCTGTTCCCAGTTTAACGACTTAGAGGTCATCTGTCTCCAATTTAACGACTTGGAGATCATCTGTCTCCGGTTTAACGACTTGGAGGTCATCTGTTTCCAGTTTAATGACATGGAGGTCATCTGTTTCCAGTTTAACGACGTGGTGGTCATCCGTTTCCAGTTTAACGACGTGGAGGTCATCTTTCTCCAGTTTAACGACTTGGTGGTCATCTGTCTCCAGTTTAACGACTTGGTGGTCATCTGTCTTCAGTTTAACGACTTGGTGGTCATCTGTTTCCAGTTTAACGACGTGGTGGTCATCTGTTTCCAGTTTTAACGACGTGGTGGTCATCTGACAGGAAGCTTAGAGAAGATACCTGATTGAGTAGTTATCAGGGGCACCGCTGGAGCTTGCCCGAAATGCCTTATCACTTTGTCGGTGTCGATGGCCTTGCCCCCGGCTGGGGCCAAGGAAAGTCGTTCAAATACCGACTTACGTTCGAAGATGGCAATTGAAAATTGTTAAACCCTGCAAATAGAAACATGATTTCAGTACAGGCAATCGATATGCATATTGATTGAGTTCGCATAACGTTTAACCTGAAAAATGGGAGGAGAGAAAGGCCCCACCGGGCGTTCCAGAATCTGTAGGGTGTTTTTCGTCACCCCGTTGAGATGAGAATACACGCGCGCTTGTCAGGCGTACTACAGATCCCCCCTGCCTAGGGTAGGCCGGGGTTTATTGATTGTGGGGATCCGAATTTCCGGCAGCGGTGGACTAAGCTGCCGTTAATTACCCCTCGCCTTTAGAGCGAGGGAACCTCCGATTGACGGGTTAAACTGGTCATGCGAACTCAATGTGCAGTGTACGTGTGTTTTGTTTTGGAGGGGGCTTGGATATATCAGGAGCCACGCAGAGTTTTTACGGGGGTCCCGCTACCCGGATAGCGGGCTGGGGGTCAAGGGGGCTAGCAGCCCCCTTGCGTGGTGCGGGGCCGCGCCCCGGCCCAAAATTTTTTTGGAGGGAGAGTGTTGTAGAGAAAGAGAGTATGTGTGTGTGTGTACATTTATAAAATAAAAAAAAGGAAAGGGCATCCAAAGGATGTGTGGGAAAAAGCGCCAGCGCTTTGAGTGTCAGCGCTTTGAGTGTCAGCGCTTTGAGCACTAGCGCCCCACGTGCCAGGCACATGGGCGCTCGGGCGATGGCGCTTTGGGCGCGGGCGCTCGGGCGATGGCGCTTTGGGCGCCAGCACTCTGAGCGCAAGAGCGCTAGCGCCTCACGTGTTAGCACGTAGGCGCTCAGACGCTAGCGTCTTAGGCGCTAGCGCTCTGAGCGCAAGAGCGCTAGCGCTAGCGCTTTGAGTGCTAGTGCTCCACGTATCAGCACGTAGGTGCTCGGGCGCTAGCGCTTTGGGCGCTAGTGCTCTGAGCGCAAGAGCGCTAGCGCTTTGGGCGCTAGCGCTCCACGTGTCAGCAAGTGGGTGCTCGGGTGCTAGCGCTCTGGGCGCTAGCGCTCTGGGCGCAAGAGCGCTAGCACTCCACATGTCAGCATGTGGGCGCTCGGACGCTAGCGCTCTGAGCACAAGAGCGCTAGCGCTCTACGTGTCAGCACGTGGGCGCTCGGGCGCTAAAAGGGACTCGGTCCCTGCAATGGGAGTTGTACTCCCAGAAAGGAGCACTTATTATTTTATGTGTTTGTGTGTGTGTGTGTGTGAGGAGTTAAACTCCTTGGATATTTTGAAGCCGATGAAGGGGTTTATCCCCTTGAGCCCTAGGTCTTCTACAAAGTGGGGTTTCTTGAGATGGGTCTCCTTCTTCCTCCTGTCGCTTGGCCGGATCTTGAAGATCAAGGATGTGAGATTTTAAAAATCTTTTCTTTTTGAGATCTGATGGTAGATCCAAGTTGCTCATCTTTTCTTTTCTTTTTACATATAGCTCCTCGGGCTTTACAAAATGGCATTTTGCCTATCCCATGGCTCATGTGCCATTTCTTTTTGCACATAAGCCACGGGCTTACAAAAATTTGGCTTTATGCCCATAAAAATTACATCAAAATTATTTTTTACATGATTTGCATGGGGAGGCCGGCCGCTTCATGTTCCGGCTCGACTCGGGCATGGGCCCACTTGATCTGGGCTTGGGCCCAGCTGGCTTGGGGTTGACCTTAACTTTGACTTTGTCAACCGGGGTGCAATTTTCGACCCCAACACCTCCATTCTTGCGTTTCGAGTGTGAGGAAGGGAGTAATCAACACCCCCTCCGTTTTATAGCCCACAACGCCCCCGGAATTCAACGGTCGCCCGTTTCACCCGCAATTATGCCTCCACGCGGCGGACATCGCGCCGCTCGATGCGAAATTGAAACGACGCGGCTCTGGTGCTTCGCCTCCTCCACATGTTCGTGCCATGTGTCACTCGCGACTGTCCATCTTCCTAAAGTCCTCACCAAGAGGCAGCCGAGTGGCTACCCTGCTCGGCTATCCCTGACCGGTAGCTCGCTACCCCACAACGCCAAGGATTGAAGCCCTCGCCAAGAGGCAACAGAGCAGCTTCACTGCTCGGTCAATCCTTAGCAGGCCTTCCATGGACCCTCCAGCGCTAAGGATCTAAGTCTTCACGAAGAGGCAGCCGAGCGGCTACCCTGCTCGGCTATCCCTGGCTGGTAGCTCTCTACCCCACAACGCCAGGGATCGAAGCCCTCGCCAAGAGGCAACTGAGCAGCTTCACTGCTCGGTCAATCCTTAGCGGGCCTCCCATGGTCCCAGCGCTAAAGATCTAAGCCTTCACGAAGAGGCAGCCGAGCGGCTACCTTGCTCGGCTATCCTTGGCCGGTAGCTCCCTACCCTATAATGCCAGGGATCAAAGCCCTCGCCAAGAGGCAACTGGGCAGCTTCACTGCTCGGTCCATCCTCAGCGGGCCTCCCATGGCCCCTCCAGCGCTAAGGATCTAACCCTCATGAAGAGGCAGCCAAGCGGCTACCCAGCTCGACTATCCCTGGCTGGTAGCTCCCTATCCCACAACGCCGGGGATCAAAGCCCTCGCCAAGAGGAAACTGAGCATCTTCACTGCTCGATCAATCCTTAGCAAGCCTTCTATGGCCCCTCCAGCGCTAAGGATCTAAGCCCTCATGAATAGGCAGCCGAGCGGCTACCCTGCTCGGCTATCCCTGGCCGGTAGCTCCCAACCCCACAATGCCAGGGATTAAAGCCCTCGCCAACAGGCAACTGAGGAGCTTTACTGCTCGGTTAATCCTTAGCAGGCCTCCCATAGCCCCTCCAGCGCTAAGGATCGAAGCCCTCACCAAGAGGCAGCCGAGCAGCTACACTACTCGGCTATCCCTGGCTGGTAGTTCCCTACCTCGCAATGCCAGGGATCAAAGCCCTTTCCAAGTGGCAGCCGAGCGGATACTCTGCTCGGCTATCCCTGGCTGGTAGCTCCCTACCCCACAACGCTAGGGATCAAAACCCTTTCCAAGAGGCAACTGAGCAGCTTCACTGCTCGGTCAATCCTTAGCAGGCCTCCCATGGCCTCTCCAGCGCTAAGGATCTAAGCCCTCACCAAGAGGCAGCCGAGCGGCTACCCTGCTTGGCTATCCCTGGCAGGTATCTCCCCTACCCTACAACACCAGGG
This sequence comes from Agapanthus africanus, assembly GCA_030015575.1. Classification (NCBI taxonomy): domain Eukaryota; kingdom Viridiplantae; phylum Streptophyta; class Magnoliopsida; order Asparagales; family Amaryllidaceae; genus Agapanthus; species Agapanthus africanus. The sequence goes on along the minus strand of JASDDO010000016.1, from coordinate 589,469,200 downwards.
ATCAAAGCCCTGGCCAAGAGGCAATTGAACAGCTTCACTGCTTGGTCAATCCTTAGCAGGCCTCCCATGGTCCCTCCAGTGCTAAGGAGCGAAGCCCTCACCAAGAGGCAACTAAGTGGCTACCCTGCTCGGCTATCCCTGGCTGGTAGTTCCCTACCTCGCAACGCCAGGGATCAAAGCCCGCGCCAAGAGGCAGTCGAGCGGCTGCCCTGCTTGGCTATTCCTGGCTGGTAGCTCCCTACCCCACAATGCCAAGGATCAAAGCCCTCGCCAAGAGGCAACTGAGCAGCTTCATTACTCGGTCCATCCTTAGTAGGCCTCCCACGGCCCCTCCAGCGCTAAGGATCGAACCCTCACCAAGAGGCAGCCGAGTGGCTACCCTGGTCGGCTATCCCTGGCTGGTAGTTCCCTACCCCACAACGCCAAGGATCAAAGCCCTCGCCAAGAGGCAGCCGAGTGGCTACCCAGCTCGGCTATCCCTGGATGGTAGCTCCCTACCCCATAACGCCAGGGATCACAGCCCTCGCCAAGAGGCACCGGGCAGCAACCCTGCTCGGCTATCCTTAAGGATCAAAGCCCTCGCCAAGAGGCACCGGGCAGTAACCCTGCTCGGCCGGTCCTTAGTAGGCCTCTTACGGCCCCTCCTTCGCTAAGGATCAAAATCCCTCTCAAGAAGCAACCGGGCCCTCCCTTGCTCGGTTATCCCTGGCTGGTAGCTCCCTACCCCAACACACCAGGGATCAAAGCCCTCTTCAAGAGGCATCATCTGCGACCTCTTGCCCATCAGACGCCCGTTTTTGATAGGCATCATCTACCAGGGATCATTGACCAAAGAATAAACCAGTGGTGGCCTGGGTGACCTGTTCCACCAGCAGCATCATCTACCAAGGCTCGTGAAAGACTCGTCAATTTGGTGATTTTTAATCACCTTTGGATCATTGACCAACGGTGCTCTGATTTACAGAGCACAATCTTTTTATTTGGAAAGATTTTGAGGAATCTCTCCTTAACAGAATTTTATTATGGTTAATTGATGATTTATCATCTTTATTAGATCTTTGATCTGACGGTGGGGAGCTTTTAGTTCCAGCGCTAGCGTACCCGTACTTTGCATGTGGTGCGCTGCTTAGAGTGCAGCGCATTTAGCGCTAGCGCACACGTGCTTTGCACGTGGTGCGCTGCTTAAGTGCAGCGCTCTTAGCGCTAGTGCACACGTGCCTTTCACGTGGTGCGCTGATTAGAGTGCAGCGCACTTAGCACTAGCGCACACGTGCTTTGCACGTGATGCGCTGCTTATAGTGCAGCGCTCTTAGCGCTAGCGCACACGTGCTTTACACGTTGTGTGCTGCTTAGGGCGCAGCACGCTTGGCGCTGCTATGAAGCATTGCTTCATTTTAAAATTTTAATTTTGAACAGAGCTTTGCTCTGATTGGGGGAAACAACCCCATGTTCAAGCTCATGAAATGGTGGATAATGTCGTGAACAGTATCCTCTGAAGCGACATGGTTAACAAGAAAAGCCTCAAGGGGTGCACCTTGATCATACCTAACTACTGGGAAAAGCGATGTGGGTTGTAGCGCATGAATAACAAAGAAGTATTTCATCGATACACCAAATAACCGGGCCTGATGGAGTAAAAGTGCGTGACTTCCCTAGACTTTAAAACAGAGACCCCATCCTTCAGCACATCATGCAATGGTTGGACCGCGCTCGAAGGTTCTTTGCTGGTGGAAAGAACCCTATCAATGAAAGACATGCCGTCCTCCATGGGACATGGATGAAGGAGCAATCATCGAGCCTCCTTTGCGTTGGATCAGGAAAAGAAGCGTCCACTAACTTCATAACCCACAGGAAGTTGTATCTATCATAAAACTCGGGTCTTTTATGTTCACCAAATGCACCTCTCACGTGCATTTCGGTCCATGATGTAAAGTAGTGAAGAGAGAAGTTTACGGGCTCCACACCCGGGAGGGCAGTGTTTGTAAGTGCACGGCAGCGCCCCGGCCGTCAATCCGACGCCGGAATGCGGAAACGAAACTTTTCCAAAACTAGAAAACCGGCACTACCGCGCACAATAAAACCCGGATCGGGCCATTAACCTAATGCTAGCAAACTAGAGAATGGGTTGAAAGCTATACCGAGCAATTTGTGTCCTTCGGTCTTCGGCCTCTATCCCGATCTCCTCGCGGAATCTCCGGTCTTCATCTCCTCGTCAGAACGGGCACCACATCGCCGAGTTCTTTTACGGGCTCCCACCTCTGGACCGAGGCAACTCGGGCACGAAGTTGGCGATTCGACGTATCCAAGAATACTGTAGGCTAGTGTAGATACCTTTGTCTCATGGGGTTTGAAGTTGCCATAAAGATGGAGGTGAAGAATGAACTTTTGGAGAGAGGTTGATGAATTTGTGTCAAGCAAAGAATGAGATGAACATTTTTTTCCTTATCAAATGAACCCCCTCTCTCCCTCACAAAAATTGTGGCCGGCCTCTATATTGGAGGAAGAAAAAGAATGGAATCAAAAGCAAGAAGAGAAAATGTGTGATAATGAGAAAAAATGTCACACCAACATCAACCCACATCCTTTTACAAAGCCCATCTCATTAATGCAAAGGAATTGACTCAAAGAGAATCTAATAATGATATACCCATCATAATGCCCCAAATCACAAAAGACACCCTCTACAATTGCTAATTTGCAAATATGCAAATTAGCCCCTCCCATCACAAAAATCCGGGCTGAAGGAACAAAGGAAAACTGGCCGGAACGGAATACAAACTGGCAATTTCAAAAAATCGATCCCGTAATAAATTACAGGAAAACCCCGTGACTGTATATACATACCCGCATTTGTATTCCCACTGAGTACGAATGCAAAGAGACAAAATCTATATTGTACAATACTAGGATCCGGTTTAAACCAAAGCCCGCTAGTATTTTCCGTCCGATCTTGATCCGTGCAATACCGCACGTATATGATCGAACCCTGCCATATCTCCATACAGCCTCTACAGCGTTTCGCCCGAAACTTGAGAAACTGTCTGTCGGGGACTCTAAAGACTCGTCAATACTTTGGCTGTGGATTTAACCACTAGCACGTCAGAGGTATTAGCCATACGTGACGGGCTACCAGCTATTGACCAAAAGGGACGTCGATAAGCGAACTCATCCTGACACCCTACTGAGCCTGTCAGTAACAATATCCGTACAGTCCGGTCCATTCGTCTATGAGCATCGCATGGCGGGCCTAGGGGGTTGATAAAAGTCAGACCCCCAAAAGCGGTATAAGTCGTGTCGGAGTGTAGCCCAGAATACCCTGAGATACTACTGGAATATCTACCAGTAAATCTCCTGTCTTGGCCAAGGACTTCGTGTAATGGCTCTCCTAGACACAGCGTGACCTCACCCCCAATACTGGGAGAGACGAACCCCTGAAGATCCGCTCACTTCCTCCATGTGGCTCGGGACTGTACCCAACTAAAACCTGTTTGCACGTCTCTTTTGAGCATGGTAGGGTAGTAATCAAAGAACAGTGGGAACTCACACGAGACAAATGACGATCTCAGGTCGATGAACTAACATGTACATATGTCATCAGGGAACTGCTATCTGACGTCTGGTATAAGACCAACTAGTATGTTCCCGGCGAGTCCTGTCCGGTGTACTCATAACCTAATGAGCATCTATATACATCTTAGGTGAACCAACTGACACCAGTGGGTTGTGAGACCGGCCACCGCCCCTCGTCGGGGTCTCGACTGTATACACTAGTCTACTCTGGAGTATCGATGCCCTGTCTCGAAAACTCCCATGACTAGGGACCTTTTAAGGATGTGCTTATAGACCCCAGCTCCCATGTATATGATCGCCCTCATACTGCTGGCAGTCAAGCAAGAATCCTAGGGGCTCTATCAACATGCAATAGTGACTTGTAAGGTCACCTAAAGCAGTACACGATGATAAAGATAAACCAGGTAGCATACTATCATCTTGAGCAAGACTGTTCTAACGGTATAGGTCCTTTCTCAATCATTGCAATCACGTGCCTGTGATCCAATAATTGATTCTGAGGGCACTATCTCCAACAATGTTAGCTACGATACTTAAACCATCATATAAGTAGGCTAACCCCACAATACCGACAGCTATACATGTTCCCTTCGCAATGCGGTGAGCAGGGTAAAAGACAGACAACCTCATAAACCGACGATGCATAGGCATCGCAAACTAGCTGAGCCATAAGCTAATAAAACCTATATGAAACATTTCTTTGTTAATGCCTGGGGCAGCGACTTCTTCGAAAGAGGCGACTGGAGCGTTTGGAATATAAAATTGCTTCAGATCTTTATCGGTAGCCGGTAATTTGTCCGACCCAAACTTGAAAGGATCGTCGAACTTTGCAAATTTCTCAGTTTTCCTGGACAAAACATTTGCACGAAGGAAGTGAGCAATGAAATCTATGAAGCTGACCCCACGTCCTTTTGATTCTAGATATAAACTATCATAACTAATTAACACCTTGACAAGACCTGGAAATTTGTGTCGAATGGCGTTCTCGGCCGTTAGACCATTGACAACTTGTTCTGTTGCAAAAACATATTCGTCAGGAGATAGTAGCTCCTCATAATGTTCTCCCTTGATGGGTAATCCAGAGACCTCTCGAAACTCTTCCATAGAGATCGATACTTCATGGTCTGACAATAGAAAGTTATGGGTTGGAATGTTCCATTGCTCTAAGAACGCCTCAACCCACCAGATGTGAGGAGTGTGATAATAAAACAAGAATGCATACATTGTCGGGTACAGTCCAGTTTTCAACAGAAACGACTAATCAGTAGATAGGATATAGCGAGCCCAAGTAAAGTAACCCGTCGGATTTCGTGGAGTCACACCAATGGTATTAGCTTTCCCCCACGATCGTGCTTCTTCCTGGCATATCTAGTGCCCTAAGATATCTATGGCCATTAGGGTTGGACCGGTATTGATGCCATGGATGGTTGAAGTCTGCCATCTACAGTCCAGTGAACTTCCTCTACGGCGTAAGCAGTCTGCGGAGAGTCCGCATATTGGATTGGAGAAATTGGCTCTGACGGTGTCTTATAGGTAAAGCTGCGGTGTCCCCGTATGATATGACTAAACCATGTTCCCTATAAATGAAGAGATTTCTGTTTTTGATCATAATCCTGAATCAAGGCAAGGACTTCACGGTCAGTAGGCGCATTTGTAAAGACACTCTCTAAACGAGTACAAAGAAAATAAGGAATCGAAGTCATAGTACCTAAAATGAAACCAGAAGGAAAGTTAGCAAAAAGTGTTGCAAGTCCAAATTCTAGAATCCCTAAATCTAAAATTTAGTGAACCCCATAGAATCAAAATGACGGCTCATTAAAATTGGAACATGTGCCCAATAAAAAAACCTACAAAAATTCTTCTCCTGGAGTTAAACTCCAGAAAGATTTCAAAATAAAAAAGGGGATGCTTTTAAAGTTTAAGCTATCAGAGCTTAGCTCTATTTTTAAAAAAATAAATAAAAGCTTAATAATGATTTAAAACTTCAAAATTCCCTATTGAGGATGCTCAAAAGATGAGCATCAGATTCAAGATCTGAGATAAAATGGAGTTAAATTTCAAAAAAAAAATCCCAAAGGGGAAATACTCAAATCGGCATTAAAGCCAAGCTTTTCAGAAATAAAAAAAAATTCATCAAGGTTGCTCAAAGTTTAAGCATCAAATTCGAGATCTGCTTGGAGTGAAATTTCAAAATTCCCGAAGGAATGCTCAGATCAAGCATCAAAGCTGAGATCTGTTAATGGATAAATTCCCAGAATCAAATATCAGAGCTAAGCTCTGATTAATATGGCTGCTTATCAGAAATTTTGGCAAGGCCAAGTCTGTTCAAAGGACCTTAAAAATGAAGAACTAAGTTTTAATGGCAAAGCATAACTCTAAGTGGAGAATTAAATTCTCAGAGGAACACTACTACAATATATCCGTAGGGGTAACCCCTTATTGTAGTAGTGGAAGAAGGAGGCGCAACTCTCTCTTGGGCTTAATACCCTATTTATAGAGATGTGTGGTCGGTTTAGATTCCCCCATCCCGAAGATGATATGATGATTTATAGGCCGAACACCATTGCGTCCACATGCAAGGTACGCGGGATTAGCTGTGGGGGGATTTGTTTCCTTTTAAAAAATATGATAGTGCCTCATGTGCAAAGCACGTGAGCAGCACCCGCGTGTAAGCCACGTAAGCGCTAAGGCCATGCAATATGGCAGCACCCGTATGCAAGCCACGTGAGCGCTAAGGCCATGTAATACGGCAGAGCTCGCGTGCAAAACATGTGAGCTCTAAGCCCATATAATATAGCAGCGGTTTATATGCAGGGCACATGCGCATCACATCTATGTATACGGCAGTGCATCACATGCAATGAACATTAACGCCACCGCCAATATTTGAAGCAGATCACTTCAGAAAGAATTAAATTCTATTTGGGAAAATATTTTCCTGATCTTTCTAAAATGAAAAAGATCTTCTCTATTAAACAAAGAGCCTTAGATCAAAAATCCAACGGTGATTAAAAATCACCACTTGATTATGAAATCAATCGAGATCTCTTAAATGAGAGATTTTGTCAAACTAAATGATCCCTCTCATACCCTATATAAAGAGGATGATATATTGAAAAAAAGAAGAAGACCACGTATAAGCTTATGCCTTACAATCGAGAATTGAATTTTCTATAGAAAAAAGATCATCTTCAATCTCTCAAAACCCTAGATAAATAATGGAAAAAAATCTCCTTTTACTTATCTCCTATGTAAAAAGGGCTTAGCCCTCTATAAGAACTGCGTTCTCTCTTTGGATCTGAGATCCATAAGACAAGTCTCTCGTAAACGAAAGAAAATTAAATTCTCATAGAGTGGTCTTAATTTTAAACTTAAGATCCAGAGAAGAACATTGGTGTTATGCCCACCATTATAAAAAATAAGAAGAGAAGAAAAGAAGGGAAAAAGATATAATTTTTACCTTCAAGAACTTAGTTTCTTAAAAAAATATTAAGAACTAAGATTCTACATGACCCAGATCTTAAAGATCTTATAATCTGACGACTTGATGGACTGAGAAGAGATTAAATCTCAAAAGATGATGACTTCGATGAAAAAAGGACAGATTATAATTCTCAGAAGAATTAACTCTTTTAAAACAAAGTTCAATCTCTGCCAAATATGTGGCAGCGCTGCACATGTTAAACCCGTGTGTGGCACACATGATAAGCACGTGAGCGCCATAATCTCGGCGGGCTACATGATAAGCACGTGAGCGTCATAAACTCGTCGGGTCATGTGATAGACACGTGAGCGCCATAAACCCAATGGCTCACTTGGTACTAAGATGACTCAATGCTTAGCACTGTTAGATGATTTACAGTCCAATACTCATTCTTGAGTGGGCTAAATCCCTAAAGTTTTAAAACTTATTTGATGTTAAATCAATTGAGCCCATATGCTCATGATATCTAAGTTGATCTTAGTCCCATACAAGACTAACAATCCTTAGTTAAATAAAATGAGCCCGTATGCTCATATATTTTAAGTTGATCTTAATTTAAAACAGAATTAATGATTCTTGAAAAAATAAAATATTCTCTTGAACTGATGAACCTCATCTATGTGGGAAATGCTACTTAGGTTCAAACCAAAATCTGATATGTACAGATTTGGATTAATCCGCGCCCTACGAGCGACAACATATATTAGTCTTCGAATACAATTCAAGGACAACCCCACAATAAACAAAATATAACATGACACGAAGTGATAAACATGAAATAAAGAAATTTTTTATCGCGTGGCGATAACGAAATTAACTGCAGGGGCTTGCGCCTGCAAGAAAAAACGTCCCCACAATAAAAAAAACTCTCATTATTGAGGAGGAATCTGATAGTTCAGTTACAATCGTCGCATCCATCCAAACCTTCGATATACAGCACCATAAATCAACTTAGTAACTTCGGAGAGGTGGATGGATATGTTCCATATAGCATTTGCCCCCAAATTCAGGTAAGACATTCTGTCCCAGTTCGTCTCCCTTTTCGGCAGTAAATGGGTACAGTCTTGAGCTATAAGAAGGAAGTGAGCGATTATCAGGAATTCATTTTTCCTGGTATTGGGAGTCGATATTCTGCTGTGTTCGGTTGGCCATCACCGTAAATCCGTGGACACGATAGATGAGATTTACTGATAGGAGTTCGGTAGTTTCTCGGTTGGTGATGTGCTTGACTCCGGCATGACTTATCGGGTTATTAGGGGTCTGAAGTTATCCACCCCTAGACCCGGTATGTGATACTCTCAGAAGAAAAGACGGGACTGTATAGAAATTGTCACATTCTGGCTCAATTGGGTATGGAAGAACTTGATTGTCGACCTCCCTTTCGGTATATACTTAGGTAGCTGTTACATACAGCTAGTGCCGCTGACGTGCTTGTACTTATGGATTTATCTAGTAACTCACTGCCAGCGTATTATCGACTATATAGAGTTCTACACAGAGAATTTTTCCGGTTCAGGCGATATGATGTAGATGCCGTACATTGGTACGTGCAGGGGTCCGGTTAAATACGTGTACTTGCTACACGGACTTTAAACCGGGTTATTAAATCAAGTATTGATATAATAATTTACATATATATATATATATTTAATATATATATTCTAGTATTATGTTCACTATTCATTTTCTCTCTCTTGGCTATTCGTATTTTTATACAAATACGCATATTTGTATTTCAATACATATATCGAGCTTGTATTCCGTATTTATACGGAATACTTCTAGAAGGGGGATACATCATTTAGGATTTTATTTTGTGAAAAATAAAAGAAAATGAGGTGGCAAGTGATGTGTAAAGAAATATGGTTGAGAGGAATGGGCATGGAATTGTTTATGTTAAATTCATTTGTCAAAACTATTCTTCTATGCTTGATTCTCTCTCCTCTAGCTCATTCTCATATCTTGCTTCTCTCTCTTCTCTTGGTCCTCCTCATTCTTCATCTAATCTCTCTTATGTTGAGAAAAATATGAGGAAATGAGAAAGAAAAATGAAAGTGATAATCCCTACATCCCCTTCACTCCATTCCCAGCGAGCTTGAAGCGTCGGTTGGAGCTTGGATCGGTTTCCCTCGGGTGGATCATCTTCGGCATGGGTGGTTTTCACCAAGTTCATTCCTACATCTCAAGGAACCGATGAGGAGTCCAAGTTCACCATTGGAGCATATGAAGACACATCAAAGGTTGTAGTTTCTATAACCTTGTATGCTGTTTTCTAGTTTAGTGTTGTGGAACGGATTCTAGGTTTCGGTTTTCTCGTGCTAGCTTGAAATTTTTGTTCGCACTTTTCGCTTCCGTTTTGAATTGGCCGTGAGCGCCGAGGGAACCCCAACATGGTATCAGAGCCCAAGATAGACAATAGAACTAGAATAGACGATGTTTTAGTTTTGAGACCGAAAACATAACCAGATCGAGTTTCCAATTTCATGTTTCTGTCCAAAAATTTTAAATCGCCTGAAATTTTTTTAATGTATTGCAGTGGACAATTTTTGAAGCTATAAAACATGGAACAAAATTCGAGGCCAGGAGGCCCAAACCTGGCCACCCGAATTGGCATTTTGGCCGATTCCGGCAGCCTAGTTGTGGTTTCCTGACTCGAAATTTGTGCAGGAGCTTGGCATTGGTAAAACTTGATTTTTAGTATCCTTCTTTTTTGCCCAGATTTCTAGTAAGGGTTATCTTTGTATTCGGGCAACTCGGGAAACTTTTCGGGTGAAATTTTAGCATCGTTTATGATCCGTTTTGGTGCATGTGTGTTGTTAAACGTCGTCTAATTGCTATATGTTCTATTTGATAGGGTTGCACATATTGTGGTGTTGCTTATTGTTGTATATATATATCTCTATGATGGTTTACCTGGATTGTTATGATGGATAACCCCGCGTGCAATTGCTTGTACAGTTATGATTTATAATGTTGTATTCTTTTGTTCGGGACGAGCGTCCGACTTGTGGTCGTTGTTACCGCTTGATGTATGTTCTTTTATTGGGACACGGCCTGGATGCGGTCGTTAATACCATTATATATATTTCATTTATGTACTAGGAATAACTCAAGAGAAGTGATCGAGTAGCCGGGTTCTAGAGTGCGGTAGGTGGCTATCTCATGGGTTTAAGACTGGGCCGCCTCGCCATAGAATTAGCGGGTTGCTCACCGCACTTATAGTGGTTATAGGATCAACCCACGGAGAAGTGTCTAAGTTACCGGATTCTAGAAAACGACGGGTGATCGACTCATGATATTTAGAGCGGGTTATCCAGTTTCTAGAATTGGAAGGCGGCTTGCCGCACTCGTAAAGGTTTTGGTACGATGTTGTATAGGCTATCTACATGAATGGAAAACGTTGCGGTTCATTTGGGATCAATTGAAACGCGGGGCTCCTAATTTATCCGCTATTCCATTTTGTTTGCTGCATACCTGTGATATTTTTACAAGTGTGTGAAGATAATATATATCATATATATTAGATGCTTCTATATGTTTTGCATCCGTGCTGGCCTTTGTTAGTGATATGTATGCCCTAGAGGCCATTATTGTATGATATAGTGGATACTTGGACATATATATGGAGGACTTTCTTGCTCGACATGATAGTATGCTATCTGGTTTCCTTTATCTTAATATGTTCACTAGTGTTATTATACCGTCTCTCATATATATGTAGATAAAGCCCTTAGAATGTAGGCTTGACTACCAGGACTATGATGCGGATCATACTACAGGGACCTAGGTAGTCCATAAGTACATCCTTCAATTGTTCCTAGTCGAGGGTATATCGAGACAGAACATCGATATTCCAGAGTAGACTAGTGTGTACATTTCTTGACCCTGTATGGGGTGATGGTTGATCCTATATCCATTGGTGTTTGATATCAAAGATTGTACACAGGTGCTCATAAGAGAATAGGTACACCGAACAGGACACGCCGAGAACTCCTAGATGGTACTATACCTATCGTCAGATAGCAGTTCTCTAGTGAGACTGGTGCAGGTTAGTCTGTAGATCCGAGATCGTCATAGATTCTTGTGTGGTTTCTACTGTGCTTTGATTTCCTCCCTACCATGGCTCAAAGGAATCGTGTAAATAGGTGGATTTTGGGTATAGTCCCGAGCCACATGGAGGTAGTGAGCGATAGGAGGGGTTTCTTCTCTCCCGGTATATGGAGTTGATGTTGCGCTATGCTTGATTGGCTATAACAGCAAGTCCCTAGCCAGGGCTGATGAGATTTACTGGTAAGTATTATCAGTAGTTTCTCGAACGGTTATAGGCCACGCATCGGCTTGACTTATCAAGTTACTGGGGTCTGACGATCCCACCCCTAGACTCGATATGCAACATATCAGACGAAGAGACCGGACTATACGGTAAGTGTTACCTATAGGCTTCATGGGAGTTTGGACAAGTTTGCTTGTTGATCTTCTATTCGTTCAATACCTGGGTAGCCGTTACGTCCAGGTAGTACCGCTGACGGCTTGTGCGTGACTGGTGCGATCATCACCTACTGCTTGTGTATTGACGGGTATTTAGAGTCCCACATAGAAGTTTCTTGGTTCAAGCGAAACGAAGTAGGGCACATAAGATGATATGTGTGGGGGCCTGATTAAATACGCATATGAGATACCGTATTATAATATGGCGGCTTTTTGTTATCAGTTAGGTTATATGTGATATAACCGGATTATTGAATTAAGTGTTGATTTGATAATTTGATATACAGATAAATGATATTAGTAGGTTATATGTGATATAACCGGATTATTGAATCAATTGTTGATTTAATAATATGATATATATTTATATCTGATATAATTATATATTGATTAATATTATTGCTCACTAATTATATGCTTATATATATATATATATGAAGCATGGCATGGTTTTTCTATTTTTAGAAAATAGAAATTGAGATGATAAATGGGGAGACTTTGGAGGCATAGGCATAGCATGGCTTATTCTATATTATATTCATTTGCTTGCACTATTGAGGTATAGCTACAATTTTTAAGTGTTAAAAATTGTAAGCTTCAATAATGTGTGAGCTTTAGATGAGCCATTCTACACTTCATTCCACACTTAGTTCATTTTTCTTGAGTTGCGCTCATGTGATGAGTTGCACTCTAGCTCTCTCCATCTTTTTCACCTCCACCTCCAATCTCAATTCCTCACATGAGTTGTGAACCCTTGAGCTTGTGAGAAGCTTAGTGAGCTAACATAACCCCTACTTTACCATCCTACACTAGATTGGCGCTTTGGTGTAGTATGTTTACTTCACTAAAGAGTTTAGTGAAGAGGTAGCTTGGATTGGCGGACTTCGGTGGATCATCTTCGGCACGAAGGTTATCGGAGCAAGTTCGTTCAACCTTCAAGTGGAGCCAACTAGAGTCGCATGGACTACAACCTAGAGCTTTAGAAGAGAAGGACACGGTCTACAAAGGTTGTAGCCATCCATTTGTAAGTTAAGTTTGTGATATCTTAGTTAAATCCTAATCATCTAGTTTAAGATCTTGGTTAGTGTAGATTAGCACCCCGAAATTTTAAAAAACGACATGCTTGATGCTAGTAAAACCCAGTGGTTGTGGTAATGTACACTTTCATGGTATCAGAGCCAAAACTAGAAGATTAGACGATATTTTTAGAATTACGAAACCGAAACAACTCCGAAACGGTTGCATCGAAACCCTAGTTTCTGTCGAATTTTTCAGAGCCTATAACTTTTTTTTAAATAGTTGTAGAGTGCTCTTATTCATGTATATTGAACACTAAAGAAATTTGAAACCTAAATACCTAAACTTAGCCGGCCAAAAGGCAATAAAAACCGGCCTGGCCGGTTTTGTGAAGGAATTTGGGCTTCATTTTTCTTTTATGTTCTGGTCTCATGGTTCTAGGGTTTCAGGTTATGTTTTATTAGCCCAGTTTGCATGTGATGTTAACTTTTCTGTTGGGGCTATTCGGAGTGTTTCTTAGTCGTAATTTTAACGTCGTTTCGGGTTTAAGTTTGATATGTAATACAATACTTGGAACCCACAATTAATTAGTTTTGTGAAAACTAGTTTGTTAGTAAATCTAGCATGTTAGTCTCTTTTGATCGATTGCCACGAAGTTTCGATTTGGATTGAAAATCCGTCGCAATTGTGTATCGTACGCGAAAACTCGCCAGATAACTTTACTAGGTAGTCATGCCCCATAGCCCCGACTAAGTGACTTTAGGAGAACCCCATTGCCAAAAGCATCCACTCGGGTGCTCACGGCCACGGTGTTCCGCCTAAGTGCACTTGGTCGATGGCATCAGGGGTACGGCCATCTACTAAAGTTCCCGACGAGTATTCGATCGGGTAGTCGGAAATCTTGTTGAATTACCTGCTAAGTTATTGAAAAGTGTTTTCAATATGAGACTAAAATGTGGGGTTTATACGATTAGGCATGAAATTCGGAATATGAGATATTCCGGATTTATGATATCTAAGGAAATGCAAATTCTAATTATTGTAGTTTTTCATTTTTTTCTGCGACCGTAAGTTTAATATGTAGGATATCCCAAATCTCATTGCTATATGCCAACGGAATTTGGGATACGTGTATTTACTTACGTTGATGACATGTGATGTTATGTGTTACTGTGATATGTTATATTAGATCGTCGTGAATGAATAGCCGGGGGTTTTATTTGAGATGAGAGTTTTACAATTTTCATTCATGTAAAATTTGTATGTAATATTCTTTTATTGGGACACTTTCGGGTTGAGGATGATGTCACCATTGATGTATATTATTTACTTTTCCGCATTAGGATAGACCCAAGGCGGGGAGCACAAGTAACCGGGTTCTGGAGTCTAGTGGGAGACCATCCCGAGGAGTCGAGACCGGGTCTCCTAACTCTAGAATTGGAAGGGTTATTTGCCGCTCTCGTAAGGGTCTAGAGATATGGGTTTGGCTATTCATCACGACCGTTGAATCCGTGTTTTTCATTATTAGCTTAATTTAAAACACGAACCTCCTAATATATCCAATATTTCATATGTTGACCTCTGCTGCTTGGTTGTGTGATGTGATCATATAACTGCGTGAGACGAATGCTATATATATATGATACATATAATAAACGTTGCTTATTTTTTGCAACCGTGCTAGTCCAGCCTCCGCTCTGCCGTTAGTTAAGTAACCTAGCGGCGCATGACGGGGCCCCATGGCGAATGTGGATGGCATAAGCATACGTTCTATTTTTCTTTCGTTTTCTATGATATTTAAGAAACATAAAATGATGGGACTTCATTAATGAGATTAATGAAAAGAAAAAAAAACCTAAAGATGTTGTAGAATCAAAAGTTTTTTAAAAGGTAGATCTAGTTCTTGCTTTGCATAGTGGTATTCCTTTATGAATATCGAGCACCTCATTCGATGAGGAAAGAGCCGAGATCCCTTCACCGGGAGTGACCGCTTTAGCAAAACTAGCAAATGCTACAACCTACTCGGTTTATCATTATAGCTTATGTAGTTCTTGCTTTGCATAGTGGTATTCTTTGATGGATATCCAGCACCTCATTCGATGAGGAAAGAGCCGAGATCCCTTCACCGGGAGTGACCTCTTTAGCAAAAGCTGGTAAAATCTATTCGGTTTGTTTTTGAAAACTAATCGATTTTAAAAGCGGAGCTTAAACCACTCATTTTCAAATCACTAAATTCTACAACGATATCAAGTTCATTACGCTAAAGGTTTTCTTAAAAACCAACGTAGCCCTCCGTCATTTCAGATAAGTGCTATTTAGTATTCTTGCTGCATTTGTTGGCCTCCGTCAAGGCGTAATGTGCGGTAGCTGATTAGTGCTTATCTGTAGCATGTGATGCAATTGGATTATGGTAGTCGTGCGACCTTTTTGGTCTCCGTCAAGGGTCGTGCGGGTGGATTTAATTCAATCAAGAAATGAACGGGTTGAACTCGACTAGCGGCCTATGGTTTGTTGGCCTCCGTCAAAGTCATAGGAAGCTAGGGGTAAAAATGATTATTGGAAATTTCAAGTATTGAAATTTGCAATAAGATTGCATACCTTCTATATGATAGTTGGATCCCGATACCTACTGCGAGTAAGAGTTACTTCTGAGAGAGTTTTCCACTTTACAATTAGCCGATCCATTAGGTGTCTAAGAAAGGTGTTAACGGGGTGATGCCCCTGCGGAAACGAGATTATTTAATTAGTTCCACGCGAAAGCATGGGGAGACTCCCTCGGAGTACCAATACCTGCCTGTCCGAACGATTGGCGAACTTGTAGGGTGTAATTAATCCCGGTTAATCTTACCTTTTATGGTTTGAAGGAAGATTTGATAAAAAAAGTGGGAGCCATCCTGATTAGATAAAATAATAACCAATCTAATCTTTCAAAGAGCGCACGCAAAGTGATTATCCTTCTCTCTCTCTCCTGGTAGCGACCATTGACACGCCTTAATCGAGATAATAATATGGATGTATTGACCGAACCCATTTGCTACACTGGGACAGGTTCCGCTCTATCTTATGATTGTCATAAGTCTGAGTAAGGAATAGGGGAATATCTGGATTCCCATGCCACCCAAACGAAGAATAAGCATGTTGATGCATCATCTTCGGGTGTGTTCGTTACCAAGAACTGTTTCTCGGTTAACTCTACGTCCTGGGTATTGGATACCGGATCAGGATCCCACGTATGTAATTTGTTACATGGGCTTAAGATATGGTAGAGAACTAGGAAATGGTGATAAGTCTCTAATAGTAGGGAATGGTGCAATTGTTGCAGCCAAAGCAGTTGGCGAATATCACATTGTATTACCAAATGGTAACACAATGATTCTGAGCGACCGTTATTTTGTACCAAAAATATTATGAATGTTTTCCTAAATCAAATGTTGATTAGGTATGGTACTTTGTATAACGGTATATACGTTCTAAATCAAACTACAGTTCTAAGTATACAAAACACACACAAGAAGAACAGTTCAGAAATGAACGAAGCCTTTTTGTGGTATTGTAGACTAGGTCATATCAATGCAACAAGACTAGCTAAAGTTGCATAAAGATGGATATTTGAATCCATTCGAATTTACATCTTATGAAACTTGCTAGTCATGTCTCGAAGGTAAAATGACCAAAACTCCGTTTACTGGACACGGAGAAAAAGCTACTGAACTCTTGGGACAGATGCATAGTGATGTATGCGGTGCTATGTCTACATATGCCAGGAATGGTTCCTCGTACTTTATTGCATTCACCGATGATCTCTTAAGATTCGGACTTGTGTTCTTGTTGAAACACAAATCTGAATCTTTTGAGAAATTCAAGGAATATAAGTATGAAGTTGAGAACCAGATGGGTAAAAGTTTTAAAATCCTTCGATATGATCGGCGAGGAGAATACTGGAGCACAGAATTCAGAGACTACATAAAAAAGAATAGGATCCTCTCTCAGCTTACCCCTCCGTATACACCACAACACAACGGAGTATCGGAGCGAAGGAATCGCACCCTATTAGATATGGTGTGCTCTATGATGAGTAATGCTAAGTTGCCTATTTCCTTTTGGGGTTATGCACTTGAGGCATCTGCATTCCTATTGAATAGAGTTCCGACCAAATCTGTTGCCTACCACTCCATATGAGATATGGGATAGGAAGAGACCATCTCTTAAACGAGTTAAGATATGGGATTGTCCGGCCTATATTAAAAAGCAAAATTCGGAGAAGCTTAAGGCAAGATGGAACCGGAGGATTCAATAGTCCCTGAAGAACCTCAGCCACTTCGCAGATCTAGTAGGGTTTCTCATCTACCTGAGAGATACTATGTTTTTCTCATAGATGGTGGGAGCGAGGATTGCATCATGGACGATGATGACCCAACTGTAAGCCCGCGGCGGCGCCCCGGCCATCAATCCGACGCCGGAAACGCGGAAACAAAAAACTTTCAAAAACTTGCAACCGGCACCACCGCGCACTTTTCACCCGGATCGGGCCATTAACCTAGCAACTAGCAAATAAGAAAAGAGTAGAGAAGCTATACCAAGCGATCCGTGTCCTTCGGTCTTCGTCTCCACTCCGATCTCCCGCGGAAACTCCGTTCATCACCTCCTCGTCGGAAAGGGCACCACGTAGCCGGAATCTTTTACGGGCTCCCGCCTCTTGACCGAGGCAACTCGGGCGCGAAGTTGGCTAGCCGACGCGTCCAAGACTTGCTATAGAATGAAGTGTAGTAGCTTATCTCTTTGGGGTTTAGTTGCCTTTGTATGGATGGAGGTAGAGAAAAAAGACTTAGGAAAAATGGTGATGTTTCTTGCAAGCCAAATGAGATGAACAATATCCCCTCACACAAAATGAAATCTCTCATTCTCACCCCTCAAAAGTGGCCGGCCTCTTTTCATGGTGGAGATTGGAGAGAGAAAAAGGCAAGAGCCAAAAAAATGTGAAGAAAAATGGTGTGTATAAAAAGTAATATCTTTTACAACCATTTTCCAAACTCATCAAATCAAAGCACCATCAAATGAAAAGCAATGGAAATGACCAAAATAGAATCTCATGATTATGAAGCCACATATATGCATGAAACCCCTCATCAAAAAAGTTAATTGCAAACTTGCAATTAACCCCCTCCATAACGAAGTTCGGCCGTGAAGGAATAAAAGAAAACCGGCCGGAACGGAATGCAAACTGGCAACTTCAGAAAACTGGTCCCGTAATAAATTACAGGAAAACCCCACTACTGCAAATACATGCCCGCATTTGTATTCCCACTGAACACAAATGCAAAGAGACAAAACTACACTATCTAATACTAGAATCCGGCTTAAGCCAAAGCCGGCTAGTAAAAACCGTCCAATCACGATCCGTGCAATACCGCACGTATCTGATCGAACCCTGCCATATCTCCATACGGCCTCTACAGCGTTTCGCCCGAAAGCTTGAGTAACTAAGTGTGGTGGACTCTAAAGACTCGTCAATACTATGGTTGTGGATTTAACCACTAGCACGTCAGAGGTATAAGCCAATACGTGACGGGCTACCAGGTATTGACCAAAAGGGACGTCGATGAGCGAACTCATCCTGACACCCTACTGAGCCTGTCAGTGACAATATCCGTACAGTCCGGTCCGTTCGTCTATGAGCATCGCATGGCGGGCCTAGGGGGTTGGTAAAAGTCAGACCCCCAAAAGCGGTACAAGTCGTGTCGGAGTGTAGCCCAGAACACCCTGAGATACTACTGGAATACCTACCAGCAAATCTCCTGCCTTGGCCAAGGACTTTTCATGTTCTGGCTCTCCTAGACACAGCGCGACCTTACCCCCAATACCGGGAGAGACGAACCCCTGCAGATCCGCTCACTGCCTCCATGTGGCTCGGGACTGTACCCAACTAAAACCTGTTTGCACGACTCCTTTGAGCCGTGGTAGGGTAGTAATCAAAGCACAGTGGGAACTCACACGAGACAAATGACGATCTCAGGTCGATGAACTAACCTGTACACATGTCACCAGGGAACTGCTATCTGACGTCTGGTATAATCCCAACTAGCAGGTTCCCGGCGAGTCATGTCCGGTGTACTCATAACCCAATGAGCACCTGTATACATCTTAGGTGAACCAACTGACACCAGTGGCTTGTGAGACCGGCCACCGCCCCTCGTCGGGGTCTCGACTGTATACACTAGTCTACTCTGGAGTATCGATGCCCTGTCTCGAAACTCCCACGACTAGGGACCTTTTAAGGATGTGCTTATAGACTCCAGCTCTCACTTATATGATCGTCCTCATACTGCTGGTAGTCAAGCAAGAATCCTAGGGGCTCTATCAACGTGCAATAGCGACTCGTAAGGTCACCTAAAGCAGTACACGATGATAAAGATAAACCAGATAGCATACTATCATCTCGAGTAAGACTGTCCTACTGGGACAGGTCCTCCCCTCAATCATTGCAATCACGTGCCTGTGATCCAATAATTGACTCTGAGGGCACTATCTCCAACACCAACTAGTTTCGTGTAGGCCATCATAAGTGGAGACTCTGTGAGATAGCTGGATACTATGCGATCTGAGATGGAATCCATGTACACCAACAAAGTATGGACTTTAAAAGTTGCTCCTGAAGGGGTAAAACCCATCGAGAGCAAGTGGATCTTAAGAAGATATTTGGTGTAGATGAAAAGATTGAAACTTTCAAAACTAGACATGTAGTAAAAGGTTTTCGTCAATGACCAGGTGTCAACTATGATGAAACCTTTTCTTCAGTGGCTATGCTTAAGTCCATCAGGATCCTACTTGCCGTTGATGTATACCATGACTACGAAATCTGACAGTTGGATACCAAGACCACTTTTCTAAATGGTGATTTTGAAGAGAGCGTGTACATGACACAGCCAGAGGGCTTCGTAGAAAGTGGGAGAAGCGGAAGCGTATGCAAGCTGCTTAAATCAATCTACGGATTAAAGCAGGCATCGCGGAGATGGAACATCTATTTCGATAAAGCTGTCAAAGAGTTTGACTTCATCAAAAATACAGATAAACTATGTATATATAAGAAGGTAGTAGAGAGTAAGGTTTTCTTTCTCGTATTGTACGTGGATGATATACTCTTGATATGAAATGTTTTTCCTATATTACACTCGGTCAAGCTCTTCTTATCACACATGTTCTCCAAGATAGATCTAAACGGATGATGGGATTGTCCCAATCCAGGTACATAGACACCATACTAAAGATGTTTAGTATGGAAGATTCTAAGCGTGGTAATATACCCGCTTGTTCAGGAATCACTCTCTCCAAAGAGATGTCTCCCAAGACTGAGAGAGGGCTCGCATGCAAGGGATACCTTATGCTTCGGCAGTCGGGTCTATCATGTATGCGATCTCATGTACCATACCGGATGTAGCTTACTCACTAGGTGTAGTGAGTAGGTATCAATCATATCCTAGAGAGAAACGCTGGACAACCGTGAAGAACATTCTTATGTACTTGAGAAGGACTAAAGAAATGTTCTTGGTGTATGGTAATGGTGAACTCCAGGTAGAGTCCTTTACCGATTCGAGCTTCGAGAGTGATAAAGATGACAATTAGTCGGTCTCGGGTTTTGTCTTCACCCTCAGTGGAGGGACGGTATGTTGGAAGAGTTCCAAGCTAGATACCGTAGCAGACTCGACGATGGAGGCTGAATACATCGCTACCAATGATACTGCCAAAGAGGTTGTCTGGATGAACAAGTTCATAGCTGAACTTGGTATGGTTCCTACCATTGAGCATCCAATACCTGTGTATTGTGAAAACAATGGAGCTGTGGTTTTGGTCTAGGAACCCCGGCCCCATCAGCGATCAAGACATATTCTTAGGCGGTATCACCTGATCAGGGAGATAGTAGATCTCCGGGAGATCGAGATTAGGAGAGTTGACATTGAGGATAACACAGCGGATCCATTCACCAAGGCCCTCCCCCAGATGCTAATCGAGAGACTTTCTGGGATGTTGGGTATAAGATACTACAACAACTGGCTTTAGTGCAAGTGGGAGATTGTTAGTGATATGTATGCCCTAGAGGTCATTATTGTATAATATAGTGGATGCTTGGACATATATATGGAGGACTTTCTTGCTCGACATGATAGTATGCTATCTGGTTTCCTTTATCTTAACATGTTCACTGGTATTATTATACCGTATCTCATATGCATGTTGATAAAGCTCTTAGGATGTAAGCTTGACTACCAGGACTATGATGCGGATCATACTACTGAGACCTGGGTAGTCTATAAGCACATCCTTCAATTGTTCTTAGTCGAGGTAATATCGAGACTGGGCATCGATATTCCAAAGTAGACTAGTGTGTACGTTTCTTGGCCTTATAGGGCGATGGTTGATCACATATCCATTGGTATTTCACATCAAAGATTGTACACAGGTTCTCATTAGAGAATGGGTACACCGAACAGGACTCGCCGAGAACTCCTAGATGGTACTATACCTATCGTCAGATAGAATTTCTCTGGTGACACTAGTACAGGTTAGTCTGTAGACCCGAGATCGTCATAGAGTATTGTGTGGTTCCCACTGTGCTTTGATTTCCTCCCTACCACGGCTCAAAGGAGTCGTGCAAACAGGTGGATTTTGGGTACAGTCCTGAGTCATATGGAGGCAATGAGCGATAGGAGGGGTTTCGCCTCTCCCGGTATTAGGAGTTGATGTTGCGCTATGATCGATTGGCTATAACAGCAAGTCCCTAGCCAGGGCTGATGAGATTTACTGGTAAGTGTTATCAGTAGTTTCTTGAACGGTTATAGGCTACACATCATCATGACTTATCAAGTTACTGGGGTCTGACGATTCCACCCCTAGACTCGATATGCGACATATCAGATGAAGAGACCGGACTGTACGGTAAGTGTTACCTATAGGCTTCATGGGAGTTTAGACAAGATTTCTTGTTGATCTTCTATTTGTTCAATACCTGGGTAGCCGTTACGTCCAGCTACTATGCTGACGGCTTATGGGTGACTGATGTGATCATCACCTACTGCTGGTGTATTGACGAGTCTTTAAAGTCCCACATAGAAGTTTCCTGGTTCAAGCGAAACGAAAAAGGGCACATATGATGATATGTGCGGGGGCCTGATTAAATATGAGTATGAGATACTGTATTGTAATCTGGCGGCTTTTTGTTATCAGTTAGGTTATATGTGATATAACCGGATTATTGAATCAAGTATTGATTTGATAATGTGATATACACATAAATGATATTAGTCGGTTATGTGTGATATAATCGGATTATTGAATTAAGTGTTGATTTAATAATATGATATATATTTATATTTGATATAATTATATATTGACTAATATTATTGCTCACTTATTATCTGCTTACATATATATATATATATATGAAACATGGCATGGTTTTTCTATTTTTAGAAAATAGAAATTGAGATGATAAATGGGGAGACTTTGGAGGCATGGGCATAGCATGGTTTATTCTATATTATATTCATTTGCTTGCACTATTGAGGTATAGCCACAATTTTTAAGTGTTAAAAATTGTAAGCTTCAATAATGTGTGAGCTTTAGATGAGCCATTCTACACTTCATTCCACACTAAGTTCATTTTTCTTGAGTTTCGCTCATGTGATGAGTTGCTCTCTAGCCCTCTCTATCTTCTTCACCTCCACCTCCAAGCTCAATCTCTCACATGAGTTGTGAGCCCTTGAGCTTGTGAGAACCCTAGTGAGCTAACATAACCCCTACTTCACCATCCTACACTAGATTAGTTCTTTGGTGTAGTGTGTTTACTTCACTAAAGAGTTTAGTGAAGAGGTAGCTTGGATTGGCGGATTTTGGGTGAATCATCTTTGGCACGAAAGTCATCGGAGCAAGTTCGTTCAACCTTCGCGTAGAGCCTAGTGGAGTCACGTAGACTACAACCCAGAGCTTCAGAAGCGAAAAACATGGTCTACAATGGTTGTAGCCATCCATCTCTTAGTTAAGTTTGTGATATCTTAGTTAAACCCTAATCATCTAGTTTAAGACCTTAGTTAGTGTAGATTAGCACCCCAAAATTTTAAAGAACGACATGCTTCATGCTAGTAAAATCTAGTGGTGGTGCTAACGTACACTTTCAGCCCTGTTCCCACCCTACCATAAGTTAAGTAACCATACGGTGAAGATCCAGGACCCCGTGGCGAATGAGGATGGCATATAAAAACATGCTATTTTGGTTGTTTCTGGTGTGGCTTAGAAACTTATAATGATGGGATTGCATTATATGTTTAATGCAAGGAAAATAAACCTAAATGATATTGGTGGAACCAAATTTTTAAAACTATATTCTTATTCTTTTACTTTGCATAGAGGTACTCAGTTAGGGATCTTCTGCATCTCATTCGATAAGGAAAGAACCTTGATCCCTTTACGATGAGCACTCTTAAGCAAAAATTTATGTCATTATAAATAATCGGTTTTTTTGAAAACCACTCTTTATCAAATCCACTCGAGTTACTTCAACGATATCAAGTTCGTTATGTTAAAGGTTTTCCCTAAAAACCAGTCGTAGCCCTCCATCATTTCATATTAGTATTGCTTAGTATGTTGCGTTTGTTGACCTAGTCAAGACGTAGTGTTCGGTAGATCTGTAATGATTTTCTGTTGCATGGTGATGCAATTAGTTAGGACAGTCGTGCGGTCTTGTTGACTTAGTCAAAGGCTTGTACGGATGGGTTTAGATTAATCCAAGATAATGATGGGTTGAACTTAACTTGCGACTTATGATTTGTTGACCTAGTCAAGATTATAAGCCGCTTGGGGAACCATATCGGGAGTTTCAAACATATGGGAAACTTGCCAAGTAAGATCATACCTCTGGAGTATGGTAATTTTGGTTGGTTTCCGTCAAGACTATCACACAATGATAGTTGGGTCTCGATTTTCACTGATAAGTAAGTATTACTCCTCGGGAGATTTTCACTTCACAATTAGCTAACCTATTAGGTATATAAAAATTGTTAACGAGGTTACGCCTTTGTGAAAACGGGGTTATTAAATTGGGTCCATGATAAAGCATGGGGGACCTCCCTTGAAGTACCAATACTGACCTGGCTGAACGGTTAGCGAACTTGTAAGGTGTACATGATCCCGACTAGTTCTCCTTTTAGGGTTTGAAGGAGAATTCGAGGATACAGTAGGAGCCGTCATGATTAGATAAAGTGATCAATCAATCTAATCTTGATTGAGTGTACGTTGATTATTTCTTTTCTCTCTCTAGTTTGCGACTATGGTTTACCTTAAACTAAAACTTATTAACCAAATTAACCAAACCTTCTTACACACTTTGGTTTTGGATTGTCATAATTCACGACAAATTCACAAATTTCCCTGCTAATCCTACTTTTCCTTTGCCTTCTCCAGAACACTCCGTATCACTACGATAATCCATATTGCTTGGAAAGGCCATCGTATAGTTACATACAAACTTGAAGAAGTTATTTTAGTCAAGAATGGCCATTGGTTCTAGAGAAATTGAATTGTATTATTCAGTTGTCTTTTCCCTTTACCTCCTGTTAAGTTATGAGAGCTTCTTGTATTAAGAGAGTACACCTATTGCATTTATTGGATAGTCTTCCTCCAAATCTTAGGCTGGTGCCAAAAGGTATTGAAGGAAGAAAACCTGTTAGTGCAAATGTGGTGTACAAAAGGTAAGATGTAGAGACATATAAAGAGATTGAAGTGAGGACAAAGGAAATTGCAACAAGTATCATGAACCTGGATAGTGAAAGAGGCATTACTAGGAATACCCGGCCACCCCTTGAAACATTCTTATTTTTCAGTTTTTCTATGTACTTGTAATTGAAAACTGTTTTTCTAATTAGTTCTGACTCCAGGGTATGTATATACCAGATTAGAATCTTGGGCGTTACAGATGTTGAGAAAGAGTAGAATATTCGAAAATGGGTGATTTGATTCTCAATATCGGAATTCGTGACAATTGGTGATATTGGATTAAGTCGCCTAGTTTTGCCAAACGGCAAATATTTGGTTTTGAATGACCTTATGCACCAATTTTTAAAATGATATATCTGTATCTTTATTTTATAAAGTGAGATATAAATTTTGAAAATTATGTTCTAAAAAATTTATCTTTATCAGTTGAGGATAAGGTAAGATAGATTGAATAACGGTATAGACGTTCTTAACTAAAATACAAATTTTCAATTTACGACACACGGAGTTTGAGTTAGTATATGTTGGATATAATTCCCTCAAGTCAATTATTGTAATCGCAGGCACGCGATTGTGATGATTAAGGGAGGACCTATACGGGTAGAACAATTTTACTCAAAATGATAGTATGCTATCTGGTTTATCTCTATCATCATGTACATGCATTATGTGGTATTACATATCACTATTACATGTTGATAGAACCCATAGGATTCTTGCTTGACAACCAGCATTATGATGTGAATCATATACGTGGGAGCTGGGTGGTCTATAAAAACATCCTTAAATGACCCTAGTCGAGGGAATTTCGAGACTGGGCATCGATACTCCGGAGTAGGCTAGTGTATGCTTTTCGAGACCTCGATGAGGGACGGTGGCCGGTCTCACGAGCCATTGGTGTCAGTTAGTCACCTAAGATAATATACAGGTGCTCATTGGGTTATGATTTATACTGGACGGACTCACCGGGAACATGCTAGATGGTATTATACCTATTGTCAGATAGCAGTTCTCAAGTGACAAGAGTACAAGTTAGTCCGTCGATCTGAGATCGTCATTTGTCTCCGGTGAGTTCCCATTGTGCTTTGATTACTACCCCACCATGCTTCAAAAGAGTCGTGCAAACAGATTTTAGTTGGGTACAGTCCCGAGCAATATAAAGGCAGTGAGCGGATCGTCGGGGATTCGTCTCTCCCTGAATTGGGGGTTGATGTCGCGCTGTGCATGGGTGGCCATCACCAGAAATCCTTAGCCAAGTTAGACGAGAATTAATGATTTGGATCAGTAGTTTCTCAGTGGGTGATGGGCTTCACGCCGACATGAAATATCGCATTATTAGGGGTCTGACTTTATCCACCCCCTAGACCCGATATGCGATACTCTTAGATGAACAGACCGGACTGTATGGAGATTGTCACAGTGTAACGACTCTGAATTTCTGTACAAAATTTTTTCTTTTTAATATACAGAAAGGAGTTTACAAGCCTGAGTACAAGTTATAAGTATATCGTGTTTAAGAACAGCAAGAAACTGCAGGGTTCCCTAGGGCGGCAGCAAGGTTTCGGGAGGCATCGTCCATGCCAATTTCAAAAATTTGTTGTTCTAAAGAATCCTAACCTAGAATCTTAACTAGAGATTTAGACGAACTAGCAATGCAAACAACTTTACATCTAAGTGAATGATAATTCATGCCGATTCAAGGTCCATAATGGTTCGAGAAACTACTGATAACACTTACCAGTAGATCTCAGCAACCCTGGCCAGGCATTTCCTGTTATGGCAAATCGAGTATAGCGCAACATCAACCTCCAATACCGGGAGAGACAAAATCCCCTCCTATCGCTCATTACCTCCATGTGACCCGGGACTGTACCCAAAAACCATCGTTTTTCACGATCTCTTGAACGTGGTAAGGTAGAAATCAAAACACAGTGAGAATCACACAAGACTCTATGACGATCTCGGGGCGACAGACTAACTTGTACCAGTGTCATCAAAGAACTGCTATCTGATGATAGGTATATGTCACGACCCAAAATAGCACGTGACTGGGCCTTGAATCATATGAAGTCTATAGGACCCCATCTAATCCAAGTAAGCCAAAAGCCCAGAAATCTAAAACCATTTTTAAGGTGTAAATAAAGAAAACTAGTTTTTAAGAAGTAAAGAAAACATATTTTAGAAACAAGGTTTTTAAATAAGTAAGTCGAATATGTATTTTTAAAATCTATAGTCTTTTCTGAAAATTTCGGTAGAGTTTTCTTTGTAGATACTGGCCCCGAACGGGGCACAACAAGAATAATATATGCACAATGATAAAAGGCATCCCCAAGCGGGAGCTAGCTCTTCGTCAATCGATGGTCACAATCAAGCAAGCAATATAATATACAACGCTAAAGGACGAGGATCAAAACTCAAAAGGAAACTCAAAAAAACATCCTGAAAACCATAATACTTCAACGCGCGACTCTAAGGTCGAAATAATACACAAGTGGTTTTCTAAGTCTGAAATAATATACAAGTTTGGTTGATAAAATTACTAGATACAACTGATTAATATAAATGCAAGGGTGGTCATGATGCGAGTGAACCCACCTACTAAAGCAATCACCCTGAAAGGAAGCAATGTGCCAGAAAAGCCGCAATGAAACCTGTACGGCAAAACCTACAAGAACTGTAGCACAACGGCGGTGAGCTGCCAACTCGTGAATAGAAAACATCGCAGAACAGAAATCGTATGTATGACACAATCCTAGGTCAATACGATCAGTAATAATAATATGCTCAATATGAATAAGTCTGAAGCATGAAAAGGTAGCAAGGGTAAATATCTATACATAAGTGTGATCTCATATGCTCGTGTCAGTGCCTCAGGTAACAACATATCATAAATATGAGGTATAATCAATGTAATCAACATGAATCAATGTCAACTATATCATAAAGTCTATAAGTATGTGGATATCATCCAACTATGTAATCAATGTCATCAATGTCAACTATATGTATGTGGATATCGTCCACGTTTCACCCAATGACATAAAGCATCATGCATGTAAATATCATAAAGCATATGCATGGAAGTATGAGGATATAAATCAACATGTGTCCCTCGCGACACATCAAAATCATGGAACCGGAGTGTCCAGCATCGATACTCGAAAACATCATGAAACCTGTGCCCAGCATCGGCACGTAAATCCTCATATATCGTGCTCCATCAGTCCGGATCGGCCCACGGGCTCCGTCAGTCCAGATCGGCCCGTATCGTCTCTTGTCTCCGGTCGGTATCCTCCAGATATCCGCCGAGCTCAAATAATCTCACCGGTAAGTAGTACTCCCCTGCCAGGCTCACCGTCCAACATATACGAGTCTTCTTGCCCTGGGGTACCTTACCGGGTCTGCCATGTACTCGCAAATGGGGCCTACCTCTACTCGAATCGGGTTTCACATGTCGCTCTCAGAACCGAGAAAACACATGGTGGACGCACTGAAATATCATATCAAGGATAACCGGGTTTTTAAAACAATACATACTCTCTTTTGAAATACCCACGGTTCCCAAATCCAGAAATATCATAGAAACAACATATCTCAATGCGTATAATCATAAAGCATGATGTATGCGACATGTAAAAGAAATGTAAGTATCTCAGTATATCAAGCAACATGGAATAGTAATATGCACATATTGAGGGAAATCGCTCTTTTAGAATGAATCAGCTTTAAAGAGTATCTTGCGGTTCCCAAATCTCTAAATCAAGCCAGAATCATCTATGTATGTGCAATTACGTATGTATACAAGTATGAGTGTACAACAGGTAGGTGCACAAGTATGAGTGTACAACATGTATGTGCATAAGTATGAGTGTACAACAGGTATGTGCACAAGTATGAGTGTACAACAGGTATGTTGTCACGACCCGTAGGGTACGGAACGTGACCGGCACTTAAGTTACGAAACGCCTCAAGGCGTCTATAAAATAAGTAAGCCGAAGCCCAGAAAACAAAACCCGATTAAGAAATAGAGTGAAGGAAGAACCAATTTATTTAAAGCAGTTTATTCCATTAAATCACATCCAGTCTTTTTAAAAGCAACATCCCTTTTTCTCAAAAATTCCGGCAGAGGCTCCTTTGTAAAACAAGCCCCCAAATAGGTACAAAACAGGAGTATAAATGAATAACATGTAAAATGGCATCCCCAAGCGGGAGCTAGCTCTTCGCCTCAAGGCGGTCATAAATCCCACGCAATGTAAAGTAGCAATGTGCATAAATAAGCATGAAAGCACAAGTAAAATAACATGTCGACCCAAGTGAGCTCGACCCCAAATAACATAAAATCCACAAGTCTCACAACCTCGTCTCTAGGTCAATATACAATAATCCAAGTAAAATTGGTACAGCTGAAATAGTAGATGGAGTACTCTAGATACAATGAATATATAAGGTGGTACAAAATGATAACAACCCACCTATGAGCAAAATTCTCGAGTCCAAGCAAAAAGGACAAAAGAAGCTAAGGTGTCCGCTGCTACAGTACTGATGGAGCGGACCTGCAGAAAAGCTGTGGCACAATGGGGGTGAGTTGCCAGCTCGTGAGTACTAAATAACATCTACAAAGACTATCGCATGCATGCACACAAGTATCCTAGCATCTCTAAAACAGGTATGGCTGGATGTACTAGTAGGTATGTATGCAATATCAGTGTACTAGCAGGTATGTATGCCACATGAATGTACTAGCAGGTATGTATGTCATATAAATGTACTAGTATGTGTGTATGCCATATGAATCAACTCAAGATCTCAATATGTAAGTATAAGAACTATTCTTTCTTTTGTTTTTTAAACTCTTTTTAAATATCAGCATAAGATCCATAGAATCAACAAAATCCGTGTCCAGCAACGACACCTCAAAACTGTCTCAAATCTCATATATCCATGTCATAGTATCTCTGGCCTCAGCCGCCCGGCTGACCCATCTCAAATATCAATATCTCATCATCTCGCGGCCACGGTCGGTATCCTCTGGATATCCGCCGTGCCAAAGTGTGTGCAGTCGAGATAAAATTCTAATAAAATATCCATAAAACCAGATAAATTATTAGAAACCCGTTTTGGTAAACTTTTTACCAAAAACCACACATTAACATACAATTACCACTAAACACAAAATCAGGTGTTACAGTCTTCTCCTCTTAAGAAAATTCGTCCCCGAATTTAAAATATATAACTACGCGTACCTTCAAAAAGATGAAGGAATTACTTTCGCATCTCTCCCTCGGCCTCCCAAGTTGTCACGCCCCGCTTCCCAGAGTACGCTAGATTGGGCACGTGACATAGCCAACCATGCTATCTGTGGGTAGGAAGTATCCATCCACAGTCACATTACGGCTGTAGAGATATCAAGAACAATGTAAAACTATCTAAAAACATGTCCATAATCCAGAATACAGGAGTCAATAATAAATAAATGCGGAAGTAAATGATCCAATACAAATAATTGAAAAGTGTGTCCCATAATGCGGGCTCACATCAGGAAATAAATGCAGGAAATAAAACTAACTACTACTGAACTCACAGCTCAGCCTGCTGGCTGAAGTACTCCTGCTCGGACTGCAACAGCGGTACGGAATCTGGGCCATGCAAAACCCAGACGTCAGCGCGTCATGTCATCAAGTAATATAATGTGAACAGTGTAGCAGGTAATATAATATAAACATGAATAAAACGAGAGTAGCAATAATATGAATCAAGCAGTGCAGGGTAGTGTGCAGTGGGTAACTAAACTGTTTTATCAGGTTTTCTATTCTAGAGTCTTTGAAATCAATTGATGAATCGTCGATGTAACTCAATAGTATCCCGTGCATGCCCGGGACCACGGTCAAGATCCTCGGGGCTGAATCCGAGATGTGCCGCTAGGCAGTAACAAGTAGCAGGATGGGCGAGTGATGTCAGCATCATCACTCCGGGGCTGGACTAGCCCGTAAGACTGATCAGAATAGGTATCGAACTGTTGAGTTACAAGTCAGGTTTCACCTTTGATTTCCCCATACCCCCAAGTTATGTATGTCAAGTCAGGTATTCAGTAATCAAGAACTAATGCCAACACAGGATCAGGTAAAAGCAGGTTTGTCTAGATAGACAACAGGAACGGTCCATGAGGACTACATGTCATGTTTGTTGGCATTAGACACAAGATCAGGTAACGGGTCGAGTCATGGTACAACAGGTCAAGTCAAGTAATGTATAAAGGTGTCATGTCATGTCAAGAGTGTACGGTACCATGTCATGTCAAGTAGGAAGTGTATCAGGTCATGTCAGGAAGCACAAGATGCCATGTGGGTGCTCATAATCAAACGAACATAAGCATGTGTATAAATAAACAAGCATGAGTACTATCAGAACAATAAACTGGAACATGTAATAAAATATGCAAATAGATATAATTTCAAGGATATGGATGCACAGTTATCGATTAGGGTTACATTTATAGTTCCAATATTAATTAGGATGCAATTTATTAAACATGGAGTGTTAATATCACATTATTATGTAGTAATGTGATCTATGGATGCAATTATATGTATCTTAAATGCGATGGATGCAAACGGGTATCCGAAAAGTTATAAAACTATAAAATGGTAATGTGGGATGTACAACTAAGCAATATGTGATATAAATATTGATATAATAATATTAATATGGATAGCATATTCAAAGCGATTAATAACTATAAAAGTGGTATTGATTAACCATGCACAAGAAAGTTCCGTTCAGAAATTCAGCGTCACCCTAATTTATAAAATAGCTTAAAAATAACAAACGTTCTCCAAAAGGGACGTGTCTTATACCAAAACAAAGATAATTAAATAAGGTTTTCAGTTTTATAAGTATAAGCATCTTAGGTTGTCCCTATAAAAAGTTATGAACATTCGAAATTGAAAGTTTGCTGCTGGAATTTCCCTGGACAGCAGTTTGGAGACATTTTCATTTGCATTTTATGTTATTTAAACAATTTATTTTGGAAGTAAATATTTCATAAAGTTATAGTATTCTGAGTTATCTTCGTAACGAACTAAAGAACGTATACTAATGATTTTTCTATGATTTATAATGAATTTTATACGGTAAGGTGTACAGTAAATTTCAGATTTGTCGTATCCGCTTTTTCAACGACGTTTCATGTGTAAACTATAATATTTTAAATATATAATATCATAAAATGCAGATTATAAACTAATTAAAGATAATAATAAGAAATATTATGACGATGTATATTTTAATTGATATGGATGCAGTATAACGTAATCTAGTATGTCACAAGATAAGTTTTCATGATCTAGATTTAATATGATATAAACGGATGCAAACGGAACATCGAAACGTTATAAAATTAAACATGGGGCACTAGATTTAAACTATAGGTATGGTATTTATTTAAATAGGTATAAAATGAATTATATAGCATGTAGCAAGATTAACTTGCCTCGATGGGTCGCGAATCGGGAAAACGGAACGTTAACCTTCGGCGGGGAAAACTCGCGACGGGCGCACGGTTCACGGAATGAACCCAAACGACGAACAAAGGAACCACACGGGTCGGGCTACCTCGCTGAAACGTCGAGAAGCGTCACCGGCACGACGGAATTCCGGCAACAAAAGAACAGTTAAAAAAATTGAGAAACGAGACATGAAGTAAGAAGAGAAAGAATGATAAAGAGAAGTACGAGAGAATATATGAGAGAGAGAGAGAGAAAAAGTGGAGAGAGAGAGAGAGAGAGAAGTGAAAGCAAGAGAGAGGGAGAGAGCTGCAGGTGGGGGCCCACGGAATTAAAAGGAACGCGATTGGCTAAAGGGGAGTCGTTAGTTAGGGATAAATATTAATTAAAGATTCAAAACATTTTAAGGAACAGTAGGGTATATATATATGTTGATTTAAAGATTTAAAAGATAGGTAATGAACAGTAAGATATCAGGTTAGTTAGAAAAATATATGCGATGGTTTTAATAATATTAAAATTTGGGATTTTGGCGCAAATAAAACATTTCCAAATCGCGCCCGGGTCGAGTCCAAAAATTTGAAATTGAAATAATAAGATTTTAAGCGGGATCCAAATTTTAAAATTAAGTGTTTTATGATTAAAAAGTATACCCCCAAAACGGACACATGTACGCGCGCGTAGCCGTCCAAACTCGCCCGTTTCACTGAACGGGACGAGAACACAATGCACGGACGCTACCACGAGGCTAGGGGTGTCAAGTAGGCCAAGATGAATATTTTCAATTTTATTTTAGATGCCAAAATTCTTATATACAGAAATGACTTTACCAGGTAAAATTTTACAGTAAGTGACAATTAAGCAGGCTAAATGAAATGAGTACCACATTATGCTCAAACAGTAACAGAAATTAGTAGCAATGGGCTCGGGTGTTACACAAGTGATCTCCTCACCATTCGGGCTGCGCCAAAGAACCTTCACAGACGGCAGGACCTTCGATCGAAGTTTCTTCACCTGCCGATCTAATATCTTTACTGGCTGCACAGTGAACGAAAGGTCGGGCTCAAGCTGAACGGTCTGATGCTGAATCGTGTGGGAAGGGTCATGAAGATATCTGCGTAGCATCGACACGTGGAAGATGGGGTGAACATCTGAAAAGCTGGATGGAAGAGCCAAACGATATGCAACTGCGTCGACACGCTCGAGGATCTCGAAGGGACCCACAAATCTAGGGCTAAGCTTTCCCTTTTGCCCAAATCTCATCACGCCTTTCATCGGTGAGACCCTCAGAAAAACATGATCGCCAACTGCGAACTCTAATCTGCAACGGCGCCTGTCTGCATACAATTTCTGCCTGCTCTGAGCTGGTCTCATCCGATCTCGAATCAACTGTACTTTCTCGGTCGTCTTCTGCACGATCTGCGGCCCCAAAATACTGCTCTCGCTCAGCTCCGTCCAACAGACGGGCGATCTACATCTCCTCCTATACAAAGCCTCGAAAGGTGCCATCTGAATAGTGTCCTGGAAGCTGTTGTTGTAGGAGAACTCCACTAATGGTAAATGATGATCCCAGCTACCACCAAAGTCCAAAACGCACGCTCTGAGCATGTCCTCGAGAGTCTGAATAGTCCGCTCTGACTGACCGTCGGTTTGCGGATGAAATGCAGTGCTGAAACTCAAACGGGTGCCCAATGCCTCCTGAAGTCTCTGCCATAGTCGGCTGGTAAACTGGGTGCCTCGATCTGACACGATACAAGTCGGTACGCCATGCAACGGCACGATCTCGTCGATGTAAATCTGGGCATACAGAGAAAAACTAAAAGTGGTCTTCACTGGTAGGAAGTGAGCCGCTTTCGTCAATCGATCCACGATCACCCAAATGGAGTCGTACCCTCGACTGGTCCTGGGTAGACCCACCACAAAGTCCATCGGAATCTGCTCCTATTTCCACTCCAGAATGGGTAAAGGCTGCAACTCTCCTGCTGGCCTCTGGTGCTCGGCCTTGACTTGCTGACAAGTCAGGCATCTCGATACGAAATCTGTGACGTCCCTCTTCATTCCATCCCACCAATAGACATCTCTCAAATCACGGTACATCTTGGTGGAACCCGGATGAATGCTATATGTAGATCTATGCGCCTCCTCAAGAATCTCACGTTGCAGTCCCTCGGAATTTGGTACGCACAATCGAGTCCCAAATCATAGTACTCCCTGATCATCGATCACGAACTCGGAATCTCTGCCCTGCCTAACCTGCTCCATGATCTCCGAAAGACGGTCATCACTGGGTTGTGCCTCTCGAATGCGGTCAAGTAACTACGGACGTGCACGAACATGCACAAGTTGTCCCCCTGTCGGAGTAAACTCGAACTCAACTCGGCTGTCGCATAAAATCTGCCAATCTGCTGACGACTGCCTCTGCACTGCGCACAAACAAGATAGACTACCCCCGGGCCTCCTGCTCAAAGCATCCGCCACTACATTGGCCTTGCCCGGGTGATACAAGATCTCACAGTCATAGTTCTTCACCAGCTCCATCCAACGACGTTGTCTGAGGTTCAGCTCTCGCTGCTGAAATATATACTTTAAGCTCTTGTGATCCGTGAATATCTTGCACGACTTGCCGTATAGGTAATGTCGCCAGATCTTAAATGTAAAAACCACTGCAGCCATCTCCAAATCGTGAGTGGGGTAGTTCTATTCATGCTTCTTCAATTGCCGTGAAGCATACGCGATCACCCTGTCATGCTGCATCAATACACATCCTAGCCCCACCCGTGAAGCGTCACAATAGACCACAAATCTTCCTGATCCTGAAGGCAAAGATAATACTGGCGCCGTAGTCAAATAAGTCTGTAGCTGCTGAAAACTGTGCTCGCACTCCTCCGTCCAAACAAAAGGAACTCCCTTCCGGGTCAAATCGGTCAAAGGTGTAGCAATACGGGAGAAATCCTGTACAAAACGCCTGTAGTAGCCAGCCAGGCCTAGGAAACTACGGATCTCCGTAACCGATGTCGGTCTGGGCCACTGCTGAACGGCCTCGATCTTCTTTGGGTCCATACATATGCCATCTCTCGTGATCACGTGACCCAAGAAACCAATGATGTCCAACCAGAATGCACACTTGGAAAATTCTGCGAAGAGCTGGTGCTCCCTCAAAGTCTGCAACGTAATCCGCAAGTGCTGCTCGTGCTCCTCTCGGCTCCGGGAATAACACCAAAATATCATTAATGAACACTATGATGAATAAGTCTAGATACGGCCTGAATGCACGGTTCATCAAATCCATGAATGCTGCTGGGGCGTTCGTGAGTCCGAACGACATCACCAAAAACTCATAGTCGCCGTAGCGTGTGCGGAAAGCTGTCTTCGGTATATCCTCCTGTCGAACTCGTAGCTGATGGTATCCTGATCGCAAGTCGATCCTCGAAAAATATCCTGCCCCCTGAAGCTGATCGAACAAATCATCAATGCATGGCAACGGATATCTGTTCCGCACGGTAACCTTGTTTAGCTGGCGGTAGTCGATACACAAACGCAAACTGCCGTCCTTCCTCTTGACATACAGGACTGGAGCACCCCATAGTGAAACACTGGGTCGAATAAGTCCCTTATCTAACAAATCTTGCAGCTGAACCTTCAACTCTCTAAGTTCCGTCGGGGCCATCCGATAAGGCGGTATAGAAATAGGCCCTGAGCCGGGAATCAAATCAATACAGAATTCAACGTCGCGCTCAGGTGGTAGTCCTGGCAGCTCATCAGGGAAAACATCGGGGAACTCGCATACAATCGGAACCTGGTCCAATGGAACATCTCTAGCTCTAGTATCGCAAACATAGGCTATAAATCCCCGACATCCCTTCCTCATCAGCTGACCAGCGCGAAGGGAAGAAATCAATATGTGAGGGGCGGCACCACGGTCCCCCTGCACAACAAAAGTCGGCTCGCCGGGAAAACAAAATCTAACGGTCTTCTCCCAGCAGTCCACAGACGCATAGCACGTAGCTAACCAATCCATGCCCAAAAGAACATCGAAGTCCAACATCTCAAGAAGGATCAAGTCGATGGGTAGCTCTCTCTCTCCAATACGGACGACACAGGATCGGAACACGTGCCTAGCAACAAACGACTCTCCCACAGGAATGGTCACACAAGCGGCTGATCAAGCAAACTGGACTCTCTACCCAAACTCGGCACGAAGTGTGTGGAAACGTACGAGTGCGTGTATCCGGGATCAAACAACACATGTGCATCGGCAGAACATACAGATAGGGTACCTGTCACAACAGCATTGGATGCCTGTGCATCCTGCTGTGTCAACGCAAATACTCGGGCCTGACCTCCACTAATAGCGGGCTGACCTCAGCCTCGGCCTCTGCCTCCTGGTCCTCTCTGGATAGGTCCATCGCGTCCACGGCTTTTGGGTGCACCTAACTGGCGTGGAGCATCGCTTGTGGTAGGAAGTAGAGCTCTTTGAGGAGGGGGCGGTGATGGTGGTAGGGTCACATATGGAACTGTCGTCGCTCCCTGTCGTCTCACCGGACAGTCTCTGACACGATGGTGCGAACTCCCGCACCCATAACATCCTGGCGGCGGCTGCTGTCCCTGTGGATACGAACCATACAGCTGACCTCGTCCAATCCCTCTGCCGGCCCTATCTCTCGGAAAGAATCTGGCATGCTGCCTCTGATCTGGCATACCGGTACGAATCCTCTTTGGCCCGGAAACGGTCGAATTCGCTGAAATACGTGCCTCCATCCGTAATGCCGTATCCATAGCGGCTGAATAAGTGTCGAAATGCTGGGCGCCAACGGCAAGAAATAGCTGGGCATCAAGTCCCTGTACGAACCTCTTCGCCCTCCTCTCTTCGGTATCAACCAAATACGGAGCATATCTAGATAACTGTGTGAACTGGACGTCATACTCAGACACCGTCATCCCTGGGGTCTTGATCAAGGCTTCAAAACTGCGAGCCCTAGCGTCACGAATGCTCTCCGGAAGGAAACGACCTAGAAAGACTGCTGTAAACTCAACCCAAATCATAGGAGGTAGACCCGCAGCTCGACCTCTCAAGACTGACTCCCACCGTGTCTGCGCAAGACCCTCTAGTCGGAAACTCGCAAGCTCCACCCATCGATCGTCAGAACATCTCAGCGAACGGTAAATCCTGGCTAAACTGTCAAGGAACGTCTGCGGGTCCTCTGCTGCATCGGTGCCCGTGAAGACTGGAGGTCTCAGCCTCATGAAATCCTGCAACGATACTGGGATGGCCACGGTAGTAGTGGTAGGAGCAGGTATCATGGTCGTCTGTGATGTAGTAGGTATGTCCTCCGGCCTCAGTGCACGACTGGCCGCTACTAAGGATCCCACCATCTGTCGCAACTCCTGCATACCTCCCATCATCTGTCATAGCTCCTCCATACCAGACTCAAGCCTATCCATGCGGCCTGGAGAAGGCGGATCAGTCTGTCCATGCGGCGTAGGCATACGACCCTGCTCGGTCCTCGTCTCGGACGAGCCAGCTCGAATCTCATCCCAGGCGGCAGCCCTCTGCGCTCTCGTAGCCCTCTGCGGCATAGTGACTGGTACAGGAAACAGGACAATAAGAACGGTGTAATAGAATCATAGGATACACGGAATTGAAGAAGGAATTCCAAGCAAGTATATCCTAAAGTCACCTAGGCGGAGTACCGTATCGCGAATATGCCGCGGACATAGTACGCTACGTCACCCTGCTTAAGTCACTTACTCCATCTACTAAGGGTCATCCTACACTCAGAAAGGTAAAACCTATCGCTCGGATACCAACTTGTCACGACCCGCAGGATACGGAACGTGACCAACGCTTAAGTTACGAAACGTCACAAGACGTCCGTAAAATAAGTAAGCCGAAGCCCAGAAAACAAAACCCGATTAAGAAATAGAGTGAAGGAAGAACCAATTTATTTAAAGCAGTTTATTCCATTAAATCACATCCAATATTTTTAAAAGCAACATCCCTTTATCCCAAAAATTCCGGCAGAGTCTCCTTTGTAAAACAAGCCCCCAAATGGGTACAAAACAGGAGTATAAATGAATAACATGTAAAATGGCATCCCCAAGCGGGAGCTAGCTCTTCGCCTCAAGGCGGTCATAAATCCCACGCAATGTAAAGTAGCAATGTGCATAAATAAGCATGAAAGCACAAGTAAAATAACATGTCGACCCAAGTGAGCTCGACCCCAAATAACATAAAATCCACAAGTCTCACAATCTCGTCTCTAGGTCAATATACAATAATCCAAGTAAAACTGGTACAGCTAAAATAGTAGATGGAGTACTCTAGATACAATGAATATATAAGGTCGTACAAAATGATAACAACCCACCTTTGAGCAAAAGCCTCGAGTCCAACCAAAAAGGGCAAAAGAAGCTAAGGTGTCCGCCGCTACAGTACTGACGGAGCGGACCTGCAGAAAAGCTGTGGCACAACGGGGGTGAGTTGCCAGCTCGTGGGTAATAAATAACATCTACAAAGGCTATCGCATGCATGCACACAAGTATCCTAGCATCTCTAAAATAGGTATGGATGGATGTACTAGCAGGTATGTATGCAACATCAGTGTACTAGCAGATATGTATGCCACATGAATGTACTAGCAGGTATGTATGCCACATAAATGTACTAGCATGTGTGTATGCCATATGAATCAACTCAAGATCTCAACATGTAAGTATAAGAACTATTCTTTCTTTTGTTTTTGAAACTCTTTTTAAATATCAGCATAAGATCCATAGAATCAACAAAATCCGTGTCCAGGAACGACACATCAAAACTGTCTCAAATCTCATATATCCATGTCATAGTATCTCTGGCCTCAGCCGTCTGGCTGACCCATCTCAAATATCAATATCCTCGCGGCCATGGTCGGTATCCTCTGGATATCCGCCGTACCAAATGAAGTCACCGGTAGGTAATCCGTCCCCTGCCAGGCTCAACACCATCTCCTGCGATCTTCTTGCCCCGGGGTATCTTATCGGGCCCACCATGTACCCGAGACGGTTCATCCACCTCCTCGAAACGGGTCTCGAAAACCACAGCAATCTCATGGTGGACAACACCTTACATCACTAGAAAACCGCAACTTTTCATATTTTTTAAAAGATAATAAGTTGGTAAATCTTGCGGCTTTCCCCTGAAATCCAGAAATATCATAAAATCTCAAGAAACCATCATGGGTGCATATGTCAATGATAATGAATGCATATGGTATCGATATTTAAGTTGCAATGTGTGATTTGTATCTAAGCATGAACAAATGATATAATGATGCATATGCACATGAATGGCAATTCTACGATTTTATTTTAAAGATTTATTGCAATAGCACAGGTCTAAGCATAAATTATTAACATGTTTTAGATTATAAGTTATCCAGTGTCGTGACATGGCAATTACCAGGGCGTGTGTATACACATGAATAGTGCTCGTGCAGCATATAAAAACCCTGGTAATGGTGCATGTGTCCTACAGAATGATTTCGCACATGTAGGTACAACATATAGATCCTGATTGTAGCAAATATCATGCAAGTATTATGATTTCTAAGGTCACAAGCAATTTTAAGTTTACTAAATCTATCGGGCGACTTGCGCCATCCAAACGATCGTCCTCCATAGATGTTACATCTACTCACCTGTGATCCCGCGCTAGGTGTGTCCGACCACCGGCTTTCCTTTCTCCGCGGCGCACGAAGTCTCCGCCGGCGAACCTAGAATTTACAAAAGTCACACTCATAAGCCAAATCCTGCAAAAATGCGATAAATCGATAAAAAGGATACGCGTACGTGAAACTAAACACGCGTGCACACGATACGTCGCGATGCGCGCAAACTCACCAGAACCCACTCCGACGCACTGTGTCGCGCAGCGCGCCACAGAACCACACGGATCATGCGCGTATCGCACAGGTTTAAAACGTCGGTAATTCGTTTAAAGCTCCAGATTTTGCCTCTGGACCAAACACAAAAAGTTACAGATACCAAAAACCCTAGCTACCCAACAGAACCCCACACACAAAAACCCAACACCCCAACCCCTGCTCTGGCCGCAATTTGCGGCCAGAAGGAATAAACCGGCAACCTCAAATGGGAGGTGGGTCCCCGTGCTTTGTATGTGTGTGTCTGACATGGTCACTATGCTACAGTCTCCTCAATTTTTACCTGAGTGGCTTGGGTCAAAAGCAGATTCCAGAAAGGCTAAAAAGTCGCTAAAACGCTAAATTACACCAAGTCGGACAAGTCGGGTATTTTTGTGAAATCTGGGACAAATCTTGGGTGATCTAGTCTCAACAGTATCTAGTAAGGCTATACTAACCATCACAAACCCCACATTGCCAAAACTCACCTAAATTACCCAAAACTAGCACTAAAACATATAATAAACACTAAACTAAACTAGATAACCATAACTTGGCAAGATAGGAGTTGAGTTAAGGGATTATACCTCTAGAGATCCTAGGATGAAGGAGAAGAGATGAAGGAGGAGGAGAAGAATGGCTTGCTGCTGCTGATGAGCTGCTATAGAAGTTGTTGTTGCTGCTACCAAATTGCTGTTCAGGCTGCTGTTGCTGCTTCTGTTCAGGCTGCTGTTGCTGCTTCTGTTTGTTATTTTTTTGTGTTGTTTGTGTTGCTGTAGCAGCAGCAACTGCTGTTGTATTTGTTGTGGGAATGGTTGTTGTGTTTGTGGTGATGTGTGGGAGTGATGTTGTAGTGTTTGATGATGGTGTGTGTGTGTGAGTGAGAGGGAGAGATGTGAGTGAGACAAGAAAAAGTTGTGAAGTGAAAAAGGATTGTGACATTACCTTAAAGCCACCACTCTCTCTCTCTCTCCCAATAAATGCTAGCATGACAACCATCATATCCTCACTCTCTCACCACAAGTCAACCCTAACCCTAATCACCCTTAACCAAAACTAAAAATCCTTAATTAAACTAATTAACTTAACCAAGTGGGTTAGGCCATCATGGTTGTCTAAACATGGTTAACCCACAAGCTCATCTGACATGGTAACCTTAGGCTTAACCCACATTAACATGCACAAGTATGTGCATTCGAGATAAATTCTAATAAAATATCCATAAAACCAGATAAATTATTAGAAACCCGCTTTGGTAAACTTTTTACCAAAAACCCCACATTAACATACAATTACCACTAAACACAAACTCAGGTGTTACATATGTGCACAAGTGTGAGTGTACAATATGTAAGTACACAAGTATGTCATGCAAGGGGTCATATCTTGATGCAATAATCCTACTGTGTAGTGACATGACAATTATCGATGATGAAGTGTGTGAGCCGGCAAGCAGGTGTACGTGGAACATACGCATCATCGATAATGGTGCTGGTGTCCTGACAGCATGAGTTTAATATAACAATAAACATATTTCAACATGCAATGCGATGCGAAAAGCAAGAATATGCGGCAAATGAATAATAAACACAACAGTGCAGTATCTACATCAATGTATCTATGTCAAACTGTTTTGCCATTTGAAAGAAGACGAATCGGGGTTTTTTAGGAAAATAAGGGCTACGGTGTTTTCAAGAAAAAATGCGGCTTTTGAATATATCCGTAGAATCCCTTTGCCTGTCTTTAAAATACTCCCGATTCGTTAGTTTTTGAAATAGGCATGATATCGGCCTAGGCTAACATCTACTAAGCAAACTATATATCTAACTAACAAGTCAATCGGGAGGGGTATGAAAACCACCTAAATCTGAGTCGATATATATATATATATATATATATAATAGTCGGTGATCCCGCCTCAAAGGTACCGTGTACGCTACAATATCATATGACATCCTCGAATCATGAGTGCGGATCTTATCATCAAATAAAGCTCGTATGTAAATCATCGTACGGCATCCCAATTTTGGGTACGGGTCAATATCACATTCATCTCATCAATTATCTGGTATCCTTATCATCATATCTCATGAGCTGGGGTACTGATCTAAGTCTAGTACAACCGATACCATCTATATAAATATAAGTGCGTGTGTAAAACACACGTCCAAAGGCCCGCTAAAATCTCATGTCGTATCCCAAATACGAACCACATCGTATCACCGATCTCATGGCACTATGCCCAATCTCATCGACTCATCTCCAAATATCATCCACTATCCTCATCATCTAGGTATAAGTATAACAGATAACCATGTGTGTGCGTGTGGGTGTAAACCTATTCTAGGGTTCGCAACTAGGAAACTATACTAGTTTACTTCTAATCCCTAATCTAACCATAGTACACCTAATCACATCTAGAATATCCATATCACACTTAACCCAATAATACATATATATAATATGTATATATAGTATACTAAATATCGAACTGCGGGGGTGCTATACGCCATCCACCCGACTTCCCCCGTAGATATAATCTACTCACCTTGCATCTTGCTTGCCGATGTCGACGTCACCATCATCTTCTTCATCGTCTCAAATCGTCGTAGGGGTACCTGCATGTCACACGTATCGCATCTCATTAAAACCAAATCGAAACCAAAATGACACGCAAAACCCAAAACGACACGCTTAAAAGCCTATAGGTTAGAACATATGGTTTGCCCTCGCAAAACAACCAAATAACACTTGCTTTCGACGTAAAAACATCAAGCGATCGAAGTAAAACACGAATACCAAAACTTGAATTCATAAACACTAAAGAATTCAAAGCAGCAACCCACCAAAATGGTCCCAGATTTTGATCAAGGTGAAAACAATGTTCCAAAACAACACTAGGGTGATATATAGGGTACATATGACCTACTGAAGCAACCCGGGCACCTATCTCCTCCAAGTAGCCGGCCACCCTAGCCATAATTGGTTCCGGTATGGAGTTAGGGTTTCTTCTGGTCAGGTTGGTCTTATATTGGTCCCATTTGGCCTCTAGAGTTGTTTGTTTGTCTCAGAATTTCCCCAGTTCATCCCAGATTTCCCTGCACACTCTAAACACTCACAAACCGACATTTTAAGTTTCTGTTTTTAGTTCCAAGTTCTATATTGTGTTTAGGTCTGGGTTTGCATCATATCAAGGGTTCTATGGTCACTACTAGGACTCGATTGAACCACCACAACTCAATTTAGCCCTAACCCTATCAAGAAAACTTCAAGGTTCACTAAACTTCGCCAAAACGATATTAAACTTGAAATGAGGCTTAAGCATAAGGAACAATACACTAATTGTGAAAGGGATTACCTCATTTAGCTCCCATGAATCCTCTACAGCGCCAAAATCACATTTTTCTTGGTCCAATGGGTAGTTAGAGGGCTTGTGCACCTTTTTGTGAAATGGGGTTTGGGTTTTGAAGTGTTTTTCATGGAGTTTGGGGGGGTTTGTGGAGGAGAAAGAAAAGGGCAGCAGCAGCAGCTAGAGGGAAGAGGGAGAGGAGAGAAATGTGTGAATAATTGAAGGGGAATGGCTCAAGACATGGGTTGATCCCTCACCCACTCTTTCTCTCTCTTACCCATACTCCTTTAATCTATTCTTTTCTTTTCTTTTCCTTTTCTAATAAATCAACAACCATGCTATAAAACATGAAGGAAAGCCATTAAAAAAATGTAACAAGTGTAAAAATGGTATGGTGCATGTTTTACACAAAATACGCTTAAAGCCCGATTAGCGATTTTTAATCGCGATTAACACTAAATTAGCGTATAATTAATCATAAAAACTTAAAATTGCATAATTCACATAAAACACCATCTTTTTAGTAATTTCCATAATTTTCCAAATTTTTTCCAAATTTATCGGTATTTAATTATACAGCTTTATTAAAATATTCAATATTTTATTATTTAATTATAAAAATTCCCAAAAATAATATTTTAGTTTTTTGAAATATTACAATCTTCCCCCCTTTAAGAAATTCGGTCTCCGAATTTAATTTTAAACCCCTTAAATACTAAAACATTTCAGTAAAAGTCCAAGTCGTCAGGACTCTGAAATCATCAATACATAAAACGCATCATAGCGCAATGCATGCGCATGAACAATGAGCAGATAACTCGAAAACAAAACTCCGTCAAGTATCCCGCGATCATTGGATTCATGGTAAAGACACAACTATCAAATCCAAAACAAGACCAGTATGATATACATCAAAATTATATATGTAGACATCAAATCTATATATGTAAATAACTGAAGAAAATGCATGCCAAACCTTTTTAAGTCGCTATGTGATGCGCATAACACTGCACAGTGGTGGACGTCTATTGTAAGAAAATAACCATATATGTATATATATTTTGTCTAATATGTACGTTCCGCCGTTTTGAAAACAATTTAGAAGGGTTTCCTTGTTTTAAACGTTTCGTGTCACATCAGACACGTAGGTGTAGGGTTGCTAGGCACGCGCACAAGGTTCTACGAGGCATCAACCATGCCCGATTTAAAAATTAGCCGTGCCGAACAACCCGAAGCCGGATCTTTAAACTAGAGATTAGGCGAAAACTGACATGCTAAACACTTTAACACTAAGTGAGAGGGATTACAACCTTTGTAGATCCGGTCCTTCACTTCATATGCTCCGTATTGAGGTCCCTTCGCTGCGATCATCGTACTCCGAACTCTCGAGAGGTTCCACGAAGAGAAAGATGCAGTCTTGCTTCCGATCTTCGATACAAAGATGATCTACCTTGAAGTTTCATTAACACAAGCTAACACTCACTAAAATTGAGTGAACACTCTCATCTAAAGGGCAAGGGAAGATGAGGATGATGAAGTAGGATTTTTTCTCTCTTTATTTATCTTTTTATCACATATTTTCATCACAAATATCAAAGCAAGAAAGCTTTGCATGAAGAACTCAAGGAAGAAGAAGAATAGTGATCCAAACCTTTTGTGATGAATAATGAAAGGATTAATATGAAGAATAAT
Source organism: Agapanthus africanus (assembly GCA_030015575.1). Lineage (NCBI taxonomy): Eukaryota > Viridiplantae > Streptophyta > Magnoliopsida > Asparagales > Amaryllidaceae > Agapanthus > Agapanthus africanus. Next base: position 589,424,437 of record JASDDO010000016.1, on the reverse strand, counting down.
GCAACCATGGTCAAGTAACCTTTGTAGAGATTGAACTAGGGTTAAGAGGTGTGGTTGGGTTAAGAAATATCATGCAAAAATATCTTTTCCAAAAGAAAAAAGAAAACCTTTTAAAAACATCTAGAAAAGTTTAACCCTAATAAAACTCTAACCATGTTTAATCTCTACTAAACATGTTGCATTAGTAATCATATCATGTTATAATATTATATATCACATATATAATATTTATCGTAACAAAATAAAATAATACATTTAACATATATCGCATATATATCAATGTATTACCCGAGTGAGAAAAAGAATCTTTTAGTGAGCAAATATTAGTTAATGTAATTTAATATATCATATATATTATTATACATTAAATTATCGAATCAACACTTGATCCGACAATCCGGCTATATCGCATATAACCGACTAATATTTATCCGTACCGATTCATCGAATCAACACTTGATCCGATGACCCGGCTGATATCATATATCGCGAGAATAGAATACGGTATCTCATATCGCATTATCCTCGGTCCCGCACATATCACATATGTGCTCCTACTCCATTTTGCCTGAGCCAAGAAACCTCTGTGTAGGACTCTAAAGAATCGTCAATACGCCGGCAGTAGGTGATGATCATATCAAACACCCACAAGCTGCAAGTGGTCAGCTAAACGTAACAGCTACCCAGATATTGAGCGCTCAGAAGATCAACAAGCAAGCCTGTACATTCTCCTGTGAATCCAAACAGTAACACTCCCGTACAGTCCGGTCTCGTCGTCTTATATGTCGCATATCTCGCCTAGGAGTGGTAAACTTCAGACCCCAGTAGCTCGATAAGTCGTGTCGATATGAGGTCTATAACAGTTCGAGAAACTACTGATAACACTTACCAGTAAATCTCAGCAACCCTGGCCAGGGATTTCCGGTTATAGCCAATCGAACACAGCACAACATCAACTCCCTATACCGGGAGAGACGAATCCCCTCCTATCGCTCATTGCCTCCATGTGATTCGGGACTGTACCCAAAAGCCACCTTTTTGCATGCCCTCTTGGACGTGGTATGATGGAAATCAAAGCACAGTGGGAATCACACAAGACTCTATGACGATCTCGGGTCAACAGACTACTCTGTACCAGTGTCACAGGAGAACTGCCATCTGACATAAGGTATAATACCATTTGGGAGTTCTCAACGAGTCCGTCCAGTGTACCCAGTCTCCACTGAGCACCCGTACACCATCCTTGATGTCAAACACCAATGGATATGGGATCATCCATCGCCCATCATATGGGTCAAGATGCGTATACGCTAGTCTACTCTGGTGTATCGATGCCCTGTCTCGATATACCCTTGACTAGGAACAGTTATAGGATGTACTCGTCGACTACCGTGGCCCCACTAGTATAATCTCATCATAGTCCCAGTAGTCGAGTACATATCCTAAGGGCTTTATCAACATATAATATAGAGACAATCAGAGTACATGTTAAGATAAAGTACAACCAGATAGCATACTATCATGTTGAGTAAGAAAGTCCTCCCTATATATGTCCTAGCACCCACTACAATATACATCGTATGTACAGTAATGGCCTCTAGGGCATACATATAACTAACAATCTCCCACTTGCACTAGGGCCATCTGTTGTGGTATCACATACCCAACATTTAGCTGCGGTTGAAGTATCTCATACTCAACCATCCCATAAAAGTCTCTACTGGGAAAAAGGCCTTTGTCAGTGGATCCGCGCTGTTGTCCTCTGTGTCTACTCTCCTAACCTCGATCTCCCTGGAGATCAACCATCTCCATGATCAGGTGATACTGCCTAAGAATTATATCTGGATTTCTGATGGGACGGTAGTTCCTTGGCTAAAGCCACAACTCCATTGTCACACAATGGTAGGAACAAAGTTCATCTCATGAACTTATATATATCCAGACTACCTCTTTGTTAGCATCCTTGGTAACGATGTATCTTGCCTTTAATCATCTAGTAAGTCACGGTCTCTTGCTTGGAATTCTTCCAACATACCATCCCTCCACTGAGGGTATAGACAATGCCTGCGACTGACATTCAGTCGTCCTTATCACCCTGGAACCTTTCCAGTGTTTCTCCCCAGGATCGATTGATACCATCTCACTACAACTAGTGAGAGTCCTAACATCCAATTAGATCTATCTCATAGATCCAAAACACAGGATTTAGGAGGTATCGCTTTGATCATATATGGAGAATCGTTGTGATAACCGGAGATTGACCGAGCGTAGCATAGGAAACTCCTTCCCTATCAAGAGTATGTCATCCACGTACTCTACGAGGATCACCACCATACTCCCTACTGCCTTTTTGTATATACAAGGTTCATCTACCATTTTGATAAAGTCAAACTCTTTGACTAGCACATCAAAATAGATGTTCCAACTCTGCGATGCCTGTTTTATCATATAAAACATCTTGCGCACGTTTCCGCTGCTCCCACTGTCTACGAAGCCCTCTGGCTGTGTACTTATAGACGCTCTCTTCTAAAACATCATTTAGAAAAGCAGTCATGACACCCAACCACCAGATATCGTAATCATGGTATGTAGCTGTGGCAAGTAGGATTTGGATGGACTTAAGCATAGCTTTGAAAGTCTTAACTTTTCCATGTACACCAAGTAATCTTCTCAAGATATACTCGCTCCTGATGGGGATTTAACCCTTCAGATAAAGCAACCAAAGTCCATACTTTGTTAGTGTATAAGGATTCCATCTCAGATCGATAAGCATCCAGCCATTCTTACAGAGTCCCACTCCTGATGGCCAGCTCGAAACTAGTTGGGTCATCATCTCATGATGCAATCCTCGCTCCCACTGTCATAGAGAAACCGAAGCATCTCTCAGGTGGGTGAGGAACCCTACTAGATCGGCGGAGAGGCTGAGGTTCGTTGGAAACTATTGAATCCTTTGGTTCTACCAAATCATCAGCTGCATTTTGTATAGCTGGAACCATTCCAGTTCTACATAACAGACCTTGCCTCGAGCTTGTCCGGATTTTGTTTTTAGACATAGGTCGGACAACCCCAAATCTTAACCAACTTAAGATATGGGCTCTTCCCTTTCCATATCACATATGAAGTGGTAGGCAACTGATTTGATTTGAACCCTATTCAATAGGTATGCAGCTTCTCAAGTGCATAACTCCCAAATGGAAATAGGAAACTCAGTAGTACTCATCATAGAGCACACCATATCACATAGGGTGCTAGAGCTCTGCCCCGATACACCGACGTGTTGTGGTGTATACGGAGGAGTAATGCTGAGAGAGAATCTCATTCTCCTTTAGAATAGTCCAGGAATTCCGTGCTCAAGTATTCTCCTCCCTGATCACATCAAAGGACATAATACTTATACTCGGTTTTCTGGTTCTCTACTTCTAACTTATATTCCGTGAATATCTCAAAAGGTTCGGACTTGTGTTTCATTAGAAACATATGTCTTAATCTTGAGAGATCATCAGAGAATGTAATGAAGTACAAAGAACTAGTCTTGGCATGTGTAGACAGGAGACCTTCATACATCAGCATGTATCAATCCCAAGAGTTCACTAACTTTTTCTCTGTTTCCAATAAACAGAGCTATGGTCATCTTATCTTTGTGACATGACCAGCAAGTTTCACAAGATATAAATTCAAACAGATTTAAATATGCATCTAAATGAAACATTAGCTAGTCGGGTCGCATTAATATGACCTAGTCTACAATACCTCAAGAAGAATTCGTTCATTTCTGAACTCTTCCACTTGTGTGTGTTCTGTACGTTAAGAACTGTGGTTTGATTTAGAACGTTTATGCTTTTAGATAACGTGCCTGAACCGATCAACTCTTGATATAGGAAATGTTCAAAACATTATCCAACAATACAAAATTATATCATTTATTTACTAATAAAAAGATTGATATGATGTTGTATATCAGGTTCGGTATTGCAACGTTTTGAAAATCGTTTCGGTGAAATTTCGAAAAAATCGGTAAAATAAGGGGGTTTTCGGTAAAAAGTCAAAATACAAATATCCTTATTATAAAATTAAATATACATATTCTAGCTATGAAATTGCTAGTATTTGGTGTTTATTGAGCCACTGGTGAAATTTTAAATTTTCTGAAAAATTTTCCGAAATTAATTATTTTAATATTATTTTAAGCCGTCACTAATATATTTAATTAGGGAAAATTACAAATTGGAATGAGTTGAAACAAATTTTGTGCATCATAAAATATTAAACAAAATTTTATCATGTGGTTTTTGAAACGAAATCGTTTCCCAAAACGGTTTAGAAATTATTGAAGAAAAAAGGCTTTTTTTAGTGTAAATGGATGTTTGGGGTATTGTATTTATCATTTTTCATCACCCCACACCTATACCCACACTCACACACCCCCATTTATTTCCTCCCTTGGCTGAATTCAGCAGCCCCATCAATTTTCCCCACTTGAATTTCAAAGTTAAGAAGAAAGGAAAAGAAAAGAAAAGAAAATGAAAGAAAGTCAAAAGGGGGGGTGGACTTTGCCTTTTTCTCCCCACTTTCTCTACCTCACTCTCTCTCCTCCCCCACTCCCCCATCATGGCCGAAATTCCTGCTGCAAAACAGCCCCTCTTTTCCCCCATTTTCCCATCTTTTTGCTTCCAAAAATTCATCAAATACCCATCAAAAAATCCCAAAATCTAAATCTAGTTCTTACCCATTTTAGTGTAGCCTTAGATGCATGGATCTTGGTGCAAGGATTTCATTTTGGAGGTCTAGATTTCATGTTTGATCATGGATTTGTGAGGTATAAATTTTGTGCCCCATGGTTGTTTGTTGATTAGTTGCTTATATGATTTTGTTTATAAGTGTTAAATTGGTTGTTGTGGTTTGTGTGATGAAAATTAAAGAGAAGAATTTGAATCATGTTAGGGTTTTATGTTATGAGATTATACTTGTGTGATGTTTTGACATATTAATGGTTGCTAAATCAAATTAAGTTGCTAGGTTGCATTTTTGTTGATTTAAATTGTGACAATTACGCTAATTTGCTAACTAGGCTTTGAAAACTATGAATATAATTAAGAGAAAAATCTAAATATGTTTTTCATGACTTCTTTAACATTATTAAGTGTAGTTTAATACTTTAGTTCATGCAAATCCAAGATAGATTGTGGTTTGTGCATTTTTTGCTATAAAATTGTTAAAATTTGGGTATATTGTAAACTAGAATTTTGGAATTTATGGAAATTGATGAGAATAAATTATAGGAATGGTTTATATGACTTTGTTATGATATTTAGTGAATATTGTGGCCGCTAGATTCGTTTAAACATCAAGAGGTTGTATTAAAGCGGTTAATTTTGCTTATTAGGTTTTCGGAAAAATAGCTTTAAAGCGAATTTGAAGTTTTGGTGATTTTAACCCTATTTTATATATATAATTAAGGTGTTGTGAAACCACGATTGATACGTTTGAGTTTTTCTCGATGGTTTGGCGTTTGTACGCTGACGTCGAGGGTTTTTGGGTTGATTTGTGAAAGCAACCATAGGTTTTGACCTATGTGGGATTCACGTGTCATTTTTGGGTCATGAGTCGGATTTTAATACGACACGGTGCGTTATGATATGTAGGTACCCCATGTGGACTTCGAGACGACAAGCAAGCGCGTGGCGAAGTCGGCACCGGCTAGCGAGGACCAGGTGAGTAGATTTATATCTACGGGGAGAAGTCGGGTGGATGGCGTATAGCACCCCCGCAGTCCGTAGTGTAGCTCATATATATATGTTTATATAGGTGTTTTATGATACGAGAATGTTTATTCATGTTATGTTTATGTGTTCATGGAGTACCTTTGGGTTAGTTGCGAAACCCTAAAGTAGTTGTTATACCCACATACGCACACACAGACTTGCATACTTTACTTTCTTATGCGCATATTAGGATGTGTATATATGTATATATGCGTGGGTATGGGAATATGCATATGTACATTCATATAGGCATGCATGGATAATGAGGATAGTACTTGGGATTTAAGATGAGTCGATGAGATTTGATTTGAGGCAGTGAGATCGGTGATATAGCAGGGTTCGTATTTGAGATACGACATGACGTTGTAGCGGGTCCTTGACGTAGTGTTTCACACACGTGCATGCATACTTAGGCGGTATCAGTATTGTACTAGACGTAGATCAGTACCCCGATCATGATATTTGATAAAGAGGATACCAAATGAATAGTATGATGAATGTAATATTGACCCGTACCCATATTTGGGATGCCGTACGACGGATTTACGTACGAGCTATATATTGATGATTGATCCGCACTCTTGACTTGGGATGTCTGATTATAGATATGGTATCGGATATGATATTATTGAGGCGGGATCACCGACTATACATATACAGGTATGTATATGTATCGACTCAGATGATAGGCGGTTTCCTTACTTGTAGTTCAGCTTGTTAGTTCAGCCGTATAGTTTAGTGTAGTTGTTAGATTAGATTAGACTCCTACCTATTTCAAAACTAGCGGATCGTGGGTATTTTAAAAGACAGGTCAAGGGATCTACGGATATTTCAAAAGACGTATCCTTTCTTAAAACTACCGTAGCCCTATTTTCAAAACCCCACGATTCGTGTTATTTCAAATGGCACCATTGTTTAATATTTAGCTCCCGCTCATTTTGGTTGCTCGCTCCGCATCGCATACTTACATTATTATTTCATATTGCATTGTTGACATTATGCTGTTAGGACACCAGCACCATTACCGATGATGCGTATGTACCACGTACACTTACTTGCCGGCTCACACACATCTTCATCGGTAATTGCCATGTCACGTACACCTTAGAAAATATTATTGCTTAACTTAGCTTGATAGCTAGTTGTTTGACATAATATTAGTGTACTTACCTTATATGCCAGCTTAGATATTGTAGTTATTACTTGTCACTTCATGCATACTGTTATTCATTGTTATGCCGTATTCATGGATTCTTATGCCTATATTCATGGGTTTATATGCTATTGATGATTTGGATTCGGATTTCTATGAGATTTTCTGGATTTGGGGGAAAACCGCAAAACTTGTATAAGCTTCTTCCCTCTCTTTTAAATAAAAAGTGCGGTTTTCCCATGATGTATGAGTCATCCACCATGAGTTTGCTGATGGATTTCGAGACCCGATTCGAGGAGTGGAGGAACCGTTTCGGGTACATGGTGGGCCCGGTGTGGTATCCCGGAGCAAGAGGATCGTGTTGTTGACGTTGAGCCTAGCAGGGGAGCACTACCGACCAGTGATATTACCCGACGCGTCGGATATCCGGAGGATACCGTCGCGGTCTTGAGATGGATGGTAGGGGCCGGTCTGGACTGACGGCGCCCTAGATATTGTGATTGAAACATTGAGATTTTGAGATATTGAGGTACAGAGATTGTGACACAGAGATATCGAGATATTTGGATACTTGTTTTGTGTCGATGCTGGGCACTGTTTTATACTGATTTCATTTATGGTACCTCCTATTTAAAATACAGAAATCTCACAGATTTATGAAAGTAGCTTTATTCAGTACATGCATTCTGTTTCATGCATTCATACATCATCCATATGATATATCGCTACCTGAGGCACTGACACGAGCACATGGGATTACACTCGGGTTAGATATTTACCCTAATCGTTGTTAGGCTGCATGTTATACATATATTTGAGGATATATTATGATCATTGACCTAGATTGCGTTATTTATGTGATTTCTTTCCGTAGATGTTTTTCTATTCACGAATTGGCAACTCACCCCCGTTGTGCCCCAGTTTCTTGTAGGTTTTGCCGTACATGTTTCATTACGGCTTTGCTGGAACCGCTTCCCATTTTCCGGGTGACTTGCTAGTAGGTGGGTTTACTTGTATCGTACCCCCATTATATATCTTGTATATCATTATTCTGTTGTATCTAGAAGTTCCATCAACCAAACATGTATTTATTTTTTTAGATAGAGACCAGTGATATTATTCTTTCGACCTTAGAGTCACGCGTTGTATTTCTGTAGATTTCTTGTTGTTTTGCGTTTCCTTTTGAGTTTTGATCCTCGCCCTTGGCGTTGTATATGATATTACTTGTGTGGTTGTGACCGTCGATTGACGAAGAGCTAGCTCCCGCTTGGGGATGCCTTTTTATTGATTTCGTATACTATTCATGTTGTATCCCGTTTGGGGGCCAGTATTTACAAAGGAGACTCTGCCGAAATTTTCGGGAAATATTTGATGTTTTTAAAACCGCATAATTTGGCTTATGCTATTAAAACTACTTGATTTAAATTGGTTTTCCTTCACTCTGCTAATTTTCTTGGTTTGGATTTCTGGATTTTCGGCTCACTTAGATTACGTACGCCTCGAGACGTTCGTAGTTTAAGTGCCGGTCATTTCCGTACTTTCGGGGCGTGACAGGTATCTAATAACATTCGTTCAGAATCAATGTATTCTGGTAATACAGGGGATAGTGACCAACAGACTTGGCTGCAACACTTGCACCGTTTTCTGTCTCATGAAACTTATCACCCGTTCTCAGTTCTCTATCTTTCTGTAGCCCATGTAACAGATTACATATGCGGGATCCTGATCCGGTATCTCATACCCAGGACGTAAAGGATACTGAGAAACATTTCTCTGTAATGAACACACCCGAAGATGATGCATCAACATGCACTTTTTTCGTTTGGGCGGCACGGGAAATCTGGTATTTCCCAATTTTCTGCTCTGTCTTATAACAATTATAAGTTGGAGCGGGACCAACGTTCCCCAGCTCAGTATAACAAGCGGGTTCGGTCAATATATCCGTATTATTATCTTGATTAAGGCGTGATATGGTCGCTACCTGGAGAGAGAGAGAAGAAAACACTCAGCGTATGCTCTTGCAAGATTAGATTGGTTATCTAATATATCTAATCAGGATGTCTCCCACTGTTTTAGTCAAATCTTCCTTCAAACCCTAAAAGGAAAGACTAGCCGGGATTAATTACACGCTACAAGTTCGCCAATCTTTCAGCCAGGCCAGTGTCGGTACTTTGAGGGAGGTCCCCCGTGCTTTCGCACGAACCTAATTAATGTAAACCTCATTTTCCCAGAGGCGTAACCCCGTGAACACCTTTCTAGACACCTACTTGATCGGCTAATTGTAATGTGTAAAACTCTCCCAGGAGTAACTCTTACTCGCAGCGGGTATCGGGATCCAACTATCTCATAGAAGGTTGCAATCTCATTGCAAATTTCAACACTTGAAATTCCCAATAATATTTTACCCCTAGCAGCTATATGACCTTAACATAGTCAACAAATCATAAATGCTAGTCAAGTTCAACCCGTCATTTCCCGATTGAATTAAACCCACCCGCACGACCCTTAACATAGTCAACAAAGTCGCACGACTACCCTAATCTAATCGCATCATACGCTTATACAGATAAGCACTAATCAGCTACCGCACACTACGCCTTAACATAGTCAACAAACGTAGCACGAATACTAACTAGTACTTATCTGAAATGACGGAGGGCTACGACAGGTTTTTAAGAAAACCTTTTGCGTAAAGAACTTGATATCGTTGTAGAATCGAGTGATTTTAAATGGAGTGTTTTTTAGGCTTTTCTAGTTTTGCTAAAGGGGTCACTCCCGGTGAAGGCATCGTCGGCCCTTTCCTCATCGAATAAGGTGCAGGATATTTCACAAATATCACTATGCAAAGCAAGAACTATAGAAGCAATCAAAAGACAAACCGAGTTTGTAGCATCTGCTAGTTTCACTAAAGAGGTCACTCCCGGTGAAGGGATCTCGGCTCTTTCCTTATCGAATAAGGTGCTGGATGTTCTACAAGGAACACCGCTATGCAAAGCAAGAACTAGAGCTACCAGTTTTTTAAACAAGTTTCTACAACATCTTTAGGTTTCTTTTATTTCATTAATCTCATTAATGAAGTCCCATTTTATTTTGCTTCACAAGCATCTCTTTTGAAACGAAATCTGCAATATAACATATATCTCATATATATAATATAAACATTCGTCTCAGGCAGTAATATGATCTCATCACAAAACATTGCAGCAGAAGAACATATATGAAATATTGGATATACTAGGACGTCCGTGTTTTCAATACGAGCCTGTATAAAACACGGATTCCACGGTCGCGATGAATAGCCAAACCCACATCCCTAGACCCCTACGAGAGCGGCAAGCAACACAGCCAATTCTAGGGTTAGGAGACCCGGTCCCGACTCCTCGAGATGGTCTCCCACTGGACCCTAGAACCCGGTTACTTGTGCTCCCCTCCTTGGGTCTACCTAATGCGGAAAAATAAATAATATACAACGGTGACATCTTCCGCAACGTGGAAGTGCCCCAATAAAAGAATATTACATACAAATGAATTTTACATGAATGAAAAAGAAAAACTCTCATCTCACATAAAACCCCCGGCTATTCAAACGCGAAGATCCAATACAACATATCACAGCAACACATAATATCTCATATCATCAACGTAAGCAAGTATGCGTATCCTGATTGTCGTTGATGTATAGCAACGAAGCCGGCGATACACCACATACTACGCTTACGGTCACAGAAAAGAAAGTGTAAAACTACAACAGTTGGAATCCGCAACCTCTTTAGACATCACATGCCTAACCAAATGAATTTCTTAGACATCACATGCCTAACAATTATAAATCCCGCATTTTAGTCTCATTATCGAAAACTCTTTTCAATATCAAGTCGGGCAATTCAACAAGATTCCCGACATTCGGATCGAATGCTCATCGCAAACTTTAGTAGACGGACGCACCCCCGGATGCCGTCGACAAAGTGCACTAAGGCGGAACACCGCTGCCGCAAGCACCCGAACGGATGCTTTTGGCGATGGGGTTCTCCTACAGTCACTTGGTCGGGGCTATGGGGCGTAGCTGTCTATTAAGTTTACCCGGCGAGTATCCGCGTATGCTACGTGATTGCGACGGACTTTTGATCACATCAAAATTCCGTGGCAACCGATCATCTGAGACTGAACTACTAGATTTATAACATTCAAATTAGTTATCTCATAACTACCTGTGGATTCCAAATATTGTATCACATTCCGGATAAATAGAAAATGTTAAACTTTCCGATCGAACAATCGAACACCCAAGTTTTCCCGAAACAGCTCAACACTTGAAACAAGTTTAAAAACATTCATTTCATGCCACATAACCAACGGTCCAGCCATAGAAGGGTCAAGCCAATGCCTCATATGTGGCACGCCGTACTGCCCCAAACCCGAAGGTTCAAAGGGCAGTTCAAGACGGTCACATAATCGAGTTAAGGTTTGTTGTCTTCTAGAGGGACCATCGCGTTACTTGCACTACTTAGAACGTTCTCAAACTACGGAAGAATCCAACACTTGAAAATTTTCCGACAGGGGAAAAATTGGGTATTTATATCCGGTCGAACTTTTTAACATATTCAAAAATCATCCGGAAAAACACAGACGAAGTTAAATAAACCGATAGAATCATCGAATCCCCAAAACAACCCAGAAAATTCAACTGTTGAATAAATATTAAAAATTTCCAGAAAATACAAAAATAAAATATAGGAATTACTGTGCAAAGCACGTGCCAAGAATCGACTTTATGGCCGCGGAACCGCCGCACATGCTGGGGTGGGGCCGCGGTTCCGCGGCGCTTTAGTCGAATTGCGCTCACGTGCTTCACAGTAACTCTTATAATTCCCTGCTATAATTTTTGGATATTTTTAATTTGGAAAAAACCACATTTTCAGAAAATATACAGAGAGGGTTCCGTATCGGGGTTTTGACGTTCGATCGGACTTTAAACTTCGCCTAGACTTCGCCTAAAGCTCTAGCTTGGCTCTGATACCACTGTAGGGTTGCTAGGCATGCGCACAAGGTTCTACGAGGCATCAACCATGCCCGATTTAAAAATTAGCCGTGCCGAACAACCCGAAGCCGGATCTTTAAACTAGAGATTAGGCGAAAACTGACATGCTAAACACTTTAACACTAAGTGAGAGGGATTACAACCTTTGTAGATCCGTTCCTTCACTTCGTATGCTCCGTGTTGAGGTCCCTTCGCTGCGATCATCATACTCCTAACTCTCGAGAGGTTCCACGAAGAGAAAGATGCAATCTTGCTTCCGATCTTCGATACAAAGATGATCTACCTTGAAGTTTCATTAACACAAGCTAACACTCACTAAAATTGAGTGAACACTCTCATCTAAAGGGCAAGGGAAGATGAGGATGATGAAGTAGGAATTTTTTCTCTCTTTATTTATCTTTTTCTCATATATTTTCATCACAAATATCAAAGCAAGAAAGCTTTGCATGAAGAACTCAAGGAAGAAGAAGAATAGTGATCCAAACCTTTTGTGATGAATAATGAAAGGATTAATATGAAGAATAATGCAACCATGGTCAAGTAACCTTTGTAGAGATTGAACTAGGGTTAAGGGGTGTGGTTGGGTTAAGAAATATCATGCAAAAATATCTTTTCCAAAACAAAAAAGAAAACCTTTTAGAAACATCTAGAAAGGTTTAACCCTAATAAAACCCTAACCATGTTTAATCTCTACTAAACATGTTTCATTAGTAATCATATCATGTTACAATATTATATATCACATATATAATATTTATCGTAACAAAATAAAATAATACATTTAACATATATCGCATATATATCAATGTATTACCCGAGTGAGAAAAAGAATCTTTTAGTGAGCAAATATTAGTTAATGTAATTTAATATATCATATATATTATTATACATTAAATTATCGAATCAACACTTGATCCGACAATCCGGCTATATCGTATATAACCGACTAATATTTATCCGTACCGATTCATCGAATCAACACTTGATCCGATGACCCGGCTGATATCATATATCGCGAGAATAGAATACGGTATCTCATATCGTATTATCCTCAGTCCCGCACATATCACATATGTGCTCCTACTCCGTTTTGCCTAAGCCAAGAAACCTCTGTGTAGGACTCTAAAGAATCGTCAATACACCGGCAGTAGGTGATGATCATATCAAACACCCACAAGCTGCAAGCGGTCAGCTAAACGTAACAGCTACCCAGGTATTGAGCACTCAGAAGATCAACAAGCAAGCCTGTACATTCTCCTGTGAATCCAAACAGTAACACTCCCGTACAGTCCGATCTCGTCGTCTGATATGTCGCATATCTCGCCTAGGGGTGGTAAACGTCAGACCCCAGTAGCTCGATAAGTCGTGTCGATATGAGGTCTATAACAGTTCGAGAAACTACTGATAACACTTACCAGTAAATCTCAGCAACCCTGGCCAGGGATTTCCGGTTATAGCCAATCGAACACAGCACAACATCAACTCCCTATACCGGGAGAGACGAATCTCCTCCTATCGCTCATTGCCTCCATGTGATTCGGGACTGTACCCAAAAGCCACCTTTTTGCACGCCCTCTTGGACGTGGTATGATGGAAATCAAAGCACAGTGGGAATCACACAAGACTCTATGACGATCTCGGGTCAACAGACTACTCTATACCAGTGTCACCGGAGAACTGCCATCTGACGTAAGGTATAATACCATCTGGGAGTTCTCGGCGAGTCCGTCCAGTGTACCCAGTCTCCACTGAGCACCCGTACACCATCCTTGATGTCAAACACCAATGGATATGGGATCATCCATCGCCCATCATATGGGTCAAGATATATATACGCTAGTCTACTCTGGTGTATCGATCCCCTGTCTCGATATACCCTCGACTAGGAACAGTTATAGGATGTACTCGTCGACTACCGTGGCCCCACTAGTATGATCTAATCATAATCCCAGTAGTCGAGTACATATCCTAAGGGCTTTATCAACATGTAATATAGAGACAATCAGAGTACATGTTAAGATAAAGTACAACCAGATAGCATACTATCATGTCGAGCAAGAAAGTCCTCCCTATATATGTCTTAGCATCCACTACAATATACATCGTATGTACAGTAATGGCCTCTAGGGCATACATATAACTAACAGTAGGTATATACTGAGACTATAGCTCACTTTTTGGAAATCCCTTTGATAACTATCAATGCATGCCAAATATATTCAGGTACTTTTCTCTGACTAGTCCTGCTCAGTACGAAAAAAAATAGCAAATATCATAAAAACGTACTGCTCCATAAGGAATCAATCCCAAAATGTATATAAGAATACCCTGTGCGTCTGGTACGCACGGAAATCAAAATCCATATATGTGCCATACATGTGCACAGAACAACATCTAGGTGCAACGGTGTGCATGAAACATCTGTCATAGGCACCGTGTGTGTCTGACAGCAAAATCAGGTGCATCTGACATACACGAAGAATCCCGATTTAGTGTATCGGGTGTGCACCAAAATTATATCTCAAAACATGCGCTCAACACGCGCGAAAATCCAAATCAGGTATACCGCGGTATATAAGCTCACAACCATGTACATCAGCGTGCACAAATCAAATCAAAACACTAAAAGTGCATGTAAACGATACCGAAAGCATAAGTTAAATCACATGCATAACATAGGCATGAAATCAAAATCAACATATCGAATGACATCAAATCGAAGTCAGGTGCAACTGTGTTGCAAAAATACGTATCGATGTACTGCAAGTGTATATGAACTATACTGAGTGCAAAAATCAAATCGGGTGCATGCCATATGCACAAAATCAATCCAACTGTATGAAATCCATGAAGTCATAAGCATGTGCAGCCAAGGCACAAAAAAACGATATCAGGTGCAATAACTGTGCACAAATCATAAATCAACACAACGGTGTATAAAGCATATCTCAAGTGTAATAACTATGCGCAAAATATAAATACCCAGTAGGTGCAACCATGGTGCACGAAAACAGAAATCATGGAACTCAGCCATCAAGACTAAATCATGCGAACAGATCGTCCAAAATACCGAAATCCAAGGTGACGGATACATGATAATCGAATCACCAAATCATAAATCATAAATACCGCCGTCGATATTTCCTCCTTCGCAGTCGAGAAGGTGTCGGTACATCCAATACTAGCAGAACAAGATATCTACTTGTCTCATGCTCACTGTTTGGCGTCCTCTATCTCTGGGCCCTTATCTTCTCTGTGGATTACCAATCTCGCAATCCATCGGCTCATCGGCCCTGTCAGGTGTGCTAACGGGGACGATTCCGTCTTGGAACTTCTCTATTCATCTCTTGGTCCATCCTCACGACCACTCGTAAAGCAGCACGTCACTGACGCCAGCCTCTGGTCCTCTGAATACACATTACACATCTGATCCTGAGTGCAAATCTTATCGCAGCAGTGTCCTGCTCAAGGTCTCTTCCGATCTCGCCTATGTCGAACTGTACAGGGGCTGGTACTCTTGCATAATCCTTTCTCGCTCTCTGGACATCTACGTCCTTAGCACAGCATTTCCTCGGAAACTGGTCGCCTCCCAACGCCTCTGTAGACATATCCGTCCTTTAATCTTAACGGGGAATAACAACGGCTCGTCAGTATCTCGTACGACCCTCTTGTCCCACTTGTCTGTATCATCGTCCACTTCGACATCACGTCTCTATCTGCCCACTGCAATTGTCCTCTGCTACGGTCAATCTGTAACACCCGAGCCCAATGCTACTATTTTTAGTTACAGTTTGAGCATAATGTGGTACTCATTTCATTTAGCTTGCTTGTTTGTTGCTTACTGTAAATTTTTACCCGGCAAAGTCATTTATGCATATAACAACTTTTGGCATCTAAAATAAAATTAAAAATATCCATCTTGGCCTACTTGACACCCCAAACCCCGTTGTAGCGTCCGTGCATCGTGTTCTCGTCCCGTTCAGTGAAACGGGCGAGTTTGGATGGCTACGTGCGCGTACGTGTGTCCGTTTTGGGGGTATACTTTTTAATCATGAGACACTTAATTTTAAAATTCGGATCCTGCTTAAAATCCTATTATTTCAATTTCAAATTTTTGGACCCGACCCGGGCGCGATTTGGAAATGTTTTATTTTGTGCCAAAATCCCAAATTTAACTATATTTAAACCATCACATATCTTCGTATATATATATATATATATATATATATATATATATATATATATTCTTTTACTGTTCTAAATTAATCTTTTAAATCTTTTTCCTAACTAAACATTTTCCCCTCAGCCAATCAGCACCCCCATTTGCGTAGGCCCCATTCCCATTCTCTCTCTCTACCCCTCAAATCTCTCTCTCTCTACCCCTCAAATCTCTCTCTCTCTCCCTTATATTTTTAAACTCTTTTCCCTCCTATATTTTCTTACGAACCCAGAGAACCCATCCGAGCCCCGTCGTCGCGCTGCCCTAGCCTCGTCCCCGTCGCCGCCGCAGCCGCGTCACCGGCACCAACACCGCCGGGCTAGTCGTCCTGTCGCCCTCATCGCAGCAAAGCCCCTCTCCCTCTTTCTTCGAGCCACCTGCACACCCCGCCGCGACTGCCTGCAGTTTCCTGCACCCGTTCCTGCGTCTCGCCGCCGACGATCACCTCGTCGTCGCCTCCGCCATCGTCCTCGTCTTTCCCTCACCATCCTCCTCCCTTCTCCCGGTGCACCCCGACCAGACCCGCGACCACCTGCAACCCCCTACACACCGTCGGACCGCCTGAGTAGCCGCCGGTGACCACCGTCCTCTTGTCCCCGACCTCGCACACTCCTCGAATCCCTACCGCGGTCACTGTAGGCCACCGACGGAGCCGTCGACCTCGTCGTCATTCTCACGTCTCCTCTCTGTGATTACAGAACCTTTCGAGGTACCCTGACCCGCGTGGTGCCATTGTTCGTTGTTTGGGTTCAATCCGTGAACCGTGCGCCCGCGCGAGTTTCCCCGCCAACGTTTACGTTCCGTTTTTCCCGGTTCACGACCCGTCAAGGCAAGTACCCCTTGCTACATGCTATACAATATTTACATATATATTATGACACCCTAAACCTGTAAATTTAACTTGGTACGATCATTTCTCATTTTCGAGTACAATATTGCATTATATCATTTTACCGTTAAACTTGGAACCTACAGTTGCAAATTGAACCTAATAACCATATTTACCTGTTTAATCACATTTTAATGTTAACGTAGCTTATGGCATTTATCCCTGTAGTTCTGTTCCATTCGGACACTCGTATGCTTTTAACCTGAAATAGCTGTACTGAACCGTTACATAGATCATTGCACCTCTAAGGGTTCTAAACCTGTTAACATGACTAAACGGCTATACTTGTCTTACTGCACTCTTGTAATCATCTCTGTAACAAATTTGATAACTGTATTGCAAATTGAATGAAACTTCCTATTACTTAATTCATTGCTTATCTCATGTTGTTGATACCCATGCTAGATTTTATAACTGATTGTGAGCACACCCACGATATTGTTTACGTCTTGACCTGACATTGCTACACATATATATATTGATATACCTGACATGGTACCGTATACTGTTAACTTGATCTGATGTACCATGACCTGACCCATTACCTGATCTTGTGTCTAATGCCAACAAACCTGACATGTAGTCCTCATGGACCGTTCCTGTTGTCTATCCAGACAAACCTGCTTTTACCTGATCCTGTGTTGGCATTAGTTCTTGATTACTGAATACCTAACTTGACATACATAACTTGGGGGTATGGGGAAATCAAAGGTGAAACCTGACTTGTAACTCAACAGTTCGATACCTTTTCTGATCAGTCTTACGGGTTAGGCCAGCCCCGGAGTGATGATGCTGACATCACTCGCCCATCCTGCTACCTGTTACTGCCTAGCGGCACGTCTCGGATTCAGCCCGAAAGTCTTGACCGTGGTCCCGGGCATGCACGGGATACTATTGAGTTACATCGATGATTCATCAATTTGGTTTCAAAGACTCTAGAATAGAAAACCTGATAGAACAGTTTAGTTACCCACTGCACACTACCCTGCACTGCTTGATTCATATTATTGCTACTCTCGTTTTATTCATGTTTATACTGCATTGCCTGCTACACTGTTCATATTATATTACTTGTTGACATGACGCGCTGACGTCTGGGTTTTGCATGGCCCAGATTCCGTACCGTTGTTGCAGTCCGAGCAGGAGTACTTCAGCCAGCAGGCTGAGCTGTGAGTTCAGTAGTAGTTAGTTTTATTTCCTGCATTTACTTCCTGATGTGAGCCCGTATTATGGGACATACATTCCAGTTATTTTGTATTGGATCATTTGCTTCCGCATTTACTTATTATTGACTCCTGTTATCTTGGATTATGGACATGTTTTAGATAGTTTTATTGTGTTCTTGATATCTCTACAGCCGTAATGTGACTGTGGATGGATGCTTCCTACCCACAGGTAGCATGGTTGGCTATATCACATGCCCATTTTAGCGTACTCTGGGAAGCAGGGCGTGACATGGTTCTTTTGGTATCAGAGCCATAAGTTAGTTGGGTTGATTCTTTTGTAGTTGGGTATTGTACCCAATACACGAATCAGAATACCCGTGTTTAGGAAACATGTCCTGCCACTTTGCCGTTTACCATTCTTGAATCACATTCTTCATGATTATATCTTTTACGATGTGCAAACTTCCTTTGCATATCGACTCGAAAAACATGATTTCTTGTTATCTCTAGGACTTAGGCGACTTGGGTGGAGTTAAGTAATTGTGGCTATGATACCGCGGCATAGTTACAATGCGGTACTCTATTTAAGTATCTTGGAGTTCTAGCCTTGATCTATATATTGAATCTATCATCATGCTAATGTTGGGTGTTTTGATTTCAGGAATATGGCAGATAAGAATTTGAAGACGTACCAGAGGCGTGTGGACGAAGCCGCCATGCTTGGAGTGATAAGAGGAATGCTGGAGAATCAAAAGAGACAGACCGAGCTGATCCAGCAGCAAGCAGAATCATTCCAGGAAGGTTTGCGGACCGTTCAGCAGTCCGTAGACAGGGTTGAAGCTAAACCAGTCGACCGAGTAGGGACCGTGGCAGATTTCAGGCGTTTGGGTCCGTCTACATTTACTGGTTTGGAGGAGCCGTTGCCAGCCGAGTAATGGCTAGTTGACACGGAGAATTTGCTGATCACGGCACAGATTCCAAATGACAAAAGAGTTGATGTGGTACGCATTCAGTTAGTGGACTACGCTCGAGAATGGTGGCTTGTGGAGGAGACCCGCTTGCCCAAGCCGATCAAGTGGGCGGATTTTTCTAAAGGTTTCCTAGAGAAGTTCTTGTTAGTTATATGTATGCCCTAGAGGCCATTACTGTACATATGATGTATATTGTAGTGGATGCTAGGACGTATATAGGGAGGACTTTCTTGCTCGACATGATAGTATGCTATCTGGTTACTCTTTACCTTAACGTGTACACTGATAGTCTCTCTGTTACATGTTGGTAAAGCCCTTAGGATGTGTACTTGACTACCTGGACTATGATGCGGATCATACTAGTGGGGACATGGTAGTCCATAAGTACATCCTTCAAAGTCCCTAGTCGTGGGTATATCGAGACGGGGCATCGATATACCAGAGTAGACTAGCGTATACCTTCTCGACCCATACAGATGGGCGATGGATGATCCCATATCCATTGGTGTTTGACATCAGAGATGATATACGGGTGCTCAGTGGAGACTGGGTACACTGGACGGACTCGCCGAGAACTCCCAGATGGTATTATACCTCACGTCAGATGGCAGTTCTCTGGTGACACTGGTACAGGTTAGTCTGTAGACCTGAGATCGTCATAGAGTCTTGTGTGGTTCCCACTGTGCTTTGATTTCCACCTTACCACGTCCAAGAGGGCGTGCAAAACGGTGGTTTTTGGGTACAGTCCCGAGTCACATGGAGGCAATGAGCGATAGGAGGGGATTCGTCTCTCCCGGTATAGGGAGTTGATGTTGCGCTGTGTTCGATTGGCTATAACAGGAAATCCCTGGCCAGGGTTGCTGAGATTTACTGGTAAGTGCTACCAGTAGTTTCTCGAATTGTTATAGACCTCATATCGACACGACTTATCGAGCTATTGGGGTCTGACGTTTACCACCCCTAGGCGAGATATGCGACATATCAGACGACGAGACCGGACTGTACGGTAGTGTTACTGGTTGGATTCACTGGAGTGTGAGCGGGCTTGCTCGTCGATCTTCTGATCGCTCAATACCCGGGTGGCCGTTACGTTTAGCAGACCGCTTGCGGCTTGTGGATGTTTGATATGATCATCATCCGCTGCCGGCGTATTGACGAGTCTTTAGAGTCCTACACAGAGGTTTCCTGGCTCAAGCGAAACGAAATAGGAGCGCATATGAGATATGTGCGGGACCGAGAATAATACGTGTATGTGATACCGTATTCTATTCTTGCGATGAATGTGTCGAATGGTTGTATGCGATATAACCTAGTTATCGAATCAAGGATTGATTCGATAAATCGATACATTGGATATTAGTCGGTTATATGCGATATGACCGGATCGTTAAATCAAGTGTTGATTTAATGATTTAATGTATAATTATATATTTGATATATTACTTTGCATTAACTAATATTGGTTCACTTTAAATGGATTTTCTCATTTGCATTGCACAAGTTGTATATGTGATATACTTTTGTGCACTTGATTGTGTCATGTTTGATGATACGTGTTAACTTGGATTTGTGTGAAGATTAAACCATGGTTGTGAGAGTGGTTAGGGTTTTGTTTATTCTCTTATTATCTATTTATTTATTTATATATTCATTTTGGAAAGTTTTAAGGATGGTGGCTTGTTTTGTTTTTATGTTGAAGCTTCTTGAAGCTTTGATCAAGTCAACCGTTCTTATCTCATCCTTAACCCTAACCATTCCCACTAACCCTAGTTTAGTCTCTACACTTGACCATGGTTAATATTATGATAAGAATGGATTTTTCTTTTCTATTCTAATAATGATATCATAATATTATCTTCTTCTTCTTCATCTTCTTCAAAGAAGAAACCTTGACTTCATCAATGGTGATTGATGAAAGTGGGTGAGAAATCCAATTCTAAAGTGAACCCACTTCCTATTTCTTCATCCTCTACCTCTTGCCAAGTAGTAGAGTGTGTTTTCTTCACAAGTTTCATGACTTGGTGAAGTGGGAGCTTGATCTTGTGATGCTTCGACGTAGATCATCTTCAGCACGAAGCCGACGACCTTGCCCGCCCATTTCTCCGATGAAGCCGACGTTAGAGCCCGGATTTTGATTTGGACAGCGGAGAGCACTTCATCACGGAGCCGTGGAGGTGGAGGACCGGATCTACAAAGGTTGTATTTCCGTATTCTCTTAGTAAAGTAGTTTACTTGTTGCTTTTTCGCCTAGAATTCTAGCCAACGATCCGTATTAGTGTTTCTCGGCACCGTTAAAATTTGAAATTGGCATGGTTGATGCCTTGTGAGACCTCTTGAGAGTGCCTAGGAACCCTACAGTGGTATCAGAGACTAGCTAGAGCCTTAGGCGAAGTCCAGACGATGTTTGAAACCCGATCGAACCGAAAACCCAACCCGGAAAATGCTCTCTGTCCTTTTTCTAAAATCTGGGATTTTTCAAAATTAAAAATTGCTAAAAAATTCAGCAGGGAAATATAAGAATTATGGCACAAAAAGTTTCTCATGAACAGTACATAGTGCGGCGGAACCGCGGCAGAAGCTTGGCTTCTGCGGCGGTTCCGCGGTCATATGGTGACATCATCATTCCATGTTTGCACAGTAACTCTTATTTTATTATGCTGGATTTTCTGGGAATTTTTAATATTTATTCAAGAGTTGAATTTTCTGGGGTTGTTTTGGGGATTCGGTGTTTCGATCGGGGTATCAGATTTTGTCTATGTGGCTTTCCGGATAATTTTTGAATTTGTTAAAAAGTTCGACCGGATATAAATACCCAACTTTTCCCCTGTCGGGAAATTTTCAAGTGTTGGATCTTTCCGTAGTTTAACGACGTTCTAAGTAGTGCAAGTAACGCGATGGTCCCTCTAGAAGACAACAAACCTTAACTCGATTATGTGACCGTCTTGAACTGCCCTTTGAACCTTCGGGTTTGGGGCAGTACGGCGTGCCACATGTGAGGCGTTGGCTTGACCCTTCTACGGCTGGACCGTTGGTACTGAGGCACGAACTGAATGTTGTTAGACTTATTTCATGTGTTGGACTGTATCGGGAAAACTTGGGTGTTCGATTGTTTGATCGAAAAAGTTTAACATTTTCTATTTATCCGGAATGGGATCACAATCAGTTATGAGATAACTGAATGAATGTTATAAACATAGCACTTTAGTCTCACTTGATCGGTTGCCACGGAATTTTGATGTGATCAAAAGTCCGTCGCAATCACGTAGCGTACGCGGATACTCGCCGGGTAAACTTAATAGACAGCCTCACTCCATAGCCCCGACCAAGTGACTGTAGGAGAACCCCATCGCCGAAAGCATCCGTTCGGGTGCTCGCGGTAGCGGTGTTCCGCCTTGGTGCACTTCGTCGACGGTATCGGGGGTGCAGCCGTCTACTAAAGTTTGCGACGAGCATTCGATCAGTATTTCGGGAATCTTGTTGAATTGCCCGACTTGATATTGAAAAGAGTTTTCGATATAGAGACTAAAATGCGGGGTTTATAATTGTTAGGCATGTGATGTCTAAGGAATTCATTTGGTCAGGCATGCGATGTCTGAGGTGGTTGCGGATTCCAACTGTTGTAGTTTTACACTTTCTTTTCTGTGACCGTAAGTGTAATATGTGATATCGCCGGTTTCGTTGCTATATGTCAACGACAATTGGGATGCGCATATTTACTTACGTTGATGACATGTGATGTTATTTGTTGCTGGATATGTTATGTTGGATCGTCGTGTTTGAATAGCCGGGGTTTTTATGTGAGATGATTGTTTTTTCATTTTCATTCATGTAAAAACATGTATGTAATATTCTTTTATTGGGGCACTTCCAGGTTGCGGAAGTTGTCACCGTTTGTATATTATTTACTTTTCTGCACTAGGATAGACCCAAGGAGGAGGGCACAGGTAACCGGGTTCTGGGGTCCAGTGGGAGACCAACTCGAGGAGTCGAGTTCGGGTCTCCTAACTCCAGAATTGGTAGGGTTGCTTGCCGCTCTCGTAGGGGTCTAGGGGTGTGGGTTTGGCTATTCATCGCGACCGTGGAATCCGTTTTTTACACTGGCTCGTATTGAAAACACGGACGTCCTAGTATATCCAATATTTCATATGTTTCTTCTGCTGCGATATCTGTGATGTGGTCATGTGATGTTCTGTGATAGATACCGTATATAGTATATATGATATATTATATAGACGTTACTTATGTTTTACACCCGCACTAGTCCTGCCCCGCTCTGCCGTTAGTTACCTAACCTAACGGTGCACGAGGGGACATCGAGGCGAATGCGGATGGCATAAGTGTACGTCGTATTTATCTGTGATGTTTAGGTATTTAAATGATGGGACTTCATTAATGTGATTAATGAAATAAAAGAAACCTAAGATGTTGTAGAATCGAATTTCAAAATAAAACAGGTAGCTACAGTTCTTGCTTTGCACAGCGGTATATATGATATATCCTGCACCTTATTCGATAAGGAAAGGACCGAGATCCCTTCACCGGGAGTGACTCATTTAGCAATAACTGGCAGATGCTACACACTCGGTTTGTCTTTTGATTGCTTTTAAGAGTTTTTGCTTTGCACAGTGATATATATGATATATCCCGCACCTCATTCGACGAGGAAAGGACCGACGATCCCTTCACCGGGAGTGACTCCTTTAGCAAAACTAGAAAAGCCTCAAAAACACTCCATTTCAAAATTCATTCGATCCTACAACGATATCAAGTTCATTACGCAGTAGGTTTTTAGAAAAACCTGTCGTAGCCCTCCGTCATTTCAGATAAGTCCTATTTAGTATTCGTGCTACGTTTGTTGACCTCCGTCAAGGCGTAGTGTGCGGTAGCTAACTAGTATTTATCTGCTTATGCATATGATGCAGATTGGATTAGGGTAGTCGTGCGGCCTTGTTGACCTCCGTCAAGGGTCGTGCGGGTGGGTTTAATTCGATCAAGAAATGACGGGTTGAACTTGACTAGTAGCCTATGGTTTGTTGACCTCCGTCAAGGTCATAGGGTGCTAGGGGCAAAATTATCGGGAATTTCAAGTGTTGAAATTTGCAATGAGATTGCATACCTTCTATGAGATAGTTGGATCCCGATACCCGCTGCGAGTAATTGTTACTCCTGGGAGAGTTTTATACATTACAATTAGCCGATCAAGTAGGTGTCTAGAAAGGTGTCAACGGGGTTACGCCTCTGGGAAAACGAGGTTTACATTAATTAGGTCCGTGCGAAAGCACGGGGCACCTCCCTCAAAGTACCGACACTGGCCTGGCTGAAAGATTGGCGAACTTGTAGTGTATAATTAATCCCGGCTAGTCTTTCCTTTTAGGGTTTGAAGGAAGATTTGATAAAAAGCAGTGGGAGCCATCCTGATTAGATAAAATAATAACCAATCTATTCTTGCAAGAGCGCACGCTGAGTGTTTTCTTCTCTCTCTCTCCAGGTAGCGACCATATCACGCCTTAATCAAGATAATAATACGGAATATTGACCGAACCCGCTTGTTATACTGAGCTGGGGAACGTTGGTCCCGCTCCAACTTATAATTGTTATAAGACAGAGCAGGAAATTGGGGAATACCAGAATTCCCATGCCGCCCAAACGAAGAGAGTGCATGATGATGCATCATCTTCGGGTGTGTTCGTTACACAGAACTGTTTCTCTGTATCCTCTACGTCCTGGGTATGTGATACCAGATCAGGATCCCAGATATGTAATCTGTTACATAGGGCTACGAAAAGGTAGAAAAATTGAGAACGGGTGATAAGTTTCATGAGGCAGAAAACGGGGCAAGTGTTGCAGCCAAGTATGTTGGTCACTGTCACCCTGTATTCCAAATACATTGATTCTGAACGAATGTTATTAGATACCGAACCTGATATACAAAATCATATTAGTCTCTTTATAAGCAAAGAAATGATGAAATTTTGTATTGCTGGATAATGTTTTGAACGTTTCCTATATCAAAAGTTGATCAGTTCAGGCACGTTATCTAAAAGCATTGATGTTCTAAATCAAACTACAGTTCTTAGTATACGGAACACATACAAGAGGAAGAGTTCAGAAATGAACGAATCCTACTTGAGGCATTGTAGACAAGGTCATATCAATGCGATCCGACTGGCTGAAGTTACATTTTAGATGCATATTTAAATCAGTTTGAATTTACATCTTGTGAAACTTGCCAGTCATGTCACAAAGATTAGATGACCATAGCTCTGTTTATTAGAAACGGAGAATGAGTTAGTGAACTCTTGGGATGATACATGTCGATGTATGTAGGTCCCCTGTCTACACATGCCAGGACCGGTTCTTTATACTTCATTACATTCTCTGATGATCTTTCGAGATTCAGACCTATGTTCCTGTTGAAACACAAGTCCGAACCTTTTGAGAAACTCACAGAATATAAGTTAGAAGTAGGGAACCAATAAGGGTATAAGTATTATGTCCTTTGATGTGATCGAGGAGAAGAATACTTGAGCGCGGAAATCCTGGACTATTCTAAAGGAGAATGAGATTCTCTCTCAGCATTACTCCTCCGTATACACCATAGCACGATGGTATATCGGGGCGGAGCAATCACACCCTATGTGATAAGGTGTGCTCTATGATGAGTACTACTGAGTTACTTGTTTCCTTTTTGGGAGTTATGCGCTTGAGAAGCTGCATACCTATTGAATAGGGTTCGAATCAAATCAGTTGCCTACCACTTCATATGTGATATGGAATGGAAAGAGCCCATCTCTTAAGCTAGTTAAGATTTGGGGTTGTCCGGCCTATGTCTAAAAGCAAAATCGGGACAAGCTCGAGGCAAGATCTGTTATGTACAACTGGAAATGTTCCAGCTATACAAAATACAGCAGATGATTTGATAAAACCAAAGGATTCAATAGTTACCAACGAACCTCAGCCTCTCCGCCGATCTAGTAGGGTTTCTCACCCACCTGAGAGATACTTCTGTTTCTCTATGACAGTGGGAGCGAGGATTGCATCATGAGATGATAACCCAACTAGTTTCGAGCTGGCCATCAGGAGTGGGACTCTGTAAGAATGGCTGGATGCTTAGTGATCTGAGATGGAATCCTTATACACCAACAAAGTATGGACTTTGGTTGCTATATCTGAAGGGTTAAATCCCCATCAGGAGCAAGTATATCTTGAGAAGATTACTTGGTGTACATGGAAAAGTTGAGACTTTCAAAGCTAGACTTGATAAAAGTTTGCATCATTGACCAGGTGTGGATAATGATGAAACCTTTTCAAGTAGCTATGCTTAAGTCCATCCAGATCCTACTTGTCACGGCTACATACCATGACTGCGATATCTGGTGGTTGGGTGTCATGACTGCTTTTCTAAATGATGTTTTAGAAGAGTGCGTCTATAAGTACACAGCCAGAGGGCTTCGTAGACAATGGGAGCAGCGGAAACGTGTACAAGATGCTTTATAGGATAAAGCAGGCATCGCGGAGTTGGAACATCTGTTTTGATGAAGTAGTCAAAGAGTTTGACATCATCAAAATGGTAGATGAACCTTGTATAAACAAAAAGGTAGTAGGGAGTATGGTGGTGATCCTCGTAGAGTACGTGGATGACATACTCTTGATAAGAAAGGAGTTTCTTATGCTACGCTCGATCAATCTCCGCTTATCACAATGATTCTCCATATAGGATCAAAGTGATACCTACTAAATCCTAGGTTTTGGATCTATGAGATAGATCTAAATAAATGTTAGGATACTCACTAGTTGTAGTGAGATGGTATCAGTTGATCCTGGGAAAAATCACTGGAAGTGTTCCAGGGTGATAAAGACGACTGAATGTCAGTCACAGGCATTGTCCTTACCCTCAGTAAAGGGACGGTATGTTGGAAGAGTTCCAAGCTAGATACCGTGGCATACTAGACGATAAAGGCAGGATACATCGCTACTTAAGATGCTACCAAAGAGGCTGTTTGGGTGTATATTGGTTCATGAGATGAACTATGTTCCTCCCATTATCTGACAATGGAGTTGTGGCTTATGCCAAGGAACGCAGGTCCCATCAGTGATCCAGACATATTCTAAGGCAGTATCACCTGATCATGGAGATGGTTGATCTCCAAGAAGATCGAGGTTAGGAGAGTAGACTCAGAGGACAACACAGCGGATCCACTCACAAAGGCCTTTTCCCAAAGAGAGACTTTTATGGGATGGTTGAGTATGAGATACTACAACCACTGCTACAGATGGCCCTAGTGCAAGTGGGAGATTGTTAGTTATATGTATGCCCTAGAGGCCATTACTGTACATATGATGTATATTGCAGTGGATTCTAGGACGTATATAGGGAGGACTTTCTTGCTCGACATGATAGTATGCTATCTGGTTACTCTTTACCTTAACGTGTACACTGATAGTCTTTCTGTTACATGTTGGTAAAGCCCTTAGGATGTGTACTTGACTACCTGGACTATGATGCGGATCATACTAGTGGGGACATGGTAGTCCATAAGTACATCCTTCAAAGTCCCTAGTCGTGTGTATATCGAGACGGGGCATCGATATACCAGAGTAGACTAGCGTATACCTTCTCGACCCATACAGATGGGCGATGGATGATCCCATATCCATTGGTGTTTGACATCAGAGATGATATACGGGTGCTCAGTGGAGACTGGGTACACTGGACGGACTCGCCGAGAACTCCCAGATGGTATTATACCTCACGTCAGATGGCAGTTCTCTGGTGACACTGGTACAGGTTAGTCTGTAGACCCGAGATCGTCATAGAGTCTTGTGTGGTTCCCACTGTGCTTTGATTTCCACCTTACCACGTCCAAGAGGGCGTGCAAAACGGTGGTTTTTGGGTACAGTCCCGAGTCACATGGAGGCAATGAGCGATAGGAGGGGATTCGTCTCTCCCGGTATAGAGAGTTGATGTTGCGCTGTGTTCGATTGGCTATAACAGAAAATCCCTGGCCAGGATTGCTGAGATTTACTGGTAAGTGTTACCAGTAGTTTCTCGAATTGTTATAGACCTCATATCGACACGACTTATCGAGCTATTGGGGTCTGACGTTTACCACCCCTAGGCGAGATATGCGACATATCAGACGACGAGACCGGACTGTACGGTAGTGTTACTGGTTGGATTCACTGGAGTGTGAGCGGGCTTGCTCGTCGATCTTCTGATCGCTCAATACCCGGGTGGCCGTTACGTTTAGCAGACCGCTTGCGGCTTGTGGATGTTTGATATGATCATCATCCGCTGCCGGCGTATTGACGAGTCTTTAGAGTCCTACACAGAGGTTTCCTGGCTCAAGCGAAACGAAATAGGAGCGCATATGAGATATGTGCGGGACCGAGAATAATACGTGTATGTGATACCGTATTCTATTCTCGCGAATGTGTCGAATGGTTGTATGCGATATAACCTAGTTATCGAATCAAGGATTGATTCGATAAATCGATACATTGGATATTAGTCGGTTATATGCGATATGACCGGATCGTTAAATCAAGTGTTGATTTAATGATTTAATGTATAATTATATATTTGATATATTACTTTGCATTAACTAATATTGGTTCACTTTAAATGGATTTTCTCATTTGCATTGCACAAGTTGTATATGTGATATACTTTTGTGCACTTGATTGTGTCATGTTTGATGATACATGTTAACTTGGATTTGTGTGAAGATTAAACCATGGTTGTGAGAGTGGTTAGGGTTTTGTTTATTCTCTTATTATCTATTTATTTATTTATATATTCATTTTGGAAAGTTTTAAGGATGGTGGCTTGTTTTGTTTTTATGTTGAAGCTTCTTGAAGCTTTGATCAAGTCAACCATTCTTATCTCATCCTTAACCCTAACCATTCCCACTAACCCTAGTTTAGTCTCTACACTTGACCATGGTTAATATTATGATAAGAATAGATTTTTCTTTTCTATTCTAATAATGATATCATAATATTATCTTCTTCTTCTTCATCTTCTTCAAAGAAGAAACCTTGACTTCATCAATGGTGATTGATGAAAGTGAGTGAGAAATCCAATTCTAAAGTGAACCCACTTCCTATTTCTTCATCCTCTACCTCTTGCCAAGTAGTAGAGTGTGTTTTCTTCATAAGTTTCATGACTTGGTGAAGTGGGAGCTTGATCTTGTGATGCTTCGACGTAGATCATCTTCGGCACGAAGCCGACGACCTTGCCCGCCTATTTCTCCGATGAAGCCGACGCTAGAGCCCGGATTTTGATTTGGACAGCGGAGAGGACTTCATCACGGAGCCGTGGAGGTGGAGGACCGGATCTACAAAGGTTGTATTTCCGTATTCTCTTAGTAAAGTAGTTTACTTGTTGCTTTTTCGCCTAGAATTCTAGCCAACGATCCGTATTAGGGTTTCTCGGCACCGTTAAAATTTGAAATTGGCATGGTTGATGCCTTGTGAGACCTCTTGAGAGTGCCTAGGAACCCTACAGTTCTTCCCGCGGACTGCATGGGAGGAAATGGAAGAGAAGTTTATTGGGCTAAGGCAGAATGGAGCACCCGTGGATGTGCATGCAGCAGAATGGACGAGACTCAGCAGATTCGCTGGACCTTTAGTCGCTAACAATGCAGACAGAGCACGGAGATTCATGCGCAGCTTGGATGTGGACATCCAGAGGCAGATTGTCTCCCTGGGTTTGACCACTTTCTCACAGGTTCTTACGGCAGCTCGGGAACAGCAGAGTTTATCTGGGATGAAAGGGAGCTTGCAGCAGACAGCAGTTGCGGCAAGGAAGCCCTCATTTGTACCTAACCGAGCTCATGGTCGCAGAGGTATTCCAGTAGACCGTCGAGGTGTAGCACCCATGAAGAAGCCTGTGATCGTTGATCGAAGAAAGAGAGTGATTTGTGACTACTGCCGTTTACCTGGGCACATGCAGAAGGAGTGTCGAAGGAGGCTGGGACTTTGTTTGGTTTGTGGAGCGGCTGATCACGCCGTTGGTGCTTGTCCGTCGAAGTTTCGTACGAGGGATGATATTCAGAAGCCTCCGCAGAAACCGTTCCAAGGGCAGAAGCAGCTGACTCAAGGACCTAATTAGGCTTGAGCTTTTACCTTGACAGCAGAGGAAGTTAAGGCGTCAGGAGAAGTCGTTTCAGGTATTCTACTCGTTCATGGTTTTCCCGCATTGGCATTATTTGATTCTGGTGCATCCCATTGTTTTATGTCATCCAAGTTTATAACTACACACTCGATTGCCTGCACGACCCTGTCTAGTTTCTGGGACATACACAATGGGAATGGGAAAATCATATCTAGTAGGGAATGTAAAGATTGTACAGTTGTTGTGTGCGGACGGGAGCTTTTTGCAGATTTCTTGGTGATTGATACAGGCAGCTACGAAGTCGCCTTGGGAATGGATTTTCTTGGCACTTTCCACGCTCACATTGACTGTAGGGCAAAGAAAGTAATTTTCCAGATTCCCGGACATCCCGAGTTTACCTTCGCTGGAGGAAGCAGTTCCGTCGAGTCAGTCGAGTTTAGGGCTAGGCCGACAAACAATATCCTTGCAGCAATGGAAGTTGATAATAGTGAAGATCCGGCTGTTGTTCGTGATTTTATGGACGTATTTGAAGATATATCGGGTTTACCGCCGAAGCGAGACGTGGAGTTCGCAATTGATCTTATTCCTGGTGCAGCGCCAGTATCCAAAGCATATTATCCAATGGCACCAGTAGAGTTGGAAGAAGTTAAGAAACAGGTTGCTGAATTGCTTGAGAAGGGTTGGATTCGAAGTAGTAACTCGCCTTAGGGAGCTCCAGTTCTTCTAGTAAAGAAGAAGGATGGCACGAGAAGGATGTGCATCGACTATCGAGAATTAAACCGGGTGACTATTAAGAACAAGTACCCTATCCCTCGCATTGGAGAACTTTTTGAGCAGCTTAGTGGCGCAAGGGTATTCTCGAAGCTGGATTTGCAATCCAGATATCATCAGGTTTGAGTGAAAGCAGAAGATATTTGCAAGACGGCGTTCCGAACTCGGTATGGACATTACGAGTACTTAGTGATGCCCTTCGGAGTAACGAATGCGCCGGCAGTATTCATGGACTTGATGAACCGAATCTTTTCACCGTTCTTGGACCAGTTTATTGTGGTATTCATTGACGATATTCCGGTTTACTCGAAGAGTTTTGAGGAGCATGCTGAGCATTTGAGGTTCGCACTGCAGACGTTGAGACAGGAGAAGCTTTATGCGAAGATGAGTAAGTGCGAGTTTTGGCTGGAGGAAGTGAAGTTTTTGGGGCATGTCGTGTCTGGCGATGGCATTACCGTCGATCCAGAAAAGATTGCAGCAGTTCGAGATTGGCCTATTCCAAAGAATGTTGCTGAGATAAGAAGTTTCCTTGGATTAGCCGGATACTACAGGAGATTTGTGGAGAACTTTGCTCGTCTGGCAGAGCCGTTGACCAAGCTTACGCGCAAGGAGGTACCTTTTGTATGGACGGATAAGTGTGCGTTAGCTTTCGAGACGTTGAAGCAGAAGTTGATAACCGCTCCTATTCTGACCGTGCCAGACAATTCCGGAGGATTGGTGATTCACAGCGACGCATCTGGGAAAGGATTGGGATGTATTCTGATGCAGCACGGTAAGGTTGTAGCGTACGCATCGAGACAGTTGAAGACCCATGAGAAGAATTACCCAACTCATGACTTGGAGCTTGCGGCTGTGATTTTCTCTTTGAAGATTTGGAGACACTACCTTTTAGGCGAAAGGGTCGAAGTTTTTACAGATCATAAGAGCTTGAAGTATGTGTTCACACAGAAGGAGCTGAATATGAGGCAACGTAGATGGTTGAGCTGATGGCTGACTACGATCTTGATCTTAAGTACCATCCGGGGAAGGTCAATGTCGTGCCGGATGCGTTTAGTCGGTTACCAGCAATTCAGGTGTTAACTACGCAGAAGGAGCTCATTGAAGATTTTCGAAGATTTGACTTGGAGGTTATGCTACCACATTCTACGGGACAGTTGATGCAGCTACAAATACAGTCATCATTGATCGAGAATATTAAAGCAGCACAATCGCAGGACCCTGGACTGCAAAGGTTTCGAGGACAGGTTGAAGCCGGACTACGAACAGATTTATTGATCTACGAAGATGGTTCGTTGAGGTATGGTAGCCGTTTGTGTGTGCCAAAGGGAGATGTTCGTGAAGAGCTTATGAAGGAGGCACACAGTTCAGCTTATTCTGTACATCCAGGAGGCACAAAGATGTACCGAGATATTCGACAGCATTTTTGGTGGGAAGGCATGAAACGGGAGATTGCTCGCTTTGTGGCTAAGTGCTTGGTGTGTCAGCAAGTTAAGGCTGAACATCAAAGGGTTGCTGGTTTATTGCAACCACTTCCGATTCCTCAATGGAAGTGGGAATATATAACCATGGATTTCGTGACGGCTTTACCGCGAAGTCAAAAAGGCAACAATGCAGTATGGGTAATTGTTGATCGATTGACCAAGGCAGCTCACTTTATTCCTTTCCGGGTTGGTCAATCAATAGAGACTTTGGCAGAGCGGTACATGCAGGAGATTGTAAGGTTGCATGGACTGCCGGTGAGCATCGTGTCCGATCGGGACACTCGGTTCTTATCACACTTCTGGAGGAGTTTACAGGAAAGTTTGGAAACTCGATTAAAGTTTAGCACAGCTTATCATGCTCAAACTGATGGCCAGTCGGAGAGAACGATCCAAACTCTTAAAGATATGTTGAGAGCATGCATGTTGGACTTCAAGGGTTCGTAGGAGGATCATCTACATTTGGTGGAGTTTTCTTACAACAACAGTTTTCAGGCAACTATCCAGATAGCTCCGTTTGAAGCTTTGTATGGTCGTAAATGCCGTTCACCTGTTTGTTGGGATGATGTCGGTGAACGAAGATTGTTGGGACCATATTTGGTTGTGCAGACAGTTGAGAAGGTTAACACTATCAGAAATCATATGAAGGCAGCTCAAGACCGACAGAAGAGTTGGGCAGACACGTCAAGAAGACCTCTAGAGTTCGCCGTGGGTGATTCGGTATTCTTGAAGATATCACCGACTAGAGGGGTGATTCGTTTTGGGAGTCGAGGAAAGCTTAGTCCTCGATTCGTTGGACCCTTTGAGATCTTGGAGCGTGTTGGTGAGGTAGCGTACCGTTTGGTGTTACCGCAGTCCTTGGCAAATGTGCACGAGGTGTTTCACGTATCTCAACTACGAAGGTATGTTCGAGATGAAACGCACGTATTGGATCATTCGGAGCTAACAGTACGAGAAGACTTGACTTTTGAGGAGCGACCGGTTGAAATTGTGGATCTAAGGGAAAAGGTTCTTAAGAAAAAGGTTATCCCCCTTGTGCTTATTTCTTGGGGTAATCGCTCGCATGGAGAGTCCACTTGGGAACGAGAAGATGAAATCCGGCAGAAGTTTTCTCACATTTTCTTGTAGTTATCTATCTTTGTATTCTTGGAATTTCGAGGACGAAATTCTTTTGTAGTTGGGTATGATGTAACACCCGAGCCCAATGCTACTATTTTCAGTTACAGTTTGAGTATAATGTGGTACTCATTTCATTTAGCTTGCTTGTTTGTTACTTACTGTAAATTTTTACCCGGCAAAGTCATTTCTGCATATAACAATTTTTGGGATCTAAAATAAAATTAAAAATATCCATCTTGGCCTACTTGACACCCCTAACCCCGTTGTAGCGTCCGTGCATTGTGTTCTCGTCCCGTTCAGTGAAACGGGCGAGTTTGGATGGCTACATGCGCGTACGTGTGTCCGTTTTGGGGGTATACTTTTTAATCATACGACACTTAATTTTAAAATTCGGATCCCGCTTAAAATCCTATTATTTCAATTTCAAATTTTTGGACCCGATCCGGACGCGATTTGGAAATATTTTATTTTGCGCAAAAATCCCAAATTTAACTATATTTAAACCATCACATATCTTCGTATATATATATATTTTTTTACTGTTACAAATTAATCTTTTAAATCTTTTTCCTAACTAAACATTTTCCCCTCAGCCAATCAGCACCCCCATTTGCGTGGGCCCCATTCCCATTCTCTCTCTCTACCCCTCAAATCTCTCTCTCTCTCTCCCTCAAATCTCTCTCTCTCTCCCTTATATTTTTAAACTCTTTTCTCTCCTCTATTTTCTCACGAACCCAGAGAACCCATCCGAACCCCGTCGTCGCGCTGCCCTAGCCTCGTCCCCGTCGCCGCCGCAACCCCGTCACCGGCACCAACACCGCCGGGCTAGTCGTCCCGTCACCCTCATCGCAGCCAAGCCCCTCTCCCTCCTTCTTCGAGCCACCTGCACACCCCGCCGCGGCCGCCTGCAGTTCCCTGCACCCGTTCCTGCGTCTCGCCGCCGACGATCACCTCGTCGTCACCTCCGCCATCGTCCTCGTCTTTCCCTCACCATCCTCCTCCCTTCTCCCGGTGCACCCCGACCAGACCCGCGACCACCTGCAACCCCCTGCACACCGTCGGACCGCCTGAGTAGCTGCCGGTGACCACCGTCCTCTTGTCTCCGACCTCGCACACTCCTAGAATCCCTACCGCGGTCACTGTAGGCCACCGACGGAGCCGTCGACCTCGTCGTCGTTCTCACGTCTCCTCTCTGTGATTACAGAACCTTTCGATGTACCCCGACCCGCGTGGTGCCATTGTTCGTTGTTTGGGTTCAATCCGTGAACCGTGCGCCCGTCGCGAGTTTCCCCGCCGACGTTTACGCTCCATTTTTCCCGGTTCACGACCCGTCAAGGCAAGTACCTCTTGCTACATGCTATACAATATTTACATATATATTATGACACCCTAAACCTGTAAATTTAACTTGGTACGATCATTTCTCATTTTCGGGTACAATATTGCATTATATCATTTTACCGTTAAACTTGGAACCTACAGTTGCAAATTGAACCTAATAACCATATTTACCTGTTTAATCACATTTTAATGTTAACGTAGCTTATGGCATTTATCCCTGTAGTTCTGTTCCATTCGGACACTCGTATGCTTTTAACCTGAAATAGCTGTACTGAACCGTTACATAGATCATTGCACCTCTAAGGGTTCTTAAACCTGTTAACATGACTAAACGGCTATACTTGTCTTACTGCACTCTTGTAATCATCTCTGTAACAAATTTGATAACTGTATTGCAAATTGAATGAAACTTCCTATTACTTAATTCATTGCTTATCTCATGTTGTTGATACCCATGCTAGATTATATAACTGATTGTGAGCACACCCACGATATTGTTTACGTCTTGACCTGACATTGCTACACATATATATATTGATATACCTAACATGGTACCATATACTGTTGACTTGATCTGATGTACCATGACCTGACCCGTTACCTGATCTTGTGTCTAATGCCAACAAACCTGACATGTAGTCCTCATGGACCGTTCCTGTTGTCTATCCAGACAAACCTGCTTTTACCTGATCCTGTGTTGGCATTAGTTCTTGATTACTGAATACCTGACTTGACATACATAACTTGGGGGTATGGGGAAATCAAAGGTGAAACCTGACTTGTAACTCAACAATTCGATACCTGTTCTGATCAGTCTTACGGGCTAGGCCAGCCCTGGAGTGATGATGCTGACATCACTCGCCCATCCTGCTACCTGTTACTGCCTAGCGGCACGTCTCGGATTCAGCCCGAGAGTCTTGACCGTGGTCCCGGGCATGCACGGGATACTATTGAGTTACATCGATGATTCATTAATTTGGTTTCAAAGACTCTAGAATAGAAAACCTGATAGAACAGTTTAGTTACCCACTGCACACTACCTTGCACTGCTTAATTCATATTATTGCTACTCTCATTTTATTCATGTTTATACTGCATTGCCTGCTACACTGTTCATATTATATTACTTGTTGACATGGCGCGCTGACGTCTGGGTTTTGCATGGCCCAGATTCCGTACCGTTGTTGCAGTCTGAGCAGGAGTACTTCAGCCAGCAGGCTGAGCTGTGAGTTCAGTAGTAGTTAGTTTTATTTCCTGCATTTACTTCCTGATGTGAACCCGCATTATGGGACATACATTCCAGTTATTTTGTATTGGATCATTTGCTTCCGTATTTACTTATTATTGACTCCTGTTATCTTGGATTATGGACATGTTTTAGATAGTTTTATTGTGTTCTTGATATCTCTACAGTCGTAATGTGACTGTGGATGGATGCTTCCTACCCACAGGTAGCATGGTTGGCTATGTCACGTGCCCATTTTAGCGTACTCTGGGAAGCGGGGTGTGACAGAATCCGAAGTCTCTCACACGAACTTGAAATCACGAATTCGGTATTTTCATCACTCTGTGGTGGATATCTAGCCGAACACGTCCTCAGGTACTCGTCCCAACATGCGGAGGTATACTCTATACTCTTCCTTTCGTGATCAATTCACAACGCATCTGGGTGAGGTCCTCTATCCGAATCTGGTCAACTATCTCGTCGACGATGCCGAACTCTGGCCTGCTGGGTGTCCACAATATGACCACTCCTGGTCCAATTCTTCTCGTATAGTATTCCAGAAAGGTCCTGTCGAGGTCTTTCTCAAATCCCGTTTCTGCCGAATTGCCTGGAAGTTACCACCCTTACTATATCTGTCTCTTGTTCCAGAACGGCTGCATTCTCATCATGACTCCTTCTGGAAGATATATCCATAATCAACGCCTCTGCATGCGTATCGCATCTCTGATGTCAGCGGAGTGGAACATCATCTCGTCGAATTCTCATGCGAACTCTTTACTCCACTCTGTTCCAATGTCGACTAATTCGGACTCGTCTTCTCGTAGCTGCATGGATTGCGCTCCAACGGCTATACTCGTATCTGGAGTCTCCCAAGCAATGTATCCCATCACATGATATCCGAATGGTGTCGAACTATTCGATCGATTTGTCAAAACCTCATAATCCCCCAAGAGATCAACATCTTGAGTACAGTTTAATAGTATTCCGGTACATGCCACCGCACCTGTGGACCAACTATAGAAGGGCAAACCCAAGCCTCACAAATGGCACCGCTAAACTGCCGTAAACCCTAAGGTTCGAAGGCGTTCCATGGTCATTACGTCGAGTTAGGGTTTTATTCTTCTAAAGGGTCCATAGCATTACTTGCATTGTCTTCCAAATACTTTAAACTTGAAAATGGGTTCCTGACATTCGATCGTCTCTATCGACTCTCAACGAATCTGCGTGAAGTCGTCTCTAGCTGGAATCAATCAATCTGATGACCTCGCATCGGGGTAAACGATCGAACCACATGTCCTAGTCATTCATCCTCGGTGACTAGCGACCTACCATCATATCTCGAAGTATATACTCATGCTGCAATAGCTCCAACATCTGGGCTAAATCCCGTCATTTGCAGCAGCAACTGGCTCATTCGTCTGTACGCTGAACAGCACCTCAATCACCATAAATAAGCGATATATCGATGGTCATCACATTCTGGCTGGTCTCTAGCAGTAGCCTGAACCTCTGGTGCTGATCTGCACATCCGAGAAATCTCGCAAAAGCGATCCATCAACCGCTCATGGCGCGAAAACACAATAAAACGACGCCTCTCTATGCAATCGTATGTCCCTGGAATCACGCCATGGTCAGTCGTCGTCTGTGACAAGCTCAAGCTGACGAAGCTCTAGCCGTAGCTCTCTCTGCCCGTATAATCGTGGCAGCAAAGTCATAACCAGTATCGATGAGGATAGATCATAGGAATGAATATAATACTGTGCAAGGAAATGTACATCCTAAGGATTCTTAAGCGGAGTAGCGTATCGTAAGTATACCGCGGAACATACGTACGGTACGTCACTCTACTCAAGATACCTACTCTATCAACCAAGGGTCATCCTTCACGACGAAAGTTCGGGTATAATACCCCCTCGACTAAGTCTAAATTCCGTAAGGTCAAGCCTAAGTTCCGTACATATATAAACGCTCTAGGCTCCGCATAGTCAAACTTAGACTCGAACCAAGGTTAATCTAGCGCTCTGATACCAACATTGTCACGACCCGAAATAGCACGTAACTTGCCCTTGAATCATATGAAGTCTATAGGACCCCATCTAATCCAAGTAAGCCAAAAGCCCAGAAATCTAAAACCATTTTTAAGGATTAAATAAAGAAAACTAGTTTTTATGAAGTAAAGAAAACATGTTTTAAAAACAAGGTTTTTAAATAAGTAAGCCGAATATGCATTTTTAAAATCTAGTCTTTTCTGAAAATATCGGCAGAGTTTCCTTGATAGATACTGGCCCCGAATGGGGTACAGCAAGAATAATATATGCACAATGATAAAAGACATCCCCAAGCGGGAGCTAGCTCTTCATCAATCGACGGTCACAACCAAGCAAGAAATATAATATACAACGCCAAAGGGCGAGGATCAAAACTCAAAAGGAAACTCAAAAAACATCCTGAAAACCATAATACAACAACGCGCGACTCTAAGGTCGAAATAATACACAACTGGTTTTCTAAGTCTGAAATAATATACAAGTTTGGTTGATGGAATTACTAGATACAACTAATTAATATAAATGCAAGGATGGTCACGATGCGAGTGAACCCACCTACCAAAGCAATCACCTCGAAAGGAAGCAGTGTGCCAGAATAGCCGTAATGAAACCTGTACGGCAAAACCTGCAAGAACTGTGGCACAACGGGGGTGAGTTGCCAACTCGTGAATAGAAAACATCGCAGAGCAGAAATCGTATGTATGATACAATCCTAGGTCAATACGATCAGTAATAATAATATCCTCAATATGAATAAGTCTGAAGCATGAAAAGGTGGCCAGGGTAAACATCTATACATAAGTGTGATCCCATGTGCTGTGTCAGTGCCTCAGGTAACAACATATCATAAATATGAGGTATGATCAATGTAATCAACATGAATCAATGTCAACTATATCATGAAGTCTATAAGTATGTGGATATCATCCAACTATGTAATCAATGTCATCAATGTCAACTATATGTATGTGGATATCGTCCACGTGTCACCCAATGACATAAAGCATCATGCATGTAAATATCATAAAGCATATGCATGGAAGTATGAGGATATAAATCAACATGTGTCCCTCACGACACATCAAAATCATGGAACCGAAGTGTCCAGCATCGACACTCGAAAACATCATGAAACCTGTGCCCAGCATCGACACGTAAATCCTCATATATCGTGCTCCATCAGTCCGGATCGGCCCACGGGCTCCGTCAGTCCGGATCAGCCCGTATCGTCTCTCGTCTCCGGTCGGTATCCTCCAGATATCCGCCGAGCTCAAATAATCTCACCGGTAGGTAGTACTCCCCTGCCAGGCTCACCGTTCAACATATACGACTTTTCTTGCCCTGGGGTACCTCACCGGGTCCACCATGTAACCGCAAATGGTGCCTACCTCTCCTCGAATCGGGTTTCACATGTCGCTCTCAGAACCGAGAAAACACATGGTGGACGCACTGAAACATCATATCAAGGGTAACTGGGTTTTTAAAACAATACATACTCTCTTTTAAAATATCCACAGTTCCCAAATCCAGAAATATCATGGAAACAACATATCTCAATGCGTATAATCATAAAGCATGATGTATGCGACATGTAAAAGAAATGTAAGCATCTCGGTATATCATGCAACATGGAATAGTAATATGCACATATTGAGGAAAACCGCTCTTTTAAAATGAATCAGTTTTAAAGGCTATCTTGCGGTTCCCAAATATCCAAATCAAGCCAGAATCATCTATGTATGTGCAATTACGTATGTATACAAGTATGAGTGTACAAAAGGTAGGTGCACAAGTATGAGTGTACAATATGTATGTACACAAGTATGACTGTACAACAGGTATGTGCACAAGTACGAGTGTACAATAGGTATGTGCACAAGTGTGAGTGTACAATAGGTATATGCACAAGTGTGAGTGTACAATATGTAAGTACACAAGTATGCCATGTAAGGGGTCATATCCTGATGTAATAATCCTACTGTGTAGTGACATGGCAATTATCGATGATGAAGTGTGTGAGCCGGCAAGCAGGTGTACGTGGAACATACGCATCATCGATAATGGTGCTGGTGTCCTGACAGCATGGTTTTAATATAACAATAAACATATTTCAACATGCAATGCGATGCGAAAAGTAAGAATATGCGGCAAATGAATAATAAACACAACAGTGCAGTATCTACATCAATGTATCTATGTCATACTGTTTTGCCATTTGAAAGAAGACGAATCGGGGTTTTTAGGAAAATAAGGGCTACGGTATTTTTAATAAAAGATGTGTCTTTTGAAAATATCCATAGAATCTCTTTGCCTGTCTTTAAAATACTCCCGATTCGTTAGTTTTTGAAATAGGTATGACATCGGCCTAGCCTAACATCTACTAAGCAAACTACAGATCTAACTAACAAGTCAATCGGGAGGGGTATGGAAACCATCTAAATTTGAGTCGATATATATATAAATATAATAGTCGGTGATCCCGCCTCAAAAGTACCGCGTACGCTACAATATCATATGACATCCTCGAGTCATGAGTGCGGATCTTATCATCAAATAAAGCTCGTACGGTAAATCATCGTACGACATCCCAATTTTGGGTACGGGTCAATATCGCATTCATCTCATCAATTATCTGGTATCCTTATCATCATATCTCATGAGCTGGGGTACTGATCTAATTCTAGTACAACTGATACCATCTATATAAATATAAGTACGTGTGTAAAACACACGTCCAAAGGCTCGCTAAAATCTCATGTCGTATCCCAAATACGAACCACATCATATCACCGATCTTATGGCACTATGCCCAATCTCATCGACTCATCTCCAAATATAATCCACTATCCTCATCATCCAGGTATAAGTATAACAAATAACCATGTGTGTGCGTGTGGGTGTAAACCTATTCTAGGGTTCGCAACTAGGAAACTATACTAGTTTACTTCTAAACCCTAATCTAACCATAGTACACCTAATCACATCTAGAATATCCATATCACACTTAACGCTAACATACATATATATATAGTATGTATATATAGTATACTAAATATCGAACTGCGGGGGTGCTATACGCCATCCACCCGACTTCCCCCGTAGATATAATCTACTCACCTTGCATCTTGCTTGCCGATGTCGACGTCGCCATCATCTTCTTCATCGTCTCAAATCGTCGTGGGGTTACTTACATGTCACACGTATCACATCGCATTAAAACCAAATCGAAACCAAAACGACACGTGGAAACCAAAACGACACGCTTAAAATCCTATAGGTTAGAACCTATGGTTTGCCCTCGCAAAACAACCAAATAACACTTGCCTTCGACGTAAACACGTCAAGTGATTGAAGTAAAACATGAATACCAAACTTGAATTCATAAACACTAAAGAATTCAAAGCAGCAACCCACCAAAATGGTCCCAGACTTTGATCAAGGTGAAAACAATGTTCCAAAACAACACTAGGGTGATATATAGGGTACATACGACCTACTGAAGCAACCCGGGCACCTATCTCATCCAAGTGGCCAGCCACCATAGCCATAATCCCTGCCAGGCCGGTTTTGGTATGGAGTTAGGGTTTCTTCTGGTCAGGTTAGTCTCATATTGGTCACATTTGGCCTCTAGAGTTGTTTGTTTGTCTCAAAATTTCCCCAGTTCATCCCAGATTTCCCTGCACACTCTAAACACTCAAAAACTGACATTTGAAGTTTCTGTTTTCAGTTCCAGGTTCTATATTGTGTTTGGGTCTGGGTTTCCATCATATTAGGGGTTCTATGGTCACTACTAGGACTCAATTGAACCACCACAACTCAATTTAGCCCTAACCCTATCAAGAATACTTCAAGGTTCGCTAAACTTCGCCAAAACGATATTAAACTTGAAATGAGCCTTAAGCACAAGGAACACTACACTAATTGTGAAAGGGGTTACCTCATTTAGCTCTCATGAATTCTCTACAGCGCCAAAATCATATTTTTTCTTGGTCCAATTGGTAGCTAGAGGGCTTGTGCACCTTTTTTGTGAAATGGGATTTGGCTTTTGAAGTGTTTTTC
The DNA here is from genome assembly GCA_030015575.1 of Agapanthus africanus. NCBI lineage: Eukaryota > Viridiplantae > Streptophyta > Magnoliopsida > Asparagales > Amaryllidaceae > Agapanthus > Agapanthus africanus. The sequence goes on along the minus strand of JASDDO010000016.1, from coordinate 589,382,079 downwards.
ATGGAGTTTTGGGGGGGTTTGTGGAGGAGAAAGAAAGGGGCAGCAGCAACAGCTAGAGGGAAGAGGGAGAGGAGAGAAATGTGTGAATAATTGAAGGGAAATGGCTCAAGACATGGGTTGACCCCTCACCCACTCTTTCTCTCTCTTACCCATACTCCTTTAATCTATTCTTTTCTTTTCCTTTTATAATAAATCAACAACCATGCTATAAAACATGAAGGAAAGCCATGAAAAAAATGTAACAAGTGTAAAAATGGTATGGTGCATGTTTTGCACAAAATACGCTTAAAGCCCGATTAGCAATTTTTAATCGCGATTAGCACTAAATTAGCGTATAATTGATCATAAAAACTTAAAATTGCATAATTCACATAAAACACCATCTTTTTAGTAATTTCCATAATTTTCCAAAATTTTTCCAAATTTATCGGTATTTAATTATACCGCTTTATTAAAATATTCAATATTTTATTATTTAATTATAAAAATTCCCAAAAATGATATTTTATTTTTTTTTGAAATGTTACAGTATAATACCATCTAGGAGTTCTCGGCGAGTCCGTTCAGTGTACCCAGTCTCCACTGAGCACCCATATACCTTTTTTGATGTCAAACACCAATGGATGTAGGATCATCCATCGCCCATCATATGGGTCAATAAGCGCATACGCTAGTCTACTCTGGAATATCGATGACCCGTCTCGATACTCTACGACTAGGAACATTTGAAGGATGTACTTACCGACTACCTCTGCCCCACTAGTATGATCTGCATCATAGTCCTGATAGTCAAGTACTCATCCTAAGAGCTTTATCAACATGTAATAGAGAGACAACAGGTGTACATGTTAAGATAAAGAGCAACCATATAGCATACTATTATGTCGAGATAGAAAGTCCTCCCTATATATGTCTAAGCATCCACTACAATATACATCATATGTACAGTAATGGCCTCTAGGTTATATATATAACTAACAATCTCCCACTTGCACTAAGGCTATTTGTTGCAGTATCTCATACTCAACGTCCTATAGAAGTATCTCTAGGGAAATGACTTTGTGAATGGATCCGCCATGTTATCCTTCGCTTCAACTCTCCTAACCTCGATCCCTTGGAGATCATCCATCTCCCTGATCAGGTGATACTTGCCTTAGAATATGTCTGGATCGCTGATGGGACCGGTGTTCCTAGGCCAAAGCCACAACTCCATTGTTGTTACAATAACAGTTATTGGACGCTCAATGGTAGGAACCATGTTCATCTCATGAATAAGAAATGCCCAGACAGCCACTTTGGCAGCATCGTTGGTAGCAATGTATTCAGCCTTTATCGTCTAGTTTGCCGTGGTATATAGCTTGGAACTCTTCCAACATACCATCCCTCCACTGAGGGTAAAGATAATGCATATGACTGACTTTCAGTCGACCTTATCACTCTGGAAGCTCGAACCAAGAACATTCTTTTATTGCTTCTCAAGTACTTAAGAATGTCCTCCACAGCTGTCCAGTGATTCTCCCAAGATTCGATTGATTCCTAATCACTACACCTAGTGAGTTAGCTACATCTGGTCTGGTATATAATATCGCATGCATGATAGAGCCTACTGCCGAAGCATAGGGTATCCCTTGCATGCGAGCTCTCCAAATCATTCTTGGGAGACATCTTTTTGGAGAGAGTGATCTATGAGTAAGTGGACGAACCACCACACTCAGAATATTCCATACTAAACCATTTTAGTATGGTGTTAATGTACCTGGATTTAGGACATTCCCAGCATCCACTTAGATATATCACCATTGATCATAAACTACAAGATGTAGTAGGTATCATCCACATCTTCTATGGAGAATCCTTGTGATAAGAGGAGCTTGACCGAGTGTAGCATAGAAAACCATTTCCTATCAAGAGTATGTCATCTGCGTACAATACATGGAGGACAACCTTACTCTCTACAACCTTCTTGTATATATAAGGTTCATCTACCATTTTGATGAAGTCAAACTCTTTAACTGCCACATCAAAACAGATGTTCCAACTCCGCGATACTTGCTTTAATCTTGATGGACTTAAGTATAGTTTTGAAAGTCTCAACTTTTCCATTTACACCAAGGTTCTTCTCAAGATGAATTTGCTCCCGATGGGTTTTACCACTTTAGGTGCAACATTCAAAGTCATACTTTGTTGGTGTACATTGATTCCATCTTTGACTGCGTAGCATCCATCCATTTCACAAAGTCTCCACTTGTGATGGCCTGCCTGAACCTAGTTAGGCCATCATCTACCATGATGCAATGCTCACTCCCACTGTCACCGAGAAGACCGTAGTATCTATCAAGTGGATGAGGAACCCTACCAGATTCGCGGAGAGGCTGAGGTTCGTTAGAGACTATTGAATCCTTTGGTTTCACCAAATCATCAGCTGATAGTTTGTCCAGCTGGAACTCCTTCCAATTCTACCTCATGTCCACTAATTTCTTCATAAGAAATTCCTTTTCTAAAAAAGGTGGCATGCTGAGAAACAAAACACCTTTTGCTCCTCAGTATGGTAAAAGATATTCCCTCGCAAATGTTTGGGATATCCAACAAACCTATACAGAACCGAACTTGCCTCGAGCTTCTCTGGATTTTTTTTCAACCTAGGCTGGACAACCCAAATCTTAACTCGTTTAAGACATGGTCTCTTCCCATACCATATCTCATATACAGTGGTCGGAACTGATTTGGATGGAACCCCATTCAATAGGTATGCAGCTTCTTAAGTGCATAACACCAAAAGGAAACAAGCATCTCAGCGGTACTCATCATAGAGTGCGCGATATCTCATAGGGTGCGATACCTCCGCCCCGATACACCGTTGTACTGTGGTGTATACGAACGAGTAAGCTGAGAGAGAATCCCATTCTCTGTTTAGAAAATCCAGGAACTCCATGCCCAAGTATTCGCCTCCTCGATTATATCGAAGGACTTTAATACTTCTACTCGTCTGGTTCTTAACTTCAAGCTTATATTTCTTGAATTTCTCAAAAGTTTCAGACTCGTGTTTCAACAGGGACACATGTCCGAATCTTGAGAGATGATCAGTTAATATAATGAAGTACGAAGAACCAACCTTGGCATTTGTAGACATAGGACCATATACATCATCATGTATCCGTCCCAAGAGTTCAGTAACTCTTTCTCTGTTTCCAGTAAACGGGGTATTGGTCATTTTACCTTTATGACGAGACTGACAAGTATTATAAATTTGAACGGATTCAAATATTCATCCTTATATAACTTAGCCGGTCGTGTCGCATTGATATGGCCTAGTGTACAAGGCCGCAAGAAGGATTCGTTCATTTCTAAACTACTCCTTTTGTGTGCGTTCTATATACTTTGAACTGTGGTTTGATTTAGAACTTATATGCTATTTCATAACGTGCCTGATCCAATCAACTCTTGATCAAGGAAAATGTTCACAACATTATCCATCAATACAAAATTATATCCTTCTTTAACTTATTAAAGAAACCGATGTAATGTTGTCTATCAGGTTCGGTATGTAATAACATTCGTTCAGAATCAATGTATTAATACAAGGTGATATTTGCCAACTAACTTGGCCGAAACAATTGCACCATTCTCTAACACTGAGAGACATATCACCCAATCTCAGTTCTCTACCTTTCTTTAGTCCATGTAAAAAATTACATATGTGGGATCCTAATCCGGTATCTCATACCTAGAACGTAGAGAATACTGAGAAACAGTTCTTGGTAATGAACACACCCGAAGAATATGCATCAACATGCTTATTCCTCGTTTGGGTCGAATGGAAATCCGGATATTCCCTTATTTCCTACTCAGTCTTATAACAATTATAAGAAAGAATGGAACCAACGTTCCAAAGCACAGTATAATAAGCAGGTTCGATTAATGCATCCATATTATTATCTTGATTAAGGCATGACATGGTCGCTACCAGGAAAAAGAGAGAAGAAAACACTCTGCGTGCGCTCTTGCAAGATCAGATTGGTTATTATTTTATCTAATCAGGATGGCTCCCATTGTTTTTATCAAATCTTCCTTCAAATCCTAAAAGGTAAGACTAGCCGGGATTAATTACACCCTACAAGTTCGCCAATCTTTCATCCAGGTCAGTGTCGATACTTTGAGGGAGGTTCCCCGTGCTTTCGCACGGACCTAATTAAAATAAATCTCATTTTCCCAAGGGCGTAACCCCGTTAACACCTTTCTAGACACCTACTTGATCGGCTGATTGTAATGTGTAAAACTCTCCCGGGAGTAACTCTTACTCGTAGTGAGTATCGGAATCCAACTATCTCATAGAAGGTATGCAATCTCATTGCAAATCTCAACACTTAAAATTCCCGATAATAATTTTTCCCCTAGTGTCCTGTGACCTTAACGCAGGCCAAACAACCCATAGTACACTAGTCAAGTTCAACCCGTGCATTTCCTGATTGAATTAAACCCACCAGTATGACTCTTGACGCAAGCCAAACAACACCGTACGAATACCCTAATCCAATCACATCTCATACTGCAGATAAGTACTAATCAGTTACCGTACACTACGCCTTGACGCAGGCCAAACTACCGTAGCACGAATACTGAAATAGCACTTATCTGAAATGACGGAGGGCTACGCAGTTTTTTAAGAAAACCATGAGCGTAATGAACTTGATATCGTTGTAGAATCGAGTGATTTTTGAAAAGAAGTGTTTTTGAGGCCTTTACTAGTTTTTCCAATGAGGTCACTCCCGGTGAAGGGATCTCGGCTCTTTCCTTATTGAATGAGATGCTGGATATTTCACAAATACCACTATACAAAGCAAAAAATATAGAAGCAATCAAAAGACAAACCGAGTGGGTTGTAGCATCTGCCAGTTTGGCTAAAGAGGCCACTCCCAGTGAAGGGATCTCGGCTCTTTCCTTATCGAATAAGGTGCAGGATATTCTACAAGGAATACCGCTATGCAAAGCAAGAACTAGAGCTACCAATTTTTTTAAAATAAGATTCTACAATATTTTTAGGTTTTTTTTCTTTCATTAATCTCATTAATGAAGTCCCATCAATTATGCTTCCTAAGTATCACAGAAGAAACGAAAATAGAAATATTAATTATATATCATCTATATAATATAAGCATTCATCTCAGAGTATATAAAGTGATCACATCATAGAATATCAGCAGTGGAAGAACACATATGAAATATTGGATATACTAGGAATTCCGTGTTTTAATTAAACCAATAAAAAAACACGGATTCCACGGTCGCGATGAATATCCAAACCCACATCCCTAAACCCCTACGAGAGCGGCAAGCAACCCTACCAATTCTAGAGTTAGGAGACCCGGTCTCGACAACTCGAGATGGTCTCCTACTGGACCCTAGAAACCGGTTACTTGTGCTCTCCTCCTTGGGTCTTTCTTAATGCGGAAAAGTAAATAATATACATCAATGGTGACATCATCCTCAACCCGAAAGTGCCCCAATAAAACAATATTGCATACAAGCTTTTATATGAATGAAAATGAAAAACTCTCATCTCATATAAAAACCCCCGGCTATTCAAACACAACGATCCAATATAACATATCACAGAAACACATAACATCACATGTCATCAAAGTAAGTAAATATGCGTATCCAAATTGTCGTTGACATATAGCAACGAAACCGGCGATACACCACATATTACACTTACGGTCACAGAAAAAAATGAAAAACTACAACAATTGGAATCCGCAACCACCTTAGACATCATAAACCCAATGTATCACATACTTTGGATTGCATGCCTAACCAAATGAATTCCTTAGACATCACATGCCTAACAATTATAAACCCTACATTTTAGTCTCGATATTGAAAACACTTTCCAATAACCTGTCGGGTAATTCAACAAGATTCCCGATAACCTGATCGAATACTTGTCGGAAACTTTAGTAGATGGCCGCATCCCGGATGCCGTCGACGAAGTACACTAAGGCGGAACACCGCGGCTGCGAGCACCCGAACAGATGCTTTTGGCGACGGGGTTCTCCTACAGTCACTTAGTCGGGGCTATGGGACGTGGCTATCCAGTAAGGTTAGCCGGTGAGTATTCGTGTACACTACGTAATTGCGACGGACTTTTGATCCACATCAAAATTCTGTGGCAACCGATCAAATGAGACTAAATATCTAGATTTATAAAATTCAAACTAGTTATCACATAACTAATTTTATGGATTCCAAATATTGTATCACAATCACAGATAGCTAGACGATGTTAAACTTTTCGATCGAATAAACAAACACCCAAAATTTCCCAAAGAGCTCAACACTTGAGCAGAGTTTAAAAAATACCATGAACATGCCACAACATCTATGAACTATCCGTAGAAGGGCCGACCCATACCTCACTCATGTCGCCGCGGAACTGCCATAAACCCTAGGGTATGATCGCGGTTCCGCGATCCAAAAAGTCGAGTTTGGGTATCGTTCTTCTAGAGGGTCCACAGAATCGCTTGCATGATTTTCTGAAGATTTTAAACTTGGAAAAAATCCAACTCATGGAAAATTTCCAGCGAGGGAAAATATAGGTTATTGATATCCGTTCGAACTTTTTAACGTCGTCTAAATAACCCGAATAAATGTTAGAATTACAACTACGAAACACTCTGAATTACCTTTGCAGAAAGTTAACATCACATGCAATTTTAGCAAAAACAAGCAACACCTGAAACACCAAAACCTAGAACTGTAACACCCTAAAAATTTCAACCCTGAACACCTCAAGAAAACTGATCTGGCCGGTTTTGGGAGCAAAGTGGCCGGCCACTTTCCGGCGAAGGGGGCTGAAATTTTTATGGTGTTCATGTTACATATCATGCAACATTCTGCGGTTGCTTAAAAAACTTTTAGAGGCCGTTTAAAATTCGACAGAAACTGGATTTCGTTGTTTTAAGTTTTAGAGTAATTTCGGTTTCGTAATCTAACAAATATCGTCTAATTCTCTAGTCTGGCTCTGATACCACTGTAGGGTTCCCTAAGACGGTAGCAAGATTTTGGGAGGCATCGTCCATACCAATTTCAAAAATTTACCATTCTAAAGAACCCTAACCTAGAATCTTAACGAGAGATTTAGACAAACTAGCAATGCAAACAACTTTATATCTAAGTGAATGTGGAATACAACCTTTGTAGACCGGTCCTTCACTTCTAAATCTCCGTGTAGTAGTCCCTTCGCTCCAAGTAGTGAACACCCGAACTCTAGTAAGGGTTCACATGAAGAAATGAGCAAGCTTGCTCGAAGTCTTCGAGGCCGAAGATGATCTACGTCGAGGAGACTCAAGCTCATGCTATCTCTTCACTAATGGTAGATTAGTGAAGCAAACACCCTAAACTAAATGGCTAATATAGTAGAGGATGATGAAGTAGGAATTGGGCTCACTTTAGATTAATTTTTTTCACATTATTTCGTCACCATTTGAAAAGCTAGAAAGCTTTCTCATGAGGAAGAAGAAGATGAAGTGGAGATGAGAATGAAACACATGAGGTGAGAATAGCAACCATGGATGAGTTAGTGTCATGCACTAACTCATGTAGAGAATAAACCATGGCTAACAATAATGGTTAGGTTAATAAATATCTACAAGTAAAACAAAATTAGTGGACTTGATCAATGGTTCCACAAGTTTCTACAAGCTTCAACCGTGTGACTTAATTCCATCTAATTTTGATTAACTTTAAATAAACAAAACCCTCCATGTCAAGCATGGTGTAAGTCTCATACACCCATGAAGTATGTGGCATCAAGCATGACACAAATAAAATGTACATTAATATAAATCACATATATACTATAAGCACACATGTGAGAAAAAGAAATCTTTAAGTGAGTTAATATTAGTTAATGTAATTCAATATATCAAATATATAATTACACATTAAATTATTAAATCAACACTTGATTTAATAATCCGGCTATATCATATACAACCGGCTAATATCAAATGTAACAATCTATCGAAGCAACACTTGATCCGATAACCCGGCTATATCACATATAATCGACCGATATCACATATCACGAGAATAGAATATGGTATCACATACGTGCATTAATCTCGGTCCCGCACATATCACATATGTGCTCCTAGTTCGTTTCGCATGAACCAGGAAACCTTTGTGTAGGACTCTAAAGACTCGTCAATACGCCGGTAGTAGGTGATGATCATATCAAATACCCACAAACCGCAAGCGGTCTGCTAAACGTAACGGCCACCAGGATATTGAGCGATCAGAATATCAACAAGCAAGTCTGCTCATACTCCTGCGAATCCAATCAGTAACACTACCGTACAGTCCGGTCTTTTCGTCTGATATGTCGCATATCGCAGCCTGGGGTGGTATAACGTCAGACCCCAATAGCCTGATAAGTCGTGCCGATGCAAGGTCCATAACGGTTCGAGAAACTACTGATAACACTACCAGTAGATCTCAGCAACCTAGGCCAGGGATTTCCTCTTATGGCCAATCGAGCATAACGCAACATCAACCCCCAATACCGGGAGAAACGAAATCCCCTCCTATCGCTCATTTCCTCCATGTAACTCGAGACTGTACCCAAAAATCAACATTTTGCACGATCTCTTGAACTTGGTAAGGTGGACATCAAAGCACAGTGGGAATCACACAAGACTCTTTGACGATCTCGGGTTGACAGACTAACCTGTACCAGTGTCACCAGAGAACTGCTATCTGACGATAGGTATTATACCATCTAGGAGTTCTCGGCGAGTCCGTTCAGTGTATCCAGTCTCCACTGAGCACTCGTATACCTTCTCTGATGTCAAACACCAATGGATGTGGGATCATCCATCGCCCATCATATGGGTCAATAAGCGCATACGCTAGTCTACTCTGCAATATCGACGCCCCGTCTCGATACTCCTACGACTAGGAACATTTGAAGATGTACTTACCGACTATCTCTGCCCCACTAGTATGATCTGCATCATAGTCCTGGTACTCTACCCATCCTAAGGGCTTTATCAACATGTAATAGAGAAACAACAAGTGTACATGTTAAGATAAAGAGCAACCAGATAGCATACTATCATGTCGAGCAAGAAAATCCTCCCTATATATGTCCAAGCATCCACTACAATATACATCGTATGTACAGTAATGGCCTTTAGGGCATGCATATAACTAACAGAAACAACTTGTAGCTCATTAGTAAAGCCTTGCATTGCTGTGACGTAGCCCTGTGTTCGAATTCCATCTGACACATTATATTTTTCTGATTTTTCTTTTAAACTTTTTGGAAGCCCAAAAATTTACACATGCAAAACACACAAAAATGAAAAGACAGAGAATACAAACATATGCAAAATATTGTATATACCGGCGTGAACACGTGGCTCAAATCCAACGGCCCATCTCCCACATTCGACGGCGCCGATGGTTCATTGGTGACCAAGTGTCCCTATGCTTTGCACACCTGCCCTTTCCTCTACCCTTAACTCCCCTGCACTGTTTCATTGCTCTGCAATCAAACATAGACCTTTCAATTCCACATTTATCCTCATTTTAATATATTTTAATTCACTCTTTTAATTCCAAAATCCTAATTCTACACTATAAATACTACCCCATGCTCTAGCCCATCCTCATTCTGAAAATTATATCCAAAATTCTCAAAGTTTTCTAAGTACAAAAAGAGTACAAGTGGAGTTAGCAAGCAAGTAACTTCCGGCGAAGATCGAAGCTAATCCCGGTGTTTCCACGACACCCTAACACTTTCCTACCCTTCTTCTACCTCTTCCTAACAAATTCAACCGGTAAGTCCCTCCTAATCTCTCTTCTTCTTCTTTGAAAAATTATTTTTCAAAACATGTCGGTAAGTGGAGTTAGTACTGACATTTTCTTCTAAACCCTAGAAAACTCACTTTTTCTTAACTAATATTCATCCATATTCTTACACCATGTTTGTAATCATATAACCAATGCTTAGAATCAAATTTTAATCATGACTCTCATGTAAAATAGCTTTAACTTAATATTTATGGTAAAATACCATGAACTTCACATATAACATCTTTTAGTATTTTCTGTTAATTATACCTTTAGAAAACATCATGGGGTAATGACCTGCCTCACACACTCATACATGTTTCCATAGCACGATATCCCTTGAACATATTTTTTTTCTACCATATTACATCAAAATACCATGCATTATAAACAACGGTTTTTAAAATTGTATTTTAATTTTCGTTGCAAATAAGCCTCTGCAACCCTTTTTAGAGGACCTGCTATGGGATGGTGCAGATTATCGCACATCCTTGGGTTAGTAGAGCGAGATGCGAACCTTCTCACAGAGCATTCGGTCTCGAAATGTTTTAAATACGATTTTTAAGAAAAAACGCAATTTTCTACTTAATAATCAAAATTAATGTTTTAATAATTATATAACTATTATAAAATCCATATATTTTCAAAATAAAATAACCTTATATTTTTTTAAAGGAAAGAATTACAAGTTTCATCAAAATACCATCAAGATACCAACGAAAGTCAAGTTTTACAGTAAAATACCATAAACTATTCAAGTTAAGCCATTATCACTAAAATACCTCACATCTTTAAAATTCACACCCATGAAAACCCTAAGTAACATAAATAACTTCTCGAAGTTATTTTGAAACTATATTAAAAATATTTTTCATAAAACCCCCTCGAGTTATATATATCAATATTTAAGGACTTAGTTAATATAGGTTTAAGCGGGATTAATTCTCTTGAACCTCAGTGAGCCGGAGAAAGTGAGTGCTTGCCTATTTAAGATGGAAAACTTAGCGGTGTTATCAATGGTAATTGTCTTGGAAAAAGACACAAATCCCGCCGTCCATGTGGAGCAGTTATCGATAACTCATGAACCTAATTCAAGATCTAAATCAGTTTAAAGTGTCTGACTCAAATCTGAGTCTAACTCATATCTAAATCCAATACTCAAACCTGAATCTAAAACCAAACATGAATACTCGATCATGAACTTGAATCCAAACTCAAGTCAGAATCCAATTCAAATATAAACCCAAAGTCTAGCATGCATACTTGAACATGAAACTGAATACCGGGATTCAAACATATATATCAAACCTGAATACATGAATTGACTTGACTCGAACCATGAATACAACTTGACATGAATACAAGAATACTTGACATGAATACTTGATATACACATGAATTCTATCTTGCAAACTGATGTATTCATGGATTCAAGCAAGGCTGGTAATTTTAGCTGTAACTTAGCATATACGGGGTACTGGGGTAGTTCATGCATGAATCTAATGAAATCTCTGGAGTCCCGCTAGATCATGAATCCATATCCACTAACACAAGCAAGCTATCATGAGAGCCCGTGTTTACTTGCTCCTGGATTATAACCTGTTGAGTTTGGAATACTTCAACACTAGATAAAGTCCCGTTACTAACACTTAATTCGGGCCCCTGGATTACATCCTGTTGGGTTCGAGAACACTCTTAAGATTGGTTGATATTCACTCTTGAACTTACGTTAATTTAGTATACCCAAGTAGAGACCTGTTAAGACATTTACATTCATTGCATGTTCACTATACTTACACTACACGGACATGTTACTTTTTCATGCTATCATACTTATCTACTTGTCATATATTACCATACTTGTTCACCTATATTATGATAAAACCGCATGCTACATAAACTCGCCATGTTTACATTAAACGACATGCTGACACATCATATTTCATAATCCATTGTTCATGATACACATTTTCCTTATCATTACACTTTATATTTCACTTCATTCCTTGTGACTTACCGAGCGAAAGTTCGCTGACGGGCATTCCACCCTTCTCTGTTTTCTTGGAATGTTCATTAGATACTGTGAAGACTGAAGAGATAAATATATCAAAGGAAGAGCACAATCAGACCGAGAACCAAGCCAAGGCCAGTTACTTTTTTCTCAGTTTATGATTGCTACCTGTTTAGGCGTTTTTATCCTTGTATTTTCTTTCTGTTAGAAATCATATATTGTAAATGAATCAAGTTGAATGTAAATAAAATTGTTAAATTTTAAATCTCATGTTTATTATCTTGTCATTTTATATTGCTTATTTTACGCTTAGCGTATTTATTCCGGAAAATGACCTTCTCAAAATAAATACGTCGCGGGCCTCGTCAGTACCTATTTCAGTCTACTAGGAAGTGGGGCATGACACACAGACAAGCTCAGTTGGGGTTCGGATGAGTTTGCTCTTCGGCCTTCCTTTCGCTTAATACCTGAGTAGTCATTACATACAGCTAGTGCCGCTGACGTGCTTGTGGCTAAACCTACTGCCAGCGTATTGACGAGTCTTTAGAGTCCCACATAGAGGGTTTCCCTGGTTCAGGAGAAATGATGTAGTGGCCGTATTTTGATACGTGCAGAGCTCCGATTGAATGATTGTACTAGTTGTCCGAACTTTCGATCGGACGGTTGATAATACTAGCTGTCTCGGGTTTGAGCCAGATTATTAAATCAGGTATTGATTTAATAATTTGCGTATATGTATTTCGATATGTATATTCTAGTATTATGTTCTTTGTGTTATTCTATTTGTTTGGGTATTCGTATTTTGGTACGAATACGGGTATGTATATACAGTACAGTGTAATCTGTATTTATACCTAAAACATTCTATAAGGTGGACACCTCATTTTGGTTTATCCATTTATTTAATTAAATGGAAATGAGGTGTAAAGGTGATGAAGAGAGAATGGTGAGAACCATGCCTGAATAGTATTGACAAATGAATTGTTAATTCATTTGTGCAAACTATTCAAGCATGGTTGCAATATGTTTATTGAAAAAATGGTTTTACAAAACCTTGCTTCATATTTTCTCTCACTTGATGAATGGTCATTTGAAAAAATACTCTCACCATTTGCTTCTTCTCTTTTCACTATCTTTCTTTAGCTCCTCCTCTTTCTTCTTCATTTTCTACCCTACCATCTCATGTGTTGAGAATCAAGAATAGAATAGAAATGGATACACACTTAGAGCAACTCACTACATCTCTAGACATTCTAGATTAGCAACCTAGAGTTCCTAATTGCTTCACTAGATTCTTAGTATGGAGCTAAAGTCATGGACTAAATCTCTCAGGTAGATCATCTTCGATGGAGAAAGATCGGTGGCCAAGCTCGATCGAGGAGACCTCAAAAAGCCATAGAAGAGGGTAGAAGACCGAAGGACACGAATCATTCGGTATACAACTTCTAACCTTGTAGTTAATATATCCTTTGTTGCTAGTTTTAGGTTTATGGTTTCGATTCTAGGACGGGTTTTTTAATACGCCAAGTTTTTTTTAAACACCATTTTTGTTCCGCATCGGCCACGGTAGATGGCCAGGGCGCTAGCGAACCCCAACAGTATATTCTTGAGACTTATACATAGTAATATATGTTGTCCAGTTTCCTTTTGAACAAGAGGTTGGTAATCTTAGTTCATTCGATTTACTTATGAGTTCTCTGGTTTTATACACGCATTCTTGTAATGCAAGGTCTAAAGATTTTGAGAAGTTTATAGGTGTTAGATATGTATGCCCTAGAGGCCATTATTGTATATGTATATATATAGTGGATGCTTAGACATATGTATGTACAGGACAATCTTGTTCGACATGATAGTATACTATTTGGATTGTCTTTATCTTAACATATGTATATGTTTTACTTGGTATTATGTATCATTAATACATGTTGATAAATCCCATAGGATTATTGCTTGACTACCAGCATTATCATGGCGATCATACATGTGGGGGATGGGTAGTCCATAAGCACATCCTTAAAATGTCCCTAGTCGTGGGAGTATCAAGACCGATCATCGATATTCCGGAGTAGACTAGTGTATACGTTTCTAGACCCCGACGAGGGGTAATGGTTGGTCCCACAACTATTGGTCTTTCGCACCTAAGATCGTATATAGGTGCTCACTAAGGGTGAATACACTGGACGGACTCACCGAGAACTTCTAGATGGTATTATACCTATCGTCAGATAGCAGTTCTTAGGTGACATGAATACATGTTTATCTTTAAACCTGAGATCGTCATTTGTCTTATGTGATTTTCTACTATACTTAGATTACTACCCTACCACGGCTCTACTGAATCGTACAAATAGATTTTAGTTGGGTACAGTCCCGAGCCATATGGAGGCAGTGAGCGATTGTTGGAGATTCGTCTCTCCCGGTATAGAGAGTCGATATCGCATTGTGTTCGATTAACCAGCGCCATAAGACTTTAGCCAAGGCAGTTAGGATTTACTGATAGTTAGATCAATAGTTTTCTGAATTGGTCCTGAGCCATATCGGCATGAATTATCGGGTTATTAGGGCCTAACGTTTACCACCCCCTAGACCCGGTATGCGATACTCTAAGACGAAGAGACCGGATTGTACGAAGATTATCACAAATAAGCTCAGTAGGGATTCGGATGAGTTTGCTGCTCGGCCTTCGTTTCAACAGGTACCCAGATAGCCGTTACGTGCAGCTAGTGCCGCTGAAGTACTTGTGGTTATAGATTTATCCAGTAACTCACTGCCGGCATACTGTCGAGTCTTTAGAGTCCCACACAGAGGGTTTTCCTGCTTTAGGCGAAATGATATAGTAGCTGTATTTTGATACGTGCAGGGTTCCGATCGAAGGATTGTCCTATTTACCCAGACCTTCGATCGGGATACATATAAGGTTCCGATCGAATGATTATACTAGTTACCCGGACTTTCGATTGGATAGTTGATAAAACTTGCCGGCTTGGGATTGAGCTGGATTATTAAATCAGGTATTAATTTGATAATTTACGTATATATATATATATTTCGATATGTATATTATAGTATTATGTTCTTTATGTTATTCTATCTCTTTAGGTATTCGTATTTTGATACGAATACGGATACGTATATACGGTAGAGTGTATCTGTATTTATACGGAAAACATTCTAGAAGGTGGATATCTCATTTTAGATTTATCCATTTATTTTTAAATGGAAAATGAGGTGTAAAGGTAGTGAGGTGAGTATGGTGAGAACCATGCTTGAATAGTGTTTACAAATGAATTGTATATTCATTTGTGCAAACTATTCAAGTATGGTTGCTATATGTTTGTTAGAAAAATGTTTTTTTACAAAACCATGGTTCATGATTTTCTTTCACTTGGATGAAAAAGAAAGATCTCATTCTCACCATTTTGTTTATCTCTTCTCATTAGCCTTTCTTAAGTTCCTCTTCCTTCTTGATCTTCCTCCCTACAATCTCACGTGTTGAGAATCAAGGGTAGGAAAGAGATAAATATATGCTAAGAATAACTCATTATATACTACACACTTTAGATTAGCAACCTAGAGTCTCTAGTTGCTCCACCAGTTTTTTAGTGTGGAGCTAGAGCCATGAACCACATATCTCAGGTGGATCATCTTCGATCGAGGAATACCAGCGGTCAAGCTCGATCAAGGAGACCTAAAGGAGCTAAGGAAGAGTGTAAAAGACCGAAGGACACAGATCTTTTGGTAAAACAACTCTATCACAGTATCTAACCTCTTTGTAGCTTGTTAGTTTCATATTTGGTTTCGATTCTAAGTAGTTGTTTCTAGCGCCAAGTTTTTAAACACCAAAATTTTTCGTTCCGCAATGGCCACAATTAGTGGCTAGGGCGCTAGAAACCCCAACATGGTATCAGATCCACCCAAACATTAGAAACTAGTAGTATACGATGCATTAGTTCCAAAACCAAAAAATTCCGATTTCAAAACCTACTCTCTGTTCTGAAAATTTTTTGGTCTCTGAAATTTTTTTAAACAAGTGAAAAGACTCACTCTAGGCATGTATGTGACACACGATGAAAATGAGGGCATTCCAACTTGTTATGGCCAGCCAAAATGCAAAAAAACATCGATTCTGGCGGTTTACTATTCACCATTGTACCTCATTTTCATCCAGTGTCTGGGGTTTTGTAAATTGGTATTTTTGGTTTTATTTGATTTCCCCCAGATTTCACTTAGTGTTGTCTTTGCGTTGGGGGCAACATGGAAAGTTTCAAAATTTTAAATTTTAAATCGTTATATATGTGATGTGATGTATGTGTTTTTCAAATATCGTCTATTTTCTATATATCATTTAGACGGGGTTGCACATACTTGCTTATACTGTTGTGATGTTGTTATTTGTGATGGTTCATTCGGATTTTCATGATGGATAGCCCCTACTGCAATGGTAGTTGTACAGTTTAGATTCATTTGTATATTCATTATTGTGGGGCGAGCGTCCGACATGTGGACTGCCGTTTCCGCCAGTTTGTAAATTCTTTTATTGGGGCACGACCGGGTTGAGGTCGATATCACCATTGTATATATGTTTTTCTTTTCTATACTAGGATGACCCCAAGATGGAGTGCCCGAGTAGCCGGGTTCTAGAGGGCAACGGGACCGCATCTCATGGTGTTGAGACGGAGGTGGTCTTAATCTAGAATTGGCAGGCTATTCGCCGCACTCGTAGGGGGTATAGGATGACCCACGAAGGGGTTCTCAAGTTATCGGATTCCATGAAGTGTTGGATGGCCTATTCACTTTGTTGATTGGGGTTTCCTCACTTTTAGGATTGACGAGTAACTTACTGCACTCATAAGGGTCTTGGTTCTTCATTGCATAGGCTATCCATACGACCGGGGACCGTCGGGTTTCATTTGCGACTCAAACCCGAAGCTCCTAGATTATTGTTCATATCAGATTTTTGCATTTTTATATCACTCATTCTTAATCACATTGCATATAAGTAGGTAATTTGATCCATGTCTGCTAAATAGTTGCAGGTTACAGGTTCTCAGCTATTTACAGTGAAATTCATGAAAAGTCGCAAAAAAAAGCAGGACTACGGCCAACAACAGATAAATACGGGTTTCCGCGCACTATCCGTATGATGCCGCCTACTAGTTCAAGAGACAAAATGGAAAATCGTTGGTCACTTCAATGCACGAAGCATAAGGGCAGCACAAGATCCAAGACTTCAAACGCGGTGTTCAAGGCAAAAGTCCACTACTGGATATCTGGAAGAGAACAGAAGAGTTTTTGAGAAACCAAGTGTACCAAACAGAAGATAATAGCAACAGAAAGAAGTCCTGAAAAAATGATCCAACAAATCCACCAAATGGCCACGGAACCGCGGCCAAACAGGCACTTCTGCCGCGGTTTCGCGGCCGTGTTCTGCACATGTCGGTGGCAGTGTCGGTGCTTTGACTCGGCTCTCTTGGGATAGTTTTGTAATTTCATATATGGATCAGAATGTAAACTTAAGGTTTTTCCTATATATAAATAGAAGAGCTCAAAGCCAAATGAGGAGTACATTCTTTAGTTTAGAATTTTTAGATTTAATTCTGTTCTTTCCTATGAAATATTGTAGTGGGCTATGAGCGTTCTTTAATAAAAAGAGAGTTCTTTATTTATCTTGCTTGTTATTTAATTTCTGCATTTTTATTTTTTTAATTTAGCCGCTTAGTTATTTGAGTTATTCTTTTGTTTTCTCTATTTTCTTTATCCTTAAACAACGATGATGCTTGAGTAAGTTCCTTGCCAAGGTGAGGTCTCGAATAGCTAGTTGTAAATTCCTCTCAACTTAATTCTTTCTATCTTCTTTTTTTTATTTATATCTTTTTAATAGGTGAGTAATCTTCTCACTTGTTAGGGCAGGAGAAGGAAGGTTTGAGAGAAGGAAATCTCTCTTACTCCTTTCTTTGCCCAACACTTTAAATTCGGACTCCCTTTAATTCACCCACAATCCGCTCACTACGGTATCCTATCCTACATGATAGCGGTGATTCCCTAGTTAGACCGGTTGTTGTTGAATTAACTGGAGGTTAGGGCTAAGAGCCAAGAACGGACGGATAAGGACCAAAAGAAAGAAATTAAGCATGGAAAGCCTAGCTTATACTTGCAAGTTCCTTCCTAGCCGTGCTAATCCCCGTTGTTGCCGATTACCTTAACACCAACATTAAATAGGGAATTGAAAAGGTGAGAGTTTCCTAACTCGAACTAACATAATTCTAACCCTAGCAAGTCTTTTATCATCCTTTATCTAATCAGTAGATCTTAAAACAAAACCACCACTTTTTTGGACTTAACTCATTAAAATATAAAGAAAAAGATTCCATCTCCCTGTGGATCGAATCGTACTCAACCGGCTAGCTACCAAGCGACACCGTCTTAATTGCGGTAATTTAAACACAGAAAATCTCTAACAATCAAATATAAAAATTAAAAAAATTAAAAAATATATAAAAATTAAAAAAAATTAAAAAAAACATAAAAATTAAAATCATCTTGTTATTTTTGAAAAATCTTTGTGCAAGTGTGCAGGATTGGAAGAAGGCTTGATTCAGATCTGGGGCAATCTCAGTGAACAAATCCAGAATCAGGGGATCTAATCAGAAAGAGGAGAACCAACTCAGCACAGGGGAAAAGTCAGAAGATCCAAACCAACTGTTCAACCGCGGAACCGCGGCAGAATCAAGGGTTTGACCACGGAACCGCGGTCAACTGGTGAAATCAACAACCAATTTTCTTTGTAAGTATCTCTTTTCTCCTTTCCTCTCCTTTGAACTCCACTGAAATATTTTTTCTGCAAGTTTCTTTGCACAGATTCTCTTTCTCCTCTCCAACAAATTGTTTTTGTGCAGAATTCTTTGCACTGCCAAAAAAAAATTTTGCAAGTGTTTTAGATTTTTCGTGTGTTCCTACTTTGCATAATTAATACGGAATTTAAGGGGCTATAACACCAACTCAGATTGGGTGGGGATTTCATCACCCTTCCTAAGACCCCAAAAATCACTAATCATTAGGACAGAGAAAGGTTGTGGGCATTCGATCGTTTATCTAAACTTGATTTTGTGGTGCCTAGGCTAGACAAATGAGAAAGATAACTTTAAAAGGCCCATCTCACGGTGATTCGTGAGCGGAACCCTCCTTTATTCATTTGTGCTTACCTGGACGCAATTGGCAGTGAAGAGACGATTTGAGGGTTATCTCATAACTTGTCACTTTGGAACAGTTAAGAGCAGTCTAGTGGACTTAGAAGACCGTAGCTCCAGGTTTGATTGTGCATGTTTTAACTGTGATTGTTTGAAGTAAGTCCGTACACATTCTTGCAAAAACTCTTTCTAAAAAAACAAAAAAAAAACACAAAACAAAAAAAGTTTTATAAAAAAAACTTGCCCATTGTCGCTAGAATCAACTTCACTCATCTTTCATCCGCACTTCTTCATTGACATTTTCTTACCCTCACATTCTACACTTTGACTACACTAAACTCGTTTAGTGTATATCCGGTTGGACTCGGGACAATAGTGCCCGATTAGTCCGTGTTTCGTTAGTCGCTACCGACTACGCGATCGACTCCGACGTCGAAACTCCTTCTACACCTCTTTCACCTTTACCCTTGCCGACCAACTCCGACGTTGACCGGAATTCTGTTCGTACATCTTCACCTTCATCTTCATCTTCTGAGATGTCAGGATTCAATCCTAACAACCCTTTACCTACCTCGGGACTGATTCCACCTCAACTGGGTACGAATAACCTGCAACCACCTCCTGTTGAAGTGCCACAGTGAATCGCGCTCCAGGATCGTTT
Source organism: Agapanthus africanus (assembly GCA_030015575.1). Classification (NCBI taxonomy): domain Eukaryota; kingdom Viridiplantae; phylum Streptophyta; class Magnoliopsida; order Asparagales; family Amaryllidaceae; genus Agapanthus; species Agapanthus africanus. The sequence goes on along the minus strand of JASDDO010000016.1, from coordinate 589,362,362 downwards.
CTATCCCACCCGCTTCGCACTTCCTAACTGTCTTTCACTTCCGCTGGCAAATGGGGATAATTTTGAAATTAAGCCTCACTTCATCAACTTGTTGCCTAAATTTCACGGACTGGAATCCGAAAATGCATATATCTTCATCAACAAGTTCCGGAACGTCTGTGCAATGATGAAGACAACCCAACTGTCCGACGATACTATACAGCTACAAGTCATTCCTTTCACCCTATGTGACCTAGCTGAAAAGTGGCTGTATAGCACCACGTCGCATTCCATAACCAGTTGGGACGAGTTTGTAAAAGAGTTTCTTAAAAAGTTTTACCCAAATCACAAAACCTCAAGAATACGAAACGAAATAAACCAATTTTCCTAGCTTCCTACTGAACCTTTTTGGAAGTGCTTTGACCGATACAAAGACCTTCTTGTTCAGTGCCCTCATCACGGTATTGAGAGATGGCAACTTTGCCAGACCTTATACGAAGGACTGAACCCTGCAACTAAGAAGTTGCTAGAAACCATTTGTCAAGGCCACTTCCTATCCAAATCAGACAAGGAAGCTTGGCAATTTTTCGACGATCTCGCGGAGCGAACGCTTCAATGGGAAAGCACCAGACCTAACATTTCATCTACTACTTCTTCCGGTCCCTCTAGGGCAAGCGTTCATCAACATGATCTCTCGATTGCAATGAAGACCGAAATGGAGATCACGAGAAAATTAGAAGCAATTGAGAGCAAATTCTCATCGCCTTCTCCTGCCACTGCTCTTCCCCTTCGTACTATCTGCGCTTGTTGTTCCGACCTATCACATTTGACCGAAGAGTGTCCTTACAACCCACCTGCTCAAGGATAGGATCAGGTCAATGCTGCATTTCAGCAAAGACAAAGAAATGATCCATACTCTTCCACTTACAATCCTGATTGGAGGAACCACCCCAATTTCGCCTGGAATCAAAATCAGCAACAATTCCAAGGACACAACAACTTCCAAAGGCCTCCTCCTCCTCCTCAACAAGCCCAAAATCAATATCAGCAGCCTTTCCAACCCCAATCTTTTGAAAATCCGACGAACAATTTTTCACCCAACAATTCTTTTCCTCAAAACAATTTTGTTCCTTCAAACAATGATAAGGTTTCCTCGCTAGAACGAAGTTTGGAGGCATTTGTAAAGCAATCAACACAATCAAACGCCAACATCCAGTCTTCCATTCAGTCTTTGGTGCAACACACTGTTGTGCAAGGGCAAAGCATTAAAACCATTGAAGCCCAGATTGCACAACTGAATGCAGCTTTAAGCGAGCGAGAGAAGGGAAAGCTTCTATCTCAACCAATCCTAAATCCTGGTCAGCCACATAATGCACATGTTGCTCTTGAACAACAAAACCATAATGTGAGTACCGTAACTACGTTGAGATCTGAAAGGATGTTGCACAACAACGTTGGCACAAATGATGACACCCCGACCGCTTCTTCTTCTTCTTCTTCTTCATCCTCTGAGCATGTTCTCCATTTTTCAAAAGGCTCTTCTTCTTCTGCTACTCCGAATGGACCCACATCTCACTCCATGAAAACACCAGCACTGGGATCCGTTCCAACTCCACAATCTCCTCCACAAGTATTGGACTCAACCAATTTCCAAAACATTCCATTTCCAAACCGGTTGAGGTCTAACAAACAAAATCTACACATGGAAAAGATTGTGGAGTTGTTTAAACAGGTTAACATTAACATTCCCCTCTTGGATGCAATCCAACGAGTCCCTTCCTACGCAAAAATCTTGAAGGACTTGTGCACTAAGAAGAGGAAATCTCAGGTACCCAAGAAGGTTTTCTTAGCTAGTGTCGTGAGTGATACTCTTACCCAAACTTTACCTCAAAAATGAAAGGACCCTGGCTGTCCTATGATTTCAATAACTATTGGGGATAAGAACATCAACCGCGCACTCTTAGATCTTGGTGTCAGTGTTAACCTGCTGCCGTATTCAGAGTATGAACAACTGGGTATAGGAGAGCTGAAACCCACACACTGTACTCTCCAAATGGCCGACCGATCTATCACCCAACTTAGGGGTGAGCTAGAGGATGCGTTAATAAAGGTTAGGGACTTTATATTCCCGTTGATTTCATTGTTTTAGACAAACAACCTGTAGCTAACCCTCGGAATCAAATTCCGGTAATACTCGGTCGTCCATTCCTAGCGACCTCGAATGCTGTGATAAATTGTCAAAATGGTTCGATGAACCTATCTTTTGGAAACATGACAATTGAACTCAACATTTTTAGGTTGGGGAATCAGCGCTCCGATCCTAATGCTCATATACTAGACGTTTGTTCGATCCAGGAGATCGTCCCTGAGGACTGTGAGTTCGAAAAAATTTTGTTCGATCAAAGCAATCTTGACGCCATTAGTGCGTTCCTACTTGAATCTGATACTGCTCCCGACAGTGATTATGAGTGTTTCACTTTCTTGAACGATCTTGACTTGTCGCCACTCGAGCTTGAATCCTTTAAATTTTCGGATGAGTTAGCTGAACCATCCGACTAGGTCGTGTTCGCTCGTTTTGAGCCTTTGTTAGAATCCTTCGAGTTCGAGACATTTTCGCCGATTTTGCCTTCAATCATTTCACCTCCAACGCTCGAACTCAAGCCGTTGCCGTCTCACCTCAAGTATGCTTACTTAGGTGAGAACGAGACCCTACCTATCATCATCTCGGCTTCTCTAGCTTCAGAGCAAGAGAAAGCCCTTCTGACGGTCTTGCAGAGCAATCGGCAAGATTTTGGCTGGACTATGGAGGACATCAAGAGGATTAGTCCCTTGATCGTTGAATATCACATTCATATGATGGATGATGCCAAGACAGCTAGAAATCCACAAAGACGACTCAACCCAGTCATGAAGGAGGCTGTTAAAAAAGATATCGTAAAATGTCTTGATAGTGGTATCATTTACCCTATCTCTGATAGCCAGTGGGTCAGCCCGATACATGTTTTCCATAAAAAGTCGGGCATAACGGTCATAACCAATGAGGTGAACGAATTAATTCCTACTCGCACCGAAACTGGGTGGCGAGTATGCATCGATTATAGAAAACTCAATGCCGCAACGGGGAAAGACCACTTTCCGCTACCTTTTATTGACCAAATGCTTGATCGATTGGCTAGGCATGAATACTACTGCTTTTTGGATGGCTACTCCAGCTATAATCAAATTCCCATCACCGAAAAGGACCAAGACAAAACAACGTTCACATGTCCTTTCGGTACTTTTGCATATCGCCGCATGCCCTTTGGGTTATGCAATGCACTCGCTACCTTCCAGCGGTGCATGATGGGAATTTTTTCAGACATGGTGGAAAAATTCTTGGAGATATTCATGGACGATTTCTCCATTTTCGGCGATTCCTTTGACGAGTATTTACAGCATCTCGACCCTGTCCTTACCCGGCGTAAGGATAAAAACTTAACTTTGAACTGGGAGAAGTGCCACTTCATAGTGCGCGAAGGTATTGTCTTAGAACATATCATCTCGCAAAATGGCATTGAGGTGGCTAAAGCTAAGATTGAGGTCATTTCCAATCTCCCTCCTCCTAAGTGCGTTAGAAACATCCGAGCTTTCCTTGGCCATGCCGGTTTCTATAAATGGTTTATTAAGGATTTTATCAAAATTGCTAGACCCTTGACTCTTTTGTTGGCCAAGGACACCACATTCGATTTCAACTCGAGCTGTGTGACTGCATTTGAATCACTTAAAATCTCACTCACTTCTTCTCCCGTACTTTCTTCTCCTGACTGGACGTATCCATTTGAGATTATGTGCGATGCATCCGACTTCGCCATCGGTGCTGTCCTAGGGTAGCACATCGACAAGACACGTAATCTATTATACTAGCCGAACCCTGAACGATGCCTAGCTAAATTACACAAAAACCGAGAAGGAATTCTTGGCTGTTGTGTTTGCATTAGAAAAATCCAGGCCTCACTTAATCGGCTCTCCAGTCGTTATCACACAGACCATTCTTCTCTTCGCCATCTTTTTGCAAAGAAGGACGCAAAATCTCGGCTGATACGTTGGATTCTCTTACTCCAAGAGTTTGATCTTGTCATCAAAGACAAAAGAGGATATGAAAACGTAGTAGCCGACTATCTTTCACGACTTCCTTCTTCGCCGACGCTTTCACTTCTAATAAACGACGTTTTTCCGGATGAACAGCTCTTGACAGTATCATGTGAACCCTAGTTCGCAGATATTGTGAATTATTTAGCAACATGATTACTACCAAACGAGTGGTCAAGTCAGGACAGACTTCGATTCTTATCCCAAGTAAAGCACTTTTACTGGGATGAACCATATCTGTTTAAATACTATCCCGACCAGATTATTCGTCGGTGTGTGCCCAATAATGAATTCAAGAGTGTGCAGTCATTTTGACACGATCAAGCGTGTGGCGGGCATTTTGGCCCAAGAAAGACTGCTGAGAAGATCTTGCAGTGTGGCTTCTACTGGCCACAACTCTTCAAAGATGCTTATGATTACTGCAAGACTTGCTCCCGGTGTCAACACTTGAGCCGGATATCTAGGAGAAACGAGATGCCACTCTAACCAATCTTGGTTGTGGAGATTTTTGATGTTTGGGGGATTGATTTTATAGGGTTGTTTCCCAGCTCTTTTGGGAACTTGTATATTCTTCTCGCTGTTGATTATGTCTCTAAGTGGGTCGAGGCTGTGCCCGGCCGGACTAACGACAACAAGGTTGTCGTTAGATTTCTTAAGGAGAAAATTTTCTCCCGGTTTGGACACCCCCGCGCAATCATTAGCGACAATGGAACTCATTTCTGTAATAGGACTTTCGAGTCCTTGATGCGGAAATATTCCATTAATCATAAGCTGTCAACGCCCTACCACCCCCAAACATGTGGGCAAGCCGAGATTTCAAATCGGCAAATCAAACAGATTTTGGAGAAAACGGTTTCCAAAAGCTGTAAGGATTGGCCTTTAAAACTTACTGATGCCCTTTGGGCATTTCGAACTGTTTATAAGACCGATCTTGGCATGTCTCCTTATCGTCTTGTTAACGGAAAGGCTTGTCACCTTCCAGTGGAAATAGAGCATCGTGCATTTTGGGCGATTAAGGAGTTTAATTTATCTCTTGATAATGCGGGCAGTCATCGGAAGTTGCAGTTAAACGAATTGAACGAGCTTCGGTTTGAAGCTTACGAAAATGCAGTTGTCGTTAAAAACCGAACTAAGGTGTTTCACGATAAACACCTTACGCAAAAAACTTTCAAACCCGGTCAACAGGTACTTCTTTACGACACCCGGTTACATTTCCATCCCGGTAAGCTCAGATCTCGATGGAAAGGACCATTCTTTGTGCGGACTGTATATCCGCACGGTGCGGTTGATTTAGAAAAGCCTGAGGATGGTTCACTCTTCAAAGTGACCGGACATAGGTTAAAACCGTTCCTCACCGCTGACCCTTTGGAGGAGCTCCTAATGTTGCAGGAGCAGGTTTACATAGACTGATCTTCCTCCGCTTACCACCGAACTTCGATTATCCAGCCATAAACAGTGGGAACACTGTTTCAAATAAGTCTGGGGCATGTCACACTTGTAATTATAAAATATATATATATATATATAATTAATAAAAAAATTCTAATTTTCGGGGGTATTTTTGTAAATATTCAGTTCTATTAAATAAATAAATAAATAATACAATTTTTTCTTTACAAAATAAATTCCTTTTGTTAAGGGGTTCTTTTTGCAAATAACCAAAACACCCCTGTAAAAACACCCCGACCCCTCTTCTGAATTTACAGAACCCTGAGTTATCCCTCCGTCAAAACCCTAGCCGCCGCTCCAAGTTCCGCAGAGAGATCTTCTCCCGCCACCGCGCTTTCGCCGCACAAGTCTTCTTCTGCCGCGCAACCGCCGCCTCTTGGACTCTTCACCCTCTGAATTTTTCAGAGGAGGTTTGCATTTCTCTGATCCTCTCTGTAAAATTTTTATAAATTCCTGCACTTCTCTGTAATGGCCCCGACCCTGCAGTTTGAAAGGGATTTTTCCCAATTGTTCGCCCACATGGTTTACGGTAGTTACTTCGGTGATGAGATCCGAAGGTGTGGATGGAACTTTTTACTATTTAACCATCCGAATGCCTTCGCACTTTCGGATCTTGTTGCCCATTTTTATGAATGCATGGAGGAGGGTTGTCTTGCACTACATGGGTACATTAGATTAATGTGGGGGATAGGTAAATTTTAATTGATAGGGATTTCATTCACGAAGTTACCTTAATACCACGACTCCCCATCCACGACCAACCTCTCCATTTTGAAGACTTCGTACCCTTAATGGGAAACGACTGTTCTAGGGAGCCACGAAAAGGCATCCAAGCTCGAACACTTTTTGTGAATGTCTTAACTGTGTGCTGTTGGGCACAAAATAATATTTTTGGAAGTTCGCATAATACAACATTTTTTACACCATCCCTACACATAGTGCACACACTAATGACTCGAAACCCTAGCTACTATATGTGCACTGTTTTGCTTCACTCGATTGGCGCCGGCAAACGGGTAGCCAATTATCCATGCCCTATGTTGGTAACACAACTGTGTCACCATTTCCTCCCTATTAAGGAATTTTGAATTTTATATGCATAGTGGGATTCCAATTCGACCCCTTCTTGAGGGTGTCTCCACGTCGTACACATGATTACATGATGCTTGGTCGCGCACCGAGCCGGCCGAGGATGTGATGGCCAAGACCCCTAGCTCGAGCTCCACAGCGAGCGACGAAGAGCTTACCCCCGCTGCATAAGCGCGCTTGCGACGAACCCATATGAGGTAAAACAATTGATAGGGATGACCACCCGATTGGCCAGAGAGGAACGATCCCGCTCATGATCGAGAGGACGGGGAGATGATAGGGGAAAGGCTAAGACCAATGTGGTCGCGTCTAGTAGACGCCGCAGGGAGTAGTGAAGACACTGCTATTAATAAGTTTGGGGGTGAGGGTATTGTAAATAATTATCTTTGCATTACATCTGCATATTTTTATTTTTTCCTTGCATATTTAATTCCGCATTGCATCTTTATTAAAAATAATATAAAAATAATAAATAATAAAAAATAATAAAAAATATATATAAATAAAATTAATAAAAATTGAAAAAAAATTAAAATTATAAAAATTGAATAGTTCAATTTTAGCCATATTTGACTCAAGTTCAACATGACGGTTGACTAGTTAGGAAAAACTAGATCCTAAACTTAGTAAATTAAAAACCCTAAAAATAACCTTTCTTAAAATTTAACTGTAGAAAATATACGTCCTTATAGTTTATTTAGAAATAGGCAAATTTTGAGTTCAGTTCTTGGGCTATCGAAATAAGGGAAGAGTATTGTAAGCTCTATTTGAAGTATATGTCTGAAAAACAATTCTGAACCTTAAGTCCAAATTCTGAAAATATATACCCTACTTTACGCACTCACACACATCTTGAAATTTGGGATAGTAGAGGATACCTTGAAATACTCTTGTCTAAAATCCTTAGTATGAAGGAAAATAAAATAAAAGTATAAGTGGTGATTAAAGAGATAAAAAAAATGAACATTGGTTTTGTAATTACTTAAGGCAGTATAAATAAAAAATATAGCGAGGGTGCTTTATCTCCTAGTGCCTTAGACCAACTGGTTTAGGAGTCACTGCTAAGTCTTAGGTATTGCAAGACGAGAAATTACGCCTAAATGCACAAGCACATTTTGTAATCGTTCGTTTAGTACCTCAAGAAGTATCAACGGTCGCATGAAGGATGTGTGGGCAATTTCATCTAAAATTCACCAACTAAAAGTATTTTAGAAGATGGACAAGAGTATGATAGCTTGAATTGAATTTCCAAGTGTAGAAGTGATAATTACACACATGTAGGGGTATATAATTGGAGTTTGGAGGAGAGATGGGAATAAAAAATAGGGCTTATATTTTCAGTAGAGATGATAAAAATTCCTGAGTTAAGATTACACCTTAGAAGGAAAACTTAGGAGATACTAAAAGCTTTATAAACTGGAAAAACGTATATGATCTTAAGATAAATTAAAAGGAAGATGAAAAATACGGATTGATGATTTCTAAGTTGAAAATAATAGAATTTCTTGCTAGAATACTGAATTGAAGAATTAGAGTCAACGGCCAAATTTATCGGATTTTGTGGGGTAGTATCCGCTGAAAACCCTCAGGAGACAACACTCCTCCTACTAGTGACACCTAGAGATTTAACAGCTTGTTGCACGAGCTCAGTGCAATCGCATTCCCTGCGAAAGTGAGTTTAGGACTTTTTGAGAATAAAAATTGGCCTTGCTCGGGACAAGCAAAAGATAAGTTTAGGGGTATTTGTTCATATCAGATTTTTGCATTTTTATATCGCTCATTCTTAATCACAATGCATATAAGTAGGTACTTTTGATCCATATCTGGTAAATAGTTGCAGGTTACAGGTTCTCAGCTCTTTACAGTAAAATTCATGAAAAGTCGCAACAAATGCAGGACTAAGGCCAACAACAGATAAATACGGGTTTCCACGCACTATCCGTATGATGCCGCCAACTAGTTTAAGAGACAAAATGGAAAATCGTTGGTCACTTCAATGCACGAAGTACAAGGGTAGCACAAGATCCAAGACTTCAAACGCAGTGTTCAAGGCAAAAGTCCACTTCTGGATATCTGGAAGAGAACAAAAGAGTTTTTGAGAAACCAAGTGTACCAAATAGAAGATAATAGCAACAGAAAGAAGCCCTGAAAAAATGATCCAACAAATCCACCAAATGGCCGCGGAACCGCGGCCAAACAGGCACTTCTGCCGCGGTCCCGCGGCCGTGTTCTGCACATGTCGGTGGCAGTGTCGGTGCTTTGACTCGGCTCTCTTGGGATAGTTTTGTAATTTCATATATGGATCAGAATGTAAACTTAAGGTTTTTTCTATATATAAATAGAAAAGCTCAAAACCAAATGAGGAGTACCTTCTTTAGTTTAGAATTTTTAGATTTAATTCTGTTCTTTCCTATGAAATATTGTAGTGGGCTATGAGCATTCTTTAATAAAAAGAGAGTTCTTTATTTATCTTGCTTGTTATTTAATTTCTGCATTTTTATTTTTTTAATTTAGCCGCTTAGTTATTTGTGTTATTCTTTTGTTTTCTCTATTTTCTTTATCCTTAAACAACGATGATGCTTGAGTAAGTTCCTTGCCAAGGTGAGGTCTCGAATAGCTAGTTGTAAATTCCTCTCAACTTAATTCTTTCTACCTTCTTTTTTTTATTTATATCTTTTTAATAGGTGAGTAATCTTCTCACTTGTTAGGGCAGGAGAAGGAAGATTTGAGAGAAGGAAATCTCTCTTACTCCTTTCTTTGCTCAACACTTTAAATTCGGACTCCCTTTAATTCACCCACAATCCGCTCACTACGGCATCCTATCCTACATGATAGCGGCGATTCCCTAGTTAGACCGGTTGTGGTTGAATTAACTGGAGGTTAGGGCTAAGAGCCAAGAACGGACGGATAAGGACCAAAAGAAAGAAATTAAGCATGGAAAGCCTAGCTTATACTTGCAAGTTCCTTCCTAGCCGTGCTAATCCCCATTGTTGCCGATTACCTTAACACCAACATTAAATAGGGAATTGAAAAGGTGAGAGTTTCCTAACTCGAACTAACCTAATCCTAACCCTAGCAAGTCTTTTATCATCCTTTATCTAATCAGTAGATCTTACAACGAAACCGCCACTTTTTTGGACTTAACTCGTTAAAATATAAAGAAAAAGATTCCATCTCTCTGTGGATCGACCCGTACTCAACCGGCTAGCTACCAAGCGACACCGTCTTGATTGCGGTAATTAAAAATTAAGGGTACGCAAAAAACGCGAACAATCAATTATCCGTTATTCTGTTTTGTTTTTCGTTTTTCTTTAATGTTGCTTATATCATACCTGGGACGAATGATTATATATTTATATATATACTAATAGATGTTGTATATGTTTTGCACCCGTGCTAGTCCTGCCCCTGCTCTGCCGTTAGTTAAGTAACCTAATGGTGCATGACGGGGCCCGTAGCGAATGCGGATGGCATATACGTACATTGTATTTTCGTTCTTTTCTGGTGTGATAGGGATTAATTGATGGGACCACATTAATTTTGATTAATGTAAGGAAAAATAAACCTAAAAGATATTGTCGGAACAAATTTTGAAAAACTATAGTTGTATTATTTTTCTTTGCATAGTGGTATTCGTTTAGGAATATCCAACACCTTATTCGAGGAGGAAAAAGCCTAGATCTTTTCACCGGGAGTGACCTCTTGAGCAAAACTTTATGTTACTGTAGATTACTCGGTTTTCATCAAAACCACTAGTTTTTAAAAACGGAGTCTAAATTACTCCTTTTTAAAACTACTCGGTTTCTTCAACGATATCAAGTTCATTACATTAAAGGGTTTTCGCCAAAAACCCAGCCGTAACCCTCCGTCATTTCCTACAAGTATCACCTAGTATTCATACTATGTATGTTGGCCTACGTCAAGGCATAATGAATGGTAGCTGGGTAATTCTTATTTGCTACATAGATATGCGATTATTTAGGACGGTCGTATAATTATTTTAGCTTACGACATGGACTTGTATTGATGGGTCTAAATTAATCATGGACAATGATGGGTTGAACTTGACTAACGACTTATGATATGTTGGCCTACGTCAAGGTCATAAGCGTTAGGGGCAAAAACCATATCGGGAGTTTCAAATATATAGGAAACTTGCTAGTGTTGCATACCTTCTGGAGTGTGTTAACTACAGTGACTTCCATCTAGTTTATCACGCAATGATAGTTGAATCTCGATCCCACTGATGAATAGGATTATTCTTGGGATATATTTTTCACTTCATAATTACCTGACCTATTAGGCATCTAGAAAGGTGTTAACGGGGCTACGCCTATGTGGAAACGAGGTTTATTTTAATTAAGTCCATGCGAGAGCACAGGGAACCTCTCTCGGAGTACTAACACCAACCTGGCTGAACGGTTAGTGAACTTGTAAGGCGTTAATGATCCCAGCTAGTTCTCCTTTTATGGTTTGAAGGAGAATTTGAGGAAACAATGAGAGCTATCCTGATTAGATAAACTAATAACCAATCTAATCTTGCAAGAGCGCATGCTGAGTGTTTCTTTTCTCTCTCTTCAGCTAGCAACCAGTTCATGCCTTAATGAAGATAATATAATGTATTACTTGACCGATCCAGATTCTTATTCGGGGCTGAGGAACGTTGGTTCGGCTCTAACTTATGACAACTGTCATGAGTATGAGCAAAATAAAGAGGATTGCATGAATTTCTTGATGACCCTAACAAAGAAGAAGCATACAATTGTATCTCCTTCAGGTGTTCTTGTTATTGAGAACTGTTTTCCGGTCAGTCCTACCTCCTGGATACTATATACCGGATCAGGATCTCATATCTGTAATTTATTATAGGGACTGAGAAAAAGTAGGATGGTTAGACCTGGTGATATATCTCTCAGAGTAGGGAATGGAGCACAAGTCGATGCTGCTGTCGTCGATGAATATCACCTAGTATTGCCAAGCGGCAATACTATGATTTTGAACAACTGCTACTATGTACCTTCATACTTTGCAATATCATATCGGTTTCTTTACTTAATAAAGATGGATATAACTTTGTTCTACATAGAAATATCATGAACATTTATCTTGATAAGGTATTGGTTGTAGAAAGTACACATTGTAATGGTATCTACGTTCTAAATCAAATCAAAACACAGTTTTCAATATACAAAACGCACGCATGAGGAAGAGTTCAGAAGTGAACGAATCCTACTTGTATCATTGTAGGCTTGGTCATATCAATGTGAAAAGACCATCTAAGTTATATAAAAATGGATATTTGAATCCGTTCGAATTTTCATCCTATGAAACTTGTCAGTCTTGTCTCAAAGGAATGAAGACCAAATCTTCGTTCACCAGACACGGAGAAAGAGCAACAGAGCTCTTGGGACTCATACACAGTAATGTATTTGGTCCAATGTCTATACATGCAAAGGGTGGATTCTCATACTCTTAACATTCACTGACGATCTCTCTAAGTTCGGATATGTATATCTTTTGAAACACAAATCTGAAACTTTAAGAAATTCAAAGAATACAGAAATGAAGTAGAGAACCAGACAAGAAAAAGTATCAAGATCCTTCGATCAGATCGAGGAGGGGGGTACTTAAGTATGGAATTCCGTGACTTTCTAAAAGAGAATGGTATTCTCTATCAACTTACTCCTCCATATAAACCACAGCACAATGGTATATCGGAGCGGAGAAATCATACTCTATTAGATATGGTTCGCTCCATGATGAGTAATGCCGAGTTGCCTCTTTCTTTCTGGGGATATGCACTTGAGATAGCAACATATCTATTGAATAGTGTTCCAACCAAATCCGTTCCTACCACTCCATATGAAATATGGAGTGGTAAGAAACCATGTCTTAAATTTATTAAGATATGGGCTTGTCCGATTTATGTTAAAAAGCAAAATCCGTAAAAATTGGAGGCACGTTCGGTTCTATGTAATATTGTAGGATACCCCAAGCATTCACGGGGATATCAGTTCTACCATACCGAGGAATAGAAGGTGTTTGTTGCTCGTCATGCCACTTTTTTAGAATGGCAGTTTCTTGCTAAAGAAATAAGTGGGAGTATGGTAGAACTGGAAGAAATTCTGGAACCACAAACTAAAGTAGAAGATTTGGTATAACCTCTAGATTCAGAAGTACCCGACGAACCTCAGCCACTCCGCAGATCTAGTAGGATTTCTCATCCGCCGGAGAGATACTACGGTTTTCTCATAGACGGGGATCGAGAGGATTGCATCTTGGAAGAAGATGATCCTACTAGTTTTAAGAAGGCCATTACCAGTAGCGACTTTGATAAATGGCTGAATACTATGCGATCCGAAATGGAGTCCATGTACACCAATAAAGTTTGGACCTTGGATATTGCTCCACCTAGGGTAAAATCTGTTGGATGCAAATGGATCTATAAAGAAGATTGGTGTAGATGGACAGGTGGAAACCTATAAGGCTAGACTTGTTTCAAAAGGTTTTCGTCAAAGACCGGGTGTGGACTATGATGAAATGTTTTCTCTAGTGGCTATGCTCAAATCCATTCGGATCGTACCTGCCATTTCCGCCTTTCATGACTATGAAATCTGACAGATGGACGTAAAAACGGCTTTTCTAAATGGAAGTTCGGAAGAGTGCATTTATATGGATCAGCCGGAGGGGTTCATAGACAGTGGGAGCAGTGGGAAGGTGTGCAAGTTACTTAAATACATTTATGGATTAAATCAGGTATCGCGGAGCTCGAACATCTATTTTGATGAAACAGTCAAAGAATTTAACTTCATAAAAAACGAGGATAAGCCTTGTATGTATAAGGAGATTGTAGGACGAACTGTCATATTCCTAGTCTTGTATGTGGACGATATTTTTTTGATAGGAAATGGCATTTCTATGCTACAATCGGTCAAACTATTTTTGTCACAAAGGTTCTCTATGAAAGAGCTAGGTGATGCCTCATACATTCTGGGGATTAAGATCTACAGAGATAGATCCAAGAGATTGTTGGGACTTTAACAGTCCAGATACATAGAGTCCATACTCTTAACGGTTCACAGACAGTCTAGAGATCAACAACGGCGTTTCTTCTCACTCCAACAGGATGCAGATGCAACGTCAACAACCGACCCCAGGGTTAAAACAACGGAGCCATGGGAAAGTCCCTGGTTCCAAGTCTCAACGGTTCACAGACAACCTAGAGATAACCTCGACATTCGTTGCAATATAGCAGACATAATGTCAACAAACGAAGCAAAGGAAGATCCCTAGCTTCAGGGTCTTGACGATAACTCAAATAAAACCTGAAAGAATATCGGAGATCATCCCACACCAGCGCGGACTGATCATGACTCATCGAGGCTCCCAAATTGAGCCTAACCTCAAATAAAAAGCGACATGGAAAATCCTTAATGCTTGCTCTTCCGACGGTAATATGACTCGAGAGATTACTTGAAGACATCTTGTCCAGCCCCCGAAGGGATCAGAGACACGACAGTCGTGGGGCTACTCGAATAGAAAGACTGCATATCAAGGAATACATCGGCCAACACGATGATACGACGGACAAAAACCCTTGTACCACAGACCCTAACGGACTTTTATCAGCAGAGGTTAACTGTGATGTTAGGACATTCTTGCAAGAACTTCTCGATTCGTCTCGACTCATAGGAAAAACAATGTTCCTGCGAGAGCTTCTAGATTCGTCTTGACTCGTAGGGAAAAACATCTTCACGAAATTTTCATGAAGGTGAAAAGCCTTAGGCAGCGGGGATATCAAATTGTTTCATAAACACTGTGGCCTTGCAAGTAGGTCCAAGATGGACTATTGTATACTATCCACAGGCCACATTCTCCAAAGTCGAATATCGACAAGGAGGAGAAAAAACCACTTACGAGTCCTCTCGACTTGTAAGGGGGAAATTCTCTTGTGAGATCCTTACGACTCTCAAGAGAAAATGCACTTAGGAGTGCTCACGACTCCTAAGGAGAAAATACACCTACGGGATCCTCTAGACTCGTAGGGAGAAAATTCTTTATAAGACCCTCACGGCTCATAAAATTGAAAAGTCTTAGGCGGCAAATCCAAAACTGTTTCTTAAGCCATCGTTGCCTTACAAAGAGATCGAGATAGACTATCTACGGACCACCTTTTCTAAAGTTACATGCCACTGAAATAAAGAAGCTACTTATGAGTCCTCAAGATTCGTAAGGAAAAAATATCCGAGTAAGATCCTGGCGACTCAAGGAAGTGAACGCATAGAAATCCTCACGATTTCTAGGGAGGATGTGCTCTCCCGACGGTAATATGACCTAGGAGATTATTTGAGGACGCCTTGTCCATCCCCGAAGGGAGTAGAGACACGACAGCAAGACTGTGTATCGGGAATGCCTTAGTACCAATCACTCTAATGGACCTCTGTCGTAAAGAGCAAGGGTTAACTGTAACGTTAGAACAGGTTTGCCTACAAGCCCAAGGGAGGTAAACTAAACAAACTCCGAAATGAGTATATAAACTACTTTATGTCTAGTCAAGACAGAAAGACGCAACCTACGAGCACCAACCATGTACTGTGCAATGCAGTAAGGAGATTCTTTGGTTCACACCCCACTAAGAGTTCATTCACGACTGCGTGCCTTTTTAAATAGAAATGGTATCCAAAACGTGCTGATTTATGTACGACACTACAATGGTGCTCGTACTTAGCAAAAATTCATAAGGGTACAGTATAAAGCTCATGCACAGAAGCGAGATACATACACAAATATGTAATGAAAAAGAAGCATTCAACAGGAAACATTCAACAGTCAATAATAAGAGAAATTTATTGATGTAAACATGCTACTCTATGGGAAGAGATCACCAAATATGGGATTAGAGATACAGGGGTTGACAAAACAAAATAAAAAGTTCTCCGATTCTCTCTCTGCCCTCTCCACCATGTTGAAACGGCGGTCTTCGCGAGAAGTTACTCCCCATCGATTAGCACCGTGTTCATCAGCGAAGACGGACATGATAGCCCGTTGAGCCCGTATTTAGCTTAGCAGCTGAACTGATCGGTCCCTCAAAGGCTGGTTAATCAAACGCGCCTCGTGAAAGCACTCAATCTTATCCTCCGCCGCATCGAGAATCGCCGGAGTCATCTCTGCAGGATGGGGAGAGATGTCGGCAAGCACGGATAGAAATATCATCCGGAGCCAAATGGAGCCCGTAGGAAGAGGAGAGCCCCTACGAGTCAGGAGATCATACATCACCGCGTCACACTGAGCATCGGTAAGAAAAGGGTCTACTAGCCGTGCAGCAAAGCGAGGAATCGTTTCCTCGATGGGCACCTCCTATGATTGCCGACAAGCATGAGGAAGGTTGCAAACTATAACTCTTGGTTTGTTTGAGTTCTGTTAGTAGAAATTGGTTTCTCTTTGAGGGGAAGAAGGAAGACATAGCTTCGGGTTATAAAGAAAAACGTTCAAATCTACGCACGGAAAATTCTGTGCATGGTGGAACTATTTACAAGGCTGGAAAAAAGGGCATGGGAAATAAGATAGTTGACCTATAAGAAGCAGAGAAAGAAGGTGAAAAGACACCTTCAGTAATGAGGCAGCGCCTCACGTGCCTCGCACGTATAACATGGGGGCCCCGGCATTTATATACGAGTAACTACTATTTCACATGAGGCACCTATGAGCAGTGGTATAAAAGAAAGGGAAATTTTTCCATTCATACTTGAGAAAATTTATAGATCAATGATAACAACAAAACAAAATATCATAAAAATGTTTACAATGGCAAGACACTGAATCCTGGGCATGGATTTAAGAATTCAGAAGCAAGTCCGAGTAAAATGCTTCTGGCTTCTCTGACCATTTTCTTATGCATTTTCTCACGAATGCAAGCGTCCGGATTCCCGCTGATATCATTCGTCCTTTGGTAAGCGGAGATTATCGCCGTATGTTGGAAGACCTGATGCAAAATATTGACAAGATCATATCGCCGCCTCTTTGAGATCAGGCCTATCAGATATACTGAGTGCACTTTGTCTTCGGAATTATCAAGTGCCTCAAGCAGCATGGCCTCGTTAAATTCAAGAAGTGCTTCCCAAATCGCCCTCACGATAATTTTCAAAAGAGCGGAACGACGGGGGAGTAGTCGACCATTGTATTCATCGAAGTGATGCATCACCTCAGCGCATTGGGCATCCGTAAACTCCTATTCTTGACAGCGGCTTGGACGCGAATGTCTTCATAGGAGATAATCTCATCAAGATCATACGGATAAGCAGCCATAGTATCTGGAAAGAAAATTCAATAAAAGATTAGCAATTAAATATCAAGATTCTTAGAGTCTAAAATAAAAACAGTGGGGCCGTCCCATCATTGATGGGGTAATCACTCATTAAGGATGTAATCCTATGAGGTTTCTCATTTAATGAGAAGCCACAATGGACTAAGGAATTAAACTTGCTCGAGAACTGTGCTCTGCAAACAGATTTCACATCTGTCAACTTTAATTAAGAAAGGAATAAAATTCCCCAAAAATTTCTAAAGAGCTATGCTCTGTAAAAATAATGGGATAATCTACCAGAACCCTCAAAATTAAACTTTTTAACAGGGCAAAACCCCAAGATCTTTAAGATCTGAAAGAAGGATCCTAGAAACTCTAGGAGTTCTTCATGGAAGATGAGCAAAGCTCTGATTAATGGGTTAAGAAACCCTAAAATACATCTTAAGATCTACGATCTAAGAAGAGCAAAGCTCTGTTCATGGGTTCGATTATAATCCTTACCAAACTTTGAGGAAGAGTTATAACTCTAGAAAGTATTTCTTTGGGCAGCGATCTAAGCTCTGAAAGGAGAATTAAATTCTCAAAGAATGACGATAGAAGATGAACAGCAGTCATCTCAAGGGCCAAAGGTCCTACTTATAGGCACATCAAGTCGATTCAACTTCCAAGAAAATCCAACGGTGGAAAAGCCGCCACCGCTGCACTCACATGTGAGTCATATGAGAGCAACGGTGGGGGGCATTTGTTTCCCTAATAAGAGAGCAAAGTTCTGTTCAAAATTTGAAAGACGGTGCCAAGAGTTAAAAACTCTGAGGCAGCGCCTCACGTGCCTTGCATGAGGGCGCCAGCGCCAAGATTAAAAAAATCTGAGGCAGCGCCTCACGTGCCTTGTACGAAGACGCAAGCGCCAAGAGTTAAAAAACTCTGAGGCAGCGCCTCACGTGGCTCGCATGAGGTCGCCAGCTACAGAACTAAAAGCTCTCTGACTAGACAGAGCTGTTGGATCAAAGATCCAACGGAGGTGATAAATCACCAAAGTGCGGAATTAAGTTCTGCTGAGGAAATATTTCTCAAATCTTTCTAAACAAGAAATATTACTCTCTATAAAACAAAGCACCGTTGGATTAAAAAATCCAATGATGATTAAAAAATCACTTATCTGCAGAATAAATTCTGTATGGGAAAATATTTCCCCAATCTTGTTAAAAAAAAGTATGATATCTTCTGTAAAACAGAAGTCCTTGGATCAAAGATCCAACGGTGGATAAAATTCCCAAATCAATTAGAGATCTCTCAATGAGAGATTTCTTTAACTAAATCAACAAACTTGCCTCTACTATATAAAGAACCCAAGACTTCAAGTCTTATACAGAGGAACCCCCCTATAAGCTTCAAACTTTAAAAAACGCAAGCAAGAAGAAAGCTTGAAGAGGGAAAAAAGAAGAACCCCTCTCTTCGAGGTAAATAAAAATAATAGAGATCAGAGCATCTCATCTGCATATCCAAGGGTTTAACCCTCATAAAAGAACTTAGTTCTTTCCCTGAATATGAGATCCATGAAATAAGTCTCCCACAAATGAGAATTTAATTCTCATAGGGATGAACTTGTTCTTGGGGATCAAAGATCCAGAAAAGAACAGAGAATTGAACTCTTCAGAATAAAATATACGAAGAAAACCTAGCGTCGAAGCGCCTCGCATGTCCCTCACATGGGCGTTGCTCAATAAAGAGTGTTTAGCACTCAATGGTTGGCGCTCAGCGCCAAGCGCCTCACGTGCCCCCCACGTGGGCACTGCTCAATAAAGAGTGCTTAGCATTCAATAGTTGGCGCTCAGCGCCAAGCGTCTCACGTGTCCCTTACGTGGGCGCTGCTCAATAAAGAGTGCTTAGCACTCAAGGGTTGGCACTCAGCGCCAAGCACCTCACGCGTCCCTCGCGTGGGCGTTGCTCAATAAAGAGTGCTTAGCACTCAATGTTTGGCGCTCGGCGCCAAGCACCTCACGTGCTCCGCACGTGGGCGCCATAAAGAGTGTTTAACGCTCCATAAAAACAAAAAAATAGGGGAAAGTAAAGTAAAGTATGAGTGTCAGAACCCATATAAATGCTCAGTATTGTTTGCACAGAAAAGGGACTAAGCCCAAGCAAGTGTTTATCACTTTATTCAAAGCATGAATGGGCTGAGCCCAAGTTGACCAAATCCATAATTCAGATCAACCGAGCCCATGTGCTCATCATTTTCCGAATTGGTCTTAGTCCCAAACACGACTAATGATCTTCCGACGGACATTCATCCCATATCTCCCCCGGAAATTGGTTCAAGGGTACATCTCCTCACACATCTGATACATGTCATTGTAATTCTTCAGCTTCTTCAGAGAGGTGATAGGTCCCGATAACCAACAACTCTTTGATGCACTCCTAAATCGACGAGTACATCCCAAACCACTACAGACCGCAACGTCCTTAAACTAGCTACAGACCGCAATATCCTTAAACTAACATAATAGAGCTCAAATGCTCTTTTGTTGGTTCTGAATGATCCCAAAATCCTGCTGAGTAGATCTTAGTCTAAGATTAGACTAACGTATCCTCAACAAACATTTATATTGATCTTAATCTCAAACGAGATTAACGATTCTTAAATCAAACCAAACCCAAATCTAAGAATATACGGATTTGGACTAATCCATGCCCTACAGGCGACAACATAAATTAGTCTCCATATACAATCTACAGGCAACCAAAAATAAAACAAACACACACGATACGAAGTGAACATCTGGAGCAGGAAAAAGTGGTTATCGCTATGCGGTAACGTAATTAACTGCAGGGGCTTGCACTTGCAGGGAAGAGCGTCCCTATAATCAAAAACCCATCGCCAACGACGGGGAATATGACGAAGTCTGCTACAACGGCCGCATCCGTCCAGACCTCCAATATAAGGTGCCATAAATCAACTTGGCATTTTCAGAGAGGTGGACGGATAAATCCAAATAGTATCTGCCCACAAATTCAGGCAAGACAATTCATCCCGGATCCGTCTCCGGTTTTCAGCAGTAAACACACAACTCTCTCTCTCCCCTCTCTTTCTTCTTCCTCGCAACGAACCGAGCCAAACCCTAGCCGCTCCCTCGCCTTCGCCGCCGACTTCCCCACGACCGCATCACCTCACCCCGACCTCATCACAACCTCCATCGCTTCCTCTCTTCTCCTCTCCCCGAGAACCCACAACCCAAATCCTGACGCCACCTGCAACCCAAGAAACCCTCACCTCTCCACCGATCACCTCAACCTCACCTCGTCGTCGACCTCACCCTTATCGTCACAACCTCCTCCGCTTCCACTTCCTCTCCCCTCTCCATCCCGGAACCCCGCACCTCTCTCCACCCGACGACTCCAACCCTGCACAGCCCCGATGCCTGCATCCCCCACCGCCGATCACCACCGACCTCACCGTTGTTTCCTCACCCTCCCCTCCTCTCATCGACACCACAAACCACTACCACCGTCGACCTCACCACCTTCCTGACCCCAACAGCAACCTAAGAAAA
This sequence comes from Agapanthus africanus, assembly GCA_030015575.1. Taxonomy (NCBI): domain Eukaryota; kingdom Viridiplantae; phylum Streptophyta; class Magnoliopsida; order Asparagales; family Amaryllidaceae; genus Agapanthus; species Agapanthus africanus. Next base: position 589,341,863 of record JASDDO010000016.1, on the reverse strand, counting down.
TCCACGGCCGACGCAGCACCCTCGCCGTCGACGACAGCCCCTCGTAACTGTCAACTTCTCCTCTGTTCTCTGACCCCAGAACCCAGAGCTGAGTAACCACATTCTTCTTCTTTCTTTCTTTCCTTTTCTTTCTTAATCAATTATTGATCATCTCGCCGGATTCGCACGCGTCGCCGACGATCCGAATGACCCAGTCACCGTCGTTGTCCAGCATAGTCATCACGTCACGTCATTGTCTAACCAGGTCTAGTCCTGCATGCATGTAGCTGCATCGTGACATTTATTCAATATCGAATGTAGTACTCGCATTCCGTTGTGAGATCCGATCAGGTAAGTTTTAACTTACAACATGCTATGTAACTATATCGATATCTATATGAATAAAAATATTACATGTGTTTTATTATACAGCAAATGTTATAGATTTACAGTTTTACGATATCTGTTCATATCCGTACTTATATAATTGCATGCTGGAACATCCTGATATCATTATACTACTATATTAGTACAACGTGTTATCTAGTTTGCATCATTCATAGTCATGGACATATAAATGGTTATTACAAATAGACACATATGCATCCTGACATCAGTGATGTTTACCGTATTCCGATATCGATTACAGCTTCACATTTAGCTATTGGTTAATATACATCACATGACATGTCTACGACACACTACCTGACTTGTTACTTGGATCTTGTTACTAATGCTGACAATCCTGACTTGTTGTCCTGACGGACGTAACTTGTTGTCTGCATAGACAAAACTTGTACATGCTTGATCCTGTGTTTGCATTAGATTCATATCATAAATACCTGACTTGAACACATCATCTTGGGGGTAAGGGAAAATCAATAATGAAACCTGACTTCTAACTCAACAGTTCGATACTTATACTGATCAGTCTTTACGGGCTAGGCCAGCCCCGAGATAATGCTGCTGACATCATTTATCTGTACATGTTACCTGTTTACTGTCTAGCGGCACATCTCGGATTCATCCCGAGAATCTTGACCATGGTCCCGGGCACGCACGGGATACTATTGAGTTATATCGACGATTCCATTAAATTGATTTCAAAGACTTGTAGAATAGATGACCTAGTGGCACAGACTTTAGGATACACATCACATACATATACCTCACTGTTTCATATCTGTGTTATTAATTTATATTCATATTTAGTTATATCGTTATCTCCTGGTTATCACTGTTATTTTCATATTATGACGCACTGACGTCTGGATTTTGCATGGCCCAGTTCCTCTACCTTTATTGCAGGCAGATCAAGAATACTTTAACAATCAAGCCGAGCAATGAAGAGCGAGCTATTTAGTTTTAGACTCTTAGTTTATTTATTTCCGCAGTTTCATTTCTTTTTATGTGAGCCCATATTGGGACATGTTTCAGATGTTGTTATTTGGAGCTTGATTCATTTCCGCTTTGCAGTTTCTTGATTTTATTTACTGTGGCAAATAGACATGTACTAAATAGTTTATATATTTTTTCAGTTCTTGATATCCTATAGATAGCCGTAATATGACTGTGGAGGGATAATTCCTAGCCACAAGTAGGATGGTCGGCTCTGTCACGTGACATAGTTTACGTATCTTGGGAAGTGGGGCATGACAGGGTGTGAGGGGTTCAACCGAAGACGACGACAAGGAGAGGAAGAAAAGCGAGGTCAACGGTGAGATGAGGTTGCATTCGACGGCGAAAACGAGATGGAAGGCGAGATGAGGAAGGGACGCAGTGAGGTTTTGTGGGTGCTCGGGGAGATGAAGTTGGGGACGATGAAGGCGACCATGATGGCTGGAGAAGAATAAGGATCTGTCAACGGTGAGGATGGGTCAAGGGGAGGAAGGAGAGGATGGTGTGGTGGCGCATGGGTTAGGCTTGGGAACAAGCACGAGGGGGATATGGAGGAAGACGGTAGAGAGAGATGGAAGAGAGAGAGAAACCGAGAAAGAGAGAGGAGGGGATCTTGTTTAATAAAAAATAAAGTATATTATATATATATATATATAGAGAGAGAGAGAGAGAGTTTCAATGCATATAGATAATATCAATCTCCACCCAATCTCACTAAAGATATGCTTTAAACAAATAATACATATTCGTAAACTTTCTAGCTCTAAAGTAAAAATGTAATTTAAATAACTTATACACCCCATATTTAAGATTTAAAAAGATTCTAAATATATATCTGAATCTAGTAAATATTTGATATTGGGTTACATGATAAATATCAGTATAAAATATGGAATGCTGAAATAACCAGATGACGGTGAATATGATTTATCTCTAAAATGTGGCCACTAGAAGATATTTACATATAATTTTGATACTAGAATATCAGTTACACTAGATTCACATGGATTCAAAAAATATAATCCATCGCCATAATGGGTCTCGCACATGCGGATCGAGTCGAATAACCACTTCTATTATTCGAATGAATCACAACCCAAATAAAGTAGATAAAAATATAAAGCAAGATTTAAAATACCAATTAATACAGCATGAACATGCTAGGGTGTTACATGGTTGACAGAAGTAATCGACAAAGTCTTTGCTTGATTGAGAAGTATCGTGAAACCTTTGCTGGAATCCGTCTAGGAGCATCAAGTGCAGATTCATCTTCACCATTATCCCTTCGAGGAACGATCCACCTAGATAAGTTGCAAATTTTACCGTTATCTAACTTTTTATCCTCCTCTATTTAGTATAACATGCAATCGTTCGGACACGAGTCGATTTTCTCATGACTGAAACCCACATCCTTCACGATCTTCTTTGTCTCTGTAAAATTTTCCGGCAATAACGCTTTAGAGTAAGTCTCCCTTTGATTAGATATGTATTCCCTAAAGGCCTGTATTGTATAGGATGCTAAGGATATGTATGTACAGAACAATCTTGCTCCGTTGTATATAGTATATTATTTGAGTTGTCTTTATCCTGATATGTGTATTTCTTCTATTGATACTTTATATTACTTACACATATTGATAAAGACTCGATACAATAGTATACTATTATGGTTTGATTTTATTTTAACATGTGCATATGTTATACTCGATATAACATATAGCGATTACATGTTGATAAAGCCCATAGGATTTTGCTTGACTATCAGCGTTATGATGGTGATCATACTTGTGGGAGATGGATAGTCCATAAGCACATCTTTAAAGGTCCCAAGTCGCAGGAGTATCGAGAACGGGCATCGATACTCTAGAGTAGACTTGTTTATACTTTTCTAGACCCTGACGAGGGGCGGTGGTTGGTCCCACAACTATTGGTGTGATCACCTAAAATTGTATACATGTGCTCACTGGGGGTGAGTACACTGGACGGACTCGCCGAGAACATCTGGATGGTATTATACCTATCGTCAGATAGCGATTCTCAGATGACATGAGTACAGGTTAGTCTTAGAACCCGAGGTCATCATTTTTCTCGTGTGAGTTCCCACTGTGCTTTGATCACTATCCTACCACGGCTCTACTGAGTCGTGCAAACAGGTTTTGGTTGGGTACGGTCCCGAGTCACATGGAGGCAGTGAGTGATTGTCACGGATTCGTCTCTCCCTGTATTAGGAGTCGATATCGCACTATGTCCGGTTGGCTAGAACCATAAGATCTTGGCAAAGAAAGTTGAGAACTACTGATTGTTAGATCAGTAGTTTCTCGGAATGGTCCTAAGCCAAATTGACATGACTTATTGGGTCAGTAGGGGTCTGACGTTTACCACCCCTAGATTCGGTATGCGATGCTCTTAGACGAAAAGACCGGACTGTACGGAGATTGTCACGGATAGACTCAGTAGGGGTTCGGATGAGTTTGCTCGTCGGCCTTCTTTTCGACAGGTACTTGGGTAGTTATTACGTACAGCTAGTGTTGCTGACGTGCTTGTGGTTAAACCCACTGCCAGTGTACTGTCGAGTTTTTAGAGTCCCACACAGAGGGTTTCTCTGATTCAGGCGAAACGATGTGGTGGCCGTATATTTATACGTGCAGGGTTTTGATCGAATGATAATACTAGCCGGCTTAGAATTAAACCGGATTATTAAATCAAGTATTGATTTAATAATTTACATGTATATATTCTGATATACATATTCTAGTGTTATCCAGATTTTTCGATCGGACGGTTGATACCGGCAGGCATAGGATTGAGCCGGTTCATTAAATCGGATATTGATTTAATGTTAGTATTGTTTTAGTGGTATTATTCTATCTCTTAGATATTTGTATTTTGATATGAATACGGGTATGTATATACGGTAGAAAGTATTTTATATTTATACAAAATACCTTCTAGAAGATGACACCTCATCATGTTTATTTTTCTATTTTTTTAAAATAGAAAATGGGGCGGAAAAGGAAGAGATGGTTTGAAGTATAGCATGAAGAATGGTCTTGGCATTTATTGTTATAACTATTAGAATATGGTTGATTTTAAAATGAAAAGAAAATACTTCATAAAAGTAAATCCTTAGCTATTCTCATGCTCATTCTTGAGTTGCCTTTCTCTCTCATCTTTAAGAGCTCACTCTCTTCTTCTTCTTGATTTCATCTTCATATCAAATCCTTAACCTTCTCATATGTTGAGAGCCAAAGGATTTGAAATAGAAACATACCACCAATTCTTCACCACATCACCTAAGAAACTAGATTAGCAAACTAGTTTGCTTAGTTTACTTCACTTTGGAGTAGGAGCTTGAATTAAGGACCTTCAGGTAGATCATTTAGGACCGAGAAGACCGCCCATCAAGTTTGATCGAGATCACCTAAGGAGCTAAATAAGAGGAGTGAAGACCCGAAGGACACGAGTCTCTAAGTATAACTCCTTTTCACGGTAGCTACATCTCTTTAGATAACTAGTTTCGGTTTAAGGTTAGATTCTAGGTCGAGTTTTCTAGCGCCGGTTTTTTAAAAGGTTAAAGTTTTTCGTTCCGCAACGGCCACGGTAGACGGCCAGGGTGCTAGGAAATCCAACATGGTATCAGAGCCGGTCCACAAATATTAACTAGCTAATTTGCACTAATTTAGAACTTCAATCGACAAAATTATCCGAATCATATTTTCGAAAACCCTACTTACTGTTCGAATTTTAAAGTTGCTCAAAAAAATATTTTCAATGAGCTTAAAAGTATGTGCAGGGTTTTTATGAGCCAAAAAAATTTTGAGCTTTTAATCACCAAACACGACCGCTAATCCGCGGCCATATACCTCATTTGGCTGCGGATCCATGGCCAATTTGTGGCGAAAAGGCTCCAACCTTTTTTAGGGGTTCTTTATTTTGGAAATATGATTTTTGGTATGTTTGGTTTCTGCCCAGATTTGTTTGTGGACTGGTTTGTACATGGGGAAAATGCGGAAAGTTTTAATCGATCGAAACTCTAAATTCTTTCTTTTCTGTGTATTTGTTTCTATGACCGTGAATATCATTGAGCGGTATAACCCGACTGATTGCTATATGTACAATCAGAAGGGTTTGCAAACATGATATTCATGTTGATGTTTTATATTGCATTGATGTTGTGGATGGATTGTCGTGGTGGATAGCTTATAGTGCAATGGTAGTTGTACAGTACAGATTCATTTGTATATACATTTTTGCGGGGCAAGCATCCGACATGTGGATTGTCATTTCTGCCGGATTGTATATTCTTTTATTGGGGCACGACCGGGTTGAGGTCGATGTCACCATTGTATATATATTTTTCTTTTCTGTACTAGGATTACCCAGCGGAGGAGTGCTCGAATAGCCAGGTTCTAGAGGGCAACAGGCCCGTATCTCATGGCGTTGAGACGGAGGGGGCCTTACTCTAGAATTGGTGGGTTATTCGCCGCACTCGTAGGGGGTATAGGATGACCCATGGAGCGGTGCTCAAGTTACCGGATTCCGTGAAGTGATGGGTGGCCCATTCACTTTGTTGATTGGGGTTGTCTCACTTCCGGGATTGGCGGGTAACTTGCCGCGCTCATAGGGGTCTAGGTTTTTCATTGCACTGGCTGTCTACACGACCGGGAGCGACGGGTCTCATTTGCGGCTCAAATGAAACCCGAGACTCCAAGATTATCCTCTATTCTATATTGCTTATTGTTGTTCTATGATGTTGCTTATATCATATCTGGGACGAATGGTTATACACACACATACACACACACACACACACACACACACACACTAGTAGATGTTGTATATGTTTTGCATCTGCGCTAGTCCTGCCCCCGCGCTGCCGGTAGTTAAGTAACCTAACAGTGCATGACGGGGTCCCGTAGAGAATGTGGATGGCATATGCGTACATTTTATTTTCGTTCTTTTCTGGTGTGATAGGAATTAATTTATGGGACCGTATTAATTTTAATTAATGCAAGAAAAGAAACCTAAAAGATGTTGGAATAAATTTCGAAAAACTATAGTCATACTCTTTCGCTTTGCGTAGTGGTATTCGGTTAGGAATATCCAGCACCTTATTTGAGGAGGCAAGGGCCTAGATCCCTTTACGGGGAATGACCCCTTGAACAAAAGTTTATGCTGCTATAGATTGCTCGGTTTTCTTCAAAACCACTTGTTTTCAAAAGCGGAGCCTAAGCCATTCATTTTAAAAACTACTCGGTTCCTTCAACGATATCAAGTTCATTACGTTAAAGGGTTTTTCACCAAAAACCCACTCATAGCCCTCCGTCATTTCGGATGAGTAGTACCTAGTATTCGTGCTGTGTTTATTAGCCTTTGTCAAGGCGTAGTGTATGATAGTTAGATATTGTTTGTCTGTTGCATAGAGATGCGATTATCTAGAACAGTCGTATAGCTTTGTTGGCCTTTGTCAAAGGTTTATACGGGTGGGTCTAGATTAATCCAGGATAATGACGAGTTGAACTTGACTAGTGGTTTATAATTTGTTGGCCTTTGTCAAGGTCTAAAATGCTAGGGGCAAAAACCACATCGGGTGTTTCAAATATACAGGAAATTTGCTAGTATTGCATACCTTCTGGAGTATGGTGACTAGAGTGGCTTCCATCTAGGTTACCACGTGATGATAGTTGGGTCCCGATCTCACTGATGAGTAGGATTACTCTAGGGAGATATTTTTCACTTCACAGCTAACTAACCTATTAGGTATCTAGAAAAGTGTTAACGGGGCTACGCCTTTGTGAAAATGAGGTTTATTTTAATTAGGTCCGTGCAAGAGCACGGGGAACCTCCCTCGGAGTACCAACACTCACCTGGCTGAACGGCTTGTAAGGTGCAAATGATCCCGACTAGTTTTCCTTTTAAGGTTTGAAGGAAAATTCGACGAAACGGTGGGAGCCATCCTAATTAGATAAACTAATAACCGATCTGATCTTGCAAGAGCGCACGCTGAGTGTTATTTTTCTCTCTCTCTCTTAAGGAAGCAACCATTTCATGCCTTAATCAATATAATAAAATATTTGACTTGACCGAACCAACTTATTATACTGGGCTGGGGAATGTCAGTTCGGCTCTAACTTGTGGCAAATGTCACAAGTATGGGCAAGAGAAAAAGGACTGTAAGGAATTCCAGACAGCCCTATTGAAGGAGAAGCATTCTAATGCATCTTCTTCGTGTGTATTTGTTATTGAAAACTATTTTTCGGTCAACCCTACCTCCTGAATACTAGATACCGGATCAGGATCTCACATATGTAATTTATTACGAAGATTGAGTAAAAGTAGAATGGTTCGACCAAGTGATATGTCCCTCAGAGTAGGGAACGGAGCATAGATTAGTATTGCTGCCATCGGTGAATATCACCTAGTATTGCCAAGCGGAAACACTATGATTTTGAACAATTGTTACTATGTACCTTCTATGCTCTGCAATATCATATCAGTTTCTTTATTTGATAACTATGGATATAACTTTGTTCTAGATAGAAATATCATGAACATTTACCTTAATCAGGTATTGATTGCTGAAAGTATACTGTGTAATGGTATCTACGTTCTAAATCAAAATAAAGTCTTCAATATATAAAACACGCGCAAGAGGAAGAGATCAGATACGAACGAAATCTACTTGTGGCATTGTAGACTTGGTCATATCGGTGAGAAAAGACTAGATAAGTTGTATAAGGATGGATATCTGAATTGATTCGAATTTTCATCTTATGAAACTTGCTAGTCCTATCTCAAAGGAAAAATGACCAAATCTCCATTCACCGGACATAGAGAAAGAGCTACAGAGCTCTTGGGACTCATACACAGTGATGTATGTTGTCCAATATCTATACATGCGAGGGGTGGGTTCTCGTACTTCATTACATTCACTGATGATCTCTCTAGGTTCGGATATGTGTTTCTCATAAAACATAAATCTGAAGCTTTTGAGAAGTTCAAAGAATTTAAAAGCGAAGTAAAGAACCAGAAAGGAAAAAGTATCAAGATCTTTCGATCTGATTGAGGAGGAGAGTATTTAAGTACGGAATTCTGGAACTTTCTAAAAGAGAATGGTATTCTCTCTCAGCTAACTCCTCCGTATACACCACAGCATAACGGTGTATCAAAGCGAAGGAACCGTACTCAATTGGATATGGTTCACTCCATGATGAGTAATGCTGAATTGCCTCTTTCGTTTTGGGGACTTGCGCTTGAAACAGCAGCGTACCTATTGAATCAAGTTCCATCTAAATCCGTGCCTAAGACTCCATATTAAATATGGAGTGGAAAGAAACTATGTCTTAAACGTATTAAGATATGGGGTTGTCCGACCTATGTTAAAATACAAAATCCGGAAAAACTTCAGGCACGATCATTTCTATGTAAGTTTGTGAGATATCCTAAGCATTCGCATGGATATCTGTTCTACCACACCGAGGAGTAGAAGGTGTATGTTGCTCGCCACGCCGTCCTTTTAGAGAAGGAATTTCTTGCAAAATAAATTAGTTGGATCATGGTAGAACTAGAAGAAATTCAGGAACCACAAACTGAAAATGAAGATTTAATAGAACCTCAGGATTCAATAATCCCGGACGAATCTCAGCCACTCCGCAGATCTAGTAGGATTTCTCATCCACCTGAGAGATACTACGGTTTTCTCATAGATGGGGATCGAGAGGATTGCAATTTGGAAGAAGATGATCCTACTAGTTATTAGCAGGCCATTAACAGTAGGGATTCTGCAAAATGGCTTGATGCTATGAAATCCGAAATGGAGTCCATGTACACCCACAAAATTTGGACTTTGGATGTTTCTCCCCCTAGGGTAAAACCCGTTGGATGCAAGTGGATATTCAAAAAGAAGATTGGTGCAAATGGACAGGTGGATACATATAAGGCTAGACTTGTTGCAAAAGGTTTTCGTCAAAGAATAGGAGTAGACTATGACGAAACCTTTTCGCCAGTAGCTATGCTGAAATCCATTCGGATCCTACTTGCCATTACTTCCTACCATGACTACGATATCTGGCAGACGGACGTAAAAACGGCCTTTCTAAATGGAAGTTTAGAAGAATACATTTATATGGATCAGCCGAAAGGATTCGTAGACAGTGGGAGCAGCGGGAAGGTGTGCAAGTTACTTAAATCCATTTATGAATTGAAGCAGGCGTCGCGGAGCTAGAACATCTGTTTTGATGAGACAGACAAGGAATTTGACTTCATCAAAACAAAGATGAACCATGTGTCTACAAGAAAATTGTAGGGAAAACTGTCGTATTCCTCGTCCTGTATATGGATGACATTCTCTTTAGGAAATAGCATTCAATCGGTCAAGCTGTTCTTATTATAAAAGTTTTCCATGAAGGACCTGGATGATGCCTCCTACATTCTGAGGATTAAGCTCTATAGAGATAGATCCAAGAGATTGTTGGGACTTTCACAGTCCAGGTACATAGAGATCATGCTAAAGAGATTTAGTATAGAAAATTCCAAGCGCTGTAATATACCCGCATTGCATGGAATCACCCTCTCCAAAGAGATGTCTCCCAAGACTGATGAGAAAAGGATTCGCATAAGCACTATACCATACGTTTCGGCGGTAGGATCTATAATGTATGTGATACTGTGTACCAGACTAGATGTAGCATACACACTTAGCGTGGTGAGCCAGTATTGGTCGAACCCAGGTAAGAATCATTGGACAGCTATGAAGAACATTCTCAAATACCTGAGAAGGACTAAGGAAATATTCTTGGTATGAGATAATGGTGAACTTAAGGTCGAGTCTTTTACCGAATCAAACTTCCAGAGTGATAAGGATGACAGCAAGTCTGTCTCGGGTTTTATGTTTATCCTCAATGGAGGGGCGGTATGTTAGAAAAGCTCCAAGCAGGACACCGTCGCAGACTCGACGATGGAGGCTGAATACATTACTGCAAACAATGCCGCAAAAGAAATGGTCTGGATGAAGAAGTTCATTACTGAACTTGAGGTGGTTCCATCCATTGTTGATCTGATACCTTTATATTGCGATAACAATAGGGCTATAGCTTTAGCGAAGAAACCACGGTCCCATCAGAAATCCAGACACATCTTAAGGCGGTATCACCTGATCAGGAAGATCATAGATCGCCAGGAGATCGAGATCCGAAGAGTAGATACGAAAGACAACACAGCGAATCCATTTACCAAGGCCCTCCCTTAAGCGCAGTTCGAGCAAATTTTTGAGATGTTGGGTATGTGGTACGCCAACAACTGGCCTTAAAGCAGACGTTGGGTATTCGGTACGCCAATTACAGACCTTAGTGTAAGTGGGAGATTGTTGGATATGTATGCTCTAAAGGCTTGTATTGTATAGGATGTTAAGGATATGTATGTATAGGACAATCTTGCTCGGTTGTATATAGTATAGTATTTGAGTTGTCTTTATCCTAATATGTGTATTTCTTTCTATTTATACTTTATATTGCTTACACATATTGATAATGACTCGATGCAGTAGTATACTATTATGGTTTGACTTTATATTAACATGTGCATATGTTATACTCGATATAACATATAGCAGTTACATGTTGATAAAGCCCATAGGATTTTGCTTGACTTCTTGTGTTATGATGGTGATCATACTTATGGGAGCTGGGTAGTCCATAAGCACATCCTTATAGGTCCCAATTCGCAGGAGTATTGAGATCGGGCATCGATACTCCAGAGTAGACTTGTGTATACTTTTCTAGACCCCGACGAAGGGCGGTGGTTGGTCCCACAACTATTAGTGTGATCACCTAAATTTATATACATGTGCTCACTGGGGATGAGTACACTGGACGGACTCGCCGAGAACCTCTAAATGGTATTATACCTATCGTCAGATAGCAGTTCTTAGGTGACATGAGTACAGATTAGTCTTAACACCTGAGGTCATCATTTGTCTCGTGTGAGTCCCAACTGTGCTTTGATCATTACCCTACCACGTCTCTACTAAGTCGTGCAAACAGGATTTGGTTGGGTGCAGTCCCGAACCACATGGAGGCAGTGAGTGATTGTCAGGGATTCGCCTCTCCCGGTATTGGGATTCGATATCGCACTGTGTTCGGTTGGCTAGAACCATAAGACCTTGGCCAAAGCAGTTGAGAACTACTGATGGTTAGATCAGTAGTTTCTCGGAATGATCCTAAGCTAAATCGACACGACTTATCGGGTCAGTAAGGGTCTGACGTTTACCACCCTCCTAGACCTGGTATACGATGCTCTTATACGAAGAGACCGGACTGTACAGAGAATGTCACAGATAGGCTCAGTAGGGGTTCGGATGAGCTTGCTCGTCGGCCTTCTTTCTAATAGGTACCTGGGTAGCCGTTACGTACAGGTAGTGCCGCTGACGTGCTTGTAGTTAAACCCATTGCCAGCATACTATCGAGTCTTCAGAGTCTCACACAGTGGGTTTCTTTAATTCAGGTGAAATATTTTGTGGTGGTCGTATGTTTATACATGTAGGGTTTTGATTGAATGATAATACTAGCCGGCTTAGGATTAAGCCGGATTATTAAATCATGTATTGATTTAATAATTTACGTGTACATATTTTGATATGCATATTCTAGTGTTATCCAGATTTTTCGATCGGACGGTTGATACTGGCGGGCTTAGGATTAAGTAGGTTCATTAAATTGGATATTGATTTAATACTAGTATTATTTTAGTGGTATTATTCTATCTCTTGGATATTCTTTTTTTGATATGAATACGGGTATATATATACGGTAGAAAGTATTTTGTATTTATACAAAATACCTTCTAAAAGATGACACCTCATCATGTTTATTTTTATATTTTTTTGAAAATAGAAAATGAGGTGGAAAAGGAAGAGATGGTTTGAAGCATGGCATGAAGAATGGTCTTGGCATTTATTGTTATTACTATTGAAGTATGGTTGATTTCAAATGAAAAGAAAATACTTCATAAAAGTAAATTCTTAGCCATTCTCATGCTCATTCTTGAGTTGCTTTTCTCTCTCATTTTTGAGAGCCCACTCTTTTCTTCTTCTTGATTTCATCTTCATATCAAATTCTTAACCTTCTCATGTGTTGAGAGCCAAACGATTTGAAATAGAAACTTACCACCAATTCTTCACCACATCACCTAAGAAACTAGATTAGCAAACTAGTTTGCTTAGTTTACTTCACTTTGGAGTAGGAGTTTGAATCAAGGACCTTCAGGTCGATCATCTAGGACCAAGAAGACCGGCTATCAAGTTTGATCGAGATCACCTAAGGAGCTAAATAAGAGGAGTGAAGACCCGAAGGACACGAGTCTCTAGGTATAACTCATTTTCATAGAGCTAGATCTTTTTAGATAGCTAATTACGGTTTATGGTTAGATTCTAGGTCGAGTTTTCTAGCGCCGGTTTTTTAAAAAGTTAAAGTTTTTCATTCCACAACGGCCGCGGTAGATGGACAAAGTGCCTCAAGAAATTGATCAAATGACTTGTTAGTCCAATTATTCTGGCATTTGAGATGAAACATTTGACAATCCATCCCAACATAGAGATGTTTGCGCCTTTCAAAAAGGGATACATTCGTATCATCCATATACTTAATATATTTCGTCGATTCTGCATCAAGGAGACTGCGGATATCTTCTTCTCTGATATTAGGTTCAGGAACAATGTTAGGATCAAAATGCATGCCAGTTCGGAGCTCGTCCAACATACTATTCAAATCTGTGTCCTTAAAATTCGTACAACGAGGATCGTTTGGTCTAATCCAATGACTCGTAAACATGTCGACTATTGGTGCTACTTCATCATAGTACGTCCAATTTGTATACCCAGGCAAAAAATTATTCTTCGGTAGGTGGTCATACACTATATCTCAATGGCGGTCGTAACCGTTATTGCACTATTTACACGGACACGAAATCATTTCTTCAAGGGATCGGTCCCTCAATACAAATTCCATAAACTCTTCGACGTCGGCCTTATATTCATCACTAAATTTGGACACTATAATCCAACTCCTATCCATTACTCTCTGATTTCTGTCATCATGTATTACGTAATTAGCCATTTATTTTATGAATTTAATTAAGATTCAATGTTTCGGTTTGATCTATCAATTCATCATACCGGCTGTCTGGGGTAAGACTTTCATCCTATTAAGAATTTATAATTCATACACCCATGCGTTTGTGCTTTTATTCGTTTCGAGAAAATTTCAGTTGCACCTTCTCGCTGTTCTCCGAATACATTACAATAGAAGGGATGATAATCATTTCAATATTGAATATCAACAATGAAATGATCACCCCCTCTATATTTATATACGGAAAACCAGCGAAACAGTGCCGACGAAACCAATCTCGAATCGAATGAAAACACAAATCAGGGTGTGTTTGCATTATAAATTCTTAAGTTGTCCATACTGAACAAATCTATCGGTTATAGTATAATCAGTTCTCTCGACACATAAACTACATGACTGTAACGACTCTGAAATCACTGTACAAATTTTTTAATGTACAGAAGAGAGTATCACAGCCTGAGTTTAAGTTATAAGTTACTTTTGCTAAATAACAGCAAGAAAAAATTTGTAGCTCACTGGTAAAGCCCTTGCACTGCTGTGACGTAGCCTGTGTATTCGATCCCCATCGGGCACAATATTTTTTATGATTTTTCTTTTTAATTTTTTGAAAGCCCAAAAGATTGCACATGCAATACACAGGGAAATGAAAAGTTTAGAAAAATCAAACATGTGCAAAAGAGTTTAAATACAGAATTTATCAAGTGGAACGAATCTCGAGGCAAAAAGCCTCGAGATAGACCGGCCAAATCCATCATATAGCTGGCGGGGATGGTCATATCATAGCCAAATGACCCTGGGCTTTGCACACACACCCCTTCACCTACCCTTAACTCTCCTGCACTGTTTGATTTCTCTGCAATCAAATAGAGACTCTTCATTTCACAATTAAACCATATTTTAATGCCTTTTAATCCATATTTTCAATTCCAAAACTCTAATTCTCCACTATAAATACTATCTCATGCTCTATCCCTTCACCATTCTGAAAATTCTAGCCAAAACTCTCTCAAAAGTTCCTAGGTGCAAGTGGAGTAAAGAGGAGTAAGCAAGCAACTTCCGGTAAAGATCGAAACAACATCCGGAGCTTCCGCGACACCCCAAAATCTTCCTCCTCTTCTTCTACCTCTTCTTAACATAATCAAATGGTAAGTCCCTCCCAAACTCCATTTCTATTATTTTAATAACTTTTTAATCAAAATCGGTAAAAGTGGGGTTAATACTGATATTCTTTTTATAAACCCAAGAAACTCCACCTTTTCTTATATATTGTTCATCCAAATTCTTACACAATACTTGTAATCTTAATACCAATATTTAGAATAAATTTTAGCCTAGAATATCATGTAAAATAACTTTAATTAACTTTTTCATTAAAATACCATGAACTTCAATATCGCTTCTTTTAGTTTCGTTAAAACAATACCTTTAGGAAAAACTTCACGGAATAACGACCTACCCCTCACGTACACTCTTGTTCCATAGCATGATGACTCTTTTGTATGAATGTGTTACGAGAAAAATCTTACAATAAAATACCACCTACTCTAAAAACCGGATTTGTTTTAAATCGATATTTCATATCCTTTATGAATACGCATCTACAACCCTCTTTAGGGGACCCGCTAATAGATGGTGCAGATTATCGCACATCCTTAGGCTAGTAAAACGAGATACAAATCTCTTCACGGAGCATTCGGTCTTGAAAGGATTAAATACGGTTTTTAAGAAATACGAATTTTCTAAATAAATTAAAATAATTTTTAAAATTAAAACTATATAAAATTATAAATCCCAACATATAATAAATCTATATTTTTCAAATAAAAAGATTAACAAATTTTAATAAAATACCCTCAAGATACCAAAAAGACAAGTTTTACAGTAAAATACCATGAACTTTCCAAGCTAAATATTTATCACTAAAATACCCCAAATCCTAACTCATGCTCCTGAAGACCCTAATAATATAAATCACCCCTCGAGGTTTATTTTAAAACTATTAAAATATTTTTCATAAAACCCCCTCGAGTTATATAAAAACAATATTTTAAGGATTTTAGTATAGGTTTAAGCGGGATCAATTATCTTGAGCTCCAGGGAACCGGAGAAAGTGAGTGCTTGCCTATTCAGATTAGAAAACTTAACGGAGTTATCAATGGTAATTGCCTTGGGAACAGACACAAATCTCGCCGTCCATGTGCAGCAGTTACCAATGACTCCCGAACCTAATTCAAGATCTAAATCAGTTTACAAGTTTCTGACTCATTATGAGTCTATTCAAACCTGAATCTAATTAAAACCTGAATCCAATTCAAATCTGAATCTAAAGTCAAACATAAATACTTGAATATGAACATGAACACCCGAATTTAAACCATCAATATCAAACATGTATACTTGACTTAACCAAACCCTGATTATAATTGTGCATGAACTTAATATGAATACCAGAACACAATGGTTGCTATTTAAACTGATTTGACTCGAACCATGAATACAACTTGACATGAATACAAGAATACTTAACATGAATACATGATATTGATATGAACTCAATCTTGAAAACTTGATATATTCATGGATTTGAGCAAGACCGGTAATTTCAACTATAACGTAGAATACACAGGGTGTTAGGGTAGTTCAAGCGTGAATCCAACGAAATCTCAGGAGTTCCGCTAGATCATGAATCCATATCTACTAACAAAAGCAAGCTATCATGAGGGCCCGTGTTTCCTTGCTCCTGAATTACAGCCTGTTGAGTTTGGAATACTTCAACACTAAGTTGAAGTCCCGTTACTAACACTTGATTCGGGCCCATGGTTCCTTACCCCTGGATTACAGTCTGTTGGGTTCGATAACACTCTTGAGATTGGTTGACATTCACCCTTGAACTTATGTTAAATTAGTATACCCAAGTAGAGACCTGTTAAGACGTTTGCATTCACTTCATGGTCACTATACCTATACTACACTGCCATGTTATACTCTGCTCATATTAGTTACCATGATATATAGAACTGCATGCTAAATAAACTTGTCATATTTATATTAAACGATATGCCGACACACCATACTTCATAATCAATTGTTCATGATATACATTTTTCTTTTTCATTACACTTTATACTTCACTTCATTTCTTGGGGACTTTCCGAGCGAAAGTTCGCTGACGGACATTCCACCCATTTTTATTTCTTGGAATGTTCGTCAGATACTGTGGAAACTGAGGAGGTGGACACCACCGAGGAGGAGCACGACCAGATCACGACTCAGGACTATACTAGGTATCTTTTTTAGTATGACACATGTTTAAGCATTTCTCTTCTTGTATTGTATTTCGTTTCAGTTGAACTCATATATTGTAAATATTTCAAGTTGAATGTAAATAAAGTTGTTGAAGTTTAAATCTCATGTTTATTCTTGTCATTTTATATTGCTCATTTACGCTTAGCGTATTTATTCCAGAAAATGATCTTCTCGAAATAAATACGTCGAGGGCCTCATCACGTATCTGCTTCCATCTACTGGGAAGCGGTGCGTGACAATGACGGTTGTAGAAACAAATGATTAAACGCTTAGTTTTGGCAAACATCACGTATTTTTATATCACAATGGAGAACGTTGCGTATATAACTGATAGACGGGTTTTAAGGCGTGTTTCGATTTTTTGAATATGAGACCCTCGATGATAACATATAAATTTCATGTTATCATCGAGTTTTGTATACTTAGTATTAAATTTTCGTGTTATTTTTAAGTTTAAGGTTCAATTGTATGCATTGTTTGGAACATATGAATATTGAGGACAGTGTTTAGAATAATGGTTAGTTGGATTGCTATTAATAAAAACATGATAATGAAAATTATGATCATAAAATTTCTCATTATTAAAATAGTTTAAAACGTTATTTTTAAGGGTTCACATAAGGATTGAAAGGGCTAGAAGATTTCATATATTATTTATCAAATATGGTTAATTACCTTGATCTCTTTAATTGCTCACTTGCTAGATATTTTTCTTTCCTAATTATCAATAAATTGTTGATATTAATTATTTTGAGAATATTGAATGAATGGTTAAATTTGGGTATGCTCATATATTTAATTTTTAACTCTCAAATAAGAGAAATATTATTTTTAAAAAAATTAAAACTTACATGTGGTGAGGAGGCGGCTGCAACTGTGGATAGCGACGGCTCGTCGAAGGAGGAGCACTTCGTTGCCGACAAAGAAGGCGGCGACGATCGCGCCTGCGACTGCAAGAGGGAGGGAGAGTGAGTGAAACAGAGAGAACGAGTAAGAGAGAATGTGGGAAGACTTACGAAGGGTCTGCGACAGTGGACGGCGATGGTGGCTGCAGGTGACGGCGGTGACGGAGGGGTCGGTGTGGAGGGGATCGGCGACAAAGGTAAAAGGGGGAGAGGGAAGGAGCTATGAGGAGGGTTCGATCGTCTTGGAAGGGGTTCGGCGAGGAAGGATCGGCGTGGAGGATGTCGGCGAAGGGTCAACAACGGAGGTCGAAGGGAGAGAGGGAAGAGGCTACGAGTAGGGGTCAACGAGTAGTGGTCGATCGGCATAGAAAGTGGTCGGGGAGGAGGTCGGTGAGGAAAAGGTCACCGGCAAGGAGGTCGGTGAGGGAGGGGTCGCCGGTGGGGAAGGGGGTCGACGAAGGGGTCGCTGGCATAGAAGGGGGTCGGCGAGGGATCGGCATGGAAGAGGGGAGATAGATTAGGGTTTTTTTTTATTTGGGGGGAGGGAAGGATATGATCGATCAGTTCTTTCCCCTTTTTATGGATTGGGTTTATTCCGTCGGGCACCAGCTGATGGAATAACCCCAAAAAATATTTTTAAAAAATACATTTTAATAAGGTTTATTTTGTCAGATATATGGTTTATTCCGTCGGCTTATAACCGACGGAATACCTATCCGATGAAATAACTCTATATTTCTTGTAGTGACTATTTTCTTTGTCTTTATCATTATGTGTATACATTTTACTTTTTATTACGTGTCACTAATACATAATGATGAAGTCCGTAGGATTCTTGTTTAACTACCAGCATTTTGATGGCTATCATATACGTGAGAGCTGGATAGTCTATAAACACATCCTTAAATGTCCCTAGTCGAGAGAGTATCGAGACTGGGAATCGATATTCCGGAGTAGACTAGTGTAGACGTTTCTAGACCCCAACGAAAGGCGGTGGCCAGTCTCATAAGCCATTGGTATTTTGTCAGCTAAGATAGTATACAGGTGCTCACTGGAGATGAGTACTGATCAGTCGAAAATATTGCATTTTTAACACGTCAATTTCACTACCATTTGCACTCATCTAGAGGTGTTCAGTATTAATATAGCACATATTAGTAAATTGACTGTAAAATACCAAATAACTTGTTTTATATATTAAAACCGACATTTCTGAGGGAAATTGAGTGTTTATCATTGCATCGCATAATCTTTGTGTAGCGCAACACTTGTCTCGAGAATCTGTGCAGGAAATTTCAGGAGAAAAGCCGAAACTGTTAAAAGTGCTGATAAAAATACGCCAAGTCCAAGACTTGAGATCTGGCAGAAATCAAGAAAGCAAAATGAGATTCAACACATCAGAAAAGTGCCAAAATGTCAGCCCGAGAATAACACAGAAATTTGATGCACAGAGGGCTCTAAAGCGCCGCTGATCCGCGGCCAAAGGCCCATTCCCGCCGCTGATCCGCGGCTAGTTGGTGACGTCATCTCCTCAAATTTCCTCTACGTGTCTCCCTTTAACGGCTCAGCTTCCAGAAGATTCCAGAAACACCACGTGGCTTCATCCAAAAGGCTCGGCCTAACAACCTAGCTCTAGAATATTCCATCCAACTAACTTCTTCTAGAAGCCTCCTTATAACAACTTTCTTCTAAAAGCCTCCTTGTAACAACCTCATTCTAGAATATTCCCTCCAACAAACTTATTCTAGAAGATTCTTTCTAACAACCTCATTATGGAGGGAAAATTCAAATGAGGTAGTTCATTTTGGAGGGAAAATTCAAATGAGGTGGTTCATTTTAGAGAAAAAAGTTGTTCATTTTGGAGGGAAATTTGAAATTTGAATTCTAGATCTAAAATTATTATGGCTATAAAAGGAAACCTAGATCTAGGGTTCAAGGTTGTTCATTGGTTCATTAACCATTACACACATAAGTTGAGTGACACAACTTGTGCATTCAAACCCTAACCCTAATCCAATCAAATCCAAAGCCAAATTCAAGATCCCCGAGTACAATTCAAGTAAGAAGCCTTCAACCTTTTAGGAGCGAAGCCGATTTTCATCCGAGCAAGTGATCCAAGACGATCCGCGACTCACGAAGACGAGCGAAGCCAAATCGACGATCGAGTTCTTTCCTCATTGTAGATCTTGAGAGAATTGTAACGAAATTGTTGATAAATAAAAGGTGAAATTCTTTATCTTGCTTTCTTTACATTCTTGCATCATGATTCGATCTCAATTCTTGATTGTGTTTCTTGTCATGATGTTTGAGTAAAACTCCGCTCGTGAAGGAGTCGAGAGAATCAATAGATGATGATGTTACAAATCTTGAAACGATTCTTAAGTCCTATGAGTTTTGTAAACCTTAGTAAATTGAAGAATCGACAACCTAGTTTCGAGCGATGCTTTCTTGATTGTGTTCGCTCTTAATTAGGGATCTATGATCGATTCTTGAATTTACTAGAGGCTAGAATGTGAATGAAATCAACGAAAGGACAGGGGATAGATGATGAAACCCTAGTTTCCGCAAGAAATTCCTAATTCTCGTTGATCGTCATCGATCTAGTATCAAATCATCGATGGATAAGAAAACGTAATCAATAGATTTCATCACATCTATAGATTCGATCGATTCCTACGAACCTCATTTCGATTCTTGATTATTGGATTGGAAATCATCAATTCTTCATTCTTGATTTTAAATGTTTTCTTGATTTTAGATTTAGATCTAGATTTTGCTAATTCTTGAAATTCACTTTTAAATCTTGAATTGAATTGTTTTCTCTTTTCTTTAATTTTCAATTCATCTAATTCAAATTCGAACGGATCTCACTTTCCCTGTGGACGATCCGCACTCGCTAACGCGCTACAATCGACACCGTTATTGATTGCGGTCAAAATATTTTTGGTTGTGATTTCTATACATTTTCTACATACACACCGAGAATTCATATCAATCAAATGGCGCTATTGCCGGGGATAGTGCGCTAATTCGTTTGTTTTTTAAATTTGAGTTGAAAAATTTATTCCATCTATATTTTTAGATCTAAATTCGCACAAACACTAAACTTGTTGTTGTGATTGGTTGCAAGGAAATCTGGAATCTACTGTGCAATTGGAAAAATATTTGGAGTATTCCAGAGGACTCGGGGACTGAACAGAAGCATTCTGTAGAAGTTTTGTGCAGGAAATCCTCTACATAACCGCGGATCCGCGGCAATTGGAGCTTCCCGCGGCGGAAACGCAGCATCACTGTAGCATCTCTGTGTCAAAATTCTCTGGTAAATTCTTTACTTTCTTATCTCCTTCTCTGTCTGCTCCAATAACAAATTTGCTGCAGGTTTCATTGCAAATAATTCGTAGCGCCGCAAAATAAAAAAAATTGTGCGTGTTTGATCTTGGTTGTTTGCATTTTTTAATACGGAAATTAAGGGGCAAAAACCAAATTCAGAATAGGTGGGGAGTTCATTACCCTTCCTAAGCCCCAAAAATCATAAACTTGCATCCGCATTACCCTCATTAACTAAAAGAAATCTAGAGATGACTTTAAGGACCGTCGCACTCACTTAGGACAGAAGAAGGCCTTGGGTAATCCATTGTTTATCCGCGTTTCTTTTGTGGTGTCTAAGGCAAGTGTGTCTATGGTTAGTGGTTATTAATTGGGCCCACTACTTATGTAGTGGAGTACCTTCCCACTTACCTGGCACTTACCTGGCCACAGGAGAGACAAAGAGGCAGTGGAGGATTGATCCTGCGACTTGTCTTTTGGCAGTTAGGAGCGGTCTAGAGCCTTGACCTAAGTGACCACTAGACTTAGGGTTGCTTATTGCATTTGTTGTGATTTGCATCATTTTTTCAAAAATATGTATTCTTTTTCAAAACAAACACCACTTCATTCATTTCCCCTAATTATATCAACGCTGCCACTTGTGCTAAACCCTTTAGTGCAAGCTCGGCTGGACACGGGATTCTAGTGTCCGTCTTGTCCGCGTTTTCCCCTATCGACCCCGAAGTCGGTATTTCTACCTTTCCTTTTTCCCACCACCACCGCGATGGACGGTTATCCATCAAACTTTTACACCACTCTGCCACCGCCCGCAGGTGCGCAGAATCCTCCATGCATTTCTCTCCAAGAGAGATGCTATCCTTCACGTGTTCCCCTTCCCACCTGTCTTTCTATACCACCAGCCAACGGGGAAAATTTTGAAATCAACCCCCAATTCATCAAACTGTTACCCAAATTTCACGGTCTTGATTCTGAAGACGCATATGCTTTTATCTCCAAATTTGAAAACTTATGCGCAATGATTGGAACGTCACAACTATCCGTGGATGCTCTGCGTTTACGTTTTCTCCTATTCACTTTGTGTGATTTAGCAGAGAAGTGGCTTTACAATATAACCGCACATTCTATTTCAAAATGGGATGAATTTGTAAAAGCATTCCTAAAGAAATTTTATCCCAATCACAAGACCAGTCGTGTTCGGAGCGAAATCTTCAAATTTACCCAACTTCCCAATGAACCATTTTAGAAATGCTTCGAACGGTTCAAGGATCTTCTTATCCAATGTCCTCATCACGGAATCTCTAGATGGGATTTGTGTCGAATTATCTATGAGGGTATTGATCTCGCTACTAGACAGATGCTTGAAACCATGTGTCAAGGCACTTTCATTACCAAAGATGATGGTGAAGCTTGGAAATATCTAGATGATTTAGCTCAAAACACTTTACAATGGGAAAGTGTTAGACCACCACCGCCTAGGGAAGAGGTCAATCAGCTCGATATTTCCGTCATAATAAGAGCCGAAATGGCCACAATACAAAGGAAACTCGACGCTATAGAAAACAAAATCTCTTCAGCCTCCCTAAACCAATACACACTTCCCAAAACCGTGTGTGGCTGTTTTTCAAACCTTTCACATTTGACAGAAGAATGTCCTTTTGCTTGGAACCAATCACAAACTCAAAATACGGTTCCAACCCAAAACAATTTCCAAAGGGCTCTTCCACTCCAATTGAGTCAGCACCCTTTTCAAACACAAAACTTTTAAAATCCGGTCAACACACCTGCACCGTCTAACCCTTTGCAGTTGACCGGTATTGATGAATCCTCTCCATTCATGAACTTGCTTTTGACAATTCAGTCTTCCGTCGATAAAATCCAGAAAAACTCTGACTCCCAAAGTGAGAGTATTAAATCGATAGAATCTCAAATTGCACAATTAAAAGCCAAAATGAGTGCAAGAGAAAAAGGGAATATTCCAGCTCAACCCCTACCTGATCCTGGACCTTCACATTACACAAATGTGGATGCACTTACCACGTTGAGATCTGGAAGAGTGCTAGACAATCATGTGGGTAAACAGATGGATGTTGAGGAATCAAGTGAACCTCAGGCTTCCACTTCCACTTTCACTCACGCTTCTACTTCTTACCCTATTTCGTCTAATTTACCGTCTTCTTCCGAGCCTATTCTCCATTTTCCCAATGGCTCGAACCCTCCACCCACCTCACCTTTTCCACCCCCACAACCTTCTCCATAAATTTTAGACCCAACGCTTATTGATAAAGCTCCATTTCCAAATAGGTTGAGGCCCAACAAACCCAATGCCCAAATGGAGAAGCTTGTGTACATGTTTAAGTAAGTTAACATCAACATCCCTCTCCTAGATGCTATCCAACAAGTTCCGTTCTATGCGAAAACTCTTAAGAACTTGTGCACTAGGAAGAGGAAGACTCAAGTGCCCAAGAAGATATTCATGGCAAAGACTGTAGACACGACATTTCCCCAACAATTACCACGGAAACGTAAGGACCCTGGCTGTCCTACTATTTCTATTTCTATTAGGGAAAAACACATCAACCGTGCTCTCCTAGACCTTGGCGCTAGTGTTAACTTGCTTCCATACTCGGTTTACGAGCAGTTAGGTATCGGAGTGTTAAAGCCCTCGAGCATAACTCTCCAGATGGCCGACTGTTCAATCACCAAACCTAAGGGTGAACTGGAGGATGTGTTAATAAAAATCGGGGAATTTGTATTCCCTGTGGTCTTTATTGTACTTGATACACAACATGTAGCGAACCCACGGAATCAAATTCTGGTGATTTTAGGTCGCCACTTTTTGGCCACTTCCAACGCTATCATCAACTGTCGTAATGGTTCTATGACCCTATCCTTCAGGAATAGGTCAATTGAGCTGAACATTTAAAAGTTGAGAAGTGTACCCTCCGAACCTACTGCTCAGGTATGTTATGTCGAATTAATGGATATCGACAGCAGCGAATTTGATCAGCCACATGATACCGATCTAGACTCTTTTCATATGTTGTTGTTTGACCCAACTATGTATCATATACATACGGACTCTTCCACCGAGATGTCCGGGTCAACAACTAACACTGATTATGAACTGCTTTTAGAGTCTGAAGATCACCCCGCACTTTGTGATGACATTATTCTTCGGGGTATTGATGGAACTTTTGAGGAAATCTTCGCTGATGAACTCGCATTTCTGAAAAACACGGGTGTTGAGATGAATCATCTCCCAATTAATGAAATTGAACCTCCACCCCTTCTTCTGAACTGTAAAAAGGATGCAAGTAATCCATCACATTCACTGCATCGTCTCTCCAAAATGAGACGCACACACATTCTATTCCACCACTTATCTTTTCCCCACTTCTTATTCCACCAACCAGAGCACTGCATTGATAAAATTTTCGAATGGTTGGTGTTAACTTTTGGTCTTTGCAAAGCTTGGCATCGACCAATGATTCTTGACCCCCTCATGTGATTTTCAAAGATTAACATGGCTTAACTCAAGTTTGGGGGGTATAATCTGGCTCTTGAAAAGAAAATTTTTACACAAAATGATGAGCTAAGAATAAGTTTGGGGGAAGATCTTCACTTAAATATTTTGCCCCCATTAATAAATTTCCTCCCAAGCTTACAGGTTTTTTAAGATTTAACAGATGGCAATAGTGAGGACACTGTTGAAAACAAGTTTGGGGGAGGTTTGTGCTTATTTTCGCATCATTTGCATTATATTTTGCATAAGCACAAAACATATAAAAACCTATAAAAAAATTTAAAAAATAAAAATTTTTGTACATAAATATGATAATAAAAGATTAGATAGTGAAAAATTACATCCAAAAGATTATAAAAAATTAAGAAAACCAAGAAAATTAGAAGTTTTCTTATACGAACTAGTAATAAGTAATTATGAGCCGTTGTCTCAAAGGTTAGTAAGATGAAAGAAGTCACTAATCTGAGGATAAAAATAAGTCTGAAAAATAGTTCCTATTCTGGAAGCCAAACATTTTGAACGTTGATACCCTGCTATTCGCACTTACACATGTCTTGAAACTCGGGATAGTAGAAGATACCTTGAAATGCTCTTGTCTAAAAGCCAAAGTATGTAGAAAAAATGAATAAAATATAAAATGGTGAGAAAAATGAACACTGGTTTTGTTATCGCCAAGGCAGCAATAAAAAAATATAGCGAGGGTGCCTCTTCACCTAGTGCCTTAGACAAACTGGTCTGGGAGTCACTGCTAAGCCTCAGGTAGTGCAAGACGAGGAAAAACACCAAATAAGCAAGCACATGAGTAATCGGTCGGTTGGTACCTCAAAAAGTATTAACGGCCGCATGAAAGTGTGTGAGCAAATTCATCTAAATATTCATTAATTAAAAAGTACTGAGACAGATGGATAAGAGTATGATAGCTTGAATTGAATTCTCCGGGTGTAGGGATGTCTATTACACACACGTAGGGTTATATGATCGATGTTTGGAAGAAAGATAGGAATGAAGAATAAAGACGAAGTTTTATTGAGGGATGATGTGATTTTTGACATCTTTTCATGACTATTAAGATATGGCTCATGACATCCGAAAAGCTAGCATAGTTGGAAACTCTAATTTTCAAAGTCTTTCTTTTACAATTCTTATCTTTAAATGTAACTTTCACGGTCTTCCTTTTCTTATTAGATTTTGTGGGTGCAATCCGCTGAAAACTCTCAGGAGACACACTCCTCCTACTAGAGACACCTAGAGGTTTAAAGGCTTGTTGCACGTGCTCAGTGCAATCGTGTTGCCTACGAAAGTGTGCTAGTTAGTTTTTCTCTTTCTTTATTTTCTCCTTCTCTTTTTAATAAAACAGTTCGCTCGAGAAGACCGAAAATAAGTTTGGGGAAATTTGACCAGTCGAAAATATTGCATTTTTAACACGTCAATTTCCCTACCATTTGCACTCATCTAGAGGTGTTCGATATTAATATAGCACATATTAGCAAATTGACTGTAAAAAACCAAATAACTTGTTTTATATATTAAAACCGACATTCCTGAGGGAAATTGAGTGTTTATCGTTGCATCGCATAATCTTTGTGTAGCGCAACACTTGTCTCGAGAATCTGTGCGGGAAATTCTAGGAGAAAAGCCGAAACTGTTAAAAATGCCGATAAAAATACGCCAAGTCCAAGACTTGAGATCTGACAGAAATCAAGAAAGCAAAATGAGATTCAACACATCAGAAAAGTGCCAAAATGTCAGCCCAAGAATAACACAGAAATTTGATGCACAGAGGGCTCTAAAGCGCCGCTGATCCGCGGCCAAAGGCCCATTCCCGCCGTGAATCCGCGGCTAGTTGGTGACGTCATCTCCTCAAATTTCCTCCACGTGTCTCCCTTTAACGGCTCAGCTTCCAGAAGATTCCAGAAATACCACGTGGCTTCATCCAAAAGTCTTGGCCTAACAACCTAGCTCTAGAATATTCCCTCCAACTAACTTCTTCTAGAAGCCTCCTTATAACAACCTTCTTCTAGAAGCCTCCTTGTAACAACATCATTCTAGAATATTCCCTCCAACAAACTTCTTCTAGAAGATTCTTTATAACAACCTCATTTTGGAGGGAAAATTCAAATGAGGTGGTTCATTTTAGAGAAAAAAGTTGTTCATTTTGGAGGGAAATTTGAAATT
This sequence comes from Agapanthus africanus, assembly GCA_030015575.1. Lineage (NCBI taxonomy): Eukaryota > Viridiplantae > Streptophyta > Magnoliopsida > Asparagales > Amaryllidaceae > Agapanthus > Agapanthus africanus. Next base: position 589,315,125 of record JASDDO010000016.1, on the reverse strand, counting down.
TGAATTCTAGATCTAAGGTTATTAGGGCTATAAAAGGAAACCTAGATCTAGGGTTCAAGGTTTTTCATTGGTTCATTAACCATTACACACACAAGTTGAGTGACACAACTTGTGCATTCAAACCCTAACCCTAATCCAATCAAATCCAAAGCAAAATTCAAGATCCCCGAGTACAATTCAAGCAAGAAGCCTTCAACCTTTTAGGAGCGAAGCCGATCTTCATCCGAGCAAGTGATCCAAGACGATCCGTGACTCACGAAGACGAGCGAAGCCAAATCGACGATCGAGTTCTTTCCTCATTGTAGATCTTGAGAGAATTGTAACGAAATTGTTGATAAATAAAAGGTGAAATTCTTTATCTTGCTTTCTTTACATTCTTGCATCATGATTCGATCTCAATTCTTGATTGTGTTTCTTGTTATGATGTTTGAGTAAAACTCCGCTCGTGAAGGAGTCGAGAGAATCAATAGATGATGATGTTACAAATCTTGAAACGATTCTTAAGTTCTATGAGTTTTGTAAACCTTAGTAAATTGAAGAATCGACAACCTAGTTTCGAGCGATACTTTTTTGATTGTGTTCGCTCTTAATTAGGGATCCATGATCGATTCTTGAATTTACTAGAGCCTAGAATGTGAATGAAATCAACGAAAGGACAAGGGATAGATGATGAAACCCTAGTTTCCGCAAGAAATTCCTAATTCTCGTTGATCGTCATCGATCTAGTATCAAATCATCGATGGATGAGAAAACGTAATCAATAGATTTCATCACATCTATAGATTCGATCGATTCCTACGAGCCTCATTTCGATTCTTGATTATTGGATTGGAAATCATCAATTCTTCATTCTTGATTTTAAATGTTTTCTTGATTTTAGATTTAGATATAGATTTTGCTAATTCTTGAAATTCACTTTTAAATCGTGAATTGAATTGTTTTCTCTTTTCTTTAATTTTCAATTCATCTAATTCAAATTCGAACGGATCTCACTTTCTCTGTGGACGATCCGCACTCGCTAACGCGCTACAATCGACACCGTTATTGATTGCGGTCAAAATATTTTTGGTTGTGATTTCTATACATTTTCTACATACACACCGAGAATTCGTATCAATCAAGTACATTGTACGGACTCACCGAGAACTTCTAGATGGTATTATACCAATCGTCAGATAGTAGTTCTCTAGTGACATGAGTTTAGGTTAGCCTTTGACCTGAGATCGTCATTCGTGTGAGTTCCCACTATACTTAGAATACTGCCGTACCACGGCTCAAAGGAAGCGTGTAAATAGGTTTTAGTTGGGTACACTTCCGAGCCACATGGAGGCAGTGAGCGATTTTCAAGGATACGTCTCTCCTGCTATTAGGAGTCGATATCGCGCTTATTCCCGCCAAAAAAATTTCTGCGCAAAAGAGCCCAAGATATCAAATGGAAGCGATACGTTTAAGAAAATTTGAACAAGTATTTTCCGGGCTATATTTTGACAAATTCCCGAATGTAAAACAGCTAAATTTTGATGGTATCGAAAGTGTCTCGAAAAAGCCTTCGATTGATATATTATAGGATTCATAATTCATCAGGTACCAAAAGTTATGAAGCATCACGTGCCTACACGTGACCGAGCATCACGTGCCCACATGTGACCGGGCATCACGTGCAGACACGTGGCCATTTACAGGCAAAGCCTGTAAGCACTGAATAAAATAAATAATTGGAAATAATTAATCAGTGGGGTCACGTGCCAACACGTGATAGGCTCTTAAACCCTCTGAAATAATAGAATTAAATTCTAATTAAATAATTAATCAGTGGGGTCACGTGCCAACACGTGATGGGTTCCTGAGCCTTCTAAACCAATAGAATTAAATTCTAATTAATTGGTCAATCAGTGGGGTCACGTGCTAACACGTGATAGGCTCTTAAACCTTCTGAACTAATAGAATTAAATTTTAATTAAGGGAAATCAAAAACCCTAGTTGGAAAAATATTTTCCTAGATCTTTCCGAACAAAAAGATTGTGCTCTGTAAAGTGGAGTACCGTTGGATTAAAAATCCAATGGTGATTAAAAATCACCAATTTATAGAAAGTTTCTATGCAAGGAAAGATTTCCCTGAAATTTGCCAGGAATAACAGATAAAAGATCTTTTAGATTAAAAATCCAATGGTGAATAAAATTCACTAAGTGATCTAAAAGATCATGTTGATTACAAAAACAACCAAAATCTTTTAATGAAAGATTGACTAACCAAATTGATTCTTTTCTTTCCCCTATAAATAGGAGCCAAGAAAAGAAGAGAAGGGACCCTTGGAACTTTTTTTTGGAGAGATACAACAACAGAGAGGAGAATTTAATTCTCAAGAGAGAAAAAGAAGATCTCTTCAGAAAAAGAAACCCTTGGTGAGAAAGGGAAAGAGATCTAAGCTCCATAAAACAAAAAAGAGAATTTAATTCTCAATTTAAAAGTTTAACACTTCTGAAAAGAACTTAGTTCTTCCTTCGGTTGAAAATCTGCAAAAGCAGATCTCCCCACAAGTTGAGAATTTAATTCACATCGGGAAGATTCTGCCATGCAGATCCAAAACTTAGAGGGAGAATTGAGTTTAAGGAATTTAATTCCTCCAAATTCATAGGAAATTAATTCCTCCAAATGAAACTAGGGTTTAACCCTACATAAGAATTTAATTCTTCCAAATTCATAGGAATTTAATTCCTACAAATGAAACTAGGGTTTAACCCTACATAAGAATTTAATTCTTCCACATACATAGGAATTTAATTCCTCTAAATGAAACTAGGGTTTAACCCTACAAAAGAATTTAATTCTTAAAACAAGAGACTTGAAGCTCTCCATACACGTAAAGATTAAGTATCCAACATGATCACGTGGTAACACGTGACCCTTCATCCCAACGAATAAAAAGGAATGAATAAGGCATGCTCACGTTCCTCCACGTGACCCTTTAATGGACTTATCAAAATAGGAAGGAATTAGCCCAGAGGTAATGCCTCAAGTGCTCACACGTGACCCTCAAAACTAAAGGGAATAAAGCCAAAGGCAATACTGATTTAAGGCGCCTCACGTGTCCCCACGTGACCCCTGACAAAAACCGCTTTAAAAAAGAGAAGATGGAAAGAACCGAAGGATTAAAATCCAACGCATGAGCGCCCTCACGTGTCCCCACGTGACCCCTAGCAAATCCCTTCAATATCCAGTGCATGGATGCCCATCACATGCCCACACGTGATGGCCTGGAAGATTGAAAGTGTTTAACACTTATTTAAATATTCTGAGAATAAAATAAAGGAAGCTTAGCCCAATCCTAGGGCGCCTCACGTGTCCTCACGTGAGCGCTTCATCTTTTTAGTGTTTAACACTATTTTAAGCACTAATCCTTAGTGTTTAACATTATTTTATGTGCATCACGTGGGAACACGTGACCGCCAGATATGTGCTAGTGTTTAACACTATTTTAAAACCAGTCTTAGCCCAAAATTGGCTAAGCCTTCCTGGGGCAAGACTCCCCTTTGACTGAGCCTCAAAAATACCCTTGTCTTCCAAGATTGATCATCTCATATGGCATATGAATGCTCAGCACTCAATAAAAGATAAAGACATGGTCAGAACCCAAAGCCATGTTTAGCATTGCTAAATAATGGAGGGCTGAACCCAGACAAATGTTCAACAGTCCAACAAAGGGCCAACATTTCAAACTTAATTGGACTTAGCCCAAGTTGGCCATAAGTCCTCAATTCAGATTTAACTGTGCCAATGTGCTCATAATCTAATTAATTGATCTTGATCCCAAATTGGACTACAGATTTCCCAATCAACTTTGGTTCAAGGGTACATCTCTTCACTCCTTTGATATTTGTCGTTGTAATCCTTCAACGTCTTCAGAGAGGTGATGAGTCCCGACAACCAAACATTTCATGGACTGTGAGGTCCTTAAGCCCATGGACTATGATGTCCTTAACCTTGGACTGTGGGGTCCTCAAGCTCATGGACTATGATGTCCTTAACCTCGGACCGTGTGGTCCTTAAGCCCATGGACTATGATGTCCTTAACCTCGGACTGTGGGGTCCTTTAAACCCATGGACTATGATGTCCTTAACCTCGAACTGTGGGGTTCTTAAGCCCATGGACTACGATGTCCTTAACCTTTATAGACTATGATGTCTTTAAACTGGACCGAGATGTCCTTAAACTAACAATGGACCACCATGTCCTTAAACTGATAATTGACCGCAATGTCCTTAAGCTAAACAATAGAGCCCAAATGCTCTTTTGTTGGATCTAAATAATCCCGTTGAGTAGATCTTAGTCTAAAATTAGACTAACGTATCATCAACGAACGTTTAAGTTGATCTTAGTCTCAAATGAGACTAACATATCCTTAAACCCAACCCCAAACCCAAATCTAAGAAAATACGGATTTGGACTAATCCACGCCCTACGGGCGACAACATAAATTAGTCTCCGTATACAATCCACGGGCAACCAAAAAACAAAAAAAACATCCATGACACGAAGTGACCATTTGGAGAAGGAGAAAATTGTTACCGCGATGCGGTAGCGTAATTAACTGCAGGGGCTTACGCCTGCAGGGAAGAGCGTCCCCACAATCAAAAAAACCTTCAATGAGGGGGAATCTGACGAAGTCTGCTAAATCGGCCGCATCCGTTTAAACCTTCAATACACGGTGCCATAAATCAACTTGGCATATTCGGAGAGGTGGACGGATAGCACCAATTAGCATCTGCCCTCGAATTTCAGGCCTGACGTCCCAACGTCCCGGTCGCGTCTTCCGGCGAGGAACAGATTCTAGCACGCCCGGTGGGAACTTTTCCTCTTTCCACTCCACACTTCGTGTGTCGTGTTCGCGAACGAATCGTGGTTTGCTATGGTTGCCTGTGGATTCGAGGTGCTAAGATTTGGTGTCTTGCTCCGTGCAGAAAACAGAAGATCAATGGCTTCAAACTGCAGTAACTGCAATTTCAACTCTCGCTCCGTCCCGTCTGGAGGAGTGACTTACGGGCCCCAAGAGGCCTCCATCTTCGCTATGCCGGTGGAACAGGTGGCTCAGGCCACCACTGGATTGTTCTTCGGGACCATGATCCCACCAACAAGCTTCAACGCCTCTGTACCATTGCAAGAGGCTTCAAAGAAGTCGGTCTTTGATCGGCTTACAACTACTGCGGCCCCTCTCAATGGGTCGCCCAACTCCACTGCCTCAGTTTTCAACAGACTGGGCCAATCCTCCAACGGGCCCATGAAGAAGCCCGCAATACCAGAAAGGGTTATCCCGAAAAGGATAGCTATTCCTGGTTCTGAAGTCGTCAAAGCGGCTTCTCCTGCCAAAGGGCCGGTCTTCACAAGACCGGCCGTTACAACTCCCCATCCAAGCGAAGTCGTTAAGGCTGCTTCCCACGCTCGAAAGTCTTCCTGCGACAGGCTGGCCATTCCCTCTCAACGGACATCAGTGTTCAATAGGCTGACAACGACAACTTCTGACCAACACAAGGGCATGAGGAAGTCACTCCTACAGCTGAGATAATCCCAACGGCTCGACATGCTCGACGTCGCCACTGACGTCGAGTAAGGAAGGCTGGGGGTAACTCTCCTTCTGGACTGACTCCGCCGGCTCCAATGGTGGAAATCGATGCTGTTGTTCCAACTGGGAACAGCTTTGAACCGCTAAGGAGAGTGCGCAAAAACTTTCTGACTGCCGTGCTGAAGAGGTCTCCTCCACCTATGGAGAAAGCCCCAAAGGCGAAGCTGGAGCAACCCCTTCAACGGCTGTCCTCTAAGATTTACAAAGTCTGGCGTCAAGTCCAAGACTCGGTTGTTGATCAAGACTACCCCCGCCGACAAGAAAAGATGAAGGTTCGGCAGGAAGAGAACCGTCCTATTAAGCCACAGAAGGCGACAGCTACTTAGGTGCCCACTACAACGGCCCTCTCAACTTCGACCTCCCATAAGAGGAGAAGGCCGGATAAAATCCCCATGTCTGCGACAAATGTCAAGGGCACTGAGCCTAAACTCCCCAAGTCTGGAGGCATGGTGGTACATACCGTCTATATGGCATCCGGAAAAGAGGATAGTCGTATCTCCACATGTCATCGACCGCTTACGCGATCCGTGACAAAAGCCCAAGAGCAGCAACAGAAGCTTCAAGAAATGCTAACAGCTATCGCCGCACCTACGGGACCGAAAACAAGCCCAGAAACATCTTCGAAGCAGCGCCGTGAGTAGGAAACTGATGCTGAATTCCTTCGGAGAATGCTTGAGAAAAAGGATAAAGAGGCAGCGGAACAAGTGGCCAATATAAAGTAAATGGCCCTTCTATTCCAGGATATGGTGGGCATGATAATCCAACCGGACCCTCCAGCCGAAGATCCTCCAGTAATAATTGAAGATGATAGAGGAGAGACACCAAATCCTCTGCCGGCTCTGTCAGCAGCCAAGGAGGAGACTATCTCTAAAGCCACGCTCGATGATTAAATAGCTCAACAAATACGAGCTCATCAAGCGAATGAACCGGTTGGCCAAGTCGTCAGAACTGGACGGCCCTATCCGGGTTGGTATGATCAAATAAAGTACCCACCAGGATATACGATCCCTAACTTCCATGTATATAAAGGGACGAGCAATCCTCACCAGCATGTCGCCCAGTTCAGGGCTCTATGTGGCAATACTGATGATAGACTGCTACTTCGCCAGTTCGTCGGTAGCTTGTCAGAGACAGCATTCAAATGGTACTCTGAACTGCCCAACGACTCCGTCAAAACCTTTACAGAGATGGAGCTGCTATTCACCCAACGTTTTGCGAGCGCTAGCGAACGTACCCCAATCACGGCACTGATCAATACCAGGGTGAAGCCAGGAGAAACTTGGATCCAGTACGCAATACGGTGGCAGAATCTATGGTCGAAGTGCGAACAGCGCATCGAAGAGGCTCCTGCGGTAGGCATATTCGTGGGTACTCCGACCCTCAGGCGACCATTTCCCAATTCATGATGTTTTTCAAGCCAACTACTTTTCAGGCCTTGATTGACAAGCTGGCCCAAATGGACCAGATGGGCCATAGGCCTTCCTCTTCAAAGACGGAGCCTTGGAATGAAAAGGGCAAAGGGAAAGCAACCTTCGTCGCCAACGCTCAACAACAACCGAGTGACCCGAGACCGGTTGTTCGCCAAAGAAACAAGCGGCAATCCCTCGATGAGAATTTGAGACGTCCTTACTCGTTTCCCCGGGATAAAACAAGGAAACTGTTTGAATTAGCGGTGTGCAATGGGCTCATCACTCTACCGGAGTCGAGACACCCAATGCGATCGAACAACGTCAACGATCCTAATTACTGCCCCTACCTTCGAGTATTGGGCCATCCACTCGAAGATTGCTACGTCTTCAAAAATTGGGTTGAAGACCAATACCAGCAAGGCAAATTCGCGTTGTCTGAAAATTGAAAGGTGAACCAGCCACAACCACATGCTCCGAAAAAAATGGACATGCCGGGGGCATCTTGCTCATTCATAGAGGAAGTTCCATGGGAAGAGAGGAGAATTTAATTCTCAAAAGAGAAAAAGAAGATCTCTTCAAAAAAAGAAACCCTAGGTGAGAAAGGGCAAGAGATCTATGCTCCATAAAACAAAAAAGAGAATTTAATTCTCAATTTAAGAGTTTAACTCTTCTGAAAAGAACTTAGTTCTTCCTTCGGTTGAAGATCTACAGAAGCAGATCTCCCTACAAGTTGAGAATTTAATTCTCATCGGGAAGATTCTGTCATGCAGATCCAAAACTTAGAGGGAGAATTGAGTTTAAGGAATTTACTTCCCCCAAATTCATAGGAATTTAATTCCTCCAAATGAAACTAGGGTTTAACCCTACATAAGAATTTAATTCTTCCAAATTCATAGGAATTTAATTCCTCCAAATGAAACTAGGGTTTAACCCTACATAAGAATTTAATTCTTCCGCATACATAGGAATTTAATTCCTCTAAATGAAACTAGGGTTTAACCCTACAAAAGAATTTAATTCTTAAAACAAGAGACTTGAAGCTCTCCATACATGTAAAGATTAAGTATTCAACATGATCACGTGGTAACACGTGACCCTTCATCCCAACGAATAAAAAGGAATGAATAAGGCATGCTCACGTTCCTCCACGTAACCCTTTAATGGACTTATCAAAATAGGAAGGAATTAGCCCAGAGGTAATGCCTCACGTGCTCACACGTGACCCTCAAAACTAAAGGGAATAAAGCCAAAGGCAATACTGATTTAAGGCGCCTCACGTGTCCCCACGTGACCCCTGACAAAAACTGCTTTAAAAAAGAGAAGATGGAAAGAACTGAAGGATTAAAATCCAACGCATGGGCGCCCTCACGTGTCCCCACGTGACCCCTAGCAAATCCCTTCAATATCCAGTGTATGGATGCCCATCACGTACCCACACGTGATGGCCTGGAAGATTGAAAGTGTATAACACTTATTTAAATATTCTGAGAATAAAATAAAGGAAGCTTAGCCCAATCCTAAGGCGCCTCACGTGTCCTCACGTGAGCGTTTCATCTTTTTAGTGTTTAACATTATTTTAAGCACTAAATCCTTTGTGTTTAACACTATTTTATGTGCATCACGTGGGAACACGTGACCGCCAGATATGTGCTAGTGTTTAACACTATTTTAAAACCAGTCTTAGCCCAAAATTGGCTAAGTCTTCCTGAGGCAAGACTCCCCTTTGACTGAGCCTCAAATATACCCTTGTCTTCCAAGATTGATCATCTCATATGGCATATGAATGCTCAGCAATCAATAAAAGATAAAGACATGGTCAGAACCCAAACTCCTGTTTAGCATTGCTAAATAATGGGGGCTGAACCCAGACAAATGTTCAACAGTCCAACAAAGGGCCATCATTTCAAACTTAATTGGACTTAGCCCAAGTTGGCCATAAGTCCTCAATTCAGATTTAACTGAGCCAATGAGCTCATAATCTAATTAATTGATCTTGATCCCAAATTGGACTACGGATTTCCCAATCAACTTTGGTTCAAGGGTACATCTCTTCACTCCTTTGATATGTGTCGTTGTAATCCTTCAACGTCTTCAGAGAGGTGACGGGTCCCGACAACCAAACATTTCATGGACTGTGGGGTCCTTAAGCCCATGAACTATGATGTCCTTAACCTTGGACTGTGGGGTCCTCAAGCCCATGGACTATGATGTCCTTAACCTCGGACTGTGGGGTCTTTAAGCTCATGGACTATGATGTCCTTAACCTCGAACTGTGGGGTCCTTTAAACCCATGGACTATGATGTCCTTAACCTGGACTGTAGGGTCCTTAAGCCTATGGACTACGATGTCCTTAACCTTTATAGACTATGATGTCTTTAAACTGGACCGAGATTTTCACGACCCGAATATTTCGACTCGTGACCGGCACTTAACCACGCAACGTCTACAGGCGTAACGCGACTAAGTAAGCCGAACCCAGAAATCAAAACCATAAAAAGTAGTGAGTGTTGAAAACATTTAGTTAAAACATTTAGAAACCTTAAATAGTTCAATAAGTTCTTTAAAAGTTACGTCATCATTTAAATAATTTTGGCAGCATTCCCTTTGTAAAAGTAACCCCGAAATCGGGTATAAAACAGGATATGAATGAAAATGAGATATACTAAAACAAAACATTCCCAAACGGGAGCAATCACGCCCAACGGCGGAAACCATCATCACAAGAGTAATATACAACGCCGTAGCGAAAAATGAGCAATAGTAAACATCACAGAATAATAAACTGCATGTATAAACAGTCGGCTCCCACGAGCTCGACACCAGAATACCAAAAATATACATCATCGTCCTCACACTGTCACTAAGTCCAGTACATATATGGTAGATGGAGAATACTAGATACAAAAGGGGTACAATAAAAGTAATCAGATAGCACAACCCACCTAAAAGCAAAACAGCTCTCGCACCAACAGTAGGGGTATCTGTAGCCAAAAGATGAAAAAGGCAGCCTGCCGCAACTACTATGAGGGGCAACCTGCAAATACTGTGGCACAACGGGGGTGAGTTGCCAACTCGTGAATAGAGATAACATATAAAGGTAATCGCGAGCATGCACGTACTGCGCTACTCTATCATATGCCAGCAAGTAAGATCTATATGCGACAAGCAGTATGTGCAATAGTCATGCAAGTGCTCTATCAGGTAAAATAACTGCAGAATGAGATACATGATAATCAATGCTGAGCATGGGATAAATAACATCTACATGGAATATCAACGTGGAAAAAATAATCGGTGCCCAAAACTGCACCCAAATCCTAAATAAACTCAGGCGCCGGCACTCTCTTCGGCCCTCAAATCCTGTAAATCTTTGAGAATCACGAGTGCCTAACATCGGCACTCAAAATATCATAAAATACTCGTGTCCAGCATCGACACGCAAATCCTCATATATCGTGCTCCGTCAGTCCGGATCAGCCTACGGGCTCCGTCTACGGTATCAGCCCTCGGCCCCGGCAGTACGGATCATCCCGCATCCATCTCTCGACTCTGGTCAGTATCCTCCGGATAACCGCTAGGTCCAACCAATCAACGGTAGGTACTCGCCACCCTGCCAGGCTCATCGTCTACTCCACGAAAAACATTTCTCGCCCCGGCGAACCATACCGGGTCCACCACGAACCCACAAACGGATCATCCAACTCCTCGAATCGGCATTCAAACACACGTCTCAGCACCGAGAAAACGCATGGTGGACGCACCAAAATATCATATCACGAGAAACCGGGTTTTCAAATAGTGCATCTTTTCTTAAAAAAATCCCACGGTCCTCAAAACCAGAAATCACATGGAAATCCAACACCAATGAGTAAATCAAATGCGATGTGCTATATACATCAAGCCACAATATAGGTACAAGGGAGAACCGCTTTTTTTTTAAAATAGTTTCAGTTTTCAAAGACATCTTGCGGCTCCCAATTTCTATGAAAATCATATCGAATCATATGTGAAATGAACTACAACAATATAATCATGGCAGTTCTACAGTGAGTGTGTCATGGCAATTACTAACGGTGTGTGTGTAACATGCAGATTAGTGCTCGTGCAACATGAACCGTTAGTAATAGTGCGGTGTTCTATCAATTCTAAGTTTACTTACATATGGCAGGGAATGCAGTATGCAACAACAGTATCCATGACAGTCAATGGGGTAAATGCAACATATAACTATAAGGTCCTATCAGCCCTGACGCATAACGCCATACGGGCGATATCCCCGTAGATGTTAAATCTACTCACCGAAGTCTCGCGCTAAGTGTAGCCGACGACTTGCTTCCCCTTCTTCGCAGCGTCCGTCTCACTCGCCTGCGAACCTAGAATCACACAATATATCACACATAAGCTCAAATCTACAAAAACGTGACATTAAGGTCAAACTAGAAACCCGTGTTGCAAACCAAGCGCGCATGTGCGCGATACGCAAAAACGTGTGATTACGCGCCTGAAACTACCCCGACGCGTCGCGATACGCAGAAACCCCAAACCACATGCGTATCACGCGTGTCGCGAAGGTTTAAAATACGAGAAATGGGGTAATTAGCTCCAGATTTTCCTAAAGCAAGAATCACACAAAGTTGCACATGCCATGAGTCTAAGAATAGCAGCAGACACCTATAGGGCCAAACCCCAACCCAAACCCTCCCCATCTGGCCGCAATTTGCGGCCAGAATCAATATTTCGGCGGCCACTGTACGAAATTTGGGGGTCGGGTTCTACCTGGGGGATCAGCACCTAACAACTATACTGCAGTCATCTCAAAATTATTTTGAACTCACTGGGTCGATAGCAGTTTACAGAAAGTCAAAATTTGCTTAAAACGATGAATTTGCATCAAATAGGGATCTGGTGGTATTTTAGTGCAATTAGGGGCTAAGATGGGTTAACATGGCCCTAACAACACTCCATCAATTTACTAAAACCAATTCATACATCACTTGGTCATGGTTCCCACTAATCACAACATATCGCACTAAAACGCCCCAATAAACACTAATCGAAGCTAAGCTACACTAATTAAGCAAACTAGGGTGTGAGTTCAAGAAGTATACCCCACACTCGACCTTAGGGAGCTGGAGGAAGAAGAAGGAGTAGAGGGAAGGAGCTGCAGCAGGAGTTGGAGCTGCTGCTACTCACTGCTGCTGTTGCTCTCACTGTTGCTGCTGCTGTTCACTACTGCTTGCTGCTGCTGTGTTGCTTGCTGCTGCTGTGCTGCTTGCTTCTGTTGCTGCTGCTGTGGATGGTGTGGGTGTGTGAGTGTGAGAGTGAGGTTGAGAGAAACAACACAAGAATGAGTGGAAAAGAAAAGATAATCCCTAAGGTCAACCCCCCCACTCTCTCTCTTCATTAAATGCAAGCATGGCTTTTGCCATGATGCATTCTCTCTCTCTCTCATTCTCACCAAGTCAACACTCCAAAAAGAAATTCAAATTAAAGAAACCATCAATTTACTAATTAGACTTAATTAAAACCCAAAAGAATTAATCCCCATTATTAAACCCACCATGGTTGCTAATCATGGTATTACCTCATTAAAACCCTAGTTTACATGCACATGTGTGTGCAAACCTTGGAAAATTCTAGAAAAATATTTATTAAATTTGGAAAAATATTTGAAACTCAATTTGATAAACTTTTTGTTAAAAACCCTTTATTAAATATAATGAGCCACAAAACACATCCTAAGGTGTTACAATCCCCCCCCCCAAAAGAAATTCGTCCCCGAATTTGAAAATATAAAGCTACGCATACCTTCAAAGAGATGAGGGAACTTGTTCCGCATCTCGCCCTCGGCTTCCCAAGTGATCTCTTCGCTACTCGGGCTGCGCCAAAGCACCTTCACTGATGGTAAGACCCTCGATCTAAGTTTCTTCACCTGCCGGTCCAATATCACGACTGGTTGCTCGGTGAACGAAAGGTCGCGCTCGAGCTGAATGGTCTGATGTTGAATCATGTGTGAAGGGTCATGTAGGTATCTGCGAAGCATCGACACGTGGAACACGGGGTGAACATCTGGGAAGTCGGGTGGAAGAGCCAAACGATAAGCCACTGCGCCCACGCGCTCGAGGATTTCGAAGGGACCTATGAATCTGGGGCTAAGCTTCCCCTTCCGTCCAAACCTCATCACTCCCTTCATCGGAGAGACCCTCAGAAAAACGTGATCTCCGACTGCGAACTCTAATCTGCGGTGGCACCTGTCAGCATACGATCTCTGCCTTCTCTGAGCTGTCCTCATCCTGTCTCGAATCAGCTGTATCTTCTCGGTCATCTCCTGTACGATCTGGGGCACCAAAATACTGCTCTCACCGAGCTCTGTCCAGCAGACGGGCGATCTACATCTCCTCCCATACAGAGCCTCGAAAGGTGCCATCTGAATAGTATTCTGGAAACTATTGTTGTAGGAGAACTCCACCAAGGGTAAATGATGATTCCAGCTACCACCAAAGTCTAAAACGCACACTCGGAGCATGTCCTCAAGAGTCTGAATTGTCCGCTTTGACTGGCCGTCGGTCTCAGGATGAAATGCTATGCTGAAACTCAAGCGTGTGCCCAAAGCCTCCTGAAGTCTCTGCCATAGTCGGCTGGTAAACTGGGTGCCTCTGTCGGACACGATACATGTCGGGACTCCTTGCAGTCATACTATCTCGTCGATATAAATCTGGGCGTACTGAGCAAATCCGAAAGTCGTCTTCACTGGAAGGAAGTGAGCCGCTTTCATCAAACGATCCACGATCACCCAAATGGAGTCATACCCTCCCCTAGTCCTGGGTAGACCCACAACGAAATCTATCGAAATTTGCTCCCATTTCCACTCCGGAATGGTAACGGCTGTAGCTCCCCCGCGGGCCTCTGGTGCTCGGCCTTGACTTGCTGACAAGTCAGGCATCTCGATACAAAATCTGCGATGTCCTTCTTCATTCCGTCCCACCAGTAAACATCTCTCATGTCATGGTATATCTTGGTGGAACCGGGATGAACACTATATACCGATCGATGTGCCTCCTCAAGAATCTTGCGCCGCAGTCCCTCAGCATCTGGTACGCACAGTCTAGCCCCAAATCGTAGTATCCCCTGATCATCGATCACGAACTCGGAAATCTGCCCTGTCCAATCTGTGCCATGATCTCTGAACATCGGTCATCACTGTGCTGTCCTCATGTATACGGCCAAGCAACTGTAGGCGTGCACGAACATGCGCGATCTGTCCTCCAATCGGCGTGAACTCGAACTATATCCGACTGTCGCATAATATCTGCCAATCTGCCGACGACTGCCCCTGTACTGCGCTCAAACAAGATAGACTACCCCCGGGCCTCCTGCTCAAGGCATCCGCCACTACATTCGCCTTGCCCGGGTGATACAAGATCTCGCATTCGTAATCCTTCACTAACTCCATATATCGGTGTTGTCTAAGGTTCAGGTCTTGCTGCTGAAATATATACTTTAAACTCTTGTGATCAGTGAATATCTGGAACGACTCGCCGTATAGGTAATGTCGCCAGATCTTAAGTGCAAAGACTACTGCAGCCATCTCCAAATCGTGAGTGGGGTAGTTCTGTTCATGTTTCTTCAATTGTCGCAAAGCATACGCGATCACCCTGTCATGCTGCATCAATACGCACCCTAGCCCTACTCGAGAAGCATCACAATAGACCATAAATCCGCCTGATCCTGAAGGCAATGATAACACCGGTGCCGTAGTCAGCCGAGTCCGTAGCTGCTGAAAACTGTGCTCGCGCTCCTCCGTCCAATCGAAAGGAACTCCCTTCCAGGTCAACCCAGTCAAAGGTGTAGCAATACTGGAGAAATCCTGCACAAATCGCCTGTAGTAACCGGCCAACCCCAAAAAGCTGCGAATCTCCGTAACTGATGTGGGTCTGGGCCAACGTTGAACAGCCTCGATCTTACTCAGGTCTACACATATACCATCTCGTGAAATCACATGCCCCAAGAAGTCTACGTTGTCCAGCCAGAAAGCACACTTGGAGAATTTCGCGTAAAGCTGGTGCTCCCTCAAAGTCTGCAGTGTAATCCGCAGGTGCTGCTCGTGCTCCTCACTACTCCGGGAATACACCAAGATATCGTCAATGAACACTATGATGAACAGATCCAAATATGGCCGGAAAATACGGTTCATCAAGTCCATGAATGCTGCTGGCGCATTGGTGAGTCCGAACGACATCACCAAAAACTCATAATGGCCGTAGCGCGTACGGAAAGTTGTCCTAGGAATGTCCTCCTGTCGAACCCGCAGCTGATGGTAGCCCGATCGTAAATTGATCCTCGAAAAGTATCCTGCCTCCTGAAGCTGGTCGAACAAATCGTCGATACGTGGCAAGGGATATCTGTTCCGCACTGTCACCCTGTTCAGCTGGCGGTAGTCGATACACAGACGCAAACTGCCGTCCTTCTTCTTGACGAACAGGACTGGAGCACCCCAAGGAGAAACACTGGGTCGAATAAGTCCCTTATCCAGCAAATCTTGCAACTGACCCTTCAATTCTCGAAGTTCCGCCGGGGCCATCCGATAAGGCGGTATGGAAATAGGCCCCGTGCCAGGAACCAAATCAATATAGAAAGAAATGCCGCGCTCGAGCGGTAGCCCCGGAAGCTCGTCAGGGAACACATCAGGAAACTCGCTAACAATCGGAACCTGATCCAATGGAACCCCTGTAGCGCTGGCATCGCAAACATAGGCGAGAAATCCCTGACATCCCTTCCTCAAAAGCTGTCCAGCGCGAAAAGAAGAAATCACACTGTGAGGGGCGGCACCACGGTCCCCCAACACAACAAAAACCGACTCGCCGGGGAAACAAAATCTAACTGTCTTCTCACAGCATTCCACAGAAGCATAGCACGTGGCTAACCAATCCATTCCCAAAAGGACGTCGAAGTCCAACATCTCAAGAAGGATCAAGTCGACAAGCAACTCTCTCGCCAATACAGACGGTACAGGATCGGAGCACATGCCTAGCAACAAACGACTCTCCTACAGGAGTGGTCACAACAAGCGGCAGATCAAGCAAACCGGACTCTCTGCCCAAACTCGGCACAAAGTGTGTGGATACGTACGAGTGCATGGATCCAGGATCGAACAACACTTGTGCATCAACTGAACATACTGAAAGGATACCTGAAACCACCGCATTGGACGCCTGTGCATCCTGATGCGTCAAAGCAAAGACCCGTGCCTGTCCCCCACCTGTGACCGACTGCCCTCTGCCTCGGTCATCCCGTTCTCTCTGAGCAACTCCTCCACGCCCACGACCTCTCTGAGTATGAGTCTGACGCGGAACAACGGTAGGTACAACAGGCAACGCCCTCTAGGGTGGTGAAGGTGGTAAGGTAACATGCGGTGCTGCCGCCTCCCTCCGGTGTATCTCAGGACAATCTCTAACGAGGTGAAGTAGACTGCCGCATCTAAAGCAACCCCACGACGACTGCTGACTCTCCCGGGGATACGAACTAAACATCTGGCCTCGTCCCGAATCTCTGCCACTCCCCGTACCTGAACGATACCTGTCACGGCGTCTGAATGACTGTCTCCATGCGGATATACTAGTACGAACTCTCTTCGGCTCTGGAACTACCGAAGTCTCAGCAAGGCGCTCCTCGACTAATAGGGCTGCGTCTACAGCTGTTGCATATGTCTCGTAATGCTGCGCGCTGATCGCAAGGAACAGTGGTGTAAGCAAGCCTCGAACAAATCTCTTGACTCGCAACTCCTCGGTAGCCACTAAATACGGGGCATAAACTGATAGCTCTGTAAACAGCACGTCATACTCTGCCACTGTCATCTCTGGCGTCTGGCGCAAGGAATCAAATCTGCGTGCTTGGGCATCCCTAACACTCTGGGGAAGGAAACGGGCTAGAAATACTGTCACAAACTCCGTCCAGGTCATAGGAGGAAGACCTGTCGCTCTGCCCTTCTCAACTGAATCACACCACTTCTGCGCAAGACCTTCCAGGCGAAAGCTCGCGAACTCGACCCATCTCGCATCTGCGCATCTGAGGGAACGGCATATCCGGGCCATCCTATCAATGAAAGACTGTGGGTCATCGGCTGTATCGGTGCCTGTGAAGACCGGAGGCTTCAGCCTCATGAACTCTGATAGCGATACTGTAATGACCTCCGTGGCTGCAGGGGCAACTGGTTGTGCGGTAGGTACCATCGCGGTCTCTGTAACGGGTGGAGCTACTTCTAGTCGCTGCGCTCGAAGCGTCTCAACTAGCGATCCTACCATCTGGCGCATCTCCTGCATGCTGGATCCCACCGTCTGGCGCATCTCCTGTATACCAGCTCCAAGCGTGGCAATCTGATCTGTCACGGGAGGAACAACCTGCTTGGGAACAACCGGTGTACTGCCCGGATCAGTCCTCGTCTCAGACGAATCAACTCGAATCTCGACCCTCGCGGCCGCTCTCTGCGCCCTCGTAGTCTTTGGCGGCATAATGGCTGAAAGGAAATTAGGATTCGATAAGAATACGGAAATCGAATCACAAGAATATATATACTCAAGAAGGAATTTAAATCAATAAGTCCTAAGGTCGCCTTGGCGGAGTACCGTGTCGTGAGTATGCCGCGGAACATACACACGCTATGCCACTCTGCTTCAGCTACCTACTCCATCATACCAAGGTCATCCTACACTCCGAAAGGTAAAACCTACGCTCTGATACCAACTTTGTCACGACCCGAATATTTCGACTCGTGACCGGCACTTAACCACGCAATGTCTACAGGCGTAACGCGACTAAGTAAGCCGAACCCAGAAATCAAAACCATAAAAAGTAGCGAGTGTTGAAAACATTTAGTTAAAACATTTAGAGACCTTAAATAGTTCAATAAGTTCTTTTAAAATTACGTCATCAATTAAATAATTTTGGCAGCATTCCCTTTGTAAAAGTAACCCCGAAATCGGGTATAAAACAGGATATGAATGAAAATGAAATATACTAAAACAAAACATTCCCAAACGAGAGCAATCACGCCCAACGGCGGAAACCATCATCACAAGAGTAATATACGACGCCGTAGCGAAGAATGAGCAATAGTAAACATCACAAAATAATAAACTGCATGTATAAACAGTCGGCTCCCACGAGCTCGACACCAGAATACCAAAAATATACATCATCGTCCTCACACTGTCACTAAGTCCAGTATATATATAGTAGATGGAGAATACTAGATACAAAAGGGGTACAATAAAAGTAATCAGATAGCACAACCCACCTAAAAGCAAAACAGCTCTCGCACCAACAGTAGGGGTATCTGTAGCCAAAAGATGAAAAAGGCAGCCTGCCGCGACTACTCTGAAAAGCAACCTACAAATACTGTGGCACAACGGGGGTGAGTTCCCAACTCGTGAATAAAGATAACATATAAAGGTAATCGCGAGCATGCACATACTGCGCTACTCTATCATATGCCAGCAAGTAAGATCTATATACGACAAGCAGTATGTGCAATAGTCATGCAAGTGCTCTATCAGGTAAAATAACTGCAGGATGAGATACATGATAATTAATGCTGAGCATGGGATAAATAACATCTACATGGAATATCAACGTGGAAAAAATAATCGGTGCCCAAAACTGTACCCAAATCCCAAATAAACTCAGGCGCCGGCACTCTCCTCGGCCCTCAAATCCTGTAAATCTCTGAGAATCACGAGTGCCCAATATCGGCACTCAAAATATCATAAAATTCTCGTGTCCAGTATCGACACGCAAATCCTCAAATATCGGGCTCCGTCAGTCCGGTTCAGCCCACGGGCTCCGTCTACGGTATCGGCCCTCGGCCCCGGCAGTACGGATCATCCCGCATCCATCTCTCGACTCTGGTCAGTATCCTCCGGATAACCGCCAGGTCCAACCAATCACCGGTAGGTACTCGCCACCCTGCCAGGCTCATCGTCTACTCCACGAAAAACATTTCTCGCCCCGGGGAACCATACCGGGTCCACCACGAACCCGCAAACGGATCATCCAACTCCTCGAATCGGCTTTCAAACACACGTCTCAACACCGAGAAAACGCGTGGTGGACGCACCAAAATATCATATCACGAGGAACCGGGTTTTCAAATAGTGTATATTTTCTTAAAAAATCCCACGGTCCTCAAACCAGAAATCACATGGAAATCCAACACCAATGAGTAAATCAAATGCGATGTGCTATATACATCAAGCCACAATATAGGTACAAAGGAGAACCACTTTTTTTTAAAATAGTTTCAGTTTTCAAAGACATCTTGCGGCTCCCAATTTCTATGAAAATCATATCGAATCATATGTGAAATGAACTACAGCAATA
Organism: Agapanthus africanus; assembly: GCA_030015575.1. Lineage (NCBI taxonomy): Eukaryota > Viridiplantae > Streptophyta > Magnoliopsida > Asparagales > Amaryllidaceae > Agapanthus > Agapanthus africanus. Next base: position 589,295,721 of record JASDDO010000016.1, on the reverse strand, counting down.
TAATCATGGCAGTTCTACAGTGAGTGTGTCATGGCAATTACTAACGGTGTATGTGTAACATGCAGATTAGTGCTCGTGCAACATGAACCGTTAGTAATAGTGCGGTGTTCTATCAATTCTAAATTTACTTACATATGGCAGGGAATGCAGTATGCAACAACAGTATCCATGACAGTCAATGGGGTAAATGCAACATATAACTATAAGGTCCTATCAGCCCTGACGCATAACGCCATGCGGGCGATATCCCCGTAGATGTTAAATCTACTCACCGAAATCTCGCGCTAAGTGTAGCCGACAACTTGCTTCCCCTTCTTCGCAGTGTCTGTCTCACTCGCCTGCGAACCTAGAATCACACAATATATCACACATAAGCTCAAATCCACAAAAACGTGATATTAAGGTCAAACTAGAAACCCGTGTCGCAAACCAAGCGCGCGTATGCACGATACGCAAAAACGTGTGATTACGCGCCTGAAACTACCCCGACGCGTCGCGATACGCAGAAACCCCAAACCACATGCGCATCACGCGTGTCGCGAAGGTTTAAAATACGAGAAATAGGATAATTAGCTCCAGATTTTTCTAAAGCAAGAATCACACAAAGTTGCACATGCCATGAGTCTAAGGATAGCAGCAGACACCTATAGGGCCAAACCCCAACCCAAATCCTCCCCATCTGGCCGCAATTTGCGGCCAGAATCAATATTTCGACGGCCATTGTACGGAATTTGGGGGTCGGGTTCTACCTGGGGGATCAGCACCTAACAACTATACTGCAGTCATCTCAAAATTATTCTGAACTCACTGGGTCGATAGCAGTTTACAGAAAGTCAAAATTTGCTTAAAAACGATGAATTTGCATCAAATAGGGATCTTGTGGTATTTTAGTGCAATTAGGGGCTAAGCTGGGTTAACATGGCCCTAACAACACTCCATCAACTTACTAAAACCAATTCATACATCACTTGGTCATGGTTTCCACTAATCACCACATATCGCACTAAAACGCACCAATAAACACTAATCGAAGCTAAGCTACACTAATTAAGCAAACTAGGGTGTAAGTTCAAGAAGTATACCCCACACTCGACCTTAGGGAGCTGGAGGAAGAAGAAGGAGTAGAGGGAAGGAGCTGCAGCTGGAGTTGTTGCTGCTGCTACTCACTGCTGCTGCTGCTCTCACTGTTGCTGCTGCTGTTCACTACTACTTGCTGCTGCTGCGTTGCTTGCTGCTACTGTGCTGCTTGCTTCTGCTGCTGCTGCTGTGGATGGTGTGGGTGTGTGAGTGTGAGAGTGAGGTTGAGAGAAACAACACAAGAATGAGTGGAAAAGAAAAGATAATCCCCAAGGTCAACCCCTCCACTCTCTCTCTCTTCATTAAATGCAAGCATGGCTTTTGCCATGATGCATTCTCTCTCTCTCATTCTCACCAAGTCAACACTCCAAAAAGAAATTCAAATTAAAGCAACCATCAATTTACTAATTAGACTTAATTAAAACCCAAAAGACTTAATCCCCATTATTAAACCCACCATAGTTGCTAATCATGGCATTACCTCATTTTAAAACCCTAGTTTACATGCACATGTGTGTGCAAGCCTAGGAAAATTCTAGAAAAATATTTATTAAATTTGGAAAAATATTTGAAACTCAATTTGATAAACTTTTTGTTAAAAACCCTTTATTAAATATAATTAGCCACAAAACACATCCTAAGGTGTTACAGAGATGTTCTTAAACTAACAATGAACCACCATGTCCTTAAACTGGTAATTGACCGCAATGTCCTTAAACTAAACAATAGAGCTCAAATGCTCTTTTGTTGGATCTAAATAATCCCGTTGAGTAGATCTTAGTCTAAAATTAGACTAACGTATCATCAACGAACGTTTAAGTTGATCTTAGTCTCAAATGAGACTAATGTATTCTTAAACCCAACCCCAAACCCAAATCTAAGAAAATACGGATTTGGACTAATCCACGTCCTAAGGGCGACAATATAAATTAGTCTCCGTATACAATCCACGGACAACCAAAAACAAAACAAACAGCCACGACACGAAGTGACCATCTGGAAAAGGAGAAAGTTGTTACCGCGATGTGGTAGCGTAATTAACTGCAGGGGCTTGCGCCTGCAGGGAAGAGCGTCCACAAAATCAAAAAACCCCTCAATGAGGGGGAATCTGACAAAGTCTGCTATATCGGCCGCATCCGTTTAAACCTTTGATACACGGTGTCATAAATCAACTTGGAATCTTCGGAGAGGTGGACGGATAGCACAAATTAGCATCTGCCCTCGAATTTCAGGCCTGACGTCCCAACATACCGGTCGCGTCTTCCGGCGGAGAACAACGCTGCGTTCGGTTGGCCATCACAATAAATTTGTCGCTATGGTGGATGAGATTTACTGATATGAGTTCAATAGTATCTCGGTTGGTGATGAACTTGACTACGGCACGACTTATCAGGTTATTAGGGATCTGACGTTATCCACCCTTAGACCCGGTATGCGATACTCTTAGACGAAAAGATCGGACTGTACGGAGATTGTCACATTCAGGCTTAATATGATACGGACGGACTTGATTTTCGACCTCCCTTTGGCATATACCTTGGTATCCGTTACGTACAGCTAGTGCCGCTGACATGCTTGTGGTTATGGATTTATCCTGTAACTCACTGACAGCATATTGTCAAGTCTTTAGAGCCACACACAGAGGGTTTTTCCGGTTCAGGTAATATGATATAGAGGCCGTATGTTGGTACATGCTGGTGTCCGATTAAATACGTGTACTGGCTACATGGATTTTAATCGGACGGTTGATAATACTAGCCGATTTAGAATTAAGCCGGATTATTAAATAAAGTATTGATTTAATAATATATATATGTGTGTGTGTGTGTGTGTGTGTGTGTTTTTCAATATTCATCTTCTCTCTCTTGGCTATTCGTATTTTTATATGAATACGTGTATTTGTATTTCGATACATATACCGGAGTTGTATTCCATATTTATACAGAATACTTCTAGAAAGAGGACATCTCGTTTAGGATTTTCTTTTGTGAAAAAGAAAAGAAAATGAGGTGACATGTTAGGTGTAAAGAAGTATGGTTGAAAGGAATGGACATGGAACTGTTTATGGAAAATTCATTTGTCAAAACTATTCTTCCATGCTTGATTCTCACTCCCGAAGCTCATTCTCATGTCATGTTTCTCTCTCTTCTCTTACTTCTCCTTCCTCTAAACTCTCGTTGAGAAAAATATGAGAAAATGAGAAAGATAAATGAAGGTAATAATCCCTACATCTCCCTCATTTTATTCCTAGCGAGTTTGGAGCGTCGGTTGGAGTTTGGATCGGTTTTCCTTCGGATGGATCATCTTCGGCATTGGAGGTCTTTACCAAGTTCGTTCCTACATCTTAAGAAGTCGACAAGGAGTCCAAGTTTATCATTGGAGCATATAAAGACACATCAAAGATTGTAGTTTCTATAACCTTGTATGTTGTTTTCTAGTTTAGTATTTTAGAACGGATTCTAGATTGCGATTTTCTCGCGATCGCTAGAAATTTTTGTTTGTGCTTTTCGCTTCCGCTGTGCAATGGCGGCGACCTCCGGGAGAACCCCAACATATATAAATAACATGCATGTAGAGCCATATAATTAGGCTGGATCATCTTGTTAAGTCAAAACGCATAATACTTCCTATAATCATCCTGTTAGCTAGGTCACCGTGTTTCCATTCATATTTTTGTCTAAGTTTTTGTATATAGTCTTTGCATTTGTCCCGGGTCTGAATAAATTAATCCACCCGATTCTTTGTTAGTATGTTAATGGACATATCGTTATCATAACATATAGACGGAGTTCAAGGGTTTTTTTTCCTTCATAAAACCGTTCGATCCCATGGCTCATTATATATATGCCATATTTAATTTGATGTTCAATTGTTTTAATATCAAATGTTTGAGTTTGTGAAAATAACAAAAAGTTAGGCCTGTTGAGAATGGATTCTTGCTAATATATTTATATTGTTTTTCACATTTTCCTTCCCTCAATTTGTATGCATTCGATCATAATTCTTATAATAATTAACATGCATGTAGAGCCATGTAATTAGGCAGAAGATATATATCGTCTTGTCATGTCGATTTGTTTGTGTTCATATATATATTTTGTCCAAGTTTTATGTATTTAATATTTGAATTTGGCATTCTCCTCTTCTTTGCGTGCAAGTATGTAAGGGCTGAATTTTTCAGGAGGTAAACGAATCCGAATAATCCGATTTGGATCCGTTTTTAAATCCGACAATTGGATATGAATACTAAAAATCCATATCTGGACGGATTCATATAAGAAATTTATATCCAAGTTGGATCCGAATTCAAATCCAACTACTAACAAAATTTTCAGATTCGAACATCCGAACTAATGGTACCCACCATCCAACAACTATTAATTGATATTAGCTATAGCTAGGCTTATCGATAACTAGTGTAGTTGATGTTACATAAAAAAAAACCTTAATGAGTCTTGTGGGCTTAGATTCTTTGAATCTAAAAATATTGGTTAAATATTTTATTAGCTATAGTTATGGGTCATTAATTTTTTTATATTTATCCGAATAGTATCCGTATCCGATTTTAATAGATATGGTTTTTCCAATATCCGATCCGTACCCGTATTCGATTTGTACAGGATATGGATAGTAATTTCTTGTTACCGTTAACTATCTGTATTCACGTTCGTATCCGTTAATAGGTGTCGAATGATGCGAATATGGTAATACTTATATCCGATCGGTTTAGATCTCTACAAATCTACACCAAATTTTAAATATTTATGGATTGCCTTGTCTGTAATAATTGGGCCTGACAATGATGAAGAACAAATGAATAACCGTTGTTTTATGTCGGCCTTCTTCCTTTATTGATCTTGATACCCTACATTTTTGGTCCACATTCAAAGCCCATGGAAAAACATAAGATTCTTTTTGTATATATGCCTAATAAGCCCACAAGTCCCATATAAGCCCAACTTGTTTATAGGTTGAGCTTGATCTGAATTCAGTGATGCAATCCATTGTTGTCCATAATTTCTCTCAATTTATACTGCAAAATGTATATAAAAATAAAGAACTTGAAAATTTAATTTTAGTCGGGGCATACGTACAGATGATGTCATATGACATTTAATTTGAAAATTAAAATCTATGTGCGGATTTACAAAATATTAGCATAATGACACGTGTAATGCATATGATTGAATTGATAAGATATAAATAATAAAAGTATTTATTAATTAATTAATCTAATTTTTATTATTATTATTTTTACTATATTATTATCTTAATATATTTGATAGAAATTGAGAAATTAGTTTTAGTTTTTAAAATATTTTTTCACAAAATTGTCATTTTGAGAATCAATTTGAAATATATGAGGTTCTGTGCTTGTGAAATTTGTCATCATAAGAATAAAGAATTTCTTTTCTTATTTTATTTTTTTTGAAAAAGTTCTTTGATGAACATAGATTTTAGATTCGATATAACCATTAAGTTTTTAAAGCCATAATAATCCTTTTAAATATTTTTTAGTTAAAACCGGTTTTTATAACTTTACTGTTATTGATTCCATAGATTTTTCTTCTTCTTTTTTATATTTAATTCAAATTAAATATGAGAGCGCTTCTGATTATATTAGTAGAGACCAGTGATTTGAAAGGAAGGGTAAGATATAGTAATAACATATTATATGTCTCAATAAGGGACATATATATGTTATCTTCTCGTAACAAAACCACTGATTTAATTCTGTTTTCACAACTACCCAAATATTTTTTTTCAAACTCATATCATTTATATATTTATATATACGGGCATCGCACATGCATGCAGCTATAAAATACTAGTGTGTACAAATAGAGTCCTCTTTTCTCTTGGCTTTGTTGAAAAAGGAAAAAGGGAAAATGGAGAAATTGAGGTTGGGGTGTCTCCTTCTTCTTTTGCTGGTGATAGCATCAGCATGTTGTGTGAGAGGATCAAAAGAGTTATCAGAGTATATATCAGCTGTAGGGGATCCTGGGATGAAGAGAGATGGGTTGAGAGTTGCTCTTGAGGCTTGGAATTTTTGCAATGAAGTTGGTGAGGAGGCTCCTCATATGGGAAGCCCAAGAGCTGCTGATTGCTTTGATCTTCACAAAATATCTAAATCTTCAGGTTTATTTGCTGCTTCTTTTTTTTCTGTTAAATTTTTTTAAAGATCTTTTTTGAAGTACTAGGAATGGTTATATTAATCATTGTGGCATGAAAGAATAGTTTGAACTTGGAAGAATTGGAAGAATGAGAAATTTTTAGGAAAAGTAAAGGGATGATGCAGATCTAGATCTTGCAATTTAGCTTCAATGATGAAACCAAAAGAAATTTTGAAATTGCTACTTATAGAACATTTTTGTAATTTATATAGAATTGAAGAAATTTTTATCAAATTTTAAGGCGGTCATGTACAAAAAGTTGATGATATAAAAATACATCATATAGGAAGATTTTCCTATAAAAATTTCACAATTTTAGATCTTCTCATGTTAAAGAGTGTCTATATATGCAAAAAGGATGTAGATTTCCATTTCCAACACTTTACCAAAAGCTTCAAGTTTATGCATTGTTGGCTGAAAATGTTGGGTTTCAAATTAGCTTCTCTTCATATTGTCAACAATCTTTGACGACTTCGGTGTCCCCTCCACATTTTTTCTTCCAATTTTTGAATTATTTGCATCTTACAATCAATGCATATAACCTCTGTTTTCTTATCCCACGCCAAGAAATTTCTTCACCATCACAACTTTGTTTTCTCTTTTGTCTGATGTATCATTGACCACTGCACCAAACATGTTGAAATTTAGCCTTCGTGCCGCATGGATTGGTAAATTACAATAATTGCATTACATTTTATATATTGCATTCCTTCTTTTTACACAAAAAAAAATATATATGAGTTGATGTTTTTGTTTTTGTTTTATTTTGAGATATTTGCAATCTTGAGTTCGGTTCTAGTCTTAATTTACAAAACTCTTAAGTTTTGCTTCGTTTATACTCTCATTCTGGCTTCGGAGTTATGATAATTACAGCTATTTTCTAGTAGAGGTGCATTTAATGCAAACTAAAGTTCACGATGGTCTAACTCTAAGACTTTGCCTGTATGTTTGCTGTCTTGTGTGTCTTTCGATTTACCTCACCATGGAAAAAGATAAATCTAGTTGAATTGGATTTTAGATATACGCAGTTATATAGCAGCACCTAATATCTAATTACCCACAGGTGGAGATGAGGACAACGATGACGACGACGACTGCGACGCAACATACAAGGTCGTCCACAAAGTATCGGAGCATGACAATAAACTAGGCGTCGGCATGCCCTTCCGTGGTGGCTGGTCCCTCAGCAATGTAGACCTATACGCCGTTCAAAAAGAATTCTATTTAGGCGAGAAATGCGAAGTCAAGGATGACCCCTTTCACCCTTGGCACTTTTGGATGATCATGCTCAAGAACGGCAACATGGACACCTCAGCTGGCCTCTGCCCAAAGGACGGCCACAAGGTGGGCCCCTTTCCTCCGGAATCGAGTTTCCCTTGCTTTGCTAAGGGAAAATGCATGAACCAACCGCTGGTGTATCATAATTATACGGAGATTGAAGATGATACTACGTTGAAAGGGGGGTTTTATGGAACATGGGATCTTGATGGTGATGTTACCAAGGGGTTGGATAATATTTCGTATTATTCGGTGAATTGGGAGAAGGAGGTTGGTGAAGGAGGGTGGAAGTTTCATAATGTGCTTAAGACTTCGGAGAAGTATCCGTGGCTTATGCTTTACTTGAGATCGGATGCTACTAAGGGAGTATCCGGAGGGTATCACTATCCCACAAGGGGAATGACCAAGATAGTAAGTTTTATATCAATATTCTTATTTTTGTCGCTGTTCATTTACTCATTTATCCTCTCGTGAAAGTTTTGATGATATGTCCTAATTTATTCGTCAAAGATTTCAGAAAGTCAAAGAGTTCTTCCTGTTTTAGCATGTAAATTATCTCCAAGACATCACAACTTCCTCTGGACATTTTCATTAAATAGTCTAAACTACATATTTTACTCATCGGAAATATCAATTATCAAAGCGCAGGTCCCAGAATCCCCCAACTTCAAAGTCCGAGTACACCTCGACATCAAAAAAGGAGGCGGCCCAAAATCCCAGTTCTACCTAATGGACATGGGCAGTTGCTGGAAAAACAATGGCCAACCCTGCGATGGTGATGTCACCTCCGATGTCACCCGGTACAGCGAAATGATCATCAACCCTGAGACCGAAGCGTGGTGCAGAGCTGACAACCTTGATTCCTGCCCGCCATACCACACTTTCGCTAACGGGACCCGCATACATCGGAACAATACCCAGCACTATCCTTATTCTGCGTATCATATGTATTGCTCACCGGGAACTGCTAAGTACGCCGAGGAGCCGTTCAATATATGTGATCAGTATAGTAACCCACAGCCTCAGGAGATTTTGCAGATTTTGCCGCATCCTGTTTGGGGAGAGTATGGGTACCCAATGAAGCAGGGAGAGGGTTGGGTTGGTGATGCGAGGAGTTGGGAGCTTGACGTCGGAGGAATGTCTCACAATCTCTACTTCTATCAGGTAGGTTTTGAACCCAAGTTCTCACATTTCATATACTATCCGAAATTTCCATAAATAATTATTGAATGATCATAGGTCCATAATTCTTGCAAAATGTTTTATTTGGTGCAGGATCCTGGAACAGTTCCAGTGAAGAGAACATGGCCTTCCCTCGACATCGGTACAGAGATTTATGTTAGCAATGTGTCTCAAGTGGCTGAATGGACAGTCAGCGACTTCGACATCATAGTTCCGAAGCCCGGAGTGTTTCCGCCCAGAATTAATTAGATATGCAAATTTGCTAGAGCTGTTTGTTGTATTTATTTACTTTTTTGTTGGGACAATTGAATTTAGTAGCCATTCTTTAGGATTAATCAAGTTTTGTTGAGATTCTGTAGCTCATAGATGCCCTAAATCAAGCTTGATATTTAGATGTTGAATAATTTCCTATAAATATAGTAAATTTTCATTATGAGAATTGTGGAGTTATGCTTTGTGAATTGATGACTTAAGTTGCTCATGCAGGCTAAGGTTATAAAATTGCTGAAGAATGCATTTGTTAGGCATGTTTCAATTAGGTGATGGCACAACTTTATTCATCATCTTTCATGTTATCTTTCTTCTTTTTGATTTTTCTTTTAATAATGGTATTGTTATGATCATTGAATCAAATATCGGTCATATCAGCCGCTATATGACTATATGAGCTGATATAGCGTACCAGGACCTCTCATGATACGATAAAACTGATAAAATTTTGCCGATATCTCGGTTGATAAGGCAATAGCCGCGATACCGGCCGATATATCAGAATTATATGATATATGAAACAACTAGTTTATCGGATATCCAAATCCTTGGTTATGATACCTTTGATGATATAAATGATGAGAGGTTAGCAACTGAGCTTATCCAGTAGTATAAACATTCCACATTGGTTCAGAGAGTGGATGAGGGTACAAGAGGTTCAATAAACTTTTCACTACTTTTTAAGGTGAATTATTTCAATCATACAAGAAATCTTACTGCTACTCACTTAAAAGGATTAAGGAAATGAATTATCGTGATGTACTTGAAGCTGATGGCACATCGATGGACAATTTTGCGGGAAACAGAGTAACTCGTGCGCAACAAAGAGAAAATAAGGGGAATCATGCAATGAACACATCTCAAAAACCTGATTCATTTTATAAAATGTAATCCTTCTATAATGCCTTACAAATGAATGTTATTTTCCTAGTTACAACTATTATGTCTACATGTGAATGATAATCAAATAAAACACAAATTACAACACAAAAAACCCGAGGGAAAAAGGAAGGAAGAAACATGCATCTTTTACTTATATACGCAGGTACAGATCATACTGCAGACAGACTAGACAGTTTTCCAAGTTCATATGGATCTGCATAGTAGTACAACTTGATCCTATTTGACAATGACAATCCTAAAGCTAAAGGATTTGATTTAAAATTAGAGTCATCTTGTTCCGCTATATCATCTGCAAAAGCAGCAATATCACCAAGCAATCTGAAAATGAGCCGCCTGGCCTTTATGGGTCGTGGAAAATCAAAATAAAGGGCTGTTCCTGCTCTCACATCGGGCAAGCGATACTCTCCTACAATGGCATAGTTTCTTGGTTCCTGTGAAAATCACAAGTGCACATGCAGGCTGTTAACTCCCGAGGAAGATGGTGCAGTGAGAGGATGAATTTTAACTGCAGTATGGCTTGTGAAAATCATCATATTTTAACTTTGGTAGACAAGACATGCTTTACATCTGTTGAGATGTGAGACACTACCACATTGGAAAAACTATGAGAGGTAATTGGATATAAGATATAAGATAAAACAAACGTCAACAAGGCTTGAGTCTTACCGTTGGAACCCACTTATATCAAAATCCCATGTACATTCATAAATAAAAATATGCATCACCCCCCCCCCCCCTCATTCTTATATATATGTGGCATCAGAGGTAATGGCTTGACCCAAAATCACCAAGAAAAGTGATGGTTGGGGGGGGGGGGGGGGGAGTGTTGAGATGTGAGAGACTAAAATAGTCCGACGTTGGAAAAACTATGAGAGATGCATATGTTTAAGATAAGATGGGGCAAACCTCAAAAAGACTTGAGCCTTATTTTGGAACCCACTTACATCAAAAACCCGTGTACACTCATAAATAAATATATACTTGAGCCTTATTGTTGGAACCCACTTATATCAAAAATCCGTGTTCACTCATAAATATATATATATATATAGACACACACACACACACACTCGTCCCCTCATTCTTTAATACACACACACTTTAATAACATCTAAAAGGATTTTCCAATGATTTATAGAAACTTGCTAGTGTAGTAGTAGTTGGTGTCATTCATCTCCAATATCTCTCTCTCATATAAGCAGGATCCTTTCTGTGTATGTATAGGGAAGGCAAGAACCAATTAAGATGGCCTATTAACTGTGCAATGGAAACTAAGCTACGTGCTAATTGGGGCTACAAAAACTGTGCAGGTTAATGGGGGAACGAGATGGAGGAATGAGGACCACGTAGACGTAAGAGGGGCATGGATGGATGCAGTAAAAGCTGAAGAAATCAAAGAGAGAGAAAACAAAGTTACATTCATAGGTTTGTTCTGAGAATCATTAAAGATCGAGTAGATGCTTTCATAAAATGAAGACAAGAAAGTGCTGAAGATATTCTAATTTTTGGTGCTAAAACAAATATTGGAAAACGTCTATGATCAACAAGTTATATAAACAATATTTCGTTGACAATGCATCGATGTAACAAATTGTATGAGAGAGAGACGAAGTCTGCAACTACAAAGCAGACCCAAGGGTTGCTATGTGAATTGGAATTTAACCTATTTCCTTAATGACAAATGGCAGATAGGAGGGGTAAAAAAACAGATATTCTAAGATGGCATATGGCATTTGTCTTCTTTTCGGTTAATCCCTTTTCTCTTTCCATGAGATGATGAGAATGTGATTACACTTCCAATCAAAAAATAAAAAAGCTTGCATCTGCACTTAAAATTTCAGTAAGCATTTGATTTAGAAATTTTCCTATTTCGGATATCCATTTCGTAACACGGAAAATAAAAAAAGAAATAAAAAGAAAAAACAAACAATAAAGGTTCGCATGCAACCATGATTGATTTATGTCCCTAGGGGTGGGACAAGTTGATTAGGGCAGAATTGTGCTAATGCTACAAGTTCAAGGCACGAAACCAATAAAAAAGTAGAGTAAACCTGATCTATTTATTAAATAGGGGAGGGGGAGGGGGGCGGGAGTGTCTGATATCCTCAAAACTGAATAAATCTATAAATACGTTATAAATAGATCGTATTTTTATTTTTCGATGTATAATATTAAAATTATAGTTCACAGGCAATGAGCATGACAAAAATCTAATAAAAGACAAATTGCGACATGAAGAACCAGCATAAGAAAGGTTGGCCATTAAAAAACTAAATTCTTATGGACAGAGGAGAACATTTAAGAGCACTTTCAATCATGAATACCTGAACAGCAGAAACTTGGACATACAAAACTGCTGGTGATATGTGCCTATCTTCAAGACCGGTTAATGAAGAATGCAATATATCAGCATCAATCGGGGAGGGTGAATGGGTTATTCGTGGTTTAATAGCGCTAAAAGCATCTAGTCTAAATCCAGCTAAACCAGGAACCATAGGTGATAGATATTGCTCCAAAACAAGGTCATTATCAGTCAACCTTTCAGCTTCAACAGGAACCTGAAAACACAAAAAATCAAACAACAATCAATTTACTACTAAGATGTGAAACATCTATGAGCGTTGTAATTGAAATTCAGCAATAATACGCACTCTGTAGCGGCCCATCTGGGATGCTCTTTCTAACAAACTTCTCATTTTCATCAATTCAGGGCTTTGTAATGATGTGCCCTGGCTTATGTCTTTCTTCACCGAGTTCCCAAATACCAAAAGCCTTTTTGCATGGATAAACACCTCGCTTTTAACAGCTCCGCCAAAAGAAGCACGATTAGATTTTGGAAAGGAATCTTCATCTATAGAAAGAAGGTCATAATCTTCCACTAAATTAAACGAAGCTGATCCAGAGTGTGGTAGAGTTAATTTTATGCAGATTATCCGACAACGAACAGGATTGCGAAAGAGAAACTTTAGATGCCTGGGAACATCATTATCACCATAAGACTTTTCTGGTCCATATATTTGCGGAGTTGATGATAAGAGTGATTGAACATCCCATTTTCCCATGCATGACCGCTCCTCCCTATGTATTCTATTGCTTGCCCAAATTTCTACCTGTAAAAATAAACCATTTGAAGGCTTTTAGCTGCGAAACTTTCATCTAATCCAAGAGAGAGATGCAAGCAAAATGCAAAGTTTAAGACAGTTGAAACATGATGTGGTGGATGCACTTAATGGAATACAGTTGCCATCAGGCTATACACTAATAGATGGAATATAAATGTTTCTTTACCAGGAGCAGAGCCAGAAACTTTTTTATTATCACTTTTTCCAATGTTCATGTCAATATATTGAAAACTATAAAGAATATATTGTTTGTTGAAGTTTTGGTATTTTTTTCTGAACAATCATTTTAATTTGATAAATACGTTTTATCTTCATTACAACAATGGTGAAAAAAGCTTATTCACCTTATGAAAGAACCATCAACTTTGTAATCAGTAAGTTTGAGGATTAAAAAAACATCTTTATATAAGTGCACCCTTACTAATATAATTTATATTACACTGATAATTCTTATTTGTTAAATTTGCTATAACTATACACATTGTCATTGGGGGTGTTCTTTTTATTGTGTGTGTGTGTGTGTGTGTGTTGGAAGAATGCATAATAAAGGGTTCAAATAGATCATACAAACTTAGATTTATGAGCTGTGCTGCTCTGATATAGAAAGACAACTGCCTCTTCTATTTTAGAAGAGCTAGTATATGTCTACATGATAAACAAAATCTATACATGATAAATAAATAAAATCTTTTATTATAAATATTTTTGAAATTAGTCAAACAAATCCATATAAAAGTCATTTTCTTCAGTGGAGCTTGAATAAAAACCATATAACAAGTAAATTTGAGAAGTATATAATTTAATTTAATTTTTATTATTATTATTTTTTAGGTTGTTTGGTGGGGGGGGGCTGCCCAGCCCCATAAGCTCCGCCCCTGACCTTTATTGACTCATGCATTATATATATATAAAGGTTTAAAGAATGAAAAACAAGCCATTACATGTAAATATTTTCCTGCTGTACATTTAGGAGCACAGACAAACCAACCAGAGGTGAATACTACATTTTCATGTTAGGGAATTGAATTGCATTCTCTTGAATTCCATATCAGTTACAGATCAATATATTTAACTTATTCTCCACCGAGAAGTCAACATATATTGTTCATGAAATACTTCGTTAAAATCTTAACTGTAGCAACTTCCTGCACTTTGTTATTGTTGAAAAAGGTTTAGCAAGGCATGTTTAGTTGAATGTGTTGAGATGTGAGAGACTAAAATAGTCTCACATTGGAACAACTATGAAAGGTACATGGGTATAACATATAAGATGGGACAGAACTCAACAAGGCTTGAGTCTTATTGTTGAAAGCTACTTATATCAAAAGCCCGTTTACACTCATAAATAAAATATATAATCGCCCCCCTCATTCTTGAAAATATATATATATATATATATATATATATATATATATATATATATATATATATATATATATCGAGATCAGGATTGGTATTGGACGGTCATTTCTAGGATCAGAATCAGCAATCTCGGCCGTATCTGCCATATCATATCGGAATAACGGATTTTATATCATCTAAGAATTTTTTTTAAGAATTAGGAAAATATTTTATTTAAAGTAATTATAGACAATATGTCTAATTCTTTTGTAATTGATGATGTATAAAGTCGTTTTAATGATGTCAAACTAACCATAATAACCTATAGTAAACTCGTTAAGCTACCAATGAACCCATTAACACATTAGTGAACCCACTAACCAATAATGAACTAAATAGAAAACCCCAATTTGAAATGGTAAACACAGTAGTATTACATGGTATCATCAATCTCGGTCTCAAAACTCGGATGGTCATTTTTAGGATCGGAATCGGCCATCTTGGATCGGGATCGGCCAAGATTAAAAACATGGTTATAAGTACAAATTGAGTATATATTTCCTGACAATAGAAAACTTCTGTAAAGTCAATGAAATACAATGTAGTTTTTTCTTATGAATTTGGTTCAAATATTTTTCTTTAATATGATGTCAAATGGCAAGCAGCATGCTTATGAAATTAACAATGATAATAATGGATTTTGTATAGGAAGCCAAACAGAAAATAAGAATTTATTATCTTCTTTTATACAAAGGAAGAATCAAAGATACGAGAGGAAACAGAGAATAAGAAACCAGCTTAGCATTTAATCACGCATCATGCATCACAAACTATTTCTGAATTAAAACAAACATAGCATTGCAAAGACTCTTACTGTAGGGCAGTCAAATGTTGAATAACCACATGAACTGACAATCAAGGCAACTCCAGACACATCAGATAAGCTCCCAAGTACGATAGAAAACTCGACACTGGTAGAACTACAGGGAGCTCTCCAGTAGGATTCTTGGTTTCCAACACCAAGAGGTGAAAGTAATGATAGGACTGGCTCTGAATTGGTTGCTGTTTCAACCTGCAGAATACAAGCTAACATATCAGTCTAACTTCAAGCCTTTACCCAGCCATCTGAAGTGAACAAATTAATGAATAATGCAGTAAAAATAATAAAAACAAATATCAACAAGTTTTGCAGATCTTAATCCAGAAAGACGTATCAAAACTGAAATTAAAAAACTAAATTCACTCGTTTCTAAGACAATACCGAATGTAATACGCTTGCATATGGGAATTCAGCAAGGGACTCCTCTCCATCAAGCAACTTTATTAATTGCCTCTTGGATATTTCTTGATCTTGCCAAGATCCAAATGTTTTCTTAAAATCATGGTCCACTACTTGTGCTACAGCCTTGTATGCTGCATTACTTGCACGAGCTTGTCTTCGAAGACTACTCAAAACCCTGACATAGTCAACATACAATGCATAAAGGATGACCTCACTGCAGCACGATTTACATACAACTCCATCCTCGAAATTTGAGTAGTTACTGTAGGTACGTTCAATTGACCCACCATGACTAGATCCACTCTGGCCTGATACACCATTGTAGATTTTCATCTCTTTATTATTACTGCTCAGTAATAGGCTAGCTCCCTTCCCAGCACAACAAACTCTGCATGCTTTTCTTCCGCATTGAGAGCATTCCACAAGCAACAACTTACCACTAGACGTGGAAGAGCTTGTTCTTGATTGTACTTCACTATGAACTTCACACATCTTGCTGTCACAAGTTTTCCCAAATTCAGTAAAATTCCAGAAATCTAGAGCATTATTGTCCACCATGTCCAGGCCAATTGAAGCATTAATTAAGTCTTCAAACGCTGTCTGTCCTAACAATGCCAATCTGTCGACACAGTTGCACAATCTTACCATGTCCATGTCATCAAGTAAACGATTTGGATCTATAGTTGCAGGATCAACACTGACTGATAATAAAGCCTTGTCCCTTTCAGCAGCAGAAAGATTCAAGCGAAGCCGTTCGATTTCTAGCTTCATTGCTTGCAGAAAGTCAAGTTCTGTCTCCTAAAAGGTTCATTAGTAATCGTCAGTTTGCAATTAGCAGTCTATCAACTATATAGTAAGAGATACAGCTAGATGATATATCAGCTCTAAGAGCATGGAAATATTTATCTTAATTAATTATGCACAACAGGGTGTATGAAGGTTCTTCTCAGGGAACCGTATGAGGGCTTACCAGATGATATTTGTTCATTGTAATGACGCTGTCTATATGGGCTCCAGATGGACTGTACAAAATAAAAACTGGCCTGGAACAGCTTTTACTATCCTTAAGAAGTCAGAAGCCAAAGGTAAGGATGTTTTTAAGTTGTCGCCGACACCAATCAATGGATGCCCCTAATAATTAAGGCTAAAAACCACAATACACAATTCATTCTCTCATTTCCTACTTTATTTATGTAGACACCATTTTTCTTATTTCTACTTGCATTGACGAAATAATGCAATGAAGATCCAGCTACGAATCGGTTTAAACTGATTCAATTACCTAAGTGTAAAATTATCAAAAGTGCATGTCACATAATCCAAACCAAGTGTCACGATTGTGAGAGAAAATATATATATAATCAAGAGCATAGGAGTGGGGTGTCCCATTTCTCTCTTGGCTTCATCTAGAGTAGAAGATAATTCCCTATGGAAAATCTAGCATCAATCCCTTTTTCCCCAGATTCCCAGAAACATAACAACAATAATGTCACATTTCCAAGATCAGCAATTACTGTAACCAGGACTTCATAGGAATAAGAAACTATAAGCATAATAAACAATATATAACATTGTAAGATTGTCATGTTAACTCAGAAAGATTTTTAATATTTTATGTTAACTCAAACAATTTAAGGACGTGGTCAAACTTACAGCTAACCAACATATCTGCCAATAGTAATTTCAACACGAAGTGAACATCTTCATAATGAAGAAAGCTCAAGGCAGTTTCAATCAGAATCTATGAAGTAGATGTGCGCATTGTATTGTCTTCTGCATAAATGGGAAAGTGTTAAACTTACCTTATTAGAAGTGGATAAGGATTTGAAGATCTGTATGTAGCGTTGAGCAATGCTATGGTCGTTTCCATTGTCATCATGTGACTGAGCAGGTGAATTAGAATCACCTTGGAACCGGCTACTGCTGTCAGAACTGTCAAAGAAATCAACTATACTCCCACTGTTTCGTGCAGCACCATCAGTAACACTTGAACTATCTGACTGAAATGTGAAGTCTGAAAATAATAGATCTCCAGTGAGAAGGTCAACTCCATGGTTGAGTGCACTTGGTTTAGATGATTCCTCAGCGCTCTCCTTAGATGAAAATATATCATTGTCAAAACTTGGAGATGAGTTGCGTAGAACAAGATTTCCAGAATTGTCCAAATCTGAACCACGAAGAATAGAGTTAAGTTGCTCAGGTATTTCTTGCAAATGATTGATAAATTTCGCACCAATTGCGTCCTTAGTAAATATGCCCGTCCAATAAAGAGATGCCCCAAGTACTTCAATCTTTGAAGCGTCATGCACAAAACACATAAAACATAATCAGTAACTTTCAAGTAACGCAACAGTGAGCTAAAAGCATGTGTTTCCCTGGCAAACAGAAACTGAAAAAGAAAAAAACAAAAAGGTATTAAATCTCTGTTTCGGTACCAGGAGTTTCTTTCATTTAAGTTTCAATAATTTACTGGCTTCCGCGAAAAGAATTCTCTCTAGCCTCACCCTGAAATATGGCAATAATGGCAAGCCCCTCTTTACACCATAGTTTCCTAGACCAAGAATTTATCCCTAATTTAAGAGTGATTAATGCCACATTGCAGTCAGTCATAAAACTTTGCCAAATCTTCATGGAGCCTGGCTTCATACCCACCTCCATTATGATGGGTGAAGGCTTAAGATCAATATCAAAATGATGAATATTAAATCTGTAAACCTAAATGAAAGAAAAACTTGACACGGTTATTGAAATGAAGAAAGAAAACTTGACAAAAGTTTAGATGTGTGTTATCCGAAAGGCGGACCATAGTCAGCATAAAATAGAGTAATATATGAATGAAATAATATAGAGGAAATGAGTAAAACCTTTTATTGCACAAACCTATCAAAAGTAGGGAAGGTCATGGGAGAAAATACATTGCATATAACCCAAGAAGTAAAAGCATATTGCAATGGCAGAATGGTTGTAAGCTACAACAATAAAATGCAGCTTGATACACCGACCTTACAATTAAACGACAGCTAACAACTGACAAGTACAAGAAATTAACATATATGTTTAAAAGGGTCTTAATTAATCTAAAGTGAGGGCAAAAAAGAAATTGAGAACTCTAATATAGGAAATTTTAAAAAAAAGATTACTTTTTTTTAAATCCCGAGATAGAGATATAGATACCTCGCCAAGAGTTAAAGGAGTTCTTCCTGGAGCAGAAGGATAAAAAGTAAGTGCCACAACTCGTGTAAGAAAGTTCAACTCTCCCTCTAACTCTTCAAAATTGTATAGCAAAGGAAGGTAGGAGCGTTCCTGAGAATGTAGGCGTGCACTGTTTCCTGTAACCGCTATATCTTCTGGATCAATTCTACCTGTTAGAGGAATCACAAGGTTTGTTCCATGTAAACACTGAGGTATACACGCACCCTGCACAATTAAAATAATAAGTATCAACTTGGTAAATCAGCAGTTATATCATACTATGTTACACGGATACATTGTCAAGCCAACGTCTCTGTATTGATTCATCTCCGATTCATATTCATGTCGGACTCTTTCAGATTCACTTAGAATACTTGTGAAACTCTTTTTGGCAGCTCCTAAAATTTATATTCAACTCTAGGCGCATTAACATGTATAAATGTCTAAGATAGCAGCAATCTATCCATTAACACTAACAAATTACTTTTATAGTTTTATCCCTAGTTTAGATTTGCTAGAATGATAATGTTTTGCTCTTATCTGTGTGTGTGCGCGCGCGCAAGCAATAACATATCAGTGTGTCCCAACAATAATATCCTAGATTTTTGGAAATTGTGAATTCGCGAATCCGACTCGTATCGTGTCTCGTATCCGAATCCATGCTACTTAGAAATCATATGATGCAACATATGATATCTAGTAAATTCAGAATGGGAAAAAGAACTCATGAAGTAAATCTTTTTTCTGAGCATAATTAAGATCATATTACTACAATACCACAAACAACATTTTTTTATTACTAAAAATAAAAGAAAAGGCGTATCAAGGCATGTAACATATTTAATTAGTAACTCTGTATACGTAGAAAGAATTCTTGCAGTACAAGAAAAAATAAAATATAAAAAAGATGAAGTAAACATGAGAAAAAGAAGAAGAGTGGAGGGCACAAAGGTGCAGTAGAATAGGAAAGGGAAAGCCATGAATCAAAGTACCTAGAGAAGAGTTGAAATAGATTTTAGACAAAGTAGCTAGTTATATCTTAACATTATTTCATCCGTCTCAAATCTTTAGTCCTTGTGAAGGAAATTATTTAATGGTTAGAATAGGTAAAGAATTCATAGACAAAATCCAACAGAAGTAGTTCAATGTTTGATAATTTATAAGCCTGTGCAGATTTGCATAATCCACACAAAAAATACCTTGGCAGGTCGGGTTCAGAAAGCATGATCAAGATTATCATTTCATACCCGAACTTTTCTAGGTGCAAATTTAGCAAATTCTCACACAAACTCCTCTAGGTAGATACCAAGGAAATATTCTCAAAGGAATCCAAGTTATGCATGAAGCTCGTATCTCATTATCACTTTATTGATAGTAACGGAAAAGAATCAAGAGAAAACAATTTGTTGGCTTAATTTAATGAAGAGCTCACATACAAATATATAGAAAGAGAGTCACGGACCACCTCTTATATTTTAACCAATCTAACAACTCATTATATTCATAACTAATATCTAATAACTAATTATATTCATAACACTCCCCGCAAACTGGAGCGTAGATGTTAATCATGCCAAGCTTGGACAGAAGACAAGCAAAAACCGGTCGAGAAAGAGATTTGGTAAGGATATCTGGTAGTTGAGTAGAAGAAACATGTTGGAGCAATCTATTTCGATATGCTTAGTCCGCTCATGGAAAACTGGATTCTCATCAATGTGTATCGCGGCCTTATTATCACATAAGAGTGTAGTCGGAAAAGAAGAAGAAACCTCAAGATCTATCAGAAAGGAGGTAAACCACACCAACTCAGCAACTGTATGCGCCATAGATTCATACCCAGCCTCTGCAAAAGAACGAGCTACTATATTTTACTTCTACCCCTCCATGTAACCAAGTTTCCTCCTAATAAAACACAATAGCCACTCATGAAACGACGATTATCAATAGATCCAGCAAAATCAGCATCTGCAAAGGCTGTGAGCGACAACTTAGATGACGGTTTGTAAAGAAGATCTTGTCCTGGAGAACCTTTGATGTATCTGAGAATATACTCAACTGCCTTATGGTGAGAGGTCAAAGAATTCTGCATATACTGACTTACTATGCTAACGGCAAAGGCAATGTCAGGACGAATGACACTGAGGTAAATAATCTTCCTAACTAGACGTCGATATCGTCCTGTATCAGGTAATGGAGGATCGGAGGAAGAGCTCAATCGAGACAGCTTGACTAAGAAATCCATAGAAGTATTTGCAGGTTTACATCCGAGAAATCATGTTTCAAATAGAAGATCAAGTACATATTTATACTGAGAGAGTTGTAATCTACAGAAATTCCATAATACTTCAATTCCAAGGAAATATCTAAGTGACCCAAAGTCCTTGGTATAGAAGTGTGAAACCAAATGTTCTTTCACCTTGGAGATACCAGTAGAATCATCTCCAGTAATGATAATATCATCAACGTATACTAACTCAATTACCTTGCCCTGAGGACGACCAAGTGTAAAGAGGGATGTGTCGGCGCAACTGCGTTTGAGCCAATCTGTTGTAGAACTGTACTAAACTTTTCAAATCAGATATGCGATGACTACTTCAATCCGTATAACGATTTATGTAGAAAAATTGATATAAATAGTCTCTAAAAGATCGCCATTAAGAAAGGCATTCTTCACATAAATTGATGAAATGGCCATACCTTAGAAACAGCCAAGGATATAAGAACACGAACAGGGATAAATTTGGCAACTGGCGAAAAAGTCTCAGCATAATCCAAACCATACAGCTGAGTAAAACCTTTGGCCGCTAGTCGAGCTTTGAGACGGTCAATCATCACATCTAGATTATGCTTGACAGCAAAGACTCATCGACAGCCGAATACCTTCTTATCTGAAGACGAAGATACTAATTTCCAAGTCTGATTAGAGCGTAGTACAACAATCTCCTCTAATATAGCTGCATGCCAATCTGAGTGCTGAAGAGCTTCCTAAACAGAGAAAGTAAGAGTGATGGCAGATAAGGAAAAAACAAACTGACAAGCAAATGATATCAGTCTATGATAGAAAACAAAATTAGAAATTGGATGTGCAGTAGTACAGGAACGCTTACTCTTGCATAAGGCAATAAGAAGAGAGATCTTCTGAAGGCAGCGGCAGTTGAGAATCAGAAACGGTGGACTGTATAAGAATACCTGCAGCAGAATCGTTAGAAAGAGCATTGGTGAAAGGGGTTGGATAACTTTCTTACAACGGTGATACACCTGTAGATAAGAGACTAGAGGCTGAAAACTAGGGCTTACAGGTTGAACAGACGAATCAAGCTCTGAAGAAAATAGGTGAGGAACAGGAATAATAGGAATGGGGTTCTTAACAAGTGGTGGAAAATAGGCCTGATCTTCTAAGAAAGTCACATCATAAAAAGTACAAACTTTAGATATTGTGGGATCAAAGAAAACATACCCTTTTTGGATCATAAGTAACCTACAAATACCATACAGTACCTCTAGGATCAAGCTTGTCAATATGAGGACCTAAAATATGATAATAACATAGACAACCAAATACCTTAGGAAAAACAGGAAAAGGGTTCCCTTGTGAAAACAAAATAGAGAAAGGAGACCGGTTGCATAGGACGGGAAAAGGAATGCGATTGATATAAAAATATGCAGCTAAGACCGCAAAATTCCACAATCGTTTAGGAACATGCATATGCAAAACAAGAGAACGAGCTATCTCAAGCAAATGCCAGTCCTTCCGTTCAGCAATCCCATTTTGCTGAGAAATATAAGTACATGAAATTTGATGCAATATACTATGGATCTGACAAAATACATTAAACTCCGTGCTAATATACTCCTTAGCATTAATTGAACGAAGAACCTTTACCGGATACCAAATTGATTAGCAATCTCAGTTACGAAGATTTTAAAGATAAACAAAAGTCTAGACCTATTACGCAAAAGATACAACCAAGTCATACGTAAATGATCATCGATAAAAATCAAAATATCTATAACCAAACACACTAAGAAATTTAAAAGGACCCCAAATATCGGAGCGAACGCAAAAGTCAAATAATGTCTTTTATTAACTGGAGGAAAAAAGAAGCGATAGTGTTTACCAACAATACATGATTCACAACTGAACACTAATAAATCAATAGAATGCAGCATAGTACGTAAAGAAAAAAGAAGAGGATGTAACAGCCCTATTTGAATGCAATAATTCAAGAGTTTATCAATATTTTTTTCCCATAATTGTTGAATTTTTAGTTGGCCGCTAAAATATTTTAATTTAGATTTTTTTTTCTTTGTAAACAATTTTGATATGAAAAATATTCAGTTTTTATATTATATAAATAATTTCTTGTGACAGCAAAATAACATTTTTCGTATCTGTTTACTGTTAAAATGAGAACGAGAAAATCTGCACCGAATCTCTAAAATGCAACCAATTAAAGATATGTATCTTTATAAATATATTTATAAAAATAATTTATATATACACAAAACAAAATCTCTCTCCATCTCTCACACCCGCATCTCTCCGCCCCGCTGCTCATCAAGTCCCTCACCCACGAAAACCCTAACCCTAGTCGTCACCGCCATCATCGCCGCAGACCCCGACCCCTCCTCTCGCCTCCATCAATGCCGCGACACTCTCCTCCCTCTCCTCCCTCCTTCGCCCTCGCTCTCGTCTTCCTCCCGTCGACGCCGCCTCCATCCCTCGCGCGGCCACAACCCCGATCTCCTCATCTCGTCCCATCACCGTAGCCTTCGTCCCTTCGCACGGCCATCTCCGACTCCACCACAACCTCCAGCGACCTGCACTGGCCCTCGACGTTGCCGCAGCCCTCGTCTTCGCCTTGTCGCTGCTCCCATCACCCAGATCTCCACAGCTTCCTGCAGCAACATCATCCCTGTCCTTCCATCGTCAGATCTGAACCCTAGCAATAGCAACTGCCGCGATTCCCCCTGTAAGCACTCCTTGATCCTTGTTTCTTTTCTGGAAAAAAGAAGAAGAAATAAATAAATAAATAAATGAAAGGGTAGGAAATCAGTGAACAATTTGAACGGGGAAAATTAGTATCAAAACCCTAAATTGAGATAATTTTGTTTTGGTTGTGTGACAATTTTATGTAGATATTTATAATTTAATCGTTGAAAATTTATCTAGGCGGATCGTATAACTCAGATCCCAAGTCGCACCTTAGCTGAGTTCGTGCCCGCATTTCGTACATCATTTTCCGTGATCATTAACCTCAGGCAAGTACTCTTGCCTTTTCTTTATGTGATGCTATGACATGATTACTATGCACAAGAATCCTTTTACATGCTTTATACACATTCGAGACTCATGTTGATTATATGTATAGAACACATTGATTTAACATGCTTATTCATGATCCTTATTATTTATTTTTTTAAAATGAAATCATTAATTAGAATGCTCGACTACATGCCATGACACTACTATTCACCAGTTTTATTTCCATACAATTACCATAATACAAGTTCCTGTCTTTTCAGCATTCTTAATTAGTGATTTTAATCTTTATCATAGAAGCTATAAATACGTGGGTGTTGGGGTAGTTTGAGTGTGCGTTGTACAACAGGATCTCGGGAGTCCCATGCCGGCAGCTCGTACCGGGCTATAGCGGTCTCATGATTACAGCTCGTACCGGGCTATAGCGGTCACATGATTACAGCTCGTACCGGGCTATAGCGGTCACATGATTACAGCTCGTACCGGGCTATAGCGGTCACATGTTTACAGCTCGTACCGGGCTATAGCGGTCTCTTGTTCATTCCACAGTTGGGCCCGTGTTTCCTAGCCCCTGGGACACCACTCTTGGGTTAGGAATACTCCTGCAGAGGTTGACGCACACACTCAAGCTTACGATAAGATAGTTTACCTTTTAGTGGCCAGTTGGGTTATGACCTGATCCCTTACATACATGTTTCATAGTGTTAGTGCATTTAATTACTTATATACATGTTTTCTTGCGCACCGGGCTTCACTTTTATATATTCTTGTTATTATGCTACACACACTTTATACGTTGAGTACTTGCTGGGATGTTCTGACATTCCTGAGATTTGCCATCTCAGGTTTAGAGACAGATCTGCAGGCTGAGCAGGATCAGAGCGGCTACCAGGACTTTGTTGAAGATTAGTAATCGTAGGTTTATTTTTCCTTTACTTTTAGCCTTTAACATGTGCGCCCTTATGGGACATTAGGACTTTTGTATCTCTTTCGGATCTTATTTTATTCCTAATCTTTTGTTTTGGATCTTTAATTGCATCAATTATCTAGTGGACCCATTTTTAGGATTTCTTGTGGTTTCATTGCAGCATAATTATCAGTATTATTTCTTTTGGTATTGGATTTTATTTTGACAGGTTAATCGAGATAGCCTTATGTGACTATGGAAGGACTTTTCCTTACCGTAGGTAACACGGCTTGCCTTCGTCGCTTCCCGTATTCCATATTTTTGGGAAGCGGGGCGTGACAAGGTTTTGTTGGTATCAGAGCCTAGGCCGACATCAAAGTTAGTCTTAGTTCTACCGACCTTTAGGTTAGAATCACATGTCTAGGTTTTCCCCAGTTTATCATGCTGCAGATTCCGTTGACTCTGACCGTAGGATTCGGGCGACTTACATAGAGTTACGATATTATGCCCATGTACCGCGGCATGGATACAATACGGTATTCTGTATGAGTAACTTAGAGTTCTACACTTAATCCGTATTCTTTGAATTGATTATTACATTATCTCTTTGCTTCACTCGGTTTTAATATTTTGAATTTAAACCTCGTTTTCGTTGCTAAACCTCGTCGTTCGTTTTGATTCAGAATCATGGCCGAAGAAAATTTGCGAGTATATGGGAGACGCGACAACAATACTGCACTACTTGGAGTTATACGTGGCATGCTGGAGAGTCAACAGCAGCAGACCGAATTGCTACAAGGGGGCCTACTTGCTTCTCAGCAGACCGCTACTGCGGCCCAGAACAAGGTGGCTGAGGTTCATGAAGGTAGACGTCCGGGCAGCGTCGCCGATTTCAGGAGACTACACCCGGCAGTTTTCACTGGCGCAGGCGGACCACTGGATGCTGAGCAGTGGATTGTGGACATAGGGAATTTGCTGTCAGCCGCCCGGGTTCCTGAAGAGGACAGAGTGGATATAGTCAAAATTCAACTGCAGGATATTGCTAGAATTTGGTGGCTCGCAGAAGAGAACAGATTGAAGAAACCGATTGCATGGACCGATTTCTCTACGGCTTTCCTTGAGAAATTCTTTCCCAAATCAGCCAGGATCGAGATGGAATAGCAATTTATCAATCTTCGTCAGAGAGATCGCACAGTGGACGAGGTAGCGGCTGAGTTTATCCGACTCGGTCGTTTTGCTCCTTCAATGGTAGCCCAGGAAGAGGATAGGGCTAGAAGATTCTTACAGTGTCTCACTCTGGAAATACAGGAGAAGTTAGCTTCACATGATCTGAGGACTTATTCAGAGGTATTAAATACGGCCCGCAGAATTGAGACGGTTATAGATAAGAGGAAGAAACTTCAGAGTGGAAGATTCAAACGGCCCGTGAATCAAACTTCAGGAAGGAATCGAGTCAGACAGCATGGAGGAGTTCAGATGAAGCGTACCGCAACCCCACCACAACGGGAATCTCCGGTTTGTGGATACTGTCGGATACCGGGACACGTCGAGAGAAATTGCCGCCACGCTAAGGGTCTATGTCTGATTTGTGGTGCTAGTGACCATCAGATTGGGAGTTGTCCAAGGAGAGCAGAGCGCAACCAATCTCAGAAAGGACTTGTCCCTCAGGAGCAACTTTTTGATCAGAGGCGAGGAAACACAGGTCGTGGACAGGGACGGGCCTTTACACTGACAGCTGAGCAGGCGGAAGCATCGGAGGATTTCGTTTCAGGTACCGTTCTAATTTGTTATGTTCCTGCTAGAGCACTTTTCGATTCCGGAGCTTCGCATTGTTTTATGTTTTTGGATTTTGCCACGACACATTCTATTGCACACAAAACACTGACTAGAGGTTGGGACATTCACACTGAAAATGGAGTAGTTACCACCAACCTAGAGTGCAAGCTTTGTCCGGTTGTGATTTGCAGCAGGGAGCTCAGATTTCCTGTTGATTGGGACCGGTAGTTATGATGTCGTCTTAAGAATGGATTGGTTGGGCACCTTTCACGCACATATTGATTGTCGGGCCAAAACTGTAAACTTTCGCATTCCTAACCACCCAGAGTTCGTGTTCATTGGAGGGAGCAAATCTCTGAGACCCATAAAGTTTAGAGCAAAGCCGACGAGCGACATACTAGCATCAATGGAGGTTGATATGAGTTCGGCACCGGTCGTAGTTCGGGAATTTTTGGATATCTTTCCTGAGGACTTACCCGGCTTACCCCCGCCTCGTGCTTTGGGGTTTTCGATAGAATTATTGCCAGGAACGGCACCAATTTCTAAGTCACCCTACAGGATGGCACCAGTTGAATTAGCGGAATTGAAGAAGCAGATAGAAGACCTCCTCAGCAAAGGATTCATTCGCCCGAGTACTTCTCCGTGGGGCGCTCCAGTTTTACTAGTAAAGAAGAAGGACGGCTCGTTACGCATGTGCATCGACTACCGAGAGTTGAACCGGGTTACGATTAAAAACAAGTACCCTATACCTCGGATCGATGATTTGTTCGATCAATTATGTGGTGCTCGAGTGTTCTCTAAGTTGGACCTTCGGTCGGGGTACCATCAAGTTCGTGTTAAAGCGGAGGATGTATGCAAGACAGCCTTCAGAACTCGATACGGTCATTATGAATTCTTGGTAATGTCATTCGGTGTTACTAATGCCCTAGCCGTGTTCATGGATTTAATGAACCGAGTTTTCTCCCAGTACCTTGATCAGTTTGTCGTAGTTTTCATCGACGACATGCTTGTGTACTCCAAAAGCAAGGAGGAGCATGCCGAGCATTTGAGGATCGTGTTGCAGATACTGAGACAAGAAAAGTTTTACGCCAAGCTTAGTAAATGCGAGTTTTGGCTTGAACAAGTTCAATTTTTGGGCCACATCGTTTCTGGAGACGGTATATCAGCAGATCCGGCGAAGATTGAAGCAGTGAAGGATTGACCAGCACCGAAGTCAGTAGCAGAGATTAGAAGTTTCTTGGGACTCGCAGGCTACTACCGCAGATTTGTTAAAGATTTTGCACGAGCGGCTGAGCCATTGACAAGACTTACTCGAAAGGGGATACCATTCGTATGGTCAGAAGAGTGCAACCGAGTGTTCGAATTATTGAAGGAGAAACTCACAACTGCACCCATATTGACCGTACCAGATGGGACAGGAGGACTGGTGATTCATAGCGACGCTTCCGGTAAGGGGCTAGGCTGTGTCTTGATGCAACGTGGGAGTGTTGTCGCTTATGCCTCGCGTCAACTGAGGACGCACGAGAAGAATTACCCAACTCACGATTTAGAGTTGGCCGCTGTAATCTTTGCTTTGAAAATTTGGAGGCATTATCTTTTGGGAGAACGAGTGAAAATTTTTACGGACCATAAGAGCTTGAAATATGTATTCACGCAGAAGGAGCTAAATATGAGACAGCGTAGGTGGTTGGAGTTCATGGCTGATTATGATATTGATTTGAAATATCATCCCGAGAAAATAAATGTGGTGCCGGATGCTCTCAGTCGGAGACCAACAACGATGTGGTTGACTGGCCAGAAGGCACTCATTGATAAATTTAGAAGACTCAATTTAGAAGTGGTAGAGGAGGGGACGCCCGAACAATATTAGCAACTACAGATGCAGTCTTCGTTAGTTGATCGTATTAAAGCTGCACAGGCTGGGGACCCGCAATTACAGAAACTCCGCGGGTTATTAGAGGCAGGAATGAGGACAGATCTATTGATACACGAAGATGGCTCATTAAGATTCGGCAGTCGTTTATGCGTGCCAAAGGACGACGTTTGAGAGGAAGTGTTGAAGGAAGCACACAGTTCAGCTTATTCGGTGCATCCGGGTGGCACCAACATGTATAGGGATGTTAAACAACACTTTTGGTGGAATGGCATGAAAAGAGAGATTGCCCGTTATGTGTCGAAATGCTTAGTGTGCCAGCAGGTGAAGGCCGAACATCAGCGAGTGGTCGGCCTATTGCAACCACTTCCCATTCCCCAGTGGAAGTGGGAACACATCACTATGGACTTCGTGACGGCTTTACCACAGAGTCCTAAGGGCAATAATGTTATTTGGGTCATCGTCGACCGTCTCACAAAGGCGGCCCATTTTCTACCCTTTCGAGTGGGACAATCGATGGAGACATTGGCAGAGAAATATATGTAAGAGATCGTACGGTTGCATGGGGTGCCTATCACTATAGTATCGAACCGAGACACGAGATTCCTTTCACATTTCTGGAGAAGCTTACAAGAAAGTTTAGACACTCGTCTTCGTTACAGCACAGCTTACCATCCCCAGACTGACGGACAGTCTGAACGTACGATACAGATATTAGAAAATATGTTGAGAGCCTGTATGCTAGATTTCAAGGGATCATGGGAGGATCATCTTCACTTGGTGGAATTCTCGTATAATAACAGCTATCAGGCGAGTATCCAGATGGCACCGTTCGAGGCACTTTACAGACGTAAATGCCGTTCCCCACTTTGCTGGGATGATGTGGGTGAGCGAAGATTATTAGGACCGGAGCTCGTAACCCAAACAGTTGAGAAGGTCCAGTTGATCAGGGACCGTATCAAGGCAGCATAAGATCGTCAGAAGAGCTGGGCGGATACTAGTCGAAGGCCTCTTGAGTTTGGAGTAGGAGATCATGCCTTCCTTAAGATTTCGCCGACTAGAGGAGTGATTAGATTCGGTAGTCGTGGAAAATTCAGTCCCCGATTTATTGGACCATTCGAGATTGTGGAATGCGTTGGAGCAGTGGCTTACAGATTAGCATTACCACCTTCTTTGGCTGGTGTGCATGATGTATTCCATGTATTACAGTTGCGTCGGTACGTTCGCGATGACAGTCATGTTCTCGATTATTCTGAATTAATCTTGAGCACCGATCTCTCGTATGAAGAGCAACCTACAGCCATTGTCGACCGTAAGGAGAAGGTATTGAAAAACAAGATCATCCTTTTAGTTCTTGTATCTTGGGGCAGA
Organism: Agapanthus africanus; assembly: GCA_030015575.1. NCBI lineage: Eukaryota > Viridiplantae > Streptophyta > Magnoliopsida > Asparagales > Amaryllidaceae > Agapanthus > Agapanthus africanus. The sequence continues at coordinate 589,265,710 of JASDDO010000016.1, read as the reverse complement.
CGTTCTCGCGGAGAATCTACTTGGGAGCGTGAGGACACGATTCGTCAAAAGTACCCACACCTGTTTTCTTGATCTTGTAGTCGTCCTTCCAATTTCGAAGACGAAATTTTCTGTAAGGTGGGTAGAATGTAACAGCCCTATTTGAATATAATAATTCAAGAGTTTATCAAGATTTTTTTCCCATAATTGTTGAATTTTTAGTTGGCCGCTAAAATATTTTAATTTAGATTTTTTTTCTCTGTAAACAATTTTGATATGGAAAATATTCAGTTTTTATATTATATAAATAATTTCTTGTGACAGCAAAATAACATTTTTCGTATCTGTTTACTGTTAAAATGAGAACAAGAAAATCTGCACCGAATCTCTAAAATGCAACCAATTAAAGATATGTATCTTTATAAATATATTTATAAAAATAATTTATATATACACAAAACAAAATCTCTCTCCATCTCTCACACCCGCATCTCCCCCCCGCTGCTCATCAAGTCCCTCACCCACGAAAACCCTAACCCTAGTCGTCGCCGCCATCACCGCCGCAGACCCCGACCCCTCCTCTCGCCTCCATCAACGCCGCGACACTCTCCTCCCTCTTCTCCCTCCTTCACCCTCGCTCTCGTCCTCCTCCCGTCGACGCCGCCTCCATCCCTCACGCGGCCACAACCCCGATCTCCTCATCTCGTCTCATCACCGTAGCCTTCGTCCCTTCGCACGGCCATCTTCGACTCCACCACAAGCTCCAGCGACCTGCACTGAGCCCTCGACGTTGCCGCAGCCCTCGTCTTCGCCTCGTCGCTGCTCCCATCACCTAGATCTCCACAGCTCCCTGCAGCAACATCATCCCTGTCCTTCCTTCGTCAGATCTGAACCCTAGCAATAGCAACTGCCGCGATTCCCCCTGTAAGCACTCCTTGATCCCTATTTCTTTTCTGGAAAAAAAGAAGAAATAAATAAATAAATAAATGAAGGGGTAGGAAATCAATGAACAATTTGAAAGGGGAAAATTAGTATCAAAACCCTAAATTGAGATAATTTTGTTTTGGTTGTGTGACAATTTTATGTAGATATTTATAATTTAATCGTTGAAAATTTATCTAGGCGGATCGTATAACTCAGATCCCAAGTCGCACCTTAGCTGAGTTCGTGCCTACATTTCGTACATCATTTTCCGTGATCGTTAACCTCAGGCAAGTACTCTTGCCTTTTCTTTATGTGATGCTATGACATGATTACTATGCACAAGAATCCTTTTACATGCTTACACATTCGAGACTCATGTTGATTACATGTATAGAACACCTTGATTTGACATGCTTATTCATGATCCTTATTATTTATTTTTTTAAAAATGAAATCATTAATTAGAATGCTCGACTACATACCATAACACTACTATTCACCAGTTTTATTTCCATACAATTACCATACTACAAGTTCCTGTCTTTTCAGCATTCTTAATTAGTGATTTTAATCTTTATCATAGCAGCTATAAATACGTGGATGTTGGGGTAGTTTGAGTGTGCGTTGTACAACAGGATCTCGGGAGTCCCATGCCGGCAGCTCGTACCGGGCTATAGCGGTCTCATGATTACAGCTCGTACCGGGCTATAGCGGTCACATGTTTACAGCTCGTACCGGGCTATAGCGGTCACATGATTACAGCTCGTACCGGGCTATAGCGGTCTCTTGTTCATTCAACAGTTGGGCCCGTGTTTCCTAGCCCCTGGAGCACCACTCTTGGGTTAGGATGACTCCTGCAGAGGTTGACGCACACACTCAAGCTTACGATAAAATAGTTTACCTTTTAGTGGCCAGTTAGGTTATGACATGATCCCTTACATACGTGTTTCATAGTGTTAGTGCATTTAATTACTTATATATATGTTTTCTTGCGCACCGGGCTTCACTTTTATATATTCTTGTTATTATGCTACACACACTTTATACGTTGAGTACTTGATGGAATGTTCTGACATCCCTGAGATTTGCCATCTCAGGTTTAGAGACAGATCTGCAGGCTGAGCAGGATCAGAGCGGCTACCAGGACTTTGCTGAAGATCAGTAATCGTAGGTTTATTTTTCCTTTACTTTTAGCCTTTAACATGTGCGCCCTTATGGGACATTAAGACTTTTGTATCTCTTTCAGATCTTATTTTATTCCGAATCTTTTGTTTTGGATTTTTAATTGCATCAATTATCTAGTGGACCCATTTTTAGGATTTCTTGTGGTTTCATTGCAGCATGATTATCAGTATTATTTCTTTTGGTATTGGATTTTATTTTGACAGGTTAATCTAGACAGCCTTATGTGACTATGGAAGGACTTTTCCTTACCGTAGGTAGCACGGCTGGCCTTCGTCGCTTCCCGTATTCCACATTTTTGGGAAGCGGGGCGTGACAGAGGATGATCAAGTTTCTGATACCACTGGGTAGTAGAAACGGCTGCAGACGTACTGAAAAAGTGATCAACGTAGTACAGTCCATTATGTTCATACTCTCCACCAATCCGCTACTTCGTCAGAAGATCTTTTATCACAAAATGAGATAGATAAAATGTTATGGAGCAATTAGAATTATTTGTAAACTGACGAATAGAAAGAAAGTTTTGTTTTAAAGATGGCACAATTAAAGTATTTTTCAGATGTAAAAATGAAGTGATAAATCTGTAGAGCCAGAGACATATGTGATATTACCATCAGCCATGAAAATAAACTTGTGAGGGCTGGAAGAAAGATCAGACGGTCCATCACAAGATATGTGATATGAGGCGCTGGAATCACGGCCCATGAATTAGAATGAGAAAGGAACGATATACCTAACGGAGTAGAAAGGTTAGCAGAAGTTACAGAAGAGAGAAGACGACGCAACTGGCCTCACTCAACACTGGATAAAGGTAAATGGCCAGCAGAAGAGGAAGGTCGGTTTGTAGCAACTGGTGTGAATGTCTGGCGAGCTGTAGGTGTATCATTAGGGTAGCCATGCTTCTCCCAGCAATAGTCTTCGCGGTGATTAGTGCCGCTGTAATAAGCACAATAAAGGCCGGCACAGTCATGACCACTTCCACGGGAACCATGACCACGAGCAGTAATAGGGACCGAATCAAAATCTATGATGAATAGCGCAGAAGTAAATCATGAGAGGGAGAATAAGATTGTCTTTGATCCTCGAGTTGTTAGCGATTTGTGAAAATAAGCCCTGAATAACCAGATTCAATTCAAAAACTACCAAAATCAGCCTCAAATGATCTCGAACAGCCAAAATTAGCCAAGAAACAGCGAGCAATCTCCAAGAACTGCCCAAACTAAGCTCCAACAGCTCCAAATCAGCCAAGAAATCCCAAATCAGCCAAGAACTTAGCCCCAAATTGACCAAGTAGAGATCAAGAACTGAGAATCTTCAAGCTAGAACTCAAAATCGGCCAAGAACAGCACAAATCGATCCAAGACCAGCCACAACACTGCAGAAAATCATCAAGTCAAGGTCGAATCTTGTAATATTCATCAAGTCGAGCTCGATCTCAGCCGAGTCAAGCCAAGAAAGGACCAAGAACAGCAAGAACAGCACTGATTCCTCAAGTACAGCCAAAAAGCTTACCAAAAACCATATGGATCTGAGCTCCAACTTGAGATTTGTGACTAAGTGAATAGATTTGAGGGAAATCAAAGTAAAAACGAAGCCTTATCTCTCCATTAGTTTCATATCTGAGTCGACGTTGATGAAGGGGGGCGTCGAGCTGGATCAAGAAAGCTCAGTCGGCGTTGATCTGGGCTCCAACGATGTCAGGTGAGGTTGTCGAAGTGGGACGAAGGGGATCTGAGGTGGCTTCTGATGAGGATTGCAGCTTCGAACTGGAACTAGATGACTCAATCAACGTTGATGAGGCTCCGGCAAACTCCAGCGAGGTTGATTTAAGTTAGGTGATGGTCGGCGAGGAGGTCGAAGGTGGCTGATGGTGGCTGCAGCGGTATTCTAGGGTTAGGGTTAGGGTTAGTGTGAGATTGGGGATGATGGGGATGAATGCTTGAGATTAGATCTGAGCAAAATGAATGGCTCAAAGGAGAGGAGATTTTTTTTTGGGGGGGTTGGGGGGATTACAGTTTCCTCTCAATTCTGCTTTGATACCATGAGAAGAATCAAGAGAAAATAATTTATTGGCTTGATTTAATCAAGAGTTCACATACAAATATAGAGAGAGAGTGTGTCATAGACCATCTCTCATATTATAACCGATCTAACAACCCATTATATTCATAACTAATAACTAATTATATTCATAACAATAACAAGCAGGACAGGAACATAATCTTTGTTTATTATAAAAAAGAAAAGGAACATAATCATTGCTATCAGATAGTTAAAATCAAGCATTTACGCAGAAAATACAAACCTCAAGAACAAGTTTGAGCCCATCTAGATCGCATCCAGTTCTAACATCTACGGTTGCCGGATATGATAAATCGTCTGCACCATGTGAGACTGTGAGAAGAAGCTGAGAAACATGGCAAGGTTCTCCAAGATAGATAAAAAGTTCAACAACATCTGCAGCTGGTGGGCAGACCTGTTAAAAGAATGCGGCCTCTGTAAATAGATCTCCATAGGGATAAAAGGACTAGTAAAATTGAAAAGATAGCCAACTCTTGGGAAGATCTAATAATCTATTTCTCGAATATCAAGTGTTATATACCCAAATTAACTCCTTTCTCTTGAAACTGAGAAGGTCTGATCCACCATCTGAGACTTGAAGCATACTTGGAATAGGTTTCAGGAAGCATCCTGAAGGTCGCGATAACACCTGAATGACACCAGTGAAGATGGCTTTAGAACCTGAAGACACATAAATGCTAAGGGAGTCTTTCAAAACAAATTTTCTATCAAAAAACAGTCACACAACACTGGAAAAGCAAGTCACATTTGGTGATATTTCAAAAGGTTGTCAATGGCAGTGTCACGGTTTGTAGACTAACTGAGACATAGAACATGCCAATGGTTGACAATTTGACATCCGCAGCAAGAAAAGAAGATAGTTTATTGGTAAGCAGTTTAACTGATCTTCCTATGAGGAAGCATGAGATGAGAAGCAATACAAATAGCCACTAAATACTTCAAAGGGAATCTAATGGTGTTGGCTCTAAACCAAAATGAAACGATGCAAACAAAATCTCTCTTCCAAATAAATTGAGTATCGATGTCATAGGAAATTTGTTGTTTCTAACAAGCCATTCAATATGAATAACCAAACCTGTTTATGATTTGCTATTTATATTTTCATTGCCGATATGGGCATTTAATGCTTAAAACATTTTTAAATCCAAGTCAATATGGAAAGCAATGAACTAAAATAGGATAGAATTGCCTATGACTTTTGGGCTGTTTGACTTGAAGGGTTACTCAGAAATTTAAGAATCGGAGGACAAAAGAGTGTAAATAGCTAATTGTGCATTAGTTTACCATCCGAGCATCTAGGCAATATCATTTCTAGACTGTCATGTTTGGTGGGATATCAAAAATGTAAGTTTTGAGCTATAGAGGACCTGTGAGGAAAAAGTCCTGGTAGAGAATAAGTGCTCTAGTTAGATTTCAAATGCAACATTTGTCATTCTCCTTCTCCTTATTAACATGGTTCCACATCGATGAAAATAAGCAGTCCAATTTGTTGGTCAATATGTAAATTGTAAGAAGAAGAAACATTGTCAAGTAGCAAAATCACAACATTCAAATAAAGAACTATGGCACATAAAAAATTATATCAAATTATGCCTACTTTTAGAGGATGAATAGGCGCAGAAGGAAGATGTTTGAAGAGCCTTAATCCTAGAAACATTTCCAGCTGCTTTTGACGAGAACTGTCAACGAGAACATTCTGATATCTTCTCTGCAGTGTAATTTTGACATTTTGAGCAGCAGAGAATTTGCTGAACTTCCCACCTCCTTCATCGCTAAATATATTCAGAATTTGACTATGCATGGCTTTCGAACCAGTATAGAGCGTCGCATGGATGTCACCAGCTAAGAGGAAAAGATCAGCCAGTTGCTTTATTGGAGCTAACATGGTTGAGCTTTTAAACTGATCAAATGTCGTATCAAATCTCTTCCAGGGCTTGTCCTGGCACGGATGTTCCCAGGTTGTTTTCCGCGTGTTGTGATCGATATAAAAAGATTTCCCTGTTACAGCATCAGAATGCTCCTCCCACCCAGGAGGCAATGGTCCAGTTTTCCCTCCATAATAACCTGCCTCTGTATATTTATTTACAGATGAAAAACCTAAAATTGAATCTCTGTCAAGAGATATGCCTAACCTTCTACACTGTTCTACAAAAACTTGGAGGGCGCCAAAATAACTAGCTGCATTTGTTCTGTCCAAAGAATCTGCACAATTAAAACGTATTACCCCATTTTGAAATGATCTTAAGCAAAATCCACCATCAAAGTCATCGCTATAAACAACAGATCCTTTACATTCCTTGAGGGGCTGCACTGAAGGTAAATAAGTTCCTTCACAAAAGCCAATGGCAATTGTAGGTGCTTTGAGAAGTTTCCATAATCCCTCCACGGTCTGTTGCTCACCTCTCGACTTCACAGTAGCATGCCAGTCATAATTAATCAATTGAATCCATGTTTGAGGGAGTTTCCCAGTTGACCGGATATATTTTAGAGATTCCTTAAAATGTTCAACCAAAATTGTTTCAGACTTTCCTTCTCCATTTCTAAGCAAGTTAACACATATGATAGGCACCAAAGGAGTTTTCTTTTGTACAACTGCACTTAAATGGGGATCCCGAGCACGATATCTACTACTTAATCTCTGATAGTATTGCAAACTTCCTTTGTAAGGATCCTGAGCTGAAACATAAATTTCAGCTTCAACAGCCGAGAACTTTAACTCTGCCCCCCACCATATTGGTATGGTGCCTCGTCGCCAGATATAGGAGCTAAATGGAACGGTTTGCCCATCTGTACAAGGAAGCCACACAAGTTGCTCGCACTCCACTTCATTCCCTGTTAGAGGTATGCCAAGTGCTTATCATAAGAGTCTGTGAGAAAAAAAAATCCAGCATTTAGCATATCATTGAGACCAGAAAGTACCGACTTACCAGTGCTAGAACATGCATTCAGCCCTCTTGCTAAATAACGAGTACCCGGATGCAATCTACTACGCCGTGCTAGGAGTGCAACCCTTGCTCCTTGAACTGAGCTTCCAATGCTTCTTGACTCGGCAAATCCCTGGAAATAGCACATGTACATGATGAATTAAAGTACAGAGGTGGTTAACACCAGCCCAGGCAATTTATCAAGTAAACTTAAGCAATGGTTGAATGCATAGTCACAAATTCATCGTTCGAGTATAATTCGGCGAGGTTGAAAATTCGGATTCGGAGAACTATTCGGAAAAAATCGGCAGGTATTCGGAAAAGATTCGGTCAGTGTTCGGGAAATGTTCGGGAAGGATTTCGAGCAAGAAATTAATATATAAGACGTTAGATTTTGATTTTGTGAATTATCCGCTGTTTTTTGAATTATTCGTTGTTTTCTCGAATTATTCGGGAATAATTCGCGAATTATTCAGCCCATTCGGTAATGGCGATTAAATCGAAGATATAATCGGCTGATTAAAAATTCGCGCATTATTCGCAAATTCGCCGAATAATTCGCGAATTATGTGACTATGGTTGAATGGATCACATGCATACCATGCTGCTGAAAACAAAAGAACAATTTAAGCTTAAAAAATATTATATTACTGAATGAAAGAAATATAGCTTGTATCAACATTGTGTGGACACCCAAAGGGTGGAAGAATTGGTAGGGCCCAAGAACTGTGACAAGACCACAAGTTCAAGGCATGAATACAAAGGAATCAGGTGAAGTTAGGTGGATAAACAAACCCACCTTTATTGTTAGGGGGGGGGATACACAGCAGCAGAGAAACCTCTCTCACATATCAAGGTGATCTAAAGTGGAAATCTCGCCTGCTAAGAAGGGATAAACTGCAAATTGCGATAGACGGATAGTTGACAAGAGAATTAGATCACCCCATAGAATTCAAGATTAAACTCTATTTGGTATAAAGCAAAAGTTTCCACAAAAGTTTTAGATGTCCGTCAGTCGTAATTAATCTTCCTCTACCCAAATATGGCATCACTAACATCCCTAGTGCCCTAGATTTACCAAGGAAACACAATACAGTTCCTTCCCTCCCCAATCTCTCTCGAACAAGAAGCTTCTCAAGAAGTAGCAAAGCTCATGTTTCAACTGATAGAATTCTATAATGCCTCACTGCTCCGCCGAAAGGCCCCAAAATCCCAGTTTTCACTTCCCAACAGTTTAATGCTGATAGCCCATTAAACACATTCTCATATATTTGTGGGAGCATGCACATGCCTATGTTGTATTATACATACACATAAACATAAATGAATACATACATACTCGTGTGTGTAGAGAGAATAATGGAGGAAAGGTGCCATAGGAGGGAATTTCCTCCTATGGCGTCGAAAAAATACACTGTCCATGATTTTTTTCCGACAATCGGCATTCATCATCTTCATCTTTATCATCTAAGATGTGGATTCACCAAATTTTATATGATTCTACCACTTTTCACCGTTGATTTAGCGTGTGCAAACTGCAAAATTAACAATTTACATACAATAGAACTTTTTACGTTGCCAACTCAACGGTGAAAAGGTGGTAAAATTACGTGAAACTCGGTGTATTCACATATTAGATGATAAAGATGAATATGATGGGTGCCGATCGTCGAATAAAATGGTGGAGGGTGTAGTTTTTTTACGCTGCCCGACGGAAAAAGCCTCCTAGGGCCGCTTTATTATTCTTTTATATATATATATATATATATATATATATATATATATATATATATATATAGTGAGAGAGAGAGAGAGATGTAGTAGTAATAGATAATCTAATCAACGGTGGCATTAAAAATGCACTGCAACACTTTTTGGATGGTCGGCACGTTCATATTGATATCTATGTTATGAAAGAATGGATACACAAATTTTAATGTGATTCTAATAGCTCATTGATCGAGGTTACGGAAAATGTTATCGGGAAATCCCTTAAATCGCAATTATACACATACAAGGTAACGAGTGTCCAACACACATGAAAGATAGTATACCTATATATTATGATATAGAGATCAAGATGAATGGGGTCAATCATCCCCAAAAAAAATTGTAATACATTTTTGTATGTTTGCATAGATAATCATATATAAATGGCATGCAAAGACTACACTTTACTCATATATAGTTGTGTGCACTCATGCTTGCTTGCCTGCATGTCTTTGTGGTACGAGTGTGTGGTCATGTTTGTGGTTGTGCATGTGGAGATAGTGGTAGGAAACATCCTACACTAGCCATTCAAAAACAAATGAAAACCATCATAATGCATATTGAAGCTGTTCATAATGATATTCATGCCCTAAACATATGTGGATGAGAAACTGCATCTCCAAATTAGGTTCATTCACATATAGTTGGCAAGAAGTTCATGTTCAATGTCAATGGTATGGATTGCCACCAGATGGCCCATGTGTTTTCTGAAATACTTGTGTACGAAAACACAGCAAGGACATGCCACTATAAAGCATGCATTTCGATAAATTTACTGCAATGAAATGGTTAGAGATTGATTTATTATAGCCTAACTATAATAGCAAGTTTATATAAGTTACACATTAACAATTTTGGAGACAAGGCGCTTTGGCTTTCATCGTCTTCATCTTTATATAGACTTAATTGGACCTTATTGTACCTCTCACTTTTTTTAAACATCACCTGGCTTTATAATTTCATCTTCATATTAACCTTACTTTATATTGCTATTTGAAACATCACACCTGACTTTATAATGCCATCTTCGTATCAAACTTGCTTTATCTCACTATTTTGAAACATCACTCATTGTTTGAAACACCAATATTATAATGACTAACATGAAAAGGAAAAGTAAGAAATTCGTGAAGTGTTAGACAATTCTGTCTAACAATTATCCAAGGAATCAAAAACGCTGTGTATAGTCGATGGAGTTAATATGACATATCTTCCAGCAAAAGTGTCCAGGATACTTATCTCGTTCTTTAAAACCAACAGTATCCATTACAACAAAGGATCTGACAATGGCAGGATTAACAATCTTAACTATTATGTAAGCATACAATACTACCAACAAGGAAATTGTTAAGTTCTGAAGAATAAGGTCCAACTTTATTTCAGTGGCAGAGTCAAATACCTGTAGAAGAATGACACAATGTTTCGGAAGCCCAATATCTTTGAAAGGCTTCGAAAACCAACCATTCCAGACAAATTCATCATCTGGATTCTGACAAGTCATAGGGCTCGGGAAAGGCCGTGTTATGTCTCTCGTCTCACAAAAATAGTGTTTTCCATCAATGTCAAGCTCTGCCAAATCCTGAATGTTCTTAACTTCACCTTTACCTTGAGGTTGAGGGTTTTGAAGCTGAACTTTAATCCACTGACATTCCGCGGCCGTGTAAACACACCCGCCACCAGGCAGATTCGTAACCGTGGCACTCAGCCTCGTCGCAACCAATAGCAATCCATAGCTTCCAAGGGCCGCATAACCAAGTATCGCTCTAGCATACGTGGTGCTCTTACGGAGATTCATTGATCCATCCGTAACATAACTCAAAGCCTCCTCCTCCGAATCGAAAACATCATGCCCAGGGCTCCCACGATAGCACAACAAACCAGTAGTCGGGTCGACATATATCACTTGAGTGTCATTTGTAGTCGACAAGCTCGTTATAATGTACACTTCGCTTGTTTCTAATACAACTACTAGAATAGACGTTTCCCTATAACTATAATCTGCAAATTGAAAAGATTAAAAATAAACAACATGAAAACTACTAATTTTACATCAAGATTTGGTTTTTAGGCATTTCTAGGACCAGTTGAATCAAGGATCATGAATTTTTTGGTGTAATTTGCATAAATTACGACCTAAATCTTGTAGTAATAAGAAAAGGCGTACCAGCTGATGCCATAAGAATGAAGACGCCGAGGATCTGCAAACAAGAGAAGAATCAAATACAAAAGAAATGCGTAATGAATCTACAAGAGGGGAAAAGAAGAAGAAGAAAATGAATCTCATCGATTGAATCGAGATCAACAAAAAGGAAAGTGAGATCGAACCTTTGAAAAGCGATCGCTGATAGATCTTGAAATTCTGTAGAAATCGTTGCTTTTGCTCAGAATTGCTCGAGGTCAGATCCCTCGCGAGAGAGAGAGAGAGGAGGGCGTATATAATGTAATTTGAGCAAAATGTAACGGTATTTCTTGATTACCCGTTAACTAAACATTTTGTCATTCGTCTTGCTTTTCTAGGATCTTTTGCCGTCGACCCTTCAAACATTTGATATTAACATATGCTCGTGCAAACCTCTTTGAGGAAGTGTCGTCACCGGCCTCTGTCTCAAATGGTGATCGTGATCAATCTGATATGTTCCAATGGGAAGAATGTGTTTGGATCATCTTTCTGTATACAAATGCCCTCTATTTGAAAGCGGATTCTTCCACGGTTCCGTGTGGTGCGTTCTTATTGCTTTTACCACAAGCCGCGTTCTATTTTCATCCGTATACATGAGAAGCAGTTATGAGTGATTAGATTACAAGCGATACTGAGTTGGAGTAAGTTTAGATCTTAGGTTTGAGTGAAAATTCTAGAACGGGAGTCCAATATGGAAATGGTTCCCGCAGCTGCAGACAAGCCAAGACGATAACAAGTTGGCTATGTTAAATAGGCTCATCAAGCGAAAGCAACCCCTAATCTTCCGTATTTCTGCAAAAGAATCTAACACTTTTAAGTTATCTTCATTGGTCCCTAGTTGGATTTTCATCCAAACTCCACTAAAAAAGAATATTTATTCCCGGCTTCTTTTTCCTCCATACTTCATCACGTATTTATGCTCTTTCTTCTCAATTTCAACATCATCCCCTGTTTACCGCTGAAAACCAAAGACGACCGAACATCGAAACGTCTTGCTGAATTTGGGGATAGATGCATTGATATGATCCATTCACCTCTCCGAAAACACTAAGAGATTATAACGTCATATATCGAAGGTTTGAATAGATGCCACCGATGCAGCTGATTTCAGATTCCCTCTCAGAGTGAGGTTTCTCAAAGTGAGATTTATTGATTATGAGGACAAATTTTTCCTACAGGTGCAGCCCATGTAGTTAATTACGCTGTCGCAGACGACAACGACTTTCTACACTCTAGATGCGTCGTGTCGTGTGTCGTGTCTTTTGGTTTTTATTTGGTTTGCCCTTGGACTACATACGGAGACAAATTTAGTCGTCGTCCGTAAGATGCAGATTAGTCCAAATCTATACATATTTTATATTTTGGGTCAAGCTGCTTAACCATGCCCACATTGGTATCTTAGTTAGCCAATGAGGATGAACCTAGGTTCCATTCACACATTGTGAGGTCCATTGGTTCAATTTAAAGCATAAGATTTATCTTAGGACACGTTAATCTCATTTGATAACTAAGATCTACTTAAATGGTTTGGGAAATATAGGTTTTGCTTAGGGACACGTAGTCTCATTTAAGAACTATGCCTACCTAGATGACTTGATCACATGTTGAGAACTTTTTTCTCTGTTGATCTTTAGATCATAGGGAAGCTTAAGCTTCAACACTTAACCAATTGGTTAAACATGGGATCTGTTTGGCGCTCTTCTATGGTTGGTGTCGGTGCTGGTCTGGCTTACGTGCATTTGCACGTGGCGCTGGCGCTGCCACTTTTGATTTGCGCATCGCGTTTGGTGGGATATGGTGATGCTTTGGCGCTGGCGCTCATACTTTGCACGTGAGCGCAGCGCAACATTGAGCGCTTAAGCTCTGACGCAACCTAACAGAAATGCTATTGGCGCTGGCGCAGCGCAAGGGTTTTAAGAGCTTAAGCTCCATTTTCTCCTTGGAACAAAAGTGTTAACCTTTCTAAGTATCAAGACTTAGGTTTTCAAAACTTAATCTTTTTGTAAAATGATCTTTGGTCATCGAAATTCATAAAGATCAGATTGTCATGATCTTTAGAACTTGGGTTTTATTTTCTTGGTCATGATCTAGACGATGATATATGTTCTTGATGAAGACTTGGGCTTCGTGAAGCTAAAGTTTCAGCTTTTCTTTGATATTTGTCACATCCCACTTCCTAAAATATGGAAATAGATGGTGACTAGACCAGCCATGCTCCTACGATCAAGGAACGATCTGTTGGATATAGTGCTCTCAACGCAATTATTGTAATTGCAGATATGCGATTATAATAATTGAAGGAAGTCCTATACAGATAGAACAGTCTTACTCGAGAGGATGGTATACTATCTGGTTTGTCTTTATCATTATGTATATACGTTTAACTTGTTATTATGTGTCGCTAATACATAATGATAAAACCCGTAGGATTCTTGCTTGACTATCTGCATTATGATGGTGATCATATACGTGAGAGCTGGGTAGTCCATAAGTATATCCTTAAATATCCCTAGTCGAGAGAGTATCGAGACTAAATATCGATATTCTGGAGTAAACTAGTGTATACGTTTCTAAATCCCGACGAGAGCCGGTGGTCGGTCATAAGTTATAGGTGTTTTATCACCTAAGATAGTATAAAGGTGCTTACTGGGTTCACTGGATGAACTCCCCGAGAACTTCTAGATGGTATTATACTTATCGTCAGATAGCAGTTCTCTAGTGACATGAGTACAGGTTAGTCCTTTGACCTGAGATCGTCATTTGTCTCATGTGAATTCCAACTGTACTTATATTACTACTCTACCATGGCTCAAAGGAGTCGTGCAAACAAGCTTTAGTTGTGTACAGTCTCGAGCCACAGGGAGGCAGTAAGCGATTGTCAGGAATTCGTCTCTCATTGTATTAGGAGTCGATATTGCGCTGTGTTCGGTTGGCCATCACCATAAATTCGTGATCATGGTGGGTGAGATTTACTGATAGGAGTTCAGTAGTTTCTCAGTTGGTGATGAGCTTGACTCCGGCACGACTTATCGGATTATTAAGGGTTTAACGCTATCCACCCTCTAGACCCGGTATGCGATACTCTTAGACGAAAAGACCAGAATGTATGGAGATTGTCATATTCAGGCTCAGTAGGGTACGGACATGTGAATTGATGTCGCACACACCACAAGGTTTGTGGAGAGGTGGAATTTACAAAAAAACAATTTTACAACAAGCAACATCGACTAAACTTCCAAGATCATTCAAAAACCTTAATTAACAAAACTCACAAAGGTTCTAATCTACTATGATAATGATTTATACCTTTATGATACTAGTCCTTTGGGTCTTCTTGTCCCCTTTTTGAGCGCCTAGATGGTACGGATCGAGCTTGGTCGTCGGCTTTCTCGTGTCGAAGACGATCCACCCGAGAGTCTATGATTCAAGCTCTAACCTCAAGAATGAGGTAATTAAAATACTTTGTTTGCTAATGTAGGCAGCTTAGAAGATGTAGAGAGTTAATTGGACTAATTTATCTCAAAATACCCTAGGTTTCACAACACATGTGAGGTTTAGGGTTTGAGGAAAAAGAACGAGAGCAAAGGAGAGAGAATGTGAAGTGTAGAATGAATGAAGAATGGCTAAGCTCAAAACTATCAAGCATGCAATATTTTGATAAAATGATGCAACCATACTTGAATAGTTAAGACAAATGAATAAACAAAATGAAATAGCCATGCTTCTGTTGAATATATGTATGCCCTAGAGGCCATTATATGATAGTGGATGTATTTATACATGTATATATATATTTAGTGTACATTCTTGCTCGACATGATAGTATGCTATCTGGTCACTCTTTATCTGACATGTTCACTTGATCATGCTTTTATTCATTTGCACATGTTGATAAAGCCCTGAGGATATTTTCTTGACTATTGTGATTATGATGTAGATCATACTAGTGGGACTGTTTCCCCCAATCAGAGAAAAGCTCTGTTTGAAATTCAAAATTCAAAAAAAATTGAAGCAACGCTTCAGATGCAGCGCCAAGTGCGCTGCGCCCTAGACAGCGCACCATGTGTGCGCTAGCGCTAGGCGCGCTGCGCGCCACGTGTCAAACACGAGTGCGCTAGCGCAGGGCGCGCTGCGCTCTGAGCAGCGCAACACGTGTCAAACACAGGTGCGCTGCGCTCTGAACAGCGCACCACGTGCAAAACACGGGTGCGCTAGTGCTGGAATTAAAAAACTCCCCACCGTTAGATCAAAAGATCTAATAATAATGATAAATCATTAATTGATCAGAATTAAATTCTGTTATGGAAAGATTTTTTCAATCTTGTTAAAAACAGAAAGATTACCTTCTGTAAAACAGAAACCCTAGGATCAAAAATCCAATGGTGGGGAAACATCCCCAAATCAATCAGAGAAAGATCTCTTTAACTGATTCAACAAATCGGCTTGCCCTATATAAAGACCCCAAGACTTCAAACCTGAGAGAGAGAAACCCCCCCATAAACTTTGAAAAATTCAAAGAAAAAGAGCAAGCTCTTACAAGAAGATACTTCTTCAAGGTAAAGATGATGGATGATGAACACATAGATGAAATCATCTCATAGAAAGAAAAATTTATTTCTTTAAAAAAGATTCTACAAGACAAAAAAGTCTTTCACAAAAGAGATCAAAAGATCTCATCATAAAAGAAGAACATAATTCTTCTCACAGATCATGGATCTATAAAGGCAAAGCCTTTCATCAAAATAAGAGATTGAAAATCTCTCCTGCAAAATAAGAACTGTTGTTCTTAAATCTTGAGACAAAGTCTCTTTTAAAAGAATATAAATTTGTTCCCAGATCATAAAATTAATCAGATGCACTTTGCGCTCTTGAAATGCGCTTTGCGCTTTTGAAATAGCGCACTGCGCTCATGGGCTGGCGCTCAGCGCCAAGCGCACCACGTGTCACTCACGTCTGCGCCACTAAATTGAAAGCGCAATGCACTCATAGACTAGCGCTCAGCGCTCATAAACTGGCATCATGCGCTCATCATCTGGCGCCTAGCGCTGAGTGCAACACGTGTCCCTTACATGTGCGCTACTTGGCAGAAGCACACTGTCAAAAGGGCCAAGCCCAAATAAAGACTCAACAGCTCAAAATAAAAATGTTAAACATTTATTGGACTTAGCCCAAGATTGGTCATAAGTCCTTAACTTATCTTAATTTAGCCCATTTGCTCATAAATATTTTAACGGATCTTGGCCCTAGATTGGACTACAGATCTTCCAACCAACTCACGTCGGTTCGAGGGTACATCTCTTTACTCCTCTAATATTTGTCGTTGTAATCCTTCAACGTCTTCAGAGAGGTGACGGGTCCCGACAACCACACATTTTATGGACTGTGGGGTCCTTAAGCCCATGGACTATGATGTCCTTAACCTTGACTGTGAGGTCTTTAAACTCACGGACTATGATGTCCTTAATCTCGACCGCGATGTCTTTTAACTAACATCGGACCGAGATGTCCTTAAACTAACAATGGACCGTAATGTCCTTAAACTAATCGACCGCAATGTCCCTAAACTAAACAATAGAGCCCAATTGCTCTCTTGTTGGATCTAAACGATCCCATTAAGTTGATCTTAGTCTAAAATGAGACTAACGTATCCTTAACAAACGTTTAAGTCGATTTTAGTCCCAAATGAGGCTAACGTATCCTTAAACCCAACCCCCAAACCCAAATCTAAGAAGATACGGATTTGGACTAATCCACGCCCTACGGGTGACAACAAAAATTAGTATCCGTATACAATCCACGGGCAACCAAAAACAAAACAAACACACACAACACGAAGTGACCATCTGGAGAAGAAGAAAGTGGTTACCGCAATGCGGTAGCGTAATTAACTGCAGGGGCTTGCACCTGCAGAGAAGAGCGTCCCCACAATAAAAACCCCTCAAACGAGGGGGAATCTGACGAAATCTGCTACATCGGCCGCATCTATTTAAACCTTCGATACACGGTGCCATAAATCAACTTGGCATTTTCGGAGAAGTGGACGGATAACACCAAATAGCATCTGACCCGAAATTCAGGCAAGACGGACCCGCGCAGTCTCGTCTCCGATTTTCGGCGGGGAACAGGGACATTTGTAGTTTATAAGCATATCCTGAAATATCCCAAGTCATGGGTATATCGAGACGGGGCATCGATATTCCAAAGTAGACTAGCGTATATGATACTAGATCCATATGATGGGCGATGGATGTTCCCACATCCATTGATGTTTGACATCTAGATAGTATACGGGTGCTCAGTGGAGACTGGGTACACTGGACGGACTCGCCGAGAACTCCTATATGGTATTATATCTATCGTCGGATAGCAGTTCTCAGGTGACACTGGTACAGGTTAGTCTGTAGACCCGAGATCGTCATAGAGTCTCATGTGTTCTCCCACTGTACTTTGATTTCCACCCTACCACGCCTCTACTGAGGCGTGCAAACAGGTGGTCTTTGGGTACAGTCCCGAGACACATGGAGACAATGAGCGATAGGAGGGGTTTCGTCTCTCCCGATATTGGGGGTTGATGTTGTGCTGTGATCGATTGGCTATATTAGTAAGTCCCTGGCCAGGGCTGTTGAGATTTACTGATAAGTGTTATCAGTAGTTTCTCGATCTGTTATAGACCATTCATCGGCCCGACTTATTGAGTTATTGGGGTCGACGTTACCATCCCTAGACTCGATATGCAACATATCTGACGAAGAGACCAGACTATACGGTAAGTGTTACCGGTTGGCTCGACGGAAGTTTTTGACAGATTTTCTAGTTTTTCTTCTGATCGCTCAATACCCGGGTGGCCGTTACGTTTAGCTGACCGCTTGCGGCTTGTGGGTGTTTGATGTGATCATCACCCACTGCCGGCGTATTGACGAGTCTTAGAGTTCCACACAGGAGTTTCCTAGCTCAGGCGAAACGAGGTGGTGTGCATATGAGATATGCGCGGGGACCCGATTAAATACGAGTATGAGATACTGTATTTTAATCGGGCGTTTTTCTATTGGTCGGGTCGTATGTGATATGACCAGTTTATTAAATCAAGTGTTGATTTAATATTTGACTTTTAGAATTATTCTTTATTTAAACCCTTTTTCTTTAATGGTGTATGCATGCATGTATGCACATGTTGATGTGCATGGACACATACATACATACATACATTGTATCATGGTTGCTGATACAAAGGATATGGCAATATAAGACTTACATGGTTCAATAATATGTATATATTTTAGCATTTGGATTAAAGAAAAGGAAAAGGAAATTAAATCATTAATAGGTTTTTTCTACACTCTTCTTATCTTTAACCTAGCTTTAACCCATGGGTTTATTTTCTTTTGGACTTTAACCCAAATGATAAATATCTAGATATTATTGTACCATGGTTAGTGATGAGAGAAAGAAAATATATATACTTTCTTTTCTCATTTTTCTTTAAAAAGTTTGATCATTTTCTTGTGACAAAAAGCTTTTGCCATTTCCATCTTCTTCCTCAAGTTCTCTTGATATTTCTTTTGAGTGAGGTTCACAAAAAGAAAGGGTTTTGATTAGAGAATATAAACCACATCTTCATTTTACACCTATCTAGCCCATTTGTGTAGAGAGTTTGCTACACTTTGTTCAAAAGACCAAGTAAAGCAAGGAGCTTTGGGCAAAGGGACTTCGGATGGATCATCGTGGACAAGGAAGCATACTAGCAAGCCGTTCAATCCTCTCAACGATCCAAGGAGTCAACAAAAGAGAGCTACAAAGGTTGTAGTCTCTCAACTTAGTGCTTTATTATATGTTGTATGTGATAGAACTTATTGTTACCCTAGTTTTTCTAGTTCGATTCCTAGATTAGATTGTTTAGCACCCTCTAATTTTTAAAATATGGCATGTGTGATACTACCAAACCCTAGTAGCGGTGCTAAAGAATCTCTACAGTGGTATCGGAGCCAAACTAGAAACCTAGACGGTGTTAAGATAATACGAAACCGAAAAACTCCGCAAAATACGGTTTTAGAAACCCTAGAAAATGCTTTCTGGAAATTTTTTGAAAAATCGTTTAAAAATTATTTTAGCAACTGCAGAGTTTAGTATGGGATACTATAAGAGCACAGGTGAAATACGGGCAGGGGGAGGGGTGCTCTGGAAATTATTCTTAGTCGAATTTTTTTAGCATTGTAATGGTAATCTAGACAATGTTTAATAGTTCGATCGAACTTCAAACACCCCGTCAAGAACCCCACTGAAATTTTCAATAGTTGGAATTTTCTTAAGTTAATTATATTCAATAGCCGTGCAAGTAACTCTATGGACCCTCTAAAAGAACAAAAACCTTAACTCGATTCTATGCCTTCGGAACCGCGACTTGAACCCTAGGGTTTGTCGTAGTTCCATGGTGTCATAGGTGAGGCATTGGTTTGACCCTTCTACGGCTGGACCATAGGTACTGTGGCACGTTTTTGAGTACTTTAACTTTGCTCAAGTGTTGAGCTTATCGGGTGATGAGGGTGTTGGTTGATTCGATCGAAATATTTAACATAGTCTAGTATATTGTGATACAATAATTGGAATCTACATTTATATGTTGCGTGTAAATCTAGCATTTCGGTTTCGGATGTAATCGGAAATCTTATTGAATTATCCGACTTACTTGAAAAATGTTTTCATGGGATGAAACCTAAATGAGAGACCTACATGTTAGGCATGAAATCTTGGATATGAGATATCCCGGGTTTATGATGTCTAAGCGCAGAGGTGATTCCAATTGTTGTAGTTTTTCACTTTCTTTTCTGTGACCGTAAGCGTAGTATGTGGTGTATCGCCGGTTTCGTTGCTATACATCAACGACAATTGGGGTATGCATACTTGCTTACGTTGATGACATGTGATATTATGTGTTGCTATGATATGATGTATAGGATCGTCGTAAATGAATGGCCGGGGGTTTTATGTGAGATGAGAGTTTTTCTTTTCATTCATGTAAAATTCATTTGTATATAATATTCTTTTATTTGAGGCACTTCCGGATTGAGGATGATGTCACCATTGTTGTATATTATTTACTTTTCCGCATTAGGATAGACCCAAGGTGGGGAGTACAAGTGACCGGGTTCTGGGGTCCAGTGGGAGACCGTCTCGAGGCGTCAAGACCAGGTTTCCTAACTCCAGAATTGGTAGGGTCACTTGCCGTTCTCGTAGGGGTCTAGGGGTGTGGGATTGGCTATTCATCATGACCGTGGAATCCGCATTTTCTATTGTTAGCTAAATACAAAATACGGACATCGTAGCATATCCTATATTTTCATATATGTGTTTCTGCTGCTTATATTCTGTGATGTGATCACTTGATATATCTGAGACGAATGCAATATTATATATGAGATATATAGTAGATGTTGCTTATGTTTTGCACCCGCGCTAGTCCCGTTCCGGTATGCTGTTAGTTAAGTAACCTAACGGTGCATAACGGAACATTGTGGCGAATGCGGATGGCATAAACGTACGTTGTATTTTCGTTTCTTTTCTGTGTTTGGCTTAAGGACTTAAATGATATGACTACATTAATAAGATTAATGTAAAGGAAAATAAACCTAAAAAGATGTTGTAGAATCGGATTTGAAAACCATTCGGCTTTTTGAGAAAAAGCAAAGTTTCAAAATTGCGGAGCTTAAACCACTCCTTTTGAAAACTGATTGAATCTATTCTTTGTGTGTCGTGTTTTGAAAATGTGTATATAGAAAAGTGTAAAGATCACAATCAAAGAAATTTGTAAACCGCAATCAATAACGGTGTCAATTGTAGGTTCGTTAGCG
Organism: Agapanthus africanus; assembly: GCA_030015575.1. Classification (NCBI taxonomy): domain Eukaryota; kingdom Viridiplantae; phylum Streptophyta; class Magnoliopsida; order Asparagales; family Amaryllidaceae; genus Agapanthus; species Agapanthus africanus. The sequence goes on along the minus strand of JASDDO010000016.1, from coordinate 589,244,825 downwards.
AGTGCGGATCGTCCACAGGGAAAGTGAGATTTGATCGTATTTGTTTTAGTTGAGTCGAAAATTAAAGAAGAAAAGAAAAGAAAATTTGATTCAAGATTTATAAAATTGATTTTCAAGAATTATCAAGAACTAGATCTATTATCAAGAATACTAAAAATCAAGAATCAAGAATCGTCCAATTTTAAGTAGTTATCAAGATTTGTAATGAGGCTCGTAGGAATCAATCGAATCGATAGTGAGGATGAAGACTTGTGATTACGTATTCTTATCCTTTGATGATTTGTTGCTAGATCGATGACGATCAACAAGAATTAGGGATCTCTTGCGGAAACTAGGGTTTCATCATCTATCCCTTGTCCTTTCGTTAATTTTCATTCAAATGCTAGCCTCTAGAAAATTCAAGCATCGATCATTGATCACTAATTAAGAGCGAAAACATTCAAGAAAGTATCTCGCTCGAAAATAAGTTGTCGATGATTCAATTTACTAGAGTTTACAAAACTCATAGGACTTAAGAATCGTACAAGAATTTAATCATCATCAACTATCAATTTTCTTGATTCCTCTACGAGCGGAGTTTTTACTCAAGCATCATAACAAAGAAAACAATCAAGAATTGAGATCTCATCATAATGCTCAAATATAAAGAAAAGGAAGATAAAGAAATTTCACCTTTTATTATCCAACAATTTCATTACAATACGCTCAAGAACTATAAGAATTGAGGAAAGAACTCAATCGTCGAATTAGCTTCGCATCGTCTCCGTGAGTTGCGGATCGTCTTGGATTACTTGCTCGGTTGAAGATCGGCGTCGCTTCTAAAAGGTTGATGGCTTCTTGCTTGATTTTGTATTCGGAGATCTTGAATTTGGCTTTTGGAATTGGATTAGGGTTAGGGTTTGAATGCACAAGTTGTGTCACTCAACTTGTGGGTGAATTGTTGAACAACCTTTGAGAAGAAGCCCTTGGGTCCTTTTTATAGCCTTCACTAGCTTCCCCTAAAAGCTTGATTAGGATTAGCTTCCTTTAGAAGCTAGGTTTAGTTTAGCTTCACTTGAAAGCTTGGTAGTTAGGTGGAATCTTCTAGAGTTAGTTAGTTAGCTAGCTTCCTTTAGAAGCTTGGATGTTAGGAAGAAGCTTCTAGGTTGTGGCTTGCTTGAGAAGCTTGAAGTGTTTAGCTTGTACAAAAAGCTTTGCTGTTCGGACAGAAGCTTCTGGAGTTCTCTGGAGTTTGCATTGGCTTGAATGAGTGTGGAACTTGAATGGAGAAACCTGACACTGAAATATGTTGACGTCAACCTGATGTGGCCGCGGATCCGCCGTCAATAGGGCCTTACGGCCGCGGATTCGCGGCCCTTTGAAGGCATCTATGCATGGAATTTTCAAGGTACATTGTGGTGGCTTTAGTGCTATTTCCTGATGTCTGGAATCTTTTAAATCCTTCTTGTTTATTGCCAGATCATAAGTCTTGGACTTGGCACATTTTTATCGGCACTTTTGACAGTTTCGGCTCTTTACCTGGAATTTCCTGCACAGATTCTCGAGACAAGTGTTGCGCTATACAAAGATGATGCATGCAATGATAAACACTCAATTTCCCTCAAAAATGCCGGTTATTATATATAACACATGTTATTTGGTATTTTACAGACAATTTGCTAATATGTGCTATATTCATACCGAACACCTTTAGATGATTGCAATTAGTAGGGAAATTGATGTGTTAAAAATGCAATATTTTCGACTGATCAAATCCCCCCAAACTTATTTTTGGTCGTCTCGAGCAAACTGTTTTATTAGAAAGAGAAGGAGAAAATATAAGAAAATGAAAAACTAACTAGCACACTTTCATAGACAACACGATTGCACTGAGCACGTGCAACAAGCCTTTAAAGCTCTAGGTGTCCCTAGTAGAAGGAGTGTTGTCTCCTGAGGGTTTTCAGCGGATTGTACCTACAGAATCCAATAATAAAAGGAAGGCCGTGAAATTTACATGTAAAGATAAGAATTGTAAAAGAAAGACTTTGAAAATTAGAGTTTCCAACTACACTCGCTTTTCGGTTGTCATGAGCCCTATCTTAATAGTCATGAAAAGATGTTAGAAATTACATCATCCATCAATAAAACATCGTCTTTATTCTTCATTCCTATTTTTCTTACAAACATCGATCATATAACCCTACGTGTGTGTAAAAAACATCCCTACACCCGGAGAATTCAATTCAAGCTATCATACTCTTGTCCATCTGCCTCAGTACTTTTTAATTAATGAATATTTAGATGGATTTGCTCACACATTTTTCATGCGACCGTTAATACTTCTTGAGGTACTAACCGACCGATTACTCATGTGCTTACATATTAGGTGTATTTTCCTCGTCTTGCACCACCTAAGGCTTAGCAGTGACTTCCAGACCAGTTGGTCTAAGGCACTAGGTGATGAAGCACCCTCGCTATATTTTTTTATTGTTGCCTTGGTGATAACAAAACCAGTGTTCATTTTTTTTTCTTCACCATTTTTATATTTTATTCATTTCTTATTTCCTTCATACTTTGGCTTTTAGACAAGAGCATTTCAAGGTATCCTCTACTATCTCGAGTTTCAAGACTTGTGTAAGTACATATAGTAGGGTATCAACATTCAAATATTTAACTTCCAGAATAGGAACTATTTTTCAGACTTATTTTTATTCTCAGATTAGTGACTTCCTTCATCTTACTAACCCTTGGGATAACGGCTCATAACTACTTATTACTAGTTCGTTTAAGAAAACTTCTAATTTTCTTGGTTTTCTTAAATTTTTCCAATCTTTTAGATGTAATTTTTCACTATCTAATCTTTTATTATCTTATTTATTTACAAAATTAAATATTAAATATTTTTATCTTTTGAATTTTTTAAAATTTTTTTATAGGTTTTTAAATGTTTTGTGCTTATGCAAAGTATGTGCAAATGATGCGAAAATAAGCACAAACCTCCCCCAAACTTGTTTTCAACAGTGTCCTCACTGTTGCCTTCTGCTAGATTTCAAAAAAAAAACTGTAAGCTTGGGAGAACATTATTAATGGGGGAAAAATATATTAACGTGAAAATCCTCCCCCAAACTTATTCTTTTCACTCACCTCCATTCAAAGGATGATACAGTAATTTACAGGACATGAAGGTGAGACGGAGGAATTTTAATCATGATAAATTGGCTCCTGTAAGAACAGGAGCTCCTCCGTGGAGTCAGTAGAAAAATACGGCTTTAATCTATGTCCATTTACTTTGAAAAATGTACCGTTCTTAACATTTTCTACCTCAACTGCCTCGTGCGGGTATACAGACCGCACAACAAAAGGTCCTTTCCATCGAGATCGTAGCTTACCCGCATGAAGGTGGAGTCGTGAATCATAAAGAAGAACTTATTGACCAGGTGTAAAAGTTTTTCTCAAAATGTTTTTATCGTGAAATACCTTAGTCCGATTCTTTACAATCACAGCATTATCATAAGTTTCATCGCGGAGTTTGCTTAGCTCGTTTAATTGCAGCTTCCGAAAGCTGCAGGCTTGATTTAAGTCAAAGTTGATTTCTCTAATGGCTCACATTGCTTTGTGCTCAATCTCGACCGACAGGTGATAAGCCTTACCAAACACTAACCTATAAGGAGACATCCCTTGATCGGTTTTATATGCAGTTCGAAATGCCCAAAGAGCATCCGTCAATTTGGTCGACCAATCTTTTTGATTTTTAGCAACAGTCTTCTCCAAAGTTTGTTTGATTTGTCTGTTAGAAACCTCAGCTTGCCCGCTCGTTTGGGGATGATAGGGTGTGGAAAGTTTGTGGTTGATTGCATATTTCCACATCAAAGTCTCGAAAGACCTGTTTCAGAAATGTGTCCCGTTATCGCTGATGATAGCACGTGGGTGTTCAAATCGCGAAAAGATATTTTCTTTTAAGAACTTAATGACAACCTTTTTGTCATTAGTGCGACAAGGAATAGCTTCAATCCACTTTGAGACGTAATCAACCACAAGCAATATGTACAGATTCCCAAAGAAGTAGGGAAAAGGACCCATAAAGTCAATTCCCCAAACGTCGAAAATTTCAACCACTAAGATGGGTTGCTGTGGCATCTCATTTCTCCGGGAAATCCTACCCGTGTGTTGACACTGTGCACAGGTTTTGCAATGATCAAATGTATCTTTGAACAAAGTCGGCCAATAGAAACCGCATTGCAAAACCTTCTCCGCCGTCTTTCTAGGACCGAAGTGACCCCCACACGCCTGATCATGACTAAAAGATAGAACACTCTTGAATTCCTCATTCGGGACACACCTGCGAATGATTTGGTCAGGACAATACTTAAACAGATAGGGTTCATCCCAGTAAAAGTATTTTACTTGGGATAGAAATCGATGTTTGTCCTGTTTTGACCATTCACGGGGAATAAGTCCAGTGGCAAGATAATTCACAATATCCCTGAACCAAGGTTCATCGGATACATTCAAGAGTTGTTCATCCGGAAAAGAATCATTGATCGGCAGGGTCACAGGTGAAGAAGAGATGCGTGAAAGATGGTCGGTTATAACGTTTTCACATCCTTTCTTATCTTTAATAACAAGATCAAATTCTTATAATAGAAGAATCCAACGTATTAGCCTACCTTTAGTATCTTTCTTCGCCAAAAGATGTTTTAAGGCGGAGTGGTCAGTGTACACAACAATTGGTGAGCCAATCAAGTAAGGCCTGAATTTTTCTAATGCAAATACAACTGCCAAAAGTTCTTTTTCGGTAGTTGTATAGTTAATTTGAGCATCGTTCAGGGTCTTACTTGCATAATAGATCATGTGTGGCATCTTTTCAATGTGCTGTCATAAGACTGCACCAATTGCAAAATCTGATGCATCACACATAAGCTCAAAAGGGTGGTTCCAATCTGAAGAGGATAGAACGGGGGCTGTAGTGAGAGAGTGTTTGAGTGAGTCGAATGCTGCCTCACAATCCGAGTCAAAGTGAAAGGTTGTGTCCTTGGCCAAGAGAAGAGTTAAGGGTCTAGCAATTTTGCTAAAATCCTTAATGAATCTCCTGTAAAAGCCCGCATGGCCAAGAAAAGATCGGATATCCTTGACGCATTTGGGATGAGGAAGGTTTTGAATGACATTTATTTTAGCTTTGTTAACCTCAATGCCTTTTCGTGAAATAATATGTCTAAGTACAATTCCCTCTTGGACCATGAAATGGCATTTTTCCCAATTCAAGGTTAAGTTCTTCTCTTTGCAACGAGTAAGAACTGCGTCAAGATTAGATAGGCAGTCAGAAAAAGAATCTCCGAATATCGAGAAATCGTCCATGAAAATCTCCAAAAAATTCTTGACCATGTCCGAGAATATCCCCATCATACACTGCTGAAATGTAGCGGGAGTATTGCATAACCCAAAGGGCATGCGTCTATAAGCAAAGGTACCAAAAGGACAAGTAAATGTGGTTTTATCTTGATCCTTTTAGGCAATGGGGACCTGATTATAGTTAGAGTATCCGTCCATGAAGCAATAATATTCACGTCCAGCTAAGCATTCTAGCATCTGGTCAATGAAAGGTAGAGGAAAGTGGTCTTTCCTCGTTGCGGCATTGAGTTTTCTATAATCAATACATACACGCCACCCAGTTTGGGCGCGTGTCTGGATTAACTCATTTGCCTTATTGGTAATAACTGTGATGCCAGATTTCTTAGGGACGACATGAATTGGACTCACCTATTGGCTATCGGAGATTGGGTAAATGATACCATTGCCAAGGCATTTGACGATTTCTTTCTTCACCGCATCCTTCATGACGGGGTTCAACCGTCTCTGTAGTTCTCGGGTTGGTTTGGCATCATCCATCAGATGTATATGATGTTCAACAATTAAGGGACTAATCCTTTTGATGTCCGCCATAGTCCAACCAAACGCCTGCCTATTAGATCTCAATACCGTTAAAAGCGCATTCTCTTGCTCTAATACTAGAGAGGCATATATGATAACCGGTAAAGACTCATTCTCACCTAAATATGCATATTTAAGATGAGAAAGTAAAAGTTTGAGATCTAAATGCTGGCGGAGAAATAATAGAAGGTGGGATCATCGAATGATACTCGGAGTCAAGGAGAAGCTCATAGCCTGCATAGGATACAGACTTGGATGGTGATGAGCCAAGAGTGTCAGACTCAAGTGTGGAAAATGTGTCCTCACTAGGATGTGCAAGATCAAACATTGATGTGGTAGTGTCGTCGAGATCTTCAAAGTAAAGTTCATCAACTTCGCAACTTTCGGGAGCAATCTCATGGACAGAGCAAACATCAAGTATATGAGCAGAGGGTTCAGATGGCTGACTTCCAATTTTGTAGATGTTCAGTTCAATTGTCATTTTTCCAAGAGATAGGTTCATTGAATCGTTTCGACAGTTAATGACAGCATTGGAAGTGGTAAGGAATGGTCGACCCAAAATCACCGAAATTTGATTCCGTGGGTTTGTTACAGGTTGTGTATCGAGAACAATGAAGTTCACAGGGAATACAAATTCCCCAACTTTTATCAACACATCCTCTAGTTCACCTCTAGGTTTGGTGATTGAACGGTCTGCCATTTGGAGAGTGCAATGAGCTGGTTTCAACTCTCTAATCCCTAACTGCTCATAGACAGAATATGGAAGCAGGTTAACACTTGCGCCTAGGTCAAGTAAAGCACGGTTGATGTTTTTACCCCCAATAGAAATCGATATTGTAGGACATCCTGGGTCCTTACGTTTCTTTGGTAGCTGTGGGGTAAAAGCAGTGCTAACATTATTAGTCATGAAGACCTTCTTTGGCACTTGAGTCTTCCTCTTCCTAGTGCACAAGTCTTTAAGAATTTTCGCATAAGCAGGGACTTGTTGAATAGCATCTAGGAGAGGGATGTTGATGTTAACCTGCTTGAACATTTCCATAATCTTCTCCATATGTGGACTCGATTTGTTACCCCTTAACCGATTTGGATAAGGAGCTTTAGCAATAAGAGCTGGGTCCATCATTAGAGAAGGTGGTGTGTGTGGACGTGATCCCAGAATAGGAGTGGGGATCGTCTTTGGTGGACTAGAAGAGGTTTGCTGAGGTGTCGAGCCTTGTGGGAAACGGAGAATATGCTCGCGAGAAGGCGGTGGGGTAGAAGAACAAGGATTAGAAGTAGAAGTGTGTATGGAAGGAAAGGTCTCAGCCGGGGTATTATTGATAGATCTTTCAGTATCATCAATCTCTTCCCCAACATGATTATTCAGCACTCTTCCTGATCTCAACATTGTGATGGCATTCACATTGTAATGCCCAGGATTCGGTAGGGGTTGAGACGGAAGTTTCCCTTTCTCTCTCGCACTAATTTCGGCTTTTAATCGTGCAATTTCTGCTTCCATCGATTTAATACTCTCCGTTTGGGAAGCTGAGTTTTTCTTTATATCATCGACAGAAGACTTAACCTCAGCCGACACTTGCATGAGATTTTTCAGAATTAAATTCATAGTTTGTGCGAGTGAAGAGGATTCATCAGTACCGGTCAATTGCAAAGGTGCAGATGTGTTGACCGGATTTTGAAAATTTGGTGATTGATAGGGGTGATGAGTTAGTTGAAGTGGTTGCTGTTGTGGTGGAGGAGCCCTTTGGAAATTATTTTGATTTGGAACGGTGTTTTGATTTTGTTGTTGGTTCCAAGCAAAGTTAGGGTGATTCCTCCAACCCTGATTATACGTGGAAGAATATGGGTCGTTTCTATGTCTTTGAAAAGCAGCATTAGTATACTCTTGACCTTGAAACGGAGAATTCAATGGACATTCTTCCGTGATATGAGAAGGATCAGAACAGCATCCACATACAGTTTTGGGGAGCAACATCGGATTTAGGGAGGCTGCTAAAATTTTTTGTTCCATAGCTTCAAGCTTCTTTTGCATTGCTGCCATTTCAGCTCGAACACCTATGGAAACATCAATTTGGTGAATGCCACCCCTAGACAATGACTGGTTTACACTCTCCCACTGTAAGGATCTTTCAGCGAAATCTTCTAAGAATTTCCAAGCTTCGCTATCATCTTTGGTCATAAAAGTGCCTTGACACATGTATTCAAGGTTCTGTTTTGTGGTAGGATTAATGCCTTCATATATGATTCTGCACGGATCCCACCTAGGGATTCCGTGATGTGGACATTGAACTAACAGATCCTTGAAGCGTTCAAACCACTTCGAGAATGGTTCATTCGGAAGCTGGGTGAATTGATTTATTTCGCTACGGACTCGAGCTGTCTTATGATTCGGGTAAAATTTCTTTAGGAATGCTGCGACGAATTCTTCCCAATTTGAAATGGAATGTGCGGTTGTGTTATAAAGCTACTTCTCGGCTATATCGCACAAGGTAAATGGAACAAGACGTAGACGCATAGCATCCACAGAAAGCTGTGAGGTACCCATCATAGCGCATACATTTTCAAATTTGTAATAAAGACATATGCGTCTTCAGACTCGAGACCGTGATATTTGGGTAGAAGATTGATGTATTAGGGTTTTATTTCAAAATTGTCCCCGTTGGCTGGTGGAATGGTGAGACAGGTCGAAAGAGGATCTCGCATAGGATAACATCTCTCTTGGAGAAAGATGCGGGGTAGATTCTGCGCACCTGCGGACGACGGCAGAGTAGTGGTAAAGAAGTTCGATGGAGAACCGTCCATCGAAGTGGGTGTGGTGGTGGGTAAAGAAGAAGTAGACATAGAATTACCGACTTCGGAGTCGATCGGGGGAACGCGGACAAGACGGGCACTAGAATCTCGTGTCCAGCGAGCATGCACTAAAGGGTTTAGTACAAGTGGCAGCGTTAAGATAATTAAGGAAAATGAAGTGGTGTTTGGTTTTGAAAAAGATACGGATTTTTTTTTGAAAAAATGCAAATCAAAAACAATGCACACACAACCCTAGATCTAGTGGTCACTTAGGTCAAGTCTCTAGACCGCTCCTAACTGCCAGAAGACAAATCGCAAGATCAATCCTCTACTGCCTTTTTGTCCCTCCTGTGGCCAGGTAGTGCCAGGTAAGTGGGAGGTTCTCCACTACGTAAGTAGTGGGCCTAATTAAGTAACCACTTGCCTTAGACACACTTGCCTTAGACACCACAAAAGAAACGCGGATAAGCAATAGATTACCCACGACCTCTTTCTGTCCTAAGTGAGCGCGACGGTCCTTAGAGTCATGTCTAGATATTTTTTAGTTAATGAGGGTAATGCAGATGCAGTTTTATGATTTTTGGGGCTTAGGAAGGGTAATGAACTCCCCACCTAATCTGAATTTGGTCTTTGCCCCTTAATTTCTGTATTAAAAAATGCAAACAACCAAGATCAAACACGCACAATTTTTTCTTTTTGCGGCGCGAATTTTTTGCAAAGAATCCTGCAGAAATTGGTTAATGGAGCAGACCGAGGAAGAGATAAGAAAGTCAGAGAGTCACCGGAGAAATTTCGTACAGAGACGAAGCAATACCGCCGCGGATCCGCCGCAATGAACGTCTTATGCCGCGGAAGCGTGGTCAGTTATCAAGATCACTGCACAGAAATTCTTGCAGCAGCTCCTGTCCACTCCCTGAGCTCTCTGGAATATTCAGAAAATTTTTCCACTTGCTCCACAGATTCCAGATTTCCTTGAAACAAATCACAACGAATCGTTTAGTGTTTGCGCGAATTTTGATCTAAAAATTCTGATGGAATAAATTTTTCAACTCAAATTTCAAAAACGAACAAATTAGCCCATGATCCCCGGCAACGGCGCCATTTGATTGAATCTATTCTTTGTGTGTCGTATTTTGAAAATGTGTATATAGAAAAGTGTAAAGATCACAATCAAAGAAATTTGTAAACCGCAATCAATAACGGTGTCAATTGTAGGTTCGTTAGCGAGTGCGGATCGTCCACATGGAAAGTGAGATGTGATCGTATTTGTTTTAGTTGAGTCGAAAATTAAAGAAGAAAAGAAAAGAAAATTTGATTCAAGATTTATGAAATTGATTTTCAAGAATTATCAAGAACTAGATCTAATATCAAGAATACTAAAAATCAAGAATCAAGAATCATCCAATTTTAAGTAGTTATCAAGATTTGTAATGAGGCTCGTAGGAATCAATCGAATCGATAGTGAGGATGAAGACTTGTGATTACGTATTCTTATCCTTTGATGATTTATTGCTAGATCGATGACGATCAACGAGAATTAGGGATCTCTTGCGGAAACTAGAGTTTCATCATCTATCCCTTGTCCTTTCGTTGATTTTCATTCAAATTCTAGCCTCTAAGAAATTCAAGTATCGATCGTTGATCACTAATTAAGAGCGAAAACATTCAAGAAAGTATCTCGCTCGAAACTAGGTTGATGATTCAATTTACTAGAGTTTACAAAACTCATAGGACTTAAGAATCGTACAAGAATTTAATCATCGTCAACTATCAATTTTCTCGATTCCTCCACGAGCGGAGTTTTTACTCAAGCATCATAACAAAGAAAACAATCAAGAATTGAGATCTCATCATAATGCTCAAATATAAAGAAAAGGAAGATAAAGAAATTTCACCTTTTATTATCCAACAATTTCATTACAATTCGCTCAAGAACTACAAGAATTGAGGAAAGAACTCAATCGTCGAATTAGCTTCGCATCGTCTCCGTGAGTCGTGGATCGTCTTGGATCACTTGCTCGGTTGAAGATCGGCGTCGCTTCTAAAAGGTTGATGGCTTCTTGCTTGATTTTGTACTCGGAGATCTTGAATTTGGCTTTTGGAATTGGATTAGGGTTAGGGTTTGAATGCACAAGTTGTGTCACTCAACTTGTGGGTGAATTGTTGAACAACCTTTGAGAAGAAGCCCTTGGGTCCTTTTTATAGCCTTCGTTAGCTTCCCCTAGAAGCTTGATTAGGATTAGCTTCCTTTAGAAGCTAGGTTTAGTTTAGCTTCACTTGAAAGCTTTGTAGTTAGGTGGAATCTTCTAGAGTTAGTTAGTTAGCTAGCTTCCTTTAGAAGCTTGGATGTTAGGAAGAAGCTTCTAGGTTGTGGCTTGCTTGAGAAGCTTGAAGTGTTTAGCTTGTACAAAAAGCTTTGCTGTTCGGACAGAAGGTTCTGGAGTTCTCTGGAGTTTGCAGTGGCTTGAATGAGTGTGGAACTTGAATGGAGAAACCTGACACTGAAATATGCTGATGTCATCCTGATGTGGCCGCGGATCCGCCGCCAATAGGGCCTTACGGCCGCGGATCCGCGGCCCTTTGAAGGCATCTGTGCATGGAATTTTCAAGGTACATTTGTGGCGGCTTTAGTGCTATTTCCTGATGTCCGGAATCTTATAAATCCTTCTTGTTCACTGCTAGATCATAAGTCTTGGACTTGGCGCATTTTTATCAGCACTTTTGACAGTTTCGGCTCTTTACCTGGAATTTCCTGCACAGATTCTCGAGACAAGTGTTGCGCTATACAAAGATGATGCATGCAATGATAAACACCCAATTTCCCTCAAAAATGCTGGTTATTATATATAACACATGTTATTTGGTATTTTACAGACAATTTGCTAATATGTGCTATATTCATACCGAACACCTTTAGATGATTGCAATTAGTAGGGAAATTGATATGTTAAAAATGCAATATTTTCGACTGATCAAAAACCATTTGATTCTACGACGATATCAAGTTCAAAGCATTAAAGGTTTTCTTAAAAACTATCCACAACCCTCCGTCATTTTAGGAAGTAGAGTACTTAGTATTCGTGTTACGTTTGTTGACTATAGTTAAGGCGTAGTGTACGGTAGCTAAGTGATGTCTTCCTACACTGCATATGATGCAGATTACTTAGGACATTCATATGACTTTGTTGAGCATAGTTAAGGGTCATATGGGTGGGTCTAATTAATCAAGAAATGAAGGGTAGAATTTAACTGGTGCTTGTGATTTGTTGACCATAGTTAAGGTCATAAGTGTTAGGGATAAAAACCATATCGGGAGTTTCAAGAGTTGAAATTTGCAATGAGATTGCATACCTTCCATATGATGGATGGATCCCGATCCACTGTGAGCAAAAGTTACTCTCGGGTGAGTTTTACACTTTACAATTAGCTAACCCATTAGGTGTCTAGAAAGGTGTTAATGAGGCTACGCCTCTGGGAAGACGAGGTTTATATTAATTAGGTCTGTGCGAAAGTACGGGGAACCTCCCTCAAGTACTGACACTTGCCTGGCTGAACGGTTAGTGAAGTTGTAGACTGTAATTAATCCTGGCTAGTTTTCTTTTTAAGGTTTGAAAGAAAAACTTGATTAAAGCAGTGTGAGATATCGATTAGATAAGATAATAACCAATCTGATCTTTGCAAGAGCTTTCGCTGAGTGTATTCTTTTCTCTCTCTTAATGGCAGATACCAATGACAGGACTCAAGCTTCTATTCGATAAAAATAAACTGAATTGGACCAATTATAAAGACTGGCTGAGGAACATTAACATTGCCTTGACTTATGATAAAGTATCATATGTCCTCATGGCTCCAGCCCCGCCTGTCCCAAGTCCTAAATCTTCGGTTGCCGATAAGGAAGTCCGCAAGATATGGGACGCTGACTGTGCCACAGCCAAATACCTCGCGCTTGCATCGATGGATAACACACATCAAAAGCAGCACGAGCAGATGGATGTCCAATCCATTTTTCTCCATACAAAAGAGTTTTATGGGGAGCAATCTCGTGTCCTATGATACGAAGCATCTAGAAAGCTGTTTCAGATGCGGTTGGCTCCTGGCACACCAGTAGGTGACCGTGTTCTGAAGATGATAGCCTTTATAGAAGAGCTTGAGGACCTCGGATAGGAAACGGACAATGAACAATATACTGATATCATTCTGCAGTCTCCCCCCTTTTGCTCAGTTTGTAGTAAACTTCAACATGCACAACATGGAAAAGTCACTACCTGAACTCCTTAATATGTTAAGGAGTGCATAGAGCATGCTAAAGTCAGTGAAGACTCCCTCTTTGACTGTTGGGCCATCTTCCTCCTCTCGCTCGAAAGCTAAGGCCAAGGGAAAGATGAAGAAGAAACCCACCAAACCTAGAGGTGGAGTTAAAAAGGCTAAGGGAAAAGACAAGTCCAAGGCTGGAGAATCGGGGAAAGGGGAATGTTATCACTGCCACAAAACGGGACACTGGAAGCGCAACTGTATTGAGTATCTGGATCTCAAGAAAAAGAAGCATGGTGATGCTTCCGCTTCAGGTGTGTTAGTGACAGAAAACTGTTTTTCTATAAACTCTGCTTCCTGGGTATTAGATACCGGTTCAGGTTCTCACATTTGCAATTCCATGCAGGGGCTGAGAAATAGCAAAGTTTTGAAGACAGGTGACCATATTCTCTGGGTTGGAAATGGTTCCAATGTACATGCAGTTTCAGTAGGAAAGTATCACCTAGGGTTGCCGTCAGGGTGTATATTGGTTTTGAACCCATGTTATTATGTACCTAGTATGCTTTGTAATATAATATCCGTTTCTTTGTTAGACGATGAAGGATATAATTTTGTATTGCAGAATAATGTTATGAATATTAACCTGAATCAAATGTTGGTTGGGTATGGTACACTTAATAACGGGATATATGTCCTAAATCAACACACAGTTTTCAGCATACAACACACTTCTAAACAAAAATTTTCAGATATAAATGAAGCTTTTCTTTGGCACTGTAGACTTGGTCATATTAACGAAACATGACCAAATAAGCTACATAAAGATGGATATTTAAACCCTTTTGAATATAAATCTTATGCGAGTTGCCAGTCTTGTATCAAGGGTAAAATGACCAAAACTCCGTTTACTGGACACGGAGAAAAAACTACTGAGCTCTTAGGCCTCATACATAGTGATGTATGCGGGCCAATGTCTACACAGGCTAGAGGCGGTTTTTCTTACTTCATTACTTTTACTGATGATTTCTCAAGATTCGGTCATGTGTTTTTGTTAAAGTATAAGTCTGAAGCTTTCGAGAAATTCACCGAGTATAAACTTGAAGTAGAAAAACAAACCGACTTGAGTATCAAAATGCTTCGATCAGATCGAGGTGGGGAGTATCTCAGTACAGAGCTTGCAGTCTTTCTAAAAGAGAATGGGATTCTCTTTCAACTCACTCCTCCTTACACACCACAGCACAACGGTGTGTCGGAATGTCGGAATCGGACCCTATTAGATATGGTTCGTTCTATGATGAGTGATGCTGAGTTACCTGTCTCATTTTGGGGGCATGCATTGGAGATTGCAGTATTTCTATTGAACATGGTTCCAACCAAAACCGTGTCTACCACACCATATGAGATATGGCATGGGAAGAGACCATCTCTCAAACGAGTTAAGATTTGGGGTTGTCCGGCCTATGTCAAAAAGTAGAATCCGGAAAAATTCGAGACACGATCAGTCATATGTAATTTTGTGGGATATCCAAAGAATTCTTATGGATATCTTTTTTACTACAAGAAGGAACAAAAGGTGTTTGTTTCTCAGTATGCCACATTTTTAGAAAAAGATTTTTTTACAAATGATACTGATGCCAGCGTGGTAGACTTAGAAGAGGTTCTACAAACACAAGTTACAAATGACGACTTGGTTGAACCGGCTGTTGCAACAGAAATTAATCAATCTCAACCACTCCGTAGATCTGGTAGGACTTCTCGCCCACCGGAGAGATACTACAGTTTTCTCATTGATGGTGATAGAGAAGATTACATCATGGAGGATAACGATCCTACCAGTTTTCAGCAAGCTATCACGAGTGGAGATTCTGTGAAGTGGCTGGATTCCATGAGATCTGAAATGGAGTCTATGTACACCAAAAAAGTATGGACTTTGGATGTTGTACCCCCTGGGGTAAAACCCGTAGGGTGTAAATGGATCTTTAAAAAAAAGATTGGTGTAGATGGGAAGGTGGAGACCTATAAGGCAAGACTTGTGGCTAAAGGATTTCGTCAAAGACCAGGTCTGGACTATGACGAAACCTTTTCTCCCATAGCCATGCTTAAATCCATTCGGATCCTACTTGCTATTGCTGCTCACTACGAGTATGAAATCTGGCAGATGGATGTTAAAACTGCAATTCTAAATGGTGATTTAGATGAATGCGTTTATATGAATCGGCCAGAGGGCTTCATTGACAGTGGGAGCAGCGGGAAAGCATGTAGATTGCTTAAATCCATTTATGGATTAAAGAAGGCATCACAGAGTTGGAATATCTGTTTTGATGATGTTATCAAAGAGTTTGATTTCATCAAAAATCCAGATGAACCTTGTGTTTATAAGAAGGCTGTAGGGAGAGCTGTCACATTCCTCGTATTGTACGTGGATGACATTCTTCTGGTAGGAAATGATATTCCTATGCTACAGTCGGTCAAATCATTCTTATCACAAAGGTTCTCCATGAAGGACCTCGGTGATGCCACGTACATATTGGGCATTCGGATCTATAGGGATAGATCCAAAAGGTTATTGGGATTGTCCCAAATCAGGTACATCAACACCATACTGAAGAGGTTTAGTACGGAAGACTCCAAGCGGGGTTCCTTACCCGCTTGCCATGGAGTCACTCTCTCAAAGGACTTTTGCCTAAAGACCGATGAAGAGAGATCTCACATGAGCATTATACCCTATGCTTCGGCCGTAGGATCTATAATGTATGCGATGTTATGTACATGCCCTGATGTAGCTTATGCACCTAGTGTACTAAGCAAGTATCAATCCAACTCAGGAGAGAATTACTGGGTAGCTGTGAAGAACATTCTTAAGTACTTGCGAAGGACTAAAGAATTGTTCTTGGTATATGATAACGGAGATCTCCAAATGGAGGCCTTTACTGATTCGAGCTTCCAGAGTGATAAGGATGACAACAAATCTATCTCTGGGTTTGTATTTACCCTCAATGGAGGGGCGGTGAGTTGGAAGAGTTCCAAACAGGATACCGTTGCAGACTCCACGATGGAAGCTGAATACAATGCTACAAATGATGCCGTCTAGATGAGGAAGTTCGTCGCGGAGCTAGGTGTAGTTCCAACAATTATTGATCCAATACCATTGTATTGTGATAATAATGGGGCTATGGCGTTAGCCAAGAAGACCAGGTCCCAAAAGCAATCCAGACACATCCTGAGGCAATATCATCTGATCCGGGAGATAGTAGATCGCCGCGAGATCGAGATTAGGAGAGTAGACACAAAGAATAACACCGCGGATCCACTCACCAAGGCCCTCCCCCAGCCGCAGCATGAGCGACTTTTTGAGATGTTGGGTATGAGATACGCCAATAACTGGCCTTAGTGCAAGTGGGAGATTGTTGGATATATGTATGCCCTAGAGGCCATTATATGATAGTGGATGTATTTATTCATGTATATATATATATTCAATGTACATTCTTGCTCGACATGATAGTATGTTATCTGGTTACTCATTATCTGACATGTTCACTTGATCATACTTTTATTCATTTGCACATGTCGATAAAGCCCTGAGGATATTTTCTTGACTACTGTGATTATGATCTAGATCATACTAGTGGGGCATTTGTAGTTTATAAGCATATCCTGAAATGTCCCTAGTCATGGGTATATCAAGACGGGGCATCGATATTCCGGAGTAGACTAGCGTATATGATACTAGACTCATATGATGGGCAATGGATGTTCCCACATCCATTGATGTTTGACATCTAGATAGTATACGGGTGCTCAGTGGAGACTGGGTACACTAGACGGACTCTCCGAGAACTCCTATATGGTATTATATCTATCGTCGGATAGCAGTTCTCAGGTGACACTGGTACAGATTAGTCTGTAGACCCGAGATCGTCATAGAGTCTTATGTGTTCTCCCACTGTACTTTGATTTCCACCCTACTATGGCTCTACTAAGGCGTGCAAACAGGTGGTCTTTGGGTACAGTCCCGAGACACATGGAGACAATGAGCGATAGGAGGGGTTTCGTCTCTTCCGGTATTGGGGGTTGATGTTGTGCTGTGCTCGATTGGCTAAATCAGTAAGTCCCTGGCCAGGGCTGTTGAGATTTGCTGATAAGTGTTATCAGTAGTTTCTCGATCTATTAGAGACCATTCATCGGCACGACTTATTGAGTTATTGGGGTCGACGTTACCATCCCTAGACTCGATATGCAACATATCTGACGAAGAGACCGGACTGTATGGTAAGTGTTTCCGGTTGGCTCGACGGGAGTTTTTGAAAGCTTTGCTGGTTTTTCTTCTGATCGCTCAATACCCGAGTGGCCGTTACGTTTAGCTGACCGCTTGCGGCTTGTGGGTATTTGATGTGATCATCACCCACTGCCGGCGTATTGACGAGTTTTAGAGTCCCACACAGGAGTTTCCTAGCTCAGGCGAAACGAGGTGGTGTGCATATGAGATATGCACGGGGACCCGATTAAATGCGAGTATGAGATACTGTAT
This sequence comes from Agapanthus africanus, assembly GCA_030015575.1. Lineage (NCBI taxonomy): Eukaryota > Viridiplantae > Streptophyta > Magnoliopsida > Asparagales > Amaryllidaceae > Agapanthus > Agapanthus africanus. The sequence continues at coordinate 589,227,349 of JASDDO010000016.1, read as the reverse complement.
TTTAATCGGGCGTTTTTCTATTGGTCGGGTCGTATATGATATGACCGATTTATTAAATCAGGTGTTGATTTAATATTTGACTTTTAGAATTATTCTTTATTTAAACCCTTTTTCTTTAATGGTGTATGCATGCATGTATGCACATGTTGATGTGCATGGACACATACATACATACATTGTATCATGGTTGTTGATACAAAGGAGATGGCAATATAAGACTTACATGTTTCAATAATATGTATATATTTTAGCATTTTGATTAAAGAAAAGGAAAAGGAAATTAAATCATTAATGGGTTTTTTCTACACTCTTCTTATCTTTAACCTAGCTTTAACCCATGGGTTTATTTTCTTTTGGACTTTAACCCAAATGATAAATATCTAGATATTATTGTACCATGGTTAGTGATGAGAGAAAGAAAATATATATACTTTCTTTTCTCATTTTTCTTTAAAAAGTTTGATCATTATCTTGTGACAAAAAGCTTTTGCCATTTCCTTCTTCTTCCTCAAGCTCTCTTGATATTTCTTTTGAGTGAGGTTCACAAAAAGAAAGGGTTTTGATTAGAGAATATAAACCACATCTTCATTCTACACCTATCTAACCCATTTGTGTAGGATGTTTGCTACACTTTGTTCAAAAGACCAAGTAAAGCAAGGAGCTTTGGGCAAAGGGATTTCGGGTGGATCATCGTGGACAAGGAAGCATACTAGCAAGCCGTTCAATCCTCTCAACGATCCAAGGAGTCAACAAAAGAGAGCTACAAAGGTTGTAATCTCTCAACTTAGTGCTTTATTATATGTTGTATGTGATACAACTTATTGTTACCCTAGTTTTTCTAGTTCGATTCCTAGGTTAGATTGTTTAGCACCCTCTAATTTTTAAAATATGGCATGCGTGATGCTACCAAACCCTAGTAGTGGTGCTAAAGAATCCCTACAGCTTCATACCATGCTTTGAGAAAACCCATTCCTCCACCTCATTATCTATTTTCCAATAAATAGATATATCAAAAATGAAGTGTCTCCTTCTAGAAGCACTTCTTGTAAAATTACAAGAATACCCTCACCGTATATACATACCCGCATTCGTACTGCAAAAAATACGAATATCAAGAGATAAAAATAATCCAATAATATAATACTAGAATACGGCTTAATCCTAAGCCCACCAATATTATCCGTCTGAACAAAATCTGTGTAGCTAGTACACGTATATGATCGGAACCTTGCATGTAAAACCATATGGCCTCTACATCGTTTCGCCTGAACCAGGGAAACCCTCTGTGTGGGACTCTAAAGACTGGACAATACGCTGACAGTGGGTTTAACCACAAGCCCGTCAATGGCAATAGCTGTACGTATCGGCTATCCAGGTACCTGTCGAAAAGAAGGCCGATAAGCAAACTCATCCGAACTCCTACTTAGCCTATCCATGACAATCTTCGTATAGTCCGGTCTATTCGTCTGAGAGTATCGCATGCCGGTCTAGGAGGGTGGAAAATATCATACCCTTAATAACCTGATAAGTCGTGTCGATATGGCTCAAGACCATCCGAGAATCTATTGGTCTAACTACCAGTAATTCTCAATCCGTTCTGGCCGGGTACTTATGGTGTTGGCCAACCGAACACAGCACAACATTGACTCCCTATATAAGGAGAGTCGAATTTTCAACAATCGCTAACTGCCTCCATGTGGCTCGGGACTGTACCCAACTAAAACCTGTTTACACGACTCAATAGAGCCGTGGTTGGGTAGTAATCAAAGCACAATGGGAACTCACACGAGACAAATGACGATATTAGGTCGATAGACTATCTGCACTCATGTCATCAGAGAACTACTATCTGACAATAGGTATAATACCATCTAGCCAGTCCTCGGCGAGTCCATCCAGTGTACTCACCTCTAGTGAGCACCTGTATACAATCTTAGGTGCATCACACCAATGGCTGCGAGACCAACCATTGCCCCTCGTCAAGGTCTAGATATGTATACATTAGTTTACTATGGAGTATCGATGCCCAATCTCTATACTCTTATGACTAGGGACATTTAAGGATGTGCTTATCGACTACCCAGCTTCCACAAGTATGATTACCATCACAACGCTGGTAGTCAAGTAAGGATCCTACGGGCTTTATCAACATGTATAAGAGATATGAAATAACAAGTAAAATATATCACACGTTAAGATAAAGAAAAACCAAATAGCATACTATCATATTGAGCAAGATTGTCCTGTACATACATATCCTTAGCATCCTATACAATGAAGGTCTCTAGGGCATACATATCCAACAATCTCCCACTCTCACTAAGGCCTGTAATTGGCGTATTAAGCACCCAACGTCTGCACTAGAGCTAGTTGCTGGCATACCGCATACCCAACATCTCGAACAGTCTCTCAAACTGGACTTGAGGGATGACCTTGGTGAATGGATCTGCCGTGTTGTCCTTTGTATCTACTCTCCGCACCTCGATCTCCCGGAGATCCACGATCTCTCTGATCAGGTGATACCACATCAAGATATGTCTGGATTTATGATGGGACCGTGGTTCCTTTGCCAAAGCCATGGCTCCATTATTACCGCAATACAAAGGTATTGGATCAACAATGGATGGAACCACCTGAAGTTCAGAAATGAACTTCCTCATCCAGACTGCCTCTTTTGCGGCAACGTTAGCAGCGATGTACTGAGTCTCCATCGTCGAGTCTGCTACGGTGTCATGTTTGGAGCTCTTCCAACAGACCGCCCCTCCGTTGAGGGTAAACACATAACCTGAGACTAATTTAGAGTCATCCTTGTCACTTTGAAAGCCAAAATCGATAAAAGCCTCGATCTGAAGGTCCTCATTACCGTACACCAAGAATATCTCCTTAGTCCTTCTCAGGTACTTAAGAATGTTCTTTACTGCTATCTAATATTTCTCACCTGGGTTGGACTGATACCTGCTTACGACACTAAGTGCGTAAGCTACATCTGGTCTGGTACATAATATCGCATACATCATCAACCCTACTGCCGAAGCATAGGGCATTATACTTATGCGAGCCCTTTCATCATCAGTCTTGGGAGACATCTCTTTGGAGAGGGTGATTCCATGATAAGCGGGTAAATTACCGCGCTTGGAATCTTCCATACTAAACCTCTTTAGTATGGTGTCTATATACCTTGATTGTGAAAGTCCTAACATTCTTTTAAATCTTTCACGATAAATCTTAATCCTTAAAATGTATGAGGCATCACCCAGGTCTTTCATAGAGAACTTCTGTGATAAGAACAGTTTGGCCAATTGTAGCATAGGAATATCATTTCCTATCAGGAGAATGTCATCTACGTATAAAACGATGAATACCACAATTCTCCCTACAATCTTTTTATAAATATAAGGTTCATCTTCATTTTTGATAAAGTCAAATTCCTTGACCGTCTCATCAAAGCAGATGTTCCAATTCCGCGATACCTGCCTTAATCCATAAATGGATTTAAGCAATTTGCACACCTTCCCGCTGCTCCCACTGTCTATGAAACCCTCTGGTTTATCCATGTAAACACACTCTCATAAACTTCCATTTAGGAAAACGGTTTTAACATCCATCTTCCAGATGTCATAGTCATGGAAAGCAGCAATGGCAAGTAGGATTAGAATGGATTTAAGTATAACCACTGGTGAAAAAGTTTCGCCATAGTCCAATCCTGGTCTTTGACGAAAACCTTTAACAACAAGTCTAGTTTTGTAGGTTTCTACCTATCCATCTACACCAATATTCTTTTTGAAGATCCATTTGCATCCTACGGGTTTTACCCCAGTAGGAGCAAAATCTAAAGTCCATACTTGGTTTGTGTACATGGATTCCATCTCAGATCTCATAGCATCCAGCCACTACTCGTGATGGCTTGCTGAAAACTAGTCGGCTTATCATCATCGATGATGCAATCCTCTCGATCCCCGTCTACGAGAAAATCGTAGTATCTCTCGGGCGGATGAGACTGTCTACTAGATCTACGGAGTGGCATAGGTACGTCCGGTTCCATTGAAATCTCAGGTTTTACTAAGTTTTTAGTAATAGTTTGTGGTTCTGGAATTTCTTCCAGCTCTATTGCGCTCCCACTAATCTCCTTTTCAAGAAATTGAGTTTCCATAAAGCGGACATAATGAGAAACAAAGACCTTTTGTTCCTCAGCGTAATAGAAACAATACCCCCTAGAGTTCTTGGGATATCCCACAAACTTACACAATACTGAACGTGCCTCAAGCTTGTCCGGATGAATTTTTTTGACAAAAGCAGGAAAACCCCATATCTTAAGATACTTAAAACATGGTTTCTTCCCATTCTACATTTCATATGGAGTGGTAGGCACAGACTTAGTTGGAAGCTTATTCAATAGGGATGCAGTAGATTCTAGTGCATAACCCCAGAAGAATGGCGGCAACTCAGTATTACTCATCATGGAATGCACCATATCTAGTAAGGTGCGATTCCGTCGTTCCAATACACCGTTGTGTTGTGGTATGTATGGAGGAGTAAGCTGAGAGAGAATTCCATTCTCTTTTAGATATTCCAGGAACTCAGCACTTGAGTATTCACCACCCCAATCAGATCGGAGCATCTTGATACTTTTGCCTGTTTGCTTTTCCGCTTCACTTTTATACTCCGGGAATTTCTCAAAGGCCTCGAATTTATGTTTCATCAAGAATACATGTCCATACCTTGAGAAATTATCGGTGAAAGTAATGAAATAGGAATAGCCACTTCTTGCATGCATAGACATTGGCCCACACATGTCGCTGTGTATGAGTCCCAGGAGCTCAGTAGCTCTTTCTCCATGTCCAGTGAACGGAGTTTTTGTCATCTTTCCTTTGATACATGATTGATAAGTTGCATATGATTAATACTTAAACTGATCTAAATATCTACCTTTATGTAACTTAGTCGATCGTGTTTCATTGATATGACCAAGTCTACAATGCCATAAGAAAGCTTGATTTGTTTCTGGAGTCTTTTTTTTTAGCGTGTTTTGGACGTTGAAAACTCGATGTTGGTTGAGAACGTATATTTCATTATTAAGTGTACCCGACCCAATCATTTCATGATTTAGGTGAATGTTTATGACATTGCTTTCAAGTGAAAAATTATATCCTTCATTAGATAACAAAGATATTGATATAATATTACAAATCATACTGGGTACACAAAAGTAGTTACGTAATAACAAAATATGTCCACTCACCAATCCTAGATGATATTCTTCTACTGCAACAGCATCCACACTGGTTCCGTTACCAACCCCGAGGGTCATATCACATTTCCTCAAAACTCTACGGCTTCTCAGCGCCTGCAATGAATTACAGATTTGAGATCCTGATCCGGTATCTATTACCCAGGAAGTAGAGTTAATAGAGAAACAGTTTTCAATCACGAACACACCTGAAGCCGAAACCACAACTTACTTCGTGTCCTGATTCTTGGCTTTTAAAGCCGACAATACTTCTTCCAATGTCCATTTTTCTGACAGTAGAAGTATTCTTCCTTTGTGTCCGCCCCCCGTTCTTTTCCTTTCCTTTACCTTGCACCTTCTGTACACCTTCCCTTGGTTTGGTAGGGGCCTTCTTCTTCTTCCTATTGGCCTTAGCCTTGGATTTAGTAGAAGAAGATTCCCTAATAAACAAAGCGGGTGTTTTCTTGAATTTCTTCAAAGTGCCCTCTGCTACTCTCAACATGTTGAGGAGCTCAGAAAGTGAAACTTCCAGCTTTTGCATATTGAAATTCAATATGAATTGGGCATAGGTAGAGAGCATATTGAAATTCAATATGAATTGGGCATAGGTAGAGAAAGGACTGTAGAATTATGTTGGTATACAACTCATTCTCCAACGTAGTTCCCAAGTCCGCGAGCTCTTCAATAAGAGTAATCATCTCCGGGACGTGGTCCCCAACAGATGATCTGACAACCAACCTTGGTTGAAATAATTTTTTCGAGATCTCGTATCTTGCGATACAAGATTGCTCTCCATATAAGTCTTTAGTATGGAGGAAGATGGAAACAAGGTCCATCTTCTCGTACCGCCTCTGATGTTCATTATCCATGGAGGCCAGCACGAGGCACTTGGCTTTCGTGCAATCAAGATCCCAAGTCTTACGAACCTCAATGTCCGCGACCAAGGATTCTGGACCTGGAATAGGGGGCTTTAGCCGTGAGGACGTATGCAACGTTATCATAAGTAAGGTCCATATGGATGTTCCTCGGCCAGTCTTTATAATTAGCCCCATCGAGTTTGTTTTTATCTAATATTAGCTTAAGTCCCGTCATGATCACTACGATTAGGAGAGAGAGAAAAGAAACACTCAGTATCTGCTCTTGCAAGTTTAGATTGGTTGTTAGTTTATCTAAACAGGATGACTCTCACTGTTTCCTCGAATTCTCCTTCAAACCCTAAAAGAAGAATTGGATAGGATTAATCGCACCCTACAAGTTCGCTTATCTTTCGGCCAGGCCAGTGTTGGTACTTCGGAGGGAGGTGCCCCGTGCTTTCGCACAGACCTAATTAAATAACCTCGTTTTCCAGAGGCGTAGCCCCGTTAACACCTTTCTAGACATTTACTTGATTAGCTAATTGCAAAGTAAAAAATTCTCCCGAAGAGTAGCGGATATTCACAGTAGGATTTGTTGGATATATGTATGCCCTAGAGGCCATTATTTGATAGTGGATGTATCAGCATGTATATATTTGTATATATTCAGAGGACATTCTTGCTCGACATGATAGTATTCTATCTGGTTACTCTTTATCTTGACATGTTCACTTGATCATGCATATTATTCATTGGTACATGTTGACATAGCCCTTAGGGTATTTGCTTGACTACTGTGATTATGATACGGATCATACTAGTGGGACATGTGTAGTTTATTAGCATATCCTTAAAATGTTCCTAGTCGTGGGTGTATTGAGACGGGGCATCGATATTCCAGAGTAGACTGGCGTATACGTTTCTTGACCCATATGATGAGCGATGAATGATACCATATCCATTAGTGTTTGACATCAAAGATTGTATACGGGTGCTCAGTGGAGACTGGGTACACTGAACGGACTCGCCGAGAACTCCTATATGGTATTATATCCATCGTCGGATAGCAGTTCTTATGTGACACTGATACAGGTTAGTCTGTAGATCCGAGATCGTCATAGATTCTTGTGTGTTCTCCCACTGTACTTTGATTTCTACCCTACCATGGCTCTATTGAGTCATGCAAATAGGTGGCTTTTGGGTACAGTCCCGAGACACATGGAAGCAATGAGCGATAGGAGGGGTTTCGTCTCTTCCGGTATTGGGGGTTGATGTTGCGCTGTGCTCGATTGGCTATAACAGGAAGTCCCTGGGCAGGGCTGATGAGATTTACTGATAAGTGTTATCAGTAGTTTCTTGATATGTTATAGGCCATACATCGGCATGACTTATTGAGTTATTGGGGTCGACGATACCATCCCTAGAATCGATATGTAGCATATCTGACGAAGAGACCGGACTGTACGGTAAGTGTTGTTGGTTGGCTCTACGGGAGTTTTGACAGATTCGCTTGTTGTTCTTCTGTTAGCTCAATACCTGGGAACCGTTACGTACAGCTAGTGCCGCTGACGGTTTGTGGGTATGTGATATGATCACTGCCTACTGCTAACGTATTGATGAGTCTTAGAGTCCCAAAAAAGGGTTTCCTAGCTCGATGTGAGGGTGCATATGGGGATATCCGCGGGAGCTTGATTAAATACGCGTATATGATACCGTATTTTAATCTGGCGTTTTCTATTGGTCGGGTCGTATATGATATGACCGAATTATTAAATCAAGTGTTGATTTAATATTTAATGACCATTAGCTCATTTATTAAACCTTTTCTTTATTATGTATGCATGAATGTATGTATGTTTATATTGATATGCATGCACATATGCATGCATACATGTGTCATGGTTGATGATACATTCGATATGGCTATGCAAGACTCACGTGAAAACCATTTGGTATTTTTGATTATTGAGTTAAAAGAAAAAGGAAATTAAATCATGGTTGATTTTATGTTCTAACACTTCTTAAAATATCTTTTACTAACCATGGTTTCATTTCTAATTATCTCTTAACTCAACATCAAAAATATCTAGATATTTTCTAGCCTTGGTTATAAGTGAGTGTGACTCTATCTTATTCATATTATTATCTTGAGTTTATCTCTCATGAGCTATGGCTAATCCATTTTCATCTCCTTCTTCCTCCAAGTTCTCTACCTCTTCATAAGTGAGTGAAGAAAAATAAAAGGAAAGGTTTTTAAGTGAGAATACAATCCACATCATCAATCTATATTAGTCTAGCTCACTAGTGTAGGTTGTTTGTTTCACTTCCACTTAGGTCAAGTGAAGCTAGGAGCTTGTGCAAAGAGACCCCGTGGTGGATCGCCGTGGGCTTCGAAGGTTTCAAGCGAACCCGTTCAAGTTCCAAGTTGATCCAAGGAGTCAAGGAGGAGAGGCCTTCAAAGGTTGTATTTCTCCCCTCTTAGTGTTAAACACTAACTACTATGTCATACTTATTTAGTTTTTACCCTAATCCTCTAGTCCGATTCTAGGTTTGGTTTGGTTAGCACCCTGGTTTTTAAAGTTGCATGTTTGATGCTTGTTAAATCCTAGTGAGGGTGCTAAGCAAACCCAGTAGTGGTATCCGAGCCAAACTAGAGAATTAGACGATGTTAGATAAATTACGAAATCGAAACAACTCCAAAACTTACGACCCAATACCCCAGTTTCTGTTGATTTTAAAAAGTCGTTTAAAATTTTTTTAAACAGGTGCAAAATGTTACATATGATGTAACTAGAACACCGTAGAAAAACGAGTCCCAAATGATAAGAATTAGCCAGTGAAAATACCATAAAAACCGGCATCACCGGTCCAATAGTCAATTTGGGAATTGTATTTTCTGTGGTGTTCTAGTCTCTGAGGTTTTGGGTTGCAGGTATTGTTTGATTTTTCCAAGATTGCATGTGATGCTATCTTTCTGTAGTAGAATTCGAAGTATTTTCATAGTCGTATTTTAACATCGTTTCGGATTTGATATATATGTGATACAATATTTAGAATCCACGATAATTAGTTTTTTGAAAACTAGTTAGTGTTCTGTAAATCTAGCAATTTAGTCTCTTTTGATAGATTACCACGGAGTTTCGATTCGATCAAAACTCCATCGCAATCTCGTATAGTATGCGAATATTCGCCGGGTAACACTACTAGATAGTCATACTCCATAGCCCCAACCAAGTGACTGTAGAAGAACCCCATTGCCAAAAGCATCTCCTCGGGTGCTCGCGGCCACGGTGTTTCACCTAAGTGCACTTCGTCGACGGCATCAGGGGTACGACCATCTACTAATGTTTTCGACGAGTATTTGATCAAGTAGTCAGAAATCTTGTTGAATTACCCGACTAGGTTTTTGAAAAGGTGTTTTCAATATGAGACTAAAATGCAAGGTTTATATGTTAGGCATGAAATTCGAAGTATGAGATATTCCGGGTTTATGATGTCTAAGAATGTTGTGGATTCTAATTATTGTAGTTTTCGTTTTCTTTTCTGCGACCGTAAATGTAATATGTGGTGTATCGCCGGTTTCGTTGCTATACGTCAACGACAATTGGGATACACATATTTACTTATGTTGATGACATGTGATGTTATGTGTTGTTGTGATATGATATATAGGATCGTCGTGAATGGATAGCCGGGGGTTTTTATGTGAGATGAGAGTTTTTATTTTCATTCATGTAAGATTCATTGTATGTAATATTCTTTTATTGGGGCACTTCCGGGTTGAGGATGATATCACCATTGATATATATTATTTACTTTTCCGCATTAGGATAGACCTAAGGTGGAGAGCATAAGTGACCGGGTCCTTGAGTCTAGTGGGAGGTCATCTCGAGGAGTCGAGACCAGGTCTCCTAACTCTAGAATTGGAAGGGTCGCTTGCCGCTCACGTAGGGGTCTAGGGTTGTGGGCTTGGATATTCATCACAACCATGGAATCTATATTTTCTATCATTTTCTAAATACAAAATATGGACCTCCTAATATATCCTATATTTTCATATATGTGCTTCTGCTATTGTTATTCTGTGATGTGATCACTTTATATGCTGAGACGAATGGTATATTATATATGATATATAATAAACGTTGTTTATGTTTTGCATCTGCGCTAGTCCTGCCCCCGCTCTGCCGTTAGTTTAGTAACCTAACGGTGCATGACGGGACCCCGTGGCGAATGCGGATGGCATAAGCGTACGTTCTATTTTCGTTTCTTTTCTGTGATGGCTTAAGGACTTAAATGATGGGACTACATTAATGAGATTAATGTAAAGAAAAAAAACCTAAAAGATGTTGTAGAATCGAATTTGAAACTCACTCGGCCATTTTATGAGAAAGCAAGTTTCAAAAATGCGGAGTTTAAGCTACTCATTTTGAAAACTATTTGATTCTACAACGATATCAAGTTCAAAGCATTAAAGGTTTTCTTATAAACCATCCGCAGCCCTCCGTCATTTTAGAAAGTAGAGTACTTAGTATTCATGCTATGTATTTTGACCATAGTTAAGGTATAGTGTACGGTAGCTAAGTGATGTCTTCCTACACAGCATATGATGCGATTAGTTAGGACATTCATATGATTATGTTGACTATAGTTAAGGGTTATATGAGTGGGTCTAATTAATCATGAAATAACGGGTAGAACTTGACTAATGCTTATGATATGTTGACCATAGTTAAGGTCATAAGTGCTAGGGGTAAAAACCATATCGGGAGTTTCAAGAGTTGAAATTTGCAATGAGATTGCATACCTTCTATGTGATAGTTGGATCCCGATCCCACTGTGAGTAAGAGTTACTCCCAGGAGAGTTTTGCACTTTACAATTAGCTAACCCATTAGGTTTCTAGAAAGGTGTCAACGGGGTTATGTCCCTGGGAAAACGAGGTTTACTTTAATTAGGTCCGTGCGAAAGCACGGGGAACTTCCCTCAAAGTACTGACACTGGCCTGGCTGAATAGTTAGCGAAGTTGAATCCTGGCTAATTTTCTTTTTAAGGTTTGAATGAAAATTTGATAAAAGCAGTGGGAGATATCGATTAGATAAGATAATAACCAACCTAATCTTTGCAAGAGCTTTCGCTGAGTGTATTCTTTTTTCTCTCATAATGGCAGATACCCATGACTGGACTTAAGCTTCTGTTAGAGAAAAATAAACTGATAGGATCCAACTATAAAGCCTGGCTGGGGAACATAAACATTGCCCCTTACATATGATAAGATATCATATGTCCTCACTGCCTCAGCCCCTCCCAGTCCAGGCCCTGAATCTTCTGTTGCGGATAGGGAGATCCGCAAAATATGGGATATTGACTGTGCCACTGCCAAATACCTCACGCTTACCTCGATGGACAATATACATAAAAAACAGCATGAGCAGATGGATGTTCAATCCATCTTTCTCCATGTATGGGGAGCAATCTCGTACCCTTCGATACAAGGCGTCTCAAAAGTTGTTTCAGATGCGGATGGCTCCTGGCACATCAGTAGGTGATCATGTCTTGAAGATGATAGCTCTTATTGAAGAGCTTGAGGGCCTCGGATGGACAATTGAGAATGAACAGTATGTTGATATTGTTCTACAGTCTCTTCCCCCTGCCTTTGCTCCATTCATAGTGAACTTCAACATGCACAATATGTAGAAGTCACTATCTGAACTTCTCAATATGTAGAGAAGTGCGGAGAGCACGCTCAAGGCGAAGACTCCCTCTCTGATTGTTGGGCAATCTTCCTCTTCTATCCCAAAAGACAAGGCTAAGTGAAGGAATAAGAAGAAACCCACCAAACCGAAAGGTGGAATCAAAAAGGCATAAGGGAGAGACAAATCCAAGGCTGAGAAGTCAGGAAAAAGAGAATGTTTCTACTGCAAGAAGTCGGGACATTGGAAGCGAAACTGTATTGAGTACATTGCTGATCTCAAGAAAAAGAATCATGGTGATGCTTCCGCTTTAGGTGTGTTTGTGACTGAAAACTGTTTTTCTATAAACTTTGATTCCTGGGTATTGGATACCGGTTCGGGTTCTCACATCTGAAATTGTGTGCAGGGACTGAGAAATAGCAGAGTTTTGAAGACCGGTGATCACACTCTCCGAGTTGGAAATGGTTCCAATGTACATGCAGTATCAGTAGGAGAGTATCACCTGGGGTTGCTATCGGGTTGTATATTGGTTTTGAACCTATATTATTATGTACATAGTATGCTTTGTAATATAATATCCATTTCTTTGTTAGACAATGAAGGATATCATTTTGTATTGCAGAATAATGTTATGAATATTAAACTGAATCAAGAGTTAATTGGGTATGGTACACTTAATAACGTGATATACGTCCTAAATCAACACACAGTTTTCAACATACAACACAAAAATAAAAGAAAATTTTCAGATATAAATGAAGCTTTTCTTTGGCATTGTAGACTCGGTCATATTAACGAAATAAGACTAAACAAGCTTCATAAAGAGGGATATTTAAATCCTTTTGAATATAAATCTTATGCGACTTGTCAGTCTTGTATCAAAAGTAAAATGACCAAAACTCCATTTACTGGACACGGAGAAAGAGCTACAGAACTCTTGGGCCTCATACATAGTGATGTATATGGGCCAATGTCTACACATGCGGGAGGCGGTTTTTCTTACTTCATAACTTTTACTGATGATTTCTCAAGATTCAAACATGTGTTTTTATTAAAGCATAAGTCTGAAGCTTTCGAGAAATTCAAAGAGTATAAAATTGAAGTAGAAAAACAAACCGGTTTGAGCATCAAGAAACTTTGATCAGATCGAGGTGGAGAGTATCTGAGTACAGAGTTTTTTCGGACTTCCTAAAAGAGAATGGGATTCTCTCTCAGCTCACTCCCCCTTACACACCGCAGCACAACGGTGTGTCACAGCGGCGGAATCTTACCCTATTAGATATGGTGCGATCCATGATGAGTGATGCTGAGTTACCTCTCTCCTTTTGGGGGCATGCATTGAAGACTGCAGCATATCTGTTGAACAGGATTCCAACCAAGACCGTCTCTACCACTCCATATGAGATATGGTATGGGAAGAGACCATCTCTTAAACGAGTTAGGATTTGGGGTTGTCCGGCTTTTATCAAAAAGCAGAATCCAGACAAACTCGAGACACGATCGGTTTTGTATATTTGTGGGATATCCAAAACATTCATTTGGATATCTTTTCTACCACAAGGAGGAATAAAGAGTGTTTGTTTCTCAGTATGCCACATTTTTAGAAAATAAATTTTTTTCAAATAACACTGATGGCAATGCGGTAGAACTGAAGAAGTTCTAGAAACATAAGTTACAAATGAAGACTTGGTTGAACCTGATGTTGCAACAGAATCTTATGAACCTCAGCCACTCCGTAGATCTAGTAGGACTTCTCGCCCACCGGAGAGATACTACGGTTTTCTCATTGATGGTGATAAAGAAGATTGCATCATGGATGATGATGACCTTACTAGTTTTTAGCAAGTTATCACGAGCGGTGACTTTGTGAAGTGGCTGGATGCCATGAGATCCGAAATGGAGTCTATGTACACCAACAAAGTATGGACTTTGGAAGTTGTACCCTCTGAGGTAAAACCCGTAGGGTGCAAATGGATCTTTAAGAGAAAGATCGGTGTAGATGGGCAGGTGGAGAACTATAAGGCAAGGTTTGTAGTGAAAGGATTTCGTTAAAGATCAGGATTGGACTATGATGAAACTTTCTCTCCTGTAGCCATGCTTAAATCCATTCGGATTCTACTTGCTATTGCTGCTCACTACGACTATGAAATTTGGCAGATGGACGTTAAAACTGCATTTCTAAATGGTGATTTAGAAGAGTACGTTTATATGGATCAGCCAGAGGGCTTTGTTGATAGTGGGAGCAGCGGGAAAGCATTTAGGTTGCTTAAATCCATTTATGGATTAAAACAGGTATCACGGAGTTGGAACATCTGTTTTGATGATACGATCAAAGAGTTTGATTTCGTCAAAAATCCATATGAACCTTGTATTTATAAGAAGATTGTAGGGAGTACTGTCACATTCCTCGTATTGTACGTGGATGACATCCTCCTGATAGGAAACGATATTCCTATGCTACAATCGGTCAAACTGTTCTTATCACAAAGGTTCTCCATGAAGGACCTGGGTGATGCCTCGTACATATTGGGTATTAAGATCTATAGAGATAGATCTAAAAGGTTGTTGGGATTTTCCTAATCCAGGTACATTAACACCATCCTAAAGAGCTTTAGTATGGAATCTTCCAAGCCAGGTGCCTGATTGTCGCGCGCGCTTGCGCGCATCGTTTTTAAGTTCTAAAGTTAACCGCAATCAAGACGGCGTCGCTTGTAGCTAGCCGCGATGAGTACGGGCCATCCGCAGGGAGACGGTGCTTTTTGCGTTCTTGTTATGACGAGTTAATGTGAGGGTCGGAGCAGTTCGTTTCTAACCTAAGTGTTGTATATACAAAGTATAAGTTTGTTAGGAATAGATAGGTTAGTGTAAGTTAGGGAATTCCTTACTCAATCCTTTGTGCCGAGCTTGACTATTGAAGCTAGAGCAATCGGCAACAACGTAGATTAAGGTGCTTAAGCACGGTATTTGTGAAATCTGGCTTATTGACCTTTGTCTGTCTGTTCTTGTCTCTTGACTTTCACCTCTGGCCAAACCGAACGCAACCGGTCACGGTTAGGGATCATCGATACCTTGGTAGGGTAGGGTGCCTAACGGAGCGCTTGCGTAAGGTTTGGACAGAGTTCAATTGGAAAATATCGGGCAAAGGAAATGAGAAAAGAAAACCTTAACTTACAATACCATTCTTTTTCCTAACAACACCATTTTTCACAAACCATCAAAACAACAAAAAGAAAAAGCAAATGAAATGATAAAAGAAAAGAATAGAACAACATTGCAAGTAAGTAAATGACAAGGAATAAAATTGCAAGTAAGTAAATGGCAAGAAATAAATACTAAGAACCCAAGTGCAAAATGAAAGCTTTATTAAGTTCAAGTGATGATACAAACCATAAGTTCAATAACCAAAAATTAAACTTGCAAGCTCAATGAAGAGGTTACAAGATTAAGAGAAGGCAAAAAACTCAAGGTGAACTAGCTATGTACAAGACTTCAAAAATGAGAAGAGAAACAAAGAGCAAACTTATAGCTCAAAGTATATCCAAAGTATCTCCCTTACTCTTGCTCACTGATTTGGCATTTATAGGCACAAAATAAGAATAAACAAATATTATAGTAAGGATGATGTGACAACAAGAGATAGACAGAAGAAAAATGGGGACATTTGGGCATGAAAAGACCGGCGGTGCCGGATTTATTGAGCATCTCGCAGGTTTTATGTTGGACTTTGGGGCTCGTGTTGGTTCTGTGATGATGTATTCTCTCCACAATTCCACTGGTGCTGTTTGATTTGTCTATATGAACCTGGTTTGTATTCAGGGATTTGGAGGAAAACTTGTAGCTTTATATTACATCAAAGCTTTTTGCATTTATCTTCATGTCCCCATGTGTGCCTACTACTTGCACAAGTCATCATTTGTGTGTGCCAACTTGTGTAAGACAGCCTCCTAGGTTCATGCATCACAAAAGGTGTTTACACTTGTATGTGTTAGACCATTTTAGATAAAAAGTGTATACATATGCATGTTGCAAAAAGAAACTCTTTAGATAACGATCGGTTTGCAGTTCTGGTTGCAGTGTCGGCTCACAAATATTATATCCATGATTTTGAGTGGGTTTCCAGTATTTTTTCATGAATACCTATAATCTGTATTTACTGAGCAGACACTGGTTAATAGTATCGATATATAACAAAACAGATAATGAATGAGTGGTATTGAAATGCAGTTTTCTATGATGAACAGTGCCTTATCCGCTTGCCACAGAATCACTCTCTCCAAGGACTTTTGCCCAAATTCTGATGAAGAGAGAGCTCGCATGAGCATTATACCCTACGCTTCAGCCGTATGATCTATAATGTATGTGATGTTATGTACTCGCCCTGATGTAGCTTATGCACTAGGTGTAGTAAGCATGTATCAATCTAACCCAGGGGAGAAACACTAGACAGCTGTGAAGAACATTCTCAAGTACTTACGAAGGACTAAAAAATGTTCTTGGTGTATGGTAACGCGGATCTTCAAATGGAGGCCTTTACCGATTCGATCTTCCAGAGTGATAAGGATGACATCAAATCTATCTCAGGGTTTGTATTTACCCTTAATGGAGGGGCGGTGTGTTGGAAGAGTTCCAAACAGGATACCGTTGCAGGCTCCACGATGGAAGCTGAGTATATTGTTGCAAATGATGCTGCCAAGGAAGCCATCTGGATGAGGAAGTTTATCTCGGAGCTAGGAGTAGTTCCAACCATTATTAATCCAATACCATTGTATTATGATAATAAAGGGGCTATGGTATTGGCCATAGAGCCCAGGTCCCATCAGCGATCCAGACACATCCTGAGGCAATATCATTTGATCCGGGAGATAGTTGATCGCTGCAGGATCGAGATTTGGAGAGTAGAGACAAAGAATAACACTGTTGATCCACTCACCAAGGCCCTCCCTCAGCCGCAGCATGAGCGACTTTTTGAGATGTTGGGTATGAGATACGCCAATAATTGGCCTTAGTGCAAGTGGGAGATTGTTGGATATATGTATGCCCTGGAGGCCATTATTTGATAGTGGATATATCGACATGTATATATTTATAAATATTCAGAGGAAATTCTTGCTCGACATGATAATATGCTATCTGGTTACTCTTTATCTTGATATGTTCACTTGATCATGCATATTAATCATTTGGTACATGTTGATAAAGCCCTTAGGGTATTTGCTTGACTACTGTGATTATGATGCAGATCATACTAGTGGGACACGTGTAGTTTATAAGCATATCCTTAAAATGTTCCTAATCGTAGGTGTATCGAGACAGGGCATCAATATTCCAGAGTAGACTGGCGTATACATTTCTTGACCCATATGATGGGCGATGGATGATCCCATATCCATTGGTGTTTGACATCAAAGATTGTATACGGGTGCTCAGTAGAGACTGGGTACACTGAACGGACTCGCCGAGAACTCCTATATGGTATTATATCTATCGTCGGATAGCAGTTCTCAGGTGACACTGGTACAGGTTAGTTTGTAGACCCGAGATCGTCATAGAGTCTTGTGTGTTCTCCCACTGTACTTTGATTTCCACCCTACCACGGCTCTACCGAGTCGTGCAAACATATGGCTTTTGGGTACAGTCCCGAGACACATGGAGGCAATGAGCAATAGGAGGGGTTTCGTCTCTCCCGGTATTGGGGGTTGATGTTGCGCTGTACTCGATTGGCTATAACAGGAAGTCCCTGGCCAGGACCGATGAGATTTACTGATAAGTGTTATCAGTAGTTTCTCGATATGTTATAGGCCATACATCGACATGACTTATTGAGTTAATGGGGTCGACGATACCATCCCTAGACTCGATATGCAGCATATCTGACGAAGAGACCGGACTGTATGGTAAATGTTGCAGGTTGGTTTTACGGAAGTTTTGACAGATTCGTTTGTTGTTCTTCTGTTCGCTCAATACCTGGGAGCCGTTATGTACAGCTAGTGCCGCTGACGGTTTGTGGGTATGTGATATGATCACTGCCTACTTCTAGCGTATTAACGAGTCTTAGAGTCCCACAAAGGGGTTTCCTAGCTTAGGCGAAACGATGTGGGGTGTATATAGGGATATGCGCGGGAGCTTGATTAAATACGCGTATATGATACCGTATTTTAATCTGGCATTTTCTATTGGTCGGGTCGTATGTGATACGACCGGATTATTAAATCAAGTGTTGATTTAATATTTAATGACCATTAGCTCATTTATTAAATCTTTTCTTTATTATGTATACATGAATATATGTATGTTTATATTGATATGCATGCACATATGCATGCATACATGTGTCATGGTTGATGATACATTGGAGATGGCTATGCAAGACTCACATGGAAACCATTTTGGTATTTTTGATTATTGAGTTAAAAGAAAAAGGAAATTAAATCATGGTTGATTTTATGTTGTACACACTTCTTAAAATATGTTGTACTAACCATGGTTTCATTTCTAATTATCTCTTAACTCAACATAAAAAATATCTAGATATTTTCTAGCCTTGGTTATAAGTGAGTGTGACTCTCTCTTATTCATATTATTATCTTGAGTTTATCTCTCATGAGCTCAAGGTAAGCCATTTTCATCTCCTTCTTCCTTCAAGCTCTCTATCTCTTCATAAGTGAGTGAAGAAAAATAAAAGGAAAGGTTTTCAAGTGAGAATATAACCCACATCACCAATCTATATTAATCTAGCCCACTAGTGTAGGTTGTTTGTTTCATTTCCACTTAGGTCAAGTGAAGCTAGGAGCTTGTGCAAAAGGACCCCGTGGTGGATCGTCGTGGGCTTCAAAGGCTTCAAACGAACCCGTTAAAGTTCCAAGTTGATCTATGGAGTCAAGGAGGAGAGGTCTTCAATGGTTGTATTTCTCCCCGCTTAGTGTTAGACACTAACTAGTATGTGATACTTGTTTAGTTTTTTTATCCTAATCCTCTAGTCCGATTCTAGGTTAAGTTTGGTTAGCACCCTAGTTTTTTAAAGTTGCATGTTTGATGCTTGTTAAATCCTATTGAGGGTGCTAAGCAAACCCAGCAGGATCAGGACCCAACTATCATTGTGTGATAATTTTGAAGGAAGCTTACTAAAACTTCCACACTCCAGAAGGTATGTAGTACTAGAAAGTTTCCTGTATGTTCGAAACTCCCAATGTGGTTTTTCCCCCGACCGATTTTAACTTGACGAAGGTCAAAACATTATAAGTCGCAAGTCAAGTTCAACCCATCATTGTCTAGATTAATCTAGACCCATTCGTACAAGCCCTTAACGAAGGTCAAAACAGCTGTATGTCTGTCCTAAATTAACGCATCTATCTATGCTACAGATAAGCACCCACCAGCTACCAAACACTATGCCTTGGAGAAGGTCAAAACACATAGCATGAATACTAGTAGATACCTATCTGAAATGATGGAGGGCTACGGCTGGTTTTAACGAAAATCGTTAACGTAATGAACATAATATAGTCGAAGGAACCAAATAGCTTTTGAAAAGGAGTGGTTTAAGCCCCGCTTTTAAAAGTTGTTTTTGAAGAATATCAAGTGGTTTTGCAATTGTTCCAACGACTTCAGATTTTACGTTTATTACTTTGCATTAAGTGAGATTAATGCGGTCCCATCAATTAACCATATCACACCACAAAAAGAACGAAATTAGAATGTACGTATATGCCACCCGCGTTCGCCACGGGGCCCCGTCATGCACCGTTAGGTTACTTAACTAACAGTAGAGCAGGGGAGGGACTAGCGCGAATGCAAAATATATATAACATATATAAATATATATATATATAACATATATAAATATAAATATATATATATATATCCATCACATGCATGATAAGTAACACAGGCAGATATAATCATCACAGAGAATGGAAAAATGGATCATTTAGGAGCCCTAGGTTTCATTTGAGCCGCAAAATGAAACTCGATGTTTCCCGGTCGTGTGGATTGCCTGTGCAATGAAAAACCTAAACCCCTAAGAGTGTGGAAAGTTACCCGCCAATCCCGGAAGTGAGGCAACCCTAATCAACAAAGTGAATATGCCACCCAGCACTTCACGGAATCCGGTAACTTGAGCACCCCTTCGTGGGTCATCCTATACTGCCTACGAGTGTGGCGAATAGCCCGCCAATTCTAGAGTAAGGCCCCCTCCGTCTCAACACCATGAGATGCGGGCCTATTGTCCTTTAGAACCCGACTATTCTAGCACTCCTCCTTGAGGTAATCCTAGTACAGAAAAGAAAAATATATATACAAACGGTGACATCAAACTCAACCTAGCCATGCCCAATAAAAGAATACACAAATTGACAGAAATGATAGTCCACATGTCGGACGCTTGCCCCGCAATAGTGAATATACAAATGAATCAACACTGTACATCTACCATTGCACTATAGGCTATCCACCACGACAATCCATCCATATTATCAGTACAACACAAGACATCAACACGAATATCATGTTCGTAAACCCATCTGATTGTACATATAGCAACCAGTCGGATTATACCGCGCTATGATATTTATGGTCGCAGAAACAAATGCACTAAAAAGCAAGAGTTTAAAATTTTGATCGATTAAAACTTTCCGTATTGGCCCAAAGTACAAACCACTATACAAATGAATCTGAGCCAAAACCAAATATTCTAAAAATCATATTTCCATGTATTAGAGCCCCAGAGAAAATTTGGGGCACTGTAGTCAAAATTGGACCGCGGTTCAGCGGTCAAATGGTGCATTTGGCTTCTGTTCCATGGTCAAATTTTGGGTTTAGTTGCCCAAATTTTTTTCTCGGCCCTAATTTTGCCTGCACATAATTTTAATGCAACCACATATATTTTTTGAACAACTTTAAAATTCGAACAGCAAACAGTGACATGGAAATGCGATTCAGAAAGTTCCGTCGATCGAAACTCTAAATTATTGCAAACTAGTCTAGTTAAGGTTTATGGAGTGTCTCTGATACCATGTAAGTTGATATCGCACACTCCACAAGGTTTGTGGAGAGGAAAAATTTACAAAAAATAATTTTACAATAAGCAACATCGACTAAACTTCTAAGATCATTCAAAAATCTTAACTAACAAAACTCACAAAGGTACTAATCTGCTATGATAGTGATTTATAACTTTATGATACTAGTCCTTCGGGTCTTCTTGTCCCCTTCTTGAGCTCCTAGATGATACGGATCGATCTTGGTCATCGGCTTCCTCGTGTCGAAGATGATCCACCCGAGAGTCTATGGTTCAAACTCTAACCTCAAGAATGAGGTAACTAAAGTACCTAGTTTGCTAATCTAGGTAGCTTAGGAGATGTAGAGAGTTAATTAGACTAATTTATCTCAAAATACCCTAGGTTTCACAACACATGTGAGGGTTAGGGTTTGAGAAAGAAGGAGGAGAGCAAAGGAGAAAGAACATGAAGTCTAGAATAAATGAAGAATGGCTAAGCTCAAAACTATCAAGCATGCAATATTTTGATAAAATAATGCAACCATGCTTGAATAGTTGTGACAAATGAATAAACAAAATGAAATAGCCATGCTTTATACCATGCTTTGAAAAAACCCCATTCCTCCACCTCATTATCTATTTTCCAATGAATAGATATATCAAAAATGAGGTTTATCCTTCTAGAAGCACTTCTTGTAAAATTACAAGAATGCCCTCACCGTATATACATACCCGTATTCGTACTGCAAAAAATAAGAATACCAAGAGATAAAGATAATCCAATAATATAATACTAGAATGCGGCTTAATCCTGAGGCCACTAGTATTATCCGTCCGAACAAAATCTGTGTAGCTAGTATACGTATATGATCGGAACCCTGCACGTAAAACCATACGACCTCTACATCGTTTCGCCTGAACCAAGGAAACCCTCTGTTTAGGACTCTAAAGACTCGACAGTATTCTGACAGTGGGTTTAACCACAAGCCCGTCAGCGGCACTAGCTGTATGTAATGGCTACCCAGATACCTGTCGAAAAGAAGGCCGACGTGCAAACTCATCCGAACTCCTATTGAGCCTATCCGTGACAATCTCTGTACAGTCCGATCTGTTCGTCTGAGAGTATCGCATGCCGGTCTAAGAGGATGGAAAACATCAGACCCCTAATAACCTGACAAGTCATGTCGATGTGGCTCAAGACCATCCGAGAATCTACTGGTCTAACTACCGGTAATTCTCAATCCGCCCTGGCCAGAGACTTATGGTGTTAGCCAACCGAATACAACGCGACATCGACTCCCTATACTGGGAGAGACGAATCCCCAACAATCGCTAACTGTCTCCATGTGGCTCGGGACTGTACCCAACTAAAACCTTTTTGCATGATTCAGCAGAGTCGTGGTAGGGTTGTAATTAAAGCACAGTGGGAACTCACAGGAGACAAATGACGACCTCAGATCGACAAACTATCTGAACTCATGTCACCAGAGAACTGCTATCTGATGATATGTATAATACCATCTAGCCAGTCCTCGATGAGTCCGTCCAGTGTACTCACCCTCAGTGAGAACCTGTATACAATCTTAGGTGCATCACACCAATGGCTGCGGGACCAACCATTGCCCCTCGTTAGGGTCTAGATATGTATGCACTAGTCTACTATGGAGTATCGATACTCAGTCTCGATACTCCTACGACTAAAGACATTTAAGGATGTGCTTATCGATTACCCAGCTCCCACAAGTATGATTGCCATCACAACGCTGACAGTCAAGCAAGGATCCTACGGGCTTATTCAACATGTATAAGAGATATGAAATAACAAGTAAAACATATCACACGTTAAGATAAATGCAAACCAAATAGCATACTATCATATTGAGCAAGATTGTCCTATACATACATATCCCTAGCATCCTATACAATGAAGGCCTCTAGCGCATACATATCCAACAGGACGGACTTGATTATCGACCTCCCTTTATATACATGGGTAGTCGTTACGTACAGCTAGTACCGCTGACGCGCTTGTGGTTTTGGATTTATCCAGTAAATCACTACCAGCGTATTGTCGAGTCTTTAAAGTTCCACATAGAGAGTTTTTCTGGTTCAAGCGATATGATGTAGAGGCCGTATATTCATACGTACAGGCGTTCGATTAAATATGTGTACTGGATACACGAAATTTAATTGGACGGTTGATAATACTAGCCGGCTTACGATTAAACTGGATTATTAAATCAAATATTGATTTAATAATTTACATACATACATACATACATACATACATACATACATACATACATACATATATATATATTGAAATATATATTCTAGTATTATATTCATTGTTCATTTTCTCTCTCTTGGCTATTCGTATTTTTATACGAATATGCGTATTTATATTTCGATACATATACCGGCGTTGTATTCCGTATTTATACAGAATACTTCTAGAAAGAGGACACCTCATTATTTGATTTTCTTTTTCGAAAATTAATAGGAAATGAGGCGGAGGGTGAGATAGTTTTGGGTATGGTTGAGGGCATGTAGAGAGGGATGGGCTTCAATTGTTTAATACAAAATTGTTGTGACAAATATTTTCTTATGGTTGAAAAATAATGTAATACCCAGCCCCTTTTATACTAATATCTGTATATTTGTTATTCTTGAATTTTATTTAATTTATTTAAATTTTATTTCTTCTAAACCCTAATCCCAATTCCCTATTTTCTTTCCCATTTATAAAAACCTCTATTCCGGTCCAGAACTCCATTTCCATTTTTGATTATTTCCTAAAGCCCGTTCCCTTTTATTAGACCAAAACCCAAACCAAATCTATCAGTTTCTTTTTTATAAAATCCCAGCCCTTTGTAATTTCCTCATTATTTTATTTTATTTTTATTTAAACTCAAAACCCTAATTTTTCCCTTCAACCCATTTCTTTTATTTACTTAAAACTAAACCCTAAAACCTAAATAAATCCCCGATCCCATTCCCCAGTTTTTATAAAAGAAAATTCATTTTCGCGAGCCCAGCAGCCCGGCCCACTTCCTATAATTATAATCTTTTTTTTCCTTAATTCAAATTCCTGGCCCAACTCGCCCCCGGCCCTTCTCCTTCAATCCAACCCGACCCGGCCCAACACACTATTCCCCCATCTCTCCCAACGGCTCCTTTTCTTTTCTCCCGCCCCTGTCGCTCGCGATCCCCTATCTCCGCCGCATCCCACGCCTACGCGCTGCCGTTTTCCCCCGACTCGCGCACCCTACGACTCAACCACCTCTTTCACCCGCGACCTCTTTCTCTCCCCCTCACTTCCATCACTCCCTCGCCCTCCTCTCTTTCCTTCTTCCTTCTCTCTCACCCACTTCCGCACCCATCACTTCCACCGGCGACGGCGACGACGACCGATTCCCCTTCCTTCCTCACCTCACCCTCCTCCCTCACTCACTCCTCTCTCCAGAAACCCCGAGCTCCCTATTCTTCCTCCTCCCTGCACCCATCTCGACCCCCCATCCGCGTTCTCGCCGGCGAGCCCTCTCTCACCGGGATCGCCTCGCCGACGCATCAACATCATCGCCATCACTCTCTCACTGGTCTCTCTGATCTCTCTCTCTTCCCTCCCCTCTCTCTGGTTTTCTCTCTCTCCCTCACTCTCACTCTCACTCTAACTCTCTATCTCTCTCTCTCACTCTCTCACTGGTCTCTCTCTCTCTCTCTCTCTAAAATCTCTTTCTTCCTCTACCGGCTCCTCACAACCCTGTAGCAATCACATGCTTCACCTCCAGCCAACCTTCGCTGCCATACTCGAGCTCCTGGCCTAGTCCAAGCTCCGAGGCCGAGCCAAGATCGAGCCGAGGCTAAACCTTGCTGTGTTCCATGCCACTGCTGCCATACAATCTCGAGACGTCTCCAGGCAAGTATTTTACTTGCTTACATGCTATATACTCAAGTTACAATCTTAGTTTACTTAGATCATAACGTTACAATTTTAGATCAATTAGGTGTTATACCTGTTCGATGTGTGTTCCCAAAGAGAATACTTATCAAATTTGACGGAACTGGATGGTTTATATTGTCCCTTGTAGTGATGGATATTTTGTGCAAATTTCGGTGGAAAATATGACCGTTAACGACTAAAACGACCACCCCCAAGTTTACTCGTAAAACTGGAATTTTCTTATACCTGAAAACCGTTAAAATCACCAAAAATTGTATACATACTAGAATGATGCGTTCGAGGGCTCAAATCGAATACGACTCGATGAACTATGACCCTATGCAAGTTTCTAAATATTTCTATACTTAAACTATAACAATATTTGGATCGGAGTGCGACTCTGGACTGCAGTCCAGAGCGACTCTATTTACTGGGTGCTGTCCCGTAATGGGTACCACACTGTTTCCTTAACTCGTAGGTTACGAAACTCCGCTGTTTATATAATATGAATCTGTTATCTAGATAATACAAGTGGTTTCACCCTGTTTCGTCAACATTTGCTATTTAACCTGTAATTTAAAATATCGGGACGCATAACAGTCCCAACAGAATCAGAATTGACATACTAGTATTGAATATTGTATATCTCCTAACGTACAGACGCGATTGAGAAACCGTCTATTGCGTTGAAAATCTTACTGAAAAACCTAGATTTCATTCAACTGTAACGTTGCTAAACTCTGATCCCAACTGGGATTAAAATGCGTTGCGAAATGGACTTCCGATTCTGAAACCGGATTTCCAGCCGTGAACGCTTAAAATGAAATGGCAATAATTAATGATCCTGAAACCCGATTGCCGTGAAACCAAATTCGCTGGATAGACAACTGAACCTACTATTTATTCCCCTTTCATTATTTCGCTAAATTGTACCAGTATGATTTATGATAAATTGTGCAAGTAGTAGATTACTGATTCATGACATCTCGATCATGCTTTACATACTGTTTACGCATCATATCATACACATGTCACTGCATTGATAACTTAGTGATAACGTGCATTACCCAGTGTTAGGTATTAGTGATGATTGTGGCAAGTACGTTAGTGTTCGTGTATCAGTGAATAAGTGAAAGTGATACGTACTTGTACACAATCAGTGAACCTTATTATTATATTGCATTGTCGACGTCTGTGGGACGCGTGTACGTGTGACTATAAGTGGTATGGGACACTTATGGAAGCTCTTGCACGGGTGTCACAGATAAGCCATCAGACACTGCCATTTATCTTAGGTATTAGTCGGGACGTGCTTGATGGAGGTCCTGCCTCCAATTCTCGCGCAGACTTGTCACCGACCGATTGGTATTTAGGCTTATGGTTAGCGTTTGATGTAGACCACGGGGTGTGGGGTAGTTTGAGTGTGAGTTCAACAGAATCTCGGGAGTCCCATGCCGGCTTATATATTTAGGGAGATATATGGAGATTTACAGGGTACATGATTATTACCGTGATATACATGTTGGGCCTGTGGTCCTTTGCCCTTGGGTTCTACCCTTGGGTGGAGGACACTCGCGAGTGGCTGACTCTCACACTTGGACTGACGATAGGCTTAGTGACCTGTACAGTGAGACTTAGAGACTGATAGGGATACTGGCATTGATCTACCTTACTTACTGTGTTGACATAAGTGGCATATCATTCTACTGCTTTTACTGTTCCGCTGCATTGATTACTGCATGTTCATACCCATACTGCCATTGATCTACTGTTATATATATCTATTATCACAGTTAGAATTGTCACATGATTTTATATATATTATATTGCTATTGTGTCGCTCTGACGACCTGAGTATGCATGCTCAGTGTGAGGAGAAGATTTAGCCTGGACCAGGACTAGACGCACATCACGGACATCTTGTTTAGCTATCCAGAGTTATATCTTTTGTTTCCCATCAGGTCAGTTCATTTTACTGTTTTGTTCCAGTTACTGCATTTCTCATTACCTGCGCATTATTTACTGTTTACCATGAAAAACTAGAAGCCGAAGTGTGACTACGGCAGGACATTTCCTTGACCGTAGGAGCATGGCTGGTCTTGTCAACCACTTGTATTCCGTAATTTGGGAAACGGGGCGTGACAAATAACATGAAGCCATTCTTCTCTCAATCATTCACACATACATAGCTTCTCACCTCCTCCTCCTCCTTGTTCCCTCTCTTGAGTGATAAAAAGAGGGTTTTTGAGAGTGGAAAATTCATACATCCCCCTCACTCCATTTCTAGCAAACTTGGAGCGTCGGTTGGAGCTTGGACCGGTTCTCTCAGGTGGATCATCTTCGGCAAGGGCAGTCATCTCTCAAGCGTGTTCCCGACGGCCTACGAGAAGCTTGGAGGGGCCTTCCAGGATTGGGTAGACACGCGAATGTTAGGGTAAAAATTTATACCATTTTGTCCAAAAATTCAAAATCAAAAGGTCAAGGCCGACACCCAAGTCAAGCGGGTCCGAGTCCAAGCCAAGTGGGCCCAAGCCCAAGCAAGCAAGCGGGCCCGAGCCCAATCATAAGGGGAGTCAAAAGACAATCAAGAAAAGAAATTATATAGGAAAATAAAGTTAAATGTAATTTTTATAAATAAATCTAAGAAAAATGGCTAAAAAGCCAAATTATGTAAAGCTCATGGTTTATGTGCAAAAAGAAATGAGCACATGAGACATGAAGAGACACAAGTGCCATTTTATAAGACCCAATGGCCAAAATATAAAGTATGTAGCCTATAAAATGCAAACAAGATAAGAAATCAATTACAACTTTTATTCCCCTTAATCAATCTAGGGTTCTGAGCCTCCTCCTCCTCCTCTCTCTCTCCCCTCAAGGTTCTTTCTCTTCATTTTTCAATTAAATTTAGAGGTTAACCATTTTTTTCAAAAATTAAATAGATTTTAGCCATAAACTCATTGAGAGAAGAGTGTATCCTTCATCAAATCCCAAAAATGAGTGATTTTTACCTCTCTTCCTTCTCCTCTTCAAGATCCAAAGAGAAAAGAGGAGGAAGAAGAAAAAACACATCTCCAAAATCCCCATTTTTGATAAGATTCGAGGATTGGAGAAGGGGAAAAGGACTCATTTCTCCAAGATTCAAAATCCGGAAATTCAAAGATCAAGAGAGTTTTTTGGACCAGATCAGGAAAAGGGTGAGGGTGACCCCATCGAGGGGAGCCCCCTTTCGGTGCTTCCCCTTGGAAGAAAACCCCTGGAACTTAAGTTCCGGAATTCTGACGCAGGCGCCAAAGCGCCAGCGCCAAAACCCCTTGGAACTTAAGTTCCGGAATTCTGGCACAGGCTCCAAAACCCCTTGGAACTTAAGTTTTGGAATCCTGGCATGGGCACCAAAGCGCCAGCGCCAAAACTCCCGGAAACTTAAGCTCCAAATTTTTGGCACGGGCACCAAAGCGCCAACACGAAACTCCCGGAAGCTTAAGCTCTGAAATCTTGACGCAGACGCCAAAGTTCCAGTGCCAACCTCCTCGCATGCACCAATCCCTCTCGGTCGCATGCGCCAGCCTTTCGTTTGGTCCAGAGCAAGTTCCCTGCCCCTTTTGCCTTTTTCGGGAGCTCCCGACACACTCAAAACACTTCTCCCGTTAGAAAAAATTTCTAATGGGACGGTGTCCTGCACCCCGCAAAGTGGCTGCTAGCCCCCTTACCCCCAACCAGCTATCTGATTAATATGAAAATTTGTGTTAACCGCAATCAGAAACGGCGTCGCTTTGCAGCTAGCCGGTGAGTACGGGTCGATCCACAGAGATGGGTAATTATCTTAATGCGTCCTTACGAGTTGATTCCAAATGTTGTATTGGATTGATTAAATCTAAAAACTAGATCTATCACTAAACTAAATTAATCTAAATTAAAGTCTTGCTAGGGTTAGGTTTAGGGGAAGTTTGGAGATTAAAGGTTTCCTCACCGCTTTCATTGCCCTGTTTTTGATCTATTAGATATTGTAGTAATTATCAATAAAGTGAATTAGAATCTTTTGGGAAGATGTTTCTTCCTCTAGATTCTTCTCCTTCCTTTATCGATAATTACCCTAACCCCCATGGAAAACACGCGCAACCGGGCCTTTATACTACGGTGTCACCGTTACCTCGAGGGGTAGGGTGCCGTAGGGAGCGGTTGTGCGTGTATGCATGGAGTTCTAATTCTTGTGAAGGGGCATGAAAGGGGTGAGAGATCTCATCTCTCAAACCTTTCCCTAAGGCTAACCCTAACAAGCGAGGAGATTACTCGCTCATTAGGGTATGAATAAACATACTAATTAAAAGAGAATAAAAAGCAAAGAAATAAAATTACTTACTAGTTTGATGGCTCCCTCCAAGCAATATAGAACAGATCTGAATAAACTCCCAGCAATTCTGAATTTTATTGATTGAAAAGAGGCATAGGGTTTTACAATTTTTGATTGCAATTTATAAGCAAACAAGGAAACTAGGGTTACAGACTCTCGCACATGTGCAATTACAGATTTGCCCACGGAAAATCCCAACACCCGCACCGACGCACCAACTCAGAAAGTTTGCGCCGACACGGGCATTAGATGGCCGCGGAACCGCGGCAATAGGGCGCTTGGGCCGCGGTTCCGCGGCCCTTTGGTGAGCTCAGCTCACCAAAATTCTTGAGCTGTATTATGGGCATTTGGGCTTCATGTTTCTTCACCACTTTTCTCTGTTTGACTTCTGGGTCTTCTACAGATCTTCAGTGAAAACTTGTAAGGATCCTTTGACCGTTTCACTTTCGTCTTTTCGGACCTTGCACTGTTCTTCGTCTCAGCTTGAGTAAGATCCGTCTACTTGTTGGTCAAAAGTCCCTTTTCTGTATCAACTTTCATTTTTTTCACTGTATTTGCTCCAAGAGCCTGTATCCTGTAACATACAACAAACATGCGTTAAGAGTACCTGTTTATTTATAAAACAGATAAGAATAGGGGAATGAAAAATGCAATATTATGGTCTGAATAAATACCCCCAAACTTATCTTTTGCTCGTCCTCGAGCAAACTTATTTTTTTTTATTTGCTAAAATTCCTAACCGCACTTTCGCAGGGAAACGCGATTGCACTGAGCACGTGCAACAAGCCGTTAAACCTCTAGGTGTCCCTAGTAGGAGGAGTGTTGTCTCCTGAGGGTTTTCAGCGGATTACACCCACAAAATCCTATCAACTCGGCCCATTGACTTTTGTTCACCAATTAGGTTTTCTAAGAAGGAATTCTATTATCTTTTGACTCGCGAATCATCCACCCACATTCTTCACACTTCCTAATCATCTAACTTAAGATTATATATGTTATGTAAACCTACTTAGCCTTCGGCATCTCTTAAGTTTTCCTTCTAGGGTTTCATCTCCACTTAGGAATTTCTATCAACTCTATTAAAGATACAAGTTTTATCTTTCATTCCTTTCTCTTATCTAAACTCTAATCACATATCTCCACGTGTGTGTATAGATCACCCCTACACTTGGAAATTCAAATCAAGCAATCATGCCCTTGTCCGTTGTCCAAAGTATTTATAAGTAGGTGAATTTTTAATTGAATTTCGCTTACACTTCCTTCATGCGACCGTTAATACTTCTTTAGGTACCAACAACCAATTACAAGATGTGTTTGCACATTAAAGCGTAATTCCTAGTCTTGCAACACCCAAGGCTTTTAGCAGTGACTCCCAAACCAGTTGGTCTAAGGCACTAGGTGATGAAGCACCCTCGCTAAATATTTTTCTATTTTTTTGCAGCCTTAAGTAATCACAAAAACCAGTATTCATTTTTTTATATTCTTTATTCACACTTTTTTTCTTTTATTTTCATTGTACTAAGGACTTTAGACAAGAGCATTTCAAGGTCTCTTCTACTATTCCAAGTTTCAAGATGCGTGATTGTGCAAATTGTAGGGTATACGTATTCAGAATCTAGACTTAAGCTAGGAACTATTTTTCAAACTTATACTCTAATAAGAACATCAATACTCTTCCCTTGTTTCGACTTAGCCCAAGAAGTGAACCCAAAATTTGCCTATTTCTAAATAAACTACAAGGCATATACTTTCTACCGTTAAATTTTAAGGAATGTTATTTTTAGGGTTTTTAATTCACTAAGTCTAAGATCTAGTTGTTCCTAGCCAGTTAACCTATCTGTCAAACTCAAATCAAATATGACCAAAATTGAATACAATAATTTTTATAATTTTTGAAAATTTTCAATTTTTATGGGTTTTCAAATAAGTATGCAAAAGCAAAAATATGTACAAATGAATGCGAAGGAAGAAGACGTACCGAGCATACCCCCAAACTTGAACTTGACAGTGTCCTCACCGTCATACTAAACCAAGAGGGTCAAAATACCGGCACTTCCCTGTTTATTTATTTATAATAATTTTTTTTATTGTTAAGAAAAACAA
The DNA here is from genome assembly GCA_030015575.1 of Agapanthus africanus. Classification (NCBI taxonomy): domain Eukaryota; kingdom Viridiplantae; phylum Streptophyta; class Magnoliopsida; order Asparagales; family Amaryllidaceae; genus Agapanthus; species Agapanthus africanus. Next base: position 589,196,188 of record JASDDO010000016.1, on the reverse strand, counting down.
ATATATACAGAAAGGCCTTCCCCCAAACTTCATTTAAACTATGTTAGACATTACTGCCAAACCTTGCATAGACCAAACGTCAACACCAACCAGTTGAAAAATTTATCAGTAAAGAGTATTGGTTGACGGAAGAATAAGTTGTAGCGATTCACAAAGAATTGGGGAAGATAGAAGTGGTGGTATGGAAGGTGTGGAGGTGAATATACAAGAGGTGGTGATGCATCTAAACGAGAATGTGAATGATCAGCAATCAGTGGAATGTTGGCATTCTCGTAGCTTATTAAAAGAAATGGGGTTGGTTCAACTTCTAAAGGAAGAGGTTGACTAACCACAATACCCCCAAAATGTTCCTGTGGGTCCTCTATTGACTTGGCATCATCCATCAATTTCATATGATATTCAATTATAAGGGAACTGATCTCCTCGATGTCCGCCATAGTCCAATCGAAAACTTACCGCCTATCTTGTAAGACTTTTAAAATAGCGTTCTCTTGCTCGAAGGCTAGAGAGGCTGATATTATAATGGGAAAAGTCTCCTTCTCACCTATGTAAGCATATTTAAAGTGAGGCGGTAAGGACATGAGTTCGAGTTTCGGAGATGAAAGAATCATTGCGGAATCTACCTCGAACTCAAAGGACTCCAACACAGGTTCGAAATCACGGCAAACAACCGATTCGGATGGTTCGACTAACTCATCAAAAAATTCAAAAGACTCATATTCGGGCTGTGAGTCGTCATCATCCGAAAAAGTGAAACATTCATAATCCATATCGGTTGTGTCAACGGTGCTAGGCTCAAGGAGGGACGCACTAGTGGCGTCAAAACTGTTTGCATCAAACAAGAATCTTTCAAACTCGCAGTCCTCTTGCGTGATTTCGTGGACAGAGCAAACTTCTCGTGTACTAGTTTTAGGCACGGGGGGCAGACTTCCCATCTTATAAATATTGAACTCACTAGACATCTTCCCAAAGGATAGAGTCATGGAGCCATTGCGACAGTTTATTACAGCATTGGAAGTGGCCAAAAATGGTCGACCGAGGATCACCGGAATTTGGTTTCTTGGTTAGCAACAGGTTGTGTATCCATAACAATAAAATCAACGGGGAATATGAACTCCCCAACTTTGATCAACACATCCTCTAGCTGACCCCTTGGATGGGTGATCGATCGATCAGCCATTTGGAGAGTACAACGAGTGGGTTTCAACTCTCCAACCCCTAATTGTTCGTACACGGAGTAGGGAATCAGGTTAACACTAGACCCAAAATCTAAAAGTGCTCGATTAATTTTCTTATCCCCAATTGTGATTGAAATCGTAGGACAGCCGGGGTCCTTTCGTTTTTGGGGTAAGGTTTGAGGGTGGTTAATAGCATTGCTCACTGCACTAGCCACTAGCACTTTCTTGGGTACTTGAGATGCCTTTCTCTTCGAGGTGCATAAGCCCTTTAAGATTTTCGCGTATGAAGGGACTTGATGGATAGCATCCAAGAGAGGTATATTTATGCTAACCTGCTTAAATAATTCCACAATCTTCTCCACTTATGCAGTTGGTTTATTGGGACTCAACCTGTTTGGAAATGGAGCATTTTGAAAATTTGTCGAGTCAAATGTCTGTGGAGTAGAATGTGGAGTAGGAATGGATCCCAGTGTGGATGTGTTCGTGTTGTGAGAAATGGGTCCGTTCGAGTTAGAAGAAGTAGAGCCGTGTGAAGGGTGGAGAACAGGCTCTAAAGAAAAAGGTGAAGAAGAAAGTGAAGAAAATGAAGAAGGGGAAGATGACGATGGAGAAAAAGAAGAAGAAGAACAACCACCGGCGGGGATGTCATCATTAGTTCCCACTTTATTTTGCAACTCTTTTCCGGATCTCAACGTGGTCACCGCATTTACATTGTGATTGTGATATGCGTTTTGAGTGTGACCAGGATTTGGCAATGGTTGAGATGGAAGCTTTCCCTTTTCTCTCTCGCTCAACGCAGCAGTTAATTGTGCAATTTGTGCCTCAATAGATTTGATACTTTGATCGTGTGAAGCATTGTTATGCATCAAAGACTGAACATAATTTTCAAATCTTGCTGCGGATTCTGTAGATTTCTTAAGAAATGCATCTAGACTTTTTTCGAGCGAGATAACCTTATCATCATTTGGTTGAACCAAATTGTTCGTTTGATTTGTATAAGGTTGTTGTTGGAAAGGTTGCTGGTTTTGAGTTTATGAAGGTGCTTGTTGTTGTTGTGGAGGAGGAGGTCTTTGAAAACTGTTATTTCCTTGGACTTGTTGATTTTGGTTCCAAGCGAAATTTGGGTGACTCCTCCACCCCTGATTGTATGTCTAAGAGTACGGATCGTTTCTTTGTCGTTGCTGAAATGCAGCATTGACTTGATCTTGTCCTTGAATAGGTGCATTATAAGGACACTCTTCGGTTAGATGCGATGGATTCGAACAACAAGCACAAACAGTTCGTGGAGGTAAGGCAGGGGCAGGAGAAGACGATGAGATTTTGGTCTCAATGGCTTTTAGCTTTTTCATAAGTGCGGCCATCTCGGCCTTCATAGCAATCGACATATCTACTTGATGTATGCCTGCCCTAGTTTGACTAACAGAAGAAGATGATGTGGTCTTGGTACTCTCCCACTGAATTGTTTGCTCACTAAGATCCTCAAGAAACTGCCACGCTTCGTCGCTAGACTTGGAGAGAAAATGACCTTGACATATAGTTTCTAGCAACTGCTTCGTTGCCGAGTTCAATCCCTCGTATAATGTTTGGCAAAGTTGCCAACTTTCGATCCCATGATGAGGGCATTGAACAAGTAGGTCTTTAAATCTCTCGAAGCACTTCCAAAATGGTTCGGAAGGAAGCTGTGAAAATTGTATAATCTCGTTACGGATTCTAGCAGTTTTGTGATGAGGATAGAACTTTTTCAGAAAAGCTCTCACAAACTCGTCCCAATTTCTAATGGAATGTGATGCGGTGCTATATAGCCACTTCTCGGCTAGGTCACATAAGGTGAAAGGAATGACCCTTAGCCTTATAGCGTCATCACTTAATTGGGTCGTTTTCATCATAGCGCAAACGTTTTGGAATTTATTGATAAAGATGTATGCATCTTCGGATTCCAAACCATGAAATTTTGGCAGCATATTGATGAAATGTGGTTTTATTTCAAAGTTGTCCCCATTTGCCGGTGGGGGTGAAAGACATGTAGGTAAAGAAGTGCGGACGGGGTAGAAGAGATCCTGGAGCGCAACTCGTGCGGCGCTACAACAGGCGGAAGATTCGGGTTATTCGCACCTAACGGAGGTGGAATCATTCCCGTCGGTAAGGTATCGTTGGGGTTGAATCCCGACATACCTTCGAAAGAAAAACTTGAAGGTGGAGGTAAAGAAATGGACGGAATGTCGACGAAGGGTTCGTCGGTCGGTACCAACGAAACACGGACTAATCGGGCGTTAGTATCCCTAGTCCAAAATGACATACACTAAAAGGGGTAGTGTAGTCAGAAAAAAGAAAGACAGAATGTGGGGGTAAGATAACGTCAGTGAAGGGAAGTGGTGGAAGTGAGTTGCAAGTTTTCTTAGCGACAAGTTGCAAGTTTTGAAAATATTTTTTCTCTTTTTTTTTATGTGTGAGTTTTGCAAAGAAGTTTTGAAAAGAGACTCGTGACACAATTGCTATCAACCACACATGCACAATCAGGCCTAGATCTAGGGTCGCCTAGGTCTGCTAGACAGCTCCTAACTAGGGCTAGAAATAGGACCTCAAACCGCCTCTTCACCGACAAGTACGGCCAGGTAAGTGGGAAGGAACCACAATAGTGGGCCTAATTAAAAACCACTAGCCTAGACACCGCAAAGTTAGTTAGGATAAACGGTCGATGCCTATACTAGTCCTTTTCCTATTGAGCTCGATGTCCGTAGGTCTGAGTCTAGTATTTTTTTAATTAATTGTGGTCGATGCAAAATACTTTAAGTGTTTTCTGGGGTCCTGGGAAGGGTGATGAAATCCCCACCCAATCTGAGTTTGGTCAATTAGCCCCTTAAAGTCCGATTAAATTATGCAAAACAATAAAATTCACTTGCAATCAATTTTTTTTAGCGCGGCGCAAAGAAACCTGCAGAAAATCTGTTATTTAGAAGGGAAGAGAAGATTTTTAGCGCAAAGAAATCCTGCAGAAAATTTTCACAAAAGATATATGGGGATTTTCAGAGGGGAGAAGGAGAAAACAGACCAGAAAATATCGCGCACTGAAGGGCCAAAGTGGCCGCGGTTCCGCGGCTATTGGTATGTCAAAGCCGCGGTTCCGCGGTATTCTGGTAGAATTAGAGCTCTGTAAAAATTGTACGGTTCTGTTATGATGTTTCTCCTCTGTTCTGATATGCACTTTTCTAATTTGCCCTCTGTAAAATTCCAGATCCGAGCTTCTTCGCTATTCCTGCAAAATTCAAAAAATACACCCTTCAAACAGATCAAAATTGATAATTTTTTTTATTTCTTTTTTTTTATTTTTAGATTTTTATAATTTTTAAAATTTATATCAACCCGAAATCACACAGAAAGAAATTTTACGCCATCCCCGGCAACGGCGCCATTTGATTAATATGAAAATTTGTGTTAACCGCAATCAGAAACGGCGTCGCTTTGCAGCTAGCCGGTGAGTACGGGTCGATCCACAGAGATGGGTAATTATCTTAATGCGTCCTTACGAGTTGATTCCAAATGTTGTATTGGATTGATTAAATCTAAAAACTAGATCTATCACTAAACTAAATTAATCTAAATTAAAGTCTTGCTAGGGTTAGGTTTAGGGGAAGTTTGGAGATTAAAGGTTTCCTCACCGCTTTCATTGCCCTGTTTTTGATCTATTAGATGTTGTAGTAATTATCAATAAAGTGAATTAGAATCTTTTGGGAAGATGTTTCTTCCTCTAGATTCTTCTCCTTCCTTTATCGATAATTACCCTAACCCCCATAGAAAACACGCGCAACCGGGCCTTTATACTACGGTGTCATCGTTACATCGAGGGATAGGGTGCCGTAGGGAGCGGTTGTGCGTGTATGCATGGAGTTCTAATTCTTGTGAAGGGGCATGAAAGGGGTGAGAGATCTCATCTCTCAAGCCTTTCCCTAAGGATAACCCTAACAAGCGAGGAGATTACTCGCTCATTAGGGGATGAATAAACATACTAATTAAAAGAGAATAAAAAGCAAAGAAATAAAATTACTTACTAGTTTGATGGCTCCCTCCAAGCAATATAGAACAGATCTGAATAAACTCCCAGCAATTCTGAATTTTATTGATTGAAAAGAGGTATAGGGTTTTACAATTTTTGATTATAATTTATAAGCAAACAAGGAAACTAGGGTTACAGACTCTCGCACATGTGCAATTACAGATTTGCCCACGGAAAATCCCAACACCCGCACCGACGCACCAACTCAGAAAGTTTGCGCCGACACGGGTATTAGACGGCCGCGGAACCGCGGCAATAGGGCGCTTGGGCCGCGGTTCCGCGGCCCTTTGGTGAGCTCAGCTCACCAAAATTCTTGAGCTGTATTATGGGCATTTGGGCTTCTTGTTTCTTCACCACTTTTCTCTGTTTGACTTCTGGGTCTTCTACAGATCTTCAGTGAAAACTTGTAAGGATCTTTTGACCGTTTCACTTTCGTCTTTTTGGAACTTGCACTGTTCTTCATCTCAGCTTGAGTAAGATCCGTCTACTTGTTGGTCAAAAGTCCCTTTTCTGTATCAACTTTCGTCTTTTTCACTGTATTTGCTCCAAGAGCCTGTATCCTGTAACATGCAACAAACGTGCGTCAAGAGTACCTGTTTATTTATAAAACAGATAAGAATAGGGGAATGAAAAATGCAATATTATGGTCTGAACACTATCCGGGTAGTAGGAGCCCTTAAACTCTATGAAGCTCCTGATATGCCTAAAGCACCCTCAAAACACAACACACGCAAACTGCACGTTGAGTTCACATGACCCGTTCGACCCGTTAATCTGAGCTTCCATCGCTCTCAAAAGCAAAGAGTAATTAACGACAGTTTTGTCCATGGCTGCCGGAGATTTGGATCCCCACAATCAATAAACCTAGCCCACCCTAGGCAGGGGGAATTTGTATACGCCTGACAAGCGTGTGCATTCTTATCTCAATAAGGTGACGAAAAACACTTTACAGATTCTGGCACGTCCGGTGGGACCTTATCTCTCCTTCCATATTTCGGGTCAAACGTTTATATGAACTCAATTAATATATATATATATATATATATATATATATATATTGTCTGTACTGAAATCATGTTTCTTTGCGCAGGTTAACAGGTTTCAATCGCAATTTCAAACGCAACGATGTCTCCCAAGACGAACTTGATCTCGTACACTGTCAAGATGAACACTCACGTAATTCTCCCGGCAAGTCTCATGGGAAATGGGAGGAGCCTCCGCGTTAGTTCGGCTCTGTCATCATTTACCCTACCGGTAACGCTCCTATTGCGGAGCCCTTACCAGAGAAAGTGGCCAAACCAACCTCAAGAGGCAGGAGGCCAAATATGGTGATCGCGAAGGCAACATAACTTAAGCGCAAGTTGGTGTTTGAACGGTTCTCCGTTTCTCCAGCTGGGGGCAAGGCCATCAAAACGAAAGAAGTTACCAGACGTTGCAAGCAAGCTCAGGCGATGCCTTCGACGAATGCGCGATCGGATGTCTTTTCAAGGCTCTCTATCAACCGACCTACATCAGCTTCTGGAAAAGCAGAAGCCCGCTAGGCACTCAAAATAGAAAAGCTAAAACAGAATCGGCTCTGGTATAGTGTTGGATATAGTGCACTCAAAACAATTATTGTAATTGCAGGCAGGCGATTATGATAATTGAATGAGGACCTATACAGGCAGAACAATCTTGCTCGATATGATAGTATGCTATCTGGTTTGTCTTTATCATTATGTGTATACATTTTGATAAAGCCCGTAGGATTATTGCTTGACTACCAGAATTATGATGGCGATCATATACGTGGGAGCTAGGAGGTCCATAAGCACATCCTTAAATGTCCCTAGTCGAGAGAGTATCAAGAATGGGCATCGATACTCCAGAGTATACTAGTATATACTTTTCGAGACCCCGACGAGGGACGGTGGCCAGTCTCACAAGCCATTAATGTTGAGTCACCTAAGATAGTATATAGATGCTTACTAGAGGTGAGTATACCGGACGGACTCGCCGTGAACTTCTAGAAGGTATTATACTTATCGTCAGATGGAAGTTCTTTTATGGCATGTGTACAGATTAGTCCTTCGACCAGAGATTTTTATTTGTCTCATGTGAGTTCCTACTGCACTTAGATTACTACCCTACCACGGTTCAAAGAAGTCATGCAAACAGGTTTTAGTTGGGTACAGTCTCGAGCCATATGGAGGCAGCGAACAATCGTCAGTGTTCCCTCCAAAAGTTTTGGCTCAAAACTTGTTGTTTCCTTATAAAAATAAAGGGAAACCACCACGTGTTAAACAAGAGTACATACATGCAAAGCATGTAGGTACCGCTTCCGATAGAATTAAATCCTTAAGCGCCTTATGTGTTTCCCACATGAGCACCAGCGCCAGCTTCTGTTAGGATTAAATCCTATAGTGGCGCCTCATATAGAATACACGTGAGCGCCTGCGTGCAAAGCATGAGAGTGGCTATTTATAAAAGAATTAAATTATTAGGCGGTGCCTACGTGCATAGCACGTGAGCGTCAACGTCCAAATTAAACAGGGTAGAATTAAATTCTACATTGGGGATATTTCCCTAAAATCTGGGATATCTTTGTTAAACAGAGCAGTTAGATTAAATATCCAATGGTGACAATAAATTATCAAATGATAGAATTAAATTCTATTAAGGAAAAATATTCCTTTGATCTTTATAAATAAAGAAGATATTCTCTGTTGGATCAATTATCCAATGATAGAATTAAATTCTATGTGGGAAATATTTTCCCGATCTTCCTAAAATAAAAGAGATATTCTCTGTTAAACAGAATTAAATTCTATGGTTAGAAAAATATTTCATAATCTTGTTAAACTAATAAGAATGATCTTCTCTATTAGATAGAATAAAATTCTATATTAGGAAAATATCTTCCTAATCTTGTGATAGAATAAAATTCTATGATAAAATAAAATTTTAATTTTGTTAAACTAACAAGATATTCATATGATAGAATAAAATTCTATCTTAGGAAAATATTTCTTAATCTTGTTAAACAAACAAGAAATCTTCTCTGTTAAACAGAGAGCCTTTGGATTAAAAATCCAACGGTGAATAAAATTCACCAATTGATCTAAAAGATCATTTTTGATTGATTATGAAATCAATCATGATTGATTATGAAATCAAATGAGAGATTTTCTTAACAAATTGATTTTTTCTTCTCCTATAAATAGGAGCAAGGAGATTAAATCTAAAGAGGAGGAGACCACCCCATAAGTTTCTGTAAAAAAAATATATATACAGAAGGCTCCCTAAAAATCCCACAAAACAACAGAGAATTTAATTCTCAAACAAGATCTTCTACCTCAAAACCCTAGGTAAAGAAAATATCGAGATCAAAACTTCTTCTTTACCTATCATATCATATATATGGGTTTAACCCTTCTCAAAGAACTTAGTTCTTTCTATGGATCTGAGATCCACAAGACAAATCTTCCACAATTTGAGAATTTAATTCTCATTGGGAAGATCTTGTTCTTGAGAATCAAAAAATCAGGAACAAAATTGAAAAGAAAGAAAATGGAGTTTATAATACTCCAGGAACTTAGTTTCTTCAAATCAAGAACTTAGTTCTTTAAAGAACCCGATCCAAGATTCTCAAAATAGTGATCTTGGTGATCCTTAATGGTCAAAACACCATTAAAAGAGGTTTAACCTCTCTAAAAACATGAACATGGAAAACATGGAGTTCATAATACTCCAGGAACTTAGTTTCTTCAAATCAAGAACTTAGTTCTTAAAGAACATGATCCCGGATCCTCAAAATAATGATCTTGGTGATCGTTAATGATCAAAATACCATTAACAGAGATTTAAGTTCTCTAAAAATATCAACAGAAATTAAATCTCCAAAAGAACTCAATGCCTCAAGTGAAAAGCACGTGAGCGCTCAAGGCCAAGTTGCATAGCGCCTCACATGAAATGCACGTGAGCGCCTGAAAAAATTAGTGCTTAGCACAAGTGCAGCGCCTCACATGAAACACGCGTGGGCACTACAAAAAGCTATTGCTTATCATTAGTGCAGCGCCTCACGTGAAACACATATGGGCGCCACAAAAAAATTAGTGCTTAGCACTATTTCAGCGCCTTACGTGAAACACATGTGAGTATTGTATAACTGAGTGCTTAGCACTGCTGGGTAGTACAGAAACACGGTCTTAGCCCAAATTGGCTAAGTTTCCTGAGATTAAATCTCTTTGATTCTTCAAGCGAGCCCATATGCTCGTGATTTCCAAACTGATCCTAATCTCAAACATGACTAATGATCTCTCATTGATGATATCCAAAATGATATTCATCCCATATCTCCTAAGAAAATCTTAGTCTCAAATAAGGCTGATGATTCTTAGATGATCTACCATAATCTTTTCCTTCAAATACGAGATTTGGTTTAAGGGTACATCTCTCCTCACCTCTGATATATGTCGTTGTAATTCCTCAACGTCTTTAGAGAGGTGGCAGGTCCTGACAACCAACAACTCCTTCCATCCCACATTAATGCACTTCCAAATTGACGTGCACACTTCAAATCAGACCGCACTCCAAATTGGGTGCATTCCATATCACCATTGTTCACTCCGTCACGTAACAAATACATATGCACGCAAGATAGATAATGGACCGAAATGTCCTTAAACTAATATTCATCCCCAAAATGGGAATGTTGGACCGAAATGTCCTTAAACTAATATTCGTCCCTAAAATGGGAGTGTTGGACCGAAATGTCTTTAAACTAATATTCGCCCCAAACATGGCGATAATGGACCGTGATATCCTTAAACTAAAATAATTGATCCCATATGCTCATTTGTTTCTAAGTTTATCTTAGTCTCAAATATGACTAACGATCCTTAGATAAAACCCAAATATCCTATGAACGGACGAACCTCACAAATGTGAGAAATGCACCATAAATTCATTCCCGTTGGCAAACCAAGCTACCAATATGGACCCCGTCAAGCAAATCCTTGACCCAAACCCAAATCTCAAATATACGGATTTGGACTAATCCGCGTCCTACGGGAGACGGTATAAACTAGTCTCCATATACAATCCACGGGCAACCGAAATAAACAAAAATACACATGACACGATGTGAACTACAGGAGCAAAAGAAAGTGGTTATCGCAATGCGTAATTAACTGAAGGGGTTTGCGCCTGTAGGGAAGAGCGTCCTCATAATCAAAAAACCCCTCACAAATGAGAGGAAATATGATGAAGTCTGCTACAACGGCCGTGTCTGTCCAAACCTCCGATATATGGTGCCATAAATCAACTTGGTATCTTCGAAGAGGTGGATGTATAAGTCCAAATAGTATCTGCCCCCAAATTCAGGCAAGACGATCCATCCCTGTTCGTCTCTGTTTTCGGCGGTGAACAGTCAGGGATTCGTTTCTCCCGGTATTAGGAGTAGATGTTGCCCCGTGTTGGGTCAGCCATCACCAGAAATCCTTGGCCAAAGTGGATGAGATTTACTGATATGATATCAATTGTTTCTCAGTGGATGATGAACTTCTGACCGGCATGACTTATTGGTTAGTAGGGGTCTGACGTTATCCACCTTCTAGACCCGGTCTGCGATTATATTAGACGAAGAGACCGGAATGTATGAAGATTGTCATAGACAGACTCAGTAAGGTTACAGATGAGTTTGCTCATCGGCCTTTCTTTCGCTCAATACCTGGGTAACCGTTATGTACAGTTAGTGTCGCTGACGTGCTTGTAGTTAAACCCACTGCCAGCGTATTGACGAGTCTTTAGAGTCCCACACAGAGGGTTTTTTTTCAGTTCAGGCAAAATGATGTAGTGGCCGTATATTGATACGTGCAGGGTTCTGATTAGGTATGTGTGCTAGCCACACAGACTTTAATTGGGTGGATGATAATACTAGCTGGTTTAGGATTAAACCGGATTATTAAATCAAGTTTTGATTTAATAATGTTCATATATATATATATTTTGATATGTATATTCTAGTATTATGTTCATTGTATTTTTCTATCTCTTGGGTTTTCGTTTTTTGATACGAATACGGGCATGTATTTGCGGGGACGTATTCTTGTATTTATAAAAGAATACTTCTAGAAGAAGGAAAACTCATTTCAAGGTTTTTCTTTTTAAGAAATTAAGAAATAAGACGGAAAAGAGAAATGGTGAAAGGTATGGGCAAATGAATTTATAATTCATTTGCAACTACTATTCAAGCATGGTTGTAGTTTTAAAATGGAAAAATTCCTTTTAGAAAAGTGTTAAAACATGCTTGAATTTATGATGATTATTTATTCTACCATTCTTGCTCCTCTCTCTTCTATGGCTCCTACTTCTTCTTCTTCATCTTCAACCTTCTCATGAGTTGAGAATCATGAAGATAAAGAGAAAGAAAAATTATTAGAACACTCACAAATATCACTAAGCATCCTAAATTAGAAACTTAGGATCTTTAGTTACTTCATTGATGAAGTTGAAGATTGAACTTGGTTCCCTTGGGTGGATCACCTTCGACGAAGGGAGACCGGCTTGCAAACGCGATCTGGAGCTCTTAAGAGTATGCTAGAGTCCAATCCAATTGGAGCAAATGAAGACGCTACAAAGGTTGTGATTTCTATCTTTTTGTTCATGCTAGTTTAGGTGTTTGGTTTAGATTATTGGGTGTAAGTTTTTAGTGCCTTAAAATTTTTTGATTTTGGATTCCCCATTGGCCACGGGTTAGCGATGAGGGCACTGGGAACTTTCTTATAGAGCCAACAAAAGGGTGTGGGCTCCGGCCAGGTTGAATTTTGTAAATTCCAAGAACCAAGTTATCCTACGACGATGACCGTATCGGCCGTGAAAATCCACAACTCCTTCAAACACTTAAAGTGAGTTCAGAAGAATGTGATGTCTGCCAAGATCAGAAAGACTGCAATTCGAACTGTGCTATGAAGGGATGCGTCCAAACCCCAACACAAAATGCATGACACCCTCTCTTCAGGAGTCTATCAAGCACTCCGTGCCACTCGGAAGCAATGGGGAAAAACCAGGAAATGAGCGTTAGCACCACTCAAGAACCTGGCCAGACCAACCGTCTTTAGTCGATTATCCTTTCCCGAAGCGTAAGGGCCACGAAAACGGTCCACAAAAAAGGTCCACGAAATCAGCTGCCAGTGATAAAAAGATGGTCGGATGTGTGATCCACATGGTTTATATAGCGGGCGCGCGTCCCAATGACAACCTTTGCAGCTAGAGAAAGGATAGGGCTGCAACATCCCAAACCCAATCTGTCTTGAATGTGGCTACCACTTTCTAAGATCAGCCTCCTCTACAAGATAATGAAAATCCTATCGATGAGGTTGATAAGCAGAAGGATCCCTTAGTCCACATGGAATCAAGTTTGGACAGAGAAGAAGAGCCGACTTTTCGCCCCTGAACCGCAGAACAGGAGCTCCTCCAAGAGTTCCGAAAACAGTTTCTAAGTAAAGATGGGGAGATGGCCAAACTTTACTCCAAAATTGACAACTTGATGAATGTCGTGATGCAACTCACGACTCAAGTTGCTGTCACGATCCGGAATTTGGCACGTGACCGGCACTTAAATCACGCAACGTATAAAGGCGTAACGTAATTCAAGTAAGCCGAAGCCCAGAAATCCAAACCTTTTTGCAGAAAATAGTGGAGGTACAGTTTTGAAATAAAGGTATAATGATTTCAAGTTCTTCTTTAAATGCATAAATAATAATATATGAAAATGCAAGTGGATTATATACTATAGTTGAAAACATTTTTCGTCCTTTAAAATTTTGGCAGCACCTCCCTTGTATATTTTGATCCAAAACTGCATACATGCAATAAAAGGGCATCCCCAAGCGGGAGCTAGCTCTTCTCCAATTGGCGAAATCACAACCATGAAATAAACATATATACGACGCCTTACGGCGAAGATAAAAAACAGAAAGAATAATAAATAAAGCAAGACATCATCAGTTCAAAATAGCGAACATACACCCATCTCGCTCTAAGTCTCGCAGATACACAAGTCTGTCTAGATCTACCAATATACAAAATCTAATTTTTGATTGATGGAGTTTATCTAGATACAATAGAATAAAAGGTACAAGAGTGGTCACGATCCAATATGTGTCCCACCTTCCAAAGCAAAACACCCTGAAGGAAGCTATGTGCCAGCGATACCGCTACTGGTCCAAGCGGTCGAACCTACAAGAAAGCTATGGCACAACGGGGGTGAGTTTCCAACTCGTGAGTAGAAAATACCAGCAGGTAGAAATTGAATAAACAAAGATCCCTAGGTCCTACCGTATCATGAAGGTAAAACTATGATATGTAGGGTGACCATGTATGCATATGCATCAACAATAGAGTTGTGCCAATAACAATATGTAAAATCCAATCATCTGAATCATATGCCTGCATGTATGTAAATATCAACCAACGTGTGTCCATCAACGACACATCTATATCATGGAACCCGAGTGTCCAACATCGACACTCGAAACATCATGAAACCCGTGTCCAGCATTGACACGTAAATTCTCATATCTCAGGCGCCGCATCCTCGGATCGGCCCTCATATCCATCTCACGACTCCGGTCGGTATCCTCCGGATAACCGCCGGGTACAAACTATCACCGGCAGGTAGTACATCCCCTGCCAGGCTCATCGTCTACTCCACGATCTTCTTTCCCCGGGGTACTTTATCGGGCCCACCATGTACCCGCAGACGGTTCAGCCTAACTCCTCGAATCGGGTATCACATAGCTCAGAACCGAGAAAACCCATGGTGGACATGAAATATCATATCATGAGAAACCATGTTTTTAAAACATTACATAATTTTCTTTGAAATATAACCGCGGTTCTTAAATCTAGAGATCTCATGAAAACAACATCTCTGTAACGACTCTGTTTTTAATATACAGAAATTTGTTTAAAGTTAAAGTACTAAATGGAGTATTTGCAACCCTGAGTATGCTATAAGTATTTAATTTATTTTAGAACAGCAAGAAACAACTTGTAGCTCATTGGTAAAGCCTTGCACTGCTGCGATATAGCCCCTGTATTCAAATCTCCTCAGCCAAATATTATTTTTAATGATTTTTCTTTTAAACTTTTTGGAAGCCCAAAAGTTTACACGTGCAATACACGTAAAAATGAAAAGTCAGATTAAATAAACATGTGCACTGAGATAAATGAAATGACCCTGACACGTGGCAAGAATCCAGAGCCCCACACCCATAGAATGGCCAGCGATATTGCGTTTTGGGCCGACGTCGCCGGACTAAACCATCGAGAATGCCTCCAATTCTTGAACCCTAGTCTCTTGGCCCCCCCTTAACCCCAGTACTGTTTGAATTTCCTACAAATTAATAGAGGATTAAAATCACCCATTAATCCAATGTTTAATGTATTTTAATTCTCATTTTTAATTCTCTAAACCCTAATTTTATCTTATAAATACCACCCCACACCTTATCCCTCTCCATTCTGAAATCTATCATCAAAACTCTTAAATTTTTTCAAGTCAAATTAGTTGTACAAGTGGAGTTAGCCCAAGGTCATCTTCCGACGACGACTCGGGACAAATCCGGCGACACCGCAACTCCACGAAGCTTCCATCTTGTTCCCATACCCCTCCTCTCTCTTTTCGTCCAGTAAGTCCCTTCTCCTCTCCTCTCTTCCTATTCCAAAAAGATCTCTTTTCAAAACTCGTCGGAAGTGGAGTTATTCCGACTTCCGATTTTAACTTTGATTAAAACATAAATTTTCTTAATAACTAAACACCCATATTGTTGCAACTTGTTTAGTAATCATAAAAAAACATTTAGAGAAAGTTTCAATTCAATATACAATACTATGCAACTTTATTTCACTTTTACGGTTAAATACCACAAACTTTCTATTCAACATCATTCATCATATTTTCTCATATTATCTTTAGAAAACTCACGAGGTAATGACCTACCTCATCACAACACTCATCATGACATAGCACGATGGCTTTTGGAACAATATTTTATGGGATAAATACAATTTTACAATAAAATACCTTAAATTAATAAAACCATATTCTTTAAGATTGTTTTAATTAAATTCCTTGCAATTAAACCTCTACAACCCATTTTGGGGAACCCGATTTGGATGATGTGGGTTATCGCACATCCTCGGTACTAGTAGAGCGAGATGCAGACCTCCTCACGGAACATCCGATCTCGATGGAATTTTTAATACAAATTTTAAGAATAATGTGATTTTCTATTTAATAAATAAATTCTATTTTTAAATAATTATATATATATATATATATGTATTATCAAAATATCTATTTTAAATATATATAATTCTATGTTTTCTAAATAAAAGAATCACAAATTTCATGAATATACTATCACAAATCCATACATTTCCAATTTACACTAAAATACCATCATATACTATTCAATCTAGGTGTATAATCATTAGAATACTTCACTTCTAAAAACTACATCCATGAAAACCCTAAATACGATAAATAAATGCTTGAGGTTTACTTTGAAAGTTTATCAAAACTATTTTTCATAAAACCCTCTCAAATTTATTAATTTACAATAAGGACTCTAGTAAATATAGGTTTAAGCATGACCAATTCTCTTGAGCCTCAGGGAGCCGGAGAAAGTGGGTGCTTGCCTATTTAAGGTAGAAAATTAAAACGGGGTTATCAATGGTAATTGGCTTGGAAAAAGTTACAAATCCTGCAGTCCAGGTACAACAGTTACCGATAACTCCAAAACTTAATTCAGGAATCAAATTCTGTTTAAGTGCCTGACTTAGACGGAGTCTCAGTCTAATCTGAAAATAATCCACACATCAATAACTCCAATTCAACATGAATCCATATATACTGGAACTTGAATATGAATATCAGAATACCATCTATATCAATATGAATTGAACTGACCGAACCATGGATATACTTTGACTTGATTACATGATTATCTATTTACATGAGCAATTGATATCATGGTTTCGGCAAGTCTTACATCTATAAAACAACACAATAAACATTACGGGGTTTTTAATGGGGTAGATTGGTACAGAATGTTTTAAAAGTGGTCTGATGAAGGTCACTTTAATACACCTAACCTGAATATCCGTTACTGTTGTTCCGTGGCTTAACGGTTCCTTGTGCTTAGTATACCTTAGTCCACGGAATAGTTGGAATCCTCTCGTGTACATTGGCATATTATTTACTAAGCTACAAATAACTATGTTAGTATAACACACCTACATTTTACTGTTATATTCTCTCTTATCTGTCTATTCTATTTCTATCTCTTTGGTACTTACCGAGCGATTGTTCGCTGACGACATTCCTTTTCTATTCTTTCTTTGGAATGTTGTCACGAGGACCCGAATCTCTGGAGATCGAGCCCAGCTCAGAAGAATTGGAGCAGTTCATCAAGGACCCCGAGCTCTATTCACTTGTATATACTTTTACTTTCAATTCATGCCAGGTATTGCTTTCCATATTGTATTTACTTTTCAGGTGTATTGTAAAGAATGTTTAATAAATAAAAAGTTGATGTTCATTTACATCTCATGTCTTTCTTGTTTACATTTATATTATATTGCTTATTTATGCTTAACGTGTTTACTTCTGAGTAAATATGTCGCGGGCCCAGTCACGTCTCCTTATCCATACACCGGGAAGCGGGCCGTGACGGGTTTTGTTGGTGGCCCATGCAGGTAAGTTCATATTTCTTGATCTATCTTAACCCTATTTTTCTTTCAAGGTTATGAATTCTTCGAACAATACTAGCACCAACGTGAACGGCAACACGACACCACCACCTTTTCCACTTACGTCTACAATTTTAGCTCCGATCAACGAGCAGACGGTACTGCTCGAGGCAATAAAGAGCCTCTTGGAGGGGCAGCAGCAGCAGGCTGCTATCCTAATAAACCACCCAGAAGCTGAGGCACCTGGAGTGAAACAATTCGAGGCACTGCATCCTAAGCAATTTTCTGGGAAAGAGAGCCTTCTGAAAGCTGAAGAATGGGCTCAATCCATTGAGGACGATCTGGCAGCAGCACAAGTGCCAGACATTGCTTGGGTAAGGGTTGCGAGGCTGCAACTTACGGATAACGCTTGAGTATGGTGGAAGGCGGAAGAAAGCTGTCTTACTCAACAGATTGAATGGAAGACTTTTCGCGACATGTTCGACGCAAAATATTTGAACGAGACTGCTCGATTTGACATAGAGCAGCAATTCATCTACCTATAATAAGGCTCTATGTGGAGTAAATCCGTGGATGAGTATGATGCTGAGTTCACTATGTTGAACAGGTAAAATATGTCTTAAATATTCGAATTTTCTGATATCATATACTACACAGCTAATACAAGACCGTAACAGATTCACGGCACATCTCATACCGACTGCTGAGATCAGGGCTAGAAGGTTTCAGCAAGGGTTGGACCAGAAAATCCAAGCTGTTTTAGCTACATGGGATTTCCCAACCCACAACTTAGCTCGGAAGGCTGCCCGTTGATATGAGGCAATGGTGAAGAAGAAGGGCAGACCTCAATCTGCTGGTATGAAGCACCCTGCTACTCAGATAGCAGGAGGAGCCTCTTCCAGGCCACCTTTTGTACCCAGGAGACCGGGAGTATCTTTCAATCGTCTCAGTTCAGACTTTTGCACCTACTGCAAGAAGAATGGACACCTGGCAAAGGACTGTAGGCGTGCTAATCGCCTTTGCTTAATCTGTGGCTCATCCACACATAATATTGGATCTTTTCCTCGTAGACTCAATCCAAATCCTGCAACCAGACCAGCAATCACCTAACTACAGCGGCCAGCTATCCAGGCATCTACACCACGTCTTGCTCTCCCAGCTCCACCTCCTCATGGACCTACTGCACCTCCTCCTAATCAGTTCTATCAAGCACAAAGGAACCTACTTCAAGGACAGAGAAATGGACAGAGAAATGCTCCTCCGGCAAGGAGGAATGTACTGAGACGACAGGCTTTCACAATGACTGTGGAAGAAGCTGAAGCCACTGGCCAAGTCATCAGTGGTAACTCTTTTCTTTCAAACTTTCTTTCAATCCTTATACATATCAAATATCTTATCCTATACCTAAACATATTCCATACAACTTAGGTACAATCTTAGTAGCCTCACTACCTGCACTAGCACTCTTTGATACTGGAGCATCTCATTGCTTTATGTCATAACGGTTCGTCCAAACTCGTGCGATTTCAGTCAAACCTCTCGTATCCAGCTGGAAAGTCAGTTCAGGGAACGATGTTCTAAAGGCAACAATGGGATATGACTTGTGTCCAGTGGTCATCTCCAGCAGAGAATTTTATGCTGACTTCAAGGTGCTGGACATACCGAACTTCGATGTAGTTTTGGGTATGGATTGGCTAGGAACTTTCTATGCTACCATCGACTGTCGTCAAAGGAGGGTAGTGTTCGAGATTCCAGAGCATTCGGTTTTTTATTTCAAGAGTGGAGACCGTACCCTGGAGCCTAGCACATACAAAGCAAAACCAAAGAAGGCAATGATTGCAACTCTAAAGGCGGGAGAAGATAAGCCAGAGGTAGTTCGAGAGTTCGATGATGTATTTCTTGAAGACATATCAGGTTTGCCTCCTGATCGAGCTCTTGAATTTGGAATTGATTTAGTACTTAGAGCATAACCGGTGATCAAAGTACCATACCAATTAAGTCCAGAAGGTTTGAAGGAGGTCCGTACTCAGCTAGATGAACTTCTGTAGAAAGGATGGATTCGTCCCAGTACTTCAAGTTGGGGATCTCTACTGTTGCTCGTGAAGAAGAAGGAATGTTCATGCAGAATGTGCATTGATTATAGATCTTTGAACGAAGTCACGATAAAGAACAAGTATCCACTACCGCGAATCGACGATCTGTTCGATCAGCTAAGTGGGTCTTGTGTTTTCTCAAAATTAGATCTTCGTTCGGGTTATCATCAGGTGAAGGTCAAAGAGTCTGATATTCCGAAGACGGCATTCAGGACTTGCTATGGACATTATGAGTTTCTCGTGATGCCATTTGGAGTGACCAATGCACTAGCCATATTCATGAATCCGATGAATCAAGTTTTCCAAGAGTACCTAGACAGGTTTGTTGTCATATTCATCGACGACATCCTGGTGTATTCTAAGAATCGGAAAGACCACGCTGAACATTTACGAATTGTCCTGAAGACTTTGCGACAGTATCAACTCTATAGAAAGTACAATAAGTGTGAGTTTTGGCTAGAACAAGTCGGATTTCTCGGACATATCGTTTCAGGTGATGGAATCTCTATAGATCCAGCTAAAGTAGCAGCAGTAAGCAAATGGCCGACACCTAAGACAGTGAAGGATATTCATAATTTCTTGGAATTAGAGGGATACTAGTGAAGATTTATTGAAGGATTTTCGAAAATTGCAACACCCCTGACAAAGCTCACACGTAAAGATGAAGAATTCGTGTGGTCAGAAGCATGCGAACAAGCTTTCGTAGAACTCCAATCAAGATTGGCATCAGCACCTATTCTCGTAATACCGGACCAATCTGAAGGTTTCATAGTGCATTGCGATGCATCCGGTAAAAGATTAGGATGTATTCTACACCAGCACGATAAAGTTGTAGCTTATGCATCAAGGCAGTTGAAGATTCATGAACGCAATTATCTAACGCATGACTTAGAGTTGGCAGCTGTTATATTTACACTGAAGATTTGGCGTCATTATCTTCTTAGAGAACAGGTAGATATATACATAGACCACAAAAGTCTGAGGTATGTGTTTACTCAGAAAGAGCTGAATATGCGATAGAGAAGATGGTTAGAACTTATGGCGGACTTTGACATCAACCTACAATATCATCCAGGGAAGGTGAATATAGTACCTGATACACTTAGTCACCAACCACTATCAATGAATCTCACCGCACAGTGGAAGCTACAACAAGATTTGCATCAGATGGAGATAGAAGTGATCATGCCAGGTAACGCTTCAAGTTTGATGAACTTACAAGTTCAGTTTATAATTGTCAATCAGATTAAAGCAGCTCAAGCAAGTGATGCCATGTTGCAAAAGATCAGAGAACATGTAGAAAGTGGACTTAGAACAGATTTCATCATCCATGAAGATGGATCTTTGAGATACAGAAGCAGATTGTGTATACCACAAGGTCCTATTCGGAAAGAGTTGATGAAAGAAGCTCACAGCTTCCCATACTCAATACACCTTGGTGGTATAAAGATGTACAAAGATCTACTGCAATATTACTGGTGGCATGGAATGAAGCATGAAGTAGACAGAAGTGTAGCCAAATGCTTGGTGTGTCAGCAAGTAAAAGCTGAACATCACAAGACTACTGGTTTACTTCAACCGTTACCTATTCCAGAATGGAAGTAGCAACACATCACCATAGATTTCGTGACTGCACTTCCTTGCAGCACGAAAGGTAATGATGCAGTATCGGTTATTATGGATCGATTCACAAAGTCGGCTCATTTTATTTCCTTTCGAGTTGTCCAATCTACCGAGACACTAGCAAAGAAGTACATGGAGGTAAGTTTGAATCTAAGTAAGATTTAACTCTTCATAGTGTACTATTTTTGATACCCATGAACTCATGTAGGAGATCGTGAGATTACATGGAGTACCGATTTGCATTGTCTCTGATCGTGACACCAGATCCCGATCGCAGTTTTGGCAGAGTTTGCAAGCCAGCTTGGGAACAAGTTTGAACTTTAGCACAGCTTACCATCCACAAACAGATGGACAGTCTGAGCGAACGATTCAAATCCTTGAAGATATGCTAAGAGTTTGTATGATATACTTTGGAGGACGTAGAAAGATCACCTACATCTTATGGAGTTTTCATACAATAACAGATATCGAGTAAGTATTGGAATAGCACCGTTTGCAGCGCTCTGTGGAAGGAAGTGTCATTCACTATTAAATTAAGACGACATCGGAGATAGGGAACTCCTTGGACCTGAGATGATAGTGGCGACTGTAGATGTAGTTCGTACTATTAGAGAACGGATGCACATAGCTCAAGACCGACAGAAGTATTGGGCTGATGCAAAACGCCGACACTTGGAGTTCCAACCGGGCGATCATGTCTTTCTAAAGATCTCTCCAAACCATGGAGTGATTCGTTTTGGAAAGAGGGGTAAGTTAAGTCCGATGTATATTAGACCGTTCGACATACTCGAATGAGTCGGAGAAGTGGCATATCGTTTGGCATTTCCACCCTCATTAGAAGGAGTGCACAACGTGTTCCACATATCCCAACTCTGAAGATATGTGAGCGACCCCAGCCATATCCTAGATCACTCCGAGCACACTGTACAAACAGACTTATCTTGTGATCAACAACCCATTGAAATCCTGGACAGAAAGGTGAAGTCACTTCGGAACAAGGAAGTAACTTGGTTCGAGTGATGTGGAGAAAAGATTCATCGGGAGAATCAACATGGAAAGAGAAGACGACATGCGTGCAAGATGCCCTTTCTTATTTATAAATTAGTCCTTAAATATTTGTAAATTTGGAGAACGAAATTTTTGTAAGGAGGGTAGAATGTAACGACTCTGTTTTTAATGTAGAGAAATTTGTTTAAAGTTAAAGTACTAAACGGAGTATTTGCAACCCTGAGTATGCTATAAGTACTTAATTTGGTTTAGAACAGGAAAAAACAACTTGTAGCTTATTGGTAAACCTTGCATTGCTGTGACGTAGTGTTCAAATCCCTTCAGCCACATATTATTTTTAATGGTTTTTCTTTTAAACTGTTTGGAAGCCCAAAAGTTTACACGTGCAATACACGTAAAAATGAAAAGTCGGATTAAATAAATATGTGCACTGAGATAAATGAAACGAACCTGACACGTGGCAAGAATCCAGAGCCCCACACCCATAGAATGGCCGGCGAGATCGCGCTTTGGGCCGGCGCCACCGGTCCAATCCACCGGGAATGCCTCCAATTCTTGAACCCTAGTCTCTTGGCCTCCCCCTAACCTCAGTACTGTTTGAATTTCCTGCAAATTAACAGAGGATTAAAATCACCCATTAATCCAATGTTTAATGCATTTTAATTCCCTAAACCATAATTTTATCTTATAAATACCACCCCACAGCTTAGCCCTCTCCATTCTGAAATCTATCATCAAAACACTCAAATTTTTCCAAGTCAAATTAGTTGTACAAGTGGAGTTAGCCCAAGGTCATCTTTCGGCGACGACTTGGGATAAATCCGGCGACACCGCGACTCCATGAAGTTTCCATCTTGTTCCCATACCTCTCCTCTCTCTTTTCGTCCAGTAAGTCCCCTCTCCTCTCCTTTCTTCCTATTCCAAAAACATCTCTTTTCAAAACTCGTCGAAAGTGGAGTTATTCCGACTTCCGATTTTAATTTTGATTAAAACATAACTTTTCTTAATAACTAAACACCCATATTGTTACAACTTGTTTATTAATCATAAACAAACATTTAGAGCAAGTTTCAATTCAATATACAATGTTATGCAACTTTTATTTCACTTTTACAGTTAAATACCACAAACTTTCTATTCGACATCTTTCATCATATTTTCTCATATTACTTTTAGAAAACTCACGAGTTAATGACCTACCTCATTACAACACTCATCATGACACAGCACGATGGCTTTTGGAACAATATTTTATGGGATAAATACAATTTTACAATAAAATACCTTAAACTAATAAAACTGTATTCTTTAAGATTGTTTTAATTAAATTCCTTACAATTAAGCCTCTACAACCCATTTTGGAGAATCCGATTTGGATGATGCGGGTTATCGCACATCCTCGATACTAGTAGAGCGAGATGCAGACCTTCTTACGGAGCATCCGATCTCGATGGAATTTTTAATACAATTTTTAAGAATAATGTGATTTTCTATTTAATAAATAAATTCTATTTTTTAATAATTATATATATATATATATATATTATCAAAATATCTATTTTAAATATATATAATTCCATGTTTTCTAAACAAAAGAATCAAAAATTTCATGAATATACCATCACAAATTCATACATTTCCAATTTACACTAAAATACCATCATATACTATTCAATCTATGTTTATAATCATTAGAATACTTCACTTCTAAAAACTACATCCATGAAAACCCTAAATACGATAAATAAATGCTTGAGGTTTACTTTGAAAGTTTATCAAAACTATTTTTCATAAAACCCCCTCAAATTTATTAATTTACAATAAGGACTCTAGTAAATATAGGTTTAAGCAGGACCAATTCTCTTGAGCATCAGGGAGCCGGAGAAAGTGGGTGCTTGCCTATTTAAGGTAGAAAATTAAAACGGGATTATCAATGGTAATTGGCTTGGAAAAGTCACAAATCCTGCAGTCCATGTACAACAGTTACCAATAACTCCAAAATCCAATTCAGGAATCAAGTTCTGTGTCTGACTCAGATGGAGTCTCGGTCTAATCTGAAAATAATCCACACATGAATAACTCCAATACAACATGAATCTATATATACTGGAACTTGAACATGAATACCAGAATACCATCTATATCAACATGACTTGAACTGACCGAACCATAGATATACATTGACTTGATTACATGATTATCTTTTTACATCCTTATCCGTTTACATGAGCAATTGATATCATGGTTTCGGCAAGTCTTACATCTATAAAACAAACATTACGAGGTTTTTAATGGGGTAGATTGGTACAGAATGTGTTAAAAGTGGCACGATAATGGTCATTTTAATACACCTAACCTGAATATCCGTTGCTGTTGTTCCGTGGCTTAACGGTTCCTTGTGCTCTGTATACCTTAGTCCACGGAATAGTTGGACTCTTATCGTATACACTGGCATATTCTGTACCAAACTACAAACAACTACGTTAGTATAACAAACATACATTATATAGTTATATTCTCTCTTATCTGTCTATTTTATTTCTATCTCTTTGGGACTTACCGAGCGATTTTTTGCTGATGACATTCCCTTTCTATTCTTTCTTTGGAATGTTGTCAGGAGGAACCGACTCTCTGGAGATCGAGCCCAGCTCAGAAGACTTAGAGCAGTTCATCGAGGACCCCGAGCTCTAGTCACTTATATATACTTTTACTTTCAATTCATGCCATTGTTTAGGCATTGCTTTCCACATTGTATTTACTTTTCAGTTGTATTGTAAAGAATGTTTAATAAATAAAAAGTTGATGTTCATTTACATCTCATGTCTTTCTTGTGTACATTTATATTATATTGCTTATTTACGCTTAACGTGTTTACTTCTGAGTAAATACGTCGCGGGCCTAGTCACGTCTCCTTATCCGTACACCGGGAAGCGAGGCATGACAATCTCAATGGATGTAAGCATAAAGTATGATATATGTAAACATAGAATAGTGATGTGAGCATATCAAGTATATTATGCAAGCATGTCATGTGATAGTACTGAATAATGAATGTATTTTACAGTTAAGAATAATACCGTGATATAGCAGTTCTACTGTGTAAGTGACATAGCAATTACCGATGATGAATGTGTGAGCCGGCAAATCTATGTAAGTGTAACATGCGCATCATCGGTAATAGTGTAGGTATACTAGTAGACGATATCATTAATGGTAAACACCGGGAACATAATATGTATTTCACGAGGGATAATCCAATATAAACATGAACTATAAAAATGTATATAACTACCCATGAACCATACAGTCAGTTTAAATGATAGGAATCATAGTTTTGAAAGTGGGGGCTATGGTGTTTTTGAGGAAAACATGCCATTTGAAAATCCGTAGTGTTCCTTGAGGTTCCCATTTAAAAGTGCATACGATTCATCAGTTTTGAAAATAAGTATAGTTCAGGTGAAATCTTTACGTCGGCGATCCAACCTCATAGTATCATATGTGACAATATTCTCGAACATCATTCTCAAATCACGAGCGCGGATCAATCATCCGGTATATCTCATCGTGTACGGTAATCCATCGTACGGTGATATCAAACAAAATAAGAATTCTATCATCCTATTCATAACAAGGGTATGGATCTAAGGTCTCGTACTTCATATCACCTTTCATTCTCATCAATATATATAACATCAATCTCTTGTCATATCCTTATCATCCTCATACCATATCTATCTCAATCTTACATCATCGCTATATTAATCTCATAACATATCTTGGCACACGTATTTGTGTATTTATATCGCCTCACGTCCTCATAACAAGCATATCTACTCATATCATCTTATATCGATTTTTCCATTAAAATGGTTGCGGGGGTGCTATACGCCATCCACCCGACTTCCCCCGTAGATATAGATCTATTCGCCTGCTAATCTCCTTGCTTATCCAAAGTCGATGTGCTTCGTTGTCTCGGAAGTCCACGTGAAGGTACCTACAATCAAAACACATCGTAATGCTATTAAAACCAAGTCTGAAACACCGATACGGCACACGAAGTGCTCATAGGTTAGAACCTATAGCCTACGCATGCAAGAAGAACCGAATAACCCTCGTCGTTGATGTACAAATATCCAACGACCAAATCTAAATTCAAACACCAAAACCAAGTTTATAGAAATCGGAAACCCGAAATCAGCAACATAGAAAACCACTCCCAGATTCTACCTTAGGTCAAACTAGGACATTTTTCATATGTGATAGGTCTAGATATCAGGTAAGGGACCCATGGTCCAAAAATCAACACAATCCACGACAATGTGGCCGCAATTTGCGGCCACAAGCAATAAATCTACGGCCAGGTTTGGGGTGTAGGGGCTCGGGTTTCAAGAGTAGATTCTTAGTTTCCTGCACGTCTCACTGTGATGGGAATTTGTTTTATGGGGCTCTCGGGTCATAGAAGATCCCATATAATCATCACAAACTGTCAAAAACACGATGTCGGGAAAATTCCAAGTTCGTATATTGGGTTTCTAGTCTTCTAGTTTAGCCGGAATATCATCACTAACGGATTGTATTCACCAACTAAACCTCAATTACAACTTTACAAGTCCATTCATCCACTAAACATCAACCTAGAAATTTCCAAGATCACTAATCTCACATCGAACTCTAAACTTAACTAGAAGGTAAAGAAACTAATTAACAAGATGATAAGTGAAGTTATACCCCTTGGAAGCAACTCAAGAAAAACCCTAGATGCTCCAAAGTGCTCAAAATCGAAACTTGAGCTCATTGGGGGTGTAGGATGAGGTTGTGTGCATTTTTAATGAAGGTGGTGTAGGGTTTTGATGATGATTTAGGGTGTTTGTGGAGGAGGTGGAGGAAGGAGGAGAAGGAGATGAAGATGGAGTTGAAGAAAATGAAGTGAAGAAAATAATGAAGGATGAGGGAAAGAATGGGAGCCATGGTCAAAGGATACCCCCCCTCTCTCTCTCACTCTCTCTCTCTTGCCCATGCCCCTTGTCATCATTATGTCTCCCTTTTTCTTTTCTTTTCTTCTCTCATATAAAAAGAACCAAATACCACAAACACAAATGAAACAACGTGCAACAAAATGTGACATGTCATGGCGCACTAGCCATGCTTAATTCAGAAGTGGATTTGACCTAATCATGATTAGTAGTGTACTAATCAAGTTTAATATAAACTTGCATATAATTAATTGCATAATTATTTATAAAATATCTAAATCCAATAAATGCCTTAATAATAATAATACATATTAATCTCTAATTATTTTCCAAATATTGGTATATAATTATACCATTTTACGAAAACCCCAATTCGTAATCGAATAGTTTTCATGAAATATATTATTTTATTATTTAAATTCCAAAAATAATATTTTATATTTCTGAAATGTTACAGTTGCTCTGGAGCCTCCCAATCAAGCACAAGGATTTACTCATGAGCCGTGTGATAACGACTCGAAGAAGCCAATGCTTGTCCCTTTAAGTCCAAATATGGGCGAGCTACACGAAAGCCGACCACATTCCACTTCTGAGGGCATCTTGGCCCCTGATGGCAGTATTCCGCTAACACAAGATCAGGTCATGGTTTGGTCACCAGCAAAGTTAAAACATTGGTGGCTGAAACCGAGACGTAGAAAGATATTGGCAGTAGTGGGAGGTCGTACCCCGCACAGTATCGAGTTTCCCAACAGCTACGTCATTCCTAAATTCGGAAGATTTGACGGGACAGGAAATGTGAATCGGTACATTGCCCACATTAAAGTATCGTGCGGAAACACAGGGGGCAATGATGCACTTCTTCTCCGCCAGTTTGTCAACGGCCTAACCGATGTTGTTTTCGACTGGTACGCAAGCATACCGAATAGCTTTGTCACTAATTTTGCCCAAATGGAATCTCTGTTACAATAGAGATTCATGCGTGTCGGTGACAAGATAACCATTGCTGACCTCGTGAGGACCAAGCCGGAGAAAAATGAAGGCAACACGGACTTTATCACCCGATGGTGCAATCTCACTGTCAAGTGCGAGCCGTCATCAGAGTAAGACTAATCCGTCAGCCTCCTCATTCGGAATCTCAACAATTGGATAGTCCCGTTTATATGTACCATAGGTCTAAAAAAGTTCCAGGAGCTAACCAAGAAGGTTCAAATGTTGGGACGTTCAAAACAAGGTTCCATCCCGGATTCTCAAAATGACAAATCCTGGAAGAACCGGAAGGACGACCATCGCAAAAGTGGGAGCTCCAACAATACAAACGCCTTCAATGTGTATAACAATGAAGACAAGCGAAAGGCGGGCGGATCAAAAACCGACTGGTCTCGAAAGCCAGTACTGGGAGGAGAAGGACCGACTCTAGAAAAGAAAATGAATAAGGTTTACTTTTTCAGAAGGGACAAAGTCCGTAAAATATTCAAGGATGCCCTGAATAACGGTCTACAATTGCCGGAGTAGAAGAGACCTCACGAAGTAAAAATGACCGACAATCCTCTGTATTGCCCATACCACAGAGTAGTGAGTCATACAATCAAGAATTGCTATATTTTCAAGGATTGGGTCGAGAAGCAATACAAGACCAGAGAGATCGAACTGTCCAATAGCGTGTTGGTGAACAATCAAGCTGCGACCACCAACTTTATATAGACAGAAATTGAAGCCTTTTGGGAGCAGACAGCTGAATTGGCTGCCCTGAGAAATGAATCCGACCCACTACCGCCTCCGTAGAGCATACACATATCTAAGAAGACAAAGAAAAAGTTAAAGCTATTTCTGAAAGAGCCCAGAATTGAATGTGATGGGCAGAAGGAGCACACCGTTCCAGCTACCAATTTGGCTTGATCGGGCTCAAAGTCCAAAAAGCTCAAGAAGAAGAAAAGGAAGTGCGGCTCAATGCGAAAAAGTGTCTGCGAGGAGATCGAATATTCAAAAGTATATCGATTCCCTTGAAAACTACGAGCAAAAGGAAAGAGCCCTAATTCGATTGAAGGAGTTTCCCCCCGTAGAAATAGCTGAGATATTGGAAGAGCTAGAAAAAGATTCTGATGATGTGGTCCCAATTGTGACCTGCTACGCCATCTATTTTTGCAACGACTCTGAGGATGAGCTTTGTTTTCTCAAAGAGGACGATGAGCTTGCCATAATGGCCAGCCAAATGCAGCTCAGAAGCGGCATGGCTCTATAGCCAAAATAAGGCAAAGCCCCAAAAGAGAAGGAAAAACAAGTTGCTAATGAAGAGGACGGCGGAAAGCCAGCTCATAAAGACTCGAGTTCTTCTCCAGTAGACTACAATGTCTTGGCTCATCTCTGGAAGCATCCGTCTCTCCTAAGCATCTATGATGCTCTGGTTCTATTCAACGAGCTTAGAGATGTCCTCATTCATGCTCTACAAAATCCCGAGCGGTACTAGGCTCACTTCGCGGAAATCAATATGAAAAAAGCCCGGTACACTCTGCATACAGCTGTGGTCACATTTAAGGATGAAAACTTGCTACTGGAAATAGCTGAGCATAACCGGCCGCTTTACGTGACAGGGTACAACGACGGAGACCGGATTAATCACATATTGATTGATCTAGGGTCCTCAGTGAACATCATGAATTTGCGGACTTTGAAGAGCTTATCAATGGACGTCCGACACCTGTCAAGGGAAAGGATTGTCATCTAAGGCTTCAATCAAAACTGTCAGCAAGTTCTGGGATCCATAGCTCTGCCGATCAAGTTTGGGGATTTACAAACCGAAGCTAAGATATACGTGATCGACGCCGACACATCTTATAATATTCTCCTTGGATGGTCATGGCTTCACGATTACGGCATCGTTCCGTCAATACTCCATCAATGCATGAAATATACCAAAAATGGCGAAGAAAAAACGCATTGACGGAAACATACAACCATTTGGTATACATGAAGTCTGATATGAAGATTCTTGGTACTTTATGAACCCTCAAAATGCTGAGCCACAGCCAACTAAATACTAGATGGCCCAAAATCTTAAAAGCAAATCTGAGACGGCCTTCACCTTCAAAAGTAAAATAAAATCCCAAGTGCGCCCACGTTTCGGCAGTGACACCGTAACTTCGTCCTTCCGTAAAACTCGCCCTTGTTTTGGTAGTGATATGGATAAATCTGGTATTGAAGGCCCATCCAGTAGCAAAATTCTCCCTTGTTGAGGTCAAAAGTTACACCCCGGCTGACCAATTCAAAGTCAAAGTCAACCCCAAGTCAAGTGTGTTGGCTATAGTACCCTCAAGTCAATTATTGGATCGCAGGCACGCGATTGTGATGATTGAAGGATGACCTATATCGGTAGAACAGTCTTACTCGAGATGATAGTATCCTATCTGGTTTGTCTTTATCATCATGTATCTGCATTAGGTGGCATTACATATCACTATTACATGTTGATAGAGCCCATATGATTATTGCTTGACTACCAGCAGTATGATGGAGATCATATACGTGGGAGATGGGTGGTCTATAAGCACATCCTTAAATGTCCCTAGTTGAGGGAGTTTCAAGACTGGGTATCGATACTCCAGAGTAAACTAGTGTATACTGATCGAGACCCCGACGAGGGGCGGTGGCCGGTCTCATAAGCCATTGGTGTCAGTTTGTTCACCTAAGATGTATACAGGTGCTCATTGGGTTATGAGTACACCGGACGGACTCGCTGGGAACATGCTAGTTAGTATTATACCTATTGTCATATAGCAGTTCCCAGGTGACATGTGTACAGGTTAGTCTATCGACCTAGATCATCATTTGTCTCGTATGAGTTCCTACTATTCTTTGATTACTACCCTACCACAGCTCAAAGGATTCGTGCAAACAGGTTTTAGTTGGGTATAGTCCTGAGCCACATGGAGACAGTGAGCGGATCGTCCGGGGATTCGTCTTTCCCGGTATTGGGGGTTGATGTCGTAGTTGTGCACGGGTGGCCATCACCAGAAATCCTTGGCCAAGGTAGTCGAAAATTACTGATCTAGGATCGGTAGTTTCTCAGGTGGTGATGGGCTTCATACCGACACTAAATGTCGCGTTATTAGGGGTCTGATTTTATCCACCCCCCTAGACTCGATATGCGATACTCATAGACGAACAGACCGGACTGTACGGATATTGACACTGTCAAGCTCAGTAGGGGTTTCAGGATGAGTTTGCTCGTCGGCCTCCCTTTCTCTCAATACCTGGGTAGCCGTTACGTACTGCTAATGCCGCTGACGTGCTTGTGGTTGAACCTACTGCCAGCGTATTGACGAGTCTTTAGAGTCCCACACAGAGGGTTTCCCTGCTTCGGGCGAAACGATGTAGAGGCCGTATGGTTTTACTGCAGGGTTCGATCACATAGTGTACTTGTGCACGGATGATGTTCGGACGGATAATACTAGTGGGCTTTGGTTTAAGCCGGATCCTAGTATTATATTTGTTGGATTATTTCCGTCTCTTTGTATTCGTATTCTTCGGAATACGGATGTGGGTATGTATATACGGTTGAGGGGTATTCTTGTAATTTATTACAAGATTACTTTTAGAAGATTACACCTCATCATGGTTTAGACCTTTTTGGATTAAAAGGTTATCGAGGTGTAGGATAAGCTGTTTATTGCATTTTTGTGGCATGGCTAATTAGTGACCCATGGTTACTATTCTAGCATGCTTAGGGTTTTTGTTTGTTGTGAGATTATATTGACTTGAGATATTTTTTGTTGACTAAGATATTTTGAAGACATGGACATTTATGTGATGGCTCCATTATTTCTTATCACACTCAAACAACAAACAAAAGACAAGCCATTATTCATTTCTTTTTCTCTCTCTTGAGTTGCTCTCAACACCTCATTATCATGGCATTTTCTTCTTCTTCTAGCTCCACCCAAACCCTCTCATGAGTTGAGCATCCTTGGGTGTCTTAAGACAAATTAATCCTTCATCACTCTCTACTTCATTTACGGTATCTAGAGTGGCGATCTAGATGCCCTAGTTGCCTCGGATATGAGGTTGGAGCACGTTGCATAGACTCTCGGGTGGATCATCTTCGATGGAGGGAGACCGGAGATCAAGCTTGATTAATAAATCCCCTAGGAGCTTGGGATGATGGTTGAATACCGAAGGACACGGATCTATTCGGTATAACCATTCTAACTCCTTTGCATGTTTTTTTATTTAGGGCTTATGGGTAGATCCGGATAATTGGTTGTGGTAGCGCCAAGTTTTTTAAATTTTTGTTTCGCATTTGGTCACGGATTGATGGCCAGGGCACTGCCGTAACCCAACATGGTATCAGAGCCACTCCATAAGCCTTAGTTAACTCATTGCGACATTATAATTCCGCCGTTTTTTGTCGTGTTTTTGTCGTGCAAAAACTGCCGACAAAAACAGTTCCGAAAACTGAAAGTTTGAGATGTTTGCACACCCCGCGGGCTCACGGTTTGAACTGAGAAGTCGCGGGATGGTGCATGGGTACCCCGGGAAATCCCCGGGGGGACCGAACGGCTGGGCCCACTCCCTAAGACCACCACAAAGTGGTCTTGGCGGTGGGGACCTGAAACTGCCCTATCTTGGGCAGTTTTGGGTTTGCCTCACCCCCTGGCCACCTCGTGGTGGCCCAGGGGGTGGGGTACCCTTTTTAGGCCCCCAACTCAAAGTTAATTTCATGCTCTAACTCTCCGTGAAGGTTCGGGCATGTTTCGTTTTGATTCGGACTTCCGAATTGGCTTTAAACGGTCGATTTTTGGAACTTTAGCTCACTGTTTTTTCATGGTTTTGGAAATTGGTTTAGTTTGCTAATTGCGTGTGGAATTCTAATGTCGTATTTTTCAGTACATACATTACTATCTACGACCATGAATATTATTAGAGCGGTACAACTCTTCTAATTGCTATATGACTTTTAGACGGGTTTGCGAACGTGACATTCACGTTGATGTTCTGTGTTGTGCTGTGGTTGTGGTTGGATCGTCGTGATGGATAGGTTGGGTGCAATGGTAGTACAGTTTTGGTTTATTTGTACATTTAAAATTGCGGGGTGAGTGTCCGATATGTAGACTGCCGTCACTGCCAGTTTGTATATTATTTGTTTGGGGCACGACCGGGTTGAGGTCGATGTCACCCTTGTACTTATTTTTTTTTCTGTACTAGGATTACCCCGCGGTGGAGTGCACGAATAGTCGGGTTCTAGAGGGAAACGTGCCCGCATCTCATGGTTTTGAGACAGAGAGGGCCTCACTCTAGACTTGGCGGGTTGTTTGCCACACTCGTAGGGGGTACAGGTTGACCCAAAGAGGGTGCTTAAGTTACCGGATTCCGTGAAGTGTCGGGTGGCCCATTCACTTTGATGAAGGGGGTTGCCTCACATCTGGTTTTGGCGGGTAACTTAACACTCTCGTAGGGGTCTAGGTTTTTATTGCACAGGCTATCCACATGACCAGGAAAATGTCGGGTTTCACTTATGGCTCAAAGGAAACCCGGGGCTCTCAGATTATCAATATTGTTCTGTGATACTTATCGCTTATCTGTAATGTTGCATATATCATGCCTGGAACGATTATTATATATTGTTATATATATACTAGTAGATGTTGTATATGTTTTGCACCCACGCTAGTCCAGCCCCCGCTCTGTCGTTAGTTAAGTAACCTAACGGGTGATGACGGGGCCCAGTGGCGAATGCGGATGGCATATACGTACATCATATTTTCGTTCTTTTCTAGTGTGATCAATTGATGGGATTGCATTGATTCTGATCAATGCAAGGAAAACAGACCTATATGATGTTGTTGGAACAATTTTCAAAAGCTATTATTACAAGGACGTTTTTTTTTTGCATAGCAGTATTCGATTATGAATATCCAGCACCTCATTCGACGAGGCAAGAGCCGAGATCCCCTCACCGGGAGTGACCTCTTGGGCAGAAGTTTGCGTTAGGGTAATAATTTCACTATAGTCGATCACTTTTTTTTGCTTTGCATCGAGATATTCAGTTTGGAATATCCTGCACCTCATTCGACGAGGAAAGAGCCGATATCCCTTCATGGGGAGTGACCTCTTTAGCAAAGGTTTTCGCTACTATATATTTGTAAAGCTATCCGGTTCCTTCAACGATATCAAGTTCATTATATTAAAGGTTTTTCGCCAAAAACCATTCGTAGTCTTCCGTCATTTCAGACGGGTAGCACTTAGTATTCATGCTATGTTTGTTGGTCTTAGTCAAGGCATAGTGTATGGTAGCTATTTGTTACTTTTTTGTTGCATAGATAGATGCGTTGGTTTGGGACAGTTGTACAACCTTGTTGGCCTTAGTCAAGGAAGAGTACGGGTGGGTTCAAATTAACCTGGACAATGACGGGTAGAACTTGGCATGTGACTTATGATTTGTTGGCCTTAGTCAAGGTCATAAGAGCATAGGGTAACAATCACATCAGGGGTTTCTAAAGAAACTGAAACTTCCCAGGCATGCGCATACTTTCTGGAGTGTGATAACTTGAGTGGATTCCATCAAGTTATCATACGATGATAGTTGGATCCCGATTCCCACTGATGAGTTGGTTTACTCCTCGGGTGATTTTAAGCTGAAGCGGAAATGAAATTGTAGGGTCCCGACTAATTTTTCTTTTGGGTTTGGAGGAGAATTTGAGAAAACAGTGGGAGCCATCCGGATTAGATAAAGTGATTAACCATTCTGAACTAGGTTAGAGTGCACACTGGGTGTTTCTTTTCTCTCCCTATCTCTCTTTGGCAGGAACCATGGCCCGACCCTAGACTAGAACTCATGAACCAAGTTAACCGAACCTTCTTAAAACATACTGGCTTTTGGATTGTTAGAGTTGCATACTTCATTGCCATCCCTACTTTTACCCTTTGCTTTTCTCTGGAACATTTCATATCAATACGAAGATCCACAGTTATTGGATATGACCATCATATAGTTACATACGAACTCGATATTTCAGATTGGAGAATAGTTTCCGGTTCTAGAGAAATTGAATATGACTATTCAGTTGTCTTTTCCTTTTACCTTCTCTCAGATTGTGAGGGCGCCTAAAATTAGGATAGGGTACACCTATTGCACATATTGGATAGTCTTCTTCCAAACCTTAGGCTGGTGCCGAAGGATGGAGAAGGAAGAAAACCAATTAGCCTAAGTGAGGTGTACAAAAGGTAATAAGTAAAGACAAATAAATGGATTAGAAAGAAGGAAAATAAATTGCGACTGCTATCATTCACGACCAAACCGCGTATATCATTGCCACTCCTACTTCACCTTTGCATTTCTCCAGAACACCCCATATCACTACGAAGATCCACATTTATTGGATAATCCATCGTATAGTTACATACGAACTCAAAAGAACTTGTTCCAGTTCGAGAATGGATTCTGGTTCAGAAGAAATAGAATAATGATTATTCTGTTGTCTTTTCCTTTTACCTTCTCTCAGGTTGCGTGGGCTCCTAGGATTAGGAGGGTACACCTATTACGCTTATTGGATAGTCTTCTTCCAAACGTTAGGCTGATGCCAAAAAGTTGGGAAGGAAGAAAACCATTTAGCCTAAGTATGGTGTACAGAAGGTGTAACACCCTAGTTCGTTGATTTATTATTGTTATGGGTGCGAATAGTGTAATTGGTATCTGTGTTTGCATCTGACCCGACCCAACCCGCATGCTGGAAACCCATCTTGATTCCTGTTTGTGATCTATCCCTGCTAGTTATGAGAATCCGTGCACTTTCATGTTGTATATTCTGGATAACTGTATTATATCTGGCATATGTGTTTTTTTATAATACAATTATAATCTAATAATATATTTTAAAAATATCTAACATGGCCTGCATCATACCCCTAACCCTGTGGTAGTATCCGTGCATCGTGTTCTCGTCCCGTTCAGTGAAACGGACTCGTTTGGATCGCTACATGCACGCTACGTGTATCCGTTCTTGGGGGTATGCATTTTCGTTATCCGGTTATCCTATTTTGGTTTTGGTTTATACGTATATTATCTGTATTTTCAAACCATAATTTTAGACCCGACCCAGGTGTGTTTTGGAGTAATTTTATATTAGCCAAAAAACTCAAAATCTTCTTAATATTATATTATTTATATATTAACTTTTAAATGTTTAGGTTTGTAAAGAAAATATTTGTAAAATGATTTTTTTAAAAATCCTATCCCAATCTGACTGCCTCCTCTCTCTATCTCGTACTATATATATTTTTATTATATAACTTTTTAATCAGATCTTAACCAAACCCTCATCCAAAATCTCTACTGTCTTTCTCTCTCTCTCTTCCACTATATATATATTCTTTTAAACCTAATAATTTTTAAAAACCTACAGTTTCTTTCTTCCTCACCTCTCACTTTCCCTGCCTCGCGAGAACCCATGCTCGCGCCCGTCTCGTCGCCACCACTGCCGATGACCTCCCTCACCTCTCCTCATCGCCCTCGTCCCCACGAAATCTTAACACCACCCTCACCTGCTCCCCTGCAACCAGTGACAAACTGACACGAACCCATCACCAGGCCGCCTTGCCTCGCCGTCGCCGCCTCCACCCTCGTCGATCCTCGCCGTTGGCCTCAACCCTCACCACCATCTTCTTTTCCTACTTTCCTACTCTCCTTCCCTTGACCGCTTCAACCCACCGCGATGAACCCTAGAACCTATCTCCCGAGCACCAAGAATCCTCATCTCGCCGAAAAACTTCACCGTTCCCATCACCCCGCCATCACCAAGCTCACCTCGACCACCTTATCTTTCTCCTCTCCCCTCTCTCAAACCCCGACAACCTATCACCTGAGAACCCACACCCGACAGCCGACACCCAACTCCTGCAGAAACC
Source organism: Agapanthus africanus (assembly GCA_030015575.1). Taxonomy (NCBI): domain Eukaryota; kingdom Viridiplantae; phylum Streptophyta; class Magnoliopsida; order Asparagales; family Amaryllidaceae; genus Agapanthus; species Agapanthus africanus. The sequence continues at coordinate 589,159,626 of JASDDO010000016.1, read as the reverse complement.
CCTGCACACCCTCACCGCCGGCGATCCAGACACCATCACCTCGTCTTCGCCTCTGCCCCGAGCACCACACCAGAGAACCAGAGAGGGCATCCCTTCTTCTTCTTCTTCTTCTTCCTTCTCTTTTCTTTTCTTGGTTTCTTAGTTTTCCGGTGATCGCCGGAGTCGTGCCGTCACCGACGATCTGGGCGACCCAGTGGACATCCCCAGCCAGCGTGGTCGTGTTCTTGCTTCGCCTGATTCAGTTCTGTACGCTTGCGTGTGCATCGCAACATTTACCGACATCGGACGCAGCGTACGCATCCCGTCATGAGATCCGATCATGCAAGTTTATCATGCTACATGCTATGATATATATTTTGCATCTATATGAATAAAAATATCGCATATTTATTGCATTGTGCATCCCATGTTACCGTTTTACTTTTTTGCGATACCCATTCGCATCCGTATCATTTATTGCATCTGTAGTTGCATGCCAGATCATATTATTATATGTTACTGTTATATTAGTGCACCATACTTGATAATGTGCATCGTATATAGTCAAAGAGCTATAGATGTGACCATTGATAGACATTGTGCATCCGTGCTTTTACCGTGCTTCGATACTAACTACAGTTTTATTTTTGGGCATCCGTTTGATACACTATGCACTACCTGACATGACCCGATACACTACTGCTTGACTTGTTACCTGATCCTGTTACTAATACCAACAATCCTGACCTGTTGTCTTGATGGACGAATCATGTTATCTGTATAGACAAAACATGTACCTACTTGATCCTGTGTTGGCATTAGTTTTATATTTATCAATACCTGACTTGAACACAAAATCTTAGGGGTAAGAAGAAATCAATGATGAAACCTGACTTGTAACTCAACAGTTCGATGCTTATACTGATCAGTTTTGAGGGCTAGGCCAGCCCTGGGATGATACTGCTGACATCATTCGTCTATACATGTTTCCTGTTTTGTGCTTAGCGGCACGTCTCGGATTCAGCCCGAGAGTCTGGACCATAGTCTCGGGCATACACGGGCTATTGAGTTACATCGACGATTCCATTAAATTGATTTCAAAGACTTGAAAGTAGATAACCCAGTAATAGAGTTAGATTACTCACTGCACTTTACTTGCACGTATACGCCTCACTGTTCCTTTTCCATGTTTACTTGTTATATTCATGTTATCATTTATATTTCACGCCTGCATATCTTGTTGTATCCTGGCTTTATTTTATTGTTTGATATTATAACGCACTGACGTCTGGGTTTGCATGGCCCAGTTCCATTATCTCTTTCGCAGGCCGATCAGGAGTATTTCAGCCGACAGGCCGAGCAGTGAGGATCATGTTAGTGTTTAGTTCAGTTTAGTTTTCTTTCAGCACTTTCATTTCCTGATGTGAGCCCATATTTGGGACGTACTTTCCTGATGTTATTATTTATTAGATTTATTTCTTTCGCATATATATTTCTTGACTCGTTTATTCTGGCAAATGGACATGTATTAGTTAATAGTTTTATATTTTTCCCGTTCTTGATATCTTCTAGACAGCCGTAATGTGACTGTGGAGGGATGTTTCCTAACCACAGGTAATATGGTTGGCTCTGTCACGTGCCGATCTTAGCGCACTCTGGGAAGCGGGGCGTGACAGAAGGTAATAAGTAAAGACAAATAAACGGATTGGAGAGATGGCAATGAAATATACGGTTGCAGTCATGAATCTGGATAGTGAAAGAGGCATTACTAAGAATACCCGGATACCCCTTCGAAACATTTTCATGTTTCAGTTTCACTGTGAGTTGTTAATTGAAAACTGATTTCCCAATTAGATCCTTGCTCCAGGGTATGTATTTACCAGGTTTAATTCTCACATCTGTATGGTATTAGAGATGATGAGTGGGAGTAAGATATTAGGAATTAGGTGATTATATCCTCATTATATCGGAATTCATTGTAATTGGTGATATTTGAGAAAATCACCTGGGTTTTTGCCGGACGACAAATATTTAGTTTTTAATATCCGTAGTTATGCACCAGTTTCAAACTGATATATCTGTACATTTATTTTATAAAGTGAGATATAACTTTTTGAAATTATGTCTATGACATTTACCTATATCAGTTGATGGTTAGGTAAGGAGCATTCAACAACGGTGTAATTCTTCTTAACCATAGTACAGTTTTCAATCTACGACGCGTAGGGTTTGAGTTATTAAACTCAGAGGACTTATACAAAGTATTGTATGTTGTCCAGTGTCTATTAGGATAAAGGGGTTGGTACTCGTACTATATTCTGCTTACTTGTGACTTCTCTAATTTTTAGACAAGTATTTCGTAGTAATATAAGGTCCAAGTTTTGAGAAGTTATAGGTACAAGAATAAAGTAGAGAACCATGTGTTGCAAGTATCGAGATCCTTCAAGCTAATCGAAGATGTAGATACTTGTGTTTGGTATTCAGTTGATAGTAATGGTTTTGAGAACTTGCTTCTCTTTCAGGTTACTCATATCTGGATGCACTCCTAGTTGAGAAATGTTGATCGATCTCTCTTTATTTAGTTGACATGCACTGGAGACAGCTGCATGATTTGAATCTGGTTCCAATTAAATTAGTGCCTCTGTTACTATATTGTATATAGAATGGTTCATAGTTTAACGATGTTAGGTTATATGGAGTTGTCCGGCTTATGCTTAAAACAAAACTCTGGACATACTCAAGGCACGTTTCAGTAATTGCAGTTTGTGGGTTATCCCGGGCTATGACGAGGGGTAACTTTCTACCATCTGGAAGATCAATAGTGATATTGTTCTTGACTAGCCACAGTTTTTGCAAAATGGACTTTTTCAGAAAACAGTAGTAGGAGTATGGTAGAATTGGAAGTGATTTCAGAACCACAAACGATTATTGAAAATTTAATAGAACCTAAATATTCAATCGGGTTTGACATTCCATTAGCCACTCCGCAGATATGGTGGGTAACCTCAGGCACCCGAGAGGTACTTCGGTCTTCAGAGAAACGGTGACAGGGAGGTTCTTGTTTATCCAGACTTGCCATTACTGCTGTTCTAGACTATAAGACCAACAGGAGGATGCGTATAGCATCGTTTTAAACTAGCTTTAGAAGTGCACGTGTATATGACTCTGCCATAGGGTTGTTATAGTCAGTGGGAGCAGCGGAAGCATAGTGGAAAAGTAGTTTGTGTCTATTTATATACTAAAGTAGGTATAGCGGAGATAGATCATCTATTTTTGATGTGATAGTCATAGGTTTTGACTTCATCAGAATAGGAGATGGATCTTTTAAGAAGGTAGTAGGGTGTGATGTCCTGGTATTTGGATGACATTCACTTTATAGGAAGTGAAATTCCTATACTACGATCGGTTATATTGTGGTTTTCACACAGTGGTTTCTCCACATTGGATATGGATAATATATCTGGCATTCTGGTAACTAGATCTATAGTTTTAGATCTAGATTTGGGTAGTTTCCCAATCTGGGTACTTTGACACTATTCTAAAGGTGTTTTAGAATGGACGACTCCTGGCATGGTGGTGTACCTGCAGGTGATGGAGTCACCCTCTCTAAAGGTGTCTTACAGACTAAAGGGGAGAGGGATGTGCATGATTGGCATATCACTTGCTTAGGCAATTGAGTCAATCATAGACGAACGGACCGGACTGTACGGATATTGTCACTGTCAGGCTCAGTAGGGGTTTCAGGATGAGTTTGCTCGTCGGCCTCCCTTTCGCTCAATACCTGGGTAGCCGTTACGTACTTCTAGTACCGCTGACGTGCTTGTGGTTGAACCCACTGCCAGTGTATTGACAAATCTTTAGAGTCCCACACAGAGGGTTTCCCTACTTCGGGCGAAACGATGTAGAGGCCGTATAGTTTTACGGCAGGGTTCGATCACATAGTGTACTTGTGCACGGATGATGTTCGGACGGATAATACTAGTGGGCTTTGGTTTAAGCCGGATCCTAGTATTATATTTGTTGGATTATTTTTGTCTCTTTGTATTCGTATTCTTCGGAATACGGATGCGGGTATGTATATACGGTTGAGGGGTATTCTTGCAATTTATTACAAGATTACTTTTAGAAGATTACACCTCATTATGGTTTAGACCTTTTTGGATTAAAAAGTTATTGAGGTGTAGGATGAGGTGTTTATTGCATTTTTGTGGCATGGCTAATTAGTGACCCATGGTTACTATTCTAGCATGCTTAGGGTTTTTATTTGTTGTGAGATTATGTTGACTTGAGATATTTTTTGTTGACTAAGATATTTTGGAAACATGGACATTTATGTGATGGCTCCATTATTTCATATCACACTCAAACAACAAACAAAAGACAAGTCATTATTCATTTCTTTTTCTCTCTCTTGAGTTACTCTCAACACCTCATTCTCATGGCTTCTTCTTCTTCCTCTATCTCCACCCAAACTCTCTCATGAGTTGAGAATCCTTGGGTGTCCTGAAACAAATTAATCTTTCATCACTTTCTACTTCATCTACGGTATTTAGAGTGGCGATCTAGATGCCCTAGTTGCCTCGGATATGAGGTTAGAGCACGTTGCATAGACTCTCGGGTGGATCATCTTCGATGGAGGGAGACCGGAGATCAAGCTGGATCAAGGAAACCCCTAGGAGCTTGGGATGATGGTTGAAGACCGAAGGACACAGATCTATTCGGTATAACCATTCTAACTCCTTTGCATGTTTTGTTATCTAGGGCTTATGGGTAGATCTGGGTAATTGGTTGTGGTAGCGCCAAGATTTATAAATTTTTGTTTCGTATTTGGTCACGGATTGATGGTCGGGACGCTGCCGTAACCCAACAAAGTGGGCCTGAGCCCAAGAAAGCGGGCCTAAGCCCAAGCTGAGCGGGCCTAAGCCCAAGTTAAGACCGAGCATGGAAGAGGCCGGCTCCATGCTAAAAAGGAGGCAACAAATTAGTTAATGTATTTTTTTAGAAATAAATGTATGAAAAAGGGCAAAAAGCTAAAATTTTGTAAGCCCCATGACTTATGTGCAAAAAGAAATAAGCACATGAGGCATGAGGAAGCACAAGTGCCATTTGGAAAAGCACAAGGGGCTATATGTAAAGTGTCTAGCCTATAAAAGTCAAACATAATGAGAAAATCATTAACACTTTCATTCTCTTCAAAATTCTACGGTTTGTGCCTCCATCTTCTCTTTCTCAAGTTTTTTTCTCTTCATCTTCATTTCCAGTTAAATCAAAAGCTTACCTCTCTTTTTCTCAAAACTAAATAAAGTTTCACCATACAACCCTCGAAGAGGAGTTCAGATCTTCCACCAAATCCCTAAAAGATAGATTTTTTAACCTCACCTCCCTTTCCCCCCCCAAGATCCAGCAAAAAGAGAGGAGGAAGAAGACCCACCTCCAGAAAGGAGTCCCCTTTGATCATCTCCGAAGATCTTTGAGGAGTTCAACTCCAAAATCCAAATTTTCAAAGGAATTTAACTCCAAATTCGGATCTTTTAGGAGTTTAACTCCAAATTCGGATATTTTGGGAGTTTAACTCTAAATCTACACCCAATTCCTGTTCGGGAGTTCTACTCCAAACCCAAGGGCTTAGCCCTTCTTCCGTTGATGTTTCCAGCGGTCGCGTGCCACACACGTAACCCGCTTTTGCCCAGGGTCGCGTGCCGTGCACGTGACCCGCCGGCGCCCAGCGGCCACGTGCCGCTCACGCGTTCTGCTGGCACTCGGCGGCCACGCGCCATGCATGTGGCCTACTGGCGCCCATGCGCCTAGCACATAACCTGCTGGCGCCCGTGCGCAGGGCACGTGACTTGCTGGCGCCCAGCGCCCACAGCCACTTAATCACTTAATGACCAAGGCAAGCCTAGCCGGCAGAATGGCCATATGGGCTATCGTACTGCTTGAATTCGACATAGTCTATACTCCTTTGAAAATAGTAAAAGGGCAAGCCCTTGCCGACTTCCTCACTGCTCATCCCATACCAGAAGGGTCATCGCTAAATTGCAAGTTACCCGACAAACAAGTGCTATACCTCAAAGATAACGAGCCATGTTGAGAGCTCTACTTCGATAGAGCCTCATCAATAAGGCCCTCCAGCAAATCAAACGTCCCGAAGAAAAAAGCATGGACAGGATTGGTTTTCAACACGCCGTCGGGAGGAACCCTACGACGTTCTTTCGCTCTCACCGAGCCTCGCAAAAACAACGAGGCTGAGTACAAAGCTTTGATAGCTGGTCTGGAGCTCGCCATAGAAATGAAAATCCTTCAGCTCTTGTCATCAACCAAGTAAGCGACGACTATAAGATATAAAAACCCGAGTTAGCTCGATACAGAAGCCGGGTGGTAGAGCTCATGAAACAGTTCACCTATATTAAACTAATGAGGGTTCCTAGGGCGTTGAATGGAAAAGCCGACGTACTCGCCCGCTTAGCTAAAGAGCTGGCTGATCCCGATATGGATGAAATTCTGGTAACAGAAATTATGCCTTCAGTCTCTTTGTGTGAAGAAGAAAATATAGAACAAAAGAGCAATCCTGCCGAAAAGGTTCTGATCATTCAAGATGAGCCCGATTGGAGAGATCCCTTCATAGAGTACCTCCGATATGACAAGCTACCCGAAGAAAAATCTGTGGGGGTTCAGCTGAGGAAGAGAGCTCTCTGATACATGTTTGTAAATAATATACTATACCGCAGATCATATGACCAACTCTGGCACAGATGCCTATCATCGGCCGAAGCCCAAAAAGTCATGAAAGAAGTTCATTCGGGCGTCTGCGGAGCTCACCGGTCTGGCCCCAAAATGCAGCTTCAAGTCAAACGGCTTGGTATTATTGGCCTACCATGATAAGGGATTGCGAAGAGCATGTGAAAAAATGTTATCTTTTCCAAATTCACAGGGACTTCATTCACAAGCTTCCCAATCTGCTGCATCCTTCGGTGGTGTCATGGCCCTTCGAAGTTTGGGGCACCGACATATTTGGTCCAATTGATCCCCCGTCATCCAAAAGCCATTGGTTCATATTGGCCGCAACTGACTACTTCTCCAGATGGACTGAAACTGTCCCGCTAAAAGAAGTCAAGACTGATGATATTCTGACATTCTTCCAGCATAATGTTCTATACCACTTCGGTACACTTAGAAGAATCATTTCTGACAACAGGCCTTCTTTCAAGAGCTTCAAAATTTCAAGGTTCGCTACTCAGCACAAGATAGACTGGAGACATTCCTCCATCTATAATCCAAGAGCCAATGGGCTAGCTGAAACCTTCAATAAAACTCTATGTAAGCTCCTGAGGAAAAATGCTTCAGCCAACAAGAGAAACTAGAATCTTAAGCTCCACGAGGCGTTGTGGGTATATCGTACCATGCACCGCACACTAACTCAGTCCACTCCATACTCATTACTCTTTAGAGTGGAGGCAATTCTCCCCTTGAAGTCGATGTTTTAAGCCTAAGAATGGTCGTCCAGCATAATTTGACGGAGGAGGAAAACTTCCTCCTTCGGCTCGAAGAGCTCGACGCCCTCGAAGAAAAGAGGCTCGCAGTACAGCAAAATCTGGAGCTGTACCGAGCTTAAATGTCACGGGCCTATGACAAGATGACCCGTCTCAGTGGTTTCAAGAAAGGCGAATTGGTGTTGGTCCTCAAAAGACCGATCATCCCCAATCGACATGCCAAGGGAAAATTCGAGCCAAATTGGGAAGGGCCATACGTCATCGAGAAAGTGTTCAATGGAGGATTCTACCAACTAATAAGTGGCGAGGAAGAAAGGCTCATGCCACACATCAAGAAATACTATGCGTGAATGCTCCAGATCATAAACAAATCAAGCATACTGGCCCTACGGTCTGGATCATACATCCTATAAAACCGTATACAATCTACGGGCGCAAATGACCCCTATCTCTCTCAAGTCCTACCGACGAAACTATATCTGAAGTCCTACCGGCGATGAAGCAAAAAGAAAAAAAGAAAAAAGGTATGTCCACAAGAAAAACGGGCACGGATGAAATCCTGAATGGGCTCTTTGAGTTAAAACAGCAGGACTACAGGCGAGTTTGTGAAAACCCGAAAGGGCACAAACTCATGAAAAGAGATGAAATACACTCGCAAAGTCCTCTTGACCTTGTGAGGAGAAAATCCCCGCGTGAGATCCTTACGACTCACAAAAGAGCAACACACATAGGAATTCCCATGATTCCTAGTGAAAAAATACACCTGCGAGATCCTTTCGACTTGTAGGGAGAAAATACTTTTATGAGATCCTTACGGCTCATAAAATTGAAAAGCCTTAGGTGATAGGGATCTAAACCTATCTCCTAAGCCATCGCTCCCCAATGGGCAACGGCAAATGATGAGTTGCTCCTGGCATTATGCTTCAGTGTTAGCGGTGCTGATGCCGACCAAAAACCCAAATCCCAAGTCTTCCCAAGACAAATGATGAGTCGCTCATGGCATTGCTTCAGTGTTAGCGGTGCTGATGCTGACTAAAAACTCAAACCCCAAGTTTTCCCAACGGCAAATGATGAGTTGCTCCTGGTATTATTCCAATGCAGCAATGCCGATACTAAAAAAAATCCAAATTTCAAGTTCCTCTCAAATTCAAAAGTCCCGCCAAACAATACATAAATCAAACAGATCAAATCAACGTCCCACCCGGTAGCACTTCTAAGCTCAAAAGTCCCGCTGGATGGGTAGGAAACTCACAAAACAAATCAAATCAAACAAGTTAACCAATCACCTCATCAGTGGAATCAAGCTCCACAACGGAAATAAATCAATCCTGACACCGTAAAAAGCGGAGCAAGTCAACTTCATTCCTGACACCGTAAGAAGCTGAGCAAGTCAAATCAAGTATCGACCGTCCAAGTCGCAAAAATGGCAGCACCGACCGTCCAAGTCACAAAAATGGCAGCACCGACCGTCCAAGTTGCAAAAATGGCAGCACCGACCGTCCAAGTCGCAAAAATGGCAGTATCGACCCTCCACGGGGAACCAAACCAAATCAATCTCCATATGGACAAGATCCATCAATTTCATGCACACAACTCATACACACGGTGTGCATTTATTGATGGCGGGCACTTTGTTGGGGTCAAAAGTTACACCCCGACTGACCAAGTCAAAGTCAACCCAAAGTCAAGTGGGCCCGAGCCCTAGCAAGCGGGCCCGAGCCCAAGTTAACACCGAGCATAGAAGGGGTCGTCTCCATGCCAAAAAGGAGGCAATAAATTAGTTAATATATTTTTAAGAAATAAATGTATGAAAAACGGGCAAAAAGCCAAAATTTTGTAAGCCCAATGATTTATGTGCAAAAAGAAATAAGCACGTGAAGTATGGAGAGGAACAAGTGTCATTAGGAAAAGCCCAAGGGGCTATATGTAAAGTGTGTAGCCTGTAAAAGGCAAACATGATGAGAAAATCATTAACAACTTTCATTCTCTTAAAATTTCTAGGGTTTATGCCTCCATCTTCTCTTTCTCAAGTTTTTTCTCTTTATCTTCATTTCCAATTAAATTAAGTGCTTAGCTCTCTTTTTCTCAAAACCAAATAAAGTTTCACTATAAAACCCTCGAAGGGGAGTTCAGATTTCTCATCAAATCCCTAAAAGGTAGATTTTTTAACCTCACCTCCCTTTATCCCCTAAGATCCAGCAAAAAGAGAGAAGGAGGAAGAAGACCCACCTCCAAAAATCCCACTTTGTGAGGATCCAAGGCTCAAGGGAGAAGAAAAGGGTTCATTTTTATCATCTCCGAAGATCTTTGCGGAGTTCAACTATCACGCTCCGCTTCCCAGAGTGCGCTAAGATCGGCACGTGACAGAGCCAACCATGCTACCTGTGGCTAGAAAACATCCCTCCACAGTCACATTACGGATGTCTATAAGATATCAAGAACAGTAAAATAGAAAATAAACTATCTAGTACATGTCCATATGCCAGAATAAACGAGTCAAGAAATAATATGCAGAAGCAATAAATCCAATAAACAATAATATCTGGAAAGTATGACCCAAATACGGGCTCACATCAGGAAATGAAAGTACGGAAATAAAAATAAACTAAACTAGATACTAACAGGATCCTCACTGCTCGACACAACGGCGGAAATACTCCTGATCAGCCTGTGAAAGAGACAGAGGATCTGGGCCATGCAAAACCCAGACGTCAGTGCGTCATAATATCAAATAATAGAATATAACTAGGAGGTAACAAGATATGCAGAATAAACAACATCAAAGTGCACGGATCCTCATAACTAGCCTGGATAAATCATAAACAGGAATCAAGACGGGTTTCCAGCAAGCGGGTCGGGTCGGATGCAAATACAGATGCCAATTATACTATTCACACCCAAACAAAAATAAATCAAGAAATAGTCATAAATACAGAAATACCCAAAAGAACTGGTATAAATGAACTAGAGTGTTACATTATACCCAACTACAAAAAGAATTTCGTCCTCAAAATTCCTGGAACAAGAAAAGATAAACAAACATGAAACTACGAGAAGAGGTGTAGAAACTTCTGTCGGATCTCGTCTTCTCGTTCCCAAGTCGATTCTCCGTGCGAGTGATTTCCCCATGAAACAGGTATGAGCGGGATAACCTTATTCTTGAGGACCTTTTCTCTTCGATCGACAATCGATATCGGTCGTTCTTCATAAGTCAAATCCTTCCTTACAGTCAGCTCCGAATGATCTAGCACGTGCGTTTCATCTCGAACATACTTACGGAGTTGAGATACGTGAAATACTTCATGAATATTCGCCAAGGATGGTGGTAAATCCAATCGATAAGCCACTTCTCTAACACACTCAATAATCTCGAAAGGCCCCATGAATCGAGGACTAAGTTTGCCTCGACTCCCAAAACGAATCACTCCTCTAGTCGGTGATATCTTCAAGAATACCGGATCACCAATAGCGAATTCTAGAGGTCTTCTCGATGTACGGCCCAACTCTTCTGCCGATCTTGTACTGCCTTCTTGTGATTCCGGATAGAATTAACCTTCTCTACTGTTTGCATGATAATATCCGGTCCCAACAATCTTCGTTCTCCAATATCGTCCTAACAGACGGGTGAGCGACACTTGCGACCATATAATGCTTCGAATGGAGTCATCTGGATAGTCGCCTGAAATCTGTTATTGTACGAAAACTCCACCAAGTGTAGATGATCCTCCCATGAACCCTTGAAGTCCAACATGCAAGCTCTCAACATATCTTCAAGAGTTTGGATCGTTCTTTCTGACTGGCCATCTGTCTGAGGATGATGAGTGGCGCTAAACTTCAATCGAGTCCCCAAACTTTCCTGTAAACTCCTCCAGAAGTGCGATAAGAATCGGGTATCATGATCGGAAACGATGCTCACAGGTACTCCATGCAATCTCACAATCTTCTGCATGTACCGTTATGCTAACGCTTCCGTCGACTGACCCACTCGAAACGGAATGAAATGAGCTGCCTTGGTCAATCGATCAACAACGACTGTACTTGCAGCTGCATCCGCAGTCCCGAAGAATGTGGTAGCACGATCTCCAACTCGAATCTTTGAAAATCCTCGATAGGTTCCTTTTGTGCTGTCAACATCAGAATTGCTGGCAACCGACTAAGAAGATCCGGCACAACATTAACTTTCCCTGGATGGTACTTGAGATCAAGATCATAGTCAGCCATCAGCTCCAACCATCTACGCTGCCTCATGTTAAGCTCTTTCTGGGTGAACACATACTTTAGGCGTTTGTGATCGGTGAATACTTCGACCCTTTCGCCCAGTAAGTAGTGTCTCCAAATCTTCGAAGCGAAAATCACTGCTGCAAGCTCCAAATCATGAGTTGGGTAATTCTTCTCATGGGTCTTCAACTGTCTTGATGCGTAGGCTATAACCTTCCCATGCTGCATCAAAACACATCCCAAACCTTTCCTAGATGCATCACTGTGAATCACCAATCCTCCGGAACCGTTTGGTATGGTCAAAATAGGAGCGGTTATCAACCTTTGCTTCAACGCCTCAAAAGCTGATGCACAACTATCCATCCATACGAACGGTACCTCCTTCTGCGTAAGCTTGGTTAAAGGCTTAGCCAATCGAGCAAAATTCTCCACGAACCTTCTATAATATCCAGCAAGTCCAAGAAAATTTCTAATCTCCGCTACATTCTTCGGAATCGACCAATCTTGAACTGCTGCAATCTTCTCAGGGTCAACGACGATTCTATCTCCGGATACGACATGCCCCAAAAACTTCACTTCTTCAAGCCAAAACTCGCACTTGCTCATCTTCTCATACAATCTTTCATGCCTCAATGTCTGCAATGCGATCATCAAGTGTTCAGCATGCTCTTCTAGGCTCCTCGAGTAGACCAGAATATCATCGATGAAGACCACTATAAAATGGTCCAAGAACGGTGAAAAGATTCGGTTCATCAAGTCCATAAATATCGCCGGTGCATTCGTGACTCCGAATGGCATCATTAAATACTCATCATGTCCATATCGAGTTCGGAACGCAGTCCTGTAAATATCCTTTGATTTAACTCGAACTTAATGATATCCGGATCGCAAATCCAGCTTCAAGAATACCCTCGCGCCACTAAGTCACTCGAATAATTCGCCAATGCAAGGGATCGGGTACTTGTTGTTAATAGTCACCCGGTTTAATTCTCGATAATCGATGCACATCCTCCTTGTGCCATCTTTCTTCTTGACTAGAAGAATTGGAACTCCCCAAGGTGAATTATTGTTGCAAATCCAACCCTTCTCTAGCAATTCGGTAACCTGCTTCTTGACTTCTTCCAACTCCACTGGTGCCATCGGATAGTACGCCTTTGAGATTGGCGTTGCACCAGGAACAAGATCGATCGCGAACTCCACATCTCGTTTTGGTGGTAAACCCGAGATGTCCTCGAACACGTCCATGAACTCTCGAACTACTGCTGGCGCTTCCTCCTTATCAACTTCCATTGATGAAAGAATATTGTTTATCGGCCTAGCCCTAAACTCGACTGGCCCGACAGAATTGCTACCTCCAGCAAAAACAAACTCCGGATGTCCGGGAATCTGTAAAATCACTTTTTTTTGCCCTACAATCAATGTGAGCGTGGAAAGTGCCGAGAAAGTCCATTCCCAAGACAACATCATAACTGTCGGTATCGATCACCAAGAAATCCGCGACCAACTCTCATCCGCAGATAACAACTGAACAATCCTTGCACTCGCTACTAGATATGATCTTCCTATTCCTAGTGTGTATGTCCCAACAACAAGACAGGGCCATGCAAGCAATCAAGTGTGTAGCAATAAACTTGGACGACATACAACAATGAGATGCACCAGAATCGAATAATGCTAATGCATGAAAAACATAAACAAGTAGGATACCGGAAATGACTTCATCTGAAGCCAAGACATTGAAGAAGATAAGCACAGTAAACAAGATTCAAGTTTGCGATAAAACATGAACTGGTAAGCAATGAAACCAAGAGAAATAAGGTAATATAACTACCATAAAACAAGGAGATGAATCAAGACTAGGACTCCAAGTTACTTAAATAGAGTACCGCATTGTAACCATACTGCAGTTCATAGTTACAATCACATAACTCCGTTCAAGTCACCTAAATTCTAGTATCAGAATCAAAGGAATAGGACGGGAGAAACAATAGGGAACCAAAAGATTTCATGCCGAGATGCAACGTCATTCTATCTCGTCAAGGTAAAGGGTCAAGAGAAAGATATGATTCAAGAATCACGATAACAATGTAGCAGGACATGTTCCTAATTACGGGTTTTCTGATTCGTGTATTGGGTCCAATACCCAACTACAAAAGAATCAAACCCGATTAACCTAAATCCTATGTCTCTGATACCAAACAAACCCTGTCACGCCCCGCTTCCCAGAGTGCGCTAAGATCGGCACGTGACAGAGCCAACCATGCTACCTGTGGCTAGGAAACATCCCTCCACAGTCACAATACGGCTGTCTATAAGATATCAAGAATAGTAAAATAGAAAATAAACTATCTAGTACATGTCCATATGCCAGAATAAACGAGTCAAGAAAAAACATGCAGAAGCAATAAATCCAATAAACAATAACATCTGGAAAGTACGTCCCAAATACGGGCTCACATCAGGAAATGAATGTACGGAAATAAAACTAAACTAAACTAGATACTAACAGGATCCTCACTGTTCGGCCTGACGGCGGAAATACTCCTGATCAGCCTGTGAAAGAGACATAGGATTTGGGCCATGCAAAACCCAGACGTCGGTGCGTCATAATTTCAAATAATAGAATATAACCATGAGGTAACAAGATATGCAGAATAAATAATATGAAAGTGCACAGATCTTTATAACTAGCCTGGATAAATCATAAACAGGAATTAAGATGGGTTTCCAGCAAGCAGGTCAGGTCGGATGCAAATACAGATGCCAATTATACTATTCACACCCAAACAACAATAAATCAAGAAATAGCCATAAATACAGAAATACCCAAAAGAACTAGTATAAATGAACTAGAGTGTTACATCAACTCCAAGATCTAAATTCTCAAAGGAGTTTAACTCCAAATTCAGATCTTTTAAGAGTTTAACTCTAAATCCAAATATTTTGGGAGTTTAACTCTAAATCTACACCGAATTCCTGTTCGGGAGTTCAACTCCAAACCCAAGGGTTTAGCCTCTTCTTCCGCTGGTGTTTTCAGCAGCCACGTGCCCCGTACGTGACCCGCTGGCGTCCAGTGGCCTCGTTCCGCTGGCACCCAACGGCCACGTGCCACACACGACCCACTGGCGCCCACGCTCTTGGCACGTAACCCGCTGGCGTCCGGCGCCCACACGCATGGCACGTGACCCACTGTCATCCGGCGCCTACGCGCAGGGCACGTGACCTGCTGGCGTCCAGTGCCTACGCGCCACGCACGTGACCCGCTGGCGTCCAGCGGTCATGTGTTGTCTCATGCGTCCTTAGGACGCTCCTCACCCCTATTTTTCTCACATTCTCCACCCTCAAAACACTTCCCCCGTTAGAAAAAATTTCTAATGGGGTGCTGCCCCACAGCCCGTTAGAGGGCTGCTAGTCTCCTTGACCCCCAGCCCGCTATCCGAGTAGCGAGACCCCCGTAAACTCAGCGAGGCCCCCGATATATCAAAACACAATACACACACACTGCACATTGAGTTTTCATGACTAGTTTTTGTTAGTGATATATGCCCTAGAGGCTATTATTGTATCATATTAGATTGTATATTACATATTGGAAGCTTGAGATATTCACAGTTATGATAACAGTCTTGCTCAAAATGGTAGTATGCTACCTAGTTTGATTCTACCTCAATATGTGCAAGTGTTTCTTTTAGCATATCGCTTATACATATTGGTAGAGCTCTTAGGATCTTTGCTTGACTACCGGCATTGTGATGGCAGTCACACTAGTGGGGGATAGGTAGTCTATAAGCATATCCTTATACAGGTCCTTAGTCGTAGGATTATCGAGACGGGACATCGATACTCCGGAGTAGACTAGTGTATACGCTTCTCATCCCAGCAGGGGATATAGTCTGTCCCACAGCCATTAGTACGGCGTACTGGAGAAAGTATGCAGGAGCTCATTAGGTTATGAGTTACACTGGATAGGACTCGTCGGGAACTGTCGGTTGGTATTATACCTATCGTCAGGAAGCAGTTCCCAGGTGACATGAGTATAGGTTAGTCCGTTGACTTACCATCGCTACTTCATCTCGGGTGTGTTTCTAATGCACTTAGATTACTACCCTACCACGGCTCAAAAGAGTCGTGCAAACAAGTAGTAGTTGGGTGTAGTACCGAAGCACTTGGAGGCAGTAGTAGTCATATAAGATTCGTCTCTCCCGGTATTGGGGGTTGATATCGCGCTGTGTTTGGAAATCCATTACACAAAATCCCTGGCTAGGGAAGTCGAGAAATACTAGTAGGCACTCCAGTAGTTTCTCAGGGTGTATTGGGCATTCCTCCTGCACGACTTATTGGGCTGTTAGGGGTCTGACGTTTACCATCCCTCTAGACCCGATATGCAAGTATCTTAGATGAACAGACCGGACTGTACGGAGATTGTCACAGACAGGCTTAGTAGGAGTTCGGATGAGCTTGCTCATAGACCTTCTTATCGACAGATACCTGGGTAGCCGTTACGTGCAGCTAGTACTGTTGACGTACTTATGGTTAAACCCACTGCCAGCGTACTGTCGATTCTTTAGAGTCCCACACATAGGGTTTCCCTACTTCGGGCAAAAGATGTAGAGGCCGTATGGTTTTACGGCAGGGCTTCGATCATATACATATACTTGTACATAGATGATGTTCGGGCGGACAATACTAGTGGGCTTTGGTTTAAGCTGGATCCTAGTATTGTATTATTAGATTTTTATCGTCTCAGTGCATTCATATTTTTCGGAATACGAATACGGATATGTATACACGGTGAGGGCATTCTTGTAATTTTACAAGGCATGCTTCTAGAAGGGGACACCTCATTATTGGTATTATCTATTTTCTTAAATGGATTAATGAGGTGGAAATGGAGGAGACTTTTGTGGCATGGTGTGAGGAATAGCTTAGGCATTAGTTTATTGATTTGGATGCACTATTGAAGTATGTCTATTATTTTCTATGTGAAGATAATGGATGCTTCATTATTTTGTTATAAGCCATTCTCTACACCAAGTCAACACTTGAGCTCATTTGCTTCTTTCTCTTCTCTCTCTTCATTTCATCTCCTTCTTCCTCAAGCAAAACCTTAATCTTCACATGTGTTGTGAGCCATAGGGTTTAGTAAGACAAAACAATCTAATAGCTTCTCTACATCACCTAGGCTACTCGGATTAGAGAACCATTTACTTTAGTTATCTCGGTTTAGAGGTTAGAGCTCAAAGCACATACTCTCAGGTGGATCATCTTTGACGCGATGAGGACGACATCGCAAGCACGATCCATACTTCTAGGAACCAAGGAGAGGAGGAAAAGAAGACCTGAAGGACTAGTACACGGAGGTATACCACTCTTACCGAGTAGTTAAACCTCCTAATAGTTTACTTAGTTAAGGTTTTCGAATAGATTCTAGAGTTAGCCGGTGTTGCAAAGCATGTTAAAATCATCTTTTGAAAATTCCGCCTCCTCGCGAACCCGCAGGGTGCGCGACATCGGCTTACAGTGGTATCAGAGTCTACAAAAACTTACCAAGCTAGTTAGCAAAGTGTTTAGAAATTCGATTGTCGGAAAAATCCCGAAAACACAATTCGAAAACCATGTTTCCTTCGATTTTCAAAACTGGTCTAAAAATATTTTCAGAGGCCTTAAAAATACAAGCAGGGTTTTTAAAGAACACAGAAGAAAAACGAGTTGCTAAATCGCCAAGACCACCGTGGAAGCACGACGAAACAGTGCGTTTCGCCGCAGTTTCGCGGCCGAGTTGACTCGGTTTTATTTTTTGGGTCTATTTTCTGGAATTGTGATTTTGGGAATATTTTGTTTCTACCCAGATTGTTTGTGTGCTGGATTGTGCACTTGGTAGACTCAGATTTGGTTAATCGATCGATATTCTAAGATTACTTAGCTAATCGCGTTTTCTGTGTTTGGATATATGTGTTCGTAAACCTCTGCTAATTGTTATACGTCGATTAATTGGGGGTTGCCCATCTCTGTGATCTGTGATGATGGTTTGTGTATATGGAGTATTGGATCGTTGTGGATGAATAGCCGGGGGACGTGAGAAGAGTGTTTTCTTTTCTTTCATTCATGTAATTTGTAAAAGTGATGTAATATTATTTTTCGGGGCACATCTGGGTTGAGATTGTAGCCACCGTTGTATTATTTCTTTTACTATTTTTGCTCCTAAGATACACCCAAGGTGGGGTGCACAAACTACCGGGTTCTTGAAGTGCCGAGTGGCCTACTTATTTTACTGAGTGAGGTTGCTTCATTTCGGGAATATGGCGGGTAGTTTGCCGCACTCGTAGGGGTCTAGGATGGGGTTTGGCTATTCATCACGACCGTAAAATCCGTCTTTCATTATAGGCCTAAACGAAACACGGAATTCCTAGTATATCCAATATATTCATCTATGATCTGGAATGCCTATTATTGCATGAGACGAATATATATATATATATATATATATATATATATATATATATATATATATAGAGAGAGAGAGAGAGAGAGAGAGAGTAGGCATTGCTTATGTTTTGCACCCGCGCTAGTCCAGCCCCGCTCTACCGATAGTTAAGTAACCTAACGGTGTATGACGGGGCCCTGTGGCGAATGCAGATGGCATAAGCGTAAGTTGTATTTTCGTTTCTTTTTCTGCAATGATAGGGTTAAATGATGGGACCGCATTAACATTGATTAATGTAAGAAAAACAAACCAAAGTTTAATCGTTGGAATAGTTTCAAAACCACTCGGTTTTCTTCAAAAAGCAAATTTTAAATGCGGAGCCTAAACCACTCCTTTTAAAAAGCTATCATGGTTCTTTCGACCATATCAAGTTCACTACGTTCATGGTTTCACCAAAACCATTCGTAGCCCTCCGTCATTTCATATGGGTATTCAGTAGTATTCAAGCTATGTATTTTGACATTCGCCAAAGCATAGTGATTGGTAGCTGCTGGGTATTCATATGTAGCATAGATAGATGCGTTGGTTTGGGATGGTCGTACTACTATGTTGGCCTTCGTCAAGGGTATGTACGGGTGGGTTCAAATTAACATAGACAATAACGGGTATAACTTGATATGTGACTTATGATATGTTGGCCTTCTTCAAGATTATAAGAGCATGGGGCAAAAATCCACATCGGGAGTTTCTAAGGAAATTAAAACTTGTTAGTGTTGCATACCATTTGGAATGTGATGATTTTGGTAGGATTCCTTTAAAGTTGTCACACGATGATATTTGGATCCCGATCATACTGTGATTATCCGCTACTCTTCGGGAGATTTTTTCACTGAACAATCAATGCTATAAATCAAGTAGGTGTTTAGAACGGTGTTAGCGGGGCTATGCCTCCAGGGAAAAGAGGTTATGTAATTAAGGAATTTCGCGAAAGCGTTGGAAAACCTCTCTCGAAGTACCGACACCAGCCTAGCTGAAAGGTTAAGCAAGAATTATAAGAGTGAGATTAATCCTGACTAATTCTTTTTTTATGGTTTGTGGAAAGATTCGAGGAAACTGTGGGAGCCATCCTATTTAGATAAATTAATAACCAATCTAAACTTGCAAGAGTATCATGCTAAGTATTATTCTCTCTCTCCTAATTGTGGAGACCACTATGACCGGACTTAGGTTATTAGATAATAAATTGACTGGGCCAAATTATATTGATTGGCTAAGGAATGTCTAGATAGCACTTACCTGTGACAAGCTGGACTACATTCTTACTACCAAAGCCCCCGTTGTCCCAGGTCCAGATTCCACCATCGCGGATATTGATATCCGTCAGACACGGGAAAAAGATTGTGTGAGAGCCAAGTGCCTCGTGTTAGCCTCAATGGATAGTGAACACCAGAGGCAGTACAAGAAGATGGACTTAGCTTCCATCTTCCTCCATACCAAAGTTTTATATAGAGAGCAATCTCGTATCGCAAGATATGAGACCTCGAAAATATTGTTTCAGGCGAGGTTGGCTGTTGGGTCATCTGTAGGGGACTACTTCCTTACGATGATAAGCTATATTAAACAGCTCACGGACCATAGGACCACGTTGGAGAACGAGTTCTGTACTAACTTGATTTTACAGTCGCTCCCCTCTACCTATGCCCAGTTTATCTTGAATTACAATATTCAAGGGAAGGAAGTTACACTTCCAGAACTCCTCAACATATTGAGGAGCTCAGAGGGCACCCTGCAGGAATCCAGGGAGACATCCGCTCTGCTCATTGGAGAATCTTCCTCTTCTGGATCCAAGACGAAAGCCAAGGGAGAGAAGAAAAAAGCTTTCACCAAGCTGATAGGCGATGCCAGTAAGGTAAAGGGAAAGGACATGGCAAAAGTTTCGGGGCTAACAGCAGAGAAAGAGGGATGTTTCTGTTGCCACGGGAAATTGCATTGTCAAAAGGACTGTAGGGATAGGAAAGCGAGAAATCAGGATTCGAAGCAAGTTGTGGCTTCGGTTTCAGGCGTTTTGATGATTGAAAACTGTATGTCAATTAACTCTACTTTCTGGGTACTAGATACCGAATCAGGATCTCATATATGAAATTCATTACAGGTTTTGAGAAACCGTAGAGTTATCAAGGCAGGTGATATGACTCTCAGGGTTGCTAACGGAATGAGTGTGGACGCTGTATCCGTAGAGGAATATCACCTAGGATTAACAAGTGGGCAGATATTGATTTTGCGTAACTGTTTGTATGTACCTAGTCTGGCTTGTAATATCATATCTGTATCTTTATTTTCTAAAGAAGGATATGATTTTACATTTGTAAGCGATGTGGTACACATCCACCTTAATCAAAATTTGATTGGGTCAGGTAGATTAGATAACGGTATATACGTACTAAATCAAGCTCAGGTTTTCAGCCTCCAGAACACACTTAAAAGAAAGTCTCCGGAATTGAATCAGGCTTTCTTATGGCATTGTAGACTGGGTCACATCAATGAAATATGGTTGACGAAGTTACATAAAGAGTGATATTTGGATCCGTTCGAATATCAGTCCTATGCAACTTGTCAATCATGTCTCAAAAGAAAGATGAAAAAGACTCCGTTCACTGGACATGGAGAAAGAGCGAGCGAGCTCTTGGGACTCATACACAGCGATGTGTGTATTCCAATGTCTACACATGCAAGAAGTGATTATTCATATTTCATTACTTTTACAGACGATTTCTCAAGGTATGTACATGTATTCTTGATGAAACATAAATCCGAGGCCTTTGAAAAATTCCGGGAATATAAGAATGAAATGGAAAAACAAACCGGCAAAAGTATCAAGACACTAAGATCTGATCGAGGTGGTGAATACTTAAGTACCGAGTTCCACGACTACTTAAAAGAGAATGGAATTCTCTCTCAGCTTACTTCTCTATACACAACTCAACATAACAGTGTATCGGAAAGGCGGAGCAAAACACTATTGGATATGGTACATTCCATGATGAGTAACGCTGAGTTGCCGTGATCCTTCTTGGGCTATGCACTAGAATCAGCTGCATATCTTTTGAACAAGATTCCTACCAAGACTGTGCCTACCACACCATATCAGATGTAGAGTGGGAAGAAACCCTCTCTTCAGTATTTGAAGATATGGGGATGTCCAGCTTTTGTAAAAAAGCAGCATGCGGACAAGCTCGTGGCACGCTCAGTACTGTGTAAGTTTGTGGGATACCCAAAGAACTCCATGGGGTATCTTTTCTATTACGCAGAGGAACAAAAGGTCTTTGTTTCTTGGCATGCCCTCTTTTTGGAAACCCGGTTTTTAGAAAAAGAGATAAGTGGGAGCACAATAGAACTAGAAGAAATTCTAGAACCACAAGCTATTACTGAAAGCATGGTGGAACCAGAAGTTTCAAAAGAACCAGACATCCCCACGCCACTCCGCAGGACTAGTAGGCAGTCTCATCCTCTCGAGAGATATTACGGTTTTCTTATAGACGGGGATAGAGATGATTGCATCATCGACGATGATGAGCCAACTAGCTTCCAGCAAGCCACTCAGAGCAGAGACTCGGTAAAATGACCAGATGTAACGCAGACCGAAATAGAGTCCATGTACACCAACAAAATATGGACTTTGGACATTGCTCCAGAAGGGGTAAAACCCGTAGGCTGCAAATGGATCTTCAGAAAGAAGATTGGTGTAGATGGACAGCTTGAAACCTATAAGGCTAGACTTTCTGCAAAAGGTTTTCGTCAAAGACCTGATTTGGACTATGATGAAACCTTTTCTCCAGTGGCTATGCTCAAATCCATTCGGATCTTTCTTGCCATTGCTGTCTTCCACGATTATGAGATTTGGCAGATAGACGTAAAAACCGCTTTTCTAAATGGAAATTTGGAAGAGTGGGTCTATATGAATCAGCCAGAGGGTTTCATTTAGAGTGGGAGCAATGGAAAAGTGTGCAAGTTGCTTAAGTCCATTTATGGATTAAAGCAGGCATCGTCGAGTTAGAACATTTATTTTGATGAGACGGTCAAGGAATTTGACTTTATCAAAAATCCAGATGAACCATGCATCTATAGTAAAATTGTAGCGAGAACTGTGATATTCCTCGTCTTGTACGTGGATAACATTCTCTTGATAGGAAATGATATTTCTATGCTACAATCAGTCAAGGGATTCTTGTCACAAAGGTTCTCCATGAAGGACCTGGGTGATGCCTCCTATATTCTAGGGATCCAGATCTGATAGATCTAAACGGATATTGGGACTTTTACAGTCAAGGTACATCGACACCATACTGAAAATATTCAGTATGGAAGATTCAAAGCACGGTAATCTACCGGCTTGTCACGGAATCACCCTCTTTAAAAAGATGTCTCCCAAGATTGATTTGGAAAGGGATCGCATGTCTATTATACCCTACGCTTCTGCGGTAGGCTCTACAATGTATGCGATATTGTATACCAGACTAGATGTAGCTTACGACCTGAGCGTTGTAAGTAGGTATCAGTCGAACCCAGGAGAGAAGCATTGGACAACAGTGAAGAAAATTCTCAAGTACTTGAGAAGGACTAAGGAGATTTTCTTAGTGTACGGTAGAGAAGACCTCCAGATCGAGGCCTTCGCCGACTCCAGCTTCCAGAGTGACAAGGATGACTTCAGGTCTATGTCGGGTTATGTCTTTACCCTCAATGGAGGGGCGGTCTGTTGGAAGAGCTCCAAGCAGGACACCGTTGCTGACTCGACCATGGAAGCGGAATATATCGCTACATGTGATGCTGCGAAAAAAGCAGTCTAGATCAGGAAGTTCATGACAGAGCTTCAGGTGGTTCCATCCATTGTTGATCCAATACCACTGTATTGTGACAACAACGGAACTATAGCATTAGCGAAGGAACCAAGGTCCCATCAGAAGTCCAGACACATCTTAAGGCGGTTCCACCTGATCAGTGAGATCATTGATCGCCGGGAGATCGAAGTGCGGAGAGTAGAGTCAGACAACAACACTGCAGATCCACTCACAAAGGCCATCCCTCCAACACAGTTCGAAAGGCTGGTCGAGATGATAGGTCTGCGATATGCCAATATATGGCCTTAGTGCAAGTGGGAGATTGTTAGTGATATATGCCATAGAAACCATTATTGTCTCATACTGGATTGTATATTATATATTGGAAGCCTGAGATATTCAAAGTTATGATAACAGTCTTGCTCAAAATGGTAGTATGCTACCTGGTTTGATTCTACCTCAATATGTGCATGTGTTTCTTTTAGCATATCACTTATACATATTGGTAGAGCCCTTAGGATCTTTGCTTGAGTACCAGCGTTGTGATGGCAGTCATACTAGTGGAGGCTGGGTAGTCTATAAGCAAATTCTTATACAGGACCCTAGTCGTAGGATTATCAAGACGGGGCATCGATACTGTTGGCTATAGTGCCCTCAAGTCAATTATTGGATTGTAGGCACGTGATTGCAATGATTGAGAGAGGACCTATACCGGTAGAATAGTCTTACTCGAGATGATAGTATGCTATCTGGTTTGTCTTTATCATCGTGTACATGCTTCAGGTGACATTATATATCACCATTACATGTTGATAGAGACCATAGGATTCTTTCTTGACTAACAGCAGTAAGATGGCGATCATATACGTGAGAGCTGGGTGGTCTATAAGCACATACTTAAATGTCCCTAGTCGTGGGAGTTTCGAGACTGGGCATCGATACTCTAAGAGTAGACTAGTGTATACTGATCGAGATCCCGACGAGGGATGGTGGCCGGTCTCACAAGCCATTGGTGTCGGTTTGTTCACTAAGATGTATACAGGTGCTCATTAGGTTATGAGTACAACGGACAGACTCGCCGGGAACATGCTAGTTGGTATTATACCTATTGTCAGATAGCAGTTCCCTGGTGACATGTGTACAGGTTAGTCTATCAACCTGAGATCGTCATTTGTCTCGTGCGAGTTCCCACTGTGGTTTGATTACCACCCTACCACGGCTCAAAGGAGTCGTACAAACAGGTTTTAGTTGGGTACAGTCCCGACCCATATGGAGGCAGTGAGCGGATCGTCAGGGGATTCATCTCTCCCGGTAATGGGGGTTGATGTCGCGGTGTGCACGGGTGGCCATCACCAGAAATCCTTGGCCAAAATAGTCGAGAATTACTGATTCGGATCAGTAGTTTCTCAAGTGGTGATGAGCTTCATACCGACACTGAATATCAAGTTATTATGGGTCTGACTTTATCCACCCCCTAAACTCGATATGCGATACTCATAGATGAACGGACCGGACTGTACGGATATTGTCACTGTCAGGCTCAGTAGGGGTTTCAGGATGAGTTTGCTTGTCGGCCTCCCTTTCGCTCAATACCTGGGTAGCCGTTACGTACAGCTAGTGCTGCTGACGTGCTTATGGTTAAACCCACTGTCAGCGTATTGACGAGTCTTTAGAGTCCCACACAGAGGGTTTCCCTGCTTCGGGCGAAACGATGTAGAGGCCGTATGGTTTTACGGCAGGGTTCGATCACATACGTGTACTTATGCACGCATGTTATTCGGACGGATAATACCAGTAGGCTTTGGTTTAAGCCGGATCCTAGTATTATATTTTTTGGATTATTTTCATCTCTTTATATTCATATTCTTCGGAGTATGGATACGGGTATGTATATACGGATGAGGGGTATTCGTGTAATTCATTACAAGATTACTTTTAGAAGATTACACCTTATCATGGTTTAGACCTTTTTGGATTAAAAGGTTATTGAGGTGCAAGATGAGGAGTTTATTGCATATTTGTGGCATGGCTAATTAGTGACCCATGATTACTATTCTAGCATGCTTAAGGATTTGTTTATTGTGAGATTATTGTTGACTTGAGATATTATGGTTGACTCTAGATATTTTGGTGGCATGGGATATTTTTATGGACGTCATCAATATTTGTTAAATAATCTCACAACAAACAAAAGGTTAAGCCATTATTCATTTCTTTTTCTCTTTCTTGAGTTGCTCTAAACTCTCATCCTCATGGCATCTTCTTCTTACTATAGCTCCATCCAAATCCTCTCATGAGTTGAGAATCCTTGGGTGTCTTGAGATAAATTAATCTTTCATCACTTTCCACTTCATCTACGGTATCTAGTATAGCGATCAAAGTACCCTAGTTGTCTCGGATATGAGGTTGGAGGTCGTTGCATAGAATCTCGGGTGGATCATCTTCGATGGAGGGAGACCGGAGATCAAGCTTGATCAAGGAAACCCCTAGGAGGTTGGGATGATGGTTGAAGACCGAAGGACACGGATCTATTCAGTATAACCATTCTAAACTCCTAGTTTATAGATTGCTAGTTAAGGGTTAATGGTAGATCTGGGTAATTTGTTGTGGTAGCGCCAAATTTTATAAATTTTTGTTCCGCATTTGGTCACGGATTGATGGCCGGGGCGCTTCCGTAACCTAACAGATACTCCGGAGTACACTAGTGTATACGTTTCTCATCCTAGTAGGGGATATGGTTTGTCCCACAACCACTAGTTCGACGTACTGGAGATAGTATGCAGATGCTCATTAGCTTATGAGTTACACTGGATATGACTCGTCGGGAACTGCTGGTTGGTATTATACCTATCGTCAGGAAGCAGTTCCCAGGTGACATGAGTACAGGTTAGTCCGTTGACTTGACATCGCTACTTCGTCTCGAGTGTGTTCCCACTGCACTTAGATTACAACCCTACCACGGCTCAAAGGAGTCGTGCAAATAGATAGTAGTTGGGTGTAGTCCCGAAGCACTTGGAGGCAGTAGCAGTCAGATAGGATTCGTCTCTCCCGGTATTGGGGGTTGATATCGCGTTGTGTTCGGAAAGCCATTACACAAAGTCCCTGGCCAGGGTAGTCGAGAAATACTGGTAGCACTCCAGTAGTTTCAAATGGTGTATTGGGCTCTCATTTGGCACGACTTATTGGGCTGTTAGGGGTCTGACGTTTACCATCCCCTAGGCCCGATATGCGAGTATCTTAGACGAACAGTCCGGACTGTACGGAGATTTTCATAGACAGGCTCAGTAGGAGTTCGGATGAGCTTGCTCATCGACCTTCTTATCGAAAGATACCTGGGTAGCCGTTAATACCGCTGACGTGCTTATGGTTAAACCCACTGCCAGCGTACTGTCGAGTCTTTAGAGTCCCATGCAGAGGATTTCCCCGCTTCGGGCAAAAGATGTAAAGGCTTTATGGTTTTACGGCAGGGCTTCGATCACATACGTGTACACAGATGATGTTCGGGCGGACAATACTAGTGGGTTTTGGTTTAAACTGGATCCAAGTATTGTATTATTGGATTGTTATTGTCTCAGTGTATTCGTATTTTTCGGAATACAAATACGGGTATATATATACGGTGAGAGCATTCTTGTAATTTTACAAGGCATGCTTCTAGAAGGGGACACCTCATTATTGGTATTATCCATTTTTTTAAATGGATTAATGAGGTGGAAATGGAGGAGACTTTTGTGGCATGGTGTGAGGAATGGCTTAGGCATTAGTTTATTGATTTAGATGCATTATTGAAGTATGGCTATTATTTTCTATGTGAAAATAATGGATGCTTCATTATTTTGTTATGAGCCATTCTCTACACCAAGTCAACACTTGAGCTCATTTGCTTCTTTCTCTTCTCTCTCTTCATTTCATCTCCTTCTTCCTCAAGCAAAACCCTAACCTTCACATGTGTTGTGAGCCATAGGGTTTAGTAAGACAAAACAATCTAATAGCTTCTCTACAACACCTAGGCTACTCGGATTAGAGAACCATTTACTTTAGTTATCTCGGTTTAGAGGTTAGAGCTCAAAGCACATACTCTCGGGTGGATCATCTTTGACGCGAGGAGGCCGACATCGCAAGCTCGATCCATACTTCTAGAAACCAAGGAAAGGAGGAAAAGAAGACCTGAAGGACTAGTACACGGAGGTATAATACTCTTACCGAGTAGCTAAACCTCCTAATAGTTTAGTTAGTTAAGGTTTTCGAATAGATCCTGGAGTTAGCCGGTGTTGCGAAGCATGTTAAAATCGTCTTTTGAAAATTTCGCCTCCCCGCGAACCCGCAGGGTGCGCGACATCGGCTTACTGTTTTACCCGTCAATTGAAGGTTCTCTCGCTGCAAAAGCGATGGGTAATTAACGGCGGCTTAGTCCGCGGCTGCCGAAAATTCGGATCCCCACAACCAATAAACCCCGGCCTATCATAGGCAGGGGGAATCTGTAATACACGCCTGATAAGCGATGCGTATTTTCTATCTCAATTGGGTGGTGAAAAATACTCTACAGCCCTCATTTCGGCAGCGATACTGAAGAATCAGATGCATATGATTCTTCTTGCAACAGATGTGCAAATTGGGCTCTTATGCAAAAAGAAAAACTAAGATAAACCTTTGAAGTCACATAAAGGTCCCTAACCATCACAAGGGTGCCAGTGCAGATGTGCAAAGAGCTTGACTTTTTGTCAGCCTCCACTATGGACCAGCTGAAACTTTTACGTTCCCGGAAAAAAGAGTGGACAGAGTGGCATCCTGTTTTATGGGTCAAACCCTGTCGTGCACCCGGACGATTTGTCTGTCATATGCCTTCCTTATGAAAGAGGCATAAGAGCCGTCCTAAAGCCTAAATATTATGCGCCCGAGATGCGGAATATTTTAAAAAGTGCGGATGTCGGTTATACTAAACGGATTCCAAAGAAAATTTTTATGAGGGGATATAGCATCCGCCTCAAATCCAATCACTCATCGATGGACGAGTCCCAGATAGACGCGGTATAGGTTTTATCCAACCCGATGTCAAGTCATGCTACATGATACATGTTGGTGGAGTCAGCGAAAAGTCAAGTGATGACGACGAGCTAGCTGAGCCAGAAGAATCCCCTCAAGATCTCAAAGATGGTGGACAAGCAACCTTTGACTATTTAACCGAGATTGATTTAGGAACGCCTGATAACCCCAGGCCAACTTATATCAGTTCACTCTTACCAAAGAAAATAAAATAGCAGAAAATTGCCCTGCTGCATGGGTTCGTCGACTGCTTCGCGTGGACGTATAATGAAATGCCTGGACTCTCCCCTGAAGTGGCCATGCATAAGCTGGCTATATCCCCTGATGCCAAGCCAGTCAAACATGCTCCTCAAAGAATGAGAAGGGAGTTGGAAGAAAAGATCATCGAGGAAACCAAGAAACTCATCGATACTGGCTTCATTAGAGAAAAGAAATATGTGGACTGGATCGCATGCATTGTCCCAGTGAAGAAGAAGAAGAATGGGCAAATCCGAGTTTGTGTCGATTTCATGGACCATGCTCTAAAGATAATTTCTCGTTTCCTGTCATGGAAATGCTGGTCGATGATACCTCAAATTACGAGCCGTTCACCTTCATAGATGGTTTATATGGATACAATCAGATAAATATATCTCCTGAGGATGAGAAGCACACAGCATTTTGAACCCCGATCGACATATTCTGTTACAAGGTGATACTGTTTGGACTGAAGAATGCAGGTGCCACATATCAAAGGGCGATGACCAAGATATTCGATGACTTAATCCATAAGGTTTTCGAATGTTACGTTGAAGATTTGATCGTCAAGACTAAAGTCAAGATCAATTACATCTAAGATCTCAGGACTTTTTTCACCAGATCAACGAAACACGATCTGAAGATGAATTCCCTAAAGTGCGCTTTTGGCGTGTCGTCGGGAAAATTCTTAGGCTTTATAGTCCGACATCGAGGAATCAAAATTGATCCATAAAAGATAAAGGCCATCATGTAGATGCCTACTCCAACGAATCTTATGCAGCTAAGATCCTTCCAAGACAAGCTCGCTTATATACGAAGGTTCATCTTAAATGTAACAACCCCAAATTTCCAATACAAGTTTTTTCAAAAAAAATTTCAAAAAATCCATAAAGGGGTATTTTAGCCTGAGCACAAGTTATAAGTAATTATTTTGCTTTTTAATTACAAGTTAAAAGAATTTAACAACTCCATTTTTAGTGTACAAAAATTTGCTTTAAAATTAATGTATACTTGGGGTATTTACATTTACTGTTATTATTTTAAGTAATTAATTAGCTCCATAATTACAAGAAAGAGCTTGTAGCTCATTGGTAATACCTTGCACTGCTGAACCAAGCCACCAGAGTTCAAATCCCATACCCCACAATATTTTTAATATTGATTTTTTTTAAAAACCTTTAGAATACCAAGAGTTTACACGTGCATATCTCACAAAAACCCCACTACACCTAAAGATGTAATATTTCCAGGAGTTAGATGAACCGTCAGGGGGATCCTGGCCGCCTGACTCAGCTGAGAATCGGCCAAATTGTCCTTGACTCGGTCCGACTCCGTCCTCAGACCGAGTCACGGCCGAGTCACGACCGAGTCGGCCGATTCCGGCGACGACCCCAACATGAAAGTTGTGTTTTTTCATATTCCCTATGCACCTGCAAAATTTCAGCCTCAACCATTTCCAGAGCTCTTAAAAAACCCCAATTACTCCACTTTTAATACATTTCTATTACAGTTTATCACATTTTTATTTTAAACTTTTCATCTACCCTAACCCTATAAATACCAACCCTACACACTACCCTCTCACCTCAAAATCCTGAGCCCACTCTCTCAAAAATTTTCCAAGAGTCGTGTACTTTGAAAACAAGCTCGAGGCGAAGCTCCGACGAATTTCCGGCGGAACTTCCGGCGACCGTTTTAAGGAACTATCGGAGACGACGCAACACACCGACGATCCCTCTAGTTCCCTCTCACTCTCTTGAGTAATCTAAAACCCATAAGTCCCTTTTCTATCTTTCTTTTCCATTCTCAAAATACGAAATTATAAAAACCCGACGGAATCGGAACAAATCCGATTTCCGATTCGGTTTTCTATAAAATTCCACTTCTCACTAATACAATCATACTTAAACTTCCTCATGTTGATTATTAAACACTAATCAAATAATTTGATCAAGTTTCATCATATGAAATGATAGCTATTTCAAATTATCGTATTTTTCACTTAAATACCACATTGTTTCAATCCTTCATTTAACCCCATCAAACTTGCTATACATTTAACGTAGATCACGAGGTAACGACCTACCTCCTCACACACTCATATGCAACACCCCCGAGAACCTAGAATACAAGAAAACAAACATTTTCATTTAAATACCATATACTTAATAAAACCATTTCTAAAAGATTTAGTTTTGATACACTTTTTAAAGAAGTACCACTTATTATGAAAATACGATAAGTTGTGGACATCAGTCGTTTATCTAAACCTGACTTTGTGGTGTCTAGGCTAGGCAACTGAGAAAGGTAACTTTAAAAGGCCCGTCTCACGGTGATTCGTGAGCGGATCCCTCCTTTCTTCACTTGTACTTACCTGGCCATAATTGGCGGTGAAGAGGCGATTTGAGGCATCTCACAACTTATCGTTTAGACCATTTAGAAATAGTCTAGTTGACTTAGGAGACCCTAGAACATTGAATACGGAAAATTGACATTTTTACAAATAAATACCATTTACTTTATAAAACCGTTTTCTAAAGGATTTAGTATTTTACAATCTTTGCAAAGCGCCGCTACAACCCATTTTGGGGAACCCGTTCGGAATGGTGCGGTTTATCGCACATTCTCGGGTTTAGTAGTGCGGGATTCAGACTTCCGCAAGGAGCATTCGGTCTCGAAAGATTTAAAATACGACATCTTAAGAAAATGAGATTTTCTAGAATATAAAATATTTATTAAAATTATTTTTGAATAAATATATGTATATATATCATTAAAATACCTATTTTATTATGATATAAATATTCCACATTTTTCTAAAAATCACAAGAATAAATTTTACACTAAAATACTATGAATTCCAAATAAATCAACTTTACAAATAAATACCTTTATTTATGAAATTAGGATATTCTCACTAGAAATATCACAATATAAAATCTACCTTCATTACAACTCTAAAGACAAATAACGAATACTTGAGGTGTATTTTGAAAAGTATATAAAAGTATTTTTACATAAAACCCCCTCAAGTTTTATAAATTTCCCTAAGGACCCTAGCAAATTATAGGTAAGAATTAATCAAGATTTCGATTTACATTTCTAATTGTCTGACTCGGGTTTGAGTCTGATTAATCTGACTTGAATATGATTCAAGTCAATCTACAATTTTCAATATTACAATTCAATATGAATCCATGAATTCAATTATCAATATATACAACTTGACTGAACCGAATCATGGATATACATTCCATTTACATGGTTCTCCAGTTATTCCATTTACATGATTCTACAGTAACATCCGTTTACTGATATCATTGTTTCGGTCAGTCTTTCAATTATACATTCAATAGAACTTACAGTACAAAACAATACAAATAAAACACTACATGGTTTAAGGGGTAGATTGGAACGGAATGTGTTAAAGGTGGCACGGGACGGTAAGATTAAGACACCTAACATGAATCCAATTGCCGTTGTTCCAGGTTGTATAACGGAGCCTTGTACTTCCATTTGCCCTGGTCTCTAGCATACTGAGACCCCTTTCGTATACACTGGCATTCTTCTGTACCAAATTACAAACAACAGCGTTAATACAACATTACAATAATATAATACAACATTAGAAGCTACTCTCTCCCTCTTTCTTCTTTTCTACTTCTCCCTTATCTTTGGGACTTACCGACCGATCTGTTTGCTGACGACATTCTATTTCTTTCTTCTTTGAATGTCGTCAGGTGGTTTGGACCCGACAGAGATCGAGCCATCTGCAGAAGACTTGGATTAGCTTGCTGAAGAACCAGAGCTCTAGTTTCATTGTACATTTTCCATTCAGTACTTTTCATTTCCTGTCATGCCATTGTTTAGGCATTGTTTTTTTCAGTTGTATTTCCTTTTCATGCATTGTATAAAAGAATGTTAATAAATAAAAGTTGTTGTTTTTATTATATCTTGTCTCTTGTGTATTTACTTTTATATTGCTTAGATACGCTTAGCGTATGTACTTCTGAGTATATACGTAGCGGACCAGTCGCGTCCCATTCGCCGTATACCGGGAAGCGGGGCGTGACAGGTTTTGTTGGTGGCCCATGAAGGTCTGAGCTGTATGAAACTCTAGCATGCAGTTCTGTTCTGCGTGAACAACCTAAGCAATATAACACAAGAACCAATAACTAAAACATTCTTTACAATCATGTTCCTTGAATCCCATCATTTCATATTCTTTGAATCATATACCTTGAATCTGTCCTAACCCAAAATTCCCTCACATCTTTTACAATCTAACCAAAACCTTCGCATTCTTTCATTCCTTCACATATTCTTCACATTTTATAAACCCTTGCACCACCTTGTTATTTTTCACATACTGTCAGTATACCAGCACTAAACTTCCCTTGGATTTGTTACACTTTCCTTTTACAAATTTCGAGGACGAAATTTTTATAAGGAGGGTAGAATGTAACAACCCCAAATTTCCAATACAAGTTTTTACAAAAAAAAATTCAAAAAAATCCAAAAAGGGGTATTTTAGCCTGAGCACAAGTCATAAGTAATTATTTTGCTTTTTAATTACAAGTTAAAAGACTGTAACAACTCCATTTTTCGTGTACAAAAATTTGCTTTAAAATTAATGTATACTTGGGGTATTTACATTTACTGTTATTATTTTAAGTAATTAATTAGCTCCATAATTACAAGAAGGAGCTTGTAGCTCATTGGTAATACCTTGCACTGCTGAACCAAGCCACCAGAGTTCAAATCTCATACCCCACATTATTTTTAATATTGATTTTTTTAAAACCTTTAGAATACCAAGAGTTTACACGTGCATATCTCACAAAAACCCCACTACACCCAAAGATATAACATTTCCAGGAGTTAGATGAACCGTTGAGAGGGATCCCAGCCGCCTGACTCGGCCGGGAATCGGCCAAATCGGCCTTGACCCGGTCTGACTCGTCCTTAGACCGAGTCACGGCCGAGTCGGCCGATTCCGGTGACGACCCCAACATGAAAGTTGTGTCTTTTCATATTCCCTATGCACCTACAAAATTTCATCCGCAGACTATTTCCAGAGCTCTTTAAAACCCCCAATTACTCCACTTTTAATACATTTTTATTACATTTTATCACATTTTTATTTTAAACTTTTCATCAACCTTAACCCTATAAATACCAACCCTACACACTACCCTCTCACCCCAAAATCCTGAGCCCACTCTCTCAAAATTTTTCCAAGAGTCGTGTACTTTGAAAACAAGCTCGAGGCGAAGCTCCAAAGAATTTCCGGCGGAACATCCGGAGACCGTTTTAAGGAACTATCGGCAACGACGCAACACACCGACGATCCCTCTAGTTCCCTCTCACTCTCTTGAGTAATCTAAAACCCGTAAGTCCCTTTTCTATCTCTCTTTTCCATTCTCAAAATACGAAATTACAAAAACCCGACGGAATCGGAACAAATCCAATTTCCGATTCGGTTTTCTATAAAATTCCACTTCTCACTAATACAATCATACTTAAACTTCATCATGTTGATTATTAAACAGTAATCAAACAATTTGATCAAGTTTCATCACATGAAATGATAGCTATTTCAAATTATCGTATTTTTCACTTAAATACCACATTGTTCCAATCTTTCATTTAACCCCATCAAACTTGATATACATTTAAAGTAGATCATGAGGTAACGACCTACCTCCTCACACACTCATATGCAATACCCCCGAGAACCTAGAATACGAGAAAACAAACATTTTCATTTAAATACCATATACTTAATAAAACCATTTCTAAAAGATTTAGTTTTGATACACTTTTTAAAGAAGTACCACTTATTATGAAAATACGATAAGTTATGGATATCAGTCGTTTATCTAAACCTGACTTTGTGGTGTCTAGGCTAGGTAAGTGAGAAAGGTAATTTTAAAAGGTCCGTCTCACGGTGATTCGTGAGCGATCCCTCATTTCTTCAGTTGTACTTACCTGGCCACAATTGGCGGTGAAGAGGCGATTTGAGGCATCTCACAACTTGTCGTTTAGACCATTTAGAAATAGTCTAGTTGACTTAGGAGACCCTAGAACATAGAATACGGAAAATTGACATTTTTACAAATAAATACCATTTACTTTATAAAACCGTTTTCTAAAAGATTTAGTATTTTACAATCTTTGTAAAGCGCCGCTACAACCCATTTTGGGGAGCCCATTCGGGATGGTGCGGTTTATCGCACATCCTCGGGCTTAGTAGTGCGAGATTCAGATCTCCGCAAGGAGCATTCGGTCTCGAAAGATTTAAAATACGACATCTTAAGAAAATGAGATTTTCTAGAATATAAAATATTTATTAAAATTATTTTTGTATAAATATATGTATATTTATCATTAAAATACCTATTTTATTATGATATAAATATTCCACTTTTTTCTAAAAATCACAAGAATAAATTTTACAATAAAATACTATGAATTCCAAGTAAATCAACTTTACAAATAAATACCTTTATTTATGAAATTAGGATATTCTTACTAGAAATATCACAATATAAAATCCACCTTCATTACAACTCTAAAGACGAATAACGAATACTTGAGGTGTATTTTGAAAAGTATATAAAAGTATTTTTACATAAAACCCCCTCAAGTTTTATAAATTTCCCTAAGGACCCCAGCAAATTATAGGTAAGAATTAATCAAGACTTCGATTTACATTTCTAATTGTCTGACTCGGGTTTGAGTCTGATTAATCTGACTTGAATATGATTCAAGTCAATTTACAATCTTCAATATTACAATTCAACATGAATCCATGAATCCAATTATCAATATATACAACTTGACTGAACCGAATCATGGATATACATTCCATTTACATGGTTCTCCAGTTATTCCATTTACATGATTCTACGGTTACATCCGTTTACTGATATCATTGTTTCGGCCAGTCTTTTAATTATACATTCAATAGAACTTACAGCACAAAACAATACAAATAAAACACTACGGGGTTTAAGGGGTAGATTGGTACGGAAGGTGTTAAAAGTGGCACGAGACGGTAAGATTAAGACACCTAACATGAATCCAATTGCCGTTGTTTCGGGTTGTATAACGGAGCCTTATACTTCCATTTGCTCTGGTCTCTAGCATACTGAGACCCCTCTCGTATGCACTGGCATTCTTCTGTATCAAGCTACAAACAACAGCGTTAATACAACATTATAATAATATAATACAACATTAAAAGCTACTCTCTCTCTCTTTCTTCTTTTCTACTTCTCCCTTATCTTTGGGACTTACCCAGCGATCTGTTCGCTGCCGACATTCTATTTCTTTCTTCTTTGAATGTCGTTAGGTGGTTTGGACCCGACAGAGATCGAGCCATCTGCAGAAGACTTGGATCAGCTTGCTGAAAAACCAGAGCTCTAGTTTCATTGTACATTTTTCATTCAGTACTTTTCATTTCCTGTCATGCCATTGTTTAGGCATCGTTTTATTTCAGTTGTATTTCCTTTTCATGCATTGTACAAAAGAATGTTAATAAATAAAAGTTGCTGTTTTTATTATATCTTTTCTCTTGTGTATTTACTTTTATATTGCTTAGATACGCTTAGCGTATGTACTTCTGAGTATATACATAGCGGACCAGTCGTGTCCCCTTCGCCGTATACCGGGAAGTGGGGCATGACATTGAACCTAGCAGGAAGATGTCGGCCTTTCTCAAACCTCATGAAGAAAGATCCTCCTTTTGTCTGGGACGCCGAATGTCAAGAAGCATTCAAAAGTATCAAACAATACTTGTTACACTCTCCATTTCTTACTGCTCCCATTCCAAATAAACCAATTATCCTCTACACAACCACACTAGATGAATCACCAGATGCGTTCATTGCCAAAAATAACAAGGAGGGAAAAGAAAATGCCCTCTGCTACCTCAGCCGAACATTAATCGGGACAGAACATAACTATTCCCGATCTAAAAGCAATACTTAACCCTGATATTCACTGTGAAGAAGCTGAGGCACTATTTGCTCCCTCATCGGGTTATATTGATCTCCAAGATGGACCCGTTCAAGTATTTAATGACCAAAGCAAGCTGTTCCCGCCAAAATTTTTGGCCCAGAGCTTGTAGTTCCCTTATTAAAAAAGGGGAGAAAAGAAAGAAGAAACGAATTCCTCCCATGTGCTATGTATGTGAGTGTTCTGGCTTAGAGGAGAATTAAAATCCACAGTTTGGGCTCAAGTGTTAAACACGTGAGCGCTCATATGCTTTGCATATGAGCGCTGAACAGAAATAACCAAAAAGGCTAAACAGGCCTCACGTGTTAAACACGTGAGCGCTCATACGCTGAAAGTAAATAGCCAAAAACCAAACAAGCCTCATGTATTAAACACATGAGCGCTCATATGCAAAGCATATGGACGCTGAATATAGATAGGCTAAAACCCACACCGGGGGTCACGTGTTAAACACGTGAGCACATCATTCTGAAGCGCTAGCTTCAGATAGAATTAAATTCTATATAGAATTAAATTCTAGTTGGGAAGATATCCCCCCGATCTTTCTAAAACGAGAAAAAAAATCTTTGTTAAAAAGAGAACCTTTGGATTTAAAATCCAATGGTGATGAAATAACACCAATTAAACTGTCTGATAGAATTAAATTCTATGTGGAAAATATTTTCCTGATCTTTCTAAAATAAGAAAGATCTTCTCTGTTAAACAGAATAAAATCCTATGTTAGAAAATATCTTCCTAATCTTGTTAAGCTAACAAGATATTCATATGATAGAATAAAATTCTATGTTAGGAAAATATTTCCTAATCTTATTAAAACAATGTCACGCCCCGCTTCCCAATGTACGCTAAAATGGGCACGTGACATAGCCAACCATGCTACCTGTGGATAGGAAAAATCCTTCCACAGTCACATTACGGCTGTAGAGATATCAAGAACAGGAAAGTAAACTAACTACCTAGTACATGTCCATAAGCCAGAGTAAAAGAATCAAGAGATAACAATATGCGGAAGCCAAAAGATACAATAAATGAAACACCTGGAGTGAAGCTACGTACCGACAGGAACCTCACCGCTCGTCTAACAGCGGCAAAACTCCTAATCAGTCTGCAGCAAGGTAGAAGAATCTGGGCCATGCAAAACCCAGACGTCAGCGCGTCAAGTCATCAAGTAATAACATAGTAAACAGGCAATGCGAATATAAACATGAATAAAGCAAGGGTAACAATAATATAAATCAGAGCAGTACAGGGTAGTGTGCAGTGGGTAAACTAAACTGTTATATCAGGTTTTCTATTCTAGAGTCTTTGGAATCAATTGATGAATCGTCGATGTAACTCAATAGTATCCCGTGCGTGCCCGGGACCACGGTCAAGATCCTCGGGGCTGAATCCGAGACGTGCCGCTAGGCAGTAACAGGTAGCAGGATGGGCGAGTGATGTCAGCATTATCACTCCGGGGCTGGCCTAGCCCGTAAGACTGATCAGAACAGGTATTGAACTGTTGAGTTACAAGTCGGTTTCACCTTTGATTTCCCCATACCCCCAAGTTATGTATGTCAAGTCAGGTATTCAGTAATCAAGAACTAATGCCAACACAGGATCAGGTAAAAGCAGGTTTGTCTGGATAGACAACAGGAACGGTCCATGAGGACTACATGT
This sequence comes from Agapanthus africanus, assembly GCA_030015575.1. Taxonomy (NCBI): domain Eukaryota; kingdom Viridiplantae; phylum Streptophyta; class Magnoliopsida; order Asparagales; family Amaryllidaceae; genus Agapanthus; species Agapanthus africanus. The sequence goes on along the minus strand of JASDDO010000016.1, from coordinate 589,121,719 downwards.
TATGTTTGTTGGCATTAGACACAAGATCAGGTAACAGATAAAGCCATGGTACATCAGGTCCAGCCAGGTAATGTATAAAGGTGTCATGTCATGTCAAGAGTGTAAGGTACCATGTCATGTCAAGTAGGAAGTGTAACAGGTCATGTCAGGAAGCACAAGATGTCCTGTGGGTGCTCATAATCAAACTAACATAAGCATGTGTATAAATAAACAAGCATGAGTACTATCAGAACAATAAACTGGAACATGTAATATGATATGCAAATAGATATAATTTCAAGGATATGGATGCACAGTTATCGATTAGGGTTACATTTATAGTTTCAATATTAATTAGGATGCAATTTATTAAATATGGAGTGTTAATATCGCATTATTATGTAGTAATGTGATCTATGGATGCAATTATATGTATCTTAAATGCGATGGATGCAAACGGGTATCCGAAAAGTTATAAACTATAAAATGGTAATGTGGGATGTACAACTAAGAAATATGTGATATAAATATTGATATAATAATATTAATATGGATAGAATATTCAAAGCGATTAATAACTATAAAAGTGGTATTGATTAACCATGCACAAGAAAGTTCCGTTCAGAAATTCAGCGTCACCCTAATTTGTAAAATAGATTAAAAATAACAAACGTTCTCCAAAAGGGATGTGTCTTATACCAAAACAAATATAACTCAATAAGGTTTTCAGTTTTATAAGTATAAGTATCTTAGGTTGTCCCTACAAAAAGTTATGAACATTCGAAATTGAAAGTTTGCTGCTGGAATTTCCCTGGACAGCAGTTTGGAGACATTTTCATTTGCATTTTTCGTTATTTAAACAATTTATTTTGCAAGTAAATATTTTATAGAGTTATAGTATTCTGAGTTAGCTTCGTAATGAACTAAAGAACGTATACTAATGATTTTTCTATGATTTATAATGAATTTTATAAGGTAAGGTGTACAGTAAATTTCAGATTTGTCGTATCCGCTTTTTCAACGACGTTTCATGTGTAAACTATAATATTTTCAAATATAATATTATAAAATGCAGATTATAAAATAATTAAAGATAATAATAAGAAATATTACGACGATATATATTTTAATTGATATTGATACAGTATAATGTACTCTAGTATGTCACAAGATAAGTTTTCATGATCTAGATTTAATACGATATAAACGGATGCAAACGGAACATCGAAACGTTTTAAAATTAAACATGGGACACTAGATTTAAACTATAGGTATGGTATTTATTTAAATAGGTATAAAATGAATTATATAGCATGTAGCAAGATTAACTTGCCTCGATGGGTCGCAAATCGGGAAAACGGAACGTTAACCGTCGACGGGGAAAACTCGCGACGGTCGCACGGTTCACGGAATGAACCCAAACGACGAACAAAGGAACCACATGGGTCGGGGTACCTCGCTGGAACGTCGAGAAGCGTCACCGGCATGACGGAATTCCGGCAACAAAAGAACAGTTAAAAAAAATGAGAAATAAGACATGAAGCAAGAAGAGAAAGAATGATAAAGAGAAGTACGAGAGAATATATGAGAGAGAGAGAGAGAGAAAAAGTGGAGAGAGAGAGAGAGATAGAGAAAGAGAGAGCTGCAGGTGGGGCCCACGGAATTAAAAGGAACGCGATTGGCTAAAGGGGAATCGTTAGTTAGGGATAAATATTAATTAAAGATTCAAAATATTTTAAGGAACAGTAGGATATATATATAGGTTAATTTAAAGATTTAAAAGATAGGTAATGAACAGTAAGATATCAGGTTAGTTAGAAAAATATATGCGATGGTTTTAATAATATTAAAATCTGGGATTTTGGCGCAAAGTAAAACATTTCCAAATCGCGTCCGGGTCGGGTCCAAAAATTTGAAATTGAAATAATAGAATTTTAGGCGGGATCCAAAATTTAAAATGAAGTGTTTTATGATCAAAAAAGCATACCCCCAAAACGTACACACGTACGTGCATGTAGCCGTCCAAACTCGCCCGTTTCACTGAACGGGACGAGAACACGATGCACGGACGCTACCACGAGGCTAGGGGTGTCAAGTAAGCCAAGATGAATATTTTCAATTTTATTTTAGATGCCAAAATTTTTTATATGCAGAAATTAATTTCCGGGTAGAATTTACAATAATTAACCATCAAGCAAGATAAATGAAATAAGTGCCACACTACGTTCGAACGGTAACTGAAATTAGTAGTATTGGGCTCGGGTGTTACAAACAAACAGGAAATCATCTCTGTTAAACAGAGAGCCTTTGGATTAAAAATCCAACGGTGAATAAAATTCACCGGTTGATCTAAAAGATCATTTAGATTAATTATGAAATCAATCACGATCTCTCAATGAGAGATTTTCTCAACAAATTAATTCTTTTCATTCTCTTATAAATAGGATCAAAAAGATGAAAAGAAAAAAAGAGGGGACTGGATATAAAAGAGAGGAGACCTGTCACGACCGGGAAATGGCATATGACCAACACTTGGATCACGTGAAGCCTATAGGATCCCACCGTAACCCAAGTAAGCCGAAAGCCCAGAAATCTAAACTCTTTAGGAAAATAATGGAGCTGAAGTTTTAAAATAAAAATATAATGAAATCAAGTTCTTTATTTTTAAAGTATATATAAAGTTCGTTTGAAATGCAAGTGAATTATATGCTATAATTTGAAAATGTTTTCGTCATTTGAAATTTGGGCTGCACTTACCTTTTAAATTTTGATAAAAACAAGTACATAATCAATAATAATATGGCATCCCCAAATGAGATCTAGCTCTTCGCCAATCGGCGGAAACAACCACTCAAATCAGAATATATGACGCCCAAGACGAAGATCAATCACATAAAAGAAGATAAAGAAAACCATAGTATCATCAAACCCAAAATAAAGAATAATACACACATCCCGCTCTAACACTGAAAGAATATACAAGTCTCTGGTTTCTAAGTTTACCAAAAATACATAGTCTGGTTGATGGAGATTTTAATTAGATACAAATGAATAATAAATGTATACAATGGCAGTTACGATCCGAGGAATAACCTTCCTACCAATGAAAATCACCCAGAAGAAAAGATGTGCCAGCAAACCGCTACTGATTCGAGCGGACGATTGATTGATGTGAAAGAAGTGTGCTTGTAGTAACCGCAATCAATAACGGTGTCGCGTATAGCTAGCCGAGATGAGTACGGTTCGTCTGCAGGGATGCGTTGAACTTTTAATCTTGATTTAGACGAGTTGAATAAAATAAGAAAGGAGAATAGATTCTAGATATATGTTAAATACGGATATAGAATATATATAAAGAAGAGGGTTTGTAGGGTTCGTTAGAATTTAGTAGTCATGGATGACTAATAAAGATGACTCTTTTTATCTTTTGATAGATTTAAAACTAGATTGATGGTGATGAATGAGAATTAGGGTTCTTGGAAGAAACTAAGGTTTCCACACTATTGACCCTTGTCCCTTCATTGATCTCTATTCATGTCTAGCCCTTAACAAAAAAATTGTTAATCTGATATCAAATCGCGGTCAAAACTATCAATAAATTGATAGCGCTCCCGATTAGGATGTTAACGATTCTTTTTCTAAAGTTTATAAACTTCATAAGACGTAAAAGAAGTTAAAATATTTTCTCATCCATTGTTCTACCCTAATTCTCCGAACCCTATCAAGCGGTGAATTACTCACGCATGGTTGAGATAAAAGAAGAAGGGATAAAGATCATAATGTAATTAAAGAAAATAAATACGAAATAATTAAACTAATGATATACCTTTATTAATCAACTTTACAAGTACAAATCCTTCGATTTTAGATTAAAAGAAGAAGAAGTTGCTCTCGATCTTTGCCTCGTAGGAAGTAGATGTTCCGTCGAAATTCACATCGCTCTATCACGTCGAATCATGGACCTGTCGTGGATCTCTTTTTCTTTGACGGTGATTTTCTTCGTGTTAAAGGTGATGATTTCTAACTTTAGCTCTCGGTCCTTTAAATAGACCTAGAAGCAGAAACCCTAGATCCCCTGTAATAGGGTTTGATGATACGATCCTACCTATAAAATCTCAGATCCTACGACCATGATACGACCGCGGATCCGCCGCGCATGTGGGTTTTATCCATAGAAGCGCCGCGCTTTGGGGAGATCATGGATTCAATCTTCTGGTGCTGACTGATGTTGACACGTGGAGATTTATGTGATGTCTGAATTTTGGAAATATTTCCTAAGTCTCTTCCAGTATTGATTCTACGATTTTATTGGCAGATTTTTGATCCTGACATCTTGAATATCTTAATCTCCCGACCTGAGCTAAATCTTGCACAATATCTCCATGAATAATGTTTGTAATATTTGTTATAGTTGAGATATAATCTTAATCATTTTATATGGTAATAAATCTTTAAGTAATTTGATTAAAATTATTTGATATGATATGCATAATAAAAATATTATATAAATATTATATGCATATATTTTCTTTCATAATGTTAATTATAATATATCAACATATGATAAATAGTATTTTGCAAATAAACCTAAATATGTTCTATATTTATAATAAACATCTTTAAATAATTAAGAAAAGTAAGGAAAATGTTATATCGAATGTGCGATATTTTCGAATGAACAAATACCCCCAAAATTAACTTTGATCATCCCGAGCAAACTATTTATTCAAGAGAGGGAGAAGAAAAAGAAAAAAAACCCAGCACACTTTCGTAGGCAATACGATTGCACCGAGCACGTGAAACAAGCCGTTAAACCTCTAGGTGTCTCTAATAGGAGAAGTGTTGTCTCCTGAGGGTTTTCAGCAGATTACATCCACAAAATCCCATAATAAAAGAAAGAAAATGAAAGCAACGTACAAAGATAAGAACTATAAAAAAAAGAGTTTGAAAAGAAAAGTTTCCAACTATATCAGCTTTTCAGTTGCCATGAGCCCTATCTTAATGGTCATGAAAAGATATTAGCAATCACATCATCTCTCAATAAAACATCGCCTTTAGTTTTCCTCCATATCTTTCTTCCAAATATCGATCATATATCCCTACGTGTGTATAAAAGACATCCCTACACTTAGAGAATTCAATTCTAGCTATCATACTCTTGTTCGTCTTTCTTAGTACTTTTTAGTCGGTGAATATTTTAGATGAAATTGCTCACACATTCTTCATGCGACCGTTAATACTTCTTGAGGTACTAATCGACCGATTACCAAATGTGATCGCTCATTTAGGCGTAATTATCCTCGTCTTGCAATACCGAAGGCTTAGCAGTGGCTCCCAAACCAGTTGGTCTAAGGCTTAGCAGTGGCTCCCAAACCAGTTGATATGAAAGAAGTGTGTTTGTAGTAACCGCAATCAATAACGGTGTTGCGTGTAGCTAGCCGAGATGAGTACGGGTCGTCCGCAGGGATGCGTGGAACTTTTAATCTTGCTTTAGACGAGTTGAATAAAATAAGAAAGGAGAATAGATTCTAGATCTATGTTAAATACAGATGTAGAATATATATAAAGAAGAGTGCTTGTAGGGTTCGCTAGGATTTAATAGTCATGGATGACTAATAAAGATGACTCCCTTTATCTTTTGATAGATTTAAAACTAGATTGATAGTGATGAATGAGAATTAGGGTTCTTGGAAGAAACTAGGGTTTCCCCACTATTGACCCCTGTCCCTTCATTGATCTATATTCATGTCTAGCCCTTAACAAAACAATTGTTAATCTGATATCAAATCGCGATCAAGACTATCAATAAATTGATAGCGCGCCTGATTAGGATATTAACGATTCTTTTGCTAAAATTTATAAACTTCATAAGATGTAAAAGAAGTTAAAATATTTTCTCATCCATTGTTCTACCATAATCCTCCGAACCCTATCAAGTGGTGAATTACTCACACATGGTTGAGATAAAAGAAGAAGGGAAAGAGATCATAATGTAAATACAGAAAATAAATGTGAAATAATTAAACTAATGATATACCTTTATTAATCAAATTTACAAGTACAAATCCTTCGAGTTTAGATTACAAGAGGAAGAAGTTGCTCTCGATCTCTGCCTCGTAGTAAGTAGATATTCCGTCGAAATTCATGTCGCTCTATCACGTCGAATCGTGGAACTGTCATAGATCTCTTGTTCTTTGACGGTGATTTGCATCGTGTTAAAGGTGATGATTTCTAACTTTAGCTCTCGGTCTTTTAAATAGCCCTAGAAACAGAAACCCTAGATCCCTTGTATTAAGGTTTGATGATACGATCCTACCCATAAAATCTCAGATTCTATGGCTATGATACGGCCGCGGATCGACCGCGCATGTGAGGTTTTAGCCGCAGAAGCGCCGCGCTTTGGGGAGATCATGGCTTCAATCTTCTGGTGCTGACTGATGTTGACACATGGAGATTTATGTGATATCTGGATTTTGGAAATATTTCCCGAGTCTCTATCAGTATTGATTCTATAATTTTATTGGCAAATTTTTGATCCTGACATTTTGAATATCTTGATCTCCTGACCTGAGCTAAATCTTTCACAATATCTCCATGAATAATGTTAGTAATATTTATTATAGTAGAGATATAATCTTAATCATTTTATATGGTAATAAATCTTTAAGCAATTTGATTAAGATTATTTGATATGATATGCATAATAAAAATATTATATAAATATTATATGCATAAATTTTCTTTCATAATGTTAATTATAATATATAAACATATGGTAAATATTATTTTGCAGATAAAACCAAATATGTTCTATATTTATAATAAACACCTTTAAATAATTAAGAAAAGTAAGGAAAATGTTATATCAAATGTGCGATATTTTCGACTGAACAAATACCCCCAAACTTAACTTTGATCTTCCCGAGAAAACTATTTATTCAAGAGAGGGGGAAGAAAAAGAAAAAGAAAAACCCATCACACTTTTGTAGGCAACATGATTGGACTGAGCACATGCAACAAGCCGTTAAACCTCTAGGAGTCCCTAGTAGGAGGAGTGTTCTCTCCTGAGGGTTTTCAGCGGATTACACCCACAAAATCCCATAATAAAAGAAAAAAAATGAAAGTTATATACAAGGATAAGAACTATAAAAGAAAGAACTTGAAAATAAGAGTTTCCAACTACACCAGCTTTTGAGTTGCCATGAGCCCTACTTAATGGTCGTGAAAAGATATTAGAAATCACATCATCCCGCAATAAAACATCGCCTTTATTCTTCCTCCCTATCTTTCTTTCAAACATCGATCATATACCCCTACGTATGTGTAAGAGACATCCCTATACTAAGAGAATTCAATTCACGCTATCATACTCTTGTCTATCTTTCTTAGTACTTTTTAGTCGGTGAATATTTTAGATGGAATTACTCACACATTCTTCATGCGACCGTTAATACTTCTTAAGACACTAACTGAATGATTACTAAATGTGCTTGCTTATTTAGGCGAAATTATTCTTGTCTTGTAACACCTAAGGCTTAGCAGTGGCTCCCAAACCAGTTGGTCTAAGGTATTAGGTGATGAAGCACCTTCACTATATTTTTTTTATGATGCCTTAAGCAATTACAAAATCAGTGTTCATTTTTCTCCATCATTTTTTTTCTTTATATTTTAATTTTTCTTCATACCAAGGTTTTTAGACAAGAGCATTTCAAGGTATCCTCTACTATCCTAAGTTTCAAGATATGTGCAAGTGCGTATAGTAGGGTATCAACGTTCAAATGTTTAGCCTCAAGAATAGGGACTATTTTTCAGACTTATTTTTATCCTCAGATTAGTAATTTCCTTTTTCTTATTAACCCTTGGGACAACGGCTTATAACTACTTATTACTTGCTTCGTTTAAGAAAATATCTAACTTTCTTGCTAAACTATTCTTATCTTTCATATGTAATTTTTCACTTTCAAACTTTCATTATCAAATTTTTTTGTGCTTATATATAGTATAATACAAACTAATGCGTGAATAAGCACAAACCCCCCAACCTGTTGCAGCAGTGTCCTTACTGATATCATCTGTTAAGCTTAAAAAAACTGTAGACTTTGAAGGAAAAATTAGTAATGGGGACATGAATAAATGAAAGTGAAATCCTCCCCAAACTTATTTTTGGCTTATAATTTTGTAAAAAATTATTTTTTTTCAAGAGCCAAAATATCCCCCTCCCCCCAACTTGAGTAAAATAGTATTAAACATTTAAAATCATGAAGGGGGTTAAAATTATTGGTCAATATAAAGTTTTACAAAGACCAAAAGTCAACACCAACCATTCAAATATTTTATCGATATAATGCACTGATTGGTAGAAGATCATGTCACCTATAGACTTGAAGAAGTGGGAAGGAGTTAAGAAGTGTAATAGAACGGGTTTACGTTTCGGTTTGTAGAGACGAAATAATGATGATGGATTACTCACATTCTCGTTCTTGATAAGAAGAAAAGGTGGCGGTTCAACATCTTTGGGTTGGGGTTGATTCATCACAATGCCCATGTCTTCTAAGAATGCGAGTTCTTCAGCGAAGATTTCTTCAAAACTTTCATCGATATCCCGAATAATAATCTCATCGGAAAGAACAGGATGATACTCAGACACCATAAAAGGTTCATATTTAGTGTTAGATGTTGACCCGGACAGCTCGATAGAAGGGTCCGTATGTGTATAATAAATAGCAGGATCAAATAACGCAGTAGTGGAGTCGAGATAAGTATCGTCAAGTTTTTCAAGTTCGCTGCTGTCGGAATTTATCGGTTCGACAGAAAATAATTAAGCATAGGGTTCGGAGAGTTCACTTCCCAACCTGTAAATGTTAAGCTCAATTGACATTTTCCCGAAGGATAGGGTCATAGAGCTATTTCGACAATTGGTTATTGTGTTGGAAGTCGCAAGAAAAGGTCGACTTAGAATCATCGGGATTTGGTTTCGGGGGTTTGCTACAGGCTGTGTATCTATAACGATAAAGTCCACAGGGAATATAAATTCCCCGACTTTGATTAACACATCCTCTAGCTCACCCCTAGATTGGGTGATAGATCGATTGGCTATCTGAAGAGTGCAGTGCGCCGGTTTTAACTCTTTGATCCCTAATTGCTCATAGACAGAATATGGAAGTAAGTTAACACTAGCACCTAAATCGAGTAGAGCACGATTGATATATTTACCCCCAATAGAAATAGATATTGTAGGACTCCCGGAGTCCTTTCGTTTCTTAGGTAATTGTTGGGTAAAAGCAGTGCTTACATTACTCGCTAAGGAAACTTTTTTAGGTACTTGAATTTTTTTCCTAGTGCACAATTCCTTTAGGATTTTCGCATAAGATGGAACTTGTTAAATAGCATCCAGGAGAGGAATATTTATGTTAACTTGCTTTAAAATTTCCATAATTTTCTCTATTTGTGAACTTGATCTGTTGCCCCTTAACCTGTTTGGATAAGGAGGTTTATCAATAAGGGTTTGGTCAAACATTGGAGAAGATTGGGGGGATGGAATGGATCCCAGAATTGGAGTTGGGATCTGATTGATTTGAAAAACTGTTTGTAGAATAACCGCAATCAGAACGGTGTCGCGCGTAGCTAGACCGAGGTGAGTACGGGTCGTCCTCAGGGAAACGTGGAACCTTTTATTTTTACTTTAGATGTGTTGAGAAAGAGAGAAGGAAGAATAAAGAATGGTTGTACGTTCTAGATCTATGTTAAACACGGATGCAAAATATAAATCTAGATTAATTATGGATGTAAGTTTAATATAAAAGGGGGCTTGTAGGGTTTATTATGATTTAGTAGTTATGGATGATTAATTAAAGATTACCCTTTTTATCCTTTAATAGATTTAAAACTAGAACTACAGTGATGGATGTAGATTAGGGTTTCTGGAGGGAAAAGGGTTCCCACTCTTAACCCCTATCTCGACATGGAACTCCGTTCATATCTAGCCTTTACCAAAACAATCATTAATCTAATCTCTAATCGCGGTCGAGACTAACAATAAATTGGTAGCGCGCCCGATTAGGATGTTAATGATTCTTTTGATAAAGTTTATAAACTTTATAGGACGTAAAAAGGGTTTAAAGATCTTCATCATCCATTAACCTATCCTAATCCTACGAACCCTAACAAGCGGAGAATTACTCGCGCATGTTGGGAGAAGAAGAGATCGAGAGAGAATTCATAATGAAACTACAAAGAAATAGAATAAGAAAAAGAACTACCTTTATTAATCAACAAAACTCATTACACTTTGTTCCCTTAGAAAATGATTACAAATACTAGTTTGCTTCTCAATCTCTTCTAAGGAGGTAGATGAACCGTTGATGATCAGCCTGGATGCGTGAGCCGTCTTGGACTTCGTGATCGCGTCGACTTGATGATTTTTTCAAGAGGCTCTCGGTCCTTATTTATACTCCAAAAGCCAGAACCCTAGCTTCCAAATTTGGAACCCAACAGTTAAGATTCAACAGAAGAAATTCCAGCTCCTAACCCATCTGGCACGCGGCGGATCCATGGCCAAACCCTCCTCTTGGCTGCGGATCCGCGGCCCTATGGTGCGATCCTTTATTTGGTTTTCTGGGTTTTTCTCTTTATGACATGTGGCGATCTATGGAACCTCTGGAAATTGGAAATCTTTTCTTTGCTTCTGCCAGAATTGATTTCTTAGTTTGCTTTCTTAATTAGGCAGGTTTGCACTTAACAACTTTGATTCCCTTGATTTTAGCCCTGAAAAATTCTACACAACAACTCAACAAATAATATTAGTAGAGTTTGTTTTATTGAGATATTAATTTCAACATTAAGATTTGGTCAATGGTATTTTTGCATATATTTTCCTACCAAATGTTAAATATAATACATAAACACATGAAAATAGTATTTTTACAAATAAACCCTCATATGTATCATATATTATAATAAATACCTTTTCTAATATAGAAATAGTAGGAAAAATGTAATGACAAATGTGCAGTTTTATCAACTGAACATGATCGTTTTAGGTTGACTCGAGAAAGTGGGCGGAGGGTTCGAGCCTAGTGGAAAACGGAGAATAGGCTCGGAAGAAGATGGTGGACTAGACGAAATAGGGTTAGAAGTAGAAGCCAGGGTTTCAATTGATTCATCATCATCAACCTGTTCACCGACTTGATTGTTCAACACTCTTCCCGATCTCAACATGGTAACGGGACTCACATTATAATTTTGTGAGTGTCAAGGATTTGGTAGGGGTTGAGATGGATGTTTCCCTTTCTCTCTCGCACTCATCGTGACATTTGACTGTGCAAGTTGTGCTTCTATCGATTTTATACTTTCACCGTGGGAGGTGGTGTTCTGCATTAACGTTTGGATAGAAGATTTTAAATCATCCATCGTTTGCGTGGAATGTTTAATAAACGTATCCAAGCTTCGTTTGAGTGCAGAGGAGTTTTTGGTACCGGTCGTTTGGAAAGAATTATTATAAGGTGTAGAATTATTGGCAGGATTTTGAAAAGGTTGTGATTGGAAGGGGTGCTGACTCGATTATGGTGGTTACTGTTGCTGTGGAGGAGGTTTTTGATGGTTGCTTGGGAACTGATTTTGATTTTGAGGTTGGTTTTGGTTCCAAGCAAAATTAGGATGATTCCTCCATCACTGATTGTATGTGGAAGAAAAATGATCGTTTCTAGGTCATTACTGAAAAGTAGCATTAATTCGTTCTTGACCTTGAAACGGTGGACTCAAAGGACATTCTTCTGTCAAATGTGATGGGTCGGAACAACAACTACACACGGTTTTGGGGAGCGTAACCTGGTTTAGGGAGGCTGAAGAGACTTTGTTTTCTATGGCTTCGAGTATCCTTTGTATCGTGACCATTTCGGATTTCACTGCGATGGAAACATCGAGCTGATGGATGCCTGCCCTAGATGAACTTGGTCTAACTTTCCCACTGTAAAGTTTGTTCGGCGAGATCTTCTAGAAATTGCCAAACTTCACCATCGTCTTTAGACATGAAATGGCATTGACAAATGGTCTCAAGCATCTGTTTTGTCGCTGGATTAATACCCTCATATATAATTCGGCAAAGGTCCCATCTATTAATTCCGTAATGAGGGCATTGTACTAGCAGATCTTTAAACCGTTCAAAGTATTTCCAAAATGGTTCATTGGGAAGCTGGGTAAACTGGTTAATCTTGCTTTGAACACATGTAGTCTTATAATTGGGATAAAATTTCTTAAGGAATGCTATAACGAATTCATCCCAATTGGCAATAGAGTGTACAACAGTGTTATAAAGCCATTTTTCTGCTAGATCGCACAAGGTAAAAGGGAGAAGACGTTATCTCATATCATCCACTGAAAGTTGTGAAGTGCCCATCATTGCGCATATGATTTCGAATTTGGTGATAAAAACGTATGCGTTTTCAGACTCAAGCCCGTGAAATTTAGCCAAAAGGTTGATGAAGTGGGGTTTAATTTCAAAATTATCCCCATTTGCTGGAGAAATAGATAGACAGGTAAGAAAAGGACCGTGTATCGGGTAGCATCTCTCTTGGAGAGAGATGCGCTGTAGATTCTGCGCACCTATGGTGGTGGCAGGGTGGTGTTATAATCTAATGGAGAACCGTCCATCTCATTCGATGTGGTGGGTGGAGGGGAAAAAGAAGATGAAGAAGTACCGACTTCAGAGTCTATAGCAGAAACACGGACAAGACGGGTACTAGAATCCCGTGTCCAGCCGATCATGCACTAAGCGGGTTTAGCGCACGAGGAAGCGTGTGTAAGAACTAAAAAGGTTTGTTTGAAAAATGTCGTACGTAAGACAAATCACACAAAAAATGCACAATCAACACTATAACTAAGGTCACCTAGGTCAAGTCACTAGACCGCTCCTAGACTTCCAAAGGACAAGTCGCAGGATCAATCCTCTACCACCTCTTTATCGCTCTTGTGGCCAGGTAAGTGGGAGGTATCCGCTATACGAATCACCGAAAATAGCGGGCCTAATTAAGCATCCACTTTTCTTAGTCACACTTGCCTAGACACCACAAAAGAAATGCGGATAAGCGATAGATTATCCACAACCTTCCTCTGTCCTAATTGAGCGCGACGGTCCTTAGAGTCTTGGTCTAGATATTTTTTAATTAATATAGGGTTATGCGGATGCTCGTTTTGTGATTTGTAGGGCTTAGGAAGGGTGATGAAATCCCCACCTACTCTGAATTTTGGTCTTGCCCCTTAAAGTACGTATTAAAATATGCACAAACAAACCAATATCAAAACATGCAAAAATATTTTTAAGCTGTGATATTTTGCAAAGAATCCTGCAGGAAAATCAAATTGTTGGATCTCAGAGGAGAGAGAAAGATATGAAGAAGATACCAGAGGAGTTTGGCACTCCAATTCTCCCACGGCACCGTAGTTCCGTCGCCAAAACCACCTTTATGCTGCGGTTCCGCCGCGAAATTGAAGGATCTTTTGATAATTTTTCTACAGCAGCCTCCTTTGCTCCTCTGGTCCTCTCTGAAAGTCTCTGAATCTCAAATTCCTTGTTCCAGTGACTCCAGATACCCTTGCAAAATTCGCACAATAATCGTTAAATATACAATTTGCGGTTTTGATTTTTATTTTTATGATAAGGATCGAATAAGAATTCAACCCGAATAGCAAGAGAAAAATATTATGCACATATCCCTGGCAACGGCGCCATTTGATTGATGTGAAAGAAGTGTGTTTGTAGTAACCACAATCAATAACGGTGTTGCGTGTAGCTAGCCGAGATGAGTACGGGTCGTCCGCAGGGATGCGTGGAACTTTTAATCTTACTTTAGACGAGTTGAATAAATAAGAAAGGAGAATAGATTTTAGATCTATGTTAAACACGGATGTAGAATATATATAAAGAAGAGAGTTTGTAGGGTTCGTTAGGATTTAGTAGTAATGAATGACTAATAATGATGACTCCTTTTATCTTTTGATAGATTTAAAACTAGATTGATAGTGATGAATAAGGATTAGGGTTCTTGGAAGAAACTAGAGTTTCCCCACTATCGACCCTTGTCCCTTCATTGATCTCTATTCATGTCTATCCCTTAACAAAACAATTGTTAATCCGATCTCAAATCGCGGTAAAGACTATCAATAAATTGATAGCGCGCCCGATTAGAATGTTAATGATTCTTTTGCTAAAGTTTATAAACTTCATAAGACGTAAAAGAAGTTAAAATATTTTCTCATCCATTATTCTACCCTAATCCTCCGAACCTTATCAAGCAGTGAATTACCCATGCATGGTTGAGATAAAAGAAGAAGGGATAGAGATTATAATGTAAATACAGAAAATAAATGCGAAATAATTAAACTAATGATATACCTTTATTAATCAACTTTACAAGTACAAATCCTTCGAGTTTAAAGTACAAGAAGAAGAAGTTGCTCTCGATCTCTGCCTCGTAGGAAGTAGATGTTCCTTCGAAATTCATGTCGCTCTATCACGTCGATTCGTGGACCTGTCGTGGATCTCTTGTTCTTTGACGGTGATTTGCTTCGTGTTAAAAATGATGATTTCTAACTTTAACTCTCGGTTCATTAAATAGCCCTAGAAACAGAAACCCTAGATCCCCTTTAATAGGGTTTGATGATACGATCCTACCCATAAAATCTCAGATCCTACGGCCATGATATGGCCGTGGATCCGCCGCGCATACGAGGTTTTAGCAGCAGAAGCGCCGCGCTTTAGGGAGATCATGGCTTCAATTTTCTGGTGCTAACTGATGTTGACACGTGGAGATTTATGTGATGTCTGGAATTTGGAAATATTTCCCGAGTCTCTGCCAGTATTGATTCTACGATTTTATTGGCAGATTATTGATCCTGACATCTTGAATATCTTGATCTCCTGACCTGAGCTAAATCTTGCACAATTTCTCCATGAATAATGTTAGTAAGATTTGTTATAGTAGAGATATAATCTTAATCATTTTATATGGTAATAAATCTTTAAGTAATTTGATTAAAATTATTTGATATGATATGCATAATAAAAATATTATATAAATATTATATGCATATATTTTCCTTCATAATGTTAATTATAATATATAAACATATGGTAAATAGTATTTTGCAGATAAACCCAAATATGTTCTATATTTATAATAAACACCTTTAAATAATTAAGAAAAGTAAGGAAAATGTTATATCAAATGTATGGTATTTTCAACTGAACAACGATCCTGTAAGAAAACTATGGCACAACGGGGGTGAGTTGCCAACTCATGAGTAAAAGATATCAGCAGGTAGAAATCGAATGTATAGCGATTTCCTAGGTCATACTGTAGTATAATAATATCATACCGTGTGGTATCTAGGGTGATCGTGTATATATAAGTATACTAATAATAATATAGTGCCTGTGTCATAATATGGTACCATGTCATCAGTGTCATATATATGTATATCATCCAACGCGTGTCCATCAACGACACACCAAATCATCATAAAAACCTGAGTACCCAATATCGATACTCGAAATCATCATAAAACCTGTGTCCAGCAACGACAGGTAAATCCTCATATCTCAGGCACCGTCTCATCGGATTGGCTCTCATATCCATCTGTCTCAAATCGCTCCGGTCGGTATCCTCCAGATATCTGCCGAGTCCAGTACTGTTACAGGTAGGTAGTGTTTCCCTGCCGGGCTCAACGTCTTTCTATACGACCTTCTTGCCCCGGGGTACCGTACCAGGTCCACCATGTACGCGCAGACGGTGACTCCTTACTTCTCGAATCGGGTAATCATCATAGCTTAGCACCGAGAAAATTCATGGTGGACGTCGAAATATCATATCAAGAGAAACCGTGTTTTTAAAACAATCATAAGTTTTTAAAATGTATCTGTGGTTTCTCAAATCCAAAAATCTTATAAAACAGAATCTCATAAGCATGTAACAATGATGGAACAATATATACAGGCACAGAACAGTACTGTAAAGTATAGCATGTGTTTTCATATGAGCGTGTCGTGTAACTAGGTAAGGAAGTGCAATATCTGAACTAGTATGTATAGTACTGGGTACTAAACAATAACAAAAATTCTACAGGTTATAAGGCGATATAGTGATATAGAGATTTCTAATGTGTTCGTGGCATGACAATTACCGATGATATGTGTGTGAGCCGGCGAGTATGTGTACGTGCAACATGTGCATCATCTGTAATGGTGCGTGTATCCTAGCAGACGAAATCATATAAAGATAAGTACACAAAATGTAGTATATATGTCATAAATGAAAATACTACGAGCGTATGCAGAAATAAGAAACCGTAGCACGAGCGTAAACAAAATAAATAAAACATAAACGCGAACAGTATAAAATACGTAACTACGTATGAGCCATACAATTATAGTTTAAAATAGCACGAATCGTTGTTTTTGAAAATAGGGGCTACGATGTTTTTGAAAAATATACCATTTAAAAATCCGTAGTATCCCTTGAAGTCATCATTTAAAAGTGCATAACGGTTCGTTAGTTTTGAAAATAGGTATAGCTCAAAATATATCCTAATGTCTACTTATGTGATTTAAAAACAATATTTCTCAAGTCGATATATACATAAGTCGGCGATCCATCCTTATCATATCATGTACGGTATAATACATCTTATAATATCATCAAATCAATTAGTACGGATCCATCATCATGTACATCATATCACGTACGGTATAAGCCATCGTACGATATCATCAAATCAAATAGTATGGATCTATCGTCATGTACATCATATCACATACGGTATAATCCATCATAAGATATCATCAAATCAAATAGTACGGATCCATCTTCGCGTACATCATATCACGTACCGTATAATCCATCGTACGATATCATCAATCAAGTAGTACGGATCTATCGTCATGTACATCATATCATCTCATCTCGTCATATATCATCACGTATCGCATCATGTATATATATCGCCTCATGTCATCATATCATATCATATCGACTTGTTTTATCATATCGGATTATATCCACATCACATAGTATCATATTGTAAATATATGTAGTTATATACTTTCATGAGTAGATATAGATCATAGGCTAAGAACTAGTACTGGGGATATGTCATTCTACTAGTATACTACTATCGCCTATAATATTCTAGAGACATTATTAGCTTAGTATTCGTATCCTAAATGTGTGTGTGTGTTTATTCATATATACCCAAATACTACGGCTGCGGGGGTGCTATACGCCATCCACCCGACTTCCCCCGTAAATATACATCTACTCACCTGCAATGCCTCGCTCTAATTGATCCCAACAGATGCCTTGCCCTCTGTTTATCGCCGGAAGCCGGGAAGACTGGACGTCTTGCCTGAATCTGGGGGCAGATGCTAATTGGTGCTATCTGTCCACCTCTCCGAAGATGCCAAGTTGATTTATGGCACCATGTATCGAAGGTTTAAACGGATGCGGCCGATATAGCAGACTTCGTTAGATTCCCCCTCGTTTGAGGGGTTTTTGATTGTGGGGACGCTCTTCCCTGCAGGCGCAAGCCCCTACAGTTAATTACGCTACCGCATCGCGGTAACAACTTTCTCCTTCTCCGTATGGTCACTTCGTGTCGTGGGTGTTTGTTTTGAGTTTGGTTGCCTGTGGATTGTATACGGAGACTAAGTTATGTTGTCGCCCGTAAGACGTGGAGTAGTCCAAATCCGTATCTCTCTTAGATTTGGGTTTGGGGGGTTGTGTTTAAGGATACGTTAGGCTTATTTGAGGCTAAGATCAACTTAAAAGTTTGTTAACGACACGTTATTCTAATTTTAGACTAAGATCAACTTAACGGGATCGCTTGGATCCGACAAGAGAGCAATTGGGCTCTATTGCTTAGTTTAGTGACATTGCGGTCGATAATTAGTTTAAGGACATTACGGTCCATTGTTAGTTTTAAGAAATCGCGGTCGAGGTTAAGGACATCATAGTCCGTGAGTTCAAGGACCTCACAGTCCGGTGTTAGTTTTAAGACATCACGGTCGAGATTAAGGACATCATAGTCGGTGAGTTTAAGGACCTCACAGTCCGATGTTAGTTTTAAGACGTCATGGTCAAGGTTAAGGACATCATAGTCCGTGAGTTTAAGGACCCCACAGTCCGTAGCAATGTATGGTTGTCGGGACCCGTCACCTCTCTGACGACGTTGAAGGATTACAACGACAGATATCAGAGGAGTAAAGAGATGTACCCTCGAACCGGGTGTAAATTGATTGAAAGAGCAGATGAGCTCAGTTCAATTTAAATTGAGGACTTACGGCCAGAATTGGGCTAAGTCCAGCTAAAAATGTTTAACATTTTATTTTTGTTATGCCTGTTAGGCCTTTGTTTGGGCTCTGCCCTTTTAATAATGCATAGCATTTATTAGAACAAGGTATGTTCTGACAGCGCGCCACGTGGCGCGTCAGGCGCTTTGCGCCAATTAAAGAGCGCATTGCGCTAGCGCACATAAGAGTGACACGTGTCGCTTAGTGCTAAGCGCTGGTTTGTTAGCGCACTGCGCTTTATGAGTGCGCTGCGCCAGTTTATGGGTGCGCCAGTGAGTGACACGTGGCGCGCTTGGCGCTGTGCGCCAGTCCAATAGCGCAGTGCGCTATTTTTAGAAGCGCAAAGCGCAAACTGTTCTGTGGTTGACACGTGGCGCGTTTTGGCGCTGTGCGCCAGTCCAATATACGCAAAGGCGCAATTCAAGAGTGTAAATCACTGTCCAATAGCGCAGAGCGTATTTTGATCAATTTAAGATCAAAAAACAAGGTTTTTTTGTTCTTCAAAAGAGGCCTTGCCTCAAGATCCAAGAATCAAGGTTCTTAATCTCATCAAAAGGCTCTGCTTTTATAGATCAAAAGATCTGTTAATGAAATAAAGTACTTCTTTAAATATTTTAAAATTAGATCTTTTTTGATCTTTTTCTTTTTTATTGAAGACTTTGATCTTGTTCTTAGATCTCTGATCTTTTTAGAAGATGGTTCTTCTTTTTTAATGAGATGATTTCATCTCTGTTTTTTAAGAATATAATTCTTTACCTTTAAAGATGAAGAAAATGATCTTCTTTCTTCAAAGACTTGCCTTTCTTTCTCTTTGAGTTTTCTTTCTCAAAATTTGCAGAGGTTTTTTTTATGAGACTTGGAGTCTTGGGGCCTTTATATAGGGCCAGTTGATTTGTTAAATTAGTTGAAGAGATCTTTCTCTGATTGATTTGGGGATGTTTCCCCACCGTTGGATCTTTGATCCTAGGGTTTCTGTTTTACAGAAAATAATTTTCTTGTTCTCAACAAGATTGGAAAGATCTTTCCAGAACAGAATTTTAATTCTGATTAATTAATAATTTATTATTATTATTAGATCTTTTGATCTAACGGTGGGGAATTCTTTAAATTCCAGCGCTGGCGCGCCTGTGTTTGACACGTGGCGCGCAGCGCAGAGTGCAGCGCAACTGTGCTAGCACGCCTGTGTTTGACACGTGGCGCACAGCGCAACTGCGCTAGCGCACATATGTTTGACACGTGGCGCGCAGCGCAGAGCGCTGGATCTGAAGCGTTGCTTCAACTTTTAAAATTTAAATTTTGAAACAGAGCTTTGCTCTGATTGGGGGAGCGCTGCCTAGGGCGCAGCACTCCTGGCGCTGGCGTGTCTGCTTTTGACACGTGGCGCGCAGCGCACGGGATCTGAAGCGTTGCTTCAATTTTTGAATTTTGAAATTCAAAACAGAGCTTTGCTCTGATTGGGGGAAACAAATGCCCTCTCACCGTTGCGCTCACATGGCGCACACGTGAGTGCAGCGGTGGCAACATCTGAGCCCTTGGATCAACTCAGAAGTTGAGGAGGCATTTCAGCGCCTATAAATAGGACCCTTGGTCCTCAGATGATTATCATCTTCTCCTCAAGAATTTTTATTTCAGAGCTCTGCTCTTCTTTCTAAGAGCTTGATTTAGGTGGATGTGGACCACATCGCTTACAAAAGTAAAATCATATCCTTCCTTAGAAAGTAAGGATACAGATATGATATTACAAGTCGCACCTGGTACATACAAACTATTACGCAGAATCAATATCTGCCCAGTTGTCAGTCCAAGATGATATTCCCTACGGATTCCGCGTCCATGCTCATTCCGTTAGCAACCCTGAGAGTCATATCACCTTTCCTGATAACCCTACAGTTTCTCAGAGCCTGTAACGAATTACAGATGTGAGATCCTGATCCGGTATCCAATACTCAGGAAGTAGGGTTAACTGACATACAGTTCTCTACTACAAACACACCCGAAGCTGAAGCCACAACATGCTTCGAATTCTGGCTACTGGCTTTGCTAGCCCTGCAATCCTTCTGCCAATGTTCATTCCCGTAAGAATAGGAACGTCCCTCTTTTACTACATTCAGTCCCGAAACTTTTGCCCTTCCCTTTCCTTCTACTTCCCTGGTTTCCTTCAGGGTAGAAGGTAGAGACTGTAGAATCAAGTCAGCATCTGACCCGTTCTTCAACGTGGTCTTCAGGTCCGTGAGCTCAAAATAGCTGGTCTCTGTAAGGACGTTGCCCCCTACAGATGACCCGATAGCCAACCTCGCTGGAAGCAATTCGTTCGAGGACTCCTATCTTGCGATACGAGATTGCTCTCCATATAAATCTTTGTTATGGAGGAAGATAGAAGCTAAGTCCATCTTCTCGTGCTGCCTCTGGTATGCACCATCAACTGAGGCTAACACGAGGCATTTGGCTTTCGCACAGTCTTTTTCCGATGTCTTACGGATATCAATATCCGTGACAGGGGAAACTGGTCCTGAGACGGCAGGGGTTGGATTAGTTAAGAGGTGTCCCAGCTTGTCATGGGCAATGGACATCTGGACAGACCTTTGCCAATCATAACAGTCAGATTCAGTCATTTTATTATCTAGATGTAACCTATGTGTGGTCACTGGGTCGCTGCAATTAAGAGAGAGAGAAGAAAATACTCAGCATGATGCTCTTGCAAGTTTAGATTGGTTTTTAGTTTATCTAAACAGGATGGCTCCCACTGTTTCTCGAATCCCTCCTCAAACCAAAAAGGAAGAATTAGTCGGGATCAATCTCACCGTACAATACTTGCTTAACCTTTCAGCCATGCCAGTGTCGGTACTTCGAGGGAGGTTTTCCAACGCTTTCGCGAAGTTCCTTAATTTAAGAACCTCTTATCGCTGGGGGCGTAGCCCCGCTAACACCTTTCTAGACACCTACTTGGTTTATAATATTGATCGTTAAGTGAGAAATTTCCCGAGGAGTAGCATATACTCACAGTAGGATCGGGATCCAAATATCATCGCGTGATAAAACTGAAGGAATCCTACCAGAATCATCACACTCTAAATGGTATGCAGCGCTAGCAAGTTTCAGTTTCTTTAGAAACTCCCGATGTGGATTTTTGCCCCATGCTCTTATGACCTTGACGAAGGTCAACAAATCATAAGTCACATGTCAAGTTCTACCCGTCATTGTCCAGGTTAATTTGAACCCACCCGTATATACCCTTGACGAAGGTCAACAAGGTAATACGACTGTCCCAAACCAACGCATCTATCTATGCTACATATGAACACTCAACAGCTACCAATCACTATGCCTTGACGAAGGTCAACAAATATAGCTTGAATACTATTGAATATTCATACGAAACGACGGAGGGCTACGAATGGTTTTGGCGAAACCGTGAACGTAGTGAACTTGATATAATCGAAGGAACATTGATAGCTTTTAAAAGGAGTGGCTTAAGCTCCGCGTTTAAAAGTTGTTTTGAAAAGAAACCGAGTGGTTTTTGAAATTGTTCCAACGACTTCAACTTTGGTTTATTTTCTTGCATTAATTTTAATGCGTCCCATCATTTAATCCTACCATTGCATAAAACAACGAAAATATGACGTACGCTTATGCCATCCGCATTCGTCACGGGGCCCCGTCATTACCCGTTAGGTTACTTAACTAACGACAGAGCGAGGGCTGGACTAGCGCGGATGCAAAACATAAGCAACGCCTAAATAGATATCATATATAGATATATACATTCGTCAAATGCAATGATAGCCATTCCAAATCACAGATGAACACATTAGATATACTAGGAATCCGCATTTCGTACGAGCCTGTAACGAAAAGCGGATTACACGGTCGCGATGAATAGCCAATACCCACCCTAGACCCCTACGGGTGCGGCAAACTACCCGCCAAATACCCGAAGTGAAGCAACCTCCCTCAACAACGTGAGTAGGCCACTCGGCACTTCAAAGTACCCGGTAGTTTGTGCACCCCCTCCTTGGGTCTATCCTAGGAGCAAAAACAGTAAAAAGAAATTATACAATGGCGGCTACAACCTCATCCCGGATGTGCGGCCATATAAATAATATTACATCAATTACAAATTACATGAATTGAAAGATAAATAAAACTCTCATCTCATAACCCCCCGGCTATTCATCCGCGACAATCCAATGAATTCATATACACAAACCATCAACATTACAGATCACAGATATGTATAACCCCCACTAATCGACGTATAGCGATTAGCAGACGTTCAATACATATATCACATCACATATAAAAGCCGTTAGCTAAAGTCTATAGAAGTTCGATCAAAATACGGATTTGTAACCACCCCAAAACACAAATTTGTTTTCTGGAAAATCTGGGCAGAAACAACATATTGTAAAAATCCCAAAACACCCCTACAAAAACACTGCAGGAAAACCGATCCACGGCCGAGTCAACTCAGCCGCGGATCCGCGGCAAGAAGCTGTTTTTTCCGCGGTTCCGCGGTGAATTGGTCGGTTCACTGGATCATTTTTCTGCTGTGTTCATAGAAAACCCTGAGACGATTTTTCACATGTGTTAAATAATTTTTTGAGAAGTAAAAAAATCGACAGAAAGTTTATGTCTCGGGCGTGTTTTTTGATTTTCTTTTCCGATCGAACTTCTAGTTACTTTGCTAACATGCTAGATGGTGTTTAGCCAGGCTCTGATACCACTGTAAGTCCACGTTACCTCTCCCCGGTTCTTTGGGGTTGTGGAAATGGTGTAAAACGATTTTTACGGTGGGGGTAACATGGACTCTAAAACCGGATCTTTGCTAAACAAACTATCTAAAAACCTAACTAAGAGTTTAACCACTATGTTAGGGGTTATACCTTAACTTGAACTTCTTCTCTTCGACTCCTTGTGGTGGTCGGATCGGCCTCACCTCGTCGTCTCCTTGTGCCGAATATGGATCCACCCGAAAGCTTCTACCTTTGGCTTCAACCTCAATCTAGAGGAAACTAGAATACTTGGCTTGCTAGACCTTGTACACTAGGATGAGTAGAGAAGTGTTTTAGGTTTTATCTCTATGGTTCTTATTTCTCAACTCATGAGACAAGAGAACCATGAGCAAGAGGAAGAGGAAGAGGAAGAGGGAGAGCTTGAGGATGAGAGAGAAACAATATGATAGAATGAGCAAGACTTGTTACAACCATGCTCTCAAAAGGAAAAATAATCATCATCATAATAATAATTAAGTATTTTGTGATGGTTCATGTCAATGGCATTATCATTTCATGAACTCATTTTGTAAAGAACAACAAGCAAGCCAAAAGTCATAGCCATGAAATGATAGCCATGCAATGATGATGGTCAACAAGTCCAAACTAGTCAACCGGTCAACAAAGTCAACAAGTCAACAAGGTCAAACTTTCAACCCAACCATGGCACAATAATACTTAATTAATATTATTATTAATCATATTTTCTATTCTCATTAGGGTTTAGAAAAAGTCAACAGTCAACAACCCTAATGAGAATCCTCTGCCTCTGTCTCTGTCAACTGTGCATACACACCCGCATCCGCGTTCCGAGGAACATGGATACAAACGAGATAAAACCAATCCCAAAACCTATACTAGGATCTGGCTTAAACCAAAGCCCGCTATTAACAACTGCTCGGACACCAAACGTGCAAAGTGCGTGGATGTGACCGAACCCTGTCGCAAAACCATGCGACCTCTACTCGTTTTGCCCAAAGGCGAATAGCTCTCTGTGTGGGACTCTAAAGACTCGACACTACGCTGGCAGTGGGTTTAACTACAGACCACAAGCGGCACTAGCTGTGCGTAACGGCCCCCAGGTAGATGCCGATAAGAAGACTGATGAGGTGAAACCCAACCGAACTCCTACTGAGCCTGAATATGACAGTCTCCGTACAGTCCGGTCTGTTCGTCTGAGAATATCGCATGGCGGGCCTAGGGGGAGGTAAACGTCAGTCCCCTAATAGCGGTACAAGTTGTGTCGGAGTGTAGCCCAGAACACCCTGAGATAACACTGGAAACCCACCAGTATATCTCGCTTGCCCTGGCCAGGGACGACTATGTGTAATGGCTCTCCTTGACACAGCGCGATATCAACTCCCAATACCAGGAGAGACGAATCCTATCTAACCGTCACTGCCTCCATGTTCTTCGGGACTGCACCCAACTACCACCTGTTTGCACGACTCCTTTGAGCCGTTGTAGGGTAGTAATCAAAGTACAGTGGGAACACACTCGAGGCGAAGTGACAGTGTCAAGTCAGCGGACTAAGCTGTACTCATGTCACCTGGGAACTGATAACTGACGATAGGTATAGTATCAACCAATTAGTTCCCGACAAGTCCTGTCCAGTGTACTCGTAACCTAACGAGCACCCGCATACTATCTCAAGTACGACGTACTGACTGATATGGGACAGACCGTCTCCCTTGCTGGGATGAGAAGCGCATACGCTAGTCTACTCCGGAGTATCGATGCCCTGTCTCGATAGTCCTACGACTAGGGACCTGTATAAGGATGTTCTTGTGGATTACCCATCCCCCACGAGTGTGACTGCCATCACAACGCTAGTAATCAAGCAAAGATCCTGAGAGCTCCACTAATGTGTATAGGCGATATGTTAAAAGAAACACATGTACATACATTGAAATAGAGACAAACCAAGTAGCATACTACTATTTTGAGCAAGATTGTCTATACAATGGTGAATATCCCAAGCTTCCATTAAGTATATACAAACTAGTATGATACAGTAATGGCCTCTAGGGCATATACACTAACAATCTTCCACTTACACTAAGGCCATGTACTGGCGTATCGAAGACCTATCATCTCGATCAGCCGCTCGAACTGAGTCTGGGGTAAGGCCTTCGTGAGTGGATCTGCAGTGTTATCTTCTGAATTTACTCTCTTCACCTCGATCTCCCGGCGATCTACGATCTCCCTGATCAGGTGGTACCGTCTCAAAATGTGCCTGGACTTCTGATGGGACCTGGGTTCCTTCGCTAAAGCTATAGCACCGTTGTTGTCACAATACAGCGGTATTGGATCAACAATGGTAGGAACCACCTGAAGCTCCATGAGGAACTTCTTCATCCAGACAGCTTCCTTTGCGGTATCGCAAGCAGCTATGTACTCCGCTTCCATAGTTGAGTCAGCAACGGTCTCCTGCTTGGAACTCTTCCAGCAAACCGCCCCTCCATTGAGGGTAAAGACATAATCCGACATGGACTTGGAGTCATCCTTGTCACTCTGGAAGCTGGAGTCAGCAAAGGCCTCGATCTGGTGGTCTTTTCCGCCATACACCAAGAACATCTCCTTAGTCCTTCTTAGGTACTTGAGAATGTTCTTTACTGCTATCCAGTGTTTCTCCCCTGGGTCCGACAGATACCGGCTTACAACGCTCAATGCGTATGCTATATCTGGTCTGGTACACAACATCGCATACATTATAGAGCATACCGCAGATGCGTAGGGTATTGATGACGTGCGAGCCCTTTCCAAATCAGTCTTGGGAGACATCTCTTTGGAGAGGGTGATTCCGTGACAAGCTGGTAGGTTTCCGCGCTTGGAATCTTCCATACTGAATCGTTTCAGTATGGTGTCGATGTACCTGGACTGTGAAAGTCCCAACATCTTCTTAGATCTATCACGATAGATCTGGATCCCCAGAATGTAGTTGGCATCGCCCAGGTCCTTCATGGAGAACCTCTGTGACAAGAATCCTTTAACTGACTGTAGCATAGGAATATCATTTCCTATTAGGAGAATGTCATCCACGTACAAGACGAGGAATACCACAGTTCTCCCTACAATCTTACTGTAAATGCATGGTTCATCTGGGTTTTTGATAAAGTCGAATTCTTTGACAGTATCATCAAAGCAGATGTTCCAACTCTGCGATGCCTGCTTCAGTCCATAGATGGACTTGAGCAACTTGCACACTTTACCGCTGCTCCCACTCTGAATGAATCCCTCTGGCTGATCCATATAGACGCACTCTTCCAAATTTCCATTTAGGAAAGCCGTCTTTACGTCCATCTGCCAGATCTCATAATCGTGGAAGGCAGCAATGACAAGAAGGATCCGAATGGATTTGAGCATAGCCACTGGAGAAAAGGTCTCGTCATAGTCCAAATCAGGTCTTTGACGAAAACCCTTTGCAACAAGTCTAGCTTTATAGGTTTCAACCTGCCTATCTACACCAATCTTCTTTCTGAAGATCCATTTGTAGCCTATGGGTTTTACCCCTTCTGGAGCAAAGTCCAAAGTCCAAACTTTGTTGGTGTACATGGACTACATCTCGGTCTGCATTGCATCCATCCATTTTACTGAGTCACCGCTCTGAATGGCTTGCTGGAAGCTAGTAGGCTCATCATAATCAACGGTGCAATCCTCTTTATCCCCGTCTATGAGAAAACCGTAGTATCTCTCGAGCGGATGAGACTGCCTACTACTCCTGCAGAGCGGCGCAGGAATGTCCGGTTCTCCTGAAACTTCTGGTTCTTCCAAGCTTTCAGTAATAGCTTGTGGTTCTGGAATTTCTTTCAGTTCTATTGCGCTCCCACTTATCTGACTTTCTAAAAATTCACTTTCCAAGAAGTGGGCATGCTGAGAAACAAAAACCTTTTGTTCCTCTGCGGAATAGAAAAGATACCCCCTGGAGTTCTTGGGGTATCCCACAAACATACACAGTACTGAGCGTGTCTCGAGCTTGTCCGCACGCTGTTCTTTACAAAAGCTGGACATCCCCATGTCTTAAGATACTTAAGACAGGGTTTCTTCCCACTCCACATCTGATATGGGGTGGTAGGCACAATCTTGGTTGGAGCCTTGTTCAAGAGATATGCAGCTGTTTCTAGTGCATAACCCCAGAAAGATCGCGGTAACTCAGCCTTACTCATCATGGAACGAAACATATCCAATAGGTTTCGATTCCTCCTTTCAGATACACCGTTGTGTTGTGGTGTGTATGCAGGAGTACGCTGAGAGAGAATTCCATTCTCTTTTAAGTAGTCCAGAAACTCGGCACTCAAGTATTCACCACCTCGATCAGATCTCAGTGTCTTTATACTTTTTCCTGTTTGTTTTTCAACTTCATTCTTGTATTCCTGAAATTTCTCAAAGGTTTCGGATTTATGCTTCATCAGGAAGACATGTCCATACCTAGAGAAATCATCTGTAAAAGTAATGAAATATGAATAACCACTTCGCGCATGTGTAGACATTGGACCACACACGTCACTGTGTATGAGTCCCAAGAGCTCGCTCGCTCTTTCTCCGTGTCCAGTGAACGGAGTCTTTGTCATCTTTCCCGTGAGACAAGATTCACAAGTGGCATAAGACTGATACTCGAACGGATTCAAGTATCCCTCTTTATGTAACTTTGTTAACCGTGTCTCATTAATGTGACCCAGTCTACAATGCCATAAGAAAGCCTGATTTGCTTCCGGAGACTTTCTTTTAAGTGTGTTCTGGACACTGAAAATCTGAGCTTGATTTAATACGTATATCCCATTTTCTAATGTACCTGACCCAATCAGAACTTGATTTAGGTGGATGTGGACCACATCGCTGTTGGATATCTATGCCCTAGAGGCCTTCATTGTATAGGATGCTAGGGATATGTATGTACATGACAATCTTGCTTAATATGATAGTACGCTATTTGGTTTGACTTTATCTTAACGTGTGATATATTTTACTTTGTATTTATAAACATGTTGATAAAGCCCATAGGGTGTTTGCCTGACTACCGGCGTTGTGATGGCAGTCATACTTGTGGGAGCTGGATAGTCAATAGGCACATCCTTAGATATCCCTGGTCGCAGGAGTATCGAGACTGGGCATCGATACTCCGGAGTAGACTAGTGTATACATATCTAGACCCTGAGGAAGGGCGATGGATTGGTCCCGCAGTCATTGGTGGAGTGCACCTAAGATTGTATACAGATGCTCACTGGGTGTGAGTACTGTTAGTTATATGTATGCCCTAGAGGCCATTACTATACATAGGATGTATATTGTAGTGGATGCTGGGACATATATAGTGAGGACTTTCTTGCTCGACATGATAGTATGCTATCTGGTTGATCTTTACCTTAACGTGTACACTGATTGTCTCTCTATTACATGTTGGTAAAGCCCTTAGGATGTGTACTTAACTACCTGGACTATGATGCGGATCATACTAGTGGGGACATGGTAGTCCATAAGTACATCCTTCACAGTCCCTAGTCGTGGGTATATCGAGACGGGGCATCGATATACCAGAGTAGACTAGCGTATACCTTCTCGACCTATACAGATGGGCGATGGATGATCCCATATCCATCGGTGTTTGACATCAGAGATGATATACGGGTGCTCAGTAAAGACTGGGTACACTGGACGGACTCGCCGAGAACTCCCAGATGGTATTATACCTCACGTCAGATGGCAGTTCTCTGGTGACACTGGTACAGAGTAGTCTGTTGACCCGAGATCGTCATAGAGTCTTGTGTGGTTCCCACTGTGCTTTGATTTCCATCTTACCACGTCCAAGAGGGCGTGCAAAACGGTGGTTTTTTGGTACAGTCCCGAGTCACATGGAGGCAATGAGCGATAGGAGGGGATTCGTCTCTCCCGGTATAGGGAGTTGATGTTGCGCTGTGTTCGATTGGCTATAACAGGAAATCCCTGGCCATGGTTGCTGAGATTTACTGGTAAGTGTTACCAGCAGTTTCTCGAATTGTTATAGACCTCATATCGACACGATTTATTGAGCTATTGGGGTCTGACGTATACCACCTCTAGGCAAGATATGCGACATATCAGACGATCAGACCGGACTGTACGGTAGTGTTACTGGTTGGATTCACTGGAGTGTGAGCGGGCTTGCTCGTCGATCTTCAGATCGCTCAATACCCGGGTGGCCGTTACGTTTAGCAGACCGCTTGCGGCTTGTGGGTGATTGATATGATCATCACCTGCTGCCGGCGTATTGACGAGTCTTTAGAGTCCTACACAGAGGTTTCCTGGCTCAAGCGAAACGAAATAGGAGCGCATATGAGATATGTGCGGGACCGAGAATAATGCGTGTATGTGATACCGTATTTCATTCTCGCGATGAATGTGTCAAATGGTTGTATGCGATATAACCTAGTTATCGAATCAAGGATTGATTCGATAAGCCGATACATTGGATACTAGTCGGTTATGTGCGACATGACCGGATCATTGAATCAAGTGTTGATTTAATGATTTAATGCATAATTATATATTTGATATATTACTTTGCATTAACTAGTATCGGTTTACTTTAAATGGATTTTCTCACTCGGGTGTGCGCATTCCATATGCGATATGATTTTGTGCACTTGATTGTATCATGTTTGATGATACATGCTTTTTGGTTAAGTGTAAAGTATCAAACTATAGTTAAGTGGATGATTAGGGTTTTTTTTTTCCTTATTTATATATTAATATTTTTCTTTTTGGAAAAATAATAAGCAAATGAGAAAATGGTGGCAATTTTTGTTTTGTTCATGAAGTTTCATGAACACTTTGACTTTGTCACCATTTTGTCTCATGCTTAACCCTAACCACTCCACTAACCCTAGTTCACTCTCTACAACTAACCATGGTTCTCTTATGATAAGAATGGATTATTCTTTTCATTTTAAATAATTCTTATGATAATAATCATTCTTTATCATCATCTTCTTCTTCTTCTTCAAGAAGCAAAAAACCTAAGCTCCATCAATGGTGATTGATGGAAATGAGTGAGAAATCCAATTCTAAAGTCTACCCACTTCCTATTTCTTCATCCTCTACCTCTTGCCAAGTAGTAGAGTGTGTTTTCTTCACAAGTTTCTTGACTTGGTGAAGTCGGAGCTTGATTTAGCAATGCCTCGACGTAGATCATCTTCGGCATGGACATCGATGACCTAGCCCGTCCATTCTCCGATGAAGCCGACGCTAGAGCCCGGGACTTGTTATGGACAGCGAGGAGACT
The DNA here is from genome assembly GCA_030015575.1 of Agapanthus africanus. NCBI lineage: Eukaryota > Viridiplantae > Streptophyta > Magnoliopsida > Asparagales > Amaryllidaceae > Agapanthus > Agapanthus africanus. The sequence continues at coordinate 589,091,370 of JASDDO010000016.1, read as the reverse complement.
TTATTACGGAGCTATGGAGGTGGAGAACCGGATCTACAAAGGTTGTATTTCCGTATCTCTTAGTTAAGTGTTAACTAGTTTACTTTTCGCCTAGAATTCTAGCCGACGATCCGTACTCTAGAGTTTCTCGGCACCGTATTTTTAAAAATTGGCATGGTTGATACCTTGTGAGACCTCATTAGGGTGCCTAGGAACCCTACAGTGGTATCAGAGCCAAGCTAGAGCCTTAGGCGAAGTCTAGACGGAATTTGAAGTCCGAACGAACCCGAAACCCAATTCCGATCATGCTCTCTGTACTTTTTTGAAAACAGTCAGTTTTTCGATATTAAAAATATGCAGAAAAACATGCAGGAAGATCTAAGAGTTACTGTGAAATCGTATGCCATAATTCGATTATTGAGCCGCGGTTCCGCGGCACGAGCTTGGCTCGTGCGGCGGTTCCGCGGCCGTACGGCCACTTTATTTAAGATGTATTACACAGTAACTCCTAATTGATAATGCTGGATTTTCTGGGAATTTTTAATTTTTATTCAAGAGTTGAATTTTCAGGGGTTGTTTTGGGGATTCGGTGTTTCGATCGGAGTATCAAATTTTGTCTATGTGGCTTTCCGGATAAATTTTAGAATATGTTAAAAAGTTCGACCGGATATAAATACCCAATTTTTCCCCTGTCGGGAAATTTCCAAGTGTTGGATTTTTCCGTAGTTTAAAGACGTTCTAAGTAGTGCAAGTAACTCGATGGACCCTCTAGAAGACAACAAACCTTAACTCGATTATGTGACCGTCTTGAACTGCCCTTTGAACCTTCGGGTTTGGGGGAGTACGGCGTGCCACATGTGAGGCGTTGGCTTGACCCTTCTACGGCTGGACCGTTGGTACTGAGGCACGAACTGAATGTTTTTAGACTTATTTCATGTGTTGATCTGTTTCAGGAAAACTTGGGTATTCGATTGCTCGATCGGAAAGTTTGACATTTTCTATTTATCCGGAATGGGATACAATAATTGGAATTCACAAGAAGTTATGAGATAACTGAATGAATGTTATAAACATAGCAGTTTAGTCTCACTTGATCGGTTGCCACGGAATTTTGATGTGATCAAAAGTCCGTCGCAATCACGTAGCGTACGCGGATACTCGCCGGGTAAACTTAATAGACAGCCTCACTCCATAGCCCCGACCAAGTGACTGTAGGAGAACCCCGTAGCCGAAAGCATCCGTTCGGGTGCTCACGGTAGCGGTGTTCCGCCTTGGTGCACTTCGTTGACGGTATCGGGGGTGCGGCCGCCTATTAAAGTTTACGACGAGCATTCGATCAGGATGTCGGGAATCTTATTGAATTGCCCGACTTGATATTGAAAAGTGTTTTCGATAATGAGACTAAAATGCGGGGTTTATAATTGTTAGGCATGCGATGTCTAAGGAATTCATTTGGTCAGGCATGCGATGTCTGAGGTGGTTGCGGATTCCAACTGTTGTAGTTTTACACTTTCTTTTCTGTGACCGTAAGTGTAATATGTGATATCGCCGGTTTCGTTGCTATATGTCAACGACAATTGGGATGGACATATTTACTTACGTTGATGACATGTGATGTTATGTGTTGCTGGATATGTTATATTGGATCATCGTGTTTGAATAGCCGGGTTTTTTTTATGTGAGATGAGTGTTTTTCATTTTCATTCATGTAAAAACTTGTATGTAATATTCTTTTATTGGGGCACTTCCAGGTTGCGGAAGATGTCACCTTTTGTATATTATTTACTTTTCCGCACTAGGATAGACCCAAGGAGGGGAGCACAAGTAACCGGGTTCTGGAGTCCAGTGGGAGACCAACTCGAGGAGTCGAGTCCGGGTCTCCTAACTCTAGAATTGGTAGGGTTGCTTGCCGCTCTCGTAGGGGTCTAGGGGTGTGGGTTTGGCTATTCATCGCGACCGTGGAATCCGTGTTTTATACTGGCTCGTATTGAAAACACGGACGTCCTAGTATATCCAATATTTCATATGTTTCTTCTGCTGCGATATCTGTGATGTGATCATGTGATGTTCTTTGATAGATACAGTATATAGTATATATGATATATTATATAGACGTTACTTATGTTTTACACCCGCGCTAGCCCTGCCCCGCTCTGCCGTTAGTTACCTAACCTAACGGTGCACGAGGGGACATCGAGGCGAATGCGGATGGCATAAGTGTACGTCGTATTTATCTGTGATGTTTAGGTATATAAATGATGGGACTTCATTAATGTGATTAATGAAATAAAAAGAAACCTAAGATGTTGTAGAATCGAATTTCAAAATAAAACAGGTAGCTACAGTTTTTTGCTTTGCACAGAGGTATTTGTGATATATCCTGCACCTTATTCGATAAGGAAAGGACCGAGATCCCTTCACTGGGAGTGACTCCTTTAGCAATAACTGGCAGATGCTACACACTCGGTTTGTCTTTTGATTGCTTTTAAGAGTTTTTGCTTATGCACAGTGATATATATGATATATCCCGCACCTCATTCGACGAGGAAAGGACCGACGATCCCTTCACCGGGAGTGACTCCTTTAGCAAAACTAGAAAAGCCTAAAAAACACTCCATTTTAAAATCATTTGATTCTACAACGATATCAAGTTCATTACGCAATAGGTTTTCAGAAAAACCTATCGTAGCCCTCCGTCATTTCAGATAAGTTGTATATAGTATTCGTACTGCATTTGTTGGCTTTCGTCAAGGTGCAGTGTGCGGTAGCTATATGCTGCTTATCTGCCAGCATACGATGCGATTGGATTAGGGTAGTCGTGCGGCTTTGTTGGCTTTCGTCAAGGGTCGTGCGGGTGGGTTTAATTCGATCAAGAAATGTACGGGTTGAACTTGACTAGCGGGCTATGGTTTATTGGCTTTCGTCAAGGTCATAGCACGTTAGGGGCAAAATAATATCGGGAATTTCAAGTGTTGAAATTTGCAATGAGATTGCATACCTTCTATGAGATAGTTGGATCCCGATACCCGCTGCGAGTAAGAGTTACTCCTGGGAGAGTTTTATACATTACAATTAGCCGATCAAGTAGGTGTCTAGAAAGGTGTCAACGGGGTTACGCCTCTGGGAAAACGAGGTTTACATTAATTAGGTTCGTGCGAAAGCACGGGGGACCTCCCTCAAAGTACCGACACTGGCCTGGCTGAAAGATTGGCGAACTTGTAGTGTGTAATTAATCCCGGCTAGTCTTTCCTTTTAGGGTTTGAAGGAAGATTTGATAAAAAGCAGTGGGAGCCATCCTGATTAGATAAAATAATAACCAATCTATTCTTGCAAGAGCGCACGCTGAGTGTTTTCTTCTCTCTCTCTCCTGGTAGCGACCATGTCACGCCTTAATCAAGATAATAATACGGAATATTGACCGAACCCGCTTGTTATACTGAGCTGGGGAACGTTGGTCCCGCTCTAACTTATAACTGTTATAAGACAGAGCAGGAAATTGGGGATTACCAGAATTCCCATGCCGCCCAAACGAAGAGTGTGCATGCTGATGCATCATCTTCGGGTGTGTTCGTTACAAAGAACTGTTTCTCTGTATCCTCTACATCCTGGGTATATGATACCGGATCAGGATCCCAGATATGTAATAAGTTACATAGGGCTACAGAAAGGTAGAGAACTGAGAACGGGTGATAAGTTTCATGAGGCAGAAAACTGGGCAAGAGTTGCAGCCAAGTCTGTCGGTCACTGTCACCCTGTATTACCAATACATTGATTCTGAACGAATGTTATTAGATACCGAACCTGATATACCAAATCATATCACTCTCTTTCATAGAAAAGAAATGATATAATTTTGTATTGATGGATAATGTTTTGAACATTTCCTATATCAAAAAGTTGATCGGTTCAGGCACGTTATCTAAAAGCGTTGATGTTCTAAATCAAACTACAGTTCTTAGTATACAGAACACACACAGGAGGATGAGTTCAGAAATGAACGAATCCTCCTTGAGGTATTGTAGACTAGGTCATATCAATGCGACCCGACTGGCTGAGTTACATTTAGATGCATATTTAAATCAGTTTGAATTTACATCTTGTGAAACTCGCCAGTCATGTCACAAAGATAAGATGACCATAGCTCCGTTTATTGGAAACAGAGAAAGAGTTAGTGAACTCTTGGGATGATACATGTTGATGTATGTAGGTCCCCTGTCTACACATACCAAGACTGGTTCTTTATACTTCATTATATTCTCTGATAATCTCTCAAGATTCAGACATATGTTCCTGTTGAAACACAAGTCCGAACCTTTTGAGATATTCACGGAATATAAGTTAGAAGTAGAGAACCAAAATACGGGTATAAGTATTATGTCCTTTGATGAGATCAAGGAGGAGAATACTTGAGCATGGAAATCCTGGACTATTCTAAAGGAGAATGGAATTCTCTCTCAGCATTACTCCTCCGTATACACCATAGCACGATGGTATATCGGGGCGGAGCAATCACACCCTATATGATATGGTGTGCTCTATGATGAGTATTATTGAGTTACCTATTTCCTTTTAGGGGTTATGCACTTGAGAAGCTGCATACCTATTGAATAGGTTCGAATCAAATCAGTTGCCTACCACTCCATATGAGATATGGAAAGGGAAGAGCCCATGTCTTAAGCTAGTTAAGATTTGGGGTTGTCCGGCCTATGTCTAAAAGCAAAATCCGGACAAGCTCGAGGCAAGGTCTGTAATGTAGAACTGGAAATGTTCCAGCCATACAAACTGCAGCTGATGATTTGGTAGAACCAAAGGATTCAGTAGATTCCAACGAACCTCAGCCTCTCCGCCGATCTAGTAGGGTTCCTCACCCACCTGAGAGTTACTTCGGTTTCTCTATGACAGTGGGAGCGAGGATTGCATCATGAGATGATGACCCAACTAGCTTCGAGCTGGCCATCAGGAGTAAGACTCTGTAAGAATGGCTGGATGCTTAGCGATCTGAGATGGAATCCTTATACACCAACAAAGTATGGACTTTGGTTACTATATCTGAAGGGTTAAATCCCCATCAGGAGCAAGTATATCTTGAGAAGATTACTTGGTGTAGATGGAAAAGTTGAGACTTTCAAAGCTGGACTTGTTAAAGGTTTTCGTCATCGACCAGGCGTGGATAATGATGAAACCTTTTCCAGAACCTATGCTTAAGTCCATCCAGATACTACTTGCCACGGCTACATACCATGACTACGATATCTGGTGGTTGGGTGTCATGACTGCTTTTCTAAATGATATTTTAGAAGAGTGCGTCTATAAGTACACAGCCAGAGGGCCTCGTAGACAGTGAGAGCAGCGGAAACGTGTGCAAGATGCTTTATTGGATAAAGCAGGCATCGCGGAGTTGGAACGTCTGTTTTGATGAAGTAGTCAAAGAGTTTGACATCATCAAAATGGTAGATGAACCTTGTATAAACAAAAAGGTAGTAGGAAGTATGGTGGTGATCCTCGTAAAGTACGTGGATGACATACTCTTGATAAGAAAGGAGTTTCTTATGCTATGCTCGATCAATCTCCGCTTATCACAAAGACTCTCTGTATAGGATCAAAATGATACCTCCTAAATCCTGAGTTTTGGATCTATGAGATAGATCTAATTGGATGTTAGGACTCTCACTAGTTGTAGTGAGACGGTATCAACCGATCCTGGGGAGAATCACTGGAAGGGTTCCAGGGTGATAAAGACGACTGAATGTCAGTCACAGGCATTGTCTTTACCCTCAGTGGAGGGACAGTATGTTGGAAGAGTTCCAAGTTAGATACCGTGACATACTAGACGATAAAGGCTGGATACATCGCTACTTAAGATGCTACCAAAGAGGCTGTTTGGGTGTATATTGGTTCATGAGATGAACTATGTTCCTCCCATTGTGTGACAATGGAGTTGTGGCTTATGCCAAGGAACGCCGGTCCCATCAGTGATCCAGACATATTCTAAGGCAGTATCACTTGATCATGGAGATGGTTGATCTCCAAGAAGATCGAGGTTAGGAGAGTAGACTCAGAGGGCAACACAGCGGATCCACTCACAAAGGCCTGTTCCCAGAGAGAGACTTTTATGGGATGGTTGAGTATGAGATACTTCAAACCACTGCTACAGATGGCCCTAGTGCAAGTGGGAGATTGTTAGTTATATGTATGCCCTAGAGGCCATTACTGTACATAGGATGTATATTGTAGTGGATGCTGGGACGTATATAGGGAGGACTTTCTTGCTCGACATGATAGTATGCTATCTGGTTGATCTTTACCTTAACGTGTACACTGATTGTCTCTCTATTACATGTTGGTAAAGCCCTTAGGATGTGTACTTAACTACCTGGACTATGATGCGGATCATACTAGTGGGGACATGGTAGTCCATAAGTACATCCTTCACAGTCCCTAGTCGTGGGTATATCGAGACGGGGCATCGATATACCAGAGTAGACTAGCGTATACCTTCTCGACCCATACAGATGGGCGATGGATGATCCCATATCCATCGGTGTTTGACATCAAAGATGATATACGGGTGCTCAGTAAAGACTGGGTACACTGGACGGACTCGCCGAGAACTCCCAGATGGTATTATACCTCACGTCAGATGGCAGTTCTCTGGTGACACTGGTACAGAGTAGTCTGTTGACCCGAGATCGTCATAGAGTCTTGTGTGGTTCCTACTGTGCTTTGATTTCCATCTTACCACGTCCAAGAGGGCGTGCAAAACGGTGGTTTTTGGGTACAGTCCCGAGTCACATGGAGGCAATGAGCGATAGGAGGGGATTCGTCTCTCCTGGTATAGGGAGTTGATGTTGCGCTGTGTTCGATTGGCTATAACAGGAAATCCCTGGCCAGGGTTGCTGAGATTTACTGGTAAGTGTTACCAGCAGTTTCTCGAATTGTTATAGACCTCATATCGACACGACTTATCGAGCTATTGGGGTCTGACGTATACCACCCCTAGGCAAGATATGCGACATATCAGACGATCAGACCGGACTGTACGGTAGTGTTACTGGTTGGATTCACTGGAGTGTGAGCGGGCTTGCTCGTCGATCTTCAGATCGCTCAATACCCGGGTGGCCGTTACGTTTAGCAGACCGCTTGCGGCTTGTGGGTGATTGATATGATCATCACCTGCTGCCGGCGTATTGACGAGTCTTTAGAGTCCTACACAGAGGTTTCCTGGCTCAAGCGAAACGAAATAGGAGCGCATATGAGATATGTGCGGGACCGAGAATAATGCGTGTATGTGATACCGCATTTCATTCTCGCGATGAATGTGTCGAATGGTTGTATGCGATATAACCTAGTTATCGAATCAATGATTGATTCGATAAGCCGATACATTGGATACTAGTCGGTTATGTGCGACATGACCGGATCATTGAATCAAGTGTTGATTTAATGATTTAATGCATAATTATATATTTGATATATTACTTTGCATTAACTAGTATCGGTTCACTTTAAATGGATTTTCTCACTCGGGTGTGCGCATTCCATATGCGATATGATTTTGTGCACTTGATTGTATCATGTTTGATGATACATGCTTTTTGGTTAAGTGTAAAGTATCAAACTATAGTTAAGTGGATGATTAGGGTTTTTGTTTTCCTTATTTATATATTAATCTTTTTCTTTTTGGAAAAAGAATAAGCAAATGAGAAAATGGTGGCAATTTTTGTTTTGTTCATGAAGTTTCATGAACACTTTGACTTTGTCACCATTTTGTCTCATGCTTAACCCTAACCACTCCACTAACCCTAGTTCACTCTCTACAACTAAACATGGTTCTCTTATGATAAGAATGGATTATTCTTTTCATTTTAAATAATTCTTATGATAATAATCATTCTTTATCATCATCTTCTTCTTCTTCTTCAAGAAGCAAAAAACCTAAGCTCCATCAATGGTGATTGATGGAAATGAGTGAGAAATCCAATTCTAAAGTCTACCCACTTCCTATTTCTTCATCCTCTACCTCTTGCCAAGTAGTAGAGTGTGTTTTCTTCACAAGTTTCTTGACTTGGTGAAGTCGGAGCTTGATTTAGCGATGCCTCGACGTAGATCATCTTCGGCATGGACATCGATGACCTAGCCCGTCCATTCTTCGATGAAGCCGACGCTAGAGCCCGGGACTTGTTATGGACAGCGAGGAGACTTCATTGCGGAGCTATGGAGGTGGAGAACCGGATCTACAAAGGTTGTATTTCCGTATCTCTTAGTTAAGTGTTAACTAGTTTACTTTTCGCCTAGAATTCTAGCCGACGATCCGTACTCTAGAGTTTCTCGGCACCGTATTTTTAAAAATTGGCATGGTTGATGCCTTATGAGTTCTCATTAGGGTGTCTAGGAACCCTACAAGTACACCGGACAGGACTCGCCGAGAACTGACTGGATGGTATTTCTACCAAACGTCAGATAGCAGTTCTCAGGTGACATGTGTGCAGATAGTCCGTTGACTTAAGGTCGTTATTTGTCTCGTGTGAGTTCCCACTGTGCTTTGATTACTACCCTACCACGGTTCAAAGGAGTCGTGCAAATAGGTTTTAGTTGGGCACAATCCCGAGCCACGTGGAGGCAGTGAGTGACTGTTAGGGATTCGTCTCTCTCGGTATAGGGAGTTGATATCGCACAGTGATCGGTTGGTCATTACCATAAGTCCCTGTCCAGGGCTGATTGAGAATTACTGATGGACTGATCAGTAGATTCTCGGATGGTCTTGAGCCATGCCGGCACGACTTGTACGGTTATTAGGGGTCTGACGTTCACCATCCCCTAGACCATACATGCGATACTCTTAGACGAACAGACCGGACTGCGCGAATATTGTCACGGACAGGCTCAATAGGAGTTCGGATGGGTTTCCTCATCGGCCTTCTTATCGACATCTACTTGGGGACCGTTACGTACAGCTAGTGCCGCTTGCGGTCTGTGGTTAAACCCACTGCCAGCGTAGTAGTCGAGTCTTTAGAGTCCCACACAGAGATTTCCCAACTCCAAAAGAAACGATATAGAGGTCGTACGGTTTTACGACAAGGGTTCGGACGCATACGTGTTTAAACGCACGTACGACGTTCGGACAGTTTTTACTAGCCGGCTTTGGTTTAAGCCAGATTCTAGTATCAGGATATTGGATTTATACAGTCTAAAGTTTTTCCGTGTTTTCACGGATAGGAGGGGCATTCTCGTAATTTTCCGGGAAGCTTCTAGAAGCATGGTGACTTGAGGGTTTAGATAGCATTGTCATTAAATGATATTGTGACTCATTATGTGTGATTCAACATGTCATTAATGCATTATTAAATGCTTAATGACTCACATAGTGAATCACTCATAATGCATTAATGTAGCATGATGAATAATCTCATTTTATTCATTTATTCATTATGCTTCATATATCAAGTGAGAAACAATATCATTATCATTATTCTTGTTCACTTTCTCTCTCCTCAAGCTCACTCTCTCTTCAAACCCTAATACTACCACTCATGAGTTGAGATCAAGGATTAGAATAAACTAAACAATCCATAACCTAACTCAATATCATCTAAGTTCCTTTGATTAGCAACTAGAGAAACTTAGTCACCTCAAGTTTGGAGGTGAAGCATGGATTAGGGTTCTCGGGTGGATCATCTATCACTTAGAGGAGGCCGAGGAGGACGTAGAGATCGAAAAGACGAAGGACAGGATTCACTAGGTATAATCTCTTTACATAGTAGCTATGAACTTCTATGGTTTTTGTTAATTATCGTTTAGCAAAGATCTTCGGTTAGTCGATGTATGCTTATAAAACAAGATCGTTTTTCATATTTCCGCCTCCCCGCAACTCGTGGGGTGTTGCACATCGACTTACAATCGCTTACAAAAGTAAAATCATATCCTTCCTTAGAAAGTAAGGATACAGATATGATATTACAAGTCGCACCTGGTACATACAAACAGTTACGCAGAATCAATATCTGCCCAATTGACAGTCCAAGATGATATTCCCCTATGGATTCAGCGTCCATACTCATTCCGTTAGCAACCCTGAGAGTCATATCACCTTTCCTGATAACCCTACGGTTTCTCAGAGCCTGTAACAAATTACAGATGTGAGATCCTGATCCGGTATCCAATACCCAGGAAGTAGGGTTAACTGACATACAGTTCTCTACTACAAACACACCCGAAGCCGAAGCCACAACATGCTTCGAATTCTGGCTACTGGCTTTGCTAGCCCTACAATCTTTCTGCCAATTTTCATTCCCGTAACAATAGGAGCGTCCCTCTTTTACTACATTCAGTCCCGAAACTTTTGCCCTTCCCTTTCCTTCTACTTCCCTGGTTTCCTTCAGGGTAGAAGGTAGAGACTGTAGAATCAAGTCAGCATCTGAACCGTTCTTCAACATGGTCTTCAAGTTCGTGAGCTCAAAATAGCTGATCTCTGTAAGGACGTTGCCCCCTACAGATGACCTGATAGCCAACCTCACTGGAAGCAATTCGTTCGAGGTCTCAGATCTTGCGATAAGAGATTGCTCTCCATATAAATCTTTGTTATGGAGGAAGATAGAAGCTAAGTCCATCTTCTCGTGCTGCCTCTGGTATGCACCATCAACTGAGGCTAACACGAGGCACTTGGCTTTCGCACAGTCTTTTTCCGAGGTCTTACGGATATCAATATCCGTGATAGGGGAAATTGGTCCTGAGACGGCAGGGGTTGGATTAGTTAAGAGGTGTCCCAGCTTTTCATGGGCAATGGACATCTGGACAGACCTTTGCCAATCATAACAGTCAGATTCAGTCATTTTATTATCTAGATGTAACCTATGTGTGGTCACTGGGTCACTGCAATTAAGAGAGAGAGAAGAAAACACACAACATGATGCACTTGCAAGTTTAGATTGGTTTCTAGTTTATCTAAACAGGATGGCTCCCACTGTTTCTCGAATCCCTTTTCAAACCAAAAAGGAAGAATTAGTCGGGATCAATCTCACCGTACAATACTTACTTAACTTTTCAGCCAGGCCAGTGTCAGTACTTCGAGGGAGGTTTTCCAACGCTTTCGCGAAGTTCCTTAATTTAAGAACCTCTTTTCCCTGGGGGCGTAGCCCCGCTAACACCTTTCTAGACACCTACTTGGTTTATAGTATTGATCGTTAAGTGAGAAATTTCCCAAGAAGTAGCATATACTCATAGTAGTATCGGGATCCAAATATCATATCGCGTGATAAAACTGAAGGAATCCTACCAGAATCATCACACTCCAAATGGTATGCAGCGCTAGCAAGTTTCAGTTTCTTTAGAAACTCCCGATGTGGATTTTTGCCCCATGCTCTTATGACCTTGACGAAGGTCAACAAATCATTAGTCACATGTCAATTTCTACCCGTCATTGTCCAGGTTAATTTGAACCCACCCGTATATACCCTTGACGAAGGTCAACAAGGTAATACGACTATCCCAAACCAACGCATCTATCTATACTACATATGAACACCCAACAGCTACCAATCACTATGCCTTGACGAAGGTCAACAAACATAGCTTGAATACTATTGAATATTCATACGAAACGACGGAGGGCTACGAATGGTTTTGGAGAAACCGTGAACGTAGTGAACTTGATATAATCGAAGGAACATTGATAGCTTTTAAAAGGAGTGGCTTAAGCTCCGCATTTAAATGTTGTTTTTGAAAAGAAACTGAGTGGTTTTTGAAATTGTTCCAACGACTTCAACTTTGGTTTATTTTCTTGCATTAATTTTAATGCGTCCCATCATTTAATCCTACCATTACAGAAAACAACGAAAATATGACGTATGCTTATGCCATCCGCATTCGCCGCGGGGCCCGTCATTACCCGTTAGGTTACTTAACTAACGACAGAGCGGGGGCTGGACTAGCGCGGATGCAAAACATAAGCAACGCATAAATAGATATCATATATAAATATATATACATTCGTCAGATGCAATGATAGCCATTCCAGATCACAGATGAACACATTGGATATACTAGGAATCCACATTTCGTACGAGCCTGTAACGAAAAGCGGATTACACGGTCGCGATGAATAGCCAATACCCCACCCTAGACCCCTACGGGTGCGGCAAACTACCCGCCAAATACCCGAAGTGAAGCAACCTCCCTCAACAACATAAGTAGGCCACTCGGCACTTCGAGGTACCCGGTAGTTTGTGCACCCCCTCATTGGGTCTATCCTAGGAGCAAAAACAGTATAAAGAAATTATACAATGGCGGCTACAACCTCATCCAGGATGTGCGGCCATACAAATAATATTAAATCAATTACAAATTACATGAATTGAAAGATAAATAAAACTCTCATCTCACATCCCCCCGGCTATTCATCCGTGACAATCCAATGAATTCATATACACAAACTATCAACATTACAGATCACAGATATGTATAACCCCCACTAATCGACGTATAGCGATTAGCAGACGTTCAATACATATATCACATCACAGATATAACCCGTTAGCTAAAGTCTATAGAAGTTTGATCAAAATACGGATTTGTAACCACCCCAAAACACAAATTTGTTTTCTGGAAAATCTGGGCAGAAACAACATATTGTAAAAATCCCAAAACACCCCTACAAAAACACTGCAGGAAAACCGATCCACGGCCGAGTCAACTCGGCCGTGGATCCGCGGTAAGAAGCTGTTTTTGCCGCGGTTCCGCGGTGAGTTGATCGGTTCACTGGATCGTTTTTCTGCTGTGTTCATAGAAAACCCTGAGACGATTTTTCACATGTGTTAAATAATTTTTTGAGCACTTAAAAAATCGACAGAAAGTTTATGTCTAGGGCGTGTTTTGTGATTTTCTTTTCCGATCGAACTTCTAGTTACTTTGCTAACATGCTAGATAGTGTTTAGCCAGGCTCTGATACCACTGTAAGTCCACATTACCCTTCCCCGGTTCTTTGGGGTTGCGGAAATGGTGTAAAACGATTTTTACGGTAGGGGTAACATGGACTCTAAAACCGGATCTTTGCTAAAAAAACTATCTAACAACCTAACTAAGAGTTTAACCACTATGTTAGGGGTTATACCTTAACTTGAAATCCTTCTCTTCGACTCCTTGTGGTGGTCGGATCGGCCTCACCTCGTCGTCTCCTTATGCCGAAGATGGATCCACCCGAAAGCTTCTACCTTTGGCTCTAACCTCAATCTAGAGGAAACTAGAATACTTGGCTCGCTAGACCTTGTACACTAGGATGAGTAGAGAAGTGTTTTGGGTTTTATCTCTATAGTTCTTGTTTCTCAATTCATGAGACAAGAGAACCATGAGCAAGAGGAAGAGGAAGAGGAAGAGGGAGAGCTTGAGGATGAGAGAGAAACAATATGATAGAATGAGCAAGACTTTTTACAACCATGCTTTCAAAAGGAAAAATAATCATCATGATAATAATAATTAAGTATTTTGTGATGGTTCATGTCAATGGCATTATCATTTCATCACTCATTTTGTAAAGAACAACAAGCAAGCCAAAAGTCATAGCCGTGAAATGATAGCCATGCAATGATGATGGTCAACAAGTCCAAACTAGTCAACCGGTCAACAAAGTAAACAAGTCAACAAGGTCAAACTTTCAACCCAACCATGGCACAATAATACTTAATTAATATTATTATTAATCATATTTTGTAACAACTCCAATTTTGTATACCAAAAATTTGCTTTAAATATAGTGTATACTTGGAGTATTGATGTTGCTGGAAACAATTTAAGTCTCTAATTCCTTACAATAATTACAAGAAGGAGCTTGTAGCTCATTGGTAATACCATGCACTGCTGAACCAAGCCACCAGAGTTCGAATCCTATGCCCCACATAATTTTTATATTATTTTGTTTTAATTTTTTTGTGAAGTCAAACGGTCAAACAGCCATAACTCACAATTTATTGCAATTAAAAAAAAAATAAACTATACCAAAATCTCCCCCAGACCAAGCCCCACCCATCGAGACTCGACTCGGCCCTGACTCGGCCGAATCGGCCGGCGACTCGGCCGAGTCGTCAACACGAAAAATTTTCGTGTTGACTTGGTCAACCCCCCTGTATGGTCTAAATTCCCAGTACTGTTACACAATTTCCATTAAATCTCTTTTAAGTCCAAAATTAATGAATTTTTAATGATTTTTACATTTTTTTAAAATATTTTTTTATCCAAACCCTAACCCTAGCCTAGCCCTATATAAAGACCCCTATCCTCTACCTTTTCACCTCACCACTCTATGTCCACTCTCCCAAATTCTCGAGAACTCGGTACGAAGAGCGAGAAGCGAAGCGCTGCCGAAACCGACGACGGATTTCCGGCGACCGGATCAGAACCTTCGCGACGTTTTCAACGCATCGACCACCACCACCTTCCCTAGCCCCCTTAGCTTGTCCAAACCCGTAAGTCCTCTCTCTTCTATCTCTCTTTTCTTTAACGTAAAAATACGACTTTTGGAACCCGACGGAAATCGGAACAAAACGATTTCCGATTCGGTTTTTCTATAAATTTCCACTTGTAACCTAATACATAACACCTACCTATATTCATGTTGACTATTAATCACCCATAAATCAATTTAAACAAACTTTCTCACATGAAATGATAGCTTCTTTGCAAAACCGTATTCTTTTCATAAAAATACCATGAAATTCATTTTTCTTAGTTTAATCAATTCCCTCACTTCTAAATATGTTTATCTTGATCACCAAACTTGTAGAAACCAATTTGAATGAATTTTCACACATGAAATGATAACGTTTTCAAATACCATATTCTTGCGCTTTAATACCTTCAAGTTTAACATATCATGTTTTACCTCTAAATTTCATCAAAACTTAAAATAAGTCACAAGGTAATGACCTATCTCTACACACACACACAAATATAACCCTAATTGATAAATATCAAAACACAGAATACGAAATTACAGGACTTTTCACTAAAATACCATAATCTTTATAACCTTTATTGAAAGCTTCAAGTTGTAAACATTTCTAAATAAAATCTTTTAATAGAATGAAAGCACGATTGGTCATGGACATCGATCGTTTATCTAAACTGACTTTGTGGTGTCTAGGCTAGGCAAGTGAGCTTGGGTAACTTTAAAAGGCCCGTCTCACGATTCGTGAGCGGATCCCTCCCTCCTCACTTGTACTTACCTGGCCACAATTGGCGGTGAAGAGGCGATTTGAGGCTTCTAATGACTTATCATTTAGACCCTTAGAAATAGGCTAGTTGGATTAGGAAACCCTAGAAACTAAAATACAGAAAACTATACTCTTTTACAAATAAATACCTTTTATTTATAAAACCGTTTTTCCTAAACGAAAAGTATTTATAAAACCTAAGCAAAGTGCCGCTACAACCCACTTTTGGGGAACCCGTTAGGGATAGTACAGTTCATCGTGCACCCGCGGGCTAGTAGTGCGAGATTCAGACCTCCGCAAGGAGCATTCGGTCTCGAAAGGTTTAAAATACGACATTTGAGAAAAAATGAGATTTTGGAGATTAAAATATTTATTTAAAATTATTCTTGTGTTAATATATATATAATTATCATTTAAACACCTATTTTATTATAATATAAAGTTTCCACTTTTCCTAAAATTACAAGATTAAAAGTTACATTAAAATACCATGAATTTCAGATAAATCAATTAATACTTTTATTAGGATATATTCACTAGAATAACACAAATAAAATTCACTTTCATTATAACAATAAAGACGATTATTAAATACTTGAGGTGTATTTTGAAAACTATAAAAAAGTACTTTTTACAGAAAACCCCCTCAAGTTTTACAAATTACAATAAGCCCCCTAACTAATATTGAACTTCAAATTATCTTTCTTTTAGTCTGACTCGGGTTAGAGTCTGACTAGTCCTGACTCGAATATGATTCAAGTCAATCTATATTCTTTTATATTCCAATACAATTTGAATACATGAAACCCTGAATCCAGTTAACAATATATTCTTTTTGACTGAATCAAACCATAGATACTCATCATTATCCTGATATTCCATTTACCTGATTATACAGTTACAACATGTTTACTGATATCATGGTTTTGGTCAGTCATCCAACTTACATAAAACAATACAACAATACTGTTAAAATACTACGGGGTTTTAAGGGGTAGATTGGTACGGAAGGTGTTAAAGGTGGCACGAGGTGGTCAGATTAAGACACCTAACCTGAATCCCATTGCTGTTATACCGTGGCATAACGGTTCCTTGTACTTTCCTTTTGCCCTGATCTCTAGCATATAGAGATCCCCCTCGTATACACTGGCATCCTTCTGTACCAAGCTACAAACAACAGCGTTAAACAATGTTCCATAATATTCAACAATATAATACTTTAGAAAATACTGTTACTCTGTCATTCTCATTCTTCTTATTCTTTGGGACTTACCGAGCGACCTGTTCGCTGACGACATTCTATTTCTTTCTTCTTTGAATGTCGTCAGGTGCGTTGGACCAAGCTGAGATCGAGCCCACCGGTGAAGTTTTGGAGCAGTTCCAAGAAGACCCAGAGCTCTAGATAATTGTACCTTGTTCTTTCCAGTATTTTCATTTTCTGTTATGCCACTGTTTAGGCATTGCTTTTCATTTCAGTTGTATTTTCCTTTCATGCATTGTACAAAGAATGTTATTAATAAAAGTTGCTGTTATTTCTACATTATTCGTCTCTTGTGATTTACTTTATATTGCTTAGCTACGCTTAGCGTATGTACTTCTGAGTACATACGTAGCGGACCTTGTCGCGTCCACTTCGCCGTACACTGGGAAGCGGGGCGTGACAGGTTTTGTTGGTGGCCCATGCAGGTCAGAGCTGTATGGATCCCTGTCATGCAGTTCTGGTCTGCGTGAACAACCTAAGCAATATAACACAAGAAGCAGCAACTAAGACATTCTTTACAATTCATGTTCTTTGAATCTTGCAAATCTCTATTCCTTAAATCTTATCATTTCATCTATTTGAATCTGTCCTAATCCAAATTTTTCTTCAGGGTCATGGATTCCCCAAACAACACCAGCACCAACGTCAACAACACCCCTCCAGCACTACCTCTCACACCAGCTATTCCTGCACCACCCACTGAGCAAACGATGCTATTCGAGGCGATCCGTAGCCTTCTCGAGGGACAACAACAACTTTTGAACCGTCCTGATAACGATGCACCGGGAGTAAATCAATTCAGAGCTTTGCACCCAAAGCAGTTCTCTAGTAAAGGAAGCCCTCTTGAAGCGGAAGAATAGGCACAAAGCATCGAAGACGATCTGGCAGCAGCTCAAGTGCCAGACCATGCTTGGGTCCGTGTAGCGAAACTACAGCTCACGGATAATGCTCGCAATTGGTGGAAGGCGGAAGAAACCAGTCTGGCACAGCCGATTGAATGGAAGACATTTCGCGAGAAGTTTGACGCGAAATATTTCCCTGTGACTGCCAGGTTCGCTATGGAGCAGCAGTTTATTCATCTACAGCAAGAATCAATGTGGGAGAAATCGGTAGATAAATACGACGCTGAGTTCACTATGTTGAGCCGGTAAGATATGTCACAATAGTTCAATTTTTAAATATCACATACTACACAGCTAACACAATCTTTAAACAGATTCGCGGCACATCTGATACCGACGGACGAGATCAGAGCCTGTCGCTTTCAACAAGGTTTGGACACAGAGATTAAGGCTGCTCTAGCCACGGGAAAGTTTTTGACTCATGAGGAAGCCCTAGAAGCTGGCCGCAGTTATGAGGCAGTAATAAAAGAGAGGGGCAGACCTCGGTCTGCAGGAGTCAAGCGCCCTACCAACCAGATGGCAGGTGGAGCCACGTCCAGACCATCTTTCGTGCCAAGGCGACTTGGAGTACCTACTCATCATCCTAGCCCAGCCTTTTGCACTTACTGCAAGAGAACTGGATATATGATGAAGGACTGCCGTCGAGCCACCCGCCTCTGCTTAATCTGCGGTTCAGCCACTCACGGTATTAGATCTTGTCCCCAAAGACAGAACTCAGTTGCTGCACCCAGGCCAGCAAATACTTATCAGCAGCGACCAGCTCTTCAGGCACCTGCTACCAGACTTGCACTGCCTGCACCACCTAGGGGACCACAAGCTGCACCACCTCCTCGACAGTTCCATCAAGCTCAAAGGAACGTTTAGAGGAATGCTCTTCAGGCCAGGAGGAATGTGCCAAAGCGCCAGGCTTTTATGATGTCTGTGGAAGAAGCTAAGGCTACTGGCCAAGTCATTACTGGTAAGTTTCCTTCTCAAACTTATCTTTTAGTTTTGGTTACCTGCACACTTTCCCTATACCTGAAACCTATCTCTTATACCTTAGGTACAATCCTAGTAGATTCACTACCTGCACTTGCACTGTTTGATACTGGAGCGTCCCACTGCTTTATGTCGCAACGGTTTGTCCGAACCCATGCGATTCCAGTCTCACCGCTTGTATCTAGCTGGAACGTCAGTTCTGGAAATGGTGTTCTAAAGGCAACTATGGGATACAGCATGTGTCCAGTCGTCGTCTGCATTCGAGAGTTTTACGCTGACTTCAAGGTACTGGACATACCAAACTTTGATGTGGTTCTAGGAATGGACTGGCTTGGAACCTTTTATGCTACCATCGACTGTCGTCAAAGGAGGGTAGTATTTGAGATTCCAGATCATCCGGTCTTCTATTTCAAGAGTGGAGACCGTACACTAGATCCAAGTACTTACAAAGCAAAGCCAAGAGAAACAGTAGTTGCAGCAGCTCAGGCAGAGGAAGAATCAAGACCGGAGGTAGTTCGGGAGTTCGACGATGTATTCCCTGACGATATATCAGGTTTGCCTCCCGATCGAGCTCTTGAATTTAGTATTGACTTAGTACCAGGAGCACAACCAGTGATCAAAGCACCGTATAGACTAAGTCCGGAAGGATTGAAGGAAGTTCGAACACAGTTGGACGAATTACTGGCGAAGGGATGGATTCGTCCCAGCACTTCAAGTTGGGGAGCACCTGTACTATTGGTGAAGAAGAAGGAAGGTTCATACAGAATGTGCATCGATTATAGGGCCTTGAACGAAGTTACTATAAAGAACAAGTATCCACTCCCGCGCATCGACGATTTATTCGATCAGCTAAGTGGATCTTGTGTTTTCTCTAAACTAGATATTCGTTCAGGTTATCATCAAGTGAAGGTCAAGGAAGCTGATATTCACAA
This sequence comes from Agapanthus africanus, assembly GCA_030015575.1. NCBI lineage: Eukaryota > Viridiplantae > Streptophyta > Magnoliopsida > Asparagales > Amaryllidaceae > Agapanthus > Agapanthus africanus. Next base: position 589,072,118 of record JASDDO010000016.1, on the reverse strand, counting down.
AACAGCTTTCAGAACTCGCTATGGGCATTATGAATTTTTAGTAATGCCATTTGGAGTGACCAATGCACCAGCAATCTTCATGAACCTTATGAATCAAGTTTTCCGGGAGTATTTAGACAGGTTCGTTGTCATCTTCATCGACGACATCCTGGTATATTCTAAGAATCGGAAAGAGCATGCAGAGCATCTACGAATTGTCCTGGAAACTCTTCGTCAACATCAGCTTTATGCCAAGTACAGTAAGTGCGAGTTTTGGCTAAATCAAGTTGGTTTTCTTGGACACATCGTATCAGGAGAAGGAATTTCTGTGGATCCAGCAAAAGTCTCAGCAGTCAGCGAATGGCCTACACCAAAGTCAGTGAAGGATATTCGGAGTTTCTTGGGTTTAGCTGGATATTACAGAAAATTCATTGAAGGCTTTTCGAAGATAGCAACATCCCTGACCAAGCAACACCCCTTTTCGAAGAGGAAGAGGAAGAGGAAGAGGGAGAGCTTGAGGATGAGAGAGAAACAATATGATAGAATGAGCGAGACTTTTTACAACCATGCTCTCAAAAGGAAAAATAATCATCATCATAATAATAATTAAATATTTTGTGATGGTTCATGTCAATGGCATTATCATTTCATGCACTCATTTTGTAAAGAACAACAAGCAAGCCAAAAGTCATAGCCATGAAATGATAGCCATGCAATGATGATGGTCAACAAGTCCAAACTACTCAACCGGTCAACAAAGTCAACAAGTCAACAAGGTCAAACTTTCAACCCAACCATGGCACAATAATACTTAATTAATATTATTATTAATCATATTTCCTATTCTCATTAGGGTTTAGAAAAAGTCAACAGTCAACAACCCTAATGAGAATCCTCTGCCTCTGTCTCTGTCAACTGTGCATACACACCCCCATCCGTGTTCCGAGGAACAAGGATACAAACGAGATAAAACCAATCCCAAAATCTATATTAGGATCTGGCTTAAACCAAAGCCTGCTAGTAACAACTGCCCGGATACCAAACGTGCACAAGTGCGCGGATGTGACCGAACCCTGTCGCAAAACCATGCGACCTTTACTCTTTTTGCCCAAAGGCGAATAGCTCTCTGTGTGGAACCCTGTCGCAAAACCAAAGCCTGGTGCTAACTGATGTTGACACGTGGAGATTTATGTGATGTCTGGAATTTGGAAATATTTCCCGAGTCTCTGCCAGTATTGATTCTACGATTTTATTGGCAGATTACTAATCCTGACATCTTGAATATCTTGATCTCCTGACCTGAGTTAAATCTTGCACAATATCTCCATGAATAATGTTAGTAATATTTGTTATAGTAGAGATATAATCTTAATCATTTTATATGGTAATAAATCTTTAAGTAATTTGATTAAAATTATTTGATATGATATGCATAATAAAAATATTATATAAATATTATATGCATATATTTTCCTTCATAATGTTAATTATAATATATAAACATATGGTAAATAGTATTTTGCAGATAAACCCAAATATGTTCTATATTTATAATAAACACCTTTAAATAATTAAGAAAAGTAAGGAAAATGTTATATCAAATGTATAATATTTTCAACTGAACAACGATCCTGTAAGAAAACTATGGCACAACGGGGGTGAGTTGCCAACTCGTGAGTAAAAGACATCAGTAGGTAGAAATCGAATGTATAACGATTTCCTAGGTCATACTGTAATATAATAATATCATACCGTGTGGTATCTAGGGTGATCGTGTATATATAAGTATACTAATAATAATATAGTGCCTGTGTCATAATATGGTACCATGTCATCAGTGTCATATATATGTATATCATCCAACTGTGTCCATCAACGCCACACCAAATCATCATAAAAACCTGGGTACCCAATATCGATACTCGAAATCATCATAAAACCTGTGTCCAGCAACGACACGTAAATCTTCATATCTCAGGCACCGTCTCATCGGATTGGCTCTCATATCCATCTGTCTCAAATCGCTCCAATCGTTATCCTCCAGATATCCGCCGAGTCCAGTACTGTTACAGGTAGGTAGTGTTTCCCTGCCGGGCTCAACGTCTTTCTATACGACCTTCTTGCCCCGGGGTACCGTACCAGGTCCACCATGTACCCGCAGACGGTGACTCCTTACTTCTCGAATCGGGTAATCATCATAGCTTAGCACCGAGAAAATTCATGGTGGACGTCGAAATATCATATCAAGAGAAACCGTGTTTTTAAAACAATCATAAGTTTTTAAATTGTATCTGCGGTTTCTCAAATCCAAAAATCTTATGAAAACAGAATCTCATAAGCATGTAACAATGATGGAACAATATATACAGGCACAGAACAGTACTGTAAAGTATAGCAAGTGTTTTCATATGAGCGTGTCGTGTAACTAGGTAAGGAAGTGCAATATCTGAACTAGTATGTATGGTACTGGGTACTAAACAATAACAAAAATTCTACAGGTTATAAGGCGATACAGTGATATAGCGATTTCTAATGTGTTTGTGGCATGACAATTACCGATGATATGTGTGTGAGCCGGCGAGTATGTATACGTGCAACATGTGCATCATCGGTAATGGTGCGTGTATCCTAGCAGACGAAATCATATAAAGATAAGTACACAAAACGTAGTATATATGTCATAAATGAAAATAATACGAGCGTATGCAGAAATAAGAAACTGTAGCATGAGCGTAAACAAAATAAATAAAACGTAAACGCGAACAGTATAAAATACGTAACTACGTATGAGCCATACAATTATAGTTTAAAATAGTACGAATCGTTGTTTTTGAAAATAGGGGCTACGATGTTTTTGAAAAATATACCATTTAAAAATCCGTAGTATCCTTTGAAGTCATCATTTAAAAGTGCATAACGGTTCGTTAGTTTTGAAAATAGGTATAGCTCAAAATATATCCTAATGTCTACTTAAGTGATTTAAAAACAATATTTCTCAAGTCGATATATACATAAGTCGGCGATCCATCCTCATCATATCGTGTACGGTATAATACATCGTATGATATCATCAAATCAATTAGTACGGATCCATCATCATGTACATCATATCACGTACGGTATAATCCATCGTACGATATCATCAAATCAAATAGTATGGATCTATCGTCATGTACATCATATCACATACGGTATAATCCATCATAAGATATCATCAAATCAAATAGTACAGATCCATCATCGCGTACATCATATCACGTACCGTATAATCCATCGTACGATATCATCAATCAAGTAGTACGGATCTATCGTCATGTACATCATATCATCTCATCTCGTCATATATCATCACGTATCGCATCATGTATATATATCGCCTCATGTCATCATATCATATCATATCGACTTGTTTTATTATATCGGATTATATCCACATCACATAGTATCATATTGTAAATATATGTAGTTATATACTTTCATGAGTAGATATAGATCATAGGCTAAGAACTAGTACTGGGGATATGTCATTCTACTAGTATACTACTATCGCCTATAATATTCTAGAAACACTATTAGCTTCGTATTCGTATCCTAAATGTGTGTGTGTGTGTGTGTGTATTCATATATACCCAAATACTACGGTTGCGGGGGTGCTATACGCCATCCACCCGACTTCCCCCGTAATATACATCTACTCACCTGCAACGCCTCGCTCTAATTGATCCCAACAGATGCCTTGCCCTCTGTTTATCGCCGGAAGCCGGGAAGATTGGACGTCTTGCCTAAATCTGGGGGCAGATGCTAATTGGTGCTATCCGTCCACCTCTCCGAAGATGCCAAATTGATTTATGGCACCATGTATCGAAGGTTTAAACGGATGCGGCCGATATAGCAGACTTCGTCAGATTCCCCCTCGTTTGAGGGGTTTTTGATTGTGGGGACGCTTTTCCCTGCAGGCGCAAGCCCCTGCAGTTAATTTCGCTACCGCATCGCGGTAAAAACTTTCTCCTTCTCCGTATGGTCACTTCGTATCGTGGGTGTTTGTTTTGAGTTTGGTTGCCCGTGGATTGTATACGGAGACTAAGTTATGTTGTCGCCCGTAGGACGTGGATTAGTCCAAATCCGTATCTCTCTTAGATTTGGGTTTGGGGGGGTTACGTTTAAGGATACGTTAGGCTTATTAGAGGCTAAGATCAACTTAAACGTTTGTTAAGGACACGTTAGTCTAATTTTAGACTAAGATCAACTTAACGGGATCGCTTGGATCCGACAGGAGTGCAATTGGGCTCTATTGCTTAGTTTAGTGACATTGCGGTCGATAATTAGTTTAAGGACATTACGGTCCATTGTTAGTTTTAAGAAATCGCGGTCGAGGTTAAGGACATCATAGTCCGTGAGTTCAAGGACCTCACAGTCCGGTGTTAGTTTTAAGACATCACGGTCGAGATTAAGGACATCATAGTCCCTGAGTTTAAGGACCTCACAGTCCGATGTTAGTTTTAAGACGTCACGGTCAAGGTTAAGGACATCATAGTCCGTCAGTTTAAGGACCCCACAGTCCGTACCAATGTATGGTTGTCGGGACCCGTCACCTCTCTGACGACATTGAAGGATTACAACGACAGATATCAGAGGAGTAAAGAGATGTACCCTCGAACCGGGTGTAAATTGATTGAAAGAGCAGATGAGCTTAGTTCAATTTAAATTGAGGACTTACGGCCAGAATTGGACTAAGTCCAGTTAAAAATGTTTAACCTTTTATTTTTGTTATGCCTGTTAAGCCTTTGTTTGGGCTCTGTCCTTTTAATAATGCATAGCATTTATTAGAACAAGGTATGTTCTGACAGCGCGCCATGTGGCGCGTCAGATGCTTTGCGCCAATTAAAGAGCGCATTGCGCTAGCGCACATAAGAGTGACACGTGTCGCTTAGCGCTAAGCGCTGGTTTGTTAGCGCACTGCGCTTTATGAGTGCACTGCGCCAGTTTATGGGTGCGCCAGTGAGTGACACGTGGCGCGCTTGGCGCCGTGTGCCAGTCCAAAAGCGCAGTGCGCTATTTTTAGAAGCGTAAAGCGCAAACTGTTCTGTGGTTGACACGTGACGCGTTTTTGTTGGAGATAGTGCCCTCAGAGTCAATTATTGGATCACAGGCACGTGATTGCAATGATTGAGGGAGGACCTATCCCGGTAGGACAGTCTTACTCGAGATGATAGTATGCTATCTGGTTTACCTTTATCAGCGTGTACTGTTTCAGGTGACCTTACAGGTCGCTATTACACGTTGATAGAGCCCCTAGGATTCTTGCTTGACGACCAGCAGTATGATGGCGATCATATACGTGGGAGCTGGGGTCTATAAGCACATCCTTAAATGGTCCCTAGTCGTGGGAGTTTCGAGACTGGGCATCGATACTCCATTAGTAGACTAGTGTATACAGTCGAGACCCCGACGAGGGGCGGTGGCCGGTCTCACAAGCCACTGGTGTCAGTTGGTTCACCTAAGATGTATACAGGTGCTCATTAGGTTATGAGTACACCGGACAGGACTCGCCGGGAACCTGCTAGTTGGGATTATACCAGACGTCAGATAGCAGTTCCCTGGTAACATGTGTACAGGTTAGTTCATCGACCTGAGATCGTCATTTGTCTCGTGTGAGTTCCCACTGTGCTTTGATTACTACCCTACCACGGCTCAAAGGAGTCGTGCAAACAGGTTTTAGTTGGGTACAGTCCCGAGCCACATGGAGGCAGTGAGCGGATCTGCAGGGGTTCGTCTCTCCCGGTATTGGGGGTGAGGTCGCGCTGTGTCTAGGAGAGCCATTACGCAAAGCCCTCGGCCGAGGTAGGAGATTTACTGGTAGGTATTCCAGTAGTATCTCAAGGCGTTCTGGGCTACACTCCGACACGACTTGTACCGCCTTTGGGGGTCTGACTTTTACCAACCCCCTAGGCCCGCCATGCGATACTCATAGACGAACGGACCGGACTGTACGGATATTGTCACTGACAGGCTCAGTAGGGTGTCAGGATGAGTTCGCTCATCGACGTCCCTTTTGGTCAATAGCTGGTGGCCCGTCACGTATTGGCTTATACCTCTGACGTGCTAGTGGTTAAATCCACAGCCATTGTATTGACGAGTCTTTAGAGTCCACCACACTTTCAGTTACTCAAGTTTTCGGGCGAAACGCTGTAGAGGCCGTATGGAGATATGGCAGGGTCCGATCAGATACGTGCGGTATTGCACGGATCAGGATCGGACGGTTTTGTACTAGAGGCCGTATAGATATATGGCAGGGTTCGATCTGATACGTGCGGTATTGCACGGATCAGGATCGGACGAACATTACTAGCCGGTTTTGGTTTAAGCCGGATCCTAGTTTAAGTACAGTGTAGATTTTGTCTCATTGCATTTGTATCCGGTCGGAATACAGATGCGGGTGTATATGCACAGTATCGGGGTTTTCCTGTAATTTATTACGGGACCATTTTTCTGGAGTTGCCAGTTTGCATTCCGTTCCGGTCGGTTTTTCTTTGTTCTTTCCCGGCCGGACTTTTCCGATGGAGGGGGTAATTTGCAGTTTTGCAAATTACATTTGTGGAGGGGGTTTCTTGCAAATGCTTTGATTATGATAGCATCTTCTCTTTTCCACCATCATTTGCATTAAATGAGATTTGAGTGGGTATGGGTTTGATGTAAGTAATAAGCATGGTTGATGTTTGTTTGTGGTCACCTCTTGATTTATCCTACACTCACCTCCCTTCATGATTTATTCTTTCCCTCCACCATTTCCTAGCGAGGGATGGCCTGCCACTTGAGTGAGAGGATGAGAGAAATTTCCATTTTAGTGTGACACAAATTTCTTCACCTCATTCTTCTAGTTTAGGAAAAATGAAAGCACCATTTTTCCATAACCTTATTTCTCCATCAAGGCAACTACAAACCCCAAATGAGACAAGTATCATCTACACTACATTCTACAGCAAATCTTGGGCACGTCGACTAGCCAGCTTCGTGCCCGAGTTGCCTCGGTATTGAGGTGGGAGCCCGTAAAAGATGCAGACGATGTGGTGCCCTTCCGGCAAGGAGGCGACGACCGGAGTTTCCGCGGGAGATCGGGACGACGACGAGAAGACCGGAGGACTCGGATCTCTCGGTACATCTCTCACCCCATCTCTAGTTAGCTAGTATAGGTTAATGGTTTCGATCCGGGTATATTGTCCGCGGTAGCGCCAGTTTAAAAGTTAAGAAAATTTTGATTCCGCATTTTGGCCTCGGATAGACGGCCGGGGCGCTGCCGTGGCGCAACATGGTATCAGAGCCACGCCATTAACTTCGTCTAGCTTCGTTTGATGTGTTTTGCTTATCCGATCGACCAAAATTCCAAAAACCTCATTTTTGTTCACATCAGTTTTCTGTTGAAATATTTTGGTGTCTAAAAATTTTTCAGGTTGTAGAAAACTGATGTACAAGAAATTATAAGACAGCTGTAAAAATTCGACGCACTCAGTCGATGGATGAAGCGCGGAACCGCGGCCAAACCCCCCCTTGGGCCGCGGTTCCGCCGCACTTTACTGTCGTCACTGTGTCCAATTTTTACAGTGGGCTTGTGGGCTGATTTTGGGGGTTTTGGGATATTAAATTTGGGCCCAGATTTTCTGTGAATGCTACAGTATTGCTTGGGGGCCCACTTGTTAATTGTTTGATCGATCGGATATTTTAAACACATTATTTCACAGTATTTACATTATATCTGCGACCGTGAATATCACTTGATCGGTAAATCCTGTCTAACTGCTATAGCCCGGTTAGACGGATTTGCAAACGTGATTTTCACGTTGATGTTCTGTGTTTATGTTGTGTTGTTGCGGATCGGTCGGTGGGGATAGCCTGGATGCAATGCTAGTACAGTTTTGTTGTATTATGTACATTTGATATTGCGGGGCGAGCGTCCGACATGTGGACTGCCGTCACTGCCTGATTGTATTATTCTTTTGGGGCACGACCTGGTTGCGGTCGATGTACCCGTTGTATGTATATTTTACTTTCTGTACTAGGATTGCCCCGCGGTGGGGTGCATGGATAGCCGGGTTCTGGAGGGCAACAAGCCTGCATCTCATGGCATTGGGACGGAGGGGGCTTCACTCCAGGATTGGCGGGCTATTCACCGCACTCGTAGGGGGTACAGGTTGACCCAGGAGGGGTGCCCGAGTTACCGGATTCCGTGAAGTGCTGGGTGGTCCATTCACGTTGCTGAAGGGGGCTGCCTCGCTTCAGGTTTTGGCGGGTGACTTGCCGCGCCCGTAGGGGTCTAGGATTTCATTGCACAGGCTATCCACACGACCAGGGGAACGTCGGGTTTTAGCAGCGGCTCTGTGAAACCCGGGGATCCCAGATATCTGTATTGTTCTATGATGCTGTACATTTCTGTGATGTTGCATTTTATCACGCCTTGAGCGAAATATAATATATTGGTATATATATTAGTAGATGTTGTATATGTTTTTCATCCGCGCTAGTCCAGTCCCCGCTCTGCCGTTAGTTAGCTAACCTAACGGGTGATGACGGGACCCAGTGGCGAATGCGGATGGCATATACGTACGTCAGTATATTTTCGTTCTTTGTGGTGTGATCAATTGATGGGACTGCGTTGATTCGGATCAATGCAAGATAAACAAACCTATTCTGATGTTGTTGGAACACTTTTTCAAAAAGCTGTTATTGCAAGGACGTTCACTTTTGTTTTGCATCGTGGTATTCATTTGGAATATCCTGCTCCTCAGTCGACGAGGCAAGGGCCGAGATCCCTTCACCGGGAGTGATCCCTTGGACAGAAGTTTGCGTCAGGGCATTAACTTCACTATAGCCGATTACTTTTTCTTTGCATCGTGGTATTCAGTTGGAATATCCTGCACCTCATTCTACGGGGAAAGAGCCGAGATCCCTTCACCGGGAGTGACCTCTTTAGTAATGGTTTTCGTCACTATATTTTCTAAAAAGGCTATGCAGTTCCTTCAACGATATCAAGTTCATTACGTTAAAGGTTTTTCGCCAAAAAACCAGTCGTAGCCCTCCGTCATTTCAGATTAGTATTACTTAGTATTCGTGATGCGTATGTCGTGCTTAGCCGAGGCGTAGTGTTCGGTAGCTATGTAGTGCTTTTCTGTTGCATGGATATGAGATTGGTTAGGACAGTCGTGCGGTCATTTTGGCTCAGTCAAGGATTCTTGCGGGTGGGTCTAATGCAATCAAGATAATGACGGGTTGAACTTGACTAGGATCCTTTGATATGTTGGCTCAGTCAAGGTCACTTGGGTCCTAGGGGTAAAAATCACATCGGGAGTTTCAAAAGAACTGAAACTTGCCAGGCATGCGCATACCTTCTGGAGTGTGGTGACGTGAGTGGATTCCGTCATGTTATCATGCGATGATAGTTGGATCCCGATTCCCACTGATGAGTTGTTTACTCCTCGGGTGACCCCGACTAATTCTCCTTTCAGGTTTGAAGGAGAATTTGAGGTACAGTGGGAGGTTTCCAGATTAGATAAAGTGATAACCATTCTGATCTAGGTTAGAGTGCACGCTGAGTGTTTCTTTTCTCTCTCTCTTTGGCAGTGACCATTGACCCGACCCTGGACTATGACTCAGTGACCAAGTTGACCGAACCTTCTTAACACTGGCTTTTGGATTGTCAGAGTTGCAAACCTCATTGCCACTCCTACTTTTACCCTTTTCTCCAGGACACCCCGTATTACTACGAACGTCCACTTCCATTGGAAAAAACCATCGTATGGTTATATACGAACTCGAAGGACTTCGAGGATGGTTTCTGGTTCTGGAGAAAACGAATCGGATTATTCAGTTGTCTTTTCTTTTCACCCTCTCTCATTGCGAGTACTCCTTGGTTTAGGAGATAGTACACCTATTACGCAAATTGGATAGTCTTCTTCCAAACCTTAGGCTGGTGCCGAACGGTGGGGAATGAAGAAAACCAATTAGCATAACGATGGTGTGCAGAAGGTATTAAGTTAAGACAAAGAAAGGGATTAGTAAGAGGACAAAGTAAATTGCGACTGCCATTCACGACCAAACCAAGTATTTCTTCGCCAATCCTAAATCACCTTTATATTTCTCCAGGACACTCCGTATCACTACGAAGATCCACAGTTTTTGGATACTCCATCGTATGGTTATATACGAACTCGAAAGGAACTTGTTCCAGTTCGGGGATGGATTCTGGTCCAGGAGAAATAGGAATACGGTTTATTCGGTTGTCTTTTCTCTTCACCTTCTCTCGCATTGCGAGTGCTCCTAGGATTAGGACAGTACACCCATTATACTTATTGGATAGTCTTCTTCCAAACCATAGGCTGGTGCCAAACGGTAGGGAGGGAAGAAAACCAATTGGCCTAAAGGGGTGTACAGAAGGTAATGACTAAAGACATATAAAGGGATTTGGAGAGGTGGCAATGAATTATACGGTTATAGTTGTGAATCTGGATAATGGAAGAGGCATTACTAAGAATACCGGAATAGCCCACCGAAACATTTCAATGTTTCAGTTTCACTGTGTTCTGTTAAAAGAAAAACTGATTTTCCGATTAGACACTTGCTCCAGAGTATGTATTTACCAGATTCGATTCTCACATCTGTATGGTTTTACAGATGATGAGTGGGAGTAAGTTATTGGGAATTGGGTGATCATCCTCACTATATCGGGATTCGTTGTAATCGGTGATATTTGAGGAGACCACCTGGGCTGTTTGCCGGTCGGCAAATATTTGGTTTTGAATATCCGCTGTTGTGCACCAATTTCAAATTGATGTATCTGTACGTCTATTTTCATAGAGTGGGATATACCTTTTGATATTATGTCGATGAAATTTACCTATATCAGTGGATGGTTAGGTAAGGAGCATCAAACAGCGGTGTAATTCTTCTTAACCATAAGTACAGTTTTCAACCTACGACGCACAGTGAAAGAGTTGTTAGACTCAGCGGACTTATACAGAGTATTGTATATTGTCCAGCGTCCATCAGGACAGAGGGGTTGGTCCTCGTACTATATTCGGTTTACTTATGACTTCTCTAGATTTTAGACAGCTGTTTCGTGGAAACACAGGGTCTAAGTTTTGAGGAGTTATAGGTATTTGAATAGAGTAGAGAACCAGGTGTAGCAAGTATCGGGATTCTTCAAGATGATCGAAGATGTAGATACTTGTGTATGGTATTCAGTTGATAGTAATGATAAAGAGAAATTGCTTCTCTTTCAGGTTACTCATAATTGGAAGCATTCCTAAGTTGAGTAACGCTGATCGGCCTCTCTTCCATTTAGTTGACATGCACTGGAGATAGCTGCATGATTTGAATCTGGTTCATTTAAATCAGTGCCTCTGGTTCTATATTGGATATAGAACAGTTCATATCTTAACGATGTTAAGGTACGGGGAGTTGTCCGGCTTATGATTAAAAACCAGACACTGGACAACTCAAGGCACGTTTCTGTAATGGCTGTTTGTGGGTTGACCCAGGCTATGACGAGGGTTGATTTTCTACCATCTGGAAGATCAATAGTGATATTGTTCTTAACTCGCCACATTTTAAAAAGAAATGGTTATTTTTCAGAAAACAGTAGTGGGAGTATGGTAGAACTGGAAGTGATTCCAGAACCGCAAACGATTACTGAAGATTTCATAAGGAACCTAAAGATTCAATCTGATTTGACATTCCATTGGCCACTCCGCAGATAAGGTGGGTAACTTCAGGCACCCGAGAGGTACTCCGGTAGCCTCAAGGACGGTGACAGGGAAGTTCTTGTTTACCCACACTTGCCATTGTTGTTGTTCCAGGCTGCGAGACCCGGCAGGAGGATGAGTATAGCGTCGTTCTAAACTAGCTTTAGAAGTGCACGTCTATATGACTCTGCCAGAGGGTTGTCGTAGTCAGTGGGAGCAGCGGAAGCATTGGTGGACATCAGGCTTATGTCTATAGACTGAAGCAGATATAGCGGAGATAGATCATCTATTTCTGATGTGACAGTCATAGGTTTGACGTCATCAGAATAGGGGATGGATCTGCTGAGAAGGTAGTAGGGTGTGATGTCCTGGTATTGGATGACATACACAAAGTAGGAAGTGACATTCCTATACTACGATCGGTTATACTTTGGTCGTCACACAGTGGTTTCTCCACAAGGGACTTGGACACAATATCAGATATACTGGTTACTAGATCTATGGTTTTAGATCTAGATTTGGGTGGTTTTCCAATCAGGGTACTTTGACAGCATTCTAAGAGTATTTAGAATGGACGACTCCTGGCATGGTAGTGTACCTGCAAGTAATGGAGTCACCCTCTCTAAAGGTGTTTTATAGACTAAAGTAGAGAGGGATGTGCATGATTGGCAGATCACTTGCTTAGGCAATTGAGTCAATCATGAGATGTCAAGTACCACACCAGATGTTGTTCTTGCACTGGATGCAATAAGTTGATATTGATCCAATCCTGGAGGAACAGTCGGAAGCAGTTTTAGAACATAAGTGAATGTTCTAGGGATATGATAACGGCTGTCTCCTTTAGGAGACGGTTATCACTCCAGGCTTCCAAGGTGACATGGACGACAAGGAGGTTGTCAGAGTTATAGTTCTCCCTTTGACGAGGGACAGTATTCTGGACAGGTGATCCAGGCAGATACTGAGGGAGGCATGGCGCAGGATACTGATTAAGTTCAGTTGACGATACAGTCTAAGAAGTTTGGATTTGGAGTTCATTTATGAACTAGGTCCCATCAGATATCCAGACATACTCTAAGACATGTATTGCTCATTTCGGGATATGGCTTTCTCTGCGAACTTGAGATATAGAGAGACATAGAAAGAAACATCTAGGCGGATCCACTCACTGAGGCATTTCCTCGAACGCAATAGTTTCGTAAACAGGCTTTGTGAGACTGACTAGTAGAGGAGTTGGGTGTTCGGTATCACACGGGCTGTGAGTATGCGACATCGCAATAATTAGCCTTGAGTGCAAGTGGGAGATTGTCGGAGATAGTGCCTTTAGAGTCAATTATTGGATCACAGGCACGTGATTGCAATGATTGAGGGAGGACCTATCCCGGTAGGACAGTCTTACTCGAGATGATAGTATGCTATCTGGTTTACCTTTATCAGCGTGTACTGTTTCAGGTGACCTTACAGGTCGCTATTACACGTTGATAGAGCCCCTAGGATTCTTGCTTGACGACCAGCAGTATGATGGCGATCATATACGTGGGAGCTGGGGTCTATAAGCACATCCTTAAATGGTCCCTAGTCGTGGGAGTTTCGAGACTGGGCATCGATACTCCATTAGTAGACTAGTGTATACAGTCAAGACCCCGACGAGGGGCGGTGGCCGGTCTCACAAGCCACTGGTGTCAGTTGGTTCACCTAAGATGTATACAGGTGCTCATTAGGTTATGAGTACACCGGACAGGACTCGCCGGGAACCTGCTAGTTGGGATTATACCAGACGTCAGATAGCAGTTCCCTGGTAACATGTGTACAGGTTAGTTCATCGACCTGAGATCGTCATTTGTCTCGTGTGAGTTCCCACTGTGCTTTGATTACTACCCTACCACGGCTCAAAGGAGTCGTGCAAACAGGTTTTAGTTGGGTACAGTCCCGAGCCACATGGAGGCAGTGAGCGGATCTGCAGGGGTTCGTCTCTCCCGGTATTGGGGGTGAGGTCGCGCTGTGTCTAGGAGAGCCATTACGCAAAGCCCTCGGCCGAGGCAGGAGATTTACTGGTAGGTATTCCAGTAGTATCTCAGGGCGTTCTGGGCTACACTCCGACACGACTTGTACCGCCTTTGGGGGTCTGACTTTTATCAACCCCCTAGGCCCGCCATGCGATACTCATAGACGAACGGACCGGACTGTACGGATATTGTCACTGACAGGCTCAGTAGGGTGTCAGGATGAGTTCGCTCATCGACGTCCCTTTTGGTCAATAGCTGGTGGCCCGTCACGTATTGGCTTATACCTCTGACGTGCTAGTGGTTAAATCCACAGCCATTGTATTGACGAGTCTTTAGAGTCCACCACACTTTCAGTTACTCAAGTTTTCGGGCGAAACGCTGTAGAGGCCGTATGGAGATATGGCAGGGTCCGATCAGATACGTGCGGTATTGCACGGATCAGGATCGGACGGTTTTGTACTAGAGGCCGTATAGATATATGGCAGGGTTCGATCTGATACGTGCGGTATTGCACGGATCAGGATCGGACGAACATTACTAGCCGGTTTTGGTTTAAGCCGGATCCTAGTTTAAGTACAGTGTAGATTTTGTCTCATTGCATTTGTATCCGGTCGGAATACAGATGCGGGTGTGTATGCACAGTATCGGGGTTTTCCTGTAATTTATTACGGGACCAGTTTTCTGGAGTTGCCAGTTTGCATTCCGTTCCGGTCGGTTTTTCTTTGTTCTTTCCCGGCCGGACTTTTCCGATGGAGGGGGTAATTTGCAGTTTTGTAAATTACATTTGTGGAGGGGGTTTCTTGCAAATGCTTTGATTATGATAGCATCTTCTCTTTTCCACCATCATTTGCATTAAATGAGATTTGAGTGGGTATGGGTTTGATGTAAGTAATAAGCATGGTTGATGTTTGTTTGTGGTCACCTCTTGATTTATCCTACACTCACCTCCCTTCATGATTTATTCTTTCCCTCCACCATTTCCTAGCGAGGGATGGCCGGCCACTTGAGTGAGAGGATGAGAGAAATTTCCATTTTAGTGTGACACAAATTTCTTCACCTCATTCTTCTAGTTTTGGAAAAATGAAAGCACCATTTTTCCATAACCTTATTTCTCCATCAAGGCAATTACAAACCCCAAATGAGACAAGCATCATCTACACTACATTCTACAGCAAATCTTGGGCACGTCGACTAGCCAGCTTCGTGCCCGAGTTGCCTCGGTATTGAGGTGGAAGCCCGTAAAAGATGCAGACGATGTGGTGCCCTTCCGGCAAGGAGGCGACGACCGGAGTTTCCGCGGGAGATCGGGACGACGACGAGAAGACCGGAGGACTCGGATCACTCGGTACATCTCTCACCCCATCTCTAGTTAGCTAGTATAGGTTAATGGTTTCGATCCGGGTATATTGTCCGCGGTAGCGCCAGTTTAAAAGTTAAGAAAATTTTGATTCCGCATTTTGGCCTCGGATAGACGGCCGGGGCGCTGCCGTGGCGCAACAGTTTTGGCGCTGTGCGCCAGTCCAATAAGCGCAAAGACGCAATTCAAAAGTGTAAATCACTGTCCAATAGCGCAGAGCGCATTTTGATCAATTTAAGATCAAAGAACAAGTTTTTTTTGTGTTCTTCAAAAGAGGCCTTGCCTCAAGATCCAAGAACCAAGGTTCTTATTCTCATCAAAAGGCTCTGCCTTTATAGATCAAAAGATCTGTTAATGAAATAAAGTACTTCTTTAAATCTTTTATAATTAGATCTTTTTTGATCTTTTTCTTTTTTATTGAAGACTTTGATCTTTTTTTTAGATCTCTGATCTTTTTAGAAGATGGTTCTTCTTTTTTAATGAGATGATTTTATCTCTGTTTTTCAAGAATATAATTATTTACCTTTAAAGATGAAGAAAATGATCTTCTTTCTTCAAAGGCTTGTCTTTCTTTCTCTTTGAGTTTTTTTCTCAAAATTTGCAGAGGTTTTTTTTATGAGACTTGGAGTCTTGGGGCTTTTATATAGGGCCAGTTGATTTGTTAAATTAGTTGAAGAGATCTTTCTCTGATTGATTTGGGGATGTTTCCCAACCGTTAGATTTTTGATCCTAGAGCTTCTGTTTTACAGAAAATAATCTTCTTGTTCTCAACAAGATTGGAAAGATCTTTGCAGAACAGAATTTTAATTCTGATTAATTAATAATTTATTATTATTATTAGATCTTTTGATATAACGGTGGGGAATTCTTTAACTTCCAGCGCTGGCGCATCTGCGTTTGACGCGCAGCGCGCAGCGCAACTGCGCTAGCGCGTCTGCGTTTGACGCGCAGCGCAACTGCGCTAGCGCGCCTGCGTTTGACGCGCAGCGCAACTGTGCTAGCGCGCCTGTGTTTGACACGTTGAGCGCAGCGCAACTGCGCTAGCGCGCCTATGTTTGACACGTGGCGCGCAGCGCAGAGTGCTGGATCTGAAGCGTTGCTTCAACTTTTAAAATTTAAATTTTGAAACAGAGCTTTGCTTTGATTGGGGGTGCGCTGCCTAGGGCGCAGCGCTCCTGGCACTGGCGTGTCTGCTTTTGACACATGGCGCGCAGCGCGCATCGTACGGAATCTGAAGCGTTGCTTCAATTTTTGAATTTTGAAATTCAAAACAGAGCTTTGCTCTGATTGGGGGAAACAAATGCCCTCTCACCGTTGCGTCACATGGCGCACACATGAGTGCAGCGGTGGCAATATCTGAGCCCTTGGATCAACTCAGAAATTGAGGAGGCGTTTCAGCGCCTATAAATAGGACCCTTGGTCCTCAGATGATTACCATCTTCTCCTCACGAATTTTTATTTCACAGCTCTGCTCTTCTTTCCAAGAACTTGATTTAGGTGGATGTGGACCACATCGCTTACAAAAGTAAAATCATATCCTTCCTTAGAAAGTAAGGATACAGATATGATATTACAAGTCGCACCTGGTACATACAAAGAGTTACGCAAAATCAATATCTGCCCAGTTGTCAGTCCAAGATGATATTCCCCTACGGATTCAGCGTCCATGCTCATTCCGTTAGCAACCCTGAGAGTCATATCACCTTTCCTGAAAACCCTACGGTTTCTCAGAGCCTGTAACAAATTACAGATGTGAGATCCTGATCCGGTATCCAATACCCAGGAAGTAGGGTTAACTGACATACAGTTCTTTACTACAAACACACTCGAAGCCGAAGCCACAACATGCTTTGAATTCTGGCTACTGGCTTTGCTAGCCCTGCAATCCTTCTGCCAATGTTCATTCCCGTAACAATAGGAAAGTCCCGCTTTTACTACATTCAGTCCTGAAACTTTTGCCCTTCCCTTTCCTTCTACTTCCCTGGTTTCCTTCAGGGTAGAAGGTAGAGACTGTAGAATCAAGTCAGCATCTGACCCGTTCTTCAACGTGGTCTTCAGATCCGTGAGCTTAAAATAGCTGGTCTCTGTAAGGACGTTGCCCCCTACAGATGACCCGATAGCCAACCTCGCTGGAAGCAATTCGTTCGAGGTCTCATATCTTGCGATACGAGATTGCTCTCCATATAAATCTTTGTTATGGAGGAAGATAGAAGCTAAGTCCATCTTCTCGTGCTGCCTCTGGTATGCACCATCAACTGAGGCTAACACGAGGCACTTGGCTTTCACACAGTTTTTTTCTGATGTCTTACGGATATCAATATCCGTGACAGGAGAAACTGGTCCTGAGACGGCAAGGGTTGGATTAGTTAAGAGGTGTCCCAGCTTTTCATGGGCAATGAACATCTGGACAGACCTTTGCCAATCATAACAGTCAGATTCAGTCATTTTATTATCTAGATGTAACCTATGCGTGGTCACTGGGTCGCTGCAATTAAGAGAGAGAGAAGAAAACACTCAGCATGATGCTCTTACAAGTTTAGATTGGTTTTTAGTTTATCTAAACAGGATGGCTCCTACTGTTTCTCGAATCCCTCCTCAAACCAAAAAGGAAGAATTAGTCGGGATCAATCTCACCGTACAATACTTGCTTAACCTTTCAGCCAGGCAAGTGTCGGTACTTCGAGGGAGGTTTTCCAACGCTTTCGCGAAATTTCTTAATTTAAGAACCTCTTTTCCCTGGGGGCGTAGCCCCGCTAACACCTTTCTAGACGCCTACTTGGTTTATAGCATTGATCGTTAAATGAGAAATTTCCCAAGGAGTAGCATATACTCACAGTAGGACCGGGATCCAAATATCATCGCGTGATAAAACTGAAGGAATCCTACCAGAATTATCACACTCCAAATGGTATGCAGCGCTAGCAAGTTTTAGTTTCTTTAGAAACTCCCGATGTGGATTTTTGCCCCATGCTCTTATGACCTTGACGAAGGTCAACAAATCATAAGTCACATGTCAAGTTCTACCCGTCATTGTCCAGGTTAATTTGAACCCACCCGTATATACCCTTGACGAAGGTCAACAAGGTAATACGACTGTCCCAAACCAACGCATCTATCTATGCTACATATGAACACCCAACAGCTACCAATCACTATGCCTTGACGAAGGTCAACAAACATAGCTTGAATACTATTGTATATTCATACGAAACGACGGAGGGCTACGAATGGTTTTGGAGAAACTGTGAACGTAGTGAACTTGATATAATCGAAGGAACATTGATAGCTTTTAAAAGGAGTGGCTTAAGCTCCGCGTTTAAAAGTTGTTTTTGAAAAGAAACCGAGTGGTTTTTGAAATTGTTCCAACGACTTCAACTTTGGTTTATTTTCTTGCATTAATTTTAATGCGTCCCATCATTTAATCCTACCATTACAGAAAACAACGAAAATATGACGTACGCTTATGCCATCCGCATTCGCCACGGGGCCCGTCATTACCCGTTAGGTTACTTAACTAACGACAGAGCGAGGGCTAGACTAGCGCGGATGCAAAACATAAGCAACGCATAAATAAATATCATATATAGATATATACATTCGTCAGATGCAATGATAGCCGTTCCAGATCACAGATGAACACATTGGATATACTAGGAATCCGTATTTCGTACGAGCCTATAACGAAAAGCGGATTACACGGTCGCGATGAAT
Source organism: Agapanthus africanus (assembly GCA_030015575.1). Taxonomy (NCBI): domain Eukaryota; kingdom Viridiplantae; phylum Streptophyta; class Magnoliopsida; order Asparagales; family Amaryllidaceae; genus Agapanthus; species Agapanthus africanus. The sequence goes on along the minus strand of JASDDO010000016.1, from coordinate 589,053,336 downwards.
AGCCAATACCCTACCCTAGACCCCTACGGGTGCGGCAAACTACCCGCCAAATACCCGAAGTGAAGCAACCTCCCTCAACAACATGAGTAGGCCACTCGGCACTTCGAGGTACCCGGTTGTTTGTGCACCCCCTCCTTGGGTCTATTCTTAGAGCAAAAACAGTAAAAAGAAATTATACAATGGCGGCTACAACCTCATCCCGGATGTGCGGCCATATAAATAATATTATATCAATTACAAATTACATGAATTGAAAGATAAATAAAACTCTCATCTTACAACCCCCCGGCTCTTCATCCGCGACAATCCAATGAATTCATGTACACAAACCATCAACATTACAGATCACAGATATGTATAACCCCCACTAATCGACGTATAGCGATTAGCAGACGTTCAATACATATATCACATCACATATATAACCCGTTAGCTAAAGTCTATAGAAGTTCGATCAAAATACGGATTTGTAACCACCCCAAAACATAAATTTGTTTTCTGGAAAATCTGGGCAGAAACAACATATTGTAAAAATCCCAAAACACCCCCACAAAAACACTGCAGGAAAACCGATCCACGGCCGAGTCAACTCGGCCGCGGATCCGCGGCAAGAAGCTGTTTTTGCCGCGGTTCTGCGGTGAGTTGGTCGGTTCACTGGATCGTTTTTCTGCTGTGTTCATAGAAAACCCTGAGACGATTTTTCACATGTGTTAAATAATTTTTTGACCAATAAAAAAATCGACAGAAAGTTTATGTCTTGGGCGTGTTTTGTTATTTTCTTTTCCGATCGAACTTCTAGTTACTTTGCTAACATGCTAGATGGTGTTTAGCCAGGCTCTGATACCACTGTAAATCCACGTTACCCGTCCCCGGTTCTTTGGGGTTGCGGAAATGGTGTAAAACGATTTTTACGGTGGGGGTAACATGGACTCTAAAACCGGATCTTTGCTAAACAAACTATCTAACAACCTAACTAAGAGTTTAACCACTATGTTAGGGATTATACCTTAACTTGAACTCCTTCTTTTCGACTCCTTGTGGTGGTCGGATCGGCCTCACCTCGTCGTCTCCTTGTGCCGAAGATGGATCCACCCGAAAGCTTCTACTTTTGGCTCCAACCTAAATCTAGAGGAAACTAGAATACTTGGCTCGCTAGACCTTGTACACTAGGATGAGTAGAGAAGTGTTTTGGGTTTTATCTCTATGGTTCTTGTTTCTCAACTCATGAGACAAGAGAACCATGAGCAAGAGGAAGAGGAAGAGGGAGAGGGAGAGCTTGAGGATGAGAGAGAAACAATATGATAGAATGAGCAAGACGTTTTACAGCCATGCTCTCAAAAGGAAAAATAATCATCATAATAATAATAATTAAGTATTTTGTGATGGTTCATGTCAATGGCATTATCATTTCATGCACTCATTCTGTAAAGAACAACAAGCAAGCCAAAAGTCATAGCCATGAAATGATAGCCATGCAATGATGATGGTCAACAAGTCCAAACTAGTCAACCGGTCAACAAAGTCAACAAGTCAACAAGGTCAAACTTTCAACCCAACCATGGCACAATAATACTTAATTAATATTATTATTAATCATATTTCCTATTCTCATTAGGTTTAGAAAAATTCAACAGTCAACAACCCTAATGAGAATCCTCTGCCTCTGTCTCTGTCAACTGTGCATACACACCCGCATCAGCGTTCCGAGGAACACAGATACAAACGAGATAAAACCAATCCCAAAACCTATACTAGGATCTGGCTTAAACCAAAGCCCGCTAGTAACAACTGCCCGGACACCAAACGTGCACAAGTGCACGGATGTGACCGAACCCTGTCGCAAAACCATGCGACCTCTACTCTTTTTGCCCAAAGGCGAATAGCTCTCTGTGTGGGACTCTAAAGACTCGACATTACGCTGGCAGTGGGTTTAACCACAGACCGCAAGCGGCACTAGCTGTGCGTAACGGCCCCCAGGTAGATGCCGATAAGAAGACTGATGAGGTGAAACCCATCCGAACTCCTACTGAGCCTGAATGTGACAGTCTCCGTACAGTCCGGTCTGTTCGTCTGAGAATATCCCATGGCGGGCCTAGGGGGGCGGTAAACGTCTGTCCCCTAATAGCGGTACAAGTCGTGTCTGAGTGTAGCCCAGAACACCTTTAGATAACATTGGAAACCCACCAGTATATCTCGCTTGCCCTGGCCAGGGACGACTATGTGTAATGGCTTTCCTTGACACAGCGCGATATCAACTCCCAATACCGGGAGAGACGAATCCTATATAACCGTCACTGCCTCCAAGTGCTTCGGGACTGCACCCAACTACTACCTGTTTGCACGACTCCTTTGAGCCGTGGTAGGGTAGTAATCAAAGTACAATGGGAACACACTCGAGGCGAAGAGACAGTGTCAAGTCAGCGGACTAAGCTGTACTCATGTCACCTGGGAACTGATAACTGATGATAGGTATAGTACCAACCAATCAGTTCCCGACGAGTCCTATCCAGTGTACTCGTAACCTAACGAGCACCCGCATACTATCTCAAGTACAATGTACTGACGGCTGTGGGACAGACCGTCTCCCCTGCTGGGATGAGAAGCGCATACGCTAGTCTATTCTGGAGTATCGATGCCCTATCTCGATAGTCCTACGACTAGGGACCTGTATAAGGATGTGCTTGTAGATTACCCAGCCCCCACGAGTGTGACTGCCATCACAACGCTGGTAATCAAGCAAAAATCCTAAGGGCTCCACTAATGTGTATAGGCAATATGTTAAAAGAAACACATGTACATACATTGTAGTAGAGACAAACCAAGTAGCATACTACTATTGAGCAAGATTGTCTATATAATGGTGAATATCCCAAGCTTCCATTAAGTAATATCAAACTAGTATGATACAGTAATGGCCTCTAGGGCATATACACTAACAAGAACTTTACTAGATTTAGGTATAAATTAAATTAAATTAATTCTAATAAATTGGGGTTCTTACCCATTAACAGAGCCTTGCTCTCATAGGTCATTTGATCTAAAGAAAACCCCTTTAGGGTTTTATAAACAGTGCCTTGCTCTCAAGAACCCATAGATCTAAATAGATCTTTCCTTAGGGTTTCTTAGCCCATGGGTCAGAGCTTTGCTCTTTTGACAATATATAGATCTTTTGATCTTTTGATGAAGAACTCTTAAGAGTTTTTTCATGGATCTTTAAGATCCCAGAATTTTAATTCTCAGGAATTAATTTTCATTAACTTTTGATGGATTTTCTATCATCATTACAGAGCTAGGCCCTTTAAGGAATTTTATTCCCTCGTGACCAGAGTTTGACAAGTGTCACTCTGTTATAGAGCTTTGCTCTGAAAGGGAGATTTTCTCCTTGTCTCGAGGGATTTCTCATTCAATGAGAATATTCTTTGAGGATTTCCTTATTAATTGACAGGCTTATCCATTGATGAGGCTGTCTTAGTAATTGATGTATTGTCATCTGGATTTTGTGGGTCCCTCTTTGGTCCCCTTTCCACTGCATTGCAGTGTGATACAAATTTTAAAGTACCGAGCGTCGGGATTTTTTTAAAAAATTAAATTATGACACTGATAATTTGAATTTCGTTCTTTCTTGCAGGCGACATGTCTTCTGATCTCTCTTTCCTGTTTTTCCGCTCAGAGGGAGGATTCCCTGAAGCACCGGTAGACCGGGAGGTTCTTGCTCTTATTAAGGACTATGACCCGGAGTACAAAAACCTTCACCTATGGGGTAGGTGGTATGACCAAATAATCAAAGGTCGCCGAAGCTTCTCTTATGCGACGCCATCGGATCCGATCTCCTCTATCTTGTGCGCAGATCTACCCCCGGTGAACTATGCCGTGGAGGTTGTTAATTGGACTTCGGAAGGTCTTCTTCAACCTTCGATTGCTGCCATACCCATGCAGCTGCCGGCAGCCTTGGATATTTTGCGACGGCGCATATGCCATGGCGAGTCGCGCCCTTGGGGACAACCCTACAACATCAGGTTGACCCCTCGACACTCGGCAGGGTATCTGCAGTGGGCCAGGTATTTGTCAGCGAAGAAGGCGCATCTGCTGAAGATCGGTCTTTACCCTGCAGTTTACGCTTCGCTGTTCGAGTATTCTACTCCTCCGACATGGTGGATTAAGGCGTTCGTGGAGCAATGGAACATCCCCACCCAGACCTTTCTTTTAATGGACAGGGAAGTTTCCATCTCTCTGGAAGAATTTGCTGAGATTTCCGGTCTGCCGGTGAGGGGGAGCATTACAAGGAGCTACTTCGTCCGGACGAATATGTTTTTGCCACCAAGCCGTTGGTGATGGACTTAACGCTATAGAATGCTATCCAGCACCAGTTTCCGAGTCTTGTAAAGGTGCTGAATATGTATGAGAGTCTTTTCTTGGAATCGGGAGGCCGGGGAGTTAGTTTCGCAGACTTCATTGCCCGCTTTCTTTGACCGGAGATTCTATTGCAACGGGGCGAAAAATTTGCCAAGCTCAACGACCCCTTCGGCCTTGGCTTAGATCGTCGACCAGTACTGGAAGCTGATCAAAAAGCTTTTTACCTCCCCGATGCCGCAATCATCCTTTTGTCAGAAATCGCTGCTCCAGGCATCGACGAGGAGACATTCTTTCTCGGGTTTCTGGGGCTATGGTTGTGCTGGTTCACGCTCCCCATGCACCCTTACTATATGAGGCCGTCTGTCTTCTACCCCGCACATCGAATGGTGGCCGGCATACAATTGGCCATCGGGATTGCCAGGTTGGCCCACCTGTACCATGGTCTTAGCGTGGCGGCGGACACAACTGAACTGGGGGTGCAAGCCGCCAATGTCCCGATGCACTACTTTACTTCGTGGATGGAAATGCACGTGCTCGGGGTATTTGGTATTCATAAAAGACCCTCGTTTTACGAGAAGTATAGATTCCCGAGAGTTGTGCGGCTGATCGGTGCTTCTATCGTGAATCAGCCTCCGCGGGAGGCTAGGGGGTTGCTTCTTCGTCCACGCACGGTTGGAGCGGGTATTTCTTTCACGGACAAGGTCCTGACAATCGGCCCGGAAACCTCTAAGGCGGTGCCGGCGTTGCGCGATAATTTCAAGGACGGGGCCTCCATGTTGAAAGCCCGGGAGATTCTACATCTATACTCCATTAGGCCAGGCTTCCTCGTGTTCAGGCAGAATGAGGCGGCGATTTTTATGAGATACAACCCCCATCATTTAGCCCAGCAGTTAAGTTATAACCAGGGGGTCCCACTGGTGGCGTTTTTGGAAGAGCCTGCGGCCACCAGAAAGGGAATACGGAGTGCACTGCATCATTTTATGCGGTTAAATACGGGCTCCCACTTCTTTATTAGCGAGCCGACTTGCATTCCAAGGGCCCTCAACGTATACGGGGCCTGGTATCAGCTCGCGATAGGCGCCGTCATCAGGGAAGAGAAGCGGCTGCTGCTTGATCGCAAGAGTGCGCCCCCCGCCAGCGATCGCAACGTCCCCTTAAAGAGAAGGACCCCTGTCCCTCTTCCACTAAGAGGAGATGCTGGAGTTGAGCCTCCACGTGTGCTGAGCCCCACGCGTGGATTGCCCCTCGATCCTGTAGACGTGCCATCAGCGCCCCGTGCTTCCGTGGAGATGGTAAACGTGGTTTCACCTGAATCCGGTGTGGGCTCAGATATCGAGACCCGCCGTCCCAAGGTGCCCACGAAGCGTAAGCTGATCTTGAGTGCGACCAGAGTTCGCGTGCAGAAGAGGAAGAAGAAGTCGATCCTCTCTGCTCATGTTGTATTTGGTCAGGAACCTCATGCTCCTTATAGCGAGGGCTTGAGTGAGTACGGGACCAATGACGACCTATTCACGCCGCCAGATGACACTGATCTGGTGGCTGCCATCGCAGCTTCCGAGCGATTGGCAAGGCACGATGAGTGGTTGGCTAAACTGGGCAATCAGGTAATCATTAGTTGTATTTTATTTGTCATTGCATCGTACCTTTATCGTTATTTTTGACTAACGCTTTTCCTTCTTTAACAGGCATTTCTACCGAAGAAGTCCTCGCTGCTTTTCTCAAGACTTTCGAGGAGGAGGAACGACTTAGAGCGTCCTTAGGCCTTGGTACATTTCGGTTTGCTATGTTTTTGCTTCCATTTCTTATGAGTAATCTGACTCTCTCTTTGTCTTATCGCTGGGACTACGAGGCCTACCCCGCAAGCTGACGTGGAAATTCTGCCCGGGCCAGATACCGAAGTCCCAGCCTCTTCGGCATTGTCGCAAGAGGCCCTGCTTAAAAAACCGATGATGGAAGCCTTGACGGCTCTGGAGGTAACCCTGAATACGGACAACGACGCCTTGCTGAAGGAGGCTTCCAAAAGGTCTGTCGTGACGGCCCGACAGGAAAGGAAACGCCTGAGGCGTGCAACAAGGGAACGTAGCGCTGCTTTGGCTGTGGGAGTAGGTTCAAGCGTCGTTATTCCCGCTGCTACTCCTTCAGAGGAGCTTCCGGTTGCCTTGTCTACTTCCCATAGACGGGCGGCACGTGTAGCTCGGGAAGCTAACGGTAAATCCGCCTCAGGTAATGTGTTTTTTGAGGTTTCGTTGTCAAAGTTATAAACTCTCAGTTCTTATATATCTTGTCCTGCAGGGCCGAGTCTTACTGAAGGAGTGGCGGCGACCATTGAGCCCGAGGGGGCGATGGAGGGGATAGGTGCTGAACCCGAAGCGACGGTAGGCGATATAGCCATAGTTGCCGGGCCTGAGATAGTGGCTGACGAGACAGTCACGACTGCTATGCCCGAGATGGCTACCAATGCCGAGCCTGAGGCGGCGGCGGGTGAGATGGCTGCTACGGCCGAGCCTGAGGCAGCAGTGGACGAGACGGCTGCGACCACTGAGCCCGAGGTGGTAGCGGGTGAGACGGCTACGATCACTGAGCACGATATGGCCGTTGTTTCTCAAGAGTCGGGCACCGTTCCGATTATCGCTCTCCCTGCCTACGGTTCCTTGTCATCTCCCGGCGTCGCGAGCGTGACGACGGCTCCTGTAGAGTCAGGCGATGAGGCAACGGGAGGTGAGACCATCCCAATGGAGGAGGGGGACGCCACCGTTGCATCAAGGGACGCCCTTGTCACGGCTCCGGCTGGCGACTCATCAGGTAAATTTTGGGTTACCGTCCTTCTTTTTTTTTTATTCTGCAATCTTTCCTAATAAAGTTTATCTTACTTCTAATGTAGGTGTGGCTAGTGCTGAAGTCGAGCTGCTCGAGATAGCGCCGTCAGTTACCGCCCTAACGGTGACCACCTCTCTGCCTTCTCTCGCACCGTCGCAAATGATGGAAGGTATGGATTCGTAACCCATTAGTCTTATCTTTCTGGCGTATAATTCATGTACTGACGTTGTACTATTGCGTCTTTGCAGGAGTCCTTTTTGACCACCTGTACCAGGTGCTGCACCCACACTTCTCCTTCTTGTCTGAGACGAGTCCACCTGCTGGTGTCGGTGAGTGTTTTCTCTAAACGACGTCCTCTTCTTTAACAGGCAGTCGCATTATTGCTAATCTCTTCTTTATATTGCTTGTAGCCTTACAAATTGAAGGAGGGGACGAGGCTGTTGTTGCGCCACCAGTACTCCCAGCTCTGCCCTCTGCTGCAGCCGGTATAGTAGACTCTACTTTTTGCGTGTTTTCTTTATTTCCTGAGCCGACCTCTGATTATGATCTATTTTGCAGCAATCACATCGACTCCAGCCCTGTTCGAATCTCGTATTATAATGCCGGCCGGGCCCTTTTCCAGGCGTCCATCATCCAAAGGTGCTGTGACCAGCCTATGCATGTTGAGCAAGTATATCGAGGAATTCGACGTAGAGACTTCCACATCTGCCGCGGATTTTTCCGCAGAGGTTAACCCTATGCTGGCGACGCTCATGAACTTTCATGGTGAGGGCGTCGTTGAGTCTTGGGTTAATCGCTGCCGGGAGATCGAGGCTTGCTTGCATGAGCTCGAGCTTAAGTGTCCGGCACCTGAGATTCTGGCTATGAGCACTCAACGGGCGGCATAGATCGAGCAGAGCGCTTCTTACTTCCGCCATCTTGAACAAGAAGTGGCTTTAAAGCGAAGGCAATGCAAAGAAACTTCAAGCGAGTCTGCTCGACTGCATGCTGAGGTCAACGCGAACGCTGCCCAGGTGAAAGTTATCTTCGAGGGCCTTCTGCAATGTATCTCTGATGGGTTAACATTGAAGAAGAAGCTCGATGTCGTTGAGCGTGATGCACAAGATCGTGCAGCAGCTCAGCGAGCCGTCGAGGAACAACCCTCATCTTACTTGTAGCAGCGAGCCCAGGTCGAAGCAGAGTTGGCCGCGGCAGCCGATCAGGAAGAGGGGCTGAGGGAAGTGCGTGAGCGGCTGATTGGATTATTGAAAGCGCTTTCCTCTCAATAAAAATTTTGTACCATTTGTAATTTTGAATAAAATGTACTTGTTCTTTTATTCTTTCATATGATGTATTTTGTACCCAATCGAATTCATGAATAAAAGATACACGTTCTTTGTAATGTCTTGTGTCATTTCTCTGCTTTCTTCTTTCTTTCTGTGTCATTTGCCATGTGACTTTAGCAAATGCGGTCTGTAGATAGCGTATAGCTGTCAGTCTTAGACTCTTTGTAGAGTGGTGATGGCTTAGAAAACAGGGTTAGGATCTGTTATCTAAGACTTTTCAACTTTATGAGCCGTGAGGGTCCCGTAAAGAATTTTCTCCCTACGGGTCGAGAGGATCCCGTAGGTGTAATTTCTCCTTAAGAATCGTAAGGAATCCTAAGTGTGTTTTCTCTTGAAAGTCGTAAGGATCTCTCAAGAGAATTTTCTTCCCTACGAGTCGTGAGAACCCGCAAGTGATGGGTGAAGTTGTCCTTATCTGCATTTCACGGATTCAAGGGTTGCTCTGGATTCTTCTCATGGGTTCACTGCCGTGTTTGGCGAGGACCAGGCTCCGCTCTAGTCGTTTTCCAGGATACCGTAGTTTAAAGACATCGCGGTCGAGGTTAAGGATATCATAGTCCGTGAGTTTAAGGACCTCACAGTCCAATGTTAGTTTTAAGACATTACGGTCAAGGTTAAGGACATCATAGTCCATGGATTTAAGGACTCCACAGTCCAATGTTAGTTTTAAGACATCACGGTCGAGGTTAAGGACATCATAGTCCGTGGATTTAAGGACCCCATAGTCCAATGTTAGTTTTAAGACATCGCGGTCGAGATTAAGGACATCATAGTCCGTGGGTTTAAGGACCCCACAGTCCAATGTTAGTTTTAAGACATCCCGGTCGAGGTTAAGGACGTCATAGTCTGTGGATTTAAGGACTCCACAGTCCAATGTTAGTTTTAAGACATCACGGTCGAGCTTAAGGACGTCATAGTCCGTGGATTTAAGGACTCCACAGTCTGATATTAGTTTTAAGACATCACGATCGAGGTTAAGGACGTCATAGTCCGTGGATTTAAGGACTCCACAGTCCGTGAAATGTGTGGTTGCCGCGACCCGTCACCTCTTTGAAGACGTTGAGGAATTACAACGACAAATATCAAAGGAGTGAAGAGATGTACCCTTGAACCGAGGTAAAATTAGTTTAAAATCATTCTGGTTGATTGTTAGTTTTAAGACATCACGGTCGAGGTTAAGGACATCATAGTCCGTGAGTTTAAGGACCTCACAGTCCGACGTTAGTTTTAAGACATCGCGGTCAAGGTTAAGGACATCATAGTCCGTGGATTTAAGGACTCCACAGTCCGATGTTTGCTCTGGATGCTTCCCACGGGTTCACTGCCGTGTTTGGCGAGGACCAGGCTCCGCTCTGGATGCTTCGCACGGGGTCAGAAGTGATGTTATCCGCGTTCCACGTAACCAGGAATTTTGCTCTAGATGCTTCCCACGGGTTCACTACCGTGTTCGGAGAGGACTAGGCTCCGCTCTGGATGCTTCACACGGGTTCACGGCCGTGCTGTGTGAGGACCAGGATCCGCTCTGGACGTTTTCCACGGGGTCAGAAGTGACGTTATCCGCATTCCACGTAACCAGGAATTTGCACTAGATGCTTCCCACGGGTTCATTGCCGTGTTCGGCGAGGACTAGGCTCCGTTCTGGACGTTTTCCATGGGGTTAGAAGTGACGTTATCCGCATTCCACGTAACCAGGAATTTGCACTAGATACTTCCCACGGGTTCACTGCCGTGTTCGGCGAGGACTAGGCTCCACTCTGGATGCTTCACATGGGTTCACTGCCGTGCTTTGCGAGGACCAGGATCCGCTCTGGACGTTTTCCACGGGGTCAGAAGTGACGTTATCCGCGTTCCACGTAACCAGGAATTTGCACTAGATGCTTCCCACGGGTTCACTGCCGTGTTCGGCGAGGACTAGGCTCCGCTCTGGATGCTTCACACGGGTTCACTGCCGTGCTCTGTGAGGACCACGATCCGGTCTGGATGTTTTCCACGGGGTCAGAAGTGACGTTATCTGCGTTCCACATAACCAGGAATTTTGCTCTAGATACTTCCCACGGGTTCACTGCTGTGTTCGGCGAGGACTAGGCTCCGCTCTGGATGCTTCACACGGGTTCACTGCCGTGCTCTGCGAGGACCAGGATCCGCTCTGGACGTTTTCCACGGGGTCAGAAGTGACGTTATCTGCGTTCCACGTAACTAGGAATTTTACTCTAGATGCTTCCTACGGGTTCACTGCCGTGTTCGGCGAGGACTAGGCTCCACTCTGGATGCTTCACACGGATTCACTGCCGTGCTCTGTGAGGACCAGGATCCGCTCTGGACGTTTTCCACGGGGTCAGAAGTGACGTTATCCGCGTTCTACGTAACCAGGAATTTGCACTAGATGCTTCCCACGGGTTCACTGCTGTGTTCGGCGAGGACTAGGATCCGCTCTGGATGCTTCACATGGGTTCACTGTCGTGCTCTGCGAGGACCAGGATCCGCTCTGGACGTTTTCCACGGGGTCAGAAGTGACGTTATCCGCGTTCCACCTGACCAGGAATTTTTCTCTAGATGCTTCTCACGGGTTCACTGCCGTGTTCGGCGACGACTAGGCTCCGCTCTGGATGCTTCACACGGGTTCACTGCCGTGCTCTACGAGGACCAGGATCCGCTCTGGACGTTTTCCGCGGGGTCAGAAGTGACGTTATCCGCATTCTACGTGACCAGGAATTTTTGACTTTATCCGCATTTCACGGAGTCGGAATTTGACTCTCGGTCGTTTGTACACCGCCGAGTTATGGAACTGGGAGTTTCCGATGTTCCGCTTTTCTTGATGTTGTGTCTGCTGCAATGAGACGAATGTTGAGATGATCTCTAGGCTATCTGTGACCCGTCGAGATTTGGCTTCTTCTTCTGATGAAACCTGGGGAGGACTGTGATTCCTTCTTTGTTTGCGTCCCTGGATTGTATACAGGGATTGATGTAATATCACCTGTAGGGCATAAATTTCATTTTTATTTTTCAATTCTTTCCGCGATGCTCTATCATTTCAGCTTTTATATCACGATGGTCGCGATTGCCCAATCATTTCGGCTATTTTTCGCGGTGCCCAATCATTTCGGCTATTTATTTTTTTTTACTCGCTGCTTTTTATTGCGAGTTGCCCAATCATTTCGGCTATTTTGCATGCATACATTTTTTACTTGCTGCTTCTGTTGCAAGTTGCCCCATCATTTCGGCTATTTCGTATGCATGTGTGGTTTGCTAGTTTTTCGCTGAAAGCTTGGGATTAGACACCGATTTCGGCATCAGTACCGCTACAACTGGAATATTGCCAGGAGCGAATCATCATTTGCCTCTGTTGATATCGAACAAAGGTGGCTTAGCGAACAGAGTTAGGATCCTGTCGACTAAGGCTTTTGACTTCATGAGCCGTAAGGGTCTCACAAAAGTATTTCTCCCTATAAGTCGTGAGGATTTCGTAGGTGTGTTTTCTCCTTAGGAATCGTGAGGACTCCTAAGTGTATGGTTTCTTGTAAGTCGTAAGGATCTTACAAAAGAGTTTTCTCCTAATAAGTCGAGGGGACTCACAAGGGTTGTTCACCGTGCGAACATATCCCTAGTCACGGGTAGGACTTCGCTAGGGAAATGTTTATTCGCGCCCGTGGATTGTATATAAGGGTCAGCATTGAGCCGCTTGTAGGGCAGTAGTAGGTGTTGTGGGGGCTGCTTAAGAACAGGTTCAGGTCTCTGTAACTTAAGACTTTTGAATCTTATGAGCCGTGAGGGTCTCATAAGAGGGTTCTCCCTACGGTTCAAAAGGATCCCGCAAGTGTAATTTCTCCTTAGGAATCGTGAGGATTCCTAAGTGTGTTGCTCCCTTGTGAGTCATAAGGATCTCATGCGGGTGGTTTCTCCTCACAAGGTCGAGAGGACCCTGTAAGTGTCTTTTAACGAGATTGCGCCCTTTCGGGTTTTCACAAACACTCGCCGGTAGCCCTGCTGTTTTTACTCATGGAGCCCTTTCGGGTTTTCATCCGTGCCCATTTTGCTTATGGACATACCGTTTTCTTTTCTTTTTTTTATTCTTCTTCTTTTTTTTTTCTAACGAGGTTGCGCCCTTTCGGGTTTTCACAAGACTCGCCGGTAGCCCTGCTGTTTTTACTCACGGAGCCCTTTCGGGTTTTCATCCGTGCCCATTTTGCTTATGGACGTACCATTTTTTTATTCTTTTTTTTGTATCATCCTTGGGATACTGCAATCCACCGTAGTTTCTCGACATCTCGGTCAACAGCTAGTTTTAGAACATAGAGGTCCGTCATTAGTTTAAGGACGTTTCGGTCCGCTGTTAGTTTAAGGACGTTTCGGTCCGTTGTTAGTTTAAGGACGTTTCGGTCCGTTGTAAGGTAAGCCGGTTACTACTTATAGAGTTAGGGCTTAGGAAGATAGCGAGCGGACATAGTCATCGTCATCTATCATTGACCTAGGCCGTGACTCGTCAAGCGTAGTACTTCTTCAGGAAGCGATCGTTTATTGGCCTGAAAGGTCTTTCACCATGCATGTCCATGAGTAGATAGGCTCCACCCTGGTAGACCTTGTCTATGATGTACGGGCCTTCATAGTTCGGCTCGAATTTTACCCGCTTGGCGCGATTGGGGATCATAGGTCTTTTGACCATTAGCACGAGTTCGCCTTGGCGGAATGTCCTCGGCCTAGTCAATCTTTCGTAAGAGCGCATCATCTTTGCTTTATAAGCCTCCAGATTTTGTTGCGCTATGAGCCGAGTTTCATCAAGGGCATCAAGCTCCTCAAACCGAAAGCGAGCGTTCTCTCCGTCTGTCAGCTCGTAATGAACTGCCACTCATAGAGAAGGTAACTCTATCTCGAGAGGGAGTACTGCTTCTGTACCGAATACCAACGCGTACGGTGTTGTGTTCGTGGCCGTCTTGAACGTAATTCGATATGCCCAGAGAGCTTCATGCAGTCTCCGTGCCAGTCCTTCTTATTTCGGGACACCGTCTTCTTCACGATCTTTGTTAAGGTTTTGTTGAAAGCCTCAGCTAGACCGTTAGCTCGGGGATTATAAACTGAGGAGTATCTCCAATCTATGTTGTGCTGTTATGCGAAGCGGCTGATCTTTTGGCTTCTGTAGGCTGGCCTGTTATCGGAGATGATCCGTCGCGGAGTTCCAAACCGATAAATAACGTGTGTCTTGAAGAAATGGAGGATATTCTCCGTCTTCACTTCCCTCAGCGGTAGTGCTTCCGCCCATTTGGAGAAGTAATCAGTTATTACCAAAATGAAACGATGTCCTCTGGACGATGCCGGTTCGATGGGGCCGATTATGTCAGTCCCCCACATTTCGAATGGCTAGCTAGCCACCGTTGGATGTAAGTGGATTTGGATGTTGATGGATAAAATCCCCATGGATCTGGCACGAGTGGCATTGCTTCCCATACTTGAGGCAGTCCTGGATCATCGTGGGCCAATAATAACCCATCCGCTTGATCTTCAGCTTCATCTTCGGCCCGGCTTGGTGAGAACCACAGAGTCCGTCGTGAACTTCTTGGACGACTCTTTTTGCCTCTTCAGGTCCCAGGCATCTCAACCACAAAGAATCAAATGACCTCTTATACAGAGTGTCATTGACGAAGGCGAAAGATAGGGCTCGCTTCATGAGCTGATGTCTTGAGGACGTATCTTCAGGCGTTCGACGGGATTTGAAGTAATCTATGAAGACTTCTCTCCAACCTTCAACCTTCTCTTGGTCTTTTACTTGTAAAGCCATTTGCTCGGTCGCTTCCTTTTCTTTAGATGACTCTGGAGATATTTCTGCCGGAGCAAGAACTCGACGGCTTTGCACAACGATCCTCACGTCATCGAGGTTCTCGTCGGCCAGTTCATTAGCAAGCTTGGTTAATGCATCCGCTTTGCTATTTTCTGCACGTGGTATGCTTTCCAAGGTGTATGAAGGAATTTGAGTCAGCAGTTGCCGCACTCTTTCACCGTATTTCACCAACTCTTGTTTGCACGTTTGATAGCTGCCGTTTACTTGACTGACGACCAGTTGGGAGTCTCCGTATATGAGGAGGTTTTCAATTCCTATGTCGATGGCGATCTCAAGGCCTGCTATCAAAGCTTCGTATTCGGCTTCATTGTTCATCCTCGGCTCTGTTAAGGAGAAAGCAAAGCGCGTTATCCCTCCTTGTGGGGTCACGAAGATGAGGCCTACCCCCGATTTGATTATGGGCGTGTTCTGTTTGCGCTTCTTCATGGAAGACGCTCCATCAAAATAAAGTTCCCATCGGGCATCACCACCGTCGATCGCATTAAATGCATGTTCGTCTGGCAGTTCGCAATTCAAGGGAGAATCGGCCGGTATCAGATGTTCTGTGAGGAAATCGGCGATGGCCTGACCTTTCACTGCCTTAAGAGGCTGATAAGTTATTGAGAACTCCATCAAGAGCAAAGCCCATTTAGCGAGCCGTCCCGTCAATATGGCCTTAAACATCAAATACTTGAGAGGATCCACCTTCGATATGAGACGAACTTCATGCGCCAACGCATAGTGCCTGAGTTTTGTTATTGCGAAGATCAACGCCAGGAAGTGTTTTTCGATGGGAGAATAATTGCTTTCTGCCCCCAGGAGAACTCGAGTCAAGTAGTAGAGAGCTCTTTCTTTCCCTTGGTCGTTCTCTTGTGCCCATAATGCGCCTAAGGAACCTTCAAGGGCGGTTGTATACAGAAAGAAAGGCTTTCCCTTGACTGGAGCAGCTTGTACTGGCGGATTCTGCAAGTACTGCTTGATTTCGTCCAGCGCGCCTTGGCATTTGTGATCCCAGACGAACGGGGTCCCCTTTTTCATCAGGTGACTGTAAGGACGACACTTGCCTGAGAGATTGGCTATAAATCGCCGGATATATGCGAGCTTTTCTTGGAGAGACCACAGCTGCTTAAGAGTCCTTGGCGGAGGCATCTCCGTAATCGCCTTGATCTTTGACGGATCTATCTCGATACCTCGGTGTCGGATGATGAATCCTAAGAATTTACCCGAGGATACCCCGAACGCGCATTTGAGAGGGTTCATCTTCAAGTTATTGCCGAAGATGTTGAAACACGATCTTCAGATGCTCGAGATGTTCCTCGTATGATTTGCTTTTCACCACGAGGTCGTCGATATAGCATTCGACGATTTCATGTATAAGGTCATCGAAGATCTTCTTCATGGCCCTCTGATAGGTGACACCGGCGTTCTTTAGACCGAAGGGCATCACCTTGTAGCAGAATATACCTAAAGGGGTCCGGAAAGCGGTGTGCTTCTGGTCTTCGGGATGCATCTTTATCTGATTATACCCTGATGAGCCGTCCATGAAAGAGAAGACTTCGTGAGTGGACGTGTTATCTATCATCATCTCAGTGACCGATACTGGGAAATTGTCCTTCGGGCAGGCTTTATTGAGATCCCGGAAGTCCACGCATACGCGCACTGTCCCATTTTTCTTCATCACCGGGACGATGTTGGCGATCCAATCAGGATACTGAACCTCTTGGATGAAGCCAGATTCGATTAGCTTCTTGACCTTGGCATTGATACTCATCTCAAGCTCAAGCCGCATTCTCCTTGGTTCTTGTTTGATTGGCCTAATGTCCGGGGATATAGCCAATTTGTAGACTGCAATCTCTGGATCTAATCCTAGAATTTCGAAATAGTTCCATGCGAAGCAATCTCTATGCTGTATAAGCACGTCTTTTAGCGCAGTCACCCTTTCTTCAGATAACAGCATACTAACGAATGTCGGTCGCGGGTCTTTCGCCGTCCCCAAATCAATTTTCTTGAGGTTATCTGCAGTGGTATGTATTCCATCTTCCAGCTCTTTTGGCGCTGGTGGAAACTCTGAGATCACCTCGTCATCATTGTTTTCGAAGCACCATGGGAGGTCATCCATATTCTCGGGTTCTTCTTTTGATATTTTATCATATGACAAGTACGAGCTCGCTTCCAAGACCGATGTGGATCTATTTCTACTCTCATGACTTTGGGTTCATGCTTTTGCGGCGGTATTACCCTCCAACTGCTGGATAGAGCGAACTTGCCGAGCTGATATTGGTCTTCGACCCAGTTCTTGAAGGTGAAGCAGTCTTCGAGAAGGTATCCTATTGGTTGGTGATAGGAGCAATAGTCCGGGTGAGAGACTTCGCCTGTTTGCTCGGGGTGTTTGGACTCCGGAAGTGTAAGCATTTGATGTCTTATGGCAAGATCAAATATCTTCTTTGTCTTGTCTTGAGGAAAAGAGTATGCTCGACTCATCTTTTTCATAAGGGACAAATCTGGACCACTCGATTCCCGCTCGCGTGACTTCTTGGTCCCGCTTTCTCGTTGCTGAATGCCTTTTCCGTTTTTTGACTTGTTTCTGCCTCTGCGTCGGGCCTTTTTTACAATAGGTTGGCAGGGAGTGGCATTTTTTTTTTCTCAGCCTGTTGGAGAAGGCGCTGCGTCCTGGCTTTCTCGTAGATGGCCATTTCGCGATTATGGTCATCTCGAACTTTTTGACCAGCTTCCCTTATAACCTTGTCCATTTGTTCTTCGAACGACGGACTGGGCATTTTCACGTCGGGGGCTTTTTCCGATTCAGGGTTAGCACTCTCCTATTGAGCATCTCTTTCTTCATCAAAGTCATGTACGACATAGCAGTCACGGAGTAGCTCCCGTTTCTTAGACCGAACATATCCAAGCCCGATTGCTTCCATTCTCCCGCTGGACAACTTGCGCTGAGTTCCGGGAACGTTCCAGATCCTGTCATAGAACTTAGCTTTTCGAGCGATCTGTTTGATGGGTATCCCTTGGCGCTTCAACAGCCTTTTCAAGCCTTCTGTATAATATCTAGGCGGACGGATGGGCTGGAGCCTGTCAAGTGTAGACTCCGCGCCGTGCCAGATTTCTTTCTCCACTTTGGTTTCCCTGGAGCGGTAGAATAGGATCGCCTTTTCGCCTTCTCGCCTGGGAGGGACATAGAATGTCTGCAGCTCTTCCACACTGTAGGTATCAAGCGCGTCGAGTTCTTTATGATGCTTGGGCAGAACCATGGTAATTTGCAAACTCTGATTATCACCAGCGAATGCTTGTACTAAAGGCCGAGCGGAGAATATAGCATGGACCTCATCTTCCGAGTCACTGCCAAAGATCAACATGGGAGCGGATGGTCCCGGCTTGTTGTGCTGAGGTGGACCTGAATAAACTATCACTTCCTCTTCTTCAGTATCACTCCCGAAGACTGGAATGGTGGTGATAGCTTTGTTCTCCGGTTTGTGACATCTCTCCGTGTCCTCGAAATCTGGAAAAAAATATTTTACATCTTCCTACTTGCGGACTTCATTCACGGAGAATGGATTCAGCTCTCCTGTCACGGTATACTCGAGACCATCCTTAAAGTACTTCATACACTGATGTTGTGTAGACGGTATGATGTTGTACTCGCGTAACCAAGGCCGGCCGAGCAAAGCGTTATAGCATGTCTTGGCGTCAATGACGTGAAATTTAATATCCGTGATAAGTAGCCCGAATCGTAACGTCAGTATCACAGACCCGAGAGTCCGCGATGACTGGGAGTCAAAACCGGAGATGGTGATTTTATCACGAGCGAGGTGCTGGACGCTCATGCAGATTTCCTTCAACACTCTCACGTTGAGAAGATTGACGGAAGAACCGTTGTCGACCAGGATTTTTCCTATCTTTATATCGTGGCAGTATCCCGAGACATAGAGAGGACGGTTGTGCTCGCACGTCCCAAGGAGGAGGTCTTCGTCGCCGAAAGTGATATCGGCTGTGTGTACTTCCTCCAGCTCGTCCTTCATCTTTTCTTCGGCGAGAAAAGCTTGGAATTGCTCTGATTCTTGTAGCGCCTTGATCAATGAATCTCTCGCTTCTTTGGATAGTAAAAGGGCGTCGAGAATACTGAGCTGCGAGGGTAACTTCCTCAAGTGCGCCAGAACGTTGTAGTCCACCTTATTTTTCTTTGGCGGGTCTTTGGCAGTTAGCTCTTTCATGACTTGGTCATCCAGGGCGATATCCTCGGAGACTTTTTCTTTTCCCTTATCTTTTCTACTCGTGGATCCGAGATTCTTTTCTTGAAGCGTGCGATTGCGCAGCTAAATGTTTTCACAGGCCTTCGGTTCTTCCTCCTTCCCCAAGGCGGATTCTTTAAAGAGAGGGCCAAGAGCCATCTTCCCGTTAGAGTCGCTCCCGAAGGTGAGAACCTGCGATCCTCTGGCATTGACCGTGCGACAGTTGCCGGTAATTCTTTTATGCTCCTCGGTCGTACTTCTCTGCTCCCGACGAGTTTTGCATTTCATCCGCTTAAATTGTTGCCGGTGAACAATATATCCCTGCCACCATCTTTTAAAAGCGTCGCACTCTTCGGTAGGGTGCGAAATCTTTCGATGATATAAGCAGTAGCTAGGATGTGTTTCTGCTTCACCGGGAGTGTTTCCTTCAGAGGTTGGTAGCTTCATTCCCACTGATATGGCTTTAGCAAACATTTTCCTCGTCTTGAACTTATTTTTATCCGTGACGGTGTTCCTTGATTTGGCGGGAGTGGCTTGACTCTTTCTTCCAGTCGCCGTCGTTTGGCTCTTTCAAATATGGCCATCTCACGTTCCCGATTGGCTTTACTTTTCAGATGAATTTCATTCAGGAAGGCGTCAATCATTTCGTCTAACGGCCATAGAAGTTCCGGCTCAGGCCCTGCCCCCAGTCTCTCTGTGCAGGGAGCTTCTTCATTGTCTAGCGATGAATGAGAGATCACATGGAAACTTGCTACGTAATCCTCAGATCCATATGACGAGTCTTCTCCATCATCTTCGTCCTCAAGAACATAGCTGAGGAACTCTTGGAGCGTGATTGGAGTCCGCGCCTTCTGATTATACTCTTCCAGCGCGTCAATTTGTTTTTGTAAGTCTGTGCGCTTGTCGCCAAGCGTCACGGGCTTCTTGGATTTCTTCTTCTTTTTCGAAGATTTCGGTGGCTGGGTGTGAGCACTTTGGCTATCACCACCAATCTTTGGAGTTGGGCACGGCTTCAGCATCCCTTCGATAATCTGGGGTTCCAGCTGGTTCTTCCACCTGATCGCCGGGCATGTCTGAAGATCATTCAGCATCCTTTTGGTTTTGGCTGAAAGCACGACCTCCCATCGAGCTTCTTCGACAAAAGAGCACGTTGCCCCCGGTGTGTCCATCTTCTTAGGAGTGTGCGGCTGTGGTGGGTTTACTTTCCACTTCTCGGATAGCGCAAACTTGCCTTGTAGGTATTGATCTTCGATCTATCCTTTAAAGACGAAGCAATCCTCGATCGGATGGCTTACCGTTTGGTGGTAAGGGCAATAATTGGGATTATTCACTTCACTGTGTTGCGGTGGTCGCCTTGGATTTGGCAAATTGATAAGCCTATTGTGCACCGCCAGCTCAACAGCCTCTTCATTTTATCCTGCGGGAATGAGTAAGGGCGCTTCATTTTCTCATTGTAATAGCGCCGTCTCTCCTCCAATTGATCCGCTAGTCTTGGAGCACTGGGCTGCTGTTGGGTGTTCGCAACGAAGGTCTCCTTCCCTTTACCCTTTTCGTTCCGCGGTTCCGGTTTCGGAGGAGACGGTCTGTGATCCATCTGATCCATCTGGGCTAGCTTGTCGATTAAAGCCTGGAACGTGGTCGGTTTGAAGAACATCATGAACAGTGAAATAGTTGCATGAGGGTCTAGGGTGCCCACGAATATGCCCACCGCTGGTGCTTCTTCGATGCGCTGCTCGCACTTCGACCACAGATTTCGCCATCGGATTGCATATTGAACCCAAGTTTCGCCCGGCTTCACCCTTGCATTGATCAATGCCGTTATTGGGGTGCGTTCACTTGCGCTCATGAATCGCTGGGTGAACAATAATTCCATCCCTGCGAAAGTTTTGACGGAGTCGTTTGGAAGCTCGGAGTACCATTCAAACGCCGTCTCCGATAAGCTGCCGACGAATTGGCGAAGCAAAAGCTTATCATCGCCCCCAGTGTTGCCGCACAGAGCTCTGAACTGGGCGACGTGCTGGTGGGGATTGCCCGTCCCCTTGTACACATGGAATTTTAGGATTGTGTAGCCCGGCGGGTACTTTATCTGATCATACCAGGCTGGATACGGTCGCCCTGTTTTGACAACTTGTCCGGCTGCCTCATTTGCCTGGTGAACTCTTATTTGCTGAGCAATATAGTCGTCCAGGGCAACTTTGTAGATTGTTTTCTCTTTGGCTGTTGAAAGAGCCGGAGGTGGATTTGACGTTTCTCCTCTGTCATCTTCGAGGATAATCGGAGAATCTTCGGCTGGAGGATCCGGCTGTATCATCATCCCGACCATGTCTTGGAACAGAAGAGCCATTTGCTTTATATTGGCCGCTTATTCCGCAGCCTCCTTGTCCTTCTTTTCGAGCATTCTACGAAGGAATTCAGCATCAGTCTCGTGTTCGCGACGTTGTTCCGATGACACCTCCGGGCTTTCTTTTGGCCCGGTAAGTGCGGCCATTGCAGTCAACATCTTCTGGAGTTTCTGCTGTTGCTGTTCTTGAGCCCTTGTGATAGATCGGGTGAGTGGTCGGTGGCCCGTAGAAGTGCGTCTATCCTCCTTCTCGGATGCCATGTAAACAGTATGTACCACCATGCCCCCAGACTTAGGGCGTTTGGGCTCAGTGTCTTTAACATTTTTCCCAGGCACAGGGATCTTCTCCGGCCTTCTCTTTTTATGAGCGGTCGAAGTTGAGGGGGCCGTCACAGTGTGCACCCAAATAGCTTTTCATGGCTTGGCAGGATGGCTTTCTTCTTGTTGAACCTTCGCCCTTCTTTTGTCGGCGAGGGTATTCTTAATCCACCACTGAGTTTCGGACCTGCCGCCAGACCTTATAGATCTTGGAAGACAGCCGCTGAGGGGACTGCCCTGGCTTTGTTTCCGCAACATTCTCCACCGGAGGAGAAGATCTTTTCAGTACGGTGGTAGGAGAATTCCTGCGCACCTTATTTAGCAGCTCAAAGCTGTTCCCGGTTGGAACAGCAGCATCAATTTCCGCCGTCGGGGCTGGTGGAGTTAGCCCAGAGGGGGAGTTTCCCCCGGCCTTCCTCACCCGGCGCCAGTGGCGACGTCGAGCATGTCGAGCTGATGGAGTGGGCTCGGTGATGGGGATGGCCTGGTCGTGCCCCCTGTTCAGGTGAGGGGCCGTTGCTGGTGTCAGCCTATTAAAGACCGATGTCCTTTGAGTAGCAGGAGCGGGAGTGGGAGTTGGGACGGTCAGTCTTGTAAAGACCGACCCCTTGGCAGGAGAAGCCGCCTTGACGACTTCGGGAGGAGGGTTGGTTACTCTCTTCGGAATAACCTTCTCTGGGATTGCAGGTTTCATTTTGGGCCCATAGGAATTTTGGCCCAATCTGGAGAAGACCGAGGCGCCGGAACCGGACGACCCGTTGAGAGGGGCCGCAGTAGCTGTAAGCCGATCGAAGACCGACTTCTTGGGAGCTTCCGGTGTTGGCACAGGAGCGGTAAAGCTCGTTGGCGGGAGCATGGTCCCGAAAAACAACCCTGTGGTGGCTTGAGTGACATGTTCTACGGGCATCGTGAATAGGGACGCCGCTTGAGGTCCATAAGATACACCTCCAGGTGAGGCGGAGCGTAGGTTGCAGTTGTAGTTAGAACGTCTTGCACAAGTGGACGCCATTGATTCTTTGCTTTCTGCAGTAAGCATAACGCCAAATCTTAGTACCTTGAAACCCAAGGGCAGCCATTAGCAAACCGCGATTGGTTCGCGAACACGACATACGGACTGTGGAGTGGAAAGAGGAAAAGGTCCCACCGGGCGTGCCAGAATCTGTTTACCGCCGGAAGCTGGGAAGACTGGACGTCTTGCCTGAATCTGGGGGCAGATGCTAATTGGTGCTATCCATCCAGCTCTCCGAAGATGCCAAGTTGATTTATGGCACCATGTGTCGAAGGTTTAAACGGATGCGACCGATCTAGCAGACTTCGTCAGATTCCCCCTCGTTTGAGGGGTTTTTGATTGTGGGGACACTCTTCCCTGCAGGCGCAAGCCCCTGCAGTTAATTACGCTACCGTATCACGGTAACAACTTTCTCCTTCTCCGTATGGTCACTTCGTGTCGTGGGTGTTTGTTTTGTGTTTGGTTGCCTGTGGATTATATACGGAGACTAAGTTATGTTGTCGCCCGTAGGACGTGAATTAGTACAAATCCGTATCTCTCTTAGATTTGGGTTTGGGGGGGTTGTGTTTAAGGATACGTTAGCCTTATTTGAGGCTAAGATCAACTTAAACGTTTGTTAAGGACACGTTAGTCTAATTTTAGACTAAGATCAACTTAACGGGATCGCTTGGATCCGACAAGAGAGCAATTGGGCTCTACTGCTTAGTTTAGTGACATTGCGATCGATAATTAGTTTAAGGGCATTACGGTTCATTGTTAGTTTTAAAACATCGCGGTCGAGGTTAAGGACATCATAGTCCGTGAGTTCAAGGACCTCACAGTCCGGTGTTAGTTTTAAGACATCACGGTCAAGGTTAAGGACATCATAGTCCGTGAGTTTAAGGACCTCACAGTCCGATGTTAGTTTTAAGACATCACGGTCAAGGTTAAGGACATCATAGTCCGTGAGTTTAAGGACCCCACAGTCCGTAGCAATGTATGGTTGTCGGGACCCGTCACCTCTCTGACGACGTTGAAGGATTACAACGACAGATATCAGAGGAGTAAAGAGATGTACTTTTAAACCGGGTGTAAATTGATTGAAAGAGCAGATAAGCTTAGTTCAATTTAAATTGAGGACTTACGGCCAGAATTGGGCTAAGTCCAGTTAAAAATGTTTAACATTTTATTTTTGCTATGCCTGTTAGGCCTTTGTTTGGGCTCTGCCCTTTTAATAATGCAAAGCATTTATTAGAACAAGGTATGTTCTGACAGCGCGCCACGTGGCGCATCAGGCGCTTTGCGCCAATTAAAGAGCGCATTGCGCTAGCGCACATAAGAGTGACACGTGTCGCTTAGCTCTAAGCGCTGGTTTGTTAGCACACTGCGCTTTATGAGTGTGCTGCGCCAGTTTATGGGGGCGCCAGTGAGTGACACGTGTCGCACTTGGCGTTGTGCGCCAATCCAAGA
The DNA here is from genome assembly GCA_030015575.1 of Agapanthus africanus. Lineage (NCBI taxonomy): Eukaryota > Viridiplantae > Streptophyta > Magnoliopsida > Asparagales > Amaryllidaceae > Agapanthus > Agapanthus africanus. Next base: position 589,029,680 of record JASDDO010000016.1, on the reverse strand, counting down.
GCGCAGTGCGCTATTTTTAGAAGCGCAAAGCGCAAACTGTTCTGTGGTTGACACGTGGTGCGTTTTGGCGCTGTGCGCCAGTCCAATAAGCGCAAAGGCGCAATTCAAGAGTGTAAAGCACTGTCCAATAGCGCAGAGCGCATTTTGGTCAATTTAATATCAAAGAACAAGTTTTTTTTGTTCTTCAAAAGAGGACTTGCCTCAAGATCCAAGAACCAAGGTTCTTATTCTTATCAAAAGGCTCTGCCTTTATAGATCAAAAGATCTATTAATGAAATAAAGTGCTTCTTTAAATCTTTTATAATTAGATCTTTTTTGATCTTTTTCTTTTTTATTGAAGACCTTGATCTTGTTCTTAGATCTCTGATCTTTTTAGAAGATGGTTCTTCTTTTTTAATGAGATGATTTCATCTCTGTTTTTCAAGAATATAATTCTTTACCTTTAAAGATGAAGAAAATGATTTTCTTTCTTCAAAAGCTTGCCTTTCTTTCTCTTTGAGTTTTTTTTCTCAAAGTTTGCAGAGAGGTTTTTTTTTATGAGACTTGGAGTCTTGGGGCCTTTATATAGGGCCAGTTGATTTGTTAAATTAGTTGAAGAGATCTTTCTCTGATTGATTTGGGGATGTTTCCCCACCGTTGGATCTTTGATCCTAGGGCTTCTGTTTTACAGAAGATAATCTTCTTGTTCTCAACAAGATTGGAAAGATCTTTCCAGAACAGAATTTTAATTCTGATTAATTAATAATTTATTATTATTATTAGATCTTTTGATCTAACGGTGGGGAATTCTTTAAATTCCAGCGCTGGCGCAATTGGCGCAAGCGCGCCTGCGTTTGACACGTGGCGCGCAGCGCAACTGCGCTAGCGTACATATGTTTGACACGTGGCGCGCAACGCAGAGCGCTGGATCTGAAGCGTTGCTTCAACTTTTAAAATTTAAATTTTGAAACAGAGCTTTGCTCTGATTGGGGGTGCGCTGCCTAGGGTGCAGCGCTCCTGGTGCTGGCGTATCTGCTTTTGACACGTGGCGCGCAGCGCACGGGATCTGAAGCGTTGCTTCAATTTTTGAATTTTGAAATTCAAAACAGAGCTTTGCTCTGATTGGGGGAAACACCCTCCTTCGTCATCCCGGAAGTCCATGATCTCGTACCTACAAATCAAAGCATATCGTATCACATCAAAATCAAATTCGGAAACCGACACGACACGCGAAGCGCACATAGGTTATAACCTACGGTCAACGCGCGCTAAAACAGCAAAACAACCCCTGACGTCAACGTACAAACGTCAAACAACCGAGCCAAAACTCAAATATCAAAAGTCAAGTTTTCAAAAGTTGCAAAATATCGCTAGAACTCAAGTAAAACAACTCTAGATTTTTCTTAAGGTGGAATTGGAATTTTTGCATATTGGATAGATCTAGTTATCTAATGAGTGAGCTGCAGACCAAGTTTCAGATCCTAACTCCAAAATTGGGCCGCAAATTGTGGCCAAATTGAATAAAACGGCGACCAAAAGATGAGGGCTCAGGCTCGGGCTCGGGCTCGGGTTTCTATGGTGGCTTCCTAGTGGTCTGCACATCTCACATATCCATTATAAAATTTTCAGAGCCTCTGAGTAATACCATATTCCAATTGATCGCCACAAGTCTTACAAAACCGATATCGGAAAACTAATTTTAATCAAGGCTACCACCACCACTAGGCCAGTAGACACTCACTAAACCTCCACTACAAGTTTTATCCACTAATTCTCATCCTAGAATTTTTCGAGTTCACTAAACATGTATATATCAACTCTAAACTAGTTTACGAGGTTGGGAAACTTAAAACTTGAATAAAAGTGATAGTATTATCTTAAAAGAGCAATTCAAGAAAATTCTAAGATGGCCAAATGAGCTCAAAACTCAAACTTGATCCCACCATGATATGTAGGATGAAATGAAGAACAATTTTTGTGACGGTCATGTGATATTTTGATGAAGTTTTCATGGTGTTTGTGGGGGTAGTGAGGGTTGGAGGAAGATAAAGGTGAAGGAGATGAAGAAGAGGAATAAAAGATGAGATGAAGAAATGAGGAATGAAGGAAGGCTCATGGTTAAGCAGCCATATCTCTCCTTCTCCCCCTCCCTCTCCATGACCATACCTTGATGTCCTCCCTTTGTCCTCCCATCATATTCTATTCTAATTTTCTTCTCTTTTTCTTTTATTTAGAAAATACAAAACCATAATAAACAAAATGCAAAAATGTTGGCATGTCAATAACATATCAGGATATTTAAACATGGTTTAACAAAATGAACTTGGTTTAATACATAATTAGGAAAATACTAATCAAGTTTAATATTAAACTTGTATGTAAATAATTATATATTAATTTATAAAAGGCCCAAATCAAATAAATGCTTTCATAATTAATAATTCATTTTAAATTATAATTATTTTCCAAAACTATATGTATATAATTATACCATTCTAGTAAACCTTATTTCCATACTTAAATAATATTCATAAAATTTATTATTTAAATTCCAAAAATAATATTTTCTATTTTCTGAAATGTTACGGTCTTCTCCCGTTAAATAAATTCGGTCCCCGAATTTAAATTTAAACCCCTAAATATTAAAACATTTCAATAAATCAATCAAATCAACAAGGATCCGAAATCGTGGATAAGCTAAACATATCACAGCGCAACGTGTACACATGAAAACGAGTGCAAAACACAATAATCAAAACTCCATCAAGCATTATGCAAATCTTGCAAGTTATGATGAATATGCAAGTTTCAAAGTCTACGGTTTAAATCAAGTACAATATATAAGTACGCATCATTTAAATAACCGAACAAAGTGTGTGCAAAATCCTTTTCAAATCGTTGTGTGATGCGTACATCACGGTACAACTAGCGGACGTTCATTTGTGAACAAATAGATATATATCTGCATACGTTTCATTTAAGACATACGTCTCGCCCTTTTGAAAACGATTTAGAAGGGTTTTCTTTGTAAAAGTTTGTGTCACTCATGGACACGTAGGAAAATAGTGAGACTATAGCTCCCTTTTATAACGATAAATCTTTGTACAGAATTATTTGTTTAAATGTATAGAAAAATGGTATTTCAGTATGTGTAGGAGTTATACGTTATTTTTGTTCAATAAAAATAAGAAGCAACTTGTAGCTCATTGGTAAAGCCTCTACACTACTGGGACGTAGCCTGTGTGTTCGAATCCCATCAGTCCTAAATTTTTAAAGATTTTTCTTTTTAATTTTTCGGAAGCCTAAGAGTTGCATGTGCAATACACGGAGAAACGAATAGTTTCAGAAAAATAAAACAAGCGCAAAGAGAAGTAAACACCAATCTAGATACATGGCACGAATCTCGAGGCAAGCCATCGAAATCCGACCGCCTATTTCTCCCTTATGGTCACCGTCGATGGTCCAAATGCCTCCAAATCGCTCCGTGCTTTGCACACAAGTCTCTTCAGCTCCCCTATACTCCCCTGCACTGTTTGATTTCCCTGCAGTTAAACAGTGACTATTCAATTCACCATTTAACATCAAATTTAATTCTTTTGATCCAATTTTTAATTCCCAAACCCTAAAATTTTCAATATAAATAGAAACCCATCCCGTAGCTCTCCTCCATTCTGAAATTTCTATCAAAAATTCTCTCAAACTCTCTAAGTACCAAGTAGAGTTAAGCACCCAAGTGGAGTAGCAAGCCAAGCTCAACGACCGAAGCCTTTCCGACGACACCAAAACACCCGAAGGCTTCCTCTCATTCTCGTTAACGATCTAAGCTAGTAAGTTTCCTTTCACTCTCCATTTCTTTCATCTTAAATCGTCTTCTAAAATCACATCGACAAAGTGGAGTTAACTCCAATATAATGTTATTTTTAACATTTGTACTCCATTTTATAAGAAAAATAGGTCAAAATAACATCCTAACACCCCTCGTAACCTTATTTACCATAATTTAGCTTTTAGTTTAATAAAATTTTCCATGTGAAATAATCATAAAACGAAGTTTTGATAAAAATACCATGAACTTTAATATATAACCGTAATTTCATTAATTAGAGTATATACCTTTAGATCATTCACGGGGTAACGGCCTACCACACACACACTATGGTTTCATAGCACGAGATTCTAAATATACGGTTTATTCAAAGAATAGGTTTGACATTAAAATACCACATTTTTTCAAAAAGGTTTCTTTTAATCGATATTTTTAAATCCTTGGCAATTACGCCTCTACAACCCTCGTTAGGGGACCCGTTAATGGATGGTGTGGATTATCGCATATCTTTGGAATAGTAGAGCGAGATACAGAACTCCTCATGGAGTATTTGGTCTCGAAAGAAAATAAAAATACAGATTTTAAGAAATATGCCTTTTCTAAACAAAACAAACTTTGAAAAAAAATTATATAAATTTATGAATCTGTGTTTTCAATAAAAACAATTTTTTAAACTATATTTTTAAAATGAAAGATTATAATTTTAATAAAATACTAACAAGTTTCCAAAAGTAGTATTTTTCATAAAAATACCATAAACTTTTAAGGATAGGTTTTATCACCAAAATACCACAACAATTAAAATACATATTCATGAAAACCCTAAATATTATAAATCACTCTCGAGGTTTATTTTTAAACCATATTAAAGTAATTTTCACAAAACCCCCTCGAGAAATGCAAATATTATAAATACAAAGCAAACAACAATAATAAATATTTAAGAACTCTAGATTAATATAGGTTTAAACGGTATCATTTCTCTTGAGCCCCACGGAGCCGGAGAAAGTAAATGCTTGTCTATTCAGGTTAGACAACTTAACGGAGTTATCAATGGCAATTGTCATGGAAAAAAATACAAATCCTGCTGTTATAGCCAATCGAGCATAGCGCAACATCAACTCACTATACCGGGAGAGAAGAAACCCTTCCTATCGCTCACTGTCTCCATGTGACTCGGGACTGTACCCAAAATTCATCTGTTTGCATGACTCCTTTGAGCCATGGTAGGGAGGAAATCAAAGCATAGTAGGAACCACATAAGACTCTATGACGAACTTGGGTCTACAGACTAACCTGTACCAGTGTCACCAGAGAACTGCTATCTGACGATAGGTATGATACCATCTAGGAGTTCTCGGGGAGTCATGTTCGGTGTACCCATTTTCTAATGAGCACCTGTGTACAATCTTTGGTGTCAAACACCAATGGTTATGGGATCAACCATCTCACCTTACAGGGTCAAGAAACTTACACACTAGTCTACTGTGGAATATCAATGCCCTGTCTCGATACTCCCTTGACGAAGAATAGTTAAAGAATGTGCTTGTGGGCTACACAATTCCCTGTAGTATGATCCGCATCATAGTCCCGGTAGTCAAGCAAACATCCTAAGGGCTTTATCAACATGTATCAGAGAGACAGTATAATAATACAAGTGTATATGTTAAGATAAAGAGCAACCGGATAGCATACTATCATGTCGAGCAAGAAAGTCCTCTATATATATATATATATCCAAGCATCCACTATATCATACAATAATGGCCTCTAGGGCATACATATTCCTAACAATCTCCCACTTGCACTAAGGCCAGTTGTTGTTGTATCTCATACCCAACATCCCAAAAAGTCTTTCAAACTGCGTCTGGGGGAGGACCTTTGTGAGTGGACCCACCGCGTTGTCCTTCATTTCAACTCTCCTGATCTCGATCTCCCGTCGATCTAATATCTCCCGGATCAGGTAATACCGTCTAAGAATATGTCTGGATCTCTGATGGGACAGGGGTTCCTTGGCCAAAGCCACGGCTCCATTGTTATCATAATACACAGGTATTGGATGCTCAATGGATGGAACCACACCAAGTTCAGCTATGAACTTCTTCATCCAGACAGCCTCTTTGGCAGCATCGTTGGCAGCGATGTATTCAGCCTCCATCGTCGAGTCTGCTACGGTATCTTACTTGGAACTCTTCCAACATACTACCCCTCCATTGAGGGCGAAGATAAAACCTGAGACCGACTAACTGTCGTACTTATCACTCTGGAAGCTCGAATCGGTAAAGGACTCCACCTGGAGTTCACCGTTACCATACACCAAGAACATCTCTTTAGTCCTTCTCAAGTACTTAAGAATGTTCTTCACAGCTGTCTGGTGCTTTTCCTCAGGATCTGATTGATACCTACTAACTACACTTAGTGAATAAGCTACATCTGGTCTACTACATAACATCACATACATGATAGACTCGACTTCTGAAGCATAGGGTATCCCTTGCATGTGAGCCCTCTCCAAATCATTCTTGGGAGACATCTCTTTGGAGAGAGTGATTCCTGAGCATGCGGGTAAATTACCATGCTTAGAATCTTCCATAATAAACCTCTTTAGTATGGTGTCTATGTATCTGGATTGGGACAATCCCAACATCTGTTTAGATCTATCTCTATAGAACTTTATCCCCGGGTGTAGGAGGCATCACCTAGATCTTTCATAGAGAACTTGTGTGATAAGAAGAGCTTGACCGAGTGTAGCATAGGAATATCGTTTCCTATCAAGTGTATGCCATCCACATACAATACGAGGAAGATAACCTTACTCTCTACAACTTTCTTGTCTACGTTTTGATGAAGTCAAACTCTTTGATAGCTTCATCAAAATAGATTTTCCAGCTCCGCGATACCTGCTTTAATCCATAGATGGATTTAAGCAGCTTGCACACCTTTCCGCTGCTCCCACTGTGTACGAAGCCCTCTGGCTGTGTCATGTACACGCTCTCTTCTAAATCACCATTTAGAAAAGTAGTCTTGACATCCATCTGCCAGATTTCGTAGTCATGGTATGTAGCAATGGCAAGTAGGATCCTGAAGGACTTAAGCATAGCGACAGGAGAAAAGGTTTCATCATAGTCGACTCCTAGTCGTTGATGAAAACCTTTCGCTAGAAGTCTATGTAAGGTTGCTGGGCACTCTAACAAGGGTCTACGGGGCATCAACCATGCCCGATTTAAAATTTAGCCGTGCCGAACAACCCAAAGCCGGATCTTTAAACTAAAGTTTAGGCGAAAACAAATATGTTAAACACTTTAACACTAAGTGAGAGGGATTACAACCTTTGTAGATCCGGTCCTTCACTTCTTAAGCTCCGTGTTGAGTTCCCTTCGCTGCGATCATCGTGTTACGGACTCTCGAGAGGCTCCACGAAGAGAAAGATGCAAGCTTGCTTCCGATCTTCGATAACAAAGATGATCTACCTTGAAGTTTCATTAACACAAGCTCTCACTCACTAAATGAAGTGAACACTCTCATCTAAAGGGCAAGGGTAGATGAGGATGATGAAGTAGGATTTTTTCTCTCATTTGTTTTCTTATTCTCACTCATTTTTCATCACAAAATCAAAAGCAAGAAAGCTTTTCCGTGAAAAGAGAAGGAAGAAGAAGATGAATAATCAATTAGAAACCTTTTGTGATGAATAATGAAAAGATAATAATGATGAATAATGCAACCATGGTTGACTAAACCTTTGTAGAGATTTAACTAGGGCTAGGGTTTGGGTTGGGTTAAGAATGAGTCATTACAAAATATCTTAACACAAAACAAAAAGAAACCTTCTAGAAGATTCATGAATGCACTAACCCAAATCAAACCCTAATCTTGTTTAATCTCCACTAAACATGTTGCATTAGTAATCATATCATGTTACAATACTATATATCATATATATAATATTTACTGTAACAAAAATAAAATAATACAATTAACATATATCGCATATATATCAATGTATTACCCGAGTGAGAAAAAGAATCTTTTAGTGAGCTAGTATTAGTTAATGTAATTTAATATATAATATATATTATTATACATTAAATTATCGAATCAACACTTGATCCGACAATCCGGCTATATCGCATATAACCGACTAATATCTCATTTACCTATTCATCGAATCAACACTTGATCCGATGACCCGGCTGATATCAAATATCGCGAGAAATAGAATACGGTATCTCATATCGAATTATCCTCGGTCCTGCACATATCACATATGTGCCCCTACTCCGTTTTGCCTGAGTCAAGAAACCTCTGTATAGGACTCTAAAGAATCGTCAATACGCTGGCAGTAGGTGATGATCATATCAAACATCCATAAGCTGCAAGCGGTCAGCTAAACGTAACAGCCACCCAGGTATTGAGCGCTCAGAAGATCAACAAGTAAGCCTGTATATTCTCCTGTGAATCCAATCAGTAACACTCCCGTACAGTCCGGTCTCGTCGTCTGATATGTCGCATATCTCGCCTAGGGGTGGTAAACTTCAGACCCCAGTAGCTTGATAAGTCGTGTCAATATGAGGTCTATAACAGTTCGAGAAACTACTGATAACACTTACCAGTAAATCTCAGCAACCCTGGCCAGGGATTTCCAGTTATAGCCAATCGAACACAGCACAACATCAACTCCCTATACCGGGAGAGAAGAATCCCCTCCTATCGCTCATTGCCTCCATGTGATTCGGGACTGTACCCAAAAGCCACCTTTTTGCACGCCCTCTTGGACGTGGTATGATGGAAATCAAAGCACAGTGGGAATCACACAAGACTCTATGACGATCTCGGGTCAACAGACTACTCTGTACCAGTGTCACCGGAGAACTGCCATCTGACGTGAGGTATAATACCATCTGGGAGTTCTCGGCGAGTCTGTCCAGTGTACCCAGTCTCTACTGAGCACCCGTACACCATCCTTGATGTCAAACACCGATGAATATGGGATCATCCATCGCCCATCATATGGGTCAAGATGCGTATACGCTAGTCTACTCTGGTGTATCGATGCCCTGTCTCGATACACCCTCGACTAGGAACAGTTATAGGATGTACTCGTCGACTACCGTGGCCCCACTAGTATGATCTCATCATAGTCCCAGTAGTCGAGTACATATCCTAAGGGCTTTATCAACATGTAATATAGAGACAATCAGAGTACATGTTTAGATAAAGTACAACCAGATAGCATACTATCATGTCGAGCAAGAAAGTCCTCCCTATATATGTCCAAGTATCCATTACAATATACATCGTATGTACAGTAATGGCCTCTAGGGCATACATATAACTAACAATCTCCCACTTGCACTAGGGCCATCTGTTGTGGTATCACATACCTAACAATTAGCTGTGGTTAAAGTATCTCATACTCAACCATCCCATAAAAGTCTCTACTGGGAAAAAGGCCTTTGTGAGTGGATCCGCGCTGTTGTCCCTTGTGTCTACTCTCTTTACCTCGATCTTCCTGGAAATCAACCATCTCCATGATCAGGTGATACTGCCTAAGAATTATATCTGGATTTCTGATGGGACGGGGTTTCTTTGGCATAAGCCACAACTCCATTGTCACACAGTGGTAGGAACGAAATTCATCACATGAACTTATATATCCAGACTGCCTCTTTGGTAGCATCCTTTGTAACGATGTATCTTGCCTTTAATCGTCTAGTAAGTCACGGTATCTAGCTTGGAACTTTTCCAACATACCGTCCCTCCACTGAGGGTAAAGACAATGCCTGCGACTGACATTCAGTCGTCCTTATCACTCTGGAACTATTCCAGTGATTCTCCCCAGGATCTATTGATACCATCTCACTATATCTAGTGAAAATCCTAACATCCAATTAGATCTATCTCATAGATCCAAAACCCAGGATTTAGGAGGTATCGCTTTGATCCTATATGGAGAATGCTTGTGATAAGCGGAGATTGACCGAGCATAGCATAGGAAACTCCTTCCCTATCAAGAGTATGTCATCCACGTACTCTATGAGGATCACCACCATACTCCCTACTACCTTTTTGTATATACAAGGTTCATCTACCATTTTGATGAAGTCAAACTATTTGACTACCACATCAAAACAGATGTTCCAACTCCGCGATGCCTGCTTTATCAACATAAAACATCTTGCACACGTTTCCGCTTCTCCCACTGTCTACGAAGCCCTCTGGCTGTGTACTTATAGACGCTCTCTTCTAAAACATTATTTAGAAAAGCAATCATGACACCCAACCGCCAGATATCGTAGTCATGGTATGTAGCCGTGACAAGTAGGATCTGGATGAACTTAAGCATAGTTTTGAAAGTCTCAACTTTTCCATGTACACCAAGTAATCTTCTCAAGATATACTTGCTCCTGATGGGGATTTAACCCTACAGATAAAGCAACCAAAGTCCATACTTTGTTGGTGTATAAGGATTCCATCTCAAATCGCTAAGCATCCAGCCATTCTTATAGAGTCTCACTCCTGACGGCCATCTCGAAACTAGTTGGGTCATCATCTTATGATGCAATCCTCGCTCCCACTGTCATAGAGAAACCGAAGTATCTCTCCGGTGGGTGAGGAACCCTACTAGATTGGCGGAGAGGCTGAGGTTCGTTGGTTACTATTGAATCCTTTGGTTCTACCAAATCATCTGTTGTAGTTTGTATAGCTGGAACTCCTTCCAGTTCTACCTCATGACCAATAATTTCTTCACAAGAAATTCCCTTTCACAAAGGTGGCATGCTGAGAAACAAAACATCTTTTGTTCCTCTGTTTGGTAGAAAATATTCCCTTGCGAATGCTTGGGATATCCAACAAACTTTTACAGAACTGACTTTGCCTCGAGCTTGTCCGGATTATGCTTTTAGACATAGGCTGGACAACCCCAAATCTTAACATACTTAAGATATGGGCTCTTCCTATTCCATATCACATATGAAGTGGTAGGCAGCTGATTTGATTGGAACCCTATTCAATAGGTATGCAGCTTCTCAAGTGCATAACTCCCAAAAGGGAATAGGAAACTCAGTAGTACTCATCATAGAGCTCACCATATCTCATAAGGTGTGATTGCTCCGCCCCGATACACCTACGTGCTGTGGAGTATACGGAGGAGTAATGCTGAGAGAGAATCTCATTCTCCTTTAGAATAGTCCAGAATTTCCGTGCTCAAGTATTCTCCTCCCTGATCTCATCAAAGGACATAATACTTATACCCGTTTTTGGTTCTCTACTTCTAACTTATATTCATTGAATTTCTCAAAAGTTCCAGACTTGTGTTTTAATAGGAACATATGTCCGGATCTTGAGAGATAATCAGTGAATGTAATGAAGTACAAAGAACCGGTCCTGGCATGTGTAGACAGGGGACCACATACATCATCATGTATCAATCCCAAGGGTTCACTAACTCTTTCTCTGTTTCCAATAAACAGTGCTGTGATCATCTTATCTCTGTGACATGACCAGCAAGTTTCACAAGATGTAAATTCAAACTAATTTAAATATGTATCTATATATAACTTCAGCTAGTCGGGTCGCATTGATATAACCTAGTCTACAATGCCTCAAGAAGGATTTGTTCATTTCTGAACTATTCCTCTTGTGTGTGTTTTGTACACTAAGAATTATGGTTTGATTTAGAACGTCAATGTTTTTAGATAACGTGCCTGAACCGATAAACTCTTGATATAGGAAATGTTCAAAACATTATCCAACAATACAAAATTATATCCTTCTTTACTAATAAAGAAACTGATATGATATTGTATATCAGGTTCGGTATCTAATAACATTCATTCAGAATCAATGTATTTTGATAATACAGGGTGATAACTACCAACAGACTTAGCTGCAACACTTGCATCGTTTTCTATCTCATGAAATTTATCACCCATTCTCAGTTCTCTACCTATCTGTAGCCCATGTAATAGATTACATATGCGGGATCCTGATCCGGTATCTCATACCCAGGACGTAAAGGATACTGAGAAACAGTTCTATGTAATGAACACACCCGAAAATGATGCATCAGCATGCACTTTCTTCGTTTGGGCGGCACAGGAAATCTGGTATTCCCCAATTTCCTGCTCTGTCTTATAACAATTATAAGTTGGAGCGGGACCAACGTTCCCTAGCGCAGTATAACAAGCGGGTTCGGTCAATACATCCGTATTATTATCTTGATTAAGACGTGGCATGGTCGCTACCTGGAGAGAGAGAAGAAAACACTCAGCATGCGCTTTTACAAGATTAGATTGGTTATCAATTTATCTAATCAGGATGTCTCCCACTGTTTTAGTCAAATCTTCCTTCAAACCCTAAAAGAAAAGATTAGCCGGGATTAATTACACCCTACAAATTCGCCAATCTTTCAGCCAGGCTGGTGCTGGTACTTTGAGGGAGGTTCCCCGTGCTTTCGCACGGACCTAATTGTTAGTTATATGTATGCCCTAGAGGCCATTACTATACATAGGATGTATATTGTAGTGGATGCTGGGACATATATAGGGAGGACTTTCTTGCTCGACATGATAGTATGCTATCTGGTTGATCTTTACCTTAACGTGTACACTGATTGTCTCCCTGTTACATGTTGGTAAAGCCCTTAGGATCTGTACTTGACTACCTGGACTATGATGCGGATCATACTAGTGGGGACATGGTAGTCCATAAGTACATCCTTGAAAGTCCCTAGTCGTGGGTGTATCGAGACGGGGCATCGATATGCCAGAGTAGACTAGCGTGTACCTTCTCGACCCATACAGATGGGCGATGGATGATCCCATATCCATCGGTGTTTGACATCAGAGATGATATACGGGTGCTCAGTAGAGACTGGGTACACTGGACGGACTCGCCGAGAACTCCCAGATGGTATTATACCTCACGTCAGATGGCAGTTCTCTGGTGACACTGGTACAGAGTAGTCTGTTGACCCGAGATCGTCATAGAGTCTTGTGTGGTTCCCACTGTGCTTTGATTTCCATCTTACCACGTCCAAGAGGGCGTGTAAAACGGTGGTTTTTGGGTACAGTCCCGAGTCACATGGAGGCAATGAGCGATAGGAGGGGATTCGTCTCTCCCGGTATAGGGAGTTGATGTTGCACAGTGTTCGATTGGCTATAACAGGAAGTCCCTGGCCAGGGCTGCTCAGAGAATTGCTGGTAAGTGTTACCAGTAGTTTCTCAACCCGTTATGAGCCTCATATCGACACGACTTATCGAGCTATTGGGGTCTGACGTTTACCACCCCTAGGCAAGATATGCGACATATCAGACGATCAGACCGGACTGTACGGTAGTGTTACTGGTTGGATTCACTGGAGTGTGAGCGGGCTTGCTCGTCGATCTTCAGATCGCTCAATACCCGGGTGGCCGTTACGTTTAGCAGACCGCTTGCGGCTTGTGGATGTTTGATATGATCATCATCCGCTGCCGGCGTATTGACGAGTCTTTAGAGTCCTACACAGAGGTTTCCTGGCTCAAGCGAAACGAAATAGGAGCGCATATGAGATATGTGCGGGACCGAGAATAATACCAGTATGTGATACTGTATTCGATTCTCGCGATGTGACATTGATCGGTTATATGCGATATAGCCGGGTTATCGGATCAAGTGTTGATTCGATAAGATGTTACTAATGGTACCAGTCGGTTATGTGCGTCATGACCGGATCGTTAAATCAAGCGTTGATTTAATGATTTAATGCATAATTATATATTTGATATATTACTTTGTATTAACTAGTATCGGTTCACTTTAAATGGATTTTCTCGCTCGGTTGTGCGCATTGCATATGCGATATGATTTTGTGCACTTGTTTGTATCATATTTGATGATACATGCAAATTAGGGTTTGTGTAAAGAATTAAACCTTGGTTAAAGAAATGGTTAGGGTTTTTATTTGATTATTCATTTATTCATTTGTTTTTATTTTTTGGAAATAAAATTGCATAAAATAGAATGGTGGCTTCTTTTGTTTTCTTTCATGAAGCTTCATGAACTTTTGACTTAGTCACCATTTTGTCTCATGCTTAACCCTAACCAATTCAATTAACTCAAGTTAATTCTCTACACCTAACCATGGTGAGAATTATGATAAGAATGGATTTTTATTTATTCTTTTATTCTTATCATAATACTTATCTTCTTCTTGCTCTTCTTCTTCTTCATTCTTCTTTGAAGAAAACCAAGCTCTATCAATGGTGATTGTTGGAAAAGAGTGAGAAATCCAAAACTAAAGTTAACCCTCTTCCTATTTCTTCATCCTCTACCTCTTGCCAAGTAGTAGAGTGTGTTTTCTTCATAAGTTTCTTGACTTGGTGAAGTCGGAGCTTGATTTAGCGATGCCTCGACGTAGATCATCTTCGGCATGGACATCGACGACCTAGCTTGCCCATTCTCCGACGAAGTCGACGCTAGAGCCCGGATTTGATTTGGACAGCGGAGAGGACTTCGTTGCGGAGCTATGGAGGTGGAGCACCGGATCTACAAAGGTTGTATTTCCGTATTCCCTTAGTTAAGTGTTAACTAGTTATCTTTTCGCCTAGTTTTCTAGCAAACGATCCGTAGTTTAGGGTTTCTCGGCACCGTAAAATTTTATATTGGCATGTTCGATGCCTTGTGAGACCTCATTAGTGTGCCTAGGAACCCTACAGTGGTATCAGAGCCTAGCTAGAGCCTTAGGCGAAGTCTTGACGGAATTTGAACTCCGATCGAATCAAAACCAAAACCCTAAAGTTGCTCTCTGGACGATTTTGAAAAACTGGGATTTTTCCAGATTAAAAATATTCAGAAAACTCAGTAAAATAATCTAAGAATTACTGTTTAAATTCGAGGGCTTGATTCATTAAAGGGGGCGCGGATCCGCGGCCTTACAGTAGGCTGATGCGGCGGATCCGCGCTACTTTTGTCGTTTTGTGCATCCCTTTCTGCACAGCAATTCTTATATATTATTTCTGGTGTTTCTGGGAATTTTTAATATTTATTCAAGAGTTGAATTTTCTGGAGTTGTTTTGGGGATTCGGTGTTTCGATCGGAGTATCAGATTTTGTCTATGTGGCTTTCCGGATAATTTTTAGAATATGTTAAAAAGTTCGACCGGATATAAATACCCATTTTTTCCCCTGTCGGGAAATTTCCAAGTGTTGGATTTTTCCGTAGTTTAACGACGTTCTAAGTAGTGCAAGTAACGCGATGGACCCTCTAGAAGACAACAAACCTTAACTCGATTATGTGACCGTCTTGAACTGCCCTTTGAACCGTCGGGTTTGGGGCAGTACGGCGTGCCACATGTGAGGCGTTGGCTTGACCCTTCTACGGCTGGACCGTCGGTACTGAGGCACGAACTGAATGTTGTTAGACTTATTTCATGTGTTGATCTGTATCGGGAAAACTTGGGTGTTCGAATGTTCAATCGGAAAGTTTAACATTTTCTAATTATCTGGAATGGGATACAAAAATTGGAATTCACAATAAGTTATGAGATAACTGAATGAATGTTGTAAATCTAGCAATTTAGTCTCACTTGATCGGTTGCCACGGAATTTTGATGTGATCAAAAGTCCGTCGCAATCACGTAGCGTACGCGGATACTCGCCGGGTAAACTTAATAGACAGCCTCACTCCATAGCCCCGACCAAGTGACTGTAGGAGAAACCCGTCGCCGAAAGCATTCGTTCGGGTGCTCGCGGCAGCGGTGTTCCGCCTTGGTGCACTTCGTCGACGGTATCGGGGGTGCGGCCGTCTACTGAAGTTTGCGACGAGCATTCGATCAAAATGTCGGAAATCCTGTTGAATTGCCCGACTTGGTATTGAAAAGTGTTTTCGATAAAGAGACTAAAATGCGGGGTTTATAATTGTTAGGCATGTGATGTCTAAGTAATTCATTTGGTCAGGCATGCGATGTCTGAGGTGGTTGCGGATTCCAACTGTTGTAGTTTTACACTTTCTTTTCTGTGACCGTAAGTGTAATATGTGATATCGCCGGTTTCGTTGCTATATGTCAACGACAATTGGGATGGACATATTTACTTACGTTGATGACATGTGATGTTATGTGTTGCTGGATATGTTATATTGGATCGTCGTGTTTGAATAGCCGGGGGTTTTTATGTGAGATGAGTGTTTTTCATTTTCATTCATGTAAAAGCTTGTATGTAATATTCTTTTATTGGGGCGCTTCCAGGTTGCGGAAGTAGTCACCTTTTGTATATTATTTACTTTTCCGCACTAGGATAGACCCAAGGAGGAGAGCACAAGTAACCGGGTTCTGGAGTCCAGTGGGAGACCAACTCGAGGAGTCGAGTCCGGGTCTCCTAACTCTAGAATTGGTAGGGTTGCTTGCCGCTCTCGTAGGGGTCTAGGGGTGTGGGTTTGGCTATTCATCACGACCGTGGAATCCGTGTTTTATACTGGCTCGTATTGAAAACACGGACGTCCTAGTATATCCAATATTTCATATGATTCTTCTGCTGCGATATCTGTGATGTGATCATGTGATGTTCTGTGATAGATACAGTATATAGTATATATGATATATTATATAGACGTTACTTATGTTTTACACCCGTGCTAGCCCTGCCCTGCTCTGCCGTTAGTTACCTAACCTAACGGTGCACGAGGGGACATCGAGGCGAATGCGGATGGCATAAGTGTACGTCGTATTTATCTGTGATGTTTAGGTACTTAAATGATGGGACTTCATTAATGTGATTAATGAAATAAAAGAAACCTAAGATGTTGTAGAATCGAATTTCAAAATAAAACAGGTAGCTGCAGTTCTTGTTTTGCATAGCGGTATATGTGATATATCCTGCACCTTATTCGATGAGGAAAGGACCGAGATCCCTTCACCGGGAGTGACTCCTTTAGCAATAACTGGCAGATGCTACACACTCGGTTTGTCTTTTGATTGCTTTTAAGAGTTTTTGCTTTGCACAGTGATATATATGATATATCCCGCACCTCATTCGACGAGGAAAGGACCGACGATCCCTTCACCGGGAGTGACTCCTTTAGCAAAACTAGAAAAGCCTCAAAAGCACTCCATTTCAAAAATCATTTGATTCTACAACGATATCAAGTTCATTACGCAATAGGTTTTCAGAAAAACCTGTCGTAGCCCTCCGTCATTTCAGATACGTACTAGTTAGTATTCGTGCTGCGGTTGTTTGGCCTCCGTCAAGGCGTAGTGTACGGTAGCTAACTAGTGCTTATCTGCTAGCATATGATGCAATTGGATTAGGGTATTCGTACGGCGTAGTTTGGCCTCCGTCAAGGGTCGTGCGGGTGGGTTTAATTCAATCAGGAAATGACGGGTTGAACTTGACTAGCGGACTATGGGTTGTTTGGCCTCCGTCAAGGTCATAGCGAGCTAGGGGCAAAATATTATCGGGAATTTCAAGTGTTGAAATTTGCAATGAGATTGCATACCTTCTATGAGATAGTTGGATCCCGATACCCGCTGCGAGTAAGAGTTACTCCTGGGAGAGTTTTATACATTACAATTAGCCGATCAAGTAGGTGTCTAGAAAGGTGTCAACGGGGTTACGCCTCTGGGAAAACGAGGTTTACATTAATTAGGTTCGTGCGAAAGCACGGGGGACCTCCCTCAAAGTACCGACACTGGCCTGGCTGAAAGATTGGCGAACTTGTAGTGTGTAATTAATCCCGGCTAGTCTTTCCTTTTAGGGTTTGAAGGAAGATTTGATAAAAAGCAGTGGGAGCCATCCTGATTAGATAAAATAATAACCAATCTATTCTTGACAGAGCGCACGCTGAGTGTTTTCTTCTCTCTCTCTCCAGGTAGCGACCATATCACGCCTTAATCAAGATAATAATACGGAATATTGACCGAGCCCGCTTGTTATACTGAGCTGGGGAACGTTGGTCCCGCTCCAACTTATAATTGTTATAAGACAGAGCAGGAAATTGGGGATTACCAGAATTCCCGTGCCGCCCAAATGAAGAGAGTGCATGCTGATGCATCATCTTCGGGTTTGTTCATTATACAGAACTGTTTCTCAGTATCCTTTACGTCCTGGGTATATGATACCGGATCAGGATCCCAGATATGTAATCAGTTACATAGGGCTACAGATAGGTAGAGAACTGATAACGGGTGATAAGTTTCATGAGGCAGAAAACGGGGCAAGAGTTGCAGCCAAGTCTGTTGGTCACTGTCACCCTGTATTGCCAATACATTGATTCTGAACGAATGTTATTAGATACCGAACCTGATATACAAAATTATATCAGTCTCTTTAGTAGTAAAAAAGAAATGATAAAATTTTGTATTGTTGGATAATGTTTTGAACATTTCCTATATCAAAAGTTGATCGGTTCAGGCACGTTATCTAAAAGCATTAATGTTCTAAATCAAACTACAGTTCTTTGTATACGGAACACACAGAAGAGGAAGAGTTCAGAAATGAACGGATCCTTCTTCAGGCATTGTAGACTAGGTCATATCAATGCGATCCGACTGGCTGAAGTTACATTTAGATGCATATTTAAATCAGTTTGAATTTACATCTTGTGAAACTCGCCAGTCATGTCACAGAGATAAGATGACCATAGCTCCGTTTATTGGAAACGGAGAAAGAGTTAGTAAACTCTTGGGATGATACATGTTGATGTATGTAGGTCCCCTGTCTACACATGCCAAGACCGGTTCTTTATACTTCATTATATTCTCTGATAATCTCTCAAGATTCAGACATATGTTCCTGTTGAAACACAAGTCCGAACCTTTTGAGATATTCACAAAATATAAGTTAGAAGTAGAGAACCGATACGGGTATAAGTATTATGTCCTTTGATGAGATCAAGGAGGAGAATACTTGAGCACGGAATTCCTGGACTATTCTAAAGGAGAATGAGATTCTCTCTCAGCATTACTCCTCCGTATACACTATAGCACGATGGTATATCGGGGCGGAGCAATAACACCCTATATGATAAGGTGTGCTCTATGATGAGTACTACTGAGTTACCTATTTCCTTTTGGGAGTTATGCACTTGAGAAGCTGCATACCTATTGAATAGGGTTCCAATCAAATCAGTTGCCTACCGCTTCATATCTGATATGGAAAGGGAAGAGCCCATGTCTTAAGCTAGTTAAGATTTGGGGTTGTCCGGCCTATGTCTGAAAAGCAAAATCCGGACAAGCTCGAGGCAAGGTCTGTAATGTAGAACTGGAAAGGTTCCAGCTATACGAACTACAGCAGATGATATGATGGAACCAAGGGATTCAGTAGATACCAACGAACCTCAGCCTCTCCGCCGATCTAGTAGGGTTCCTCACCCACCTGAGAGATATTTCGGTTTCTCTATGACAGTGGGAGCGAGGATTGCATCATGAGATGATGACCCAACTAGTTTCGAGCTGGCCATCAGGAGTAAGACTCTGTAAGAATGGCTGGATGCTTAGCGATCTGAGATGGAATCCATGTACACCAACAAAGTATGGACTTTGGTTGCAATATCTGAAGGGTTAAATCCCCATCAGGAGCAAGTATATCTTGAGAAGATTACTTGGTGTAGATGGAAAAGTTGAGACTTTCAAAGCTAGACTTGTTAAAGCTTTTCGTCATCGACCAGGCGTGGATCATGATGAAACCTTTTCAAGTGACTATGCTTAAGTCCATCCAGATCCTACTTGCCACGGCTACATACCATGACTGCGATATCTGGTGGTTGGGTGTCTTGACTGCTTTTCTAAATGATGATTTAGAAGAGAGCGTCTATAAGTACACAGCCAGAGGGCTTCGTAGACAGTGGGAGCAGCGGAAACGTGTGCAAGATGCTTTATAGGATAAAGCAGGCATCGCGGAGTTGGAACATCTGTTTTGATGAAGCGGTCAAAGAGTTTGACATCATCAAAATGGTAGATGAACCTTATATATACAAAAAGGTAGTAGGGAGTATGGTGACGATCCTCGTAGAGTACGTGGATGACATACTCTTGATAAGAAGGAGTTTCTTATGCTACGCTCGATCAATCTCCGCTTATCACAAAGATTCTCCATATAGGATTAAAGTGATACCTACTAAATCCTGGATTTTGGATTTATGAGATAGATCTAAATGGATGTTAGGATACTCACTAGATGTAGTGAGATGGTGTCAATCGATCCTGAGGAGAATCACTGGAAGGGTTCCAGGGTGATAAAGACGACTGAATGTCAGTCACAGGCATTGTCTTTACCCTCAGTAAAGGGACGGTATGTTGGAAGAGTTCCAAGCTGGATACCGTGACATACTAGACGATAAAGGCAGGATACATCGCTACTTAAGATGCTACCAAAGAGGCTGTTTGGGTGTATATAGGTTCATGAGATGAACTATGTTCCTACCATTGTGTGACAATGGAGTTGTGGCTTATGCCTAGGAACGCCGGTCCCATCAGTGATCCAGACATATTCTATGGCAGTATCACTTGATCATGGAGATGGTTGATCTCCAGGGTGATCGAGGTTTGGAGAGTAGACTCAGAGGACAACACAGCGGATCCACTCACAAAGGCCTGTTCCCAGAGAGAGACTTTTAAGGGATGGTTGAGTATGAGATACTGCAACCACTGCTATCAGATGGCCCTAGTGCAAGTGGGAGATTGTTAGTTATATGTATGCCCTAGAGGCCATTACTATACATAGGATGTATATTGTAGTGGATGCTGGGACATATATAGGGAGGAGTTTCTTGCTCGACATGATAGTATGCTATCTGGTTGATCTTTACCTTAACGTGTACACTGATTGTCTCCCTGTTACATGTTGGTAAAGCCCTTAGGATCTGTACTTGACTACCTGGACTATGATGCGGATCATACTAGGGGGGCATGGTAGTCCATAAGTACATCCTTGAAAGTCCCTAGTCGTGGGTGTATCGAGACGGGGCATCGATATGCCAGAGTAGACTAGCGTGTACCTTCTCGACCCATACAGATGGGCGATGGATGATCCCATATCCATCGGTGTTTGACATCAGAGATGATATACGGGTGCTCAGTAGAGACTGGGTACACTGGACGGACTCGCCGAGAACTCCCAGATGGTATTATACCTCACGTCAGATGGCAGTTCTCTGGTGACACTGGTACAGAGTAGTCTGTTGACCCGAGATCGTCATAGAGTCTTGTGTGGTTCCCACTGTGCTTTGATTTCCATCTTACCACGTCCAAGAGGGCGTGCAAAATGGTGGTTTTTGGGTACAGTCCCGAGTCACATGGAGGCAATGAGCGATAGGAGGGGATTCGTCTCTCCCGGTATAGGGAGTTGATGTTGCACAGTGTTCGATTGGCTATAACAGGAAGTCCCTGGCCAGGGCTGCTCAGAGAATTGCTGGTAAGTGTTACCAGTAGTTTCTCGACCCGTTATGAGCCTCATATCGACACGACTTATCGAGCTATTGGGGTCTGACGTTTACCACCCCTAGGCAAGATATACGACATATCAGACGATCAGACCGGACTGTACGGTAGTGTTACTGGTTGGATTCACTGGAGTGTGAGCGGGCTTGCTCGTCGATCTTCAGATCGCTCAATACCCGGATGGCCGTTACGTTTAGCAGACCGCTTGCGGCTTGTGGATGTTTGATATGATCATCATCCGCTGCCGGCGTATTGACGAGTCTTTAGAGTCCTACACAGAGGTTTCCTGGCTCAAGCGAAACGAAATAGGAGCGCATATGAGATATGTGCGGGACCGAGAATAATACCAGTATGTGATACTGTATTCGATTCTCGCGATGTGACATTGATCGGTTATATGCGATATAGCCGGGTTATCGGATCAAGTGTTGATTCGATAAGATGTTACTAATGGTACCAGTCGGTTATGTGCGTCATGACCGGATCGTTAAATCAAGCGTTGATTTAATGATTTAATGCATAATTATATATTTGATATATTACTTTGCATTAACTAGTATTGGTTCACTTTAAATGGATTTTCTCGCTCGGTTGTGCGCATTGCATATGCGATATGATTTTGTGCACTTGTTTGTATCATATTTGATGATACATGCAAATTAGGGTTTGTGTAAAGAATTAAACCTTGGTTAAAGAAATGGTTAGGGTTTTTATTTGATTATTCATTTATTCATTTGTTTTTATTTTTTGGAAATAAAATTGCATAAAATAGAATGGTGGCTTCTTTTGTTTTCTTTCATGAAGCTTCATGAACTTTTGACTTAGTCACCATTTTGTCTCATGCTTAACCCTAACCAATTCAATTAACTCAAGTTAATTCTCTACACCTAACCATGGTGAGAATTATGATAAGAATGGATTTTTATTTATTCTTTTATTCTTATCATAATACTTATCTTCTTCTTGCTCTTCTTCTTCTTCATTCTTCTTTGAAGAAAACCAAGCTCCATCAATGGTGATTGTTGGAAAAGAGTGAGAAATCCAAAACTAAAGTTAACCCACTTCCTATTTCTTCATCCTCTACCTCTTGCCAAGTAGTAGAGTGTGTTTTCTTCATAAGTTTCTTGACTTGGTGAAGTCGGAGCTTGATTTAGCGATGCCTCGACGTAGATCATCTTCGGCATGGACATCGACGACCTAGCTTGCCCATTCTCCGACGAAGCCGACGCTAGAGCCCGGATTTGATTTGGACAGCGGAGAGGACTTCGTTGCGGAGCTATGGAGGTGGAGCACTGGATCTACAAAGGTTGTATTTCCATATTCCCTTAGTTAAGTGTTAACTAGTTATCTTTTCGCCTAGTTTTCTAGCAAACGATCCGTAGTTTAGGGTTTCTCGGCACCGTAAAATTTTATATTGGCATGTTCGATGCCTTGTGAGACCTCATTAGCGTGCCTAGGAACCCTACACTAATTAAAGTAAATCTCGTTTTCCCAAGGGCGTAACCCCGTTGACACCTTTCTAGACACTTACTTGATCGGCTAATTGTAATGTGTAAAACTCTCCCAGGAGTAACTCTTACTCGCAGCGGGTATCGGGATCCAACTATCTCATAGAAGGTATGCAATCTCATTGCAAATTTCAACACTTGAAATTCCCAATAATATTTTACCCCTAGCGTCCTATGACCTTGACAGAGGTTAACAAACCATAGGCTGCTAGTCAAGTTCGACCCATCATTTCCTGATTGAAGTAAACCCACCCGCACGACCCTTGACAGATGTCAACAAGGTCGCACGACTACCCTAAATCAATCACATCATATGTTTATACAGATAAGCACTAATCAGCTACCGCATACTACGTCTTGACAGAGGTCAACAAATGCAACACGAATACTAAATACTACTTATCTGAAATGACGGAGGGCTACGACAGGTTTTTAAGAAAACTCTTTGCGTAATGAACTTGATATCGTTGTAGAATCGAGTGATTTTAAATGGAGTGTTTTTGAGGCCTTTTCCAGTTTTGCTAAAGAGGTCACTCCCGGTGAAGGGATCGTCGGCTCTTTCCTCATCGAATAAGGTGCAGGATATTTCACAAATACCACTATGCAAAGCAAGAACTATAGAAGCAATCAAAAGATAAACCGAGTTTGTAGCATTTGCTAGTTTCACTAAAGAGATCACTCCCGGTGAAGGGATCTCGGCTCTTTCCTTATCGAATAAGGTGTTGGATGTTCTACAAGGAACACAGCTATGCAAAGCAAGAACTAGAGCTACCAGTTTTTAAACAAGTTTCTACAACATCATTAGGTTTCTTTTAGTTTCATTAATCTCATTAATGAAGTCCCATTTTATTATGCTTCATAAGCATCGCATTTGAAACGAAATCTGCAATATAACATATATCTCATATATATAATATAAACATTCGTCTCAGACAGTAATATGGTCTCATCACAGAACATTGCAGCAGAAGAACATATATGAAATATTGGATATACTAGGACGTCCATATTTTAATACGAGCCTACATAAAACACGGATTCCACGGTCACGATGAATAGCCAAACCCACATCCCTAGACCCCTACGAGAGCGGCAAGCAACACTGCCAATTCTAGGGTTAGGAGACCCGGTCTCGACTCCTCGAGATGGTCTCCCAGTGGACCCTAGAACCCGGTTACTTGTGCTCCCCGCCTTGGGTCTACCTAATGCGGAAAAGTAAATAATATACACTGGTGACATCATCCTCAGCCCGGAAGTGCCCCAATAAAAGAATATTACATACAAATGAATTTTACATGAATGAAAAAGAAAAAACTATCATCTCACATAAAACCCCCGGCTATTCAAAACGCGACGATCCAATATAACATATCACAGCAACACGTAATATCTTATATCATCAACGTAAGCAAGTATGCGTATCCCGATTGTCGTTGATGTATAGCAACGAAGCCGGCGATACACTACATACTACGCTTACGGTCACAGAAAAGAAAGTGTAAAACTATAACAGTTGGAATCCGCAACCTCCTTAGACATCTCATGCCTAACCAAATGAATTCCTTAGACATCGCACGCCTAACAATTATAAACCCCGTATTTTAGTCTCATTATCGAAAACTCTTTTCAATATAAAGTCGGACAATTCAACAAGATTCCCGACATCCTGATCGAATGCTCGTCGCAAACTTTAGTAGACTGCCGCACCCCCGGATGCCGTCGACGAAGTGCACTAAGGCGGAACACCGCTGCCGCGAGCACCCAAACGGATGCTTTTGGCGACGGGGTTCTCCTACAGTCACTTGGTCGGGGCTATGGGGCGTGGCTGTCTATTAAGTTTACCCGGCGAGTATCCGCGTACGCTACGTGATTGCGGTGGACTTTTGATCGCATCAAAATCCCGTGGCAACCGATCATCTGAGACTGAACTGCTAGATTTATAACATTCATATTAGTTATCTCATAACTACTTGTGGATTCCAAATATTGTATCACATTCCAGATAAATAGACAATGTTAAACTTTCCGATCGAATAATCAAACACCTAAGTTTTCCCAAATAGCTCAACACTTGAGCGGAGTTCAAAAATATCCATCACATGCCACAGTACCGATGGTCCAGCCGTAGAAGGGTCAAGCCAAGCCTCATATGTGGCACGCCGTACTGCCCCAAACCCGAAGGTTTAGAGGCAGTTCAAGACGGTCACATAATCGAGTTAAGGTTTGTTGTCTTCTAGAGGGTCCACCGCGTTACTTGCATGACTTAGAACGTTCTTAAACTCGAGAAAAAATCCAACTTCTGAAAATTTTCCGACAGGGGAAAAAGTGAGTTATTGATATCCGTTCAAACTTTTTAACAGTTTCTAAAATTATCCGGAAAAACTTAAACGAAGTTAAATTATCCGATCGAATCAACGAGTCCTCAATAGATCCCAGAAAACTCAACACTTGAGCAAATTAAAAATTCCCAGAAGAATAAGCAATTACAGACGGACATAACTGTGCAAATCACGTGCCATGATTCTACTTTTTGGCCGCGGAACTGCCGCCAAAACCAAGGTACGGCCGAGGTTCCGCGGCGGTTTAATTGAATTGGAGGCACGTGATGCACAGTAACTCTTGTATTTCCCTGCTAATTTTTTTGAGTATTTTTAATTCAGAAAAAATCATCTTTTTAGAAAAAATCTAGAGAGGGGTCTAAGCCGAGGTTTCGGGCTTCGATCGGACTTTAAACTTCGCTCAGACTTCGCCTAAAGCTCTAGTTTGGCTCTGATACCACTGTAGGGTTGCTGGGCACTCTAACAAAGGTCTACGAGGCATCAACCATGCCCGATTTAAAATTTAGCCGTGCCGAACAACCCAAAGCCGGATCTTTAAACTAGAGTTTAGGCGAAAACAAGTATGTTAAACACTATAACACTAAGTGAGAGGGATTACAACCTTTGTAGATCCAGTCCTTCACTTCTTAAGCTCCGTGTTGAGTTCCCTTCACTGCGATCATCGTGTTCCGGACTCTCGAGAGGCTCCACGAAGAGAAAGATGCAAGCTTGCTTCCGATCTTCGATAACAAAGATGATCTACCTTGAAGTTTCATTAACACAAGCTCTCACTCACTAAATGAAGTGAACACTCTCATCTAAAGGGCAAGGGTAGATGAGGATGGTGAAGTAGGATTTTTGCTCTCATTTGTTTTCTTATTCTCACTCATTTTTCATCACAAAATCAAAAGCAAGAAAGCTTTTCCATGAAAAGAGAAGGAAGAAGAAGATGAATAATCAATTAGAAACCTTTTGTGATGAATATTGAAAAGAAATAATGATGAATAATGCAACCATGGTTGACTAAACCTTTGTAGATATTTAACTAGGGCTAGGGTTTGGGTTGGGTTAAGAATGAGTCATTACAAAATATCTTAACACAAAACAAAAAGAAACCTTCTAGAAGGTTCATGAATGCACTAACCCAAATCAAACCCTAATCTTGTTTAATCTCCACTAAACATATTGTATTAGTAATCATATCATGTTACAATATTATATATCACATATATAATATTTATTGAAACAAAAATAAAATAATACAATTAACAAATATCGCATATATATCAATGTATTACCCGAGTGAGAAAAAGAATCTTTTAGTGAGCTAGTATTAGTTAATGTAATTTAATATATCATATATATTATTATACATTAAATTATCGAATCAACACTTGGTCCGATAATCCGGCTATATCGCATTTAACCGACTAATATCTCATTTACCGATTCATCGAATCAACATTTGATCCGATGACCCGGCTGATATCAAATATCGCGAGAAATAGAATACGGTATCTCATATCGCATTATCCTCGGTCCTGCACATATCACATATGTGCCTCTACTCCGTTTTTCCTGAGTCAAGAAACCTCTGTGTAGGACTCTAAAGAATCGTCAATACGCCGGCAGTAGGTGATGATCATATCAAACACCCACAAGCTGCAAGCGGTCAGCTAAACGTAACAGCCATCCAGGTATTGAGCGCTCAGAAGATCAACAAGCAAGCCTGTACATTCTCCTGTGAATCCAATCAGTAACACTCCCGTACAGTCCGGTCTTGTCGTCTGATATGTCGCATATCTCGCATAGGGGTGGTAAACGTCAGACCCCAATAGCTTGATAAGTCGTGTCGATATGAGGTCTATAATAGTTCGAGAAACTAATTATAACACTTACCAGTAAATCTCAGCATCCCTTGCCAGGGATTTCCAGTTATAGCCAATCGAACACAGCACAACATCAACTCCCTATACCGGGAGAGACGAATCCCCTCCTATCGCTCATTGCCTCCATGTGATTCGGGACTGTACCCAAAAGCCACCTTTTTGCACGCTCTCTTAGACGTGGTATGATGGAAATCAAAGTACAGTGGGAATCACACAAGACTCTATGACGATCTCGGGTCAACAGACTACTCTGTACCAGTGTCACCGGAGAACTGCCATCTGACGTGAGGTATAATACCATCTGGGAGTTCTCGGCGAGTCCGTCCAGTGTACCCAATCTCTAATGAGCACCCGTACACCATCCTTGATGTCAAACACCGATGAATATGGGATCATCCATCGCCCATCTTATGGGTCAAGATGCGTATATGCTAGTCTACTCTGGTGTATCGATGCCCTATCTCGATACACTCTCGACTAGGAACAGTTATAGGATGTACTCGTCGACTACCGTGGCCCCACTAGTATGATCTCATCATAGTCCCAGTAATCGAGTACATATCCTAAGGGCTTTATCAACATGTAATATAGAGACAATCAGAGTACATGTTTAGATAAAGTACAACCAGATAGCATACTATCATGTCGAGCAAGAAAGTCCTCCTTATTTGTGTCCAAGCATCCTTTACAATATATATCGTATGTACAGTAATGGCCTCCAGGGAATACATATAACTAACAGTCTAGCTTTGAAGGTCTCAAACTTCCATCTACACCAATTTTCTTCTTAAAGATCCACTTGCTCTCGATGGTTTTTACCCCTTCAGGAGCAACTTCCAAAGTCCATACTTTGTTAGTGTACATGGATTCCATCTCAGATCGCATAACATCCAACCATTTCACAGAGTCTCCACTTGTGATGGCCTGCTTAAAACTAGATGGGTCATCATCTTCCATGATGCAATCCTCACTCCCACCATCTATGAGAAAACCGTAGTATCTCTTAGGTGGATGAGAAACCCTATTAGATCTGCGGAGTGGCTGAGATTCGTTGGGGACTATTGAATCCTCCGGTTCTACTAAATCGTTAGTTATAGTTTGTGTAGCTGGAACTTCTTCCAGATCTACCTCATTACTACTAATTTCTTTTGCAAGAAATTCCTTTTCTAAAAAGGTGGCATGTTGAGCAACAAACACTTTTTGTTCCTCGGTGTGGTAAAAGATATGCCCTCGTGAATATTTGGGATATTCTACAAACTTGCACAGAACTGACCTTGCCTCGAGCTTGTTCGGATTTTGCTTTTTGACATAAGTCGGACAACCTCATATCTTAATGTAATTAAGACATGGTCTCTTCCCCTCCGATATCTCATATAGAGTGATAGGTACTGATTTGATTGGAACTATATTCAATAGGTATGCAGCTGTCTCATATGCATAACCCCAAAAGGAAATCGGTAACTCAACATTACTCATCATAGAGAGCACCGTATCTAATAGGGTGAGATTCCTCCGCTCCAATACTCCATTGTGTTGTAGTGTATATGGAGGAGTAAGCTGAGAGAGAATCACATTCTTTTTTAAATAGTCTCGGAACTCCGTGCTCAAGTATTCTCCTCCCGGATCAGATCGAAGGATTTTAATATTTTTACCCGTCCGGTTCTCTACTTCGCTTTTATATTCCTTGAATTTCTCAAAAACTTCAGATTTGTGTTTCAACAAGAATACATGTCCCAATTTTGATAGATCATCGGTGAATGTAATAAAGTACGAGGAACCTATTCCTGGCATGTGTAGACATACGAACACATACATCACTATGCATCAGTCCCAAGAGTTCAGTAGCTCTTTCTCCGTGTCCTGTAAACGGAGTTTCGTCATCTTGCCTTTGAGACATGACTCGCAAGTTTCATAAGATGTAAATTCGAACTGATTCAAATATCCATCTTTATGCAACTTAGGTAGTTTTGTCGCATTGATATGACCTAGTCTACAATGCCACAAGAAGGTTTCGTTCATTTCTGAACTTTTCCTCTTGTGTGTGTTCGGTACATTTAGAACTGTAGTTTAATTTAGAACGTATATACCGTTACATAACGTACAAAATCCAATCAACACTTGATTTAGGAAAATGTTCATAACATGATCCTCGAATACAAAGTTATATTCTTCTTTATGAAACAAAGAAACTGATATAATATTGCACATCATATTTGGTACGTAATAACAATCGTTCAGAATCATTGTATTACCATTTGGTAATACTAGGTGATATTCGCCAACTGCTTTGGCTGCAATAATTGTTCCATTCCCTACTTTTATAGACGTATCACCATTTCCCAGTTCTCTGCATCTTCTTAGCCTATGTGACAAATTACAAACGTGGGATCCTGATCCGATATCCAATACCCAGGACGTAGAGAAAACTGAGAAACAGTTCTCGGTAACGAACACTCCCGAAGAAGATGCATCAACTTACTCCTTCTTCGATCGGGTGGCGTAGGAATCCGGGTATTCCTCTATTCCTTGCTTAGACTTATGAAAGTCATAAGATAGAGCAGAACCAACGTACCCTAGCCCAGTATAATAAGTGGTTTCTGTCAATACATCCATATTATTATCTTGATTAAGAAGTGTCATTGGTCGCTACCTGGAGAGAGAGAGAGAGAGAGAGAGAGAGAAGGAAACACTTTAGTGTGTGCTCTTTGCAAGATTAGATTAGTTATTATTTTATCTAATCGGGATGGCTCCCACTATTTTTATCAAATATTCCTTCAAACCCTAAAAGGTAAGATTAGCCGGAATTAATTACACCCTACAAGTTCGCCAATCGGTCAGCCAGGCAGGTATTGGTACTCCGAGGGAGTCTCCCCATGCTTTCGCATAGAATTAATTAAATAATCTCGTTTCCACAGGGGCATAACCCCATTAACACTTTTCTTAGACACCTACTGGATCAGCTAATTGTAAAGTGGAAAATCCTTCCAGAGTAACTCTTACTCGTAGTGGGTATCGGGATCCAACTATCTTATAGAAGGTATGCAATCTCATTGCAAATTTCAACCCTTGAAATTCCCAATATCTGTTTTTACCTTTAACGACCTATGACCTTGACGGAGGTCAACAAACCATAGGCCGCTAGTCAAGATCAACCCGTCATTTCGTGATTGAATTAAACCCACTGTAATGACTCCAATTTCATTGTACAAAATTTTTTAAATTAATGTACATAATAGAGTTTCAACCCTGAGCACAAGTTATAAATTAAAATTGTTTAAGAACAGCAAGAAATAGCTTGTAGCTCATTGGTAAAGCCTTGCACTGCTGTGATATAGCCCATGTGTTCGAATCCCATTAGCTACATATATTTTTACTGATTTTTATTTTAAACTTTTTGGAAGCCCAAAAGTTTATACGTGCAATACACATAAAAATGAAAAGTTAGATAAAACAAACATGTGCATAATGATATATGAACAGATATAGACACATGGCAAGAATCCCAGCACCCATCTCAAGAAATCGACTGGCGAGAATTGGCTTTGGGCCGGCGCCGCCGGGCCCCTCAGTTGGGAATGCTCCCATGTTCTGAACCCCGGCCCTTTGTCCTACCCCCACTACTCCCATGTTGTTTGATTTCCCTGTAAATTAACAGAGAGATTAAAATCACCAATAATCCAAATTTAAATGCATTTTTAATTCTCTTTTCAATTCTCAAAACCCTAATTCTACCCTATAAATACAACTCTACACTCTAGCCCTCTTCATTCTAAAATCTTTTGTTAAAATTCTCAAAATTTTCCAAGTCAAAGAAGAGTACAAGTGGAGTTAGAATTAGGTCAATTTCTGGTGACGATTCGAGACGATTCCGGCGACCCCGCGACTCCACGAAACCATCAAACGTTCCCTCAACCTTCCCTCTATTCTCTAAGCTAGTAATTTCCCTCTCTTTTCTTCTTTTCACATCTCAAAACTTCTTCTTTTCAATGATATCGGTAAATGGAGTTATACCGATATTCATTTCTAAAACTTTTTAAAATAACAACTTTTCTTAAGAATTAATTATCTAAATCATTATACTTTGTTTGTTAAATATTAAACAATAATTATAAACAAGTTTCATTTCAAAACTCTATATAAAACAACTTTTATTACACTTTTACGTTTAAATATCATAAAGTTACATATGACATCTTTTATCATTTTTGTTTGTATTATCTTTAGAAAATCTCACGAGATAATGACCTATCTCTCACAACACGTATCATGACATTGCACGATTAGCTTTTAACAATATATATTTTGGGACAAATACGATTTTTACATTAAAACACCATAAACTATTAAAAACCGTATTCTTTAAATTGTATTATTTAAATTCCCTGTAATTATGCCTCTACAACCCATTTTGGGGAATCCGATTCGGTGGTGTGGGTTATCGCACATCTATCGGACTAGTAGGGTGAGATGCAGACCTTCTCACGGGGCATACAATCTCGATGGAATTTTTAAGAAAAAATGATTTTCTATTTAATAAATAAAATTTATTTTTAATAATTATATATAAATATTATCAAACCATCTATTTTAAATATATAATAAATTCCATGTTTTTTGTAAACAAGAGAATTACAAGTTTAATGAAAATACCATCAAGAATCCATGCAAGTCAACTTTACACTAAAATACCATGTATTATTCAAGTTAGGTATTTATTCACTAGAATACCTCGCTTTTAAAAAAAATTGCATCCATGAAAACCCTGAAGAATATAAATAAATACTTAAGGATTATTTTGAAAGTATATGTAAAATATTTTCATAAAATCCCCTCAAGTTATATTAATTTACATTAAGGACCATAGTAAATATAGGTTTAAGTGGGATCAATTCTCTTGAGCCTCAGGGAGCCGGATGTTCCCCGCCGAACACAGAGACGCGACCGCGCAGGTTCGTCTTGCCTGAAATTCGGGACAGATGCTAATTGGTGTTATCCTTCCATCTCTCCGAAGATGCCAAGTTGATTTATGGCACCATGTATCGGAGGTTTAAACGGATGCGGCCGATGTCACGCCGTGCTTCCCGGTATACGGCAAAGGGGACGCGACGAGATCCGCTACGTATATACTCGGAAGTACATACGCTAAGCGTATCTAAGCAATATAAAGATAATCACAAGAGACAAGAGATAAAATAACAGCAACTTTATTTATTAACATTCTTTGTACAATACATGAAAAGTAAATACGATTGGAATAAAAAGCGATGCCTAAACAATGGCATAACAGGAAATGAAAATACTGAATGGAAATGTACAATGGATAGAGCTCAGGGTCTTCGAGAAACTGATCCAAGTCTTCACTGGTGGGCTCGATCTCTGCTGTGTCCAGATCACCTGACGACATTCAAAGAAGAAAGAAATAGAATGTCGTCAGCGAACAGGTCGCTCGATAAATCCCAAAGTTAAGGGAGAAATAGAAAAGACAGAATAAGAATGTATCTTTTAAAGTTGTATAATATTGTAGAATATTGTGTTAACGCTGTTGTTTGTAGCTTGGTACAGAAGGATGCCAGTGTATACGAGAGGGGTCTCAGTATGCTAGAGACCAGGGCAAACTGAAAGTACAAGGAACCGTTATGCCACGGTACAAAAGCAACAGGATTCATGTTAGGTGTCTTAATCTTACTGTCTCGTGCCACTTTTAACACCTTCCGTACCAATCTACCCCTTAAAATCCGTAGTGTTTTGATTGTATTGTTATATTGTATTGTATAAGTTGTATAGTTGGATGACTGACCGAAACCATGATATCAGTAACGGATGTAATGGATGTAAACTGGATTTATGTAAATGGAAAGTATATCCATGATTTGGTTCAGTCAAGTTAAATGGATTGATAACTGGATTCATGAATTCGTGTATTCATGTTGAATTGTAATATTGTAGATTTATATAGTACTTGAATCATATTCAAGTCGGATTATGATCAGACTCAAACCCGAGTCAAACAGTAGAGATGTAAATCGAAGTTCTATAATTGCTAGGGTCCTTAGGGTAATTTATAAAACTTGAGGAGGTTTTATGTAAAAATACTTTTGTATAGTTTTCAAGATACACCCCAAGTATTCATTATTCGTCTTTAGATTTGTAATGAGGGTGGATTTTATATTATGACATTTCTAGTGAAAATATCCTAGTTTTATATAATTAAAGGTATTTATCTTTAATATTGATTTATTTGAAGTTCATGGTCCTTTAATGTAAAATTTATTCTTGTGATTTTTAGAAAAAGGTGGAATATTTATATTATAACAAAATAGATATTTAGATGATAAATATACATATATTTATACAAAAATAATTTTAATAAATATTTTATATTCCAAAAATCTCATTTTCTTAAGATGTCGTATTTTAAACCTTTCGGGACCGAATGCTCCTTGCGGAGGTCTAAATCTCGCACTACTAAGCCCGAGGGTGCACGATAAACCATACTATCCCAAACGGGTTCCCCAAAGTGGGTTGTAGCGGCGCTTTGCAAAGATTGTAAAATACTAATCCTTTAGAATACGGTTTTATTAAGTAAAAGGTATTTATTTGCAAAAGTCGATTTTCCGTATTTTAGATTTTAGGGTTTTCTATTTCAACTAGACTATTTCTAAATGATCTAAACAACAAGTTGTCAGAAGCCTCAAATCGCCTCTTCACCGCCAATTGTGGCTAGGTAAGTACAAGTGAGGAAGGAGAGATCCGCTCACGAATCGTGAGACGGGCATTTTAAAGTTACCTTTGTTCACCTGCCTAGCCT
Organism: Agapanthus africanus; assembly: GCA_030015575.1. Taxonomy (NCBI): domain Eukaryota; kingdom Viridiplantae; phylum Streptophyta; class Magnoliopsida; order Asparagales; family Amaryllidaceae; genus Agapanthus; species Agapanthus africanus. The sequence continues at coordinate 588,995,942 of JASDDO010000016.1, read as the reverse complement.
AGACACCACAAAATCAGGTTTAGATAAACGATCGATGTCCACAACTTATCGTATTTTCCTATTAAAAGATATTTGTTTTAAAAGTGTAACCAACCTAAAACTTTTAGAAAAAAGGTTTTATTAAGAAAATGGTATTTAAATGTAAAATCTTGTTTTATCGTATTCTAAGTTTTCAAGGTAGCGTGTTATGTTTGCATATGAGTGTGTGAGGAGGTAGGTCATTACCTCGTGATCTACTTTAAGATATAGCAAAGTTAAGGGGGTTAAATGTGAAAACGAAACATTGTGGTATTTAAGTGAAGAAAATACGATATATTGAAAAAGCTATCATTTCATGTGAGGAAACTTGTTCAAATTATTTGTTAAGTGATTAATAGTCAACATAAAGATGTTTAAGCATGAATGTATTGGTGAGAAGTGAGATTTTATAGAAAACCGAATTGGAAATCGGATTTGTTCCGATTCCGTCGGGTTTTGTAAATTCGTATTTTTATGAGAGAAAAGAAAGATAGAAAGGGGGACTTACGGGTTTGGACAACACTAGAGAGTGAGAGGGAAGTAGAGGATCCGCCGGTGCGTCGATTCGTCGTCGAGAGTTCCTAGCACGATCACCGGAATTTCGCTGTCGATTTCGTCAGCGCTTCGCCTTTCGCTCATTTCCAAAGTACCAAAGTTTTCTTGAGATTTTGAGAGAGTAGGCTTAGAATTTTGGGATGAAAGGGTAGGAGGTAGGGGTGTATTTATAGGGTTAGGCTAGGGTTAGGGTAGGTGTAGGGTTTTTAATTAAAAAATGTAAAAATAATAGGAAAATGTATTAAAAATGTAGTAAATAGGTGTTAATGGACTCTCTGGAGGTGGTCTGAAGAATTAAAGTATGCAGTGGAGGTGGGGAGACCAAAAGACAACTTTTCCCTGTTGACGACTCGGCGGTCCGGCCGAGTCCGGCCGGCGACGCCGGCCCGAAGCTGCCGGTCCGCCGGCCGAGTCGAGGTGGTGGGAGATAGGGGGTCGCCTGATTAAGCCTCTGGAACTTCTAACTTTTTGGGTGTAGTGGGAAATTTTGGAGTTATGGTTGTTGGACTGTTGGGCTTCTATAAAATTTAAAACAAAACAATATTAAAAATAATGTGGGGCAGGGGATTTGAACTCTGGTGGCTTGGTTCAGCAATATAAGGTATTACCAATGAGCCACAAGCTCTTTCTTGTAATTATGGTGTGAAATAAATACTTAAAGAGATATCAGCAACATTAAATACTCCAAGTATACTTTGAATTTAAATCAATTCTTTGTACATTAAAAATGGAGTTGTTACAGTCTACCCTCCTTACAAAAATTTCGTCCTCGAAATTTACAACTTTTATTTGAGAACTAGTTTACAATGAGGGGTTGATATCTAGCTCGCATTTCATCCTCCCTTTCCCAAGTGAACTCTCCTGGAGTGTCTTTCCTCCACATCACTCGGACCAAGTTAACTTCCTTGTTCCGAAGTGTCTTCACTTTCCTGTCCAGGATCTCCACAGGCTGTTGCTCACAAGACAAATCGGGCTGTATCGTGAGCTCGGAATGATTGAGAACATGACTGGGGTCACTCACATACCTTCTGAGTTGGGATATGTGGAACACATTATGCACTCCTTCCAATGAAGGTGAAAGCGCTAAGCGGTATGCCACTTCACCGACTCGTTCGAGTATGTCGAACGGTCCAATATATCTCGGACTTAGCTTACCCCGTCTTCCAAATCGGATCACTCCACGGTTCGGAGATATCTTCAAGAACTCATGATCTCTTGGCTGGAACTCCAGATGACGTCTCTTTGCATTAGCCCAGTGCTTCTGTCGATCTTGGGCTATGCGCATCCTTTCCCTGATAGTACGCACCACATCAACAGTCTCTACTATCATCTCTAGTCCAAGAAGTTCCCTATCTCCGATGCCGTCCCAACTTAGTAGCGATCGACACTTCCTTCCATACAATGCTGCAAAAGGTGACATTCCTATGCTTTCTTGGTAGCTATTGTTGTACAAAAACTCCACAAGATGTAGGTGATCTTCCCACGATCCTTTGAAGTCTAACATACATGCTCTGAGCATATCCTCCAAGATCTGAATAGTTCGTTCCGACTGACCATCTGTTTGTGGATGATAAGCCGTGTTGAAGTTCAGACTTGTTCCCAAGCTTGCTTGCAGACTTTGCCAAAATTGCGATCGAAACCTGGTGTCATGATCGGAGACAATACAGACCGGTACTCCATGAAGTCTAACAATTTTCTGTATGAGTTCATGGGCATCAGAGATAGTACATTATGAAGATTTAAAATCTTTAAATAGATTATTACCTCCATGTACTTCTTTGCTAGTGTCTCAGTTGATTGGCCAACTCGAAATGGGATGAAGTGAGCCGACTTTGTGAGTCGATCCATAATGACCCATACGGCATCGTTACCCTTTGTGCTGAGAGGAAGAGCAGTCACAAAATCCATCGTGATGTGTTGCCACTTCCATTCTGGAATTGGTAACGGTTGATGTAATCCAGCAGTCCTGTGATGTTCAGCCTTTACTTGCTGACACACCAAGCATTTTGCGATACTTCTGGCTACTTCACGCTTCATTCCATGCCACCAATAATTCTGACGTAGATCTTTGTACATTTTGGTACCTCCAGCGTGTACTGAGTAGGGAGAGCCGTGAGCTTCTTTCATTAACTCTTCCCGAACAGGACCTTTAGGTACACACAATCTGCTGCCGTATCTCAAAGATCTGTCTTCATGGATGATGAAGTCTGTTCTGAGTCCATTCTTCACTTGTTCTCTGATCATTTGCAACTTAGCATCACTTGCCTGGGCTGCTTTGATCTGATTGACAATGGTTGATTGAACTTGTAAATTCATCAAACTTGAAGCATTACCTGGCATGACTACTTCAATCTCCATCTGATGCAAGTCTTGTTGAAGCTTCCACTGAGCGGTGAGATTCATCGATAATGGTTGGCGACTAAGTGCATCAGGTACCACATTCACCTTCCCTGGGTGATATTGCAAGTTGATGTCAAAGTCCGCCATGAGTTCTAACCATCTTCTCTGCCGCATATTCAACTCCTTCTGAGTAAACACGTACTTCAGGCTCTTATGATCTGTGTAGATGTTCACTCGTTCACCAAGTAGATAATGGCGCCAAATCTTAAGAGCAAAGATGACGGCTGCCAATTCCAAATCATGTGTCGGATAATTGCGCTCATGAATCTTCAGCTGTCTTGAAGCAAAAGCCACAACTTTACCGTGCTGATGTAGAACACATCCTAATCCCTTACCGGATGCATCGCAATGCACTTCGAATCCTCCAGATTGATCCGGTATAACGAGAATAGGTGCTGATGTCAACCTTGACTTGAGTTCTACGAACGCTTGTTCGCATGCTTCTGACCACACAAATTCTTTATCTTTATGTGTGAGCTTGGTCAGGGGTGTCGCTATCTTCGAAAATCCTTCAATGAATCTTCTGTAATATCCAGCTAAGCCTAAGAAACTCCGAATGTCCTTCACTGACTTTGGTGTAAGCCATTTGCTAACTGCTGAAACTTTTGCTGGATCTATCGAGATTCCTTCTCCTGATACGATATGTCCAAGAAAACCAACTTGCTTTAGCCAAAACTCGCACTTGTTGTACTTGGCATAGAGCTGATGTTGTCGAAGAGTTTTCAGGACAATTCGTAAATGTTCTGCATGCTCCTTCCGATTCTTAGAATACACCAGGATGTCATCGATGAAGATGACAACAAACCTGTCTAAGTACTCCCGGAAAACTTGATTCATTAGGTTCATGAATATTACGAGTGTGTTGGTCACTCCAAATGGCATCACGAGAAATTCGTAATGTCCATAGCGAGTTCTGAAAGCTGTTTTGTGAATATCAGTTTCCTTGACCTTCACCTGATGATAACCTGAACGAAAATCCAATTTAGAGAAAACACAAGATCCACTTAGCTGATCGAATAAATCGTCGATGCGCGGGAATGGATACTTGTTCTTTATAGTGACTTCGTTCAAGGCTCTGTAATCGATGCACATTTTGTATGAACCTTCCTTCTTCTTCACAAGTAGTACAGGTGATCCCCAACTTGAAGTGCTGGGACGAATCCATCCTTTCGCCAGTAATTCGTCCAACTGTGTTCGGACTTCCTTCAAACCTTCCGGACTTAAACGATAGGGTGCTTTGATCACCGGTTGTGCTCCTGGTACTAAATCAATACAGAATTCAAGAGCTCGATCGGGAGGCAAACCTGATATATCGTCAGGAAATACATCGTCGAACTCTCGAACCACATCTGGCCTTGATTCTTCCTCCGCTTAAGCTTGTAACACCCGAGCCCAATGCTACTGGTTTCTGTTGTCGTATGTTGGCGTATGGTATTTATTTCGTTGATCTTACTTGACTGTTGTGACTTATTGTGATTTTACCCCGACAATTCATTTCTGCATATAACAATTTAAGGCATCAAAAATGAAATTAAAAATATTCATCATGGCCTACTTGACACCCATAACCCTGTTGTAGCATCCGTGCATCGTGTTCTCGTCCCGTTCAGTGAAACGGACGAGTTTAGACGGCTACGCGCACGTACGTGTGTCCGTTTTGGGGGTATGCTTTTTGATTGTAAAATACTTCATTTCAAATTTTGGATCCCGCCTAAAATTTTCTTATTTCAATTTCAAATTTTTGGACCCGACCCGGGCGCAATTTGGAAATATTTTACTTTGCGCCAAATCCCAATTTCTAAATTTTTTAAACCGTCAAATATTTTTCAACCATATAATATTTTTAAATATTTCTAAATCTTTCAAATTTTTCATCCCAACCAATCAGCTTCCACTTAATCCCGTGGGCCCCACCTTCTATCTCTCTCTCTCTCGCTTTCTCTCTCTCTCCTTCTCTCTCTTCTCTCTCTCTCTCTCTCCCCGTATCACACTCTCTCTCTTTCCCCCATATATTTTCTCCCTCCTTTTCTTTTCTTTTCACCAGCACCCAACGTCGCGAGCCCTAGCTGCCTCATCCCTTCGCCGCCGCAGCCCCAACGCCGACGCCCTCATCGCCGATCGCATCGTCTCCTCGCCCTCGTCACATCCACATCCACTTCTTCTCCCTCCTTCATCAACTCCCGTGCACCCTGCACCGGCAACCGCGGCCGCCTGCACCTCGTGGGATCGCCGCCGGCGATCTCGATCCGTCCCCCCGGCCTCGTGCACCCCTCGGTGAGTATATTCTTCTCCTCTCCTTATTTCTCCTTCCTTCCTTCCTCCTTCGTTTCACTGATTCTCTTTCCTGTTCTGTGGGTTGGCCGTTGTTCCCTGCAGGTGGTCCGCCGGAGCTCCGTCGACGCCGTCGACCATCACGACCCCTTCAAAATCCACAGTGAGTATCTTTCCCTCCTCTCCATCCTCCTTCCCCTCTTCCCTTCCTCTTCCTTTCATGTAATTCTTGAGTTGCTTACTGTTTTTATGTCTCGCCGGAATCCGGCCGCGCCGACGACATGTCCCGACGATCCAGCGAGGTACCCTGACCTGTGTGGTTCCACTGTTCGTCTTTTGGGTTCATTCCGTGAACCGTGCGCCCGTCGCGAGTTTTCCCCGCCGACGTTTTACGTTCCGTTTTCCCGATTCGCGACCCGTCGAGTCAAGTACCCCTTGCTGCATGCTAAACAATATTTAAATATACATTGATGACACCCTAAACCTGTAGTGTAACTTTAGCATGACAATTTCCCATTTTCATGTTCGATATTGCTATATCATTTTATTTTCCAAAACGTGAAACCTACCGTTTGGAATTACTGTATTACACCTAATAATCACATTTGTATGTTTTAATCACATTTCCACTATTGTCACGGTCTATGGCATTCTCTCTATAGTTTTACTCCATTCGGACACTTGTGCGCATTTAATTTGTATTAGCTGTGTTTCCGTCCATTGAACCTATATATAAATTATTGCACCTAAAAGGTTCTCAAAACTTGTTAACATGATTTAACGGCCAAAATTGTCATACTGTATTCTTATTTTCTTGAAATCATCTCTGAAAATACAACTGATAACTGTACTACTAATTAATTGAATCTGCATATGGTTTAATTCATTGTATTATTGATAACCGTGCTTGATTTTGTAACTGATTGTGAGCACACCCTTGATATCATTTACATCTTGACATGACTTGCTACAAACATATTGATTGACCCGACATGGTACCGTATACTGCTTGAATTGACCTGATGTACCATGACCTGACCCGTTACCTGATCTTGTGTCTAATGCCAACAAACCTGACATGTAGTCCTCATGGACCGTTCCTGTTGTCTATCCAGACAAACCTGTTTACCTGATCCTGTGTTGGCATTAGTTTCTTGATTACGGGATACCTGACTTGACATACACATATAACTTGGGGGTATGGGGAAATCAAAGGTGAAACCTGACTTGTAACTCAACAGTTCGCTACTTGTTCTAATCAGTTTTAGATGTTAGGCCAGCCTTGGAATGATGCTGCTGACATCATTCATCTGTACACATTCCTGTTTAGTGCCTAGCGGCATGTCTCGGTTTCAGCCCGAGAATCTGGGGCCGTGGTCCCGGGTATGTACGGGATACTATTGAGTTACATCGATGATTCATCAATTTGGTTTCAAAGACTTTAGAACAGAAAACCTGATAGAACAGTTTAGTTTACCCACTGCACATTACCCTGCACTGCTCTGACTTATATTATTGTTACCCTTGCTTTATTCATGTTTATATTCGCATTGCCTGTTACCCTGTTATTATGTTATTACTTGATGACTTGACGTGCTGACGTCTGGGTTTTGCATGGCCCAGATTCTGTACCGCTGTCGCAGTCCGAGCAGGAGTACTTCAGCCGACAGGCTGAGCTGTGAGTGTCAGCAGTAGTTAGTTTTTCTTTCCCGCATTTTATTCCTAATGTGAGCCCGCATTATGGGACGTACATTCCAGTTATTTGTATTGGATCTTTCGCTTCCGTATTTTATTATTCTTGACTTATGTTATCTTGGATTATGGACATGTTTAGATAGTTTTATTTTGTTCTTGATATCTCTACAGCCGTAATGTGACTGTGGATGGATACTTCCTACCTACAGGTAGCATGGTTGGCTATGTCACGTGCCCATTTTAGCGTACTCTGGGAAGCGGGGTGTGACATGGTTCTTTTGGTATCAAAGCCATAGGTTAGTCGGGTTGATTCTTTTGTAGTTGGGTATTGTACCCAACACACGAATCAGAATACCCGTGTTTAGGAAACATGTCCTGCCACCTTGCCGTTTTACCATTCTTGAATCACATTCTTCCTGATTATATCTTTTACGATGTGCAAACTTTCTTTGCATATCGACTCGAAAACCTGATTCCTTGTTATCTCTAGGACTTAGGCGACTTGGGTGGAGTTATGTAATTGTGGCTATGATACCGTGGCATAGTTACAATGCGGCACTCTATTTAAGTAACTTGGAGTTCTAGCCTTGATCTATATTTTGAATCTATCATCATGCTAATGTTGGGTGTTTTGATTTCAGGAATATGGCAGATAAGAATTTGAAGACGTACCAAAGGCGTGTGGACGAAGCCGCCATGCTTGTAGTGATAAGGGAAATGCTGGAGAATCAAAAGAAACAGACCGAGCTGATCCAGCAGCAAGCGGAATCGTTTCAGGAAGGTTTGCAGATCGTTCAGTAGTCTGTGAACAATGTTGGAGCTAAACCAGTTGACCGAGTAGGGACAGTAGCAGATTTTAGGCGTTTGGGTCCGTCTATATTTACTGCTTTGGAGGAGCCGTTGCCAGCGGAGCAGTGGCTAGTTGACACAGAGAACTTGTTTATTGCGGCATAGATTCCAGATGAGAAAAGAGTTGATGTGGTATGCATTCAGTTAGTAGACTACGCCCGAGAATGGTGGCTTGTGGAGGAGAACCGTTTGCCCAAGCCGATCAAGTGGGCGGATTTTTTAAAGATTTTTCTAGAAAAGTTCTTCCCGCGGACCGCACGGGAGGAAATGGAAGAGAAGTTCATCGGGCTAAAGCAGAATGGAGCACCCGTAGATGTGCATGCAGCAGAATGGACAAGACTCAGCAGATTCGTTGGACCTTTAATTGCCAACGATGCAGACAGGGCACGGAGGTTCATGCGCAGCTTGGACGTGGACATCCAGAGGCAGATTGACTCCCTGGGTTTGACCACTTTCTCACAAGTACTTGCGGCAGCCCGAGAGTAGCAGAGTTTATCTGGGATGAAAGGGAGTTTGCAGCAGACAGCAGTTGCGGTAAGGAAGCCAGCATTTGTACCAAACCGAACTCATGATCGCAGAGGTATTCCAGTGGACCGTCGAAGTATAGCACCCATGAAGAAGCCTGCTGTCGTCGATCGAAGAAAGAGCGTGACTTGTAACTACTGCAATTTACCTGGCCACATGCAAAAGAATTGTCGAAGGATGATGGGACTCTGTTTGGTTTGTGGAGCGGCAGATCACGCCGTTAGTGCTTGTCCGTCGAAGCTTCGTACGAGGGATGATTTTCAGAAGCCTCCGCAGAGACCGTTCCAGGGACAGAAACAGCTGACTCAAGGACCTAATCAAGCTCGAGCTTTTACCTTGACAGCTGAAGAAGCTAAGGCGTCAGGAGAAGTTGTTTCAGGTACTCTACTCGTTCATGGTTTTCCCGCATTAGCGTTATTTGATTCTGGTGCATCCTATTGTTTTATGTCATCCAAGTTTTTAACTACACACTCGATTGACGACCCTGTCTAGTTTCTGGGACATACACACTGGGAATAGGAAAATCATAGCTAGTAGGGAATGTAAAGATTGTACAGTTGTTGTGTGCGAACGGGAGCTTTTTGTAGATTTCTTGGTGATTGATACGGGCAGCTACGAGGTCGTCTTGGGAATGGATTTTCTTGGCACTTTCCACGCTCAAATTGATTGTAGGGCAAGGAAGGTAATTTTCCAGATTCCCGGACATCCCAAGTTTAGCTTCACTGGAGGAAGCAGTTCTGTCGGGCCAGTCGAGTTTAGGGCTAGGCCGACGAACAATATTCTTGCATCAATGGAAGTTGATAAAAGTGAAGAGCCGGCTGTTGTTCGTGATTTTATGGACGTGTTTGAAGATATATCGGGTTTACCGCCGAAGCGAGACGTGGAGTTCGCAATTGATCTTATTCCTGGTGCAGCGCCAGTATCCAAAGCGTATTATCCAATGGCACCAGTAGAGTTGGAAGAAGTCAAGAAACAGGTTGCTGAATTGCTTGAGAAGGGTTGGATTCGAAGCAGTAACTCGCCTTGGGGAGCTCCAGTTCTTCTAGTAAAGAAGAAGGATGGCACAAGAAGGATGTGCATCGACTATCGAGAATTAAACCGGGTGACTATTAAGAACAAGTACCCGATCCCTCGCAATTGAGAACTTTTTGAGCAGCTTTGTGGTGCGAGGGTATTCTCGAAGCTGGATTTGCGATCCGGATATCATCAGGTCCGAGTGAAAGCAGAAGACATTTGCAAGACGGCGTTCCGAAATCGGTATGGACATTATGAATACTTAGTGATGCCCTTCAGAGTAACGAATGCGCCGGCAGTATTCATGGACTTGATGAACCAAATCTTTTCACCATTCTTGGACCAGTTTATTGTGGTGTTCATTGACGATATTCTGGTTTATTCAAAGATTTTTGAAGAGCATGCTGAGCATTTGAAGATCGCATTTCAAACGTTGAGACAAGAGAAGTTATATGCGAAGATGAGTAAGTGCGAGTTTTGGCTGGAGGAAGTAAAGTTTTTGGGGCACGTTGTGTCTGGCGATGGAATTGCCGTCGATCCAGAAAAGATTGCAGCAGTACGAGATTGGCCGATTCCAAAGAATGTTGCGGAGATAAGAAGTTTTCTTGGACTCGCCGGGTATTACAGAAGATTTGTGGAGAACTTTGCTCGTCTGGCGGAGCCGTTAACCAAGCTTACGCGCAAGGAGGTACCTTTTGTATGGACAGACAAATGTGCGTTAGCTTTTGAGACGTGGAAGCGGAAATTGATAACTGCCCCTATTCTGACCGTGCCAGACAATTCCGGAGGATTGGTGATTCACAGTGACGCGTCTGGGAAAGGACTGGGATGTGTTTTGATGCAGCATGGTAAGGTTGTAGCGTACGCATCGAGACAGTTAAAGACCCATGAGAAGAATTACCCAACTCATGACTTGGAACTTGCGGCTGTGATTTTCGCTTTGAAGATTTGGAGACACTACCTTTTGGGCGAAAGGGTCGAAGTGTTTACTGATCATAAGAGCTTGAAGTATGTATTCACACAGAAGGAGCTTAGTATGAGGCAGCGTAGATGGTTGGAGCTGATGGCTGACTATGATCTTGATCTTAAGTACCATCCGAGGAAGGTTAATGTCGTGCCGGATGCGCTTAGTCGGTTACCAGCAATTCAGGTGTTAACTACGCAGAAAGAGCACGTTGAAGATTTTCGAAGATTCGACTGGGAGGTGGTGCTACCGCATTCTACGGGACAGTTGATGCAGCTGCAAGTACATTCATCGTTGATCGAGAATATTAAAGCAGCGCAATCACAGGATCCTAGACTGCAAAAGTTTCGAGAACAGGTTGAAGCCGGACTACGAACGGATTTATTGATCTACGAAGATGGTTCGTTGAGGTATGATAGTCGTTTGTGTGTGCCAAAGGGAGATATTCATGAAGAGCTTATGAAGGAGGCACACAGTTCAGCTTATTCTGTACATCCAGGAGGCACAAAGATATACCGAGATATTCAACAGCATTTCTGGTGGGAAAGCATGAAACGGGAGATTGCTCGCTTTGTGGCAAAGTGCTTGGTGTGTCAGCAAGTTAAGGCTGAACATCAAAGGATTGCTGGTTTATTGCAACCACTTCCGATTCCTCAGTGGAAGTGGGAACATATAACCGTGGATTTCGTGACGGCTTTACGGTGAAGTCCAAAAGGCAACAATGCTATATGGGTGATTCTTGATCGTTTGACCAAGGCAGCTCACTTTATCCCTTTTCGGGTTGGTCAATCAACAGAGACTTTGGCGGAGCGGTACATACAGAAGATTGTAAGATTGCATGGAGTACCGGTGAGCATCGTGTCCGATCGGGACACTCGGTTCTTATCACACTTTTGGCGGAGTTTACAGGAAAGTTTGGGGACTCGATTGAAGTTTAGCACAGCTTATCATCCTCAAACTGATGGTCAGTCGGAGAGAACAATCCAAACTCTTGAAGATATGTTGAGAGCTTGCATGTTGGACTTCAAGGGGTCTTGGGAGGATCATCTACATTTGGTGGAGTTTTCTTACAACAACAGCTTTCAGGCAACTATCCAGATGGCTCCATTTGAAGCTTTGTATGGTCGTAAATGCCGTTCATCTGTTTGTTGGGACGATGTCGGTGAACGAAGATTATTGGGACCAGATTCGGTTGTGCAGACAGTTGAGAAGGTTAACACTATCAGAAGTCATATGAAGGCAGCACAAGACAGACAGAAGAGTTGGGCAGATACGTCGAGAAGACCTCTAGAGTTTGCTATGGGTGATTTGGTATTCTTGAAGATATCACCGACTAGAGGGGTGATTCGTTTTGGAAGTCAAGGAAAGCTTAGTCCTCGATTCGTTGGATGTGTTTCACGTATCTCAACTCCGTAAGTATGTTCAAGATGAAACGCATGTATTAGATCATTCGGAGCTGACGGTACGAGAAGACTTGACTTTTGAGGAGCGACCGGTTGAAATCGTGGATCGAAGGGAAAAGGTCCTTAAGAACAAGGTGATCCCGCTTGTGCTTGTTTCTTGGGGTAATCGCTCGCATGGAGAGTCCACTTGGGAACGAGAAGATGAAATCCGGCAGAAGTTTCCTCATATTTTCTTGTTGTTATTTGTCGTCTATCTTTGTATTCTTGGAATTTCGAGGACGAAATTCTTTTTGTAGTTGGGTATAATGTAACACCCGAGCCCAATACTACTGGTTTCTGTTGTCGTATGTTGGCGTATGGTATTTATTTCGTTGATCCTACTTGACTGTTGTGACTTATTGTGATTTTACCCCGACAATTCATTTCTGCATATAACAATTTAAGGCATCTAAAATAAAATTAAAAATATTCATCATGGCCTACTTGACATCCCTAACCCTGTTGTAGCGTCCGTGCATCGTGTTCTCGTCCCGTTCACTGAAACGGGCGAGTTTGGACGGCTACGCGCACGTACGTGTGTCCGTTTTTGGGGTATGCTTTTTGATTGTAAAATACATCATTTCAAATTTTGGATCCCGCCTAAAATTTTCTTATTTCAATTTCAAATTTTTGGACCCGACCCGGGCGCAATTTGGAAATATTTTACTTTGCGCCAAATCCCAATTTCTAAATTTTTTAAACCGTCAAATATTTTTCAACCGTATAATATTTTTAAATATTTCTAAATCTTTCAAATTTTTCATCCCAACCAATCAGCTTCCACTTAATCCCGTGGGCCCCACCTTCTATCTCTCTCTCTCTCGGTTTCTCTCTCTCCTTCTCTCTCTTCTCTCTCTCTCCCCGTCTTTATCTCTCTCTCCCCCCGTATCTCTCTCCCTCTCTCTCTCCCATATATTTTCTCCCTCCTCTTCTTTTCTTTTCACCAGCACCCAACGTCGCGAGCCCTAGCCGCCTCACCCCTTCGCCGCCACAGCCCCAACGCCGACGCCCTCATCGTCGATCGCATCGTCTCCTCGCCCTCGTCACATCCACATCCACCTCTTCTCCCTCCTTCATCAACTCCCGTGCACCCTGCACCAGCAACCGCGGCCGCCTACATCTCGTGGGATCGCCGCCGGCGATCTCGATCCGTCCCCCCGGCCTCGTGCACCCCTCGGTGAGTATATTCTTCTCCTCTCCTTCTTTCTCCTTCCTTCCTTCCTCCTTCGTTTCACTGATTCTCTTTCCCGTTCTGTGGGTTGGCCATTGTTCCCTGCAGGTGGTCCGCCGGAGCTCCGTCGACGCCATCGACCATCACGACCCCTTCACAATCCACAGTGAGTATCCTTCCCTCCTCTCCATCCTCCTTCCCCTCTTCCCTTCCTCTTCCTTTCATGTAATTCTTGAGTTGCTTACTGTTTTTGTGTCTCGCCGGAATCCGGCCGCACCGACGACGTGTCCCGACGATCCAGCGAGATACCCTGACCTGTGTGGTTCCACTGTTCGTCGTTTGGGTTCATTCCGTGAACCGTGCGCCCGTCGCGAGTTTTCCCCGCCGACGTTTTACGTTCCGTTTTCCCGATTCGCGACCCGTCGAGGCAAGTACCCCTTGCTACATGCTAAAGAATATTTAAATATACATTGATGACACCCTAAACCTGTAGTGTAACTTTAGCACGACAATTTCCCATTTTCATGTTCAATATTGCTATATCATTTTATTTTCCAAAACGTGAAACCTACCGTTTGGAATTACTGTATTACACCTAATAATCACATTTGTATGTTTTAATCACATTTCCACTATTGTCACGGTCTATGGCATTCTCTCTATAGTTTTACTCCATTCGGACACTTGTGCACATTTAATCTGTATTAGCTGTGTTTTTGTCCATTGAACCTATATATAAATTATTGCACCTAAAAGGTTTTCAAAACTTGTTAACATGATTTAACGGCCAAAATTGTCATACTGTATTCTTATTTTGTTGAAATCATCTCTGAAAATACAGTTCATAACTGTACTACTAATTAATTGAATCTGCTTATGGTTTAATTCATTGTTTAGATTATATTATTGATAACCGTGCTTGATTTTGTAACTGATTGTGAGCACACCCTTGATATCATTTACATCTTGACATGACTTTCTACAAACATATTGATTGACCCGACATAGTACCGTATACTGCTTGACTTGACCTGATGTATCATGACCTGACCCGTTACCTGATCTTGTGTCTAATGCCAACAAACCTGACATGTAGTCCTCATGGACCGTTCCTGTTGTCTATCCAGACAAACCTGTTTACCTGATCCTGTGTTGGCATTAGTTTCTTGATTACGGGATACCTGACTTGACTTACACATATAACTTGGGGGTATGGGGAAATCAAAGGTGAAACCTGACTTGTAACTCAACAGTTCGCTACTTGTTCTGATCAGTTTTAGAGGCTAGGCCAGCCTTGGAATGATGCTGCTGACATCATTCATCTGTACACATTCATGTTTAGTGCCTAGCGGCATGTCTCGGTTTCAGCCCGAGAATCTGGGGCCGTGGTCCCGGGTATGTACGGGATACTATTGAGTTACATCGATGATTCATCAATTTGGTTTCAAAGACTTTAGAACAGAAAACCTGATAGAACAGTTTAGTTTACCCACTGCATACTACCCTGCACTGCTCTGACTTATATTATTGTTACCCTTGCTTTATTCATGTTTATATTCGCATTGCCTGTTACCCTGTTATTATGTTATTACTTGATGACTTGACGTGCTGACGTCTGGGTTTTGCATGGCCCAGATTCTGTACCGCTGTCGCAGTCCGAGCAGGAGTACTTCAGCCGACAGGCTGAGCTGTGAGTGTCAGCAGTAGTTAGTTTTTCTTTCCCGCATTTTATTCCTGATGTGAGCCCGCATTATGGGACGTACATTCCAGTTATTTGTATTGGATCTTTCGCTTCCGTATTTTATTATTCTTGACTTATGTTATCTTGGATTATGGACATGTTTAGATAGTTTTATTTTGTTCTTGACATCTCTACAGCCGTAATGTGACTGTGGATGGATACTTCCTACCCACAGGTAGCATGGTTGGCTATGTCACGTGCCCATTTTAGTGTACTCTGGGAAGCGAGGCGTGACATGGTTCTTTTGGTATCAAAGCCATAGGTTAGTCGGGTTGATTCTTTTGTAGTTGGGTATTGTACCCAATACACGAATCAGAATACCCATGTTTAGGAAACATGTCCTTCCACCTTGCTATTTTTCCATTCTTGAATCACATTCTTCCTAATTATATCTTTTATGATGTGCAAACTTCCTTTGCATATCGACTCGAAAACCTGATTCCTTGTTATCTCTAGGACTTAGGCGACTTGGGTGGAGTTATGTAATTGTGGCTATGATACCACGGCATAGTTACAATGCAGCATTCTATTTAAGTAACTTGGAGTTCTAGCCTTGATCTATATTTTAAATCTATCATCATGCTAATGTTGGGTGTTTTGATTTCAGGAATATGGCAGATAAGAATTTGAAGACGTACCAAAGGCGTGTGGACGAAGCCGCCATGCTTGGAGTGATACGGGGAATGCTGGAGAATCAAAAGAAACAGACCTTGCTGATCCAGCAACAAGCGGAATCGTTTCAGAAAGGTTTGCAGATCGTTCAACAGTCTGTGAACAATGTTGGAGCTAAACCAGTTGACCGAGTAGGGACAGTAGCAGATTTCAGGCGTTTGGGTCCGTCTACATTTACGGGTTTGGAGGAGCCGTTGCCAGCGGAGCAGTGGCTAGTTGGCACAGAGAACTTGCTTATTGCGGCACAGATTCCAGATGAGAAAAGAGTTGATGTGGTATGCATTCAGTTAGTGGACTACGCCCGAGAATGGTGGCTTGTGGAGGAGAACCGTTTGCCCAAGCCGATCAAGTGGGCGGATTTTTCAAAGAGTTTTCTAGAAAAGTTCTTCCCGCGGACTGCACGGGTGGAAATGGAAGACAAGTTCATCGAGCTAAAGCAGAATGGAGCACCCGTAGATGTGCATGCAGCAGAATGGACAAGACTCGGCAGATTCACTGGACCTTTAGTTGCCAACGATGCAGACAGGGCACGGTGGTTCATGCGCAGCTTGGACGTGGACATCCAGAGGCAGATTGTCTCCCTGGGTTTGACCACTTTCTCACAAGTACTTGCGGCAGCCCGAGAGTAGCAGAGTTTATCTGGGTTGAAAGGGAGTTTGCAGCACACAGCAGTTGCGGTAAAGAAGCCAGCATTTGTACCAAACCGAACTCATGGTCGCAGAGGTATTCCAGTGGACCGTCGAGGTATAGCACCCATGAAGAAGCCTGCTGTCGTCGATCGAAGAAAGAGCGTGACTTGTAACTACTGCAATTTACCTGGCCACATGCAAAAGGATTGTCGAAGGAGGCTGGGACTCTGTTTGGTTTGTGGAGCGGCAGATCACGCCGTTAGTGCTTGTCCGTCGAAGCTTCGTACGAGGGATGATTTTCAGAAGCCTCCGCAGAGACCGTTCCAGGGACAGAAACAGCTGACTCAAGGACCTAATCAGGCTCGAGCTTTTACCTTGACAGCTGAAGAAGCTAAGGCGTCAGGGGAAGTTGTTTCAGGTACTCTACTCGTTCATGGTTTTCCCGCATTAGCGTTATTTGATTCTGGTGCATCCCATTGTTTTATGTCATCCAAGTTTTTAACTACACACTCGATTGACTACACGACCCTGTCTAGTTTCTAGGACAAACAAACTGGGAATGGGAAAATCATAGCTAGTAGGAAATGTAAAGATTGTACAGTTGTTGTGTGCGGACGGGAGCTTTTTGCAGATTTTTTGGTGATTGATACAGGCGGCTATGAGGTCGTCTTGGGAATGGATTTTCTTGGCACTTTCCACGCTCACATTGATTGTAGGGCAAGAAAGGTAATTTTCCAGATTCCCGGATATCCCGAGTTTAGCTTCACTGGAGGAAGCAGTTCTGTCGGGCCAGTCGAGTTTAGGGCTAGGCCGACGAACAATATTCTTGCATCAATGGAAGTTGATAAAAGTGAAGAGCCGGCTGTTGTTCGTGATTTTATGGGCGTGTTTGAAGATATATCGGGTTTACCGCCGAAGCGAGACGTGGAGTTCGCAATTGATCTTATTCCTGGTGCAGCGCCAGTATCCAAAGCGTATTATCCAATGGCACCAGTAGAGTTGGAAGAAGTCAAGAAACAGGTTGCTGAATTGCTTGAGAAGGGTTGGATTCGAAGCAGTAACTCGCCTTGGGGAGCTCCAGTTCTTCTTGTAAAGAAGAAGGATGGCACAAGAAGAATGTGCGTCGACTATCGAGAATTAAACCGGGTGACTATTAAGATCAAGTACCCGATCCCTCGCATTGGAGAACTTTTTGAGCAGCTTTGTGGTGCGAGGGTATTCTCGAAGCTGGATTTGCGATCCGGATATCATCAGGTCCGAGTGAAAGCAGAAGACATTTGCAAGACGGCGTTCCGAACTCGGTATGGACATTACGAATACTTAGTGATGCCCTTCGGAGTAACGAATGCGCCGGCAGTATTCATGGATTTGATGAACCGAATCTTTTCACCATTCTTGGACCAGTTTATTGTGGTGTTCATTGACGATATTCTGGTTTATTCAAAGAGTTTTGAAGAGCATGCTGAGCATTTGAAGATCGCATTGCAAACGTTGAGACAAGAGAAGTTATATGCGAAGATGAGTAAGTGCGAGTTTTGGCTGGAGGAAGTAAAGTTTTTGGGGCACGTTGTGTCTGGCGATGGAATTGCCGTCGTTCCAGAAAAGATTGCAGCAGTACAAGATTGACCGATTCCAAAGAATGTTGCGGAGATAAGAAGTTTCCTTGGACTCGCCGGGTATTACAGAAGATTTGTGGAGAACTTTGCTCGTCTGGCAGAGCCGTTAACCAAGCTTACGCGCAAGGAGGTACCTTTTGTATGGACGGACAAATGTGCGTTAGCTTTTGAGACGTGGAAGCGGAAATTGATAGCTGCCCCTATTTTGACCGTGCCAGACAATTCCGGAGGATTGGTGATTCACAGTGACGCATCTGGGAAAGGACTGGGATGTGTTTTGATGCAGCATGGTAAGGTTGTAGCGTACGCATCGAGACAGTTAAAGACCCATGAGAAGAATTATCCAACTCATGACTTGGAACTTGCGGCTGTGATTTTGCTTTGAAGATTTGGAGACACTACCTTTTGGGCGAAAGGGTCGAAGTGTTTACTGATCATAAGAGCTTGAAGTATGTATTCACACAGAAGGAAGTTAGTATGAGGCAGCGTAGATGGTTGGAGCTGATGGCTGACTATGATCTTGATCTTAAGTACCATCCGGGGAAGGTTAATGTCGTGCCGGATGCGCTTAGTCGGTTACCAGCAATTCAGGTGTTAACTACGCAGAAGGAGCTCGTTGAAGATTTTCGAAGATTCGACCGGGAGGTGGTGCTACCGCATTCTACGGGACAGTTGATGCAGCTGCAAGTACATTCATCGTTGATCGAGAATATTAAAGCAGCGCAATCACAGGATCCTAGACTGCAAAAGTTTCGAGGACAGGTTGAAGCCGGACTACGAACGGATTTATTGATCCACGAAGATGGTTCGTTGAGGTATGATAGTCGTTTATGTGTGCCAAAGGGAGATATTCGTGAAGAGCTTATGAAGGAGGTACACAGTTCAGCTTATTCTGTACATCCAGGAGGTACAAAGATGTACCGAGATATTTGACAGCATTTCTGGTAGGAAGGCATGAAACGGGAGATTGCTCGCTTTGTGGCAAAGTGCTTGGTGTGTCAGCAAGTTAAGGCTGAACATCAAAGGATTGCTGGTTTATTGCAACCACTTCTGATTCCTCAGTGGAAGTGGGAACATATAACCGTGTATTTCGTGACGGCTTTACCGTGAAGTCCAAAAGGCAACAATGCTGTATGGGTGAATCTTGATCGTTTGACCAAGGCAGCTCACTTTATCCCTTTTCTGGTTGGTCAATCAACAGAGACTTTGGCGGAGCGGTACATGCAGGAAATTGTAAGATTGCATGAAGTACCGGTGAGCATCGTGTCCGATCGGGACACTCGGTTCTTATCACACTTTTGCCGGAGTTTACAGGAAAGTTTGGGGACTCGATTGAAGTTTAGCACAGCTTATCATCCTCAAACTGATGGTCAGTCGGAGAGAACAATCCAAACTCTTGAAGATATGTTGAGAGCTTGCATGTTGGACTTCAAGGGGTCTTCGGAGGATCATCTACATTTGGTGGAGTTTTCTTACAATAACAGCTTTCAGGCAACTATCCAGATGGCTCCATTTGAAGCTTTGTATGGTCGTAAATACCGTTCACCTGTTTGTTGGGACGATGTCGGTGAACGAAGATTATTGGGACCAGATTCGGTTGTGCAGACAGTTGAGAAGGTTAACACTATCAGAAGTCATATGAAGGCAGCACAAGACAGACAGAAGAGTTAGGCAGATACGTCGAGAAGACCTCTAGAGTTTGCTGTGGGTGATTTGGTATTCTTGAAGATATCACCGACTAGAGGGGTGATTCGTTTTGGAAGTCGAGGAAAGCTTAGTCCTCGATTCGTTGGATGTGTTTCACGTATCTCAACTCCGTAAGTATGTTCGTGATGAAACGCATGTATTGGATCATTCGGAGCTGACGGTACGAGAAGACTTGACTTTTGAGGAGCGACCGGTTGAAATCGTGGATCGAAGGGAAAAGGTCCTTAAGAACAAGGTGATCCAGCTTGTGCTTGTTTCTTAGGGTAATCGCTCGCATGGAGAGTCCACTTGGGAACGAGAAGATGAAATCCGGCAGAAGTTTCCTCATCATTTCTTGCACTTATTTGTCGTCTATCTTTGTATTCTTGGAATTTCGAGGACGAAATTCTTTTTGTAGTTGGGTATAATGTAACACCCGAGCCCAATACTACTGGTTTATGTTGTCGTATGTTGGCGTATGGTACTTATTTCGTTGATCCTACTTGACTGTTGTGACTTATTGTGATTTTACCACGACAATTCATTTCTGCATATAACAATTTAAGGCATCTAAAATGAAATTAAAAATATTCATCATGGCCTACTTGACACCCCTAACTCTGTTTTAGCGTCCGTGCATCGTGTTATCGTCCCGTTCAGTGAAACGGGTGAGTTTGGACGGCTACGCGCACATACGTGTGTCCGTTTAGGCGGTATGCTTTTTGATTGTAAAATACTTCATTTCAAATTTTGGATCCCGCCTAAAATTTTCTTATTTCAATTTCAAATTTTTGGACCCGACCCGGACGCAATTTGGAAATATTTTACTTTGCGCCAAATCCCAATTTCTAAATTTTTTAAACCGTCAAATATTTTTCAACCATATAATATTTTTAAATATTTCTAAATCTTTCAAATTTTTCATCCCAACCAATCAGCTTCCACTTAATCCCGTGGGCCCCACCTCGCTTTCTCTCTCTCTCGCTTTCTCTCTCTCCTTCTCTCTCTTCTCTCTCTCTCCCCGTCTTTATCTCTCTCTCCCCCCGTATCTCTCTCTCTCCCCCCGTATATTTTCTCCCTCCTCTTCTTTTCTTTTCACCAGCACCCAACGTCGCGAGCCCTAGCCACCTCACCCCTTCGCCGTCGCAGCCCCAACGCCGACGCCCTCATCGCCGATCGCATCGTCTCCTCGCCCTCTTCACATCCACATCCACCTCTTCTCCCTCCTTCATCAACTCCCGTGCACCCTGCACCGGCAACCGTGGCTGCCTGCACCTCATGGGATCTCCGTCGGCGATCTCGTTCCGTCTCCCCGGCCTCGTGCACCCCTCAGTGAGTATATTCTTCTCCTCTCCTTCTTTCTCCTTCCTTCCTTCCTCCTTCATTTCACTGATTCTCTTTCCCGTTCTGTGGGTTGGCCGTTGTTCCCTACAGGAGGTCCGCCGGAGCTCCGTCGACGCCGTCGACCATCACGACCCCTTCACAATCCACAGTGAGTATCCTTCCCTCCTCTCCATCCTCCTTCCCCTCTTCCCTTCCTCTTCCTTTCATGTAATTCTTGAGTTGCTTACTGTTTTTGTGTCTCGCCGGAATCCGGCCACGCCGACGACATGTCCCGACGATCCAGCGAGGTACCCTGACCTGTGTGGTTCCACTGTTCGTCGTTTGGGTTCATTCCGTGAACCGTGCGCCCGTCGCGAGTTTTCCCCGCCAACGTTTTACGTTCCGTTTTCCCGATTCGCGACCCATCGAGGCAAATACCCCTTGCTACATGCTAAACAATATTTAAATATACATTGATGACACCCTAAACCTGTAGTGTAACTTTAGCACGACAATTTCCCATTTTCATGTTCAATATTGCTATATCATTTTATTTTCCAAAACGTGAAACCTACCGTTTGCAATTACTGTATTACACCTAATAATCACATTTGTTTGTTTTAATCACATTTCCACTATTGTCACGGTCTATGGCATTCTCTTTATAGTTTTACTCCATTCGGACACTTGTGCGCATTTAATCTGTATTAGCTGTGTTTTCGTCCATTGAACCTATATATAAATTATTGCACCTAAAAGGTTCTCAAAACTTGTTAACATGATTTAACGGCCAAAATTGTCATACTGTATTCTTATGTTGTTGAAATCATCTCTGAAAATACAAATGATAACTGTACTACTAATTAATTGAATCTGGTTATGGTTTAATTCATTGTTTAGATTATATTATTGATAACCGTGCTTGATTTTGTAACTGATTGTGAGCACACCCTTGATATCATTTACATCTTGACATGACTTGCTTCAAACATATTGATTGACCCGACATAGTACCGTATACTGCTTGACCTGACCTGATGTACCATGACCTGACCCGTTACCTGATCTTGTGTCTAATGCCAACAAACCTGACATGTAGTCCTCATGGACCGTTCCTGTTGTCTATCCAGACAAACCTGTTTACCTGATCCTGTGTTGGCATTAGTTTCTTGATTACGGGATACCTGACTTGACTTACACATATAACTTGGGGGTATGGGGAAATCAAAGGTGAAACCTGACTTGTAACTCAACAGTTCGCTACTTGTTCTGATCAGTTTTAGATGCTAGGCCAGCCTTGGAATGATGCTGCTGACATCATTCATCTGTACACATTCCTGTTTAGTGCCTAGCGGCATGTCTCGGTTTCAGCCCGAGAATCTGGGGCCGTGGTCCCGGGTATGTACGGGATACTATTAGTTACATCGATAATTCATCAATTTGGTTTCAAAGACTTTAGAACAAAAAACCTGATAGAACAGTTTAGTTTACCCACTGCACACTACCCTGCACTGCTCTGACTTATATTATTGTTACCCTTGCTTTATTCATGTTTATATTCGCATTGCCTGTTACCCTGTTATTATGTTATTACTTGATGACTTAACGCGCTGACGTCTGGGTTTTGCATGGCCCAGATTCTGTACCGCTGTCACAGTCCGAGCAGGAGTACTTCAGCCAACAGGCTGAGCTGTGAGTGTCAGCAGTAGTTAGTTTTTCTTTCCCGCATTTTATTCCTGATGTGAGCCCGCATTATGGGACGTATATTCCAGTTATTTGTATTGGATCTTTCGCTTCCGCATTTTATTATTCTTGACTTATGTTATCTTGGATTATGGACATGTTTAGATAGTTTTATTTTGTTCTTGAAATCTCTACAGCCGTAATATGACTGTGGATGGATACTTCCTACCCACAGGTAGCATGGTTGGCTATGTCACGTGCCCATTTTAGCGTACTCTGGGAAGCAGGGCGTGACAGAGCTGCTGCAACTACTGCTTCTCTTGGCTTCGCTTTGTATGTACTTGGCTCCAGTGTACGGTCTCCGCTTTTGAAATAGAAGACCGGATGGTCTGGAATCTCGAATACTACCCTCCTTTAACGACAGTCAATTGTAGCATAAAAAGTTCCAAGCCAATCCATTCTTAGAACCACATCGAAGTTCGGTATGTCCAGCACTTTGAAGTCCGCATAAAACTCTCTGCTGCAGACAACGACTGGACACAAGCTGTATCCCATAGTTTCTTTTAGAACGCCATTTCCTGAATTGAAATTCCAGCTGGATACAAGCGGTGAGACTGGAATCGCATGGGTTCGGAAAAACCGTTGCGACATAAAGCAGTGAGATGCTCCAATATCAAACAGTGCTAGTGTTGGGATTGAGGATACTAAGATTGTACCTAAGGTATGTGGGATTTGTTTTAGGGAAAGCATGTAGATAAACAAGACTGAAAGAAAAGTTTGAGAAGAAAAGTTTACCAGTGATGACTTGGCCAGTGGCCTCAGCTTCTTCCACGGACATAGTGAAAGCCTGGCACCTTGGTACATTCCTCCTGGCTTGAGGAGCATTCCTCGGAACGTTCCTTTGAGCTTGATGGAACTGACGAGGAGGTGGTACAGCTTGTGGTCCTCTGGGTGGTGCAGGTAGTGCAAGTCTTGGAGCAGGTGCTTGAAGAGCTGGTCGCTGGGGATAGGTAACTGCTGGCCTGGGTGCAGCAATTGGGTTTTGCTTTTGGGGACAAGACCCAATATCATGAGCAGCTGAGCCGCAGATCAAGCAAAGATGGTTGGCTCGCCGGCAGTCTTTCATCATATGTCCAGTTCTCCTGCAGTAGGTACAAAAGGCTGGGCTGGGACGGTTGTTCTGTACTCCGGGTCGCCTTAGCACAAAAGATGGCCTGGACGAGGCTCCTCCTGCCATCTGGTTGGCAGGATGCTTAAATCCATCAGATTGAGGTCTTTCCCTCGCCTTTACCACTGCCTCATAACGGCAGGCAGCATTCAGAGCCGATTCATGAGTCGGAAAATCTCCTGTGGCCAGTGCAGCCTGGATTTCCGAATCCAAACCTTGTTGAAATCGACGGGCTCTGATCTCATCCGTCGGTATAAGATGTGCCGCAAATCGACGGGCTTCTGACGGTTACACCCAGCTGCATTCACAGGGCTAGCTGAACCCCTTGAGGCGGAGCAATGGCTGGTGAACATGGAGAATTTATTGACAGCCGCCAGGGTTCCAGAGGAAGACAGAGTGGACATGATAAAGATTCAATTAGAAGACGAAGCCTGTACATGGTGGTCGGTGGAAGAAAGCAGACTCGACGAGCCGATTGAATGGAGCAAGTTTAAGGAGTGCTTCTTAGATCATTATTTTCTTCCCACAGCCAAGGCAGAAATGGAGGAAAAGTTTATTCTTTTAAAGCAGAATAGACGCCCAGTGGACGTATATGCGGCAGAGTTCAACCGTCTGAGCCGCTTTACTCCATACATGGTCAAATCAGAGGCCACCAGGGCCAGACGCTTTCTTCAGGGGTTAGATTTCGAGTTGCAGCAGTTGATTGCATCGTTGGATTTGCAGACTTTCGCACAGGTACTCAACGCGGCGAGAGTTCAGGAGCAATTGATTAACAAGTTCAGAAGACCCCCAGTCGTTCCAGCACGTACCCACGCACCTTCTCGAGGAGCCATACCGGTTCACAGAGCAGGAACGACATAAATGAAGCGCCCGTTCGTACCACAGCATTGCCACCAGAGACAGGGCGTAACTTGCGGCTATTGCGGTAGAGGAGGACATACTCAGAAGGACCGTCGCCGTGCCAAGGGACAGTGCTTGATTTGCGGTTCCAGTCAACACAGGATTAACAGTTGCCCTGAGCGAGCAAAGATACAGGGAGGTTCTGGACCGTCACAGCAGAGGCCACAGGAGCAGAGGCAACCATTTACAGGTCGTGGTCAGGGACGGGCTTTCACCTTGACCGCCGAGCAGGCATAAGCGTCAGGAGACGTGGTTACAGGTACTCTACTCGTACATTCCTTGCCAGCTAGAGTACTATTTGATTCGGAAGCATCGCATTGTTTCTTGTCTGAGCATTTCACCAATACACACTCAATACCACATGAACCACTAACCAAGGGATGGGAAATTCATACGGGTAATGGCATTATTATATCTAGTCGAGAATGTAGATTATGCCCGGTTGTAGTGTGTGGCAGGGAATTCTATGCGAATTTCCTTCTGATTGGGACAGGCAGTTACGATGCAATTCTCGGAATGAATTGGATGAGCACTTTCCATGCAGTTATCGATTGTCGTGCAAAGAAGGTGATCTTCCGCATCCCCAATCACCCGGAGTTTATTTTCGAGGGCGGAAGCGAATCTTTGGAGCCAGCTAAGTACAGAGCAAAGCCTAAAGAGCTGACAGCTATAGAGATTGATAAGAGCCCAGCCCCAGAAATTGTTCGGGACTTTCTAGACGTATTTCCTGAAGATCTACCAGGTCTACCACCTCCTCGAATTTTGGAATTCTCAATCGACTTGATTCCAGGTACAGCCCCAGTATCCAGGGCCCCATACAGAATGGCACCAGTTGAGTTGGCGGAATTGAAGAAGCAGGTTGAAGAACTATTGGAGAAGGGATTTATTCGGCCAAGCGCTTCACCGTGGGGTGCACCAGTTCTATTAGTAAAGAAGAAGGATGGATCGTTGCGAATGTGTATAGATTATCGGGAGCTGAACAAGGTCACAATAAAGAATAAGTACCCAATACCGCGCATTGACGACCTATTTGATCAGCTAAGTGGAGCCAAGGTTTTCTCGAAGTTGGACCTCCGTTCTGGATATCATCAAATCAGAGTAGCAGCCGAGGATGTATGCAAGACGGCTTTCAGGACCCGATACGGACATTACGAGTTTCTTGTGATGCCGTTCGGTGTTACCAATGCCCCAGCAATATTCATGGACTTGATGAACAGGGTGTTCGCAAAGTACTTGGACACGTTCATCGTTGTGTTTATCGACGACATACTTGTCTACTCGAAGACCCGGGAAGAGCATGCTGAGCATTTGCGCACGGTACTGCAGGTTCTTCGGGAAGAGAAGCTGTACGCGAAGCTAAGCAAGTGTGAATTCTGGCTCGACAAGGTTCAGTTTTTGGGACATATTGTTTCGGACGAAGGCATCTCGGTGGACCCGGCGAAGATAGAATCTGTCAGAGATTGGCCAACGCCGAAGTCAGTAGCAGAGATCAGGAGTTTTCTGGGATTGGCAGGTTATTATCGGAGATTCGTCCATGATTTCTCAAGGATCGCGGAACCATTGACGAGGCTGACACGAAAGGACGTGCCATTTACATGGACAAAGGAGTGCACTCAGGCATTCGACACACTAAAGCAGAAGTTAACCATGGCGCCTATTCTTACTGTACCAGATGATTCAGGTGGTTTGGTGATACACAGTGATGCCTCAGGGAAGGGTTTAGGCTGTGTTCTAATGCAGCACGGCTGAGTGGTTGCTTACGCCTCTCGACAATTGAGAAACCATGAGAAGAACTACCCCACCCACGACTTGGAGTTAGCCGCGGTAGTTTTTGCATTGAAGATTTGGAGGCACTACCTATTGGGTGAGAAAGTGGAGGTGTACACAGATCACAAAAGTTTGAAGTATGTTTTCACTCAGAAGGAACTGAACATGAGGCAGCGCCGATGGCTGGAGCTGATGACAGATTATGATTTGGACCTTCAGTATCACCCGGGGAAGGTGAATGTTGTACCAGATGTGCTCAGTCGCAAGCCAGCGGTCATGATGTTGACCGATCAGAGAAGCATTATTGAGGATTTCTAGAGACTTGCACTTGAGGTCGTTACGCCGAACGCACTCAGTCAATTTTGGCAACTACAGGTGCAATCTTCCCTGGTGGACCGCATCAAGATTGCACAAGCAGATGATCCCCGATTGCAAAAGTTCAGAGAGCAAGTGGAAGCTGGACTGAGAACGGATTTGATTATACATGAAGATGGCTCTCTGAGATTTGGTAGCAGACTCTGCGTACCTAAAGGAGATGTTCGAGAAGAAGTTTTGGCTGAAGAACACAGTTCAGCTTATTCTGTGCATCCAGGAGGTACAAAAATGTATCAGGACCTAAAGCAACACTTTTGGTGGAACGGAATGAAGCGGGAAATTGCGAGGTTCGTATCCAGGTGCTTAGTATGTCAGCAGGTGAAGGCGGAACATCAGAGGACAGCAGGATTGTTATAACCATTGCCGATACCTGAATGGAAGTGGGAGCACATTACTATGGATTTTGTGACGGCCTTACCACAGAGCCCTAGAGGCAATAACGCCATTTGGGTTATCGTCAATCGCCTCACAAAAGCTGCACACTTCCTACCTTTCCGAGTGGGACAGTCGACAGAATCACTGGCAGAAAGATATATGCAGGAGATTGTGCGACTTCACGGTGTTCCAGTCAGCATTGTGTCAGACCGGGACACGAGATTCTTGTCGCACTTTTGGAAGAGCTTACAGGAGAGTTTGGGAACCCGCCTTAAATTCAGCACAGCTTATCACCCACAGACGGATGGACAATCCGAGCGTACGATTCAAACCCTCGAGGATATGTTGAGAGCCTGTATGTTGGACTTTCAGAGTTCCTGGGAGGACCATCTGCATCTAGTCGAGTTCTCTTATAACAATAGTTATCAGGCTAGTATTCAGATGGCTCCTTTCGAAGCACTTTACGGGCGGAAGTGTCGATCCCCAGTATGTTGGGATGATGTGGGAGAACGAAGATTACTGGGCCCCGAACTCATTGTTCAGACAGTCGACAAAGTTCAAATGATCAGACAGCGTATCAAGATGGCTCAGGATCGACAGAAGAGTTGGGCAGATACCAGCAGAAGGGCACTTGAGTTCGAAGTCAGAGATCATGTGTTCTTGAAGATTTCCCCTACTCGTGGAGTTATCAGGTTCGGAGGTCGGGGAAAGCTTAGTCCCCGTTTTATCGGACCTTTTGAGGTGCTAGAGCGAGTAGGAGAGGTGACCTATCGACTTGCCTTGCCTCCATCGCTAGCTAGTGTGCACAATACCTTCCACGTGTCACAGTTGCGGCGTTATGTTCGGGATGAGAGCCATGTCCTGGACCATTCGGAACTAGTTTTGGGAACCGATCTGTCATACGAGGAGCAGCCTACTACCATCCTCGATCGCAGAGAGAAAGTGCTGAAGAATAAGGTCATTCCGTTAGTCCGAGTGTCTTGTGGCGGTCGTTCCCCAGGAGAATCCATCTGGGAGCGGGAGGAAGACATCCGTGATCGTTATCCACATCTCTTTGTTTAGTACATTGTTTCTTGTATCCTTGTTAAATTTCGAGGACGAAATTTTTGTTAAGGGGGGGTATGATGTAAATCCCCGTTCTCCATCTATAAGAATTTTCCTTGTATTTTCCAAATTCCAGAGATTTACTTTTCCTCGTAATTATTCTGTAGAAGGTGGTAGCTTGAATTCCAGTATTTATATTTTTCCAACAACCTAAAAACCAAATTTAAACTAACAAATTAATTTCTTAAACCAACCCAGCCCACTCGAATTTTAAATGAATTCCTTAATAAATTTAACCCTCAGCCCATTCCCTTTAATTCCCTGCAGCCCACGAAGGTTTAATAGGAATTGTTTTCGGCCCAGTCCCCTTCAATTTCCTCAGCCACTTCATTATATTTTTGGGAATTATTTTCTTAAACGGGCCCGGCCCATACCCTCCAGCCCGCTCCCTCACCACCAGACCCGACCCGATCCCTCCTATTCACCTTCTCCCTCCTCCAACGGTAACATTCCCCTGTTCACGCGCGATCCCAGCTCCTCGCCGCGCCTCACGCCCATGCCCACGCCCCCGTTCCTGCCGTTACGACCGCGACGCGCAACCCCCTCGTCTCCATTATCTTCTTCGCACTCGTTTTCCCCCTCTTTTTCAGAATCCCTCATCTCTCTCCCTCACAAGAAACTCACCGAGCACCAAATTTTTCCTCACCTCGCCGCCGGCAACGACCCTCGACAGCCCCTTCGGCAACCCTCGATCACTCCTCCACCAACCTTCTCCCTTCACGACTCCACCCTTCATCAACCCGAGCCCCTGCCAAGAATCCCCTGCACTCCCAAACCCACTCACCCCAACTTCGGTCACCGCCTGAAATCGACGCTGGCGAACCCCCACTTCATCTGAAACACCCCATCGACCTTCCACCCCCTCAGCATCATCACCAACACAACAATACCCGACCCCCACTGCTCCCCCTCTCTCTCCAAAACCCACACCAAGAGATCACTGTGCACTTCACTGTGCACGTCGCCGGAGCGACCACCGCCGATATCGTCGACCCCAGCACTACTCAAGAGATCCACAGAGCCTACTCTACACTTCCAGCGCGCACGAGACGACTCCGGGGAACTCCGACGTAAAACCCGTGTTTCGAACCAAGCTCGCGAGAATCCGTTACACGGCGTACGTCACGCGTCCATGACGCCACTGCTGTCGTACGACCCGAGACGTTTCCAGGCAAGTGTTTACTTGCTTCATGCTAATATATTAGTGGTATACACCTAAAATATCTAGTTTACGGATTTGCCGATTACCGATACATAACGTGACCTATGTGTTCGATGCTAATCTCCCATGAAAATAATCGTTTAATTTGACGGAAACAGATACTTTCTGTTGGCCCTTATAATGATAAATATAGTGTATGAATCTCGCTGGAAAATACGATTGTTAGTGATAAAAATTGATACCCCCAAATATGCCGTTAAAACTAGAATTCTTTCGTACCTGAAAACGAATAAAATCACCATAAATCATATACATACTGGAATGATATGTTCGAGGGCTCAAATCGAAGCCGACTCGACGAACTTTAACCTTATGTAAAATTTTAATGATTTCTGTTCTGTAACTGTGAAGATAATTGGATCGGAATGCGACTCTGGACTGCAGTCCAGAGCGTTTCTGATTATTGTGTTCTGTTCAAAGACCTGCGTCACTGTGTTTTCTGAAGTCGTATGTTACGGAACCCTGCAGTAGATTAGAGATATTTCTGTTAGTTAAACAAAACTGGTGGTTCCACTCCGATTCATCGCCGTTTGCTATTTTAAACTATATTTAAAAGGGCATAACGTATAACTGTCCAGAACAGATTCTGAAATGACACACTGAGGTTAAACCATGTATAACTTTCAACGTACAGATGCGATTGAGGATCCATCTGTTGCGTTGAATACTCCATTGAAAACCCTAGATTCCATTTAACTGTAACATCGCCAAATTTTGAGCTCAATCTGGTGCAATTCGTGTCGCGAAACGGACGTTCAGTTCTGAAACTGAATTTCCAGCCGCGAGCACTTAAAATGAAATAGCTATATCTTGAAAACCGGGATCCCGATTGAACTGAAAAAATTTTTGATGAATTGCTGACCGAGTGTTCTATTTATCTTACTTGTATCATTTTGCTGAATTCTTAACATATTAATTTATGCAATTTATTTTAGTTAATGACATGCATGTTGATTCATAACATACATAACTTATTGGTAGCATACATACATATATCATACCCTTGCCATATATTCAGTGTTAGTGCGTGTGGACATTGCATTATCGTGCGTGATAGATGTTGGTTTAGTAGTGACGAGTACACCAATGGAAAGTGAATATTCGTGACCGTGATTGATACAGTGAACAGTGATAAAATCGTGCCATTGGTATACTCGTACACGACTAAATCAAGATCATAACTAGTGAGAACCTGGGGAAAAAGGAGAAATCAAAGTGGAAAGAGTATCGTATTTAGCGGGACCGTGTTTAGAGGATGATCATTCGAACTGTGATACTGATACATGTAGGGTAGGATCTAGCGATCCGGCTGACAGGGTTATGTTCCGGGCATGTGGGTCGTTGTCTCGGGTATGTACGAGACTCCTGTTAAACATGATCCTCCTTCCACTATGTGATTTCAAACATGACCTAGAGACCGATAGGAACACATAACATATTCTGCATCATATAGTGACATAGTAATTACTTATATTGTTCCTACACCAGTATTACCTCATATACATGTTTCATCTTATTATTAAAATATCGTTATTGTGTCGCTCTGACGACCTGAGTATGCATGCTCAGATTCCGCGGGAGGACCAGCACAGGAGACGGATCTACCCTTCGAGTTCACGGAGATATAGTTTGGTGTACCTTCTTCATTTACTGCTTTCCATAAAAGTGATCGTGAGATCGAACTTGGTTAGTTATTGTTCTTATTATCTGTAATTTTGTGAACAATGGAATTTTAATGTAATAAATTAGTGATGTGATTCCTTTAATACTGTGCTTTATTTACTGATTACCATGTAGTGCTAGAAGCCGAAGTGTGACTACGGCGGGATGATCCCTTGACCGTAGGAGCATGGCTGGCCTAGTCATACCTCATACGGCGGGATGATCCCTTGACCGTAGGAGCATGGCTGGCCTAGTCATACCTTTAATACTACCTTTTTGTATATACAAGGTTCATCTACCATTTTGATGAAGTCAAACTCTTTGACTAACACATCAAAACAGACGTTCCAACTCCGCGATGCCTGCTTTATCACATAAAACATCTTGCACACGTTTCCGCTGCTCCCACTGTCTACAAAGCCCTCTTACTGTGTACTTATAGACTCTCTCTTGTAAAAGATCATTTAGAAAAGCAGTCATGACACCCAACCGCCAGATATCGTAGTCATGGTATGTAGCCATGGTAAGTAGGATCTGGATGGACTTAAGCATAGCTTTGAAAGTCTCAACTTTCCATGTACACCAAGTAATCTTCTCAAGATATACTTGCTCCTGATGGGAATTTAACCCTTCAAATAAGGCAACCAAAGTCCATACTTTGTTGGTGTATAATGATTCCATCTCAGATCGTTAAGCATCCAACCATTCTTACAGAGTCCCCCTCCTGATGGCCTGCTCGAAACTAGTTGGGTCATCATATCATGATGCAATCCTCGCACCAACTGTCATAGAGAAACTGAAGTATCTCTCAGGTGGGTGATGAACCCTACCAGATCGGCGGAGAAGCTGAGGTTCGTTGGGAGCTATTGAATCCTCCGGTTCTACCAAATCGTGAGCTGTAGTTTGTATAGCTGGAACTCCTTCCATTTCTACCTCATGACCCCAAATTTGTTTCCAAAATAAATTCCTTTTCCTAAAAAGGTGGCATGCCGAGAAACAAAACATCTTTTGTTCCTCGGTGCGGTAGAAGATATTCCTTTGCGAATGCTTGGGATATCCAACAAACTTCCACAAAACTGACCTTGCCTCGAGTTTGTCCGGATTTTGCTTTTAGACATAGGCCGGACAACCCTAAATCTTAACAAACTTAAGATATGGGCTCTTCCCTTTCCATATCTCATATGAAATGGTAGGCAACTGATTTGATCGGAACCCTATTCAATAGGTATGCAACTTCTCCAGTGCATAAGTCCCAAAAGGAAATAGGTAACTCAGTAGTACTCATCATAGAGCACACCTTATCATATAGGGTGTGATTTCTCCGTCCCGATACACCGACGTGCTGTGGTGTATACGGAGGAGTAATGCTGAGAGAGAATCTCATTCTCCTTTAGAATAATCCAGGAATTCCGTGCTCAAGTATTCTCCTCCTTGATCACATCAAAGGACATAATACTTATACCCGTTTTGGTTCTCTACTTTCTAACCTATATTCTGTGAATATCTCAAAAGCTTCGGACTTGTGTTTCAACAGGAACATATGTCTGAATCTTGAGAGATCATCAGAGAATGTAATGAAGTACAAAGAACCGGTCTTGGCATGTATAGACAGGGGACCTTCATACATCAACATGTATCATCCCAAGAGTTCACTAACTCTTTCTTTGTTTCCTATAAACAGAGCTATGGTCATTTTATCTCTGTGACATGACCGGCAAGTTTCACAAGATGTAAATTCAAACTAATTTAAATATGCATCTATATGTAACTTCAGCTAGTCGGGTCGCATTGATATGACCTAGTCTACAATACCTCAAGAAGGATTCGTTCATTTCTGAACTCTTCCTCTTGTGTGTGTTTTGTATACTAAGAACTGTAGTTTGATTTAGAACGTCAATGCTTTTAGATAACGTGCCTGAACCGATCAACTCTTGATATAGAAAATGTTCAAAACATTATCCAACAATACAAAATTATATCCTTTCTTTACTAATAAAGAGACTGATATGATGTTGTATATCAGGTTCGGTATCTAATAACATTCGTTCAGAATCAATGTATTCTAGTAATACAGGGTAATAACTGCCAACAACTTGGCTGCAACAATTGCACCATTTCCAACTCTTGAAATTTTATCACCCGTTCTCAGTTCTCTACCTTTCTTATAGCCCATGTAACAGATTACATATGTGGGATCCTGATCCGGTATCTCATACTCAGGACGTAAAGGATACTGAGAAATGGTTCTCGGTAATGAACATACCCGAAGAAGATGCATCATCATGCACTTTCTTCGTTTGGGCGGCACGGGAATCCTGGTAATCCCCTATTTCCTGCTCGGTCTTATAACAATTATAAGTTGGAGCGGTACCAACGTTCCCTAGCGTAGTATAATAAGCGGGTTCGGTCAATACATCCGTATTATTATCTTGATTAAGGTGTGACATGGTCGCTACCTGGAGAGAGAGAGAAGAAAACACTCTGCGTGCGCTCTTGCAAGATCAGATTGGTTATTATTTTATCTAATCAGGATGGCTCCCAATATTTTTATCAAATCTTCCTTCAAACCCTAAAAGGAAAGACTAGCCGGGATTAATTACACCCTACAATTTCGCCAATCTTTCAGCCAGGTCAGTGTCGGTACTTTGAGGGAGGTTCCCCGTGCTTTCGCACGGACCTAATTAAAATAAACCTCGTTTTTCCAGAGGCGTAACCCCGTCGACACCTTTCTAGACACCTACTTGATCGGCTAATTGTCCTGTGTAAAACTCTCCCAGGAGTAACAATTACTCGCAATGGGTATCGGGATCCAACTATCTCATAGACGGTATGCAATCTCATTGCAAATTTCAACACTTGAAATTCCCGATAATATTTTGCCCCAAGCATCCCATGACCTTGACGGAGGTCAACAAACCACAGGGTACAAGTCAAGTTCAACCCGTCATTTCTTGATTGAATCAAACCCACCCGCACGACCCTTGACGGAGGTCAACAAGGTCGTACGACTACTCTAATCCAATCTGCATCATATGCATAAGCAGATAAATACTAGTTAGCTACTGCACACTACGCCTTGACGGAGGTCAACAAACGTAGCACGAATACTAAGTAGGACTTATCTGAAATGACAGAGGGCTACGACAGGTTTTTCTGAAAACCTATTGCGTAATGAACTTGATATCGTTGTAGAATCGAGTGAATTTTGAAATGGAGTGTTTTTTAGGCTTTTATTAGTTTTGCTAAAGAGGTCACTCCCGGTGAAGGGATCTCGGCTCTTTCCTTATGGAATAAGGTGCAGGATATATCATATATATCGCTATGCAAAGCAAAAACTCCAAAAGCAATCGAAAGACAAACCGAGTGTTGTAGCATCTGCCAGTTTTGCTAAAGAGGTCACTCCCAGTGAAGGGATCTCGGCTCTTTCCTCATCGAATAAGGTGCAAGATATATCATATATATCGCTATGCAAAGCAAAAACTGTAGCTACCCTTTTTGAAAAATTTGATTCTACAACATCTTTTAGGTTTCTTTTCTTTCATTAATCATATTAATGAAGTCCCATCAATTAAGTCACCTAAACATCACAGATAAATACGACGTACATTTATGCCATCCGCATTCGCCTCGATGTCCCCTCGTGCACCGTTAGGTTAGGTAACTAACGGCAAAGCGGGGTAGGGCTAGCGCGGGTGTAAAACATAAGTAACATCTATATAATATATCATATATACTATATACAGTATCTATCACAACATATCAAATGATCACATCACAGATATCGCAGCAGAAGAAACATATGAAATATTGGATATACTAGGACATCCGTGTTTTATTTTGAG
The DNA here is from genome assembly GCA_030015575.1 of Agapanthus africanus. Classification (NCBI taxonomy): domain Eukaryota; kingdom Viridiplantae; phylum Streptophyta; class Magnoliopsida; order Asparagales; family Amaryllidaceae; genus Agapanthus; species Agapanthus africanus. The sequence continues at coordinate 588,961,273 of JASDDO010000016.1, read as the reverse complement.
CCTCTATAAAACACGGATTTCACGGTCGTGATGAATAGACAAACCCACACCCCTAGACCCCTACGAGAGCGGCAAGCAACCCTACCAATTCTAGAGTTAGGAGACCCGGACTCGACTCCTCAAGTTGGTCTCCCACTGGACCCTAGAACCCGGTTACTTGCGCTCTCCTCCTTGGGTCTATCCTAGTGCGGAAAATTAAATAATATACAAATAGTGACATCAACCTCATCCCGGAAGTGACCCAATAAAAGAATATTACATACATTTAATTTTACATGAATGAAAATAAAAACCCCCATCTCACATAAAACCCCCGGCTATTCAGAACTCGACGATCCAATATAACATATCCAGCAACACATAACATCACATGTCATCAACGTAAGTAAATATGCGTATCCCAATTGTCGTTGACATATAGTAACGAAACCGGCGATAACACATATTACACTTACGGTCGCAGAAAAGAAAGTTTAAAACTACAACAGTTGGAATCCGCAACCTCCTTATACATCACATGCCTAACAATTATAAACCCCGCATTTTAGTCTCTATATCGAAAACACTTTTCAATATCTAGTCGGGCAATTCAACAAGATTCCCGATATTGGATCGAATGCTCGTCGCAAACTTTAGTAGACGGCCGCACCCCCGGATGCCGTCGACGAAGTGCACTAAGGCGGAACACCGCTGCCGCGAGCACCCAAACGGATGCTTTTGGCAACAGGGTTCTCCTACAGTCACTTGGTCAGGGCTTTGGGGCGTGGCTGTCTATTAAGTTTTCCCGGAGAGTATCCGCGTACGCTACGTGATTGCGACGGACTTTTGATCGCATCAAAATTCCGTGGCAACCGATCATTTAAGACTAAACTGCTATATTTATAACATTCAAATTAGTTATCTCATAACTACTTGTGGATTCCAAATATTGTATCACATTCCAGATAAATAGACAATGTTAAACTTTCCGATCGAATAATCAAACACCTAAGTTTTCCCAAATAGTTCTCAATATTTGAGGGGAGTTTAAAAACATCCATCACATGCCACAGTACCAATGGTCCAGCCGTAGAAGGGTCAAGCCAACGCCTCACATGTGGCAACGCCGTACTGCCCCAAACCCTAAGGTTCAAAAGGCAGTTCAAGACGGTCACATAAACGAGATAAGGTTTGTTGTCTTCTAGAGGGTCCATTGTGTAACTTGCACGATTTAGACGTTCTTAAACTACGGAAAAATCCAACACTTGGAAATTTTCCGGGTCAGGAAAAAGTGAGTAATTGATATCCGTTCGAACTTTTTAATACTTTCTAAATATCCGGAAAACATAACGAAATTAAATTTTCCGATCGAATCAACGAATACAAAATAAACCCCAGAACACTCAACACTTGAGTCAGTTTAAAAATACCCAGAAAATATAACTCACAGAAATAGAGATTACAGTGCAAAAATGAGTGCATAAATCCTCTGTACGGCCGCGGATCCGCGGCCCAAGTGCGGTACGGCCGCGGTTCCGCGGCGGTTTGTACGGATTATGCGCTCGTTTTTCACTACAATGCTTATATTTCCCTGCTTAATTTTTAGGCATTTTTAATACAGAAAAATCACAGTTTTTAAAAAATGTCCAGAGAAGGGTATATTTCGTCGATTCGGAGTTCGTTCGGAGCTTTAACTTTGTATACACGCCGCCTAATGCTCTAACTAGGCTCTGATACCACTGTAGGGTTACTAGGCACTCTAATAAGGTTCTACAAGGCATCAACCATGCTCGATTAAAATTTTAGCCGTGTCTAACAACCCTAAACAAGATCTTGTCTTGACTATTAGGCTAGCACATGCAAGTAAACAACTTTTACTACTAAGTGAATACGAAATACAACCTTTGTAGATCGGTCCTTCACTTCTAAAGCTCCTTGTTGTAGTCCCTTCGCTGCGATCATCGAACTCCCGGACTCTCGGACGGCTCCATGAGAAGAGGGCAACGGTTTTGCTTGAAGTCTTCGAGACCGAAGATGATCTACGTCGAGGGAATACGAACTCAAGCTTCTACTTCATTAACTAGAGAATTAGTGAAGCAAACACTCTAAACTAAAGTGCTAGTCTAGTAGAGGATGATGAAATAGAAAATGGGTACACTTTAGAATTTCTTTTCTCACTATATATCTCTCTCTTTATCAAACCCTAGCAAGCTTTTGAAGGAGGAAGAAGATGAGCTCAAAAAAAATGAGAATGAAAAACTAATCAAGAGAGAGAGTGAACTAACCATGGGTGAGTGGGTATCATATACTAACTCATGTAGAGACATAATCATGGCTACATTATAATGGTTAGGTTAATTAATATCTCAAGTAATCCAAAACTAGTAGACTAAGTCAATGCAACCCTAAGCTTCATGAAGCTTCATGCATGTGAGCTCATCATCCACTAATTTTAGAATTACTTTAAATATAAAAACTTAACACTATAATTAGTATGGTATAAGTCTTATACACCCATGTAAGTTGTATCAACAACCATGATACAAAATGAACACAAATATATATCACATATATATTAAGTTGTGCACAAGTGAGAAAAACAAATGCTTAAGTGAACCAATGTTAGTTAATGTAAATTAGTATATCACATATACATTTATACACTAAATTATCAAATCAACAATTGACTTAATAATCCGGTTATATCACATATAACCGACTAACATCCAATATATCGACTTATCGAATCAACCCTTGATTCGATAACCTGGTTATATCGCATATAACCAATCGATACAAACATCGCGAGAATAGAATATGGTATCATATACTCGCATTATTCTCGGTCCCGCACATATCACATATGCGCTCCTATTTCGTTTTGCCTGAGCCAGTAAAACCTCTATGTAGGACTCTAAAGACTCGTCAATACGCCGGCAGTAGGTGATGATCATATCAAGCACCCACAAGCCGTCAGCGGTGCTAGCTGGACGTAACGGCTACCCGGGTATTGAGCGATCAGAAGATCAGCAAGCAAGCCCGCTCCAACTCCTGCAAAAAGCCTGACAGTGACACTACCGTACAGTCCGGTCTCCTCGTCTGATATGTCGCATATCAAGTCTAGGGGTGGTAAACGTCAGACCCCAATAACCGATAAGTCATGCCGATGCGAGGCTCATAACGGGTCGAGAAACTATTGGTAACACTTACCAGTAAATCTCTAAAGGAGCCCTGGCCAGGGACTTCCCTGTTATGGCCAATCGAGCATAGCGTAACATCAACCCCCAATACCGAGAGAGACGAAACCCCTCCTATCGCTCATTGCCTCAATGCGACTCGAGACTGTACCCAAAAACCACCGTTTTGCACGCCCTCTTAGACGTGGTAAGGTGGAAATTAAAGCACAGTGGGAATCGCACAAGACTCTATGACGATCTCGGGTCTACAGACTAACCTGCACCAGTGTCACCAGAGAACTGCCATCTGACGTAAGGTATAATACCATCTGGGAGTTCTCGGCGAGTCCGTCCAGTGTACCCAATCTCCACTGAGCACCCGTATATCATCTCTGATATCAAACACCAATGGATATGGGATCATCCATCGTCCATCTACATGGGTCGAGAAGGTATACGCTAGTCTACTCTGGTATATCGATGCCCCGTCTCGATACACCCACGACTAGAGACCTTGAAGGATGTACTTATGGACTACCATGTCCCCACTAGTATGATCCTCATCATAGTCCAGGTAGTCAAGTACACATCCTAAGGGCTTTACCAACATGTTGCAGAGAGACAATCAGTGTACACATTAAGGTAAAGAGTTACCAGATATCATACTATCATGTCGAGCAAGAAAGTCCTTCCTATATATGTCCAAGCATCCACTACAATATACATCTCATGTATAGTAATGGCCTCTAGGGCATACATATAACTAACATATACAAGGGTCAGCATTGAGCCGCTTGTAGGGCAGTATCGGAAGTTGTGGTGGCTGCTTAAGAACAGGTTCAGATCTCTGTAGCTTAATACTTTCAAATCTTGTGAGCCGTGAGGGTCCCATAAAAGGGTTCTCCTTACGAGTCGTGAGGATCTCGCAAGTGTAATTTCTCCTTAGGAACCGTGGGGATCCCTAAGTGTATTGCTCCGTTGTGAGTCGTAAGGATCTCACGCAGGTGATTTCTCCTCACAAGGTCGAGAGGACTTTGCAAGTGTCATTTAACGAGGTTGCGCCCTTTCGGGTTTTCACAAAACTCACCGGTAGCCCTACTGTTTTTACTCACGGAGCCCTTGCGGGTTTTCATCCGTGCCCTTTTGCTTATGGACATACCGTTTTCTTTTTTCTCTTTTTTTTATTCTAACGAGGTTGCGCCCTTTCGGATTTTCACAAAACTCGCCGGTAGGCCTGCTGTTTTTACTCACGGAGCCCTTGCGGGTTTTCATCCATGCCCTTTTGCTTATGGACATACTGTTTTCTTTTTTCTCTTTTTTTTATTCTTTTTTTTGCATCAGTTTTGGGATGCTGCAATCCACCATAGTTTATCGATATCTCGGTCAACAGCTGGTTTTAGGACATAGTGATCCATCGTTAGTTTAAGGACGTTTCGGTCCATCGTTAGTTTTAGGAACGTTTCGGTCCGTTGTTAGTTTAAGGACGTTTCAGTCCGTTGTTAGTTTAAGAACGTTTCGGTCCATTGTTAGTTTAAGGACGTTTCGGTCTGTTAGTTGGCTACTACTTATAGAGTTTGGGCTTAGGAAGATAGCGAGCGGACATAGTCGTCGTCATCTATCATTGACCTAGACCGTGACTCGTCAGGCGTAGTATTTCTTTAGGAAGCGACCGTTTATTGGCCTGAAAGGTCTTTCGCCATCCATGTCTATGAGTAGATAGGCTCCACCCTGGTAGACCTTGTCTATGATATATGGGCCTTCATAATTCGGCTCGAATTTCCCCCGTTTGGCACGATTAGGGATCATAGGTTTTTTGACCACTAGCACGAGTTCGCCTTGGTGGAATGTTCTCGGCCTAGTCAATCTTTCATATGAGCGCATCATCTTCGCTTTATAAGCCTCCAGATTTTGTTGCACTGTGAGCCGGGTTTCATCAAGGTCATCGAGCTCCTCAAGCCGAAGGTGAGCATTCTCTTCGTCTGTTAGCTCATAATGAACTGCTACTCATAGAGAGGGTAGCTCTATCTCGAGGGGGAGTACCACCTCCGTACCAAATACCAATGCGTACGGCGTTGTGTTCGTGGCCGTTTTGAACGTAGTTCGATACGCCCAGAGAGCTTTATGCAGTCTCTCGTACCAGTCCTTCTTATTTCGCGACACCATCTTTTTCACGATCTTCGTCAAGGTCTTGTTAAAAGCCTCAGCTAGACCGTTAGCTCGGGGATTATAGACTGAGGAGTATCTCCAGTCTATGTTATGCTGTTGTGCGAAGCGACTGATCTTGTGGCTTCTGTAGGCTGGCCCGTTATCGGAGATAATCCGTCGTGGAGTTTCGAACCGATAAATGACGTGCGTCTTGAAGAAATGGAGGATATTCTCCGTCTTCACTTCCCTCAGCGGTACTGCCTCTGCCCATTTGGAGAAGTAATCAGTTGTCGCCAAAATGAACCGATGTACTCTGGACGATGATGGTTCGATAAGGCCGATTATGTCAGTCCCTTACATTTCGAACGGCCAGCTAACCACTGTCGGATGTAGCGGATTTAGATGCTGATGGATAAAGTCTCCATGAATCTGGCACGAATGGCACTGCTTCGCGTATCCGAGGCAGTCTTGGATCATCGTGGGCCAATAATAACCCATTCGTTTGATCTTCAGCTTCATCTTCGGCCCGGTTTGGTGAGAACCGCAGAGTCCGTCGTGGGTTTCTTGGACGACTCTCTTTGCCTCTTCAGGTCCCAGACATCTTAGCCACAAAGAATCGAATGATCTCTTATACAGAGTATCATTGACGAAAGCAAAAGACAGAGCTCGTTTCATAAGCTGATGTCTTGAGGACGCATCTTCAGGTGTTCGACGGGATTTGAAGTAATCTATAAAGACTTCTCTCCAATCCGTAACGTTTTCCTGGTCTTTTATTTGCAGAGTCATTCGCTCGATTGCTCCATTTTCTTCGGACGACTCCGGAGATACTTCTGCCGGAGCAAGAACCCAACGGCTTTGCACAACGATCCTCACGTCATCGAGGTTCTTGTCGGCCAATTCTTTAGCAAGCTTGGCTAATGCATCTACCTTGCTATTTTCCTTGCGCGGTATGCTTTCCAGGGTGTAGGAAGGAATTTGGGTCAACATTTGATCCACCCTTTCGCCGTACTTCACCAACTCTGGTTTGCACATCTGATAGTCGCCATTTACTTGACTAACGATCAGTTGGGAATCTCCGTATATGAGGAGGTTTTCAATTCCCATATCGATAGCGATCTCGAGATCTGCTATCAAAGCTTCATATTCGGCCTCATTGTTCGTTCTCGGCTCTGTCAAGGAGAAGGCAAAGCGCATTATCCCTCCTTGTGGAGTTACGAAAATGAGGCCTACCCCCGATTTGATTATAGGGGTGGTTTGTTTGCGCTTCTTCATGGAAGACGCTCCATCAAAATAAAGTTCCCACCGGGTATCACCCCTGTCGATCATGTCAAACGCATGTTCGTCTGGCAACTCGCAGCTCAAAGGAGAATTGGCAGGTATTGGATGCTCAGCGAGGAAGTCAGCGATGGCCTGGCCTTTCACTGCCTTAAGAGGCCGATAAGTTATCGAGAACTCCATCAAGAACAAGGCCCACTTAGCGAGTCGCCCTGTTAACATGGCCTTGGACATCAAATATTTGAGAGGATCCACCTTTGATATGAGATGGACCTCATGTGCCAATGCATAGTGTCTGAGCTTCGTTATTGCGAAGATCAATGCTAGGCAGTGTTTTTCAATAGAGGAGTAGTTGCTTTTCTGTCCCCAGGAGAACTCGACTCAGATAGTAAAGAGCTCTCTCCTTCCCTTGATCGTTGTCTTGTGCCCACAGCGTGCCTAAAGAACCTTCGAGGGTGGTTGTATACAGGATGGGAGGCTTTCCCTTGACGAGAGCGGCCAGCACCGGCGGATTCTGCAGTTATTGCTTGATTTCGTCGAGTGCGCCTTGGCATTTATGATCCCAGATGAACGGGGTTCCCTTCTTCATCAGGTGACTGTAAGGATGACACTTGCCTGAGAGATTGGCTATAAATCGCCGGATGTACGTGAGCTTTCCTTGGAGAGACCGCAATTGCTTGAGAGTCCTTGGCGGAGGCATTTCCATAATCGCCTTGATCTTTGACGGATCTATCTCGATGCATCGGTGTCGGATGATGAATCCCAGGAATTTGCCTGAGGATACTCCGAACGCGCATTTGAGAGGGTTCATCTTCAAGTTGTATTGCCGAAGGCGCTGAAACACAATCTACAGATGCTCTAAATGTTCCTCGTATGATTTTCTTTTTACTATGAGGTCGTCGATATAGCATTCGACGATTTCATGTATGAGGTCGTCGAAGATTTTCATCATGGCCCTCTGATAGGTGGCGCCGGCGTTCTTTAGACCGAAGGGCATCACCTTATAGCAGAATATACCCAAAGGGGTCCGAAAAGCGGTGTGCTTCTGGTCTTCGGGATGCATCTTTATCTGATTGAATCCTGACGAGCCGTCCATGAAGGAGAAAACTTCATGAGCGGACGTATTATCTATCATCAGCTCGGTGACCGGTACTGGGAAGTCATCCTTCGGGCAAGCTTTGTTGAGATCCCGAAAGTCTACACATATGCGCACCGTCCTATTCTTTTTCATCACTGGAACAATGTTGGCGATCCAGTCAGGATATTGAACCTCTTGGATGAAGCCGGAGTCGATTAGCTTCTTAACCTCGGCGTTGATGCTCATCTCAAGCTCGAGCCGCGTTCTTCTTGGCGCTTGTTTGATTGGTTTGACGTTCGGAGATATTGCCAATTTGTGCACAGCAATCTCTGGATTAGTCCTGGCATCTCGGAATAGTTCCATGCGAAGCAATCTTTATGCTGCATGAGCACGTCTTTTAGCGTAGCCACCCTTTCTTCAGACAACAGCTCACTGACGAACGTCGGCCGCGAGTCACTTGCCGTCCCCAAATCAATTTTCTTGAGGTTATCTTCAGTAGTATGTATTCCATCTTCCAGCTCCTTTGGCGCCGGTGGAAATTCTGAGATTACCTCGTCATCATTGTTTTCGAAGCACCAGGGGAGTTTGTCCATATTCTTAGGTTCTTCTTTTGATAACATTATCACGTGACAGGTACGAGTTCGCTTCCAAGACCGATGTGGATCTGGTTCTACCCTCGTGGATTTGGGTTCATGCTTCTGCGGCGGGGTTACCCTCCAGCTGCTGGATAGAGCGAACCTGCCTTGCTGATTTGATCTTCGACCCAGTTCTTGAAGGTGAAGCAGTCTTCAATAGGATGTCCTATTGTCCTATGATAGGAGCAATAGTCCGAATGAGAGACTTCGCCTGCTTGCTCGGGGTGCTTAGACTCCGGGGGTGTAATCAGTTGATGTTTTATGGCAAGATCAAGTATTTTCTTTGTCTTGTCTTGGACAAAAGAGTATGCTCGACCCATCTTCTTTATAAGAGATGAATCTTGTTTGCTCGGTTCTTGATCGTGTGGCTTCTTGGTCCCGCTCTGCCGCTGTCGAATGCCTTTCCCGTTCTTTGGCTTTTTTCTGCCTCTGCGTCGGGCCTTTTGTATAACGGGTTGACAAGGAGGAGCATTTTCGTTTTTCACAGCCTGCTGAAGGAAGCGTTGCGTCCTGGCTTTCTCGTAGATGGACATTTCGCGATTATGGCCGTCTCGAACCTTTTGACCTGCTTCCCTTATAAGCTTGTCCATTTGTTCTTCAAACGACGGACTAGGCATTTTCACGGCGGAAGCCCTTTCTTGTTCAGGGTTAGCATCTTCCCACAGAGAATCTCCTTCTTCATCAAAATCATGTATGACGTAGCAGTCGTGGAGTAGCTCCCGTTTCTTGGATTGAACATACCTGGGCCCGGTCGTCTCCATTTTTCCGTTGGGCAATTTTCGCCGAGTTCCGGGGACATTCCAGATCTTGTCATAGAACTTAGCTTTTCGAGCAGTCTGTTTGAAAGGTACGCCTTGGCGCTTTAACAGCCCTTTTAGTTTCTTTCATATAATATCTGGGCAAACGGATGGGCTAGAGCCTATCGAGTGTAGAATCCGCATCGTGCCAGATTTTTTCTCCACTTTGGTTTCCCCGGATCGGTAGAATATGATCGCCTTTTCACCTTCTCGTCTGGGAGGGACATAGAACGTCTGCAGCTCTTCCATATTGTAGGTATCAAGCGCGTCTAGTTCTTTATGATGCTTGGGCGGAACCATGGCAACTCGCAAACTTTGCTCTTCATCAGCGAAGGTTTGTATTGAAGGCAGAGCAGAGAATATGGCATGGACCTCATCTTCCGAGTCGCTGCCGAAGATAAGCATAGGAGCGGACGGTCCCGGCTTGTTGCACTGGGGCGGACCTGAGCAGATTATCTCTCCTTCCTCCTCGGTATAACTCCCGAAGTCTGGAATGGTGATGATAGCTTTGTCCTCCGGTTTGTGACATCTTTCTGTGTCCTCAAAGTCTGATAAGAAGTATTTTGCATCTTCATACTTGTGGACTCCATTCACGGAGAATGGTTTCAGCTCTCCTGTCACAGTATACTCGAGACCATCCTTGAAATACTTCATACACTGATGTTGTGTAGAAGGGATGATGTTGTATTCGTGCAACCAGGGCCGACCGAGAAAAGCATTGTAGCATGTCTTGGCATCAATGACATAGAACTTGATGTCCGTGACGAGCAGCCCAAAGCGTAACGTCAGTATTACGGACCCAAGCGTCCGTGATGACTGGGAATCAAATCCAGAGATGGTGATTTTATCGCGAGCGAGGTGTTGAACGCTCATGTAGATTTCCTTCAACACCCTTACGTTAAGGAGATTGACGGAGGACCCATTGTCGACAAGGATTTTACCTATCTTGATGTCATGACAGTATCCGGAGACATATAAAGGACAGTTGTGCTCGCATGTCCCAAGGAGGAGATCTTCATCGCCGAAGGTGATATCGGCTGTGTGTACTTCTTCCAGCTCATCTTTCATCTTTTCTTCGGCGAGGAAAGCTAGGAATTGCTCGGGTTCTTGTAATGCCTTGATTAAAGAATCCCTCGCCTCTTTGGATAGCAGAAGGGCGTCGAGAATACTGAGCTGCAAAGGTATCTTCCTCAAGTGTGCGAGAACGTTGTATTCCACCTTACTTTTCTTTGGCGGGTTCTTGGCTGTCAGTTCTTTGATGGCTTGGTCATCAAGGATGATATCCTCAGGGATCTTTTCTTTGCCCTTATCTTTTTTATTTGACCCACTGTTCGAGGGTCCAAGATTCTTTTCGGGCAGCGTGTGGTTGCGCAGCTGAATATTTTCACAGGTCCTCGGTTCTTCCTTTTTTCCTAGGGCGACTCTTTAAAGAGAGGGGAAAGAGCCATTTCTTCATCGGAGTCACTCCCGAAGGTAAGAACTTGCGATCCCCCGGGGTTGACCATGCGACAATTGCCGGTGGTCCTTTTATGCTCCTCTGTCATACTTCTCTGCTCCCGAGGAGCTTTGCGTTTTATCCGTTTGAAATTTTGCCGGTGAGCAACATATCCCTGCCACCACTTTTAAAAGCGTTGCACTCTTCAGTAGGGTACGCAATCTTTCGATGATATAAGCAGTAGCTAGGATGTATTTCTGCTTCACCAAGAATGTTTCTTTCGGAGGGTGGCAGCTTCATTCCCATTGATATGGCTTTGGCGAACCTCTTCCTCGTCTTGAACCTGTTTTTATTTGCAATGGAGGTATTTTGATCTGGCGGGGATATTTCAGCCCTTTCGTCCAGTCGCCGACGTTTGGCCTTTTCAAATATGGCCATCTCATGCTCCCGATCAACTTTGCTTTTAAGAAGAGCTGTGTTTAGGAATGCATCAATTATTTCATCTGATGGATCCAGGAGTTCTGGCTCAGGACCTGCCCCCAGTTTCTTTGTGCAAGGAGCCTCTTCATTGTCTAGCGACGAATGAGAGATCACATGGCATCTTGCCACGTAATCTTTAGATTCATCCGATGAGCCTTCTCCATTATTGTCATCTCCATCCTCAAGGACGTGGCTGAGAAACTCTTGAAGTGTGACCGGAGTCCGCGCCTTCTGGTTATACTCTTCCAGCGTGTCAATCTGTTTTTGCAGGTCCGTGCGCTTGTCGCCAGGCTTCGCGGGCTTCTTGGATTTCTTCTTTTTCTTTGAAGATTTTGACGGCTGGGTGTGAGTGCTTTGGCTATCACCACCAATTTTTAGAGTTGGGCACGGCTTTAGCATCCCCTCGATGACCTCAGGTTCCAGTGGATTCTTCCACCTAATTGCCGGACATGTGTGGAGATCCTTCAGCATTCTTTTTGTATTGGCTGAAAGAGCGACCTCCCATGGAGCTTCCTCTACAAAAGAGCATGATGCCCCGGTGTATCTATTTTCTTGGGAGTGTGTGATCGAGGCGGTTTCACCTTCCAGTTCTCAGATAATACGAGTTTTCCCTGCTGGTACTGATCATCTATCCAGCTTTTGAAGATGTAACAATTCTCGATCGGATGGCCCAACATTCGGTGATAAGGGCAATAGTTAGGATTGCTAATGTCGCCTGGTTGCACTGGGCGTCTTGGCTCTGGGAGCGTAATGAGCATGTTGCGGAGTGCAAGCTCGAATAACTTCTTTGTCTTGTCTCGAGGGAACGAGTAAGGGCGACTCATTTTATCTTCGAGAGATCGAGTTCTGTCATTTTGGCGATCAACTGGTCTCGAGCCACCAGGCTGCTGTTGAGCATTGGCCACGACGATCGCTTTCCCCTTTCCCCTCTCGTTTCGAGAGTCCGGCTTTGGAGGAGACGGTCTATGACCCATCTGGTCCATTTGGGCCAGTTTGTCGATCAAGGCTTGGAAAGTAGTCGGCTTGAAGAACGTCATGAACTGGGAGATAGTTGCATGAGGGTCCAAAGTGCCTACAAACATGCCTACCGCTGGCGCTTCTTCGATCCACTGTTCTCATTTCGACCACAAATTCCTCTATCGTATGGCGTATTGGACCCACGTCTCGCCTGGCTTTACCCTGGCATTGATCAATGCCGTTATTGGGGTGCGTTCACTAGCACTCGCAAATCGCTGGGTGAATAACAGCTCCATTTCCGCAAAAGTCTTGACGGAGTCGTTTGGAAGTTCGGAATACCATTCGAAGGCCGTCTCCGACAAGCTGCCGACGAATTGATGGAGCAAAAGCTTATCATCGCCCTCGGTGTTGCCGCAAAGAGCTCTGAACTGGGCGATGTGCTGGTGAGGATTGCATGTCCCCTTGTACACGTGGAATTTAGGGATCGTATATCCCGGCGGGTATTTTATTTGGTCATACCAGCTTGGATACGGTCGCCCAGTTTTGACGACTTGGCCGGCCGCTTCGTTCGCCTGGTGAGCTCGTATTTGCTGAGCTATATAGTCATCTAGTGCGGCTTTGGAAATGGTTTCCTCCTTGGCTGCTGAATGAGGAGGATTGGATGTCTTCCCTCTATCGTCTTTAATAATGACCGGAGGGTCTTCAGCTGGAGGATCCGGCTGTAACATCATTCCTACCATGTCTTGGAAGAGAAGCGCCATTTGTTTTATGTTGGCAGCTTGTTCTGCTACTTCTCTGTCCTTCTTTTCGAGGACCCTGCGTAGGATGTCAGCATCAGTTTCTTGTTCGTGACGCTGTTCTGATGATGCCTCCGGGCTTTCTTTTGGCCCGGTGAGAGCGGCCATTGCAGTCAGCATCTCCTGAAACTTCTGCTGCTGTTGTTCCCGAGCTCTTGTGATGGATCGGGTGAGTGGTCGGTGGCCCGTAGAAGCGCGGCTATCCTCTTTCCCGGATGCCATATAAATAGTGTGCACCATTATGCCCTCAGACTTGGGGCGTTTGGTCTCGGCGCCTTTGCGTTCTGCCGTATTCATAGGGGCTTTCTCTGGCCTCCTTCTCTTTTGAGCAGTTGACGTTGAGGGGGCCGTTGCAGCGGGCACCCAGGTGGTTGTCGTCCTTTGTGGCTTGATAGGACGGCTCTCTTCCTGCTGAACCTTTAGCTTCTTTTGTCGACGGAGATATTCTTGATCAATCATCGACTCTTGGACCCGTCGCCAGACTTTGTAAACTTTGGAGGACAGCCATTGAGGGGGCTGATCCGGCTTTATTTCTGTAACATTCTCCACCGGTGGAGGAGATCTTTTCAGTACGGCGGTAGGAGAGTTCCTGCTCACCTTGTTCAACAATTCAAAGCTGTTCCCGGTTGGAACAGCAGCATTGACTTCCACCGTTGGGGCTGGTGGAGTTAGCTCAGAGGGGGAGTTGCCCCCCTCCAGCTTTCCTTACTCGGCGCCAGTGGCGACGTCGAGCGCGTCGAGCTGTTGGGATGGTTTCAGCTCGAGGGGTGACTTCGTCTTGCCCCCTGCTTTGGAGAAGGGTTGTTGCTGGCGTCAGCCTCTTGAAGACTGAGGTTCGTTGAGTAGCAGGATTTAATCTGTCAAAGACAGACTTTGGAGCAGGAGTGGGAGTGGGAGCTGGAATAGTCAGTCTTGCAAAGATCGACCCTTTGGCAGGAGAAGACGCCTTAACGACTTCAGGAGCAGGGATGGCTATCCTCTTCGGAACAGCCTTTTCTGGGATTGCAAGCTTCATCATGGGCCCACATGGACTTTGGCCCAATCTGGCGAAGACTGAGGCGCTGGAGCTGGACGACCCGTTGAGAGGGGCCGCAGTAGTAGCAAGCTGATCGAAGACCGACTTCTTGGGAGCTTCTTGTGTCGATATAGGAGCGCTGAAGCTCATCGGTGGGAGCATGGTCCTGAAAAACAATCAGTAGTGGCCTGCGTGACCTCGTCCACCGGCATCGTGAACAAGAAGGCTGCTTGTGGTCTGTAGGCTATGCCTTCATATGAGGCGGAGCGCGAGTTACAATTACAGTTGGAACACTTCTCACAAGTGGATGCCATTGATGTTTCGCTTTCTGCGCCAAGCAAGAAACCAAATCTTAGTACCTCGAACCCAAGGGCAACCATATCAAACCGTGATTCGTTCGCGAACACGACACATGAAGTATGGAGTGGAAAAAGGAAAAGGTCCCATCGGTTGTGCCAGAATCTGTTCCCCGCCGAACACAGAGATGCGACTGCGCAGGTTCGTCTTGCCTGAAATTCGGGGCAGATGCTAATTGGTGCTATCCGTCCACCTCTCCGAAGATGCCAAGTTGATTTATGGCATCATGTATCGGAGGTTTAAACGGATGCGGCCGATGTAGAGGACTTCGTCAGATTCCCCCTCATTTGAGGGGTTTTTGATTGTGGGGACGCTCTTCCTTGCAGGCGCAAGCCCCTGCAGTTAATTACGCTACCGCATCGCGGTAACAACTTTCTCCTTCTCCAGATGGTCACTTCGTATCGTGGGTGTTTGTTTTGTGTTGTGGCTGCCCATGGATTGTATATGGAGACTAATTTATGTTGTCGCCCGTAGGGCGTGGATTAGTCTAAATCCGTATCTTCTTAGATTTGGGTTTGGGGTTTGGTTTAAGGATACGTTAGCCTCATTTGAGACTAAGATCGACTTAAACGTTTGTTAAGGATACGTTAGTCTAATTTTAGACTAAGATCTACTTAAAAGGATCGTTTAGATCCAACAAGAGAGCAATTGGGCTGCCTCTGTTGTTTAGTTTAGGGACATTGCGGTCGATTACCAGTTTAAGGACGTGGTAGTCCAATGTTAGTTTAAGGACGTCTCGGTCCATCGGTAGTTTAAGGAAATCTCGGTCCAGGTTAAGGACATCGTAGTCCGTGGGTTTAAAGGGACCCCACAGTTCAGTTTAAAGACATCGTAGTCTATGAAGTTTATGGACATCGTAGTCCATGAGTTTAAGGACCCCACAGTCCATAGTTTAAAGACATCGTAGTCTATGAGTTTAAGGACCCCACAGTCCGTAGTTTAAAGACATTGTAGTCTATAAAGTTTAAGGACATCATAGTCCGTGAGTTTAAGGACCCCACAGTCCGTAGAAATGTGTGGTCATCGGGACCCGTCATCTCTCTGAAGACGTTGAAGAATTACAACGACAAATATCAGAGGAGTAACGAGATGTACCCTCGAACCGGTGTGAATTGTTTGAAAGATCTATAGCCCAGTTTGGGACTAAGATCTGTTGAATATTTGTGAGCAGATGTGCTCAGTTCAATATAAATTGAGGACTTATGGCCAAAATTGGGCTAAGTCCAATTAAAATGTTTAACATTTTTGTTGTTTTGGCTATTAATCCTTTATTTGGGCTCGGCCCTTTTGATAATGCTAAGCATTGGGTTCTGACATCTTTTGTCTTGTATTGAATGCATAGCATTCATCAGAACAAAGTATGTTCTGACAGTACGCCACGTGGCGCGCCAGGCGCTTTGCGCCAATTAAAGAGCACATTGCGCTTCTGTCAGGTAGCGCACATGAAAATGACACGTGTCGCGCTTAGCACTAAGCGCTAGTTTATTAGCGCTTTGCGCTGATTTAGGGGCGCGCCAGTGAGTCACACGTGGCGCGCTTGGCGCCAAGTGCCAGCCCATGAGCGCAGTGCGCTATTTCAGAAGCGCAAAGCGCAAGTTGTTTCTGTGATTGACACGTGGCACGTTTTGGCGCTGAGCGCCGGTCCAAGGAGCGCAAAAGTGCAGTTCATGAGTGCAAGGCACTGTTCAGTAGCGCAAAGCGCATCTGATCAAATTTATGATCAGTGAACAAGTTTATGTTCTTTTTAAAGGAGGCTTTGCCTCAAGATTCAAGAACAAAATTTCTTTATTTATAAAAAGACTCTGCCTTTGTAGATTAAGGATCTGTGAATGAAGTAAATACTTCTTTTATTTTTATGATTAGATCTTTTGATCTTTTTCTTTTTATCAAAAACCTTGGTCTTTTGTAGATCTATGATCCTTTAAGAAGATATTTCTTCTTTTTTAATGAGATGATTTCATCTCTTTTGTTCAAGAATTAATTCTTTATCTTGAAGAAATGATCTTCCTTTTCTAAGAGCTTGCTCTTCTTTCTCTTTGAGTTTTTCTCAAAGATTGCAGGGGGTTTCTCTATATTTTTCTCCCTGTGAGACTTGAAGTCTTGGGGCCTTTATATAGGGCAAATTGATTTGTTAAATCAGTTAAAGAGATCTTTCTCTGATTGATTTAGGGTTGTTTCCCACCGTTGGATCTTTGATCCTTGGGCTTCTGTTTTACAGAAGACAATCTTCTTATATTTTAACAAGATTGGAAAGATCTTTCCATAACAAAATTTTAATTCTGATTAATTAATAATTTATTATTATTAGATCTTTTGATCTAACGGTGGGGAATTTTTAATTCCAGCGCTGGCGCACCTTGCGCTCGGCACGTGGCGCGCAGCGCAGAGCGCAGCGCAGCTGCGTTAGCGCACCCGTGTTTGACACGTGGCGCACAGCGCAGAGCGCTGGATCTGAAGCGTTGATTCAACTTTTGAATTTTAAAATTTAAGACATAGCTTTGCTCTGATTTTGGGGAAGTAGAAGCGTCGCTTCATTTCAAATCTTGGAATTTGAACAGAGCTTTGCTCTGATTGGGGGAAGCAGAAGCATCGCTTCATTTCAAATCTTGGAATTTGAACAGAGCTTTGCTCTGATTGTGGAAACACCGGAAAAAGTGGGTGCTTGTCTATTTAAGTTAGAAAATTAAAACGGGGTTATCAATGGTAATTGGCTTGGAAAAGGTCATAAATCCTGTCGTCCATGTGCAGCAGTTTTCGATAACTCCTAAATCTAATTCAGGATCCAATTTTGTTTAAGTGTCTGACTCAATCTGAGTCTCATTCTAATCCGAATATAATCTAAACATGAACAATATCCAATCTTAACTCCAATACAATATGAATCCAATTTATACTTGAACTTGAACATGAATACCAGAACAATACCAGAACAAAATCAACATGACTTGAATTGACCAAACCATGGATATATCTTGAATTGACTACATGAATATCCGTTTATATCCTTATCCATTTACATGAACAATTTATACCATGGTCCTCGGCATGTCTTACATCTATAAAACAACACAATATACATTCACGGGGTTTTTAAGAGGTAGATTGGTTCGGAATGTATTAGAAATGGAATAAGACGGTCACTATAATACACCTAATCTGAATATCCGTTGTCGTTGTCCCGTGGGTTTTGACGGGGCCTTTTACTCTATATGCCTTAGTCCACGAAGCAAGTTGGACTCCTCTCATATACACTGATATATTTTGTACCAAGCTACAAACAACTATGTTAGCATAACTAACATTTTCTTTATCAGTTCTATTCACTCTATTTGTCTATTTCTATCCTATCTCTTGGGACATACCAAGCGCTAGTTCGCTGACGACATTCTTATTTCTTCTTTCTTTGGAATGTTGTCAAGAGGAACCTACTCTCAGGAGATCAAGCTCAGCCAGGACGATTTGGAGCACTTTACTGAAGAGTCAGAGTTTTAGTTCACTTGTACTTACTTTACTTTCAGTTCACTTGCCATTATTTAGGTATCGCTTTCCAGCATTGTATTTACTTTTCAGTTGTATGTAAAGAATGAATATAAATAAAAAGTTGTTGTTTATTTATATCTCTTGCCATTTCTTGTGTATATTTATTGTATTGCTTATTTACGCTTAACGTGTTTACTTCTGAGTAAATACGTCGCGGACCTCACCACATGCTCTTCCCCGTACATTGGGAAGCGGTGCGTGACAGGTTTTGTTGGAGGCCCATGCAGGTCAGTTCTGCATGGAAAACTAAGCAATATATATCATAAGAATTATAAGAATCAGCAACTAAACATTCTTTAAATTTCATATTCCTTGAATCTATCATACCCCTATTTTTCTTTCAAACGTTATGGATTCTTCCAACAATACGAGCATGAACGTCAACGGCAACACCCCACCACCACCACCTCTTCCACTTACACCTACCGTAGCTCTCCTATCAACGAGCAGAAGGTATTATTTGAGACAATCAAGAGCCTCTTGGAAGGACAGCAATAGCAGACTGCTATCCTATTGCACCGCCCAGAAGCTGAGACACCCAGTGTGAAACAATTCCGGGCATTACACCCTAAACAATTTTCTAGGAAAGAGAGCCCTTTGGAGGTAGGGGAATGGGCTCAGTCAATTAAGGACGATCTGGTAGCAACACAAGTGCCAGATATTGCTTGGGTAAGAGGTGCGAAACTGCAACTAACTGACAACGCTAGAGTATGGTGGAAGGCTGAAGAAAGCCGACTTACCCAGCCAATCGAATGGAATACTTTTTGCGATATGTTCGACGCGAAATATGTTCCCGAGACTGCCCGATCTGATATGGAGCAACAATTCATTCACCTGCAACAAGGCTCTATGTGGAGCAAATCTGTGGATGAGTATGACGCTGATTTCACCATACTGATCAGGTAAGAGATGTCTCAAATATTCAAGTTTTCTAATATCACATACTACACAGCTAACACAAGATTGTAACAGGTTCGCGACATATCTCATACCGACTGCTGAGATCATAGCTAAACGATTTCAGCAAGGGTTAGACCAAGAGATCCAAGCTGCTCTAGCTACAGGGGATTTCCCAACTCACGACCTAGCTCTAAAGGCTGCCCGTCGATATGAGGCAGTAGTGAAGAAGAAGGGCAGACCTCAATTTGTCGGTGTGAAGATCCCTGCTACTCAGATAGCAGGAGGAGCCTCTTCCAGGCCACCGTTTGTACCCAGGAGACTGGGAGTACCTTTTAACCGGCCCGGTCCAGATTTCTGCTTCTATTGCAAAAGGAATGGAAACCTGGCGAAGAATTGCAGGCATGCTAATCGCCTATACTTATTCTGCGGCTCATCCACTCACGACATTGGTGCATGTCCTCGTAGACTCAATCTGGACCTAGCTCACAGACCAGCCATCACTTATCCACAGCGACCAACTATTCAGGCATCTACTCCTCGACTTGCTCTCCCAGCTCCACCTCCTCATGGACCTACTACACCTCCTCCTCGTCAGTTCCATCAAGCACAAAATAATCTACCTCAGGGATAGAGGAACGAACAGAGGAATGCGCCTCCAGTAAGAAGGAATGTACCTAGACGACAGGCTTTCACAATGACTTTGGAAGAATCTAAAGCCACTGGCCAAGTCATCACTGGTAACTTCCCATCTTTTAAAGTTGTTCAATACTTGTTTACATCCATATATTCATTTTCATACCTAAACATATCCCACATAATTTAGGTACAATCTTAGTAGCCTCACTTACTGCACTAGCACTCTTCGATACTGGAGCATCACATTACTTTATGTTGCAACGGTTCGTCCGAACTCATGCGATTTCAGTCAAACCACTCGTATCCAGCTGGAATGTCATTTCACGGAATAGCATTCTAAAAGTGACTTTGGGATACGACCTGTGTCCAGTGGTCGTATGCAACAGAGAATTTTATGCCGACTTCAAGGTGCTGGACATACCGAACTTTGACGTAGTCTTGGGTATGGATTGGCTAGGAACTTTCTACACTACCATCGACTGTCGAAGGAGGGTAGTGTTCGAGATTCCAGATCATCCAGTCTTTTATTTCAAGAGTGGAGACCGTACACTAGAGCCTAGCACCGATAAAGCTAAACCGAAGAAGGCAGTAGTTGCTACACTACAAGCTGAAGAAGACAAGGCAGAGGTAGTTCGAGAGTTTGAAGACGTATTTCCTGAAGGCATCTCAGGTTTGCCTCCCGATTAAGCTCTTGAATTTGGTATTGACTTAGTACCTGGTGCACAACCGGTGATCAAAGCACCATATCGCTTAAGTCCTGAAGGATTGAAGGAGATCCATACTCAGTTGGATGAACTTTTGAAGAAAGGATTGATTCGTCCCAGTACCTCAAGTTGGGGATCTCCAGTTCTGCTTATGAAGAAGGAAGGTTCATACAGAATGGGCATAGACTACCGAGCTTTGAACGAAGTCACGATAAAGAACAAGTATCCACTACCGCGCATCGACGATCTGTTCGATTAGCTAAGTGCATCTTGCATTTTCTCAAAGTTAGATCTTCGCTCGGGTTATCATCAGGTAAAGGTTAAAGAGTCTGATATTCCTAAGACGGTATTCAGGACTCGTTATGGTCAGTATGAGTTTCTCGTGATGCCATTTGGAGTGACCAATGCACCATCCATATTCATGAATCTAATGAACCAAGTTTTCCAAGAGTACCTAGACAGGTTCGTTGTCATTTTCATCGACGACATCCCGATATATTCAAAGAATCGGAAAGAGCACGCTGAACATTTGAGGATTGTCCTGGAGACTTTGCGACAGCATCAACTCTATGCCAAGTACAGCAAGTGCGAATTTTAGCTAGATGAAGTCGGATTTCTAGGACATATCGTTTCAGGCGAAGGAATCTCTATGGATCCAGCTAAAATATCATCAGTAAGCGAATGGCCGGCACCAAAGATAGTGAAGGACATTTGAAGTTTCTTGGGTTTACCAGGATACTACCGAAGATGCATAGAAGGCTTTTCGAAGATTGCGACACCCCTAACCAAGATCATACGTAAAGATGAAGCATTCGTGTAGTTAGAAGCATGTGAATAAGATTTTGTAGAACTCAAGTCAAGATTGAAATCAGCACCTATTCTAGTAATACCGGACCAAACTGGAGGTTTTGTTGTGCATTGCGATATATCCGATAAGGGATTAGGATGTGTTCAACACCAGCACGGTAAAATTGTAGCTTATTCATCAAGACAGCTAAAGATTCATGTGCGCAATTATCCAACACATGATTTGGAGTTGGCGGCCGTTATCTTTGCACTTAAGATTTTACGCCATTATCTACTTGGAGAACGAGTGGACATATAAACGGACCATAAGAGTCTAAAATATGTGTTTACTCAGAAAGAATTGAACATGCGGTAGAGAAGATGGTTAGAACTTATGACGGACTTCGACATCAACCTACAATATCATCTAGGGAAGGTGAATATAGTTCCTGATGCACTTAGTCGCCATCCTCTATCAATGAATCTCACCGCACAGTGGAAGCTTCAACAAGAATTACACAAGATGGAGATAGAAGTGGTTATGCCAGGTAATCCTTCAAAGTTGATGAACTTACAAGTTTAGTCTACTATTGTTAATCAGATCAAACCAGCTCAAGCAAGTGATGACAAGTTGCAAAAGATCAGAGAACAAGTAGAAAGTGGACTTAGAACAGACTTCATCATCCATGAAGACGGATCTTTGAGATACGAAAGCAGATTATGTGTACCACAAGGTCCTGTTCGCGAAAAGTTGATGAAAGAAGCTCACAGCTCCCCATACTCAGTACACCCTGGTGGTAAAAGATGTACAAAAATCTACGTCAATATTACTGGTAGCATGGCATGAAGTAGCCAGAAGCGTAGCCAAATGCTTGGTGTGTCAGCAAGTAAAAGCTGAATATCATAGGACTGCTGGTTTACTTCAACCGTTACCTATTCCAGAATGGAAGCACTTCCTCGCAACATGAAAGGTAACGATGTGGTATGGGTTATTATGGATCGACTCACAAAGTCAGCTCGCTTCATCCTATTTCGAGTTGGCTAATCTACCGAGACACTAGCAAAGAAATACATGGAAGTAAGTTTGAATCTAACTATGATTGAACTCTTCATAGTGTACTATTTCTGATACCCATGAACTCATGCAGGAGATCATGAGATTACATGGAGTACCGGTTTGTATTGTCTCCGATCGTGACACCAGATTCCGATCGCGGTTTTGGCAGAGTTTGCAAGCTATCCTGGGAACGAATCTGAACTTCAACACAGCTTATCATCCATAAACAGATGGTCAGTCTGAGTGAAGGATTCATATCCTTGAAGATATGCTAAGAGCGTGTATGTTAGATTTCGGAGGATCGTGGGAAGATCACCTACACCTTGTGGAGTTTTCATACAACAACAGCTACCAGGCAAGTATTGGAATGGCACTCTTTGTAGCTCTCTATGGAAGGAAGTGTCGTTCACCATTAAGTTGGGACGACATCTAGATAGGGAAATTCTTGGACCTGAGATGACCGTAGCAACTGTGGATGTAGTTTGCACGATCAGGGAAAGAATGCGCATAGCTCAAGACCGACAGAAGCACTGGGCTGATGCAAAGCGCCGATGCCTGGAGTTCCATCCGGGAGATCATGTGTTCTTAAAGATCTCTCCAAATCCTAGAGTAATTCGCTTTGAAAAGAGGGGTAAGCTCGGTCCGAGATTTATTGAACTGTTCGACATACTCGAACGAGTAAGAGAAGTGGATTATTGTTTGGCACTTCCACCCTCATTGGAAGGAGTGCACAACATATTCCACATATCCCAGCTTCGAAAATATGTGAGAGACCCCATCCATATTCTTGATCACTCCGAGCTTACTGTACATACAGATTTATCTTGTGAGCAGTAACCCGTTGAAATCCTGGACAGAAAAGTAAAGTCACTTAGGAACAAGGAAGTAAACTTGGTCCGAGTGATGTGGAGAAAAGATTCACCAGGAGAATGAACGTGGGAACGCGAGGATGACATGCGTGCAAGATACCCTTACTTTTTTGTAAAATAATCCTCAAATAATTGTAAATTTCGAGGACAAAATTTTTGTAAGGAGGGTAGAATATAACGACTCCAATTTCATTGTACAAAAATTTTCAAATTAATGTACAGAATAAAGTTTCAAGCCTGGGCACAAGTTATAAATTTTAAGAACAGCAAGAAATAGCTTGTAGCTCATTGGTAAAGCCTTGCACTGATGTGACATAGCCCCTGTGTTCGAATCCCATCAGCCATATATATTTTTACTGATTTTTATTTTAAACTTTTTGGAAGCCCAAAAGTTTACACGTGCAATACACGTAAAAATGAAAATTCAGATAAAACTAACATGTGCACAATGATATATGAACAGATAGTGACACGTGGCAAGAATCCCAACACCTATCTCAAGAAATCGACCAGCGAGAATTGGCTTTGGGCCGGCGCCGCAGGCCCCCCCCCCCCCCCCCGTTGGAAATGCTCCCATGTTCTGAACTCCAGTCCTTTGGCCTACCCCCACTACTCCCATGATGTTTGATTTCCCTGTAAATTAACAGAGGGATTAAAATCATCATTAATTCAAATTTAAATGCATTTTTAATTCTCTTTTCAATTCTCAAAACCCTAATTCTACCCTATAAATACAACCCCACACCCTAGCCCTCTTCATTCTAAAATCTTTTGTTAAAATTCTCAAAATTTTCTAAGTCAAAGAAGAGTATAAGTGTAGTTAGCTTTAGGTCAATTTCTGATGACGATTCGAGACGATTCCGACGACCCCGCAACTCCACGAAATCATCAAACATTCTCTCAAACTCCTCTCTATTCTCTAAGCTAGCAAGTTCCCTCTCTTTTCTTCTTTTCACATCTCAAAACTTCTTTTCAATGATATCGGTAAGTGGAGTTATATCGACATTCATTTCTAAATTTTTTTAAGATAACAACTTTTCTTAAGAATTAATTATCTAAATCATTATACTTTGTTTGTTAAATATTAACCAATAATTATAAACAAGTTTCATTTCAAAACTCTATATAAAACAACTTTTATTACACTTTTACGTTTAAATACCATAAAATTACATATGACATCTTTTATAATTTTTGCTTGTATTACCTTTAGAAAATCTCACAAGGTAATAATCTATCTCTCACAACACGCATCATGACATAGCACGATTAGCTTTTAACAATATATATTTTGGGACAAATACGATTTTTACATTAAATACCATAAACTATTAAAACCGTATTCTTTAAATTGTTACGTCCCAGTATTGGTTGTACTTTTGCGTTTGCTTCGCTCTCTTGTCCGAGACCCCTGAGCCAACTTGACGAAACTGAAAGTGAAGTCATGTAAACTCAGGGTCTTGTCTCGGTATGGAGCCAATGTCGGTCGAAGATAGTGTTAATTATGCCACTACAACCCATTTTGGGGAATCCGATTCGGTTGGTGTGGGTTATCACACATCCATCGGATTAGTAAGGCGAGATGCAAACCTCCTCATGGAGCATACGATCTCGATGAAATTTTTAATGCAATTTTTAAGAAAAACATGATTTTCTATTTAATAAATAAATTTTATATTTAATAATTATATATAAATATTATCAAACCATCTATTTTAAATATATAATAAATTCCATGTTTTTTCTAAACAAAAGAATTACAAGCTTCATGGAAATACCATCAAGAATTCATACAAGTCAACTTTACACTAAAATACCATGTATTATTCAAACTAGGTATTTGTTCACTAGAATACCTCACTTTTAAAAAAATTTATATCCATGAAAACCCTAAAGAATATAAATAAATACTTGAGGATTATTTTGGATGTATATGTAAAATACTTTTCATAAAATCCTCTCAAGTTATATTAATTAACATTAAGAACCCTAGTAAATATAGGTTTAAGCGGGACCAATTCTCTTGAGCCTCAGAGAGCCGGATAAATGGGTGCTTGCCTATTTAAGGTAGAAAACTAAAACGGGGTTATCAATGGTAATTGGCTTGGAAAAAGTCACAAATCCTGCCGTCCATGTGCAGCAGTTACCGATAACTCCTAAACGTAATTTAGGATCCAATTCTGTTTAAGTGTCTGACTCAATCTGAGTCTTAGTCTAATCCGAATATAATCTAAACATGAACACAATCCAATCTTAACTCCAATACAACATGAATCCAATCTATACTTGAACTTGAACATGAATACCAGAACTATACCAGAACAAAATCAACATGACTTGAATTGACTGAACCATGGATATATCTTGACTTGACTACATGATTATCCGTTTACATCCTTATCCATTTACATGAACAATTTATGCCATGGCCTCGGAAAGTCTTACATCTATAAAACAACACAATATACATTCACGGGGTTTTTAAGGGGTAAATTGGTACGGAATGTATTAGAAGTGGAATGAGACGGTCACTATAATACACCTAACCTGAATATCCGTTGCCATTGTCCCGTAGGTTTTGACGGGGCCTTGTACTTCATATACCTTAGTCCATGGAGCAAGTTAGACTCCTCTCATATACACTGATATATTCTGTACTAAACTACAAACAACTACATTAACATAACAAATATTTTCTTTATCAGTTCTATTCACTCTATTTGTCTATTTCGATCCTATCTCTTGGGACTTACCGAGTGCTAGTTCTCTGACGACATTCCTATTTCTTTTTTCTTTGGAATGTTGTCAGGAGGAACCGACTCTCAGGAGATCGAGCCCAGCCAGGACCATTTGGAGCACATTACTGAGGATTCGGAGTTTTAGTTCGCTTGTACTTACTTTACTTTCTTCACTTGCCATTGTTTAGGCATCGCTTTCCAGCATTGTATTTACTTTTTAGTTGTATATAAAGAATGAATATAAATAAAAAGTTATTGTTTATTTATATCTCTTGTCATTTCTTATGTATATTTATTATATTATTTATTTACGCTTAATGTGTTTACTTCTGAGTAAATACGTTGCGGGCCTTGCCACGTCCTCTTCCCCGTACATTGAGAAGCGGGGCATGACACCCACCTGCACGACCGATGACAGGGGTCAACAAGGCTTTACGACTACCCTAATCCAATCGCATCATATGCAGCAGATAAACACTAATCAGCTACCGCATACTATGCCTTGACGGAGGTCAACAAACGCACCACGAATACTAAATAGCACTTATCTGAAATGACGGAGGGCTACGACAGGTTTTGATGAAAACTTTTAACGTAATGAACTTGATATCGTTGTGGAATCAAGTTTTGAAAAGGAGTGGTTTTTGTAGAATTTGCTAATTTTGCTAAAGAGGTCACTCACGGTGAAGGGATCCCGGCTCTTTTCTCATCGAATGAGGTGCCGGATATTCATCAAGGAATACCACTATGCAAAGCAAGAACTAGAGAAGTTATCAAAACAAAACCGAATGGGTTGTAGCAAGCTAAAGAGGTCACTCCCAGTGAAGGGATCTCAGTTATTTCCTCATCGAATGAGGTGATGGATATTCATCAAGGAATACCACTATGCAAAGCAAGAACTAGAGCTACCGTTTTAAAAAAATTTATTCTACAACATTTTTAGATTTCTTTTCTTTCCATTAATCTCATTAATGATGTCCTATCATTTATGTTTTCCTAAACATCACAGAAAAAAAACAAAAATAAAACGTACGCTTATGCCATCCGCATTCGCCACGGGGCCCCGTCATGCACCGTTAGGTTACTTAAATAATGGCAGAGCAAAGGCTAGACTAGCGTGGGTGCAAAACATAAGCAACGTTTATGCGAAGGCTAGACTAGCGCGGGTGGAAAACATAAGCAACGTTTATTATATATATATATATATATATATAGCATTCGTTTCACTCAGTTATATGATCACATCACAGAACACAAGCAGCGGAAGTCAACATATGAAATATTGGATATACTAGGAGATCCGTATTTTAAATTAAGCCAGTAATGAAAAACACGGATTCCATGGTCATGATGAATAGCCAAACCCACATCCCTAGACCCCTACGAGAGCGGCAAGCAGCCCTGCCAATTGTAGAGTTAGGAGACCCGGTCTCAACTCCTCGAGATGGTCTCCTACTGGACTCTAGAACCCGGTTACTTGTGCTTCCCGTCTTGGTTCTATCCTAGTGCGGAAAAGTAAATAATATACATCAATAGTGACATCATCCTCAATCCGGAAGTGTCCCAATAAGAAAATATTACATACAACTTTTACATGAATGAAAATTTAAAAACTGCCATCTCACGCAAAACCCCGCGGCTATTAAATCACGATGATCTGTTATAACATATCACAGTAACACATAACATCACATATTATCAATGTAAGTAAATATGCGTATCCTGAATGTCGTTGACATATAGCAACGAGATCAGGGATACACCACATATTAAACTTACGGTCGCAGAAAAGAAATGAAAAACTAAAATAATTAGAATCCGCAAACTCCTTAGACATCATAAACCCGGAATATCTCATATTCCAAATTTCATGTCTAACCCTATAAAGCTTGCATTTTAGTCTCAAATTGAAAACTCTTTACAATAAGCAGTTGAATAATTCAACAAGATTCCCGACTAAGTGTTCACGTACTATACGCGGTTGCGACGGAGTTTTGATCCGAATCAAAACTCTATGGCAATCGATCAAAGCGAGACTAAAACGCTAGATTTACAATTACAAACTAGTTTTCAAAAAACTAATAATTGTGGATTCCAAATATTGTATCGTATATCATCAAAATCTAGACGATGTTAAATATTTTAATCGATTTATCGAACACCCACATATCTCAGAGACCTCAATAACTTGAGCATCACTAAAAACATCCAGAAAGTGCCAAATATGACAATAGAGCAGCAAAAGAAAAACAATCACTTAATGCCACAAACTTGCGGCGGAACCGCGACTAAATAGGGTGTTAGGCCGCGGTTCCACGGCGCTTTGAAGGCATTAGTGACTCGTTATTCTTGAGGCTCCATAGAATACCCTGCACAATTTTCTGCATATTTTTAATCTCGAAAATTTCAACTTTTGAAAAATGGACAGAAACTTGTCAAAAAGCGGGTTTAGAAAACCGATCGAACACTTTAATGTCGTAAAGACTTACCCAAATGTTCTAGTTTGGCTCTGATACCATGAAAGTGTATTCTAGCACCACCGCTATGTTTAAACCGGCATCAAGCATGCAATTTTCAAAATTTTCATGGTGCTAAGCTACACTATCCAAAAATCTAACTAGATTATTAGGGTTTATATGAACATATAGCAAGTTCTATACTAAGAGATGGCGACTACAACCTTTGTAGATCAAGTCCTTCTCTTCTAAAGCTCCGAGTAATAGTCCCTACGACTCCTCTAGGCTCCACTTGAAGAACGGATCGAGCTTGCTTCACGACCTTCGTGTCGAAGAAAATCCACCCGAAGTTCCTCTAGGTCAAGCTACCTCTTCACTAATCTAGTATTAGTGAAGTAAACAACCTAGTCTAAAGTACTAATCTAAAGTAGGATGATGAAGTAGGGTGTTTTAAGCTCACTTAGAATTCTCTCAAGCTCTAGGGTTCACAACTCATGTGATTGTTAGAGCTTGAAGCATAAGGAAGAAGAAGAAGGAAAAATGAGAGAGCTAAGGAAAATATGATCTCAAGAAAAAGAAAGTGTAGAATGGCTTAAAAACATTTCCTCACTTATTGAAGCATACAATATATCTCAATAATAAAATAGAACCATGCTTCAATAGTGCAAACAAATGAATAAACAATTGTTTAAGCCATGCCTCACCATTCCTTAAATATCTCCCATTTTCCATCTCTTTATTTCAATTTTCTAAAATTAGAAATACCATGCTTCATATATATATATATATATATATATATATATATATATATATATATTAAGAGTAGAAAATAATTAGTGAGCTATAATATTAGTTAATATATAATCATATCAAATTATTAAATCAACACTTGATTTAATAATCCGGTTATATCACATATAACTGACTAATATCATTTATCTGTATATCACATTATCAAATCAACACTGGATTCAATAATCCCGTTATATCACATATAACCTAACGATATCAAATGTCTCCAGATTAGAATACGGTATCACATACTCGTATTTAACCAGGTTCCCGCACATATCAGCATATGTGCCCTACTTCATTTCGCTTGAACTAGGAAATCTCTGTGTGGGTCTCTAAAAACTCGTCAATACGCCAGCAGTAGGTAATGATCACATCAGTTACCCATAAGCCGTCAGCAGTACTAGCTGGACGTAACGGCTACCCAGATATTGAGCGAATAGAAGATTAACAAGCAAGCTTATCCAAACTCCCATGAAGCCTATAAGTAACACTTACCGTACAGTCCGGTCTCTTCGTCTGATATGTCGCATATCGAGTCTAGGGGTGGAATCGTCAGAGCCTAGTAACTTGATAAGTCATGCCGATGTATGGCTCATAACGTTTCAAGAAACTACTGATAACACTTACTAGTAAATCTCATCAGCCCTAACCAGGGACTTACTATTATAGCCAATCGAACATAGCGCAACATCAACTCTCTATACCGGGAGAGACGAAACCCCTCCTATCGCTCACTGCCTCCATGTGACTCGGGACTGTACCCAAAATCCACCTGTTTGTATGACTCCTGAGTCGTGGTAGGGAGGAAATCAAAGCACGGTGGGAACCACACAAGACTCTATGATGATCTCGGGTCTACAGACTAACATGTACCAGTGTCACCAAAGAACTGCTATCTGACGATAGGTATGATACCATCTAGGAGTTCTCGGCGAGTCATGTTCGGTGTACCCATTATCTAAAGAGCACCTGTGTACAATCTTTGGTGTCAAACACCAATGGTTATGGGATCAACCATCACCCCCTACAGGGTCAAGAAACGTACATACTAGTCTACTCTGAAATATCGATGTCATGTCTCGAAACTCTTTTGACTAGGAACAGTTAAAGGATGTACTTGTGGACTACACAAGCCCCAATAGTATGATCCGCATTATAGTCCTGGTAGTCAAGCAAACATGCTAAGGGATTTATCAACATGTATCAGAGAGACAGTAAAATAATACAAGTGTACATGTTAAGATAAAGAGTGACCCAATAGCATACTATCATGTCGAGCAAGAAAATCCTATATATATATATATATATATATATATATATATATATATATATATATATATATATATATGTCCAAGCATTTACTATATCATACAATAATGGCATCTGAGGCATACATATTCCTAACACCACCCACCCTTGTTTTCTTGGAATGTTCATCAGATACGGTCGAGACGGAGGAAGTAGAGGCCACAGAGGAAGTTACAACCGGACTGCTCCTCAGGATTAGCTTAGCTTCACTTTCTATTCAGCTTATATATGCCACATGTTTAGGCATTTTCCTTTATTGTATTTACTTTCCCGTTGAAACTCGTGTACTTGTAAATATTGGAAGTTGAATGTAAATAAAGATATTTATTGAAAATTTTTACATTCTCCATTTAATCTTGCATTGTGTATTATTGTTTCAATATGCTTAGTATATTTATTTAGGGAATGACCTTCTCTGAATAAATATATCGCGGGCTTACCACGTCATCGTTTCCGTCTACTGGGAATCGGGGCGTGACACTTTTGAAAATCACTTCAATAAATATCAAAGCATACAAAAACACTCAGGTACGGTCCTCAGACTTGTCCTGCTCTGCTATTATATAATATAGTATATATCATAAAAACGTGATACTCAAAAGAAAATCAATCTCAATAAGTGTACATGAAGACCAATCCACGTGCGTCTAATGCGCATGAAAATCGAATTCAATTCCAAGTGCCATGAATGTGTACGGAAATGAAAACTGAGTGCAATGGGTGTGCACTAAATCATTTTTCAAGTGCAACGGATGTGCACGACAACAACATCAAGTGCATCTAAAGTGCACGAAAACCTCAATCAAGTGCAACTGATGTGCACGAAAATCTCATGTGCATCAAATATGCACAAAACTACATCGAGTGCGCCGGGTGTGCCCTAAAATCTAAATCAAATGCATCAGGTATTCACAAAAGCAATCTAGTGCAGTAGGGTGCACAAAAACAAGTATCAAGTGCGCTAAGTGCATGAAAAGATAAATCTAGTGCAACTGGCCTGTACAAAAATCATATCAATGCATCGAAAGCGCGTGTAAACATCGAGTGTGCAAAACAAAATCAGCGGTATACAACATGCATGAAATCAAAATCGAGTATACCGAAATGTACGAAATCATAAATATATGCGGCTACGTGCACAAAACAACATAGAGTGCAATCGCTGTACAAAAGGAAAAATATCCTTCGGGTGCAGCTACTGTGCGCGAAAATATCAATCGCGAAACCAAATCATCAAAACTCAAAGTCCCAAACGATAAAAGTGTGATACTTGAATCACTAAACACAAATCACAAATAAATAACATTGAGCTACACCTCTTTCAATGTCGAAAGGTGCTGGTGCACCCAAGGCTGGCAGAGCAAGAACTCCTTCTTGCTTTCTGCCCATGACCTGGCGTCTTCTGTTTCTGGGTCCTTGTTATCTCTGTGGATTACCAATACCATGATCTCCCAGCTCGACAGCCTGGTAAGGAATAACGACGGACACCGTCCCGCTCGGACGCCTTTCTAAACATTTTCTGGCCACTAAACATGGCCACTCATAATGTAGCACGTCAATGATGGTAGCCTCTGGCCCTCTGAGTGCATACCATACAACCGATCCTGGGTCAAATCTTTATCGCTGAAGTACTCCAGAAAGAACCTGCCATGGTCTCTTCTAATATCATCCCTGCCGAACTGCCCGGAAATTGGCACTCTTAATTTAATCCGGTCCTGTTCTGGAACAGTTGCAATCTCATCACGACCTTCCTATGGAAATGTGGCCATATCCAACACCTCTGCATACGTATCAAATCTCTTGTATCAACAGAGAGGAACAACTTATTGATATCTCGCACAAATCTCTTACTCCACTTTTCTTCATTATCGTCTAATTCGGAGACGTATCTCGATAGTTGCGTAGTCTGCAATCCATATTTGGCTATGGTCATATCCAGAGTCTCTCGCAAAGACTCAAGTGCATACCACTTTTCTTCATTATGTAATCTGTTACATAGGGCTATAGATAGGTAGAGAACTGAGAACGGGTGATAAGTTTCATGAGGCAGAAAACGGGGCAAGAGTTGCAGCCAAGTCTGTCGGTCACTGTCACCCTGTATTATAATACATTGATTCTGAACGAATGTTATTAGATACCGAACCTGATATACCAAATCATATCACTCTCTTTATCAGTAAAGAAAGGATATAATTTTGTATTGTTGGATAATGTTTTGAACATTTCCTATATCAAAAGTTGATCGGTTCAGGCACGTTATCTAAAAGCATTGATGTTCTAAATCAAACTACAGTTCTTAGTATACAGAACACACACAAGAGGAAGAGTTCAGAAATGAACGAATTCTTCTTGAGGCATTGTAGACTAGGTCAGATCAATGTGACCCGACTAGCTAGAGTTACATTTAGATGCATATTTAAATCAGTTTGAATTTGCATCTTGTGAAACTCGCCAGTCATGTCACAAAGATAAGATGACCATAGCTCCGTTTACTGGAAACAGAGAAAGAGTTACTGAACTCTTGGGATGATACATGTTGATGTATGTAAGGTCCCCTGTCTACATATGCCAGGACTGGTTCTTTGTACTTCATTACATTCTCTGATAATCTCTCGAGATTCAGACATATGTTCCTGTTGAAACACAAGTCCGAACCTTTTGAGATATTCACAGAATATAAGTTAGAAGTAGAGAACCAAAATACGGGTATAAGTACTATGTCCTTTGATGAGATCAAAGAGGAGAATACTTGAGCACGGAAATCCTGGACTATTCTAAAGGAGAATGAGATTCTCTCTCAACATTACTCCTCCGAATACACCATAGCATGATGGTATATCGGGGCGGAGCAGATACACCCTATTTGATAAGGTGTGCTCTATGATGAGTACTACTGAGTTACCTATTTCCTTTTTGGGAGTTATGCACTTGAGTAGCTGCATACCTATTGAATGTGGTTCCAATCAAATCAGTTGCCTACCATTCCATATGAGATATGGAAAGGGAAGAGCCCATATCTAAAGCTAGTTAAGATTTGGGGTTGTCCGGCCTATGTTTAAAAGCAAAATCCGGACAAGCTCGAGGCAAGGTCTGTAATGTAGAACTGGAAAGGTTCCAGCTATACAAACTGCAGCAGATGATTTGATAGAGCCAATGGATTCAGTAGATTCCAACGAACCTCAGCCTCTCCGCCGATCTAGTAGGGTTCCTCACCCACATGAGAGATAATTCAGTTTCTCTATGACAGTGGGAGCGAGGATTACATCATGAGATGATGACCCAACTAGTTTCGAGCTGGCCATCAGGAGTGTGACTCTGTTAGAATGGCTGGATGTTTAGCGATCTGAGATGGAATCCTTATACACCAGCAAAGTATGGACTTTGGCTGCTATATCTGAAGGGTTAAATCCCCATCAGGAGCAAGTATATCTTGAGAAGATTACTTGGTGTAGATGGAAAAGTTGAGACTTTCAAAGCTAGACTTGTTAAAGCTTTTCGTCATTGACCAGGCGTGGATCATGATGAAACCTTTTCAAGTAACTATGCTTAAGTCCATCCAGATCCTACTTGCCACGGCTACATACCATGACTGCGATATCTGGTGGTTGGGTGTCTTGACTGCTTTTCTAAATGATGATTTAGAAGAGAGCGTCTATAAGTACACAGCCAGAGGGCTTCGTAGACAGTGGGAGCAGCGGAAACGTGTACAAGATGTTTTATAGGATAAAGCAGGCATCGCGGAGTTGGAACATCTGTTTTGATGAATTAGTCAAAGAGTTTGACATCATCAAAATAGTAGATGAACCTTGTATATACAAAAAGGTAGTAGGGAGTATGGTGACGATCCTCGTAGAGTACGTGGATGACATACTCTTGATAAGAAAGGAGTTTCTTATGCTACGCTCGGTCAATCTCTGCTTATCACAAAGATTCTCCATAAAGGATTAAAGTGATACCTACTAAATCCTGGATTTTGGATCTATGAGATAGATCTAATTGGATATTAGGATTCTCACTAGTTGTAGTGAGACGGTATCAACCGATCCTGGGGAGAATCACTGGAAGGGTTCCAGGGTGATAAAGACGACTGAATGTCAGTCACAGGCATTGTCTTTACCCTCAGTAAAGGGACGGTATGTTGGAAGAGTTCCAAGCTAGATACCGTGACATACTAGACGATAAAGGCTGGATACATCGCTACTTAAGATGCTACCAAAGTGGCTGTCTGGGTGTATATTGGTTCATGAGATGAACTTAGTTCCTCCCATTGTGTGACAATGGAGTTGTGGCTTATGCCAAGGAACGCCGGTCCCATCAGTGATCCAGACATATTCTAAGGCAGTGTCACTTGATCATGGAGATGGTTGATCTCCAGGGAGATCGAGGTTAGGAGAGTAGACTCAGAGGACAACACAGCGGATCCACTCACAAAGGCCTGTTCCCAGAGAAAGACTTTTATGGGATGGTTGAGTATGAGATACTGCAACCACTGCTACAGATGGCCCTAGTGCAAGTGGGAGATTGTTAGTTATATGTATGCCCTAGAGGCCATTACTGTACATAGGATGTATATTGTAGTGGATGCTGGGACATATATAGGGAGGACTTTCTTGCTCGACATGATAGTATGCTATCTGGTTGAACTTTACCTTAACGTGTATGCTGATTGTCTCTCTGTTACATGTTGGTAAAGCCCTTAGGATCTGTACTTGACTACCTGGACTATGATGCGGATCATACTAGTGGGGACATGGTAGTCCATAAGTACATCCTTCAAAGTCCCTAGTCGTGGGTGTATCGAGACGGGGCATCGATATACCAGAGTAGACTAGCGTGTACCTTCTCGACCCATACAGATGGGCGATGGATGATCCCATATCCATCGGTGTTTGACATCAGAGGAGATATACGGGTGCTCAGTAGAGACTGGGTACACTGGACGGACTCGCCGAGAACTCCCAGATGGTATTATACCTCACGTCAGATGGCAGTTCTCTGGTGACACTGGTACAGAGTAGTCTGTTGACCC
The DNA here is from genome assembly GCA_030015575.1 of Agapanthus africanus. Taxonomy (NCBI): domain Eukaryota; kingdom Viridiplantae; phylum Streptophyta; class Magnoliopsida; order Asparagales; family Amaryllidaceae; genus Agapanthus; species Agapanthus africanus. The sequence continues at coordinate 588,926,329 of JASDDO010000016.1, read as the reverse complement.
GAGATCGTCATAGAGTCTTGTGTGGTTCCCACTGTGCTTTGATTTCCATCTTACCACGTCCAAGAGGGCGTGCAAAACGGTGGTTTTTGGGTACAGTCCCGAGTCACATGAAGGCAATGAGCGATAGGAGGGGATTCGTCTCTCCCGGTATAGGGGGTTGATGTTGCGCTGTGTTCGATTGGCTATAACAGGAAATCCCTGGCCAGGGTTGCTGAGATTTACTGGTAAGTGTTACCAGTAGTTTCTCGAACAGTTATAGACCTCATATCGACACGACTTATTGAGCTATTGGGGTCTGACGTATACCACCCCTAGGCGAGATATGCGACAGATCAGACGATCAGACCGGACTGTACGGTAGTGTTACTGGTCGGATTCACTGGAGTGTGAGCGGGCTTGCTCGTCGATCTTCAGATCGCTCAATACCCGGGTGGCCGTTACGTTTAGCAGACCGCTTGCGGCTTGTGGATGTTTGATATGATCATCATCCGCTGCCGGCGTATTGACGAGTCTTTAGAGTCCTACACAGAGGTTTCCTGGCTCAAGCGAAACGAAATAGGAGCGCATATGAGATATGTGCGGGACCGAGAATAATGCGTGTATGTGATACCGTATTCTATTCTCGCGATAAATATATCGAATGGTTGTATGCGATATAACCTAGTTATCGATTCAAGCGTTGATTCGATAAGCCGATATATTGTATACTAGTCGGTTGTGTACGACATAACCGGATCATTGAATCAAGTGTTGATTTAATGATTTAATGCATATTTATATATTTGATATATTACTTTGCATCAACTAGTATCGGTTTACTTAAGATGGATTTTCTCACTCGGATGGGCGCATTGTATATGCGATATACTTTTGTGCACTTGATTGTATCATGTTTGATGATACATGTCATGCTTTGGTTAAGTGTAAAGTATTAAACCTTGGTTAATGAAATGGTTAGGGTTTATTATTTATTATTCATTTATCTTATTTAATTATCTTTTTATTTTTGATAAATGAATAAAAGAAAAGAGAAAAGAATGGTGGCTAATTTTGTTCTTTAGTTGAAGCTTCATGAAGCTTTGTTCAAGTCAACCATTCTTATCTCATCCTTAACCCTAACCATTCCCACTAACCATGATTCATTCTCTACACTTGACTCTAGTTAAAATTATGATAAGAATTCATTTTCTTTTCTTATTCATTTAATCTTATCATAACAATTTCCTTCTTCTTCTTCCTTGCTTCAAGTGAAGAAGCTTGAAGTCCATCAATGGTGATTGTTGGAAAAGAGTGAGAAATCCAAAACTAAAGTCTACCCACTTCCTATTTCTTCATCCTCTACCTCTTGCCAAGTAGTAGAGTGTGTTTACTTCACAAGTTTCTTGACTTGGTGAAGTCGGAGCTTGATTTAGCGATGCCTCGACGTAGATCATCTTCGGCATGGACATCGACGACCTAGCTTGCCCATTCTCCGACGAAGCCGACTCTAGAGCCCGGATTTGATTTGGACAGCGGAGACGACCTCGTTACGGAGCCGTGGAGGTGGAGGACCGGATCTACAAAGGTTGTATTTCCGTTAAACCAATGTTAAGTGTTAACTAGTTATTGTTCGCCTAGACATCTAGCCGACGATCCGTAGTTTAGGGTTTGTAGGCACCGTAAAATTTGAAATTGGCATGATCGATGCCTTGTGAGACCTCCTTGGAGTGCCTAGGAACCCTACAGTGGTATCAGAGCCTAGCTAGAGCCTTAGGCGAAGTCCAGACGGAAATTGAAGTCCGAACGAACCCGAAACCCCGAAACAAATATGCTCTCTGTACTTTTTCCGAGAATGCGGATTTTTGTGTATTAAAAATGCCTAAAAAATTCAATAAATAATTATAAGAATTACTGTAAAAACTCAGGTGACTAATTCCTCAAACAGAGCGCGGAACCGCGGCAGAAGCCCAGCTTCTGCGGCAGTTCTGCGGCTAACTGATGACGTCACCTCCCATTTTCTGCACAGTAATTCCTATTTTTATTAGATGGGTTTTCTGGGAATTTTTAATAATTTTTCAAGAGTTGATTTTTCTGCAGTTGTTTTGGGGATTCGGTGTTTCGATCGGAGTATCAAATTTTGTCTGTGTGGCTTTCCGGATAAATCTTAGAATATGTTAAAAAGTTCGACCGGATATAAATACCCAATTTTTCCCCTGTCGGGAAATTTCCAAGTGTTGGATTTTTCCGTAGTTTGACGACGTTCTAAGTAGTGCAAGTAACGCGATGGTCCCTCTAGAAGACACAAACCTTAACTCGATTATGTGACCGTCTTGAACTGCCCTTTGAACCTTCGGGTTTGGGGCAGTACGGCGTGCCACATGTGAGGCGTTGGCTTGACCCTTCTACGGCTGGACCGTTGGTACTGAGGTACGAACTGAATGTTGTTAGACTAGTTTCATGTGTTGATCTGTATCGGGAAAACTTGGGTGTTAGAATGTTCGATCGGAAAGTTTAACATTTTCTATTTATCTGGAATGGGATACAATAATTGGAATTCACAATAGTTATGAGATAACTGAATGAATGTTATAAACATAGCAGTTTAGTCTCACTTGATCGGTTGCCACGGAATTTTGATGTGATCAAAAGTCCGTCGCAATCACGTAGCGTACGCAGATACTCGCCGGGTAAACTTAATAGACAGCCTCACTCCATATCCCCGACCAAGTGACTGTAGGAGAACCCCGTCGCCGAAAGCATCCGTTCGGGTGCTCGCGGCAGCGGTGTTCCGCCTTGGTGCACTTCGTCGACGGTATCGGGGGTGCGGCCGTCTACTGAAGTTTGCGACGAGCATTCGATCAGGATGTCGGGAATCTTGTTGTATTGCCCGACTTGATATTGAAAAGAGTTTTCGATTTTGAGATTAAAATGCGGGGTTTATAATTGTTAGGCATGCGATGTCTAAAGAATTCATTTGGTCAGGCATGCGATGTCTGAGGTGGTTGCGGATTCCAACTGTTGTAGTTTTACAATTTCTTTTCTGTGACCGTAAGTGTAATATGTGATATCGCCGGTTTCGTTGCTATATGTCAACGACAATTAGGATGCGCATATTTACTTACGTTGATGACATGTGATGTTATGTGTTGCTGGATATGTTATATTGGATCGTCGTGTTTAAATAGCCGGGGGGTTTTATGTGAGATGAGTGTTTTTCATTTTAATTCATGTAAAAACTTGTATGTAATATTCTTTTATTTGGGGCGCTTCCAGGTTGCGGAAGTTGTCACCGTTTGTATATTATTTACTTTTCCGCACTAGGATAGACCCAAGGAGGGGAGCACAAGTAACCGGGTTCTGGGGTCCAGAGGGAGACCAACTCGAGGAGTCGAGTCCGGGTCTCCTAACCCTAGAATTGGTAGGGTTGCTTGCCGCTCTCGTAGGGGTCTAGGGGTGTGGGATTGGCTATTCATCACGACCGTGGAATCCGTGTTTTGTACTAGCTCGTATTGAAAACACAGACGTCCTAGTATATCCAATATTTCATATGATTCTTCTGCTGCGATATCTGTGATGTGATCATGAGATGTTCTGTGATAGATACAGTATATAGTATATATGATATATTATATAGACGTTGCTTATGTTTTACACCCGCGCTAGCCCTGCCCTGCTCTGCCGTTAGTTACCTAACCTAACGGTGCACGAGGGGACATCGAGGCGAATGTGGATGGCATAAGTGTACGTCGTATTTATCTGTGATGATTAGGTACTTAAATGATGGGACTTCATTAATGTGATTAATGAAATAAAAGAAACCTAAGATGTTGTAGAATCGAATTTCAAAATAAAACAGGTAGCTACAGTTCTTGCTTTGCACAGCGGTATATATGATATATCCTGCACCTTATTCGATGAGGAAAGGACCGAGATCCCTTCACCGGGAGTGACTCCTTTAGCAATAACTGGCAGATGCTACAACTCGGTTTGTCTTTTGATTGCTTTTAAGTGTTTTTGCTTTGCACAGTGATATATATGATATATCCCGCACCTCATTCGACGAGGAAAGGACCGACGATCCCTTCACCGGGAGTGACTCCTTTAGCAAAACTAGAAAAGCCTCAAAAACACTCCATTTTTAAAATCATTCGATCCTACAACGATATCAAGTTCATTACGCAATAGGTTTTCAGAAAAACCTGTCGTAGCCCTCCGTCATTTCAGATAAGTACTAGTTAGTATTCGTGCTACGTTTGTTGACTATGTTAAGGCGTAGTGTGCGGTAGCTAACTATTGGTTATCTGTATTAGCATATGATGCGATTGGATTAGGGTAGTCGTGCGACTTTGTTGACTATGTTAAGGGTCGTGCGGGTGGGTTTAATTCAATCGGGAAATGACGGGTTGAACTTGACTAGCACTTATGATTTGTTGACTATGTTAAGGTCATATAGCTGCTAGGGGCAAAATATTATCGGGAATTTCAAGTGTTGAAATTTGCAATGAGATTGCATACCTTCTATGAGATAGTTGGATCCCGATACCCGCTGCGAGTAAGAGTTACTCCTGGGAGAGTTTTACATATTACAATTAGCCAATCAAGTAGGTGTCTAGAAAGGTGTCAATGAGGTTACGCCTCTGGGAAAACGAGGTTTACATTAATTAGGTTCGTGCGAAAGCACGGGGGACCTCCCTCAAAGTACCGACACTGGCCTGGCTGAAAGATTGGCGAACTTGTAGTGTGTAATTAATCCCGGCTAGTCTTTCCTTTTAGGGTTTGAAGGAAGATTTGATAAAAAGCAGTGGGAGCCATCCTGATTAGATAAAATTATAACCAATCTATTCTTGATAGAGCGCACGCTGAGTGTTTTCTTCTCTCTCTCTCCAGGTAGCGACCATATCACGCCTTAATCAAGATAATAATACGGATATTTGACCGAACCCGCTTGTTATACTGAGCTGGGGAACGTTGGTCCCGCTCCAACTTATAATTGTTATAAGACAGAGCAGGAAATTGGGGATTACCAGAATTCCCGTGCCGCCCAAACGAAGAGAGTGCATGCTGATGCATCATCTTCGGGTGTGTTCTTTATACAGAACTGTTTCTCAGTATACTTTACGTCCTGGGTATGTGATACCAGATCAGGATCCCAGTTATGTAATCTGTTACATAGGGCTATAGATAGGTAGAGAACTGAGAACGGGTGATAAGTTTCATGAGGCAGAAAACGGGGCAAGAGTTGCAGCCAAGTCTGTCGGTCACTGTCACCTTGTATTATAATACATTGATTCTGAACGAATGTTATTAGATACCGAACCTGATATACCAAATCATATCACTCTCTTTATCAGTAAAGAAAGGATATAATTTTGTATTGTTGGATAATGTTTTGAACATTTCCTATATCAAAAGTTGATCGGTTCAGGCACGTTATCTAAAAGCATTGATGTTCTAAATCAAACTACAGTTCTTAGTATACAGAACACACACAAGAGGAAGAGTTCAGAAATGAACGAATTCTTCTTGAGGCATTGTAGACTAGGTCAGATCAATGTGACCCGACTAGCTAGAGTTACATTTAGATGCATATTTAAATCAGTTTGAATTTGCATCTTGTGAAACTCGCCAGTCATGTCACAAAGATAAGATGACCATAGCTCCGTTTACTGGAAACAGAGAAAGAGTTACTGAACTCTTGGGATGATACATGTTGATGTATGTAAGGTCCCCTGTCTACATATGCCAGGACTGGTTCTTTGTACTTCATTACATTCTCTGATAATCTCTCGAGATTCAGACATATGTTCCTGTTGAAACACAAGTCCGAACCTTTTGAGATATTCACAGAATATAAGTTAGAAGTAGAGAACCAAAATACGGGTATAAGTACTATGTCCTTTGATGAGATCAAAGAGGAGAATACTTGAGCACGGAAATCCTGGACTATTCTAAAGGAGAATGAGATTCTCTCTCAACATTACTCCTCCGAATACACCATAGCATGATGGTATATCGGGGCGGAGCAGATACACCCTATTTGATAAGGTGTGCTCTATGATGAGTACTACTGAGTTACCTATTTCCTTTTTGGGAGTTATGCACTTGAGTAGCTGCATACCTATTGAATGTGGTTCCAATCAAATCAGTTGCCTACCATTCCATATGAGATATGGAAAGGGAAGAGCCCATATCTAAAGCTAGTTAAGATTTGGGGTTGTCCGGCCTATGTTTAAAAGCAAAATCCGGACAAGCTCGAGGCAAGGTCTGTAATGTAGAACTGGAAAGGTTCCAGCTATACAAACTGCAGCAGATGATTTGATAGAGCCAATGGATTCAGTAGATTCCAACGAACCTCAGCCTCTCCGCCGATCTAGTAGGGTTCCTCACCCACATGAGAGATAATTCAGTTTCTCTATGACAGTGGGAGCGAGGATTACATCATGAGATGATGACCCAACTAGTTTCGAGCTGGCCATCAGGAGTGTGACTCTGTTAGAATGGCTGGATGTTTAGCGATCTGAGATGGAATCCTTATACACCAGCAAAGTATGGACTTTGGCTGCTATATCTGAAGGGTTAAATCCCCATCAGGAGCAAGTATATCTTGAGAAGATTACTTGGTGTAGATGGAAAAGTTAAGACTTTCAAAGCTAGACTTGTTAAAGCTTTTCGTCATTGACCAGGCGTGGATCATGATGAAACCTTTTCAAGTAACTATGCTTAAGTCCATCCAGATCCTACTTGCCACGGCTACATACCATGACTGCGATATCTGGTGGTTGGGTGTCTTGACTGCTTTTCTAAATGATGATTTAGAAGAGAGCGTCTATAAGTACACAGCCAGAGGGCTTCGTAGACAGTGGGAGCAGCGGAAACGTGTACAAGATGTTTTATAGGATAAAGCAGGCATCGCGGAGTTGGAACATCTGTTTTGATGAATTAGTCAAAGAGTTTGACATCATCAAAATAGTAGATGAACCTTGTATATACAAAAAGGTAGTAGGGAGTATGGTGACGATCCTCGTAGAGTACGTGGATGACATACTCTTGATAAGAAAGGAGTTTCTTATGCTACGCTCGGTCAATCTCTGCTTATCACAAAGATTCTCCATAAAGGATTAAAGTGATACCTACTAAATCCTGGATTTTGGATCTATGAGATAGATCTAATTGGATATTAGGATTCTCACTAGTTGTAGTGAGACGGTATCAACCGATCCTGGGGAGAATCACTGGAAGGGTTCCAGGGTGATAAAGACGACTGAATGTCAGTCACAGGCATTGTCTTTACCCTCAGTAAAGGGACGGTATGTTGGAAGAGTTCCAAGCTAGATACCGTGACATACTAGACGATAAAGGCTGGATACATCGCTACTTAAGATGCTACCAAAGTGGCTGTCTGGGTGTATATTGGTTCATGAGATGAACTTAGTTCCTCCCATTGTGTGACAATGGAGTTGTGGCTTATGCCAAGGAACGCCGGTCCCATCAGTGATCCAGACATATTCTAAGGCAGTGTCACTTGATCATGGAGATGGTTGATCTCCAGGGAGATCGAGGTTAGGAGAGTAGACTCAGAGGACAACACAGCGGATCCACTCACAAAGGCCTGTTCCCAGAGAAAGACTTTTATGGGATGGTTGAGTATGAGATACTGCAACCACTGCTACAGATGGCCCTAGTGCAAGTGGGAGATTGTTAGTTATATGTATGCCCTAGAGGCCATTACTGTACATAGGATGTATATTGTAGTGGATGCTGGGACATATATAGGGAGGACTTTCTTGCTCGACATGATAGTATGCTATCTGGTTGAACTTTACCTTAACGTGTATGCTGATTGTCTCTCTGTTACATGTTGGTAAAGCCCTTAGGATCTGTACTTGACTACCTGGACTATGATGCGGATCATACTAGTGGGGACATGGTAGTCCATAAGTACATCCTTCAAAGTCCCTAGTCGTGGGTGTATCGAGACGGGGCATCGATATACCAGAGTAGACTAGCGTGTACCTTCTCGACCCATACAGATGGGCGATGGATGATCCCATATCCATCGGTGTTTGACATCAGAGGAGATATACGGGTGCTCAGTAGAGACTGGGTACACTGGACGGACTCGCCGAGAACTCCCAGATGGTATTATACCTCACGTCAGATGGCAGTTCTCTGGTGACACTGGTACAGAGTAGTCTGTTGACCCGAGATCGTCATAGAGTCTTGTGTGGTTCCCACTGTGCTTTGATTTCCATCTTACCACGTCCAAGAGGGCGTGCAAAACGGTGGTTTTTGGGTACAGTCCCGAGTCACATGAAGGCAATGAGCGATAGGAGGGGATTCGTCTCTCCCGGTATAGGGGGTTGATGTTGCGCTGTGTTCGATTGGCTATAACAGGAAATCCCTGGCCAGGGTTGCTGAGATTTACTGGTAAGTGTTACCAGTAGTTTCTCGAACAGTTATAGACCTCATATCGACACGACTTATTGAGCTATTGGGGTCTGACGTATACCACCCCTAGGCGAGATATGCGACAGATCAGACGATCAGACCGGACTGTACGGTAGTGTTACTGGTCGGATTCACTGGAGTGTGAGCGGGCTTGCTCGTCGATCTTTAGATCGCTCAATACCCGGGTGGCCGTTACGTTTAGCAGACCGCTTGCGGCTTGTGGATGTTTGATATGATCATCATCCGCTGCCGGCGTATTGACGAGTCTTTAGAGTCCTACACAGAGGTTTCCTGGCTCAAGCGAAACGAAATAGGAGCGCATATGAGATATGTGCGGGACCGAGAATAATGCGTGTATGTGATACCGTATTCTATTCTCGCGATAAATATATCGAATGGTTGTATGCGATATAACCTAGTTATCGATTCAAGCGTTGATTCGATAAGCCGATATATTGTATACTAGTCGGTTGTGTGCGACATAACCGGATCATTGAATCAAGTGTTGATTTAATGATTTAATGCATATTTATATATTTGATATATTACTTTGCATCAACTAGTATCGGTTTACTTAAGATGGATTTTCTCACTCGGATGGGCGCATTGTATATGCGATATACTTTTGTGCACTTGATTGTATCATGTTTGATGATACATGTCATGCTTTGGTTAAGTGTAAAGTATTAAACCTTGGTTAATGAAATGGTTAGGGTTTATTATTTATTATTCATTTATCTTATTTAATTATCTTTTTATTTTTGATAAATGAATAAAAGAAAAGAGAAAAGAATGGTGGCTAATTTTGTTCTTTAGTTGAAGCTTCATGAAGCTTTGTTCAAGTCAACCATTCTTATCTCATCCTTAACCCTAACCATTCCCACTAACCATGATTCATTCTCTACACTTGACTCTAGTTAAAATTATGATAAGAATTCATTTTCTTTTCTTATTCATTTAATCTTATCATAACAATTTCCTTCTTCTTCTTCCTTGCTTCAAGTGAAGAAGCTTGAAGTCCATCAATGGTGATTGTTGGAAAAGAGTGAGAAATCCAAAACTAAAGTCTACCCACTTCCTATTTCTTAATCCTCTACCTCTTGCCAAGTAGTAGAGTGTGTTTACTTCACAAGTTTCTTGACTTGGTGAAGTCGGAGCTTGATTTAGCGATGCCTCGACGTAGATCATCTTCGGCATGGACATCGACGACCTAGCTTGCCCATTCTCCGACGAAGCCGACTCTAGAGCCCGGATTTGATTTGGACAGCGGAGACGACCTCGTTACGGAGCCGTGGAGGTGGAGGACCGGATCTACAAAGGTTGTATTTCCGTTAAACCAATAGTTAAGTGTTAACTAGTTATTGTTCGCCTAGACATCTAGCCGACGATCCGTAGTTTAGGGTTTGTAGGCACCGTAAAATTTGAAATTGGCATGATCGATGCCTTGTGAGACCTCCTTGGAGTGCCTAGGAACCCTACATAAACGACACAATGATCTCTGGAATAGGCTGTACGTCAACGGTCCTCTCAATCTGGCTGGCCTTAAGCGATGAGCCGATCATCCAGTGCAGAACCCAAACGCTCGTGTCAAACAAGAAATCCTAGTATAAACAATAATTCAATACGTTTCTACGTCACCTGAATAACACCCTGGTCAATCCTCATCCCTGAAGAGCTTGCTCTGACTGCAGCTCTAGCCGCAGCCCTCTCATCTCACGTAGCCAACGTAACAGGAACTGCAATCAAATATCGATAGGATAGATCATAAGAACGAATAGAAATATAGATCTCAAAATAGTACACATCCTAAGATTACTTAAGCGAAGCAGCGTATCGTAAGTATGTCGTGGAACATACACACGGTACGTCACTCTACTTGAATTACCTACTCCATCAACCAAGGTCAACCTACGTAACGAAAGTTCGGGTCTAATACCCTCTCAGTCAAGTCTAAGTTCCGTAAAATCAAGCATAGGTCCAAAAATATATACGCCCTAGACTCCGCATAGTCAAACCTAGAGTCGAACCAAAATTAAACCTAACGCTCTGATACCAACTTTGTCATGACCGGAAAATGGCACGTGACCGGCACTTGGATCACGTAAAGCCTATAGGACCCCACCGTAACCCAAGTAAGCCGAAAACCCAAAAATCTAAACCCTTTAGGAAAATAATGGAGGTGAAGTTTTGAAATAAAGGTATAATGAAATCAAGTTCTTTCTTTTTAAAGTATATATAAAGTTTGTTTGAAATGCAAGTGAATTATATGCTATAATTTGAAAATGTTTTCATCATTTGAAATCTGGGCAACACCTCCCTTGTAAATTTTGATAAAAACAAGTACATAATCAATAATAATATGGTATCCCCAAACAGGAGCTAGTTCTTCGCCAATCAGCAGAAACAACCATGCAAATCAGAATATACGATGCCCAAGGCAAAGATCAATCACAGAAAAGAAGATAAAGAAAACCAAAGTATCATCAAAAACAAAAATAAAGAATAATACACACATCTCGCTCTAAGTATGAAAGAATATACAAGTCACTGGTTTCTAAGTCTACTAAATATACATAGTCTGGTTGATAGAGCTTTTAACTAGATACAGATGAATAATAAATGTATATAATAGCGGTTACGATCCGAGGAGTAACCCACCTACCAATGCAAATCACCCAGAAGAAAAGTTATGCCAGCAAGCCGCTACTGATCCGAGCGGTCGATCCTGCAAGAGAACTATGGCACAACGGGGTTAGGTTACCAACTCGTGAGTAGAAAACATCAGCAGGTAGAAATCGAATGTATAACGATCTCCTAGGTCATACTGTAATACAATAATATCATACCGTGTGGTATCTAGGGTGATCGTGTATACATAAATATAATAATAATAATAATACCGTGCCTATGTCATAATATGGTACCATGTCATCGGTGTCATATATATGTATATGTGTATCATCCAACTTGTGTCCATCAACGACACATCAAATCATCATAAAAACCTGAGTGCCCAGCATCGACACTCAAAATCATCATAAAATCCGTGTCCAGTATCGACATGTAAATCCTTATATCTCAGGCGTTGTCTCATCGGATCGGCCCTCATATCCATCTGTCTCAAATCGCTCCAGTTGGTATCCTCCGAGTATCCACCGAGTCTAGTACTGTTACTGGTGGGTAGTGTTTCCCTGCCGGGCTCAACGCCTTTCTATACGATCTTCTTGTCCTGGGGTACCTGTTTACCGCTGGAGATGGAGACGAACTGGGATGGATCGTCTTGCCTGAATCTGGGGGCAGATGCTATTTGAATTTATCCGTCCACCTCTCCGAAGATACCAAGTTGATTTATAGCACCGTATATCGGATGTTTGAGCGGATGCGGCCGTTGTAGCGTGACTTTATCAGATTCCCCCTCATTTGTGAGGGGTTTTTGATTGTGGGGACGCTCTTCCATGTAAGCGCAAGCCCCTGCAGTTAATTATGCTACCGCATTGCGATATCCACTTTCTCCTGCTCTGGAAGTACACTTCGTGTCGTGTGTGTTTTTGTTTGTTTAGGTTTCCCATGGATTGTATACGGAGACTGGTTTCTGTCGTCTCTCGTAGGGCGGATCAGTCTAAATCCGTATATTTTAGATTTGGATTTGGTTTATTTAAGAACCGTTAATCTGGTTTAAGATTAAGATCGACTTAAACATATGAGCATTTGGGCCCAATTATTTTAGTTTAAGGACATCGCGGTCCATTATCGCCGTGTTCGGGGCAGATATTAGTTTAAGGACATTTCGGTCCAACATTCTCATTTTGGGGAAACGCGTTAGTTTAGGGACATTTTGGTCCGATGTCCGTCTTGCGTGCACATGTATTTGTTACATGGTGAAGTGAACGATGTTTATATGGAATGCGCCCAATTTGGGGTGCGATCTGATTTGGGGTGTGCACGTCAATTTGGAAGTGCATCAATGTAGGATATATCATTCCCTATCTTAACGAAATTTTATATCAAGTTGGGATGAGAAAGGAGTTGTTGGTTGTCGGGACCCGCCACCTCTCTGAAGACGTTGAGGAGTTACAACGACATATATCAGAGGTGTGGAAAGATGTACCCTTGAACCAAACCCGGTATTTAAGGGAAAAGATCATGGTGAATCATCTAAAAATCATTAGCCTTATTTGACACTAAGATTACCTTAGAGGATATGGGATATCATCAATAAGAGATCATTAGTTATGTTTGAGACTAGGATCATCTCAATAATGTTTTTAAGGATCATTTTTTATTTAAGATCCATCAAAAGAGCATTTGGGCTCAGCTGCAAGAAATTTCGGAGGCTTAGTCTGCCTACTCTTATTCAAAAAATGCTAAGCACTCATTTGGGCTCTGTCTGTTCAGCCCTTTTACTTTTATGAAAAAAGTGCTAAGCACTTATTTGACTCTCTGACACTCACATGGATGTCATGTGAAGCATTTGATTATAGGCGCCGTCCAATGAGCGCTGAGCACTCTGCTACTTTGGCTATTTATGGAGTGCTGGGCACTTTTCTCTCTTTTCTTCTTTTTTGATGGCGCCCACATGAAGAGCACATGAGGCGCTGCCCAATCAGTGCTAAGCACTTAGCCGTTTTGGCTGTATGTGAAGTGCTAAGCACTTTTTTATGGCGCCCGCGTGAAGAGCATGTGAGGTGCTGGGGCATGGCCTAATCAGTGCTGAGCACTTAGCCGTTTTGGCTGTATGTGAAGTGCTAAGCACTTTTTATATGGCGCCTGCGTGAGGAGCACTTGAGGTGCTGGGTGCTGTTAAAGAAGGGCGCTGATTGATGTCTTTTTAAAGAAGTGTTTGTAGTAACCGCAATCAATAACGGTGTCACGTGTAGCTAGATCGAGATTAGTACGGGTCGTCATCAGGGAAACGTTGAATCTTTCAATCTTACTTTAGACGTGTTCAAAAAAGAGGAAGAATAGAAGAGTGGTGAAGAATAGTTATAGATCTAGATCTACATTAAACACGGATGTAGAATATAGATCTAGTTTAAATACGGATGTAGATTTTATATCAGAAGAGGGCTTGTAGGGTTCATTAAGATTTAGTAGTCATGGATGATTAATTTAAAGATTACTCCTTTTATCCTTTAATAGATTTAAAACTAAATTGACGGAGATGCATGTAGATTAGGGTTTTTGGAGGGAGTAGGGTTCCCACTCTTAAACCTTATCTTTACATGGATCTCCGTTCATGTCTATCCTTTACCAAAACAATTGTTAATCTAATCTCAAATCGTGGTCGTGACTATCAATGAATTGATAGTGCGCCTGATTAGGATGTTAACTATTCCTTTTATAAAGTTTATAAACTTCATAGGACGTAAAATGAGTTGAAGGATTTTTTCATCCATTGATCTACCATAATCCTACGAACCCTATCAAACTGAGAATTACTCGCGCATGATAGAGATAAAAGAACGGATAGAGATCATGATGTAAATAAAGAAAATGCAATAAGAATAAAACAACTACCTTTATTAATCAACTTGATCAAATACACTTTTTTCCTTTAGAAAGTGATTACAAAACCCTAGTTTGCTTCTCGATCTATCTTGAAGGAACTAAATGATCAGCCGATTGATCAACCTGGATTCTTGAGTCGTCTTGGATTTCGTGATCTCGTCGGTTTGATAAGTTTTCAAGTGAGTCTTTCGGTTCTATTTATAGTCACAGAAGTTGAAATCCTTAGATCCCCAGAATTAGGGTTAGTTGTAGCAAATCCAACCTGAAAATCTCAAACCCCAACTCCCTCTTTAGGCCGCGGATCCGCCGCATTTTTCGTGTTTTGGCCGCGGTTGGGCCGCGTCTTGGTGTGATATTTGGTTCAAAATTCTGGAGCTTCATCTAGTTGACATGTGGCGATATTTTGAATATCTGGATTTTGGAAATCTTCTCTAAGTCTCTGCCAGAATTAATTTCTTCGATTTACTTTAATATTTCGGCAGATTTGATCACGATAACTCGGATTTTCTTGATTCCAGTCCTGATGTAATTTCTGCACAATATCTCAACAAATAATGTTAGTATAATTTGTTTTTATTGGGATATTATCCTAACCATTTTATATGATATTATCTTTTAAGAATATTGGTGAGGATACTTGATATGATATGCATATTTAAAATATCAAAATATTATATAAATATTATATGGATATATTTTCCTTCATATTGTTAATTATAATATATAAACATATGAAAATAGTATTTTTACAGATAAACCTTCATATGTGTCATATTTATAATAAATACCCTTAAATATTTAAGAAAAATAAGGAAAATGTCATATCAAAAGTCCAGTTTTATCGACTGAACAGGCGCCACGTAGGAAGCACGTGAGGCACTAGTTTCTTTTATATAGAGATTTAATCTCTGTTGATGGTATTTTGACCATTAACGATCACCAAGATCACTATTTTGAGGATCTTAGATCGTGTTCTTTTTAAGAACTGAGTTCTTGATTCGAAGAAACTGAGTTCCTGGAGTATTATGGACTCCATATTCTTTCTCTTTTAAATTTGTTCTTCCTTGAATTTTTGATTCTCGAGAACAAGATCTTTCCGATGAGAATTAAAGTCTCAACTTGTGGGAGACTTACCTTGTGGATCTCAGATTCAGAGAAAAAACTAAATTCTATTAGAACGGTTCAACACGTGGATATGTTAGGTAAAAGAGATGTTTTGATCTCGATGTTCTCTTTACCTAGAGTTTCGAGAATGGAGCTCTTCTTTTTTGAGAATTGAATTCTCTCCCTCTGTTTTTTTCTTTTGTCGTCTCTCTCGCTGGGCCTTTAGTCTCCGGTGTCTCTCGTCGTCTCTGGTGTCTCTCTTCTTCTTTTGTGTCTCTCCTCCTCTTTTTAAGACTTAAAGTCTCGGGGCCTTTATATAGTGGAGGCAAATCATTGATTATTTTTGAGAAAATCTCTCATTGAGAGATTCCAATTGATTTAATTAGTCTCAAAATTGATTTGGAGAATTTCACCCACCATTGGATCTTTGATCCAAGAACTTCTGTTTTTATAGAATATGATTTTGGGTTTTTAACGAGATTAAGGAAATATTTTCCTTATAAGAATTTATTCTATAAAACAGTGATTTTTACAAAGACCCTCCTCAATAACGAAAATGTAGTTCGAATGGCACCATTGGATTTTTAATCCAACAGTTCTCTGTTTTACGGAAAGCGATCTTTCTTATTTAGAAAGATTGGGAGAATATATTTCATAATAGAATTTTATTCTACAATTGGATCTTTGATTCAACCGAGAGTACCTTTCTTATTTCAGAAAGATTTTGGAAATGTTTTCTCCCAACAGAATTTAATTCTGTATTTTGATGATTTATCGTCTCCGTTGGATTTTTGATCCAACAGCTCTGTTTAATAGAGAGTATTGTAGAATTTAATTCTACCAGGACGCTGGCGCTCACGTGTCATGCACGTAGGCGCCACTTAAGAATTTAATTCTTAAGATGGGTATTCCCGTACTTTGCACATTGGCGCCCGCGTGAGTAGCGCGTGCGGTGCCATCTAAGAATTTAACTCTTATGTAATGAACTCTTCCGTACTTTGCACATTGGCGCCCGCGTGAGGAGCACATGAGACGCCACCATAGGATTTAATCCTATAAGATTGGCTCTGGCGCTGGCGCCCACGTGGAGAGCATGTGAGGCGCTGCCTCATTAAATTCAACAAAACTTTGCTCTTTTATTATATTAAATATATTGGGAAAACAAATGCCCCTTACCGTTGCTCTCGCGTGGCTTACACGTTGGTGTAACGGTGTCACCTTTTTCCACCGTTTGATTTCCTAGGGAGTTGAACCGTCCCTTCATGTCCTATAAATAGGGCCTTTGGCCCTTAAGATGACTGTCGTTTTATCATCCTCTTGAGTCTTCTTCCTTCTTGTGAATTTAATTCTCTTTTCAAAGCTTAGATCTCTGTTCCCAGAACTTTCTCAGAGTCAAACTCCATCAAAATTTGGTAAGAATCATGACCACGATTTAACTCTTAAAGAAACTCTTAAAAGAACCTCTTCTTATTTTGGGTTTTTAACCTATTAACAAAACTTTGCCCTTCTCTTGGAACGATCTCTTAGAGATCTAAAAAAACTTTATTTTGGTAGACCATAGGTCTTGAGGATCTTAGCGTTTTACCCTGTTGGTGACTTTGATCTTTGAAAGTTGTTTGGAATTTAATTTCATTTCCCGAATGGATTTCTGGGATTTTATCCTATTATTAGAGAAATTTAATTCTGGGTTGTTCTACAGAGCTTAACTCTGAGAAAATTTCTTTTTAAGAAATTCTTTTGGGAATTTTATTCCCCTTTTCCTATTTTCTTTTTTAGGGTTCTTTTTGCAGATTTGAAATCTGTTAAAAAACACATTTTTTCGAGGGTATTGGGAGTTTAACTCTACAGTTTAATGAGATTCTTCATTAAATGAGAATCTTTTTGGATTCTTACAATGAGTGCCTTCCTCGTCATTGATGGGGGCGTTAGAACCATTATAATCTTTTTTTAGATCGTAATAATTTTGATATTTCGATTGCTAAACCCCTTACTGGTTTTTCTTTGCAGATACTATGGCGTCTCGTCTTTATGATCTTGAAGAGATTATCTTTTATGAAGATATTCACATCCAAGGCCGCTGTCAAGGCCAGGAATTTTCTGACACCCAATATGCCGAGGTGATGCGTCTCTTTGACGACTACAACGGTCGATTACTCCCCCGCTGTTCTGCTCTTTTGAAAATTATCGTTGGGTCGATTTGGGAAGCAATCCCTGAGCTTGACGAGGCTAGGCCGCTCAAGGCGCTTGACGACGGTGAAGATAAGGTGCATTCAGTATACCTGATGAGCCTGATCTCAAAGAAGCGGAAAGATGATCTTATAGATGTTTTGTATCGGGTCTTCCAACAGAAGGCGATAATATCCGCTTACCAGAGGGCGGACGGCATTAGTGGGGATCCCGACGCTTGCATTCATGAGAAAATGCATAAGAAAATGGCCAAAGAAGCCAGAAGCACTTTGCTCAAACTTGCTTCTAAGTTCATGAATCCTTGTCCGGAATTCAGCATCTTGCTGTTGTAAACATTTTGATGATGTTGTTTTTTTTATCACCAATGTATAAATTTCTTCGAAGTATGAATGACGAAACTCCCCTTTCCCTTTATGACATGGTCATATGTGCCTCACGTGAAGTGTCGTTATACATAAATAAAAATTGTTGCCAGCGCCCACGTGTCATGCGCGTGAGGCGCTAATGAGGATTTTAATCCTGAAATAGCACCGGCGCTCACGCGTTACGCACATGAGGCGCCGTTACAGGTTCTAAACCTGCAACGAATCAGCACTGGCGCTCACGTGTCATGCACGTGAGGTGCTGTTGAGGGGATCGTTTCACCTTTTTGCTCTGATTCCCATAAGTTAACATTTTCTTTTCCCATGCCTTTTTTGTCAGGACTTAGAAATAGTTCCACCATGCACGGCATTTTCTATACCTAGACTTGAATGCTTCTCTTTATAATCTGAATATATGTTTTCCTCTTTCTTCACAAGGAGAGTGCCATTTTTATCAAACCAAGAGTTATGGCTTGCAATCGTCCGCATGCTCATCGGCAACCATGGGAAGTACCTATCGAGGGAATTGTTCCACGTTTCGCTGCGCGACTAGCAGATCCCGTTCTCACTTATGACCAGTGTGACACGGTGATGCACGAGCTTCTGACTCGTAGGGGCTCTTCTCTTCCTGTCGGTTCCATTTGGCTCCGGATGATCTTCTTGTCCGTGCTCGCTGACGTCCCCCCTCATCCAGCAGAGATGACTCCGGCGATACTCGACACAGCGGAGGACAAGATCGAGGGCTTTTATGAGGCGTATTTGATTTCCCGGCCTCTGAAGGACCGCTCTGTTCAGCTGCTAAGTCAGATGCGGGCTCGGCAGGTCGTCATGTCCGCCTTCACTGTAGGCATGACGCTAACCGATGGGGAGCGACCCCTCGTGAAGATCGCCGCTCCGACATGGTAGAGAATGTGGAGAGGGAGTTAGAGAATTTTATTTATTGTTTTATTAATCCATGTATCTCTGATCCCATATTTGGTGATCTTTTTTCTGTGGAATAAAAAAATAAAAATTTGTTGACCAATGAACGTTTCATCCCCAGCACATATTCATGTAGGCATCTTGCCTCTGCACGTATACTTTGTATTTTAAACTTTAGAATTTTCTGATGCATGCATCTAGACATAGGTGAGTACTGGACTAATGTGAACAAATTCTTCGTTATGCCACCTCGTTCACGGTGGTATACCCGTAAGTGAAGCGCCGTCATCCATGATTAACTCAGGTCTTGATCCGTAATCCCGAGCCCCGAGGCCTATGAGTTGCGCCTTTTTGTTCTTTGATGTATTAATCTAGTGCTCATTAGTTTATTTACTCATTTTAGAGTTTCTATTTTATGTACTCATTTCGGAGTTTCTAATTTATTCACTCGTTTCGGAGTCTCTAGTTTATTCATTCGTCTCGGAGTCTCTAGTTTATTCACTCGTTTCAGAGTTTTTTAGTTTACCTCCCTTGGGTTTACAAGTAAACTTATCCTAATGTTGTATATAGATAACCCCCGTTCTTTACGACGAAGGTCCGTTAGGTTTGTGGTACTATGGTTTTATTCTGTGGTACCGCCGCGTTGGCTGATGTATTCCTCGATATGCAGTCCTTCAGCTGGTGTTCGAGTAGCCCCACGACTGTTGTGTCTCTGATCCCTTCGGGGGCTGGACAAGACGTTTTCAAGTAATCTACTTAGGTCATATTACCGTTGGAAGAGTAAACGTTAGGAATTTGCCATGACGCTTTTACTTGAGGTTAGGCTCATTTTGGAGCCTCGATGAGTCATAACCACTCCGCGCTGGTGTGGGATGATCTCCGATAGTCTTTTAGGATTTATATAAGTTGCCTTCAAGACCCGAAGCTGGGAATATGCCATTGCTTCATTTTTGTTTTGACGATGTCGCGCCGATTCTTTGCTGAAGTAGGGTAGACATCTGTAAGACTTCTATGTTGTATGTATCGCAGTTGAAGTACGGAACTAGGAATATGACATTGCTCCAATTTCATTTGATAGCCGCATTCACATCCTGCTGAAATGAGGAGGAACGTCGGGATGGTCTCTAGGTTGTATATGCGCCGTCGGGACTTGGAGTTCGGATTTTGTCGTTACTCCATTTTTTGGTTTCGACCCTTTGGTCTTTTGTTGACGTTGCGTATGCACTGAGAAGGAACGCCAGGATAGTCTCTGAGTTGTATATGAAGCGTCAAGACTTGGAGCTAGGATTTTGACATGGCTCCATTTTTGTTACGACCCTTGGGTCTTTTGTTGACGTTGCGTCTGCATCCCGCTGGGACGAAAAGAACGTCGAGCTGGAGCTAGGATATTTACCATCACTCCACTTTTGTCTGTTGACGTTGCGTCTGCACCGAGAAGAAACGTCGAGTTGGAGCTGGGATTTTGCCATTACTCCTTTTTTATTTGGCCCTTGGGTCTTTGATGACATTGCGTCTACATCCTGTTGGAATGAGAAGAACGTTGAGCTGATCTCTAAGATATAGATATTGCCGTCAAGATTTGGCTTTCCCTTTGACGGAGCCTGGTAGGAAAATATGGTTCCCTTTCTTTCATTTGTGCCCGTGGATTGTATACAAGAGTCAATATGGACATACTTGCAGGGCAGAGGATATTTTATTTTATTTTATTTTTTTATTGCCATGATGTTCTATCTTTTCAGCTTTTCATATTGCGAAAGTCGTGATTGCCTAATCATTTCAGCTATTTTTCACGGTGCCCAATCATTTCGGCTATTTTTTATATTTTTACTCGCTGATTTTCATTGCGAGTTGCCCAAACATTTAGGCTGTTTTTATATACATATATTTTTTTTACTCGCTGATTTTTATTGCGAGTTGCTCCATCATTTCGGCTGTTTTTATATGCATTATTTTGCTACTCGCTGCTGTTTCTATTGCGAGTTCGGAATCTGATACCAACCTTGGTATCAGCATCGCTACAACTGGAATATTGAAAAGAGAGAATCATCATTTGTCGTGAAAGGACTTGGAGTTTGATGCCTGTTTAGGTATCAGTACCGCTACAACTGAGATATTATCAGGAGCGAATCATCATTTGCCTTTAGAGGACTTGAAGTTTAATACCTTTTTAGGCATCAGCATCGCTGCAGCTGGGATATTGCCAGGAGCGAATCATCATTTGCCTTTGTTGATTTGAACAAACGTGGCTTGGCAAACAGGTTTAAGATCCTGTCGACTAAGGCATTTTAACTTTATGAGCCATAAGGGTCTCATAAAGGTATTTCTCCCTACGAGTCGTGAGGATCTCGTAGGCGTATTTTCTCCTTAGGAATCGTGGGGATTCCTAAGTGATATTTTCTCTAGTAAGTCGTAAGGATCTTGCAAGAGTGTTTTCTCCTTATAAGTCGAGAAGACTTATAAGTGTCGTTCACCATATGGAGACATTTCTCGCCATTGGTGGAACTTTGTGGGGAAATGTTTATTCATGCCCGTGGATTGTATACAAGGGTCAATAATGGACTGCCTATAGGGCCACAGTGCTTAGGAAACATATTTAAATCTATCGTCTAAGACTTTTGAATCTTATGAGCCGTGAGGGTATCATAAGGGGAATTCTCCTTACGAGTCATGAGGATCTTGCAAGTGTAATTTCTCCTTAGGAATCATGAGTCGAAAGGATCTCACGCGGGTATTTTATCCTCACAAGGTCGAGAGGACCTTGCGAGTGCACATGAATTTTTTTATTTTACAAGTTTGCGTCCTATTCGGGTTTTCACAAACTCGCCAGCAGTCCTTGTTCCCCTCCGAATGGACGGCGCACAGGACCGTGATGTCCTGACGCTGAGATTCGGGGCAGATGCTATTTGGTTTTATCCGTCCATCTCTCCGAAGATGCCAAGTTGATTTATGGCACCGTGTATCGGAGGTTTAGACGGATGCGGCCGATGTAGCAGACTTCGTCAGATTCCCCCTCGCTTGAGGGGTTTTTGATTGTGGGGACGCTCTTCCCTGCAGGCGCAAGCCCCTGCAATTAATTACGCTACCTGTTCATATCAGATTTTTGCATTTTCATACCGCCCAATTTTTATCACATTGCATGTCGGTAGATACTCTTGAGCCGTGTTTGCTAGTCAATTGCAGGATACAGGTTCCCGGTTCTCAAACGGAGAAATTCATGGAAAACACGACAAAAATCCGGTTCCTGCCAACCACAGATAAAACACGGTCTCCGCTCTTCATCCGTATGCTGCCAGATACCAGTTTAGGAAGACAAAATGTCAAATCAATGTCGTTTTCAGGCACAAGGCTCAATGGTAGCACAAGATCCAAGAGATCTACGCGGAGCTCGAGACAATCATGACAAAATCTTAACAAAAAGTCCACCTTTCCTTCAACAGAAATTCTGGAAAAATCGTAGAGCCAAATTGAGAAAATACATATACCAGAATGAAGCACACAGAAGATCAGGCCACCACAAGAAAGCACAAACCCCAACTCCACAGAACGGCCGCGGAACCGCGGCCAAAGTGGGGTCCAGGCCGCGGTTCCGTGGCCATTCTGGCGCCTCTTTTGCAGGGTTTTGGGGGGTAGTTTGGTCTTTTCATCAGGGTTCTGTTGGTTGCCCTAGGGTTTCATTTTCTGGCCTATAAATAGCCCAGAACTTTGTGAAGGAAGGGGTCCAATTCTTGTATTTCTTTTTGCTAGGTTTTAGTTACATGTTCTTCTTCCTCTTCTCACCTCTTCTCCATTAAACTTGTAAGTGAGCTTTTGAGTGAAGAGTGATGAATAAAGAAGACCATTTTATTATCATGCTTGTCTCCTTATCTTTATGCTTGTTGTAATTTTAATTCGTTAGGTAGTTGTTGTTATTTCCTTGTTATTTCTTTCTTCTCTTTTTTCTTTATCCTTACATACGACAATGATACTTACGCTTGATCCTCGCCAAGGTGAGGTCGCAAACAGTTAGTCGTATTCTTCTAATCTCCTTCTTTCTATCTTCCTCTTTTGTGTTGTTTTATTTTCCGTATTATGATGTGTGAGTAGTTCATACTTGTTAGGGTAGGATAAGGGAAGTTTGAGAGAAGGAAATCTCTCTCACTCTTTCCTTGCCCAACATCTTAAATCACTCCCGTTAATTGAACCACAATCCGCTCCTTACGGCACCCTATCCTACATGATAGCGGTGATTCCGTAGTGAGACCGGTTGTGGTTGGATTAACCGGAGGTTATGGCTAAGAGCCAAGAACGGACGGACAAGCACCAAAAGGAAGACTTATGCGTTGGAAAGCCTAGCTTATACTCGCAAAGTCCTTCCTAGTCGTGCTAATCCCCGTTGTTGCCGATTACCGTAACACGATATTAAGAAGGGCAACGAAAGATGTGGAGACTCCTAACTCAAACTAACCTAATCCTAACCCTAACATGCTCTCTTTAAATATCAACTCAACACTTAGATAACTACAAACAAAAATCTGAACAACCGGACTTAACTCGTCGAAAAACACATAGAAAAAGATTCCCATCTCCCTGCGGACGACCCGTACTCAACCGGCTAGCTACGTGCAAAACCGTCTTGATTGCGGTATTTAAACTAGAACTTGAACATGCTCGTAAGCTACCAATCAAATGGCGCCGTTGCCGGGGAGACGGTAGTTTATTTCCTTGTGTAATTTCGGGTTAATTTGTGAATATAAAAACAACCAAAAACCAAAAAAAAAAATATACTTTGTAAAAACCATCTTGTTATTCTTGATTAGTTTTTGTGCAAGTGTGCAGGAAATACGAAGCTCAAGATCGACGCCAAAGACGTTGGAAATACGGAGTTCAAGTACAGTGCCAAAGACGTGGGAAGATAGACCCACATTTCGCGGCTACACCGCGACGGACAAAAACGAAGCATCCGGTCTACTGTAAAAATCTGGAGCATATACAGTGAGCATATCAGAATTCCACATATCCAGACAGGCAGAAGACACCAACAGGAGAACACCCCAAAATTTCAGAGCCCCAATTCCACCATCTAGCCGCGGATCCGCGGCCAAAGTAGGTGTTTGGCCGCGGAACCGCGGCCATTCAGTGCCTTCAGGGCCCCAATTTTCTCTGTAAGTTCTCTGCCTCTCTCCACTCCTCTGAACTCCACTGAATTATGTTTTCTGCAGCCTTCTTTGCGCAAATTCTTCTCCCCCTTCCAATAAACTGTTCTTGTGCAGGATTCTTTGCGCCGCAAATAAAAATTGTTTGCAGTTGATTTGTTACTGTTTTGCATTCTTTAATACGGACTTAAGGGGCTTGAAACCAATCCAGATTGGGTGGGGATTTCATCACCCTTCCCAGGACCCCGGAAATCACTAAAGCATATGCATTGTCCATTGTAAATTAAAAAAATACTAGACTTCAGCCCTAAGGACTTCACGCTCATTAGGAGAAGATAAACCTTGTTTAGAACCTTGCTTAACCGTATATTGTTTACGGGGTGTCTAGGAAAGTGTTAAAGGCGCAACCGCCGAAAGAGAAAGGGTTATTTAATTAAGGAACTTCGCGAAAGCGTTGGACAACCTCCCCTTATCTCTGCACTTACCTGGCCTCGTGATCAGTGTATTTTTAAGCCTGTTTCTCGACACTGTTTAACTTCGACAATCAAGTTCAGGAGCAGGTCTAGTAGACCTAGGTTACCCTAGATCTAGGTGTGATTGTGCATATCTTGTTTGTGATTGCTTAAGCCGTATTTCCGTACATACTTCTATAAATCTCTTTCTAAAAAAAAAAAGAAAAAAAGAAAAAAAAAATCAAAAAACTTTTATAAAAACTTGCCCTTTTGTCGCCAAATCCATTTTCACCCAACACCCATCGCCTTTCTCCATTGACGTTTTCTTACCCTCACCTTCTCCGCTTTGACTATACTAAACTCGTTTAGTGTATGTCCGCTTGGACTCGGGACACTAGCGCCCGTCTAGTCCGCGTTACGTTAGTCACGACCGACTACGCGATCGACTCCGAAGTCGATACTCTGTCCACTCCTCTTTCTCCCCTTCTTTTGCCGGCCAACTCCGACGTTGACCGGAATTCTGTTCATACATCTTCACCTTCACCTTCAGCTTCACCAACCTCTTCTTCCGCGATGTCGGGATTCAATCCGAACATCTCTTTGACCACCCCTGGATTGGCTCCACCTCCTACGGAGACCCGGTTAATCCAACCACAACCGGTCTCACTACGGAATCACCGCTATCATGTAGGATAGGGTGCCGTAAGGAGCGGATTGTGGTTCAATTAACGGGAGTGATTTAAGATGTTGGGCAAGGAAAGAGTGAGAGAGATTTCCTTCTCTCAAACTTCCCTTATCCTACCCTAACAAGTATGAACTACTCACACATCATAATACGGAAAATAAAATAACACAAAAGAGGAAGATAGAAAGAAGGAGATTAGAAGAATACGACTAACTGTTTGCGACCTCACCTTGGCGAGGATCAAGCGTAAGTATCATTGTCGTATGTAAGGATAAAGAAAAAAGAGAAGAAAGAAATAACAAGGAAATAACAACAACTACCTAACGAATTAAAATTACAACAAGCATAAAGATAAGGAGACAAGCATGATAATAAAATGGTCTTCTTTATTCATCACTCTTCACTCAAAAGCTCACTTACAAGTTTAATGGAGAAGAGGTGAGAAGAGGAAGAAAAACATGTAACTAAAACCTAGCAAAAAGAAATACAAGAATTGGACCCCTTCCTTCATAAAGTTCTGGGCTATTTATAGGCCAGAAAATGAAACCCTAGGGCAACCAACAAAACCCTGATGAAAAGACCAAACTACCCCCCAAAACCCTGCAAAAGAGGCGCCAGAATGGCCGCGGAACCGCGGCCTGGACCCCACTTTGGCCGCGGTTCCGCAGCCGTTCTGTGGAGTTGGGGTTTGTGCTTTCTTGTGGTGGCCTGATCTTCTGTGTGCTTCATTCTGGTATATGTATTTTCTCAATTTGGCTCTACGATGTTTCCAGAATTTCTGTTGAAGGAAAGGTGGACTTTTTGTTAAGATTTTGTCATGATTGTCTCGAGCTCCGCGTAGATCTCTTGGATCTTGTGCTACCATTGAGCCTTGTGCCTGAAAACGACATTGATTTGACATTTTGTCTTCCTAAACTGGTATCTGGCAGCATACGGATGAAGAGCGGAGACCGTGTTTTATCTGTGGTTGGCAGGAACCGGATTTTTGTCGTGTTTTCCATGAATTTCTCCGTTTGAGAACCGGGAACCTGTATCCTGCAATTGACTAGCAAACACGGCTCAAGAGTATCTACCGACATGCAATGTGATAAAAATTGGGCGGTATGAAAATGCAAAAATCTCGGTCGCCCATTTCTCGCAACCTCAAATGCTGTGATCAATTGTCGCAACGGTTCAATGAACCTCTCTTTTGGAAATATGACAATTGAACTCAACATTTTTAGGTTGGGGAATCAGCCCGCCGAACCTAATGCTCATATACTGGATGTTTGCTCGATCCAGGAGATCACACCAGAAGAGTGTGAATTCGAGGAGTTTCTGTTTGAACACGATAATCTTGACGCCACTAGTGCGTGTCTCTTCGAACCTGCTGCTGTTTCTGCGCCCGATACCGACTACGAGTGTTTCACGTTCACGAACGATCTTAGCCACGCACAACCCGAGTTTGAATCTTTCGACTTTTCGGATGAGTTACCTGAACCATCCGACTCGGTTGCCTACACTCGTTTTGAACCTTTGCTGGAGTCCTTTGAGTTCGAGACCTTTGCACCAGTCTTGCCTTCCATCATTTCACCTCCAACGCTCGAACTCAAGCCGTTGCCGTCTCACCTTAAGTATGCTTACTTAGGTGAGAACGAGACCCTTCCTGTCATCATCTCGGCTTCTCTAGCTCCCGAGCAAGAGAAAGCCCTTCTCGCGGTCTTGCACAGCAACAGGCAAGCTTTTGGCTGGTCCATGGCGGACATCAAGGGGATTAGTCCCCTCATCGTTGAGCATCACATTCATCTGATGGATGATGCCAAACCAGCCCGGGATCCATAAAGACGTCTTAATCCAGTCATGAAGGAGGCTGTGAAGAAGGAGATCGTCAAATGTCTAGATAGTGGTATCATTTACCCTATCTCTGATAGCCAGTGGGTTAGCCCCATTCACGTTGTCCCCAAGAAGTCGGGCATCACGGTCATAACCAACGAGGCGAATGAGTTAATCCCTACTCGCACCCAAACTGGGTGGCGAGTTTGCATTGATTACAGAAAACTCAACGCTGCAACGCGGAAAGACCACTTTCCGCTACCTTTTATTGACCAGATGCTCGAACGATTGGCCAGACATGAGTACTATTGCTTTCTTGATGGCTACTCTGGCTATAATCAAATTCCCATCGCCGAAAAAGACCAGGACAAGACCACTTTCACTTGTCCTTTCGGCACGTTTGCATATCGACGCATGCCCTTTGGGTTATGCAATGCGCCCGCTACCTTCCAGCGGTGTATGATGGGGATTTTCTCAGACATGGTGGAAAAATTTCTGGAGATTTTCATGGATGATTTCTCCATCTTCGGCGACTCCTTTGACGAGTGTTTGCTGCATCTTGACGCTGTCCTTACCCGATGTAAGGACAAGAATCTCACTTTGAACTGGGAGAAATGCTACTTCATGGTGCGTGAAGGTATTGTCTTAGGACATATCATCTCGCAAAATGGCATAGAGGTTGACAAAGCAAAGATTGAGGTCATTTCCAATCTGCCTCCTCCCCGATGCGTCAGAGATATCCGAGCCTTCCTTGGCCATGCCGGTTTCTATAGACGGTTTATCAAGGACTTTAGCAAGATTGCTAGGCCCTTGACTCTTTTGCTGGCCAAGGACACGCCATTCGACTTCGAATCTAGCTGTGTCACTGCATTCGAATCATTGAAACGCTCACTCACTTCTGCTCCCGTTCTCTCTTCCCCTGACTGGACGCACGCATTCGAGATTATGTGCGATGCATCCGACTTTGCCATCGGTGCTGTCCTTGGACAGCACATCAACAAGATGCCGCACGTAATCTATTACGCGAGCCGGACCCTGAACGACGCCCAACTTAACTATACAACAACTGAGAAGGAATTCTTAGCTGTTGTATTTGCTTTAGAAAAGTTCAGGCCCTACCTCATCGGCTCTCCAGTCATTGTCTACACGGACCATTCAGCTCTGCGCCATCTTTTTGCGAAGAAAGATGCGAAATCTCGGTTAATACGTTGGATCCTCTTGCTCCAAGAGTTTGACCTTGTCATTAAGGACAAACGGGGATGTGAAAACGTAGTTGCCGACCATCTCTCACGACTTCCTTCTTCGCCGTCGCTTCCAATTCCAATTAACGACGTTTTCCCGGATGAACAACTCTTGACAGTATCATGCGAACCCTGGTTCGCAGATATTGTGAATTATTTGGCCACGGGATTACTACCGACTGAATGGTCAAGTCAGGACAGACTTCGCTTCTTATCCCAAGTAAAACACTTTTACTGGGATGAACCCTACTTGTTCAAGTACTGTCCCGACCAGATTATTCGTCGGTGTGTCCCTGATGAGGAATTCAAGAGTGTGCTGTCATTTTGCCACGATCAAGCGTGTGGCGGGCATTTTGGGCCCAGAAAGACAGCTGAGAAGATCTTGCAATGTGGTTTCTACTGGCCACAACTTTTCAAAGACGCTCACGACTATTGCAAGACTTGCTCCCGGTGCCAACACATGGGCCGGATATCCCGGAGGAATGAGATGCCGCTCCAACCAATCTTGGTTGTGGAGATTTTCAATGTTTGGGGGATAGACTTCATGGGGCCGTTTCCCAACTCTTTTGGGAACTTGTACATTCTTCTAGCTGTTGATTACGTCTCTAAATGGGTCGAGGCTGTGCCCAGCCGGACTAACGACAACAAGGTTGTCGTTAGGTTCCTTAAAGAAAACATTTTCTCACGGTTTGGGCACCCCCGAACGATCATTAGCGACAATGGAAGCCATTTCTGCAATAGGACTTTCGAGGCCTTGATGCGGAAATACTCCATTAATCATAAGCTTTCTACGCCCTACCACCCCCAAACCTGTGGGCAGGCCGAAGTTTCAAATCGGCAAATCAAGCAGATACTGGAGAAAACGGTTTCCAAGAACCATAAGGATTGGTCTCTGAAACTCACTGATGCCCTTTGGGCATTTAGAACCGCTTATAAGACCGACCTTGGCATGTCTCCCTATCGTCTTGTGTACGGAAAAGCCTGCCACCTACCTGTCGAAATCGAGCATCGCGCATTTTGGGCGATAAAGGAGCTGAATCTGTCTCTGGAGGACGCGGGCAGCCATCGGAAGCTGCAGCTGAACGAACTATGCGAGCTTAGGGATGAGGCTTACGACAACGCGGTTGTCGTTAAGAATCGAACGAAGGTGTTTCATGATAAACACCTTTTGCGCAAAACCTTCGTACCTGGTCAGCAGGTACTTCTTTACGACACCCGACTTCACTTCCATCCTGGAAAGCTCTGATCTCGCTGGAAAGGGCCGTATTTTGTGCGGAATGTGTATCCGCAGGACGCTGTGGATTTGGAAAATCCAAAGGACGGTTCACTCTTCAAGGTAAATGGACACCGATGCAAACCGTACCTTAGCGCCGAACCAACAGAGGAGCTCCTGTTCTTACAGGAGCCGGTTTACCTTGCATGATCTTCCTCTGCCTACCTCCAAACTTCGGTTATCCAGCCAAGAACAGTGGACACTGTTCCAAATAAGTTTGGGGGTATGTACAAACCATTTTGTTTATATTTGTGTATATTCTTTTTCTTTTCTTTAAAAACAAAAAAAAAACAAATAAAAATTTGTGTATCACTAACCGACAATTTTGAACCTTCCAACTGCTCTCTTCATGCTACGACAGTGAGGACACTGTCCAGTTTAAGTTTGGGGGTACGCTCGGTACGTATTTCTTACCTTCGCATTCATATGTATATTTTGCATCTGCATATTAAATCCATAAAATCCATAAAAATTTGAAAATTTTCTAAAAACATAAAAACTTTTCTGTCAAGTTAGCTTGTGAAATAAACTCTGATTCAACATTTCGACGGTTTTTGTTTGAAAAAAATAGGAATAACTAGATCTTATGTTTGGATTTTGAAAACCTGAAAGATAACACTCCTTTGAAGTTAACTATAGCTGATATACGTCTTTACATCACACTACACGTGTCGTAAGATTTTGGGAATTAGATGACAAGTCTTTCATGTTTGAACTTTTAAACAGATAAATGATTTTCTGAGGATCAAATAGGTTTGCTCTGAAATAAGTAATGTCAAGAATAGTTTATGAAGTAAAGCGAATATGAAGGAATGTTATTGATGCCGTAATAGGAGCTAAGTCTGAAAAATAACCCATCTGAAACTTGATTGGAATGATTACACACCGAACCCACTAAACACGTCTTTTATCCGAAAAAATATTTGAACTGCCAGTTATATCTCCGTTCGTATCAAATCATCTGATTTTTACGCCAAACTGTCTTTTGTTTTTGGACCTAGGTAACTTGAGTAATTAAGTCCGCTGGGGTGTTTCTACACCTAATGCCCTAAAACCAACTGGTTTGGGTGCATTGGCCCAAAGCTCGCTAAGAAGCCTAGAAAGTCCAGTTTAAAACAAAGTCAAGCAAGTGTTCTCTCCGAGTTAAAATTCCTAACGGTTCTTTGTGTGAGAATAATCTTGATAAAAGACAGGCTTTTAAAAAAAATTTAACGGAGATGTGAAGGTTTTATTCTATGATAAAGACTATTGCACGTTCACAGTGGTGTGTATGAAATGAAAACAAGAAAAAGGTGGAGTGAAAAATACGACTTAGTTTCCTGTTATGGAAGATAGAAATTCTGAAGTTGAAACCTTACTGGAAAACGAAACTTGAAAAATGCTTAACTCTTTATAAAACTTATGTGATCCTTTTTAAATTGTTATCTGGGCTTTATTGTGCGACATGATGACTTTAATCGATCCTTCTGGAACTTAACGACTCTATTTGCACTACACGTAAAGACATATAAAATCTGTAGTTAAATAAGATGTGAGGTGTGAAAAATAAAGGTTCGATAGTCTAGACTTAGGATTATAGAATTGTTATTTTCTAAAACAAAAACTTTAGGGTTTGAAACTTAGTCATTTTTACAGACCAACTTGACCGGATTTTGTGGGTAGTATCCGCTGAAAACCCTCAGGAGACAACACTCCTCCTACTAGGGACACCTAGAGGTTTAACGGCTTGTTGCACATGCTCAGTGCAATCGCGTTCCCTGCGAAAGTGAGGTTAGAAAATTTTTTGTGAATAAATGGACTTTGCTCGGGACGAGCAAATGATAAGTTTGGGGGTATTTGTTCATATCAGATTTTTGCATTTTCATACCGCCCAATTTTTATCACATTGCATGTCGGTAGATACTCTTGAGCCGTGTTTGCTAGTCAATTGCAGGATACAGGTTCCCGGTTCTCAAACGGAGAAATTCATGGAAAACACGACAAAAATCCGGTTCCTGCCAACCACAGATAAAACACGGTCTCCGCTCTTCATCCGTATGCTGCCAGATACCAGTTTAGGAAGACAAAATGTCAAATCAATGTCGTTTTCAGGCACAAGGCTCAATGGTAGCACAAGATCCAAGAGATCTACGCGGAGCTCGAGACAATCATGAAAAAATCTTAACAAAAAGTCCACCTTTCCTTCAACAGAAATTCTGGAAAAATCGTAGAGCCAAATTGAGAAAATACATATACCAGAATGAAGCACACAGAAGATCAGGCCACCACAAGAAAGCACAAACCCCAACTCCATAGAACGGCCGCGGAACCGCGGCCAAAGTGGGGTCCAGGCCGCGGTTCCGCGGCCATTCTGGCGCCTCTTTTGCAGGGTTTTGGGGGGTAGTTTGGTCTTTTCATCAGGGTTCTGTTGGTTGCCCTAGGGTTTCATTTTCTGGCCTATAAATAGCCCAGAACTTTGTGAAGGAAGGGGTCCAATTCTTGTATTTCTTTTTGCTAGGTTTTAGTTACATGTTCTTCTTCCTCTTCTCACCTCTTCTCCATTAAACTTGTAAGTGAGCTTTTGAGTGAAGAGTGATGAATAAAGAAGACCATTTTATTATCATGCTTGTCTCCTTATCTTTATGCTTGTTGTAATTTTAATTCGTTAGGTAGTTGTTGTTATTTCCTTGTTATTTCTTTCTTCTCTTTTTTCTTTATCCTTACATACGACAATGATACTTACGCTTGATCCTCGCCAAGGTGAGGTCGCAAACAGTTAGTCGTATTCTTCTAATCTCCTTCTTTCTATCTTCCTCTTTTGTGTTGTTTTATTTTCCGTATTATGATGTGTGAGTAGTTCATACTTGTTAGGGTAGGATAAGGGAAGTTTGAGAGAAGGAAATCTCTCTCACTCTTTCCTTGCCCAACATCTTAAATCACTCCCGTTAATTGAACCACAATCCGCTCCTTACGGCACCCTATCCTACATGATAGCGGTGATTCCGTAGTGAGACCGGTTGTGGTTGGATTAACCGGAGGTTATGGCTAAGAGCCAAGAACGGACGGACAAGCACCAAAAGGAAGACTTATGCGTTGGAAAGCCTAGCTTATACTCGCAAAGTCCTTCCTAGTCGTGCTAATCCCCGTTGTTGCCGATTACCGTAACACGATATTAAGAAGGGCAACGAAAGATGTGGAGACTCCTAACTCAAACTAACCTAATCCTAACCCTAACATGCTCTCTTTAAATATCAACTCAACACTTAGATAACTACAAACAAAAATCTGAACAACCGGACTTAACTCGTCGAAAAACACATAGAAAAAGATTCCCATCTCCCTGCGGACGACCCGTACTCAACCGGCTAGCTACGTGCAAAACCGTCTTGATTGCGGTATTTAAACTAGAACTTGAACACGCTCGTAAGCTACCAATCACTACCGCATCGCGGTAACAACTTTCTCCTTCTCCAGAATTTCACTTCGTGTCGTGTGTGTTTGTTTTGTTTATGATTGCCCGTGGATTGTATACGGAGACTGAGTAATGCCGTCGCCCGTAAGACGTGGATTAGTCCAAATCCGTATTTACTTAGATTTGGGTTTGGTGTTTTTAGTTTAAGGATGCATTATTCGCGTTGTGGCTAAGATCAACTTAAACGTTCGTTAAGGATACAATAGTCCTGTTTGAGACTAAGATCAACTTAACGTGATAATCCATTTAATATCTGGCCATCGGGACTCGTCACCTCTCTAACGTCGTTGAAAGATTACAACGGCAGATGTCAGAGGAGTTCAGATATGTACCCTTGAACCAAAGTCGATTTGGAGTTTTATAATCCATTTGAATGTTTAAGGATACGTTAGCCGTGTTTGGGGGCTAAGATCAACTTAAACGGGATCGTTTAGATCCGGCAAAAGAGCATTTGGAGGCTCTATTGCTCCAATTTAGGGACGTGGTGGTCCATATTCTAGTTTAGGGACGTGGTGGTCCATATTCCAGTTTAGGGACGTGGTGGTCCATTATTAGTTTAAGGACGTTTCGGTCCATGCTCCAGTTTAGGGACGTGGTGGTCCATATTCCAGTTTAGGGACGTGGTGGTCCGACATTAGTTTAAGGACGTTTCGGTCCGATATTAGTTTAGGGACGTCTCGGTACAATATTAGTTTAAGGACGTTCCGGTCCAACATTAGTTTAAGGACGTTTCGGTCCACGAGTTTAAGGACCCCGCAATCCATATTCATGTGTGGTCGTTGGGACCCGTCGCCTCTCTGACGTCGTTGAAGAATTACAACGAGAAGTGTCAGAGGAGTTCGGAGATGTACCCTCGAACCGGAGGTAAATTGATTTGAGAGAGCATTTATGCTCAGTTCAATTTAATTTAAGGACTTACGGCCAGAATTGGGCTAAGTCCAGTTGAAAATGTTCAACATTTTATTTATTTTTAGTCTATTAGACCTGTGTTAGGGCTTTGCCCACACTTAAATAATGCATTGCATTACTTCTATTTTTTTGTTTGGGCTCTGCCCAAAAAAGATGCAGAGCATCAATTTCACTTGGGCTCTGCCCCCTTTTTATTGCTTTGCAATTTATTTTGGCCTGCTAGGTCTTTTAATTGGGTCTGGCCCTTCAGAAATGCATTGCATTTGTCAGGCGCTTTGCGCCAATCACTGAGCGCAAGCGCTTGTGGTGAGGACACATGTCATGCTCTGGTGAGCGCAAGCGCAACAGCGCAGTGCGCTGCGCTGTTGCGCTGCTGACACGTGGCGCGCTCTGGTGAGTTGCGCCAATTCCAGAGAGCAAAGCTCTATTTCAAGAGCGCGTAGCGCAAGTTGTTCTGTAGCTGACACGTGGCGCTCTCTCAAGAGCGCAACAGCGCAGTTTGGAAGTGCAAAGCACTAAGAATCTTTTAGATTCAAGAACAGAAGTGCAAAGCACTATTTTTATTTTTGTTGTTTCCTTATTTTTGAAGAACCAGTGGTTCTTCAAGAAGTGCAAAGCACTGTTTATTATGTGAAGAACATTGATCTAGTTTTTAGATCAATGATTTATTAAAGAGATTTCTTTTCTCTCGTGAAGGTTTTTACCTTTTTCTTTGAAATTTTCTCAGAATTCTCTCTCTGTTTGAAGCTCTTGACCTTTTTCCAAAAAAAATGTTCCTCCTGTTGAATTGAGGCCTAGGGTCCTTTTTATAGTGCCCATAAATTAGTTAAATTTGTTAAAGAGATCTTTCTCTGAGTGATTTGGGGAATTTTCCCCACCGTTGAATCTTTGATCCAAGGGCTTCTGCTTTGCAGAAGAAAATCTTATTGTTTTAACAAGAACAGAAAAGATTTCTTAGAATTTTAATTCTGTTAGGCGCAGATGCTCCAGCGCGTGACACGTGTCGCGCAGCGCACAGCGCAGCGCAACTGCGCTAGCGCATCTGCGCTGACACGTGTCGCGCAGCGCAGCGCCTGCGCAACTGCGCTAGCGCATCTGCGCTGACACGTGTCGCGCAGCGCAGCGCCTGCGCAACTGAAGCGTTGCTTCCTTTAATAGAGCTTTGCTCTGATTGGGTGCGCCTTCTCGGGCACTGCGCTGACGTATCAGCGCCTGACACGTGGTGCGTTGCGCCCGGGATTTGAAGCGTTGCTTCAAAATTTGAATTTTGAATTTTCAGCAGAGCTTTGCTCTGATTGGGGGAAACAGTCCTGTTGTTTTTACTCATGGTGCCCTTTCGGGTTTTCATTCGTGCCCATTTTTCTTATGGACTTACCGTTTTTTTAACGAGACTGCGCCCTTTCGGGTTTTTACAAGCTCACTGGCAGCCCTTCTGTTTTTACTCACGACACCCTTTCGGGTTTTCATTTATGCCCATTTCGCTTGTGGACATACCTTTTTTTGCGAAAATCTCGGAAATAGCTTCGTCGCAGGTGACCCATCTATTTGCCGGTGGGATTTGAAGGTGGCTTCGTCACTGGAGTAGATGTGTAACCGGTAGGGCTTGAGTTGCATGGGTACTATATATAAATATCCTATTCTACAGTTGCGAGTGTGCTATACGTCATCCACCCGACTTCCCCCATAGATATACATCTATACACCTACGATCCTCGCTTGCTGAAGTTAATGATGCCTTGTTCTCCCCTGTCGTCCCGAAGTCCACACAAAGGTGCCTACATGTCAACACATGTCATAACGTTATTAAAACCAAGTTCGAAAACCGATACGGCACACAAAATACTTATAGGTTAGAACATATAGCTTATGCATGCAAAAATAGCCAATTAACCCTCATCGTTGACGTACAAACGTCCAATGACCAAATCACATCAAGAAATTCACAAATCCAAGTTTCAAATATTGGAAAACATTGCCAAAATCAACTCAAAATGCTCCCGGATTTTTGTTCAGGTATATTGGGACTAAACTAACAATACAGGGGCTAGGTTATAAGGAGTGTGAGCTACAGGAAAAAACCCAACACCAAACACCAATAACTGGCTGGCGAGAATGCCAAAAAACCCAGTGTCGCTGGTTCTTCAAGGGATTTTGGGTCTCGTCTTTCTGTAGTGGTTTAACTAGGTCAATGTAATTGTTTGTTTTTCTTATAAGTACCCCAAGTTGCTCCAGATTCATTTGGTCATCAAAACTCCAAAAAACAGACATCGGAGAAAATTCAGTTTAAGATTTGGGTTTCTACACTCAGTTTCGGTCCAGGATTAACACTAATAGGGTTGTGGTCACTAATTACACTTAATTACACCATAACTACTCATAATCTCCCCTAACCTCATCTTGGAAAATTCAAAAATCACTAAACCATAATAGTTAAACTCTAAACTACAATAGGACATTAGGAAAACTAAAAACTTAACTAATGATGTAAGATTATACCTCAAAAGCAACTGAAGAAATTTCTTGAGTTGCCCAAAATGCTTAAAACCTCCACTTGATTGATGCATAGAGTTTGTAGTGAGGTTGTGCACCGTTTTTGTGAAGGGGGCATGGAGGTTTGAGGTGTTTTTCATGGTGTTTGTGGGTGGTAATAAGGTGGAGGGTTGAAGGAGAAGGAATAGGAGAAGAAGAATGAAGAGAAGGATGAAGGATGAAGATATGAACCATGGTCGAAAGATTACCCCCTTTCTCTCTCTCTCTCACTTGCCCATACCCCTTTGTCCCCCCTCCCATGCCTCCATGTCTCTTCTTTTCTTTTTCTCATTTTCTTTTAAAACCAGTATAAATACAAATAAAACCAACATGTAATCAAAATACAACATGTCATGGTGCACTAACCATGGATATTTAAAAAAATGCGGATTTGGCCTAATCGTGATTAGTAGTGCACTAATCAAGTTTAATTTAAACTTGCATATAATAATTGCATAATTATTTATAAAATGCCCAAATCCAAATAAATACCTTTTTAATAACTAAATCATATTAATCTCCAATAATTTTCCAAATATTGGTATATAATTATACCATTTTACGAAAATCCCAATTCGCAAATTGAATAGTTTTCGCGATATATATTATTTTAATATTTAATTTTCAAGAATAATATTTTATATTTCTGAAATGTTACAATCTTCCCCCCTAAATAAATTCGGTCTCCGAATTTAAATTTAAACCCGCAAATACTAAAACATTTTAATAATCAGTTTAAATCACGGGGCTCTGAAATCATGGAATACTCAAGAGTATCACAGCGTATTGAGTGCGCATGAAAACGAATGAGAAACTCAAAATCGAACTCCGTCAAGCGTCACGCAATCACTGGAGTTATAAAGGAGATGAAATCACTAAATCCACTGCTAAAATCCCATATGCTATAGTCAAAACATCATAATACGTATATAGTACGCATCCTTGTAAAACCATTTTAAAAGCTGGATAAAACACATGCAAAATCCTTTCCTAATCTCCGTGTGATGCGTAACTCATGGCACGAGTGGCGGACTATCATTTTTAAATTGGTAAATATATACCTATATATGTTTTGCTCAAATTATACGTTCCGCCTTTTTGAAATATCCCAGAAGGTTTTCCTTTGTAAAGGTCCGTGTCACTCGCGGACACGTAGGAAATAGTGAGACTATAGCTCCTTTTTGAAAACATTTTTGGTAACTTTTATGTATGCAAAATTACTCAGGTACTGTCCTCAGATCAGTCATGCTCGGCCACTATATAATATATTGCCCAACATCAAAATATATTGCTCAAGAGCAAAAATCAGCCTCAAAAAGCGTATCCAACATCACGTGCGTCTGGTGCATGCGGAAATCAAAACCAAATACAAGTGCCACAAATGTGCACAGAAGCAAAACTAATTGCAATGGGTGTGCACGTGCAACTGGTGTGCACGACGACAATATCAAGTGCATCTAAAGTGCACGAAAAACTCAACCCAGTGCATCTAACATGCACGAATAAAATTTCAATTAAGTGCATCTGGTGTGCACAAAATCTCATACCATGCATCCAATATACGCGAAAATCTAAATCAAGTGCGCCAGGTCCGCACAAAAAAAACATCTAGTGAAGTAAAGCGCACGAAAATAAACGTCAAGTGCAACGGTGCACGAAAACATAATCTAGTGTAACAAATGCATGAAAACTTAAATCAGGGGCACTAGGTGCCCGAAAACTCATAAATGTCTCAAATGCGCATAAAAATAACACCGAGCGTGCCAAGATGTATAAAATCATAAACGTGTGCAACTGCGTGCACAAAATTCGTACAAATACACTGCAAGCATATGTGAGCTATACCAAGTGCATAAGTCAAGTCAAGTGCATATGACATGCACAAAATCAAATAGACAGTATCGAAATCCATGAAATCATAAACATGTGCAGCCAAGGCACAAATCGATATCAAGTGCAATAGATATGCACAAATCATTAACCAACGTAACGGCGTATAATACATAAATCAAGTGCAATACTGTGAACAAACGGAATATCCAGTAGGTACAGCCATGGTGCACGAAAACAAATATCACGAAACCCAATCATCAAAACTCAAAGTCCAAGTGATAAAAGTGTGATACTCGGATCACAAAACACAATCGCAATAAATGACATTGAGGTACACCTCCTTCAATGTCGAAAAAATTACCAATGCGCCCAAAACTGGCAGAGCAAGAACATCCACTTGCCTCATGCTCACAGTCTGGCGTCTTCGGTCTCTGGGTCCTTATTTTCTTTGTGGATTACCAATCCCACCATCTTTCCGCTTGTCGGCCCGGTTAGGTGTAATAACGGAAACAGTTCCGTTCTGACACTCCTCTGATCATCTCTTGGCCAATCAACATGACCACTCGCAAACGGCACATTACTGATGGCAGCATCTGGCCCTCTGAATACACGCGATACAACTGCTCCTGGGTGAAAATATCAATCGATGCGGTGTCCTGGAAAGAACCTACTCAAGGTCTCTTCCGATCTAACCTATGCTGAACTGCATGGAGGTTGGCACTCTATTCTTAACCCTTTTCTCTTATCCGGATAGCTACGTCCTCATCATGGCTTTCCTATGAAATTTGTTCGTATCAAACGCCTCTGTATACATATCAATCCTCTGGTATCAACGGGGAGTAAAAACTGTTCATTAATATCTCCCACGAACCTATTGTTCTACTTGTCGTCATTATCATCCACTTCGATGATATCTCTTGTTGTCTTCATATGGCAATTCGTTCTCGTCTACAGTCAATCCGGAGTCTCTCGCAAGGACTCGAAATTACAAACTCGGGTATCTTCACCACTCTGTGGAAGATATCTAACCAAACACGTCCTCGAGAACTCGTCCCAATCATCGGAGGTATATGCTTCATTCGTCCTCTCTCGATCAACACACAACGCATTTTGGGGAGGCCCTTCTATCTAAAGCTGGTCGACTTACTGATCTCACATCGAAACATCCAACGAATAATATCCTCTCTTGTTCGATTTACTCTAGAACTGAGTAACATCCTCCAACTGGAATTCTTCAACTTAATTGAGCCTGCGACGGCGCATCAAATCAGATGAATCATCTTCGTCGCTCTATTCAAGATGAACTAACTACCTTCTGTCACATCTCTATCTGACATCTGCAGTGGTTTTGTCACGCCCCGCTTCCCAGAGTGCGCTAAGATCGGTACGTGACAGAGCCATCAATGCTACCTGTGGCTAGGAAACATCCCTCCACGGTCACATTACGGCTGTCTATAAGATATCAAGAACAGTAGAAATAAAATAAACTATCTAGTACATGCCCATAAGCCAGAATAAACGAGTCAAGAAATAATATGCGGAAGCAATAAATCCAATAAACAATAACAATCTGGAAAGTACGTTCCAAATACAGGCTCACATCAGGAAATGAAAATGCTGAAAGAAAACTAAACTAAAATACTAACAGGATCCTCACTGCTCGGCCTGTCGACTGAAGTACTCCTGGTCGGCCTGCGAGAGAGATAAAGAATCTGGGCCATGCAAAACCCAGACGTCAGTGCGTCATAATATTAATAATAATAAGCAACCAGGATGTAACGAGATATGCAGGCATGAATAGTAACATGAATGTAACAAGTAAACACGGATATAGAACAGTGAAGAGTATCAGTATATGTGACGTGCAGTGATAAATCTAAACCGTGCTACTGGGTTATCTATTCTAAAGTTTGTTTGAAATCAATTAGTGTACTCCTCCATGTAACTCAAAGAATATGTCCCGTTATCCCCCGGGACCACGGATCCGGTAGTGGGAGTCACGAATAACTCTGTCCCGTTATCACCGGGACCATGGATCAAGTAAGAATCACGAATGATTCTGTCCCGTTATCCCCCGGGACCACGGATCAAGTAATACCCTTTTAAGCTACACTTCAGTTACACTTTTGATTTCCCCATGCCCCCAAGGTTATGTGTTCAAGTCAGGTATTGATAATCTAGGACTAATGCCAACACAGGATCAAGCAGGTACAGATTTGTCTATGTAGACAACAGGATACGTCCGTCAGGACGACAAGTCAGGATTGTCGCCATTAGGAACAGGATCAGGTATCAAGTCAAGCAGTGGTATAACAGGTCATGTCAGGTAGTGCACATGTATCAAATGGATGCCCAACAGTAAAATGTAGCAAGTATCGAATCACGGTAAAAGTACGGATGTACGGTAAAAGCATGGATGCACAAATATCTATCAGGGGTTACATCTACAACTCCATGACTACGTAGGATGCACATTATCAAGAATGAGGTGTTAATATAACAGTAACATGAAATAATATGATCTGGAATGCAACTAGATAAGTGATACGGATGCACAATAAAACACGGATGCACAAATATATATTATAGCATGTAGGAAGGTAAACTTCCATGCCACTAGATATGTAAATAACGGTATGGATGCATACGGGTATCAAAAAACTGTAAATTTGTAATATGGATGCACAATGTAATAAACATGTAATATTTTTATTCATATGGATGCAAAATATGTATCATAGCATGTAGCAAGATGAACTTGCCTGA
Source organism: Agapanthus africanus (assembly GCA_030015575.1). Classification (NCBI taxonomy): domain Eukaryota; kingdom Viridiplantae; phylum Streptophyta; class Magnoliopsida; order Asparagales; family Amaryllidaceae; genus Agapanthus; species Agapanthus africanus. The sequence continues at coordinate 588,885,737 of JASDDO010000016.1, read as the reverse complement.
ACGGATCTCACGACGGGGTGCATACGCCGCGTCCGACGTTGGGTAAACGTCGTAATGCACACACGGCGCATAGAACAGAACTAGGAAAGGCAAGAACGTGACTACGCTGGCTGGGAACGTCCACTAGGTCGGTCTGATCGTCAGCGACGGCACAGCTCCGGTGATGGCCGGGAAAAATCCAGATCAAGAAAAGAAAAGAGAAGGAAAGAAGAAGAAGAAGAAAGAAGAAGGAAAGGCTGGTGTTCTGGGGCTGTCCTGGGGTCAGAGGAGGTGGCCGGGGAGCGATGACGGCGAGTCGAGGGTTTTCCGGCGAGGTTTTACGGCTGGGCAGTGGGGTTCCTGTGCTCGAGTTCTCGTCGGGTGTGCAGGGAAGTGAGCCGGAAAAAGAGGTGGTGGTATCAGGAAAGTGGTGATGACGAGGGTGATGTTGAAACGATGACGAGGTCGGAGCTCCGGCGACGAAGGCTTGGGTGAGGCGTGCAGTCGGGGGTGTTCTCAAGTCGGAAATCTCGTCGGAAAGGAGAGAAGAAGAGGAAGGAGAGGGGATGGAGGCGGTGAAGAGGGTGGTGAGACGGAGAGGGGTCGTAGGTGATGTGAGATGATGGGTGCGAGCGTTGTGCAGTCGGGGTTATTTGGTTGGGTTGCGACGGGGACGAAGGTTGCAGGCACCGGCGGGACTGAAGGGTGGAGGAGGTGGAAGTGTATAAGAAGATGAGATAAAGACGAGGAGGTTGAGGGCGACGGCGAGGAGGTTGAGGGCGACGGCGGTGAGGCGAGGGTGAAGGCATGGGTAGGGTTCTAGTGACGAGGCGGCGGCGAAAAAAGAAAGGAGAAGAAGACGCAGAAAGAACGTGGAAAAAATAGGGTTAAAGAAATTTATATATATAAGCGGATGGGAGAAAGAGAGAGAGTCACGAGAGAGGGAGAGGGGGAGAGAGAGAGAGAGATTTGTTTCAAAATTTGATTTTAAAAAAAAATTAGTTATAAATTTTTTTAAACGGTTAGAAATATATTTAAAATATAATATTAGTTAATTTTGAGTTTTTGGCTAATACAAAAATAGTCCAAAACACGCCCGGATCGGGTCTAAAAATCTAGTTTTAAAATACGTGTCAACCAACATCAAAACAGGATATCCGGGTAACGAAAAAGCATACCCCAAAGAACGGATGCACGTAGCGTGCACGTAGCTATCCAAACGAGTCCGTTTCACTGAACGGGACGAGAACACGAAGTGCGGATGCTACCACAGGGTCAAGGGTATGATGCAGGCCATGCTAGATTTTTTTTTTTAAATATTTTTATTTGACTTTATTTGTTATATTGAAAAATGCAGATGCCAGATATAATGCAGGTATACAGGATATAGAACAGGAAAATGCACGGATTCTCAAAACTAGCCGAGACAAATCACAAACAGGAATCAAGACGGGTTTCCAGCATGCGAGTCGGGTCGGATGCAAACACAGATACCAATTATACTATTCGCATCCAAACACAATAAATCAAGAAATAGCCATAAATAAAGAATACCCAAGAGATCTGGTATAAATGAACTGGGGTGTTACATTATACCCAACTACAAAAAGAATTTCGAGAAATTCCCGGAACAAGAAAAGGAAAACAAACATGAATCTAATAAAAGAGGTGTGGAAAGTTCTGTCGAATCTCGTCTTCTCGTTCCCAAGTCGATTCTCCATGCGAGCGATTCCCACATGAAACAAGTACATGAGGGATAATCTTGTTCTTGAGGACCTTTTCTCTTCGATCAACAATCGACATCGGTCATTCTTCGTAAGTCAAATCCTCCCTTTCAACCAGCTCCGAATGATCTAGCACGTATGTTTCATCCCGAATATACTTATGGAGTTGAGATACATGAAACACATCATGAACATTCGCCAAAGATAGTGGTAACACCAACCAATAAGCCACTTCTCCAACACGCTCCATAATCTCGAAAGGCCCCACGAATCGAGGACTAAGCTTGCCTCGACTCCCAAAATGAATCACTCCTCTAGTCGGTGATATCTTCAAGAATACTATATCACCAATAGCGAACTCTAGAGGTCTTCTCGATGTATCGGCCCAACTCTTCTGCCGATCTTGTGCTGCCTTCATGTGATTCCGGATAGTATTAACTTTCTCCACATTTTGCACGATCAAATCCGATCCCAACAATCTTCGTTCTCCAACATCGTCCCAACAAACGGGTGAGCGATACTTGCGACCATACAATGCTTCGAGTGGAGCCATCTGAATAGTCGCCTGAAAGCTGTCATTGTATGAAAACTCCACCAAGTGTAGATGATCCTCCCATGAACCCTTGAAGTCTGACATGAAAGCTCTCAATATATCTTCAAGAGTTTGGATCGTTCTTTCTAACTGGCCATCGATCTGAGGATGATATGCAGTGCTAAACTTCAATTGCGTTCCCAAACTTTCTTTTAAACTCCTCCAGAAGTGTGATAAGAATCGGATATCACGATCAGAAACGATGCTCACAGGTACTCCATGCAATCTCACAATCTCCTGCATGTACCGTTCTGCTAACGATTTCGTTGACTGACCAACTCGAAATGGTATGAAATGAGCTGCCTTGGTCAATCGATCAACAATCACCCAAACTGCATTGTTGCCCTTTGGACTCCGTGGTAAAGCTGTCATGAAATCCATGGTTATATGTTCCCACTTGTATTGAGGAACCGGAAGTGGTTGCAATAAACCAGCTACCCTTTGATGTTCAGTCTTAACTTGCTGACACACCAAGCACTTTGCTACAAACCGAGCAATCTCCCTTTTCATGCCTTCCCACCAGAAATACTGTCGTAGATTACGGTACATCTTCGTACCTCCTGGATGTACAGAATATGCGGAACGGTGCGCCTCCTTCATAATTTCTTCACGAATGTCTCCTTTCGGCACACACAAATGGCTACCATATCGCAACGAACCATCTTCATGAATCAACAAGTCCGTTCGAAGTCCCGCTTCTACCTGTTCTCAAAACTTCTGCAATTTTGGATCGTGCGACTACGCTGCTTTAATACTCTCGATCAACGACGACTGTACTTGCAACTGTATCAACTGTCTTGAAGAATGGGGTAGCATGATCTCCAACTCGAATCTCCGAAAATCCTCGATAAGGCTCCTTCTGTGCAGTCAACATCCGAATTGCTGGCAACCGACTAAACGCATCCGGCACTACATTAACTTTCCCCGGATGGTACTTGAGATCAAGATCATAGTCAGCCATTAGCTCCAACCATCTACGCTGCCTCATATTGAGCTCTTTCTGCGTAAACACATACTTTAGGCTTTTGTGATCAGTGAATACTTCGACCCTTCCGCCCAGTAAGTAGTGTCTCCAAATCTTCAAAACGAAAATCACTGCAGCAAGCTCCAAATCATGAGTTGGGTAATTCTTCTCATGGGTCTTCAACTGTCTTGATGCGTAGGCTATAATCTTCCTATGCTGCATCAAAACACATCCCAAAACTTTTCCAGACGCGTCGCTGTGAATCACCAATCCTCCGGAACCATCTGGCACGGTCAAAATAGGAGTGGCTATCAACTTTTGCTTCAATGCTTCAAAAGATGAAGTACAACTATCCGTCCAGATGAATGGTACTTCCTTCCGTGTAAGCTTGGTCAAAGGCTCAGCCAAACGAGCAAAATTCTCCACGAATCTTCTGTAGTATCCTGCAAGTCCCAGAAAACTTCCGATCTCCGCTACATTCCTCGGAATCGGCCAATCTTGATCTGCTGCAATCTTCTCAGGGTCAACGGCGATTCCATCTCCGGATACGACATGCCCCAAAAACTTCACTTCTTCAAGCCAAAACTCGCACTTGCTCATTTTTTCATACAATCTTTCATGCCTCAATGTCTGCAATGCGATCTTCAAGTATTCTACATGCTCTTCTAGGCTCCTCGAGTAGACCAGAATATCATCGATGAACACCACTATAAACTGGTCCAAGAACGGTGAAAAGATTCGGTTCATCAAGTCCATAAATATCGCCGGTGCATTCGTGACTCCGAATGGCATCACTCAATACTCGTAATGCCCATAACGAGTTCGGAACACAGTCTTGCAAATATCCTCTGATTTAACTCGAACTTGAGGATATCCGGACCGCAAATCCAGCTTCAAGAATTCCCTCGCGCCATAGAGTTGCTCGAATAATTCGCCAATGCAAGGGATCGGGTACTTGTTCTTAATAGTCACCCGGTTCAATTCTCGATAATCGATGCACATCCTCCTTATGCCATCTTTCTTCTTGACTAGAAGAACTGGAGCTCCCCAGGGTGAATTGTTGCTACGAATCCAATCCTTCTCTAGCAATTCAGTAACCTGCTTCTTGACTTCTTCCAACTCCACTGGTGCCATCGGATAGTACGCCTTTGAGATTGGCGCTGCACCAGGAACAAGATCGATCGCAAACTCCACATCTCGTTTTGGTGGTAAACCCGAGATGTCCTCGAACACGTCCATGAACTCTCGAACTACAGCTGGAGCTTCCTTCTTATCAACTTCCATCGACGAAAGAACGGCGCCTGTCGGCCTAGCCCTAAACTCGACTGGCCCGACAGAACTGCTACCTCCAACAAAAACAAACTCCGGATGTCCGAAAATCTGGAAAATCACTTTCTTTGCCCTACAATCAATATGAGTGTGTAAAGTGCCGAGAAATTCCATTCCCAAGACAACATAATAACTGTCGGTATCGATCACCAAGAAATCTGCAAATAACTCTCGTCCGCAAATAACAACAGAACAATCCTTACACTCACTACTAGATATGATCTTCCCGTTCCTAGTGTGTATGTCCCAACAACAAGACAGGGTCGTGCAAGCAATCAAGTGTGCAGCAATAAACTTGGACAACATAAAACAATGGGATGCACCAGAATCGAACAATGCTAATGCGGGAAAATCATGAACAAGTAGGATACCTGAAACGACTTCCCCTGATGCCTTGGCCTCTTCGACTGTCATGCCTTGGCCTCTTCGACTGTCAGAGTAAAGGATCGAGCTTGATTGGGGCCCTGAGTTATCTGCTTCTGCCCCTGAATCTGCTTCTACGGTGGCTTCTGAGCATCATCCTTCAAACGAAGCTTCGACAGACAAGCATTGATAGTATGATCTGCTGATCCACAAACCAAACAGATTCCAACCCTCCTTCGACAATCCCTCTGCACGTGTCCGGGCAGATGGCAGTAACCACAAAACTTCCTTCCTTTCATCTCGGGCACGACTGGCTTCTTCATCTGTACAATGCTACGCCTGTCCACCGGGATACCTCTGCGTAAAGGAGCTCGGTTCGGCGTAAATGCCGGATTCCGCAACACAACTGCCTGCTACTGTGTACCCCCTGTCTTCATTGATAAGCTCTGATGCTCTCTGGCTGCTTTAAGAACTTGCGAGAAAGTGGTCAATCCCAGAGATATAATGTGCCTCTGGATTTCCACGTCCAAACTGCGCATGAACATCCGTGCCCTATTAGCTTCTTTGGAAACCAAAGGTCCCGCGAATCGGCTGAGCCGTGTCCACTCAGCCGCATGTGCATCTACGGATCCGCCATTCTACTTCAAACTGATAAACTTTTCTTCCATTTCCTTTCGTGCAGTCTGCAAAAAGAACTTCTCCAAGAAACTCTGCGAGAAAGTTGCCCAACTGATCTGCTTGGGCAAACGGGACTCTTCCACAAGCCACCACTCACGGACATAGTCCACCAATTGGATGTGAACGACATCCACTCTCTGGTCCTCCGGAATCTGTGGTGCAACGAGCATATTCTCCATATCGACCAGCGACTGCTCCGCTGGCAACGGCTCCTCCAAACCAGTGAAAATGGACGGACTAAGTCTTCTGAAATCTGCCACGATACCCACACGCTGTACTGGTTTGGCCGCAACATTGTTTACGGACTGCTGGACGGTCCGCAAACCTTCTTGAAAAGTTTCGGCCTGCCGCTGGTTCAGCTCGGTTTTCCGCTTCTGGTTCTCCAGCATCCCCCGAATTACTCCAAGAAATGCGGCGTCATCAACACGCCTCTGGTATGATCATAGTTCTCTATCCGCCATAATCCTGAAACCAAGACACCGAAAAGGATCAGTATGATAAACAAGATTCAAAACTTGCGATAAAATATAAACTGGTAAGCAATGAAACCGAGAGAAGTGAGGTAATATAATGACATAAAAAAGGAAGTGAATCAAGACTAGGACTCCAAATTACTTAAATAGAGTACCGCATTGTAACCATGCTGCAGTTCATAGTTACAATCACATAACTCCGTTCAAGTCGCCCAAATCCTAGTATCAGAATCAAAAGAATAGGAAGGGAGAAACAATAGGGAACCAAAAGGTTTCAAGTCAAGAAGCAAAGTTATTTGCATATCGTCAAGACAAGGGTCAAGAGGAAGATAAGATTCAAGGATCACGACAACAATGTAGCAGGACATGTTCCTAATTACGGGTTTTCTGACTTGTGTATTGGGACCAATACCCAACTACAAAAGAATCAAACCCGATTAACCTAAATCCTATGGCTCTGATACCAAACAAATCCTGTCACGCCCTGCTTCCCAGAGTCCGCTAAGATCGGTACGTAACAGAGCTAACGATGCTACCTGTGGCTAGGAAACATCCCTCCACAGTCACATTACGGCTGTCTATAAGATATCAAGAACAGTAGAAATAAAATAAACTATCTAGTACATGTCCATAAGCCAGAAAAAATGAGTCAAGAAATAATATGCGGAAGCAATAAATCCAATAAACAATAACAATCTGGAAAGTACGTCCCAAATACGGGCTCACATCAGGAAATGAAAATGCTGAAAGAAAAATAAACTAAAATACTAACAGAATCCTCACTGCTCGGCCTGTCAACTAAAGTACTCCTGGTCGGCCTGCGAGAGAGATAAAGAATCTAGGCCATGCAAAACCCAGACGTCAGTGCGTCATAATATCAATAATAATAAGAAACCAGGATGTAACGAGATATGCATGCATGAATAGTAATATGAATGTAATAAGTAAACACGGATATAGAACAGTGAAGAGTATCAGTATATGTGACATGCAGTGATAAATCTAAACCGTGCTACTGGGTTATCTATTCTAAAGTTTGTTTGAAATCAATTAGTATACTCCTCCATGTTACTCAAAGAATATGTCCCGTTATCCCCCGGGACCATGGATCAGGTAGTGGGAGTCACGAATGACTCTGTCCCGTTATCCCCCAGGACCACGGATCAAGTAAGAATCATGAATGATTCTGTCCCGTTATACCCCGGGACCACGGATCAAGTAATACCCTTTTAAGCTACACTTCAGTTACACTTTTGATTTCCCCATGCCCCCAAGATTATGTGTTCAAGTCAGGTATTGATAATCTGGAACTAATGCCAACACAGGATCAAGCAGGTACAAATTTGTCTATATAGACAATGGGATACGTCCGTCAGGACGACTAGTCAGGATTGTCGGCATTAGGAACAGGATCAGGTATCAAGTCAAGCAGTGGTATAACAGGTCATGTCAGGTAGTGCACATGTATCAAATGGATGCCTAATAGTAAAATGTAGCAAGTATCGAATCACGGTAAAAGTACGGATGTACGGTAAAAGTATGGATGCATAAATATCTATCAGGGGTTACATCTACAACTCCATGACTACGTAGGATGCACATTATCAAGCATGGGGTGTTAATATAACGGTAACATAAAATAATATGATCTGGCATGCAACTAGATAAGTGATACGGATGCACAATAAAACACGGATGCACAAATATATATTATAGCATGTAGCAAGGTAAACTTGCATGTGACTAGATATGTAAATAACGGTATAGATGCATACGGGTATCGAAAAACTATAAATTTGTAATATAGATGCACAATGTAATAAACATGTAATATTTTTATTCATATGGATGCAAAATATGTATCATAGCATGTAGCAAGATGAACTTGCCTAAATGGATCAAACGACGGGGTGCATACACCGCGTCCGACGTCGGGTAAACGTCGCAATGCACACACGACACACAGAACAGAACTAGGAAAGGCAAGAACATGACCACGCTGGTTGGGAACGTCCACTGGGTCGGTCTGATCGTCAGCGACGGCATAGCTCCGGTGATGGCCGGGAAAAATCCAGATCAAGAAAAGAAAAGAGAAGGAAAGAAGAAGAAGAAGAAGAAAGAAGAAGGAAAGGCTGGTGTTCTGGGGTTATCCCGGGGTCAGAGGAGGTGGCCGGGGAGCGATGACGGCAAGTCGAGGGTTTTCCGGCGAGGTTTTACGGCATGGGCAGTGGGGTTCCTGTGCTCGGGTTCTCGTCGGGTGTGTAGGGAAGTGAGCCGAGAAAGGAAGTGGTGGTGTCAGGAAAGTGGTGATGACGAGGGTGATGTGGAGACGACGACGAGGTCGGAGCTCCGGCGACGAAGGCTTGGGTGAAGCGTGCAGTCGGGGGTGTTCTCGATTTAGAAATCTCATCAGAAAGGAGGGGAGAAGAGGAAGGAGAGGAGATGGAGGCGGTGAAGAGGGTAATGAGACGGCGAGGGGTCACCGGTGATAAGAGGTGATGGGTGTGGGCATTGTGCGGTCGAGGTTCTTTGGTTGGGTTGCGACGGGGACGAAGGTTGCCGGCACCGGCGGGACTGAAGGGTGGAGGAGGTGGAAGTGTATAAGAAGATGAGATGAAGACGAGGAGGTTGAGGGCGACGGCGTTGAGGCGAGGGTGAAGGCGTAGGTAGGGTTCTAGGGATGAGGCGGCGGCGAAAAAAGAAAGGAGAAGAAGACGCAGAATGAACGTGGAAAAAAATAGGGTTAAAGAAATTTATATATATAAGCGGAGGAGAGAGAGAGAGTCACGAGAGAGAGAGGGGGGGAGAGAAAGATCTGTTTTAAAATTTGATTTTAAAAAAAAATATTTTTAGTTATAAAAATTTTTAAACTATTAGAAATATATTTAAAATATAATATTAGTTAATTTTGAGTTTTTGGCTAATACAAAAATAGTCCAAAACACGCCCGGGTCGGGTCTAAAAATCTGGTTTTAAAATACGGATAAGTTATGTGTCAACTAACATCAAAACAGGATATCCGAGTAACGAAAAAGCATACCCTCAAGAACGGATGCACGTAGCGTGCACGCAGCTATCCAAGCGAGTCCGTTTCACTGAACGGGATGAGAACACGAGGTGTGGATGCTACCACAGGGTCAGGGGTATGATGCAGGCCATGCTAGATTTTTTTTAAATATTTTATCTGACTTTATTTGTTATATTGAAAAATGCAGATGCCAGATATAATGCAGGTATACAGAATATAGAACAGGAAAGTACACGGATTCTCAAAACTAGCCGGGACAAATCACAAATAGGAATCAAGACGGGTTTTCAGCATGCGGGTCGGGTCAGATGCAAACACGGATACCAATTATACTATTCGCATCCAAACAAAATAAATCAAGAAATAGCCATAAATAAAGAATACCCAAGAGAACTGGTATAAATGAACTAGGGTGTTACAGATTTCATCTTATAAACTCTAGAGGCGACATCCCATCAATCTCAGCAACAGTTGGGTCATCTGTCTGCATGGTAAACAACATCGCGACCTTTAGGGTAGGCTGTATGTCATCAGTCCTCTCAATCTGGAAGCCTCTATCAATGGCCCGATCATCCAGTACAGATCCAAACACTCGCCTCAAACGAGAGATCAACACAAACACTATACCGCTACGTCCCTATGTCACCAGAAAACATCATGGTTAGCCCTCGTCCGTGACGAGCTCACTCTGACCGCATCTCTAGCAGCAGCTCTCTCTCTCTGCGCTCAAATCCTGGTGAAAGGAACCTCAAACAGGTATCAATGAAGATAGATCAAAGAAATAAGAAATGTACATCCTAAGGCTACTTAAGCGAAGTAGCGTATCGTAAGTATGCCGCGGAACATACACACAGTACGTCACTCTACTTAAGTCACCTACTCCATCAACCAAGGTCATCATACACGACGAATGTTCGAGTCTAATACCCCCTCGGCCAAGTCTAAGTTCCGTAAGGTCAAGCCTAGGTTTCGAAATATATATACGCCCCAAACTCCGCATAGTCAAAGCTAGACTCGAACCAAGGTTAAATCTAAAACTTTGATACCAACTTTGTCACGACCCGGAAAAAGGCACGTGACTGTCACTTGAATCATTTGAAGTCTATAGGACCCCAGCTAATTCAAGTAAGCCAAAGCCCAGAAATCTAAACCTTTTTAGGGAAATAATAGAGGTGGAGTTTTTTAAAATAAAGGTATAATGAAATCAAGTTTTCCTTTAAAATGCATAGGTAATGATATATGAAAATGCAAGTGGATTATATTATAGTTGAAAACATTTTTCGTCTTTAAAAATTTGGGCAGCACCTCTCTTATATATTTTGCTCCAAAACCACATACAGGCAATATATATAGGCATCACCAAGCAGGAGCTAGATTTTCGCCAATCGGTGGAATCACAACCACGCAAGTAAGCAATAAATATACGACGCCTAACGGCGAAGATCAATACAGGAGAAATAAGTAAAGCAAGGCATCAAAAACCTCAAAAGAAGAGAACATACACCCATCGCTCTAAGTCTCGCAAACATACGGTCTGTCTAAGTCTACTAATATACAACGTCTAGTTTCTGATTGATGGAGTTTATCTAGATACAACAGAAATAATAATACAAGAAAGGGCACGATCCAATGTATCTCATCTACCCAAGCAAACACCCTGAAGAAATTATGTACCAGGGATACCTCTACTGATTCAAGCGGTCGGACCTACAAGAAAACTGTGGTACAACGGGGGTGAGTTGCCAACTGGTGAATAGAAAATATCAGCAGGTAGAAATCGAATAAACAACGATTCCCATGTCATACTGTATCATAAAGGCAATACTATGGTATCTAGGGTGTCCATGCATGTATTTATATCAACAATATAATCAATACCAATGACACATGTAAAAACCAAACCTCTGAATCATATGCCTGTATGTATATGAGAATCAACTAATGTATGTCCATCAACGACACATCAAATCATAGAACCTGAGTGTCCAACACCGACACTCGAAACATCATGAAACCCGTGTCCAGTATCGACACGAAAATCCTCATATCTCGGGCTCTGTCAATCCGGATCGGCCCATGAGCTCCGTCGGTCCGGATCGGCCCATATCCATCTGATCTCATGACCAGGGTCGGTATCCTCCAGATATCCGCCATGCCAAACTATCACCGGTAGGTAGTGCTCCCCTGCTAGGCTCATCGTCTACATCTCGAGCTTATTGCCCCGGGTACCTTACTGGGCCCACCATGTGCCCGCAGACGGTTCATCCACTCCTCGAATCGGGTCTCGAAAACATGCTCAGAACCGAGAAAACTCATGGTAGACAAGAAATATCATATCAAGAGAAAAACCGCCTTTTTAAATATTTCAAATTTCAAAAGGTATCTTGCGGTTTCCCAAAATCCACGAAATCGAAATAAAATATCATATGAGAGTATATATATATATATATATAGCAATGTATGTATACAAATGCATGTGGCATCTAAGTAAGAAATGCAATATCTAAACTAGCATGTGAGAGCAAGAATACAACAATATAATTAAACTACCAGCTATTAGGTTATACAAGTGAGATGACGGTATCTAATGTGTACGTGGCATGGCCATTACCGATGATGATGTGTGTGAGCCGGCAAGAAAGTGTACGTGCAACATACGCATCATCGGTAATAGTGCATATGTCTTAGCAGACAAGATCGTAATAGCTAATGAAAGCACATGTATATGCAATGCAATGAGAAAAACATAATATAGCAGAATAGTAAATAGTAAGCGCAACATTATAAAATATACATATCTATATCCGAGCCATACCGTTACCGTAATTGAAATTAATATGAATCGCTGTTTTTAGAAGGGTAGGGGATACAGTGTTTTTGAGAAAAGAAATATTATTTTGAAAATCCGTAGCCCTTTCGGGTTGCTTTTTGAAAAAAAAAATACCTACGATTCGTTAGTTTTGAAGATAGGCATGACTCTAAATCTAATCTAACATCTACTTAAGGGACTAAACTAAAACAGTGTAGAAAGGGATTAAAAATCTATAATATATCCGAGTCGATGTATCTATCAGTCGACGATCCAGTCTCATAGCATCACATACGATATAGTCCATCATACGGCATTCTCGAGTCAAGAGTGCGGATCAATCATTACATATATAATCTCGTACGGTATCATTCGTCGCACTACATCATAATCAAGGATACGGATCCAAGATCGCGTACATACTATTATTGTTGGGGTAAAAATTTACACCCCGGTTGACCGAATCAAAGTCAAGGTCAACCCCCAAGCTAGGTGGGCCTAAGCCAGGGTCAAGCGGGCCCATGCCTAAGTCGAGCCCGCGGCCAGCCTCCCCATGCCAACAACGAAATCATGTCATAAATAATTTTTATGTAATTTTTTTATGCATGAATGTAAGCAAAATGGCATAAAGCCAATATTTTGTAAGCCCATGGCTTATGTGCAAAAATGAAATGGCACATGAGCCATGGGATGGGCGAAACGCCATTTTTGCAAAGCCCAAGGGGCTATATATAAATATGTAAGCCTATATAAGGCAAAATGATGATGAATAAAAAAAAGAATACTTTCATTCTCTCAAAAATCTAGGGTTTGTATTTCTTTCCCTTTTCTGAAGGTCTCATACCTTCTTCTTTCTTCAGAATTAAATCAAGAGTTTTACTCTTTCTTTCCCAAAACAAAATAGTTTTTCACGACCAAACCCACAAAGGGGAACTCGGATCTGTCTTTAGATCCCAAAAAGGAGAGATTTTGAGATCTCGCATCTCTTGATCTTCAAGATCCATCTAACGGAGGAGGAAGAAGAAGAACCCCTTTCACTAAACCCAAAAAAAAAAAACACTCAGGAGTCCAACTCCTCTCTGATTTCTCTGCCAAGAAATTTTTTTGGCTAAAAGCCTCTTCTCCTCCCCGGCGCTACAGCGCAGAGCGCCCGTGTGCCGACACATGGCGCGCTTGCGCTCGGCGCTCGAGCGCAAAGCGTCCAGGTGCCGACACGTGGCGCGCTTGCACTACAGCGCATTGCACTCAAGCGCAAAGCGTCCACGTGGCGCGCTTGCGCTCAAGCGCAAGCGCTCGAGTGCAAGTCGCCTTGGTGCCGACACGTGGCGCGCTTGCAAGCGCAAGCGCTCTAGCGCAAGTCGCCCCCGTACCGACACGTGGCGCGCTTGCGCTCGAGCGTCAGGCACTGGAGCGCAAAGCACCCATATGCCGACACGTGGCGCGCTTGCGCTCAAGCACAGAGCGCCCACGTGCCGACACGTGGCACTCTAGCGCCTGAGCGCACAGCACCTAGGCGCACAGCGCCCAAGGTGCTACCCCCACGCATCCTTTGGATGCCTTTTCCCTCTCTTTTTATGTATATACATATATATATATATACATATGTATACATATGTGCATACACACATACTCCACGACACTGTCCCTGTTAGAAAAAATTTCTAACGGGGCACTGCCCCGCACCCTGCAAGGGGGCTGCTAGCCCCCTTGACCCCCAGCCCACTATCCGGGTAGCGGGACCCCCGTAAAAACTCTGCGTGGCTCCCGACATACCCAAAGCCCCCTTTTCAAAACACATCACACGCACACTGCGCATTGAGTTTGCATGAACAGTTTAACCCGTTAATCGGAGGTTCCCTCGCCCCAAAGGCGAGGGGTAATTAACGGCAGCTTAGTCCGCGGCTGCCGGAGATTCGGATCCCCACAATCATTAAACCCCGTCCTACCCTAGGCAGGGGGAATCTGTAGTACGCCTGACAAGTGCGTGCGTATTCCCATCTCAATGGGGTGACGAAAAACACCCTACAGATTCTGACACGCCCGGTGGGACCAATCTCTCCTCCCATATTTCGGGTTAAGCGTTCATGCGAACTCAATCTATATACATGTCTATATTTATACTAAAATAATGCTTTTTCATGCAGGTTTTCAAGCAATCACTTTCCAACAATGTCTCCGATGAGGATCAGCTCAGCTCTCGACACAGCTCCCTTCTCCTACACGATGAAGATAGACTCCAGGACGGTCCTTCCGGCCAGTCTCGGGCGACAATGGGAAGAGCCGCCGCTACCATTTAGCATTATTTTGTTCGTGTCAGCTAACGCCATCCCAGCTCCTCAAGCCCCGGTGACAGACAAACTGGTCTCGAAAGGCAAGAGGCTAAATGCGGTGGTCTCAAAGACGCCCCAACTCAAACGCAAGTCGGTGTTTGAACGACTCTCCTTGTCCCCTACTGGGGGCAAGGCCATCAACACCAGCAAAGAAACAAGGCATCTCGGGCAAGCTCCAGCGACGCCTCTGACAACTGCTCGATTGGGTGTCTTCTCAAGCCTCCCCATCACTCAGCCTATGGCGGCTTCCCGAAGAGCAGAAGCCTGCCAGACGCTCAAGGCAGAGAAGCTAAGGCAGAAGCGGCTCAGATACAGAGCCAACAAAAGGGCTAGGGCTCTGGCCATGTTGAAATTTATGAATTTTCAAAGCCCGGACCGCTCCGCGAAATCAGCTGCCAAGGGTAAAGAGATGGCTGGGTATGTGGTCCACACTGTCTACATGGTGGGCACGCGCTGCAAGAGCAAGGACAGGACCACCACGTCATTAAACTGGGAACAGTCAACCTCTAAGTCGTTAAACTGGGAATGTAAAAATATACATATATATATATGTAAATAAACAAAAAAAATGTGTAAATAAAAGAAAAATAAAGAAAAGCCGAAATGATGGGGCAACTCGAAATAAAAAATCAGCGAGTAAAATAAAGATAAAAATAAAGCCGAAATGATGGGGCAGCCGCGAATAAATAGCCGAAATGATAGGGCAATCACGACCTTCGCGATAAGAAAAGCTGAAATGATAGAGCAATCGCGGTAAAACAAAAACAGAAAAACAAACAAAACAACGGCGAATGATGAGTCGCTCCTGGTACAATATTCTAGTGTAGCGATGCAGACGCCAACCAAAATCCAATTTCTCAAAATTCTTACGGCCCTACGGTCAGTCCCCAAATTGACTGACGTATACAATCCACGGGCTCAAATAATTCTCATCATACCCATGCCCCACCATAATCACCAGTTACGCGGCTGGTCTCCGCCTTTGGAGTTATGCTCCATGGAGAAGACCCACTCATGTGTCCTTACGATACATGAGGAGAACAAACCTTTGTGGGATCCTTGTGACTCACAAAGGAAAAACACGCTTAGGAGTCCTCACGACTCCTAAGGAGAAAATACACCTGCTGGATCCTCACGACTCGCAGGGAAAAAATGCTTTCATGGGACCCTCACGGCCCATAAAATTGAAAAGCCTTAAGCGATAGGGACCTAAACCCGTCTCCTAAGCCATCGCTCCGCCAACAAGAGTAGGCAAGTGATGAATTGCTCCCGGCACCTCTGCTTTAGTGTTAGCAACGCTGATGCCGACCCCTACCCCAAAATTCCAAGCTCTCCATCGATAGACCCCTAAGTCTTTAAACTGGAAGCAGATGACCTCTAAGTCGTTAAACTGGAAACAGATGACCGCCACGTCGTTAAACTGGAAACAGATGACCCCCACGTTGTTAAACTGGAAACAGATGACCACTAAGTCGTTAAACTGGAAACAGATAGACCCCTAAGTCTTTAAACTGGAAACAGATGACCTCTAAGTCGTTAAACTGGAAACAGATGACCGCTAAGTCGTTAAACTGGAAACAGATGACCACCACGTCGTTAAACTGGAAACAGACGACCCCTAAGTCTTTAAACTGGAAACAGACGACCTCTAAGTCTTTAAACTGGAAACAGATGACCTCCAAGTCTTTAAACTGGAAACAGACGACCTCCAAGTCTTTAAACTGGAAACAGATGACCTCTACGTCGTTAAACTGGAAACAGACGACCACTAAGTCTTTAAACTGGAAACAGACGACCCTAAGTCTTTAAACTGGAAACAGACGACCCCTAAGTCTTTAAACTGGAAACAGACGACCCCTAAGTCTTTAAACTGGAAACAAACGACCCCCCAAGTCTTTAAACTGGAAACAGACGACCTCCAAGTCTTTAAACTGGAAACAGATGATCACTATGTCGTTAAACTGGAAACAGATGACCTCTAAGTCGTTAAACTGGAAACAGCAGACCTCTAAGTCTGTAAACTGGAAACAGATGACCATCAAGTCGTTAAACTGGAAACAGCAGACCTCTAAGTCTTTAGACTGGAAACAGATGACCACTATGTCGTTAAACTGGAAACAGATGACCACTATATCGTTAAACTGGAAACAGCAGACCTCTAAGTCTTTAAACTGGAAACAGATGACCACTATGTCGTTAAACTGGAAACAGCAGACCTCTAAGTCGTTAAACTGGAAACAGTAGACCTCTAAGTCGTTAAACTGGAAACAGATGACCTCTAAGTCGTTAAACTGGAAATAGTCTACCTCTAAGTCATTAAACTGGGAACGAGAGAAATCCACTCATGTGTCCTCACGATACATGAGGAAGAACAAACCTTCGTGGGATCCTTACAACTCACGAAGGAAAAACACACTTGGGAAGTCCTCACGACTCCTAAGGAGAACATACACCTGCGAGATCCTTACGACTCGTAGGGAGAAAACACTTTTATGGGACCCTCACGGCCCATAAAATTGAAATGTCTTAGGTGACAGGGATCTAAACCTGTCTCCTAAGCCATCGCTCCCCAACCCCCAAGTGGCGAATGATGAGTCGCTCCTGGTACCATATTCCAGTGCAGCGATGCAGACGCCAACCAAATTCCAAATCCTATACCCCAATGGCGAATGATGAGTCGCTCCTGATGCCATATTCCAGTGCAGTGATGCAGACGCCAATAAGGTCCTGAAATTTTTCCGGCCCTACGGTCTGGATCATACATCCTGCTAAACCGTATACAATCCACGGGCGTAAAATAATCCCGATCTCTCCAAAAAAAAAAGAACGGTATGTCCACAAGCAAAATGGGCACGGATGAAAACCCGAAAGGGCTTCGTGAGTAAAAGCAGCAGGACTGCCGGCGAGTTTGTGAAAACCCGAAAGGGCGCAAACTCGTAAAAAAAAAGAAATGAAATGCACTCGCAAAGTCCTCTCGACTTTTTGAGAAGAAAATTCCCGCATGAGATCCCTACGACTCACAAAGGAGCAACACACTTAGGAGTCCCCATGACTCCTAAGGAGAAAATACACCTACGGGATCCTTACGACCCGTAGGGAGAAAATGCTTTGTGAGACCCTTACGGCTCACAAAATGGAAAAGCCTTAGGTAACAAGGATCTAAACCCGTCTCCTAAGCCACCAATTCCCCAATCCTCCCGGGGCACATGATGAGTTGCTCCTGGCATTATTCCAGTGCAGCAATGTAGATGCCAAACAAAAAAAAACAATTCCCAAATCCTCTCAAGACAGATGATGATTCGCTCCTGGTACCATATTCCAGTGTAGCGATGCTGATGTCAACCCAAATCAAATCAAACCAACAACATCTATGGCGGAATCATGCTCCGTCCCAGAATTTACCCCGTGTCGAAATCATACTTCGCCTCGGGATATCTACCTTCCCTGCCGGAATTATGCTCCGCCTCGGAATCAAATCAACCCGACACTCCGCGCCAGGGAAAAGTCGATCAGCGACACTCCGTGCCGGGGAAAAGTCAACTCGACACTCCACGCCTGGGAAAAGTCGATCAGTGACACTCCGTGCCGGGGAAAAGTCAACCACCGACACTCCGCGCCGGGGAAAAGTCGATCAGCGACACTCCGTGCCAGGGAAAAGTCAACCCGCGACACTCCACGCCGGGGAAAAGTCGATCAGCGACACTCCGTGCCAGGGAAAAGTCAACCAGCGACACTCCGCGCCGGGGAAAAGGCGATCAGCGACACTCCGCGCCGGGGAAAAGTCAACCCGACACTCCGCGCCGGGGAAAAGTCGATCAGCGACACTCCGTGCCGGGTAAAAGTCAACCACCGACACTCCGCGCCGGGGAAAAGTCGATCAGCGACACTGCGCGCCGGGGAAAAGTCGATCAGCGACACTGCGTGCCGGGGAAAAGTCGATCAGCGACACTGCGTGCCGGGGAAAAGTCAACCCGACACTCCGCGCCGGGAAAAAGTCGATCAGCGACACTCCATGCCGGGGAAAAGTCAGCCCGACACTCCACGCCAGGGAAAAGTCAACCCGACACTCCGCGCCGGGGACAAGTCGATCAGCGACACTCCGTGCCGGGGAAACGTCAAGCAGACACTCCGCGCCGGGGAAAAGTCGATCAGCGACACTCCGTGCCGGGGAAACGTCAAGCAGACACTCCGCGCCGGGGAAAAGTCGATCAGCGACACTCCGTGCCGGGGAAACGCCAAGCAGACACTCTGTGCTGGGGACACGTCAACCAGCGACACTCTGCATCGGGGAAACGTCCAACACAGACACTCCGCATCAGGGAAACGTCCGACAACGACACTCCGTGCCGGGGAAACGTCAAGCAGACACTCCGTGCCGGGGACACGTCAACCAGCGGCACTCCGCCTCGGGGAAACGTCGACCAGCGGCACTCCGTACCGAGGACACGTCTACCAAATCGCTCCAGATCAGAGCGTCGACCGTCCATGTCGCAAAACGGGCAGTGCAGGCTCCCCACAAATCGGGAACCAAATCACTCCGGGTCAGGGAAACGTCTACCACGGACACTCCGTCTCGGAGACGCGTCAAGCGTCGACCGTCCACATCGCAAAAATGGCAGTGCATGCTTCCTACAAAGCAGGAACCGGATCGTTCCGGGCCAGAGAAACGTCTACCACGGACACTCCGTCTCGGAGACGCGTCAAGCGCCGACCGTCCACGTCGTAAAAAGGGCAGTGCATCCCAAAAAGTGGGGACCAAAGCAAGTCGCCTCCACACAAAAGAAGATCCATCAATTTCATGCACATGACCCACATGTGCGGTGTGCATTCATTGATGGGGGGCAATTTGTTGGGGTAAAAATTTACACCCCGGTTGACCGAGTCAAAGTCAAGGTCAACCCCCAAGCTAGGTAGGCCAAAGCCCAGGTCAAACGGGCCCATGCCCAAGTCGAGCCCGCGGCCAGCCTCCCCATGCCAACAACGAAATCATGTCATAAATAATTTTTATGTAATTTTTTTATGCATGAATGTAAGCAAAATGGGCATAAAGCCAATATTTTGTAAGCCCATGGCTTATGTGCAAAAATGAAATGGCACATGAGCCATGGGATGGGCAAAACACCATTTTTGCAAAGCCCAAGGGGCTATATGTAAATATGTAAGCCTATATAAGGCAAAATGATGATGAATAAAAAAAAGAATACTTTCATTCTCTCAAAAAGCCTGTATTTCTTTCCCTTTTCTGAAGGTCTCATACCTTCTTCTTTCTTCTGAATTAAATCAAGAGTTTTACTCTTTCTTTCCCAAAACAAAATAGTATTTCACCACCAAACCCACAAAGGGGAACTCGGATCTGTCTTTAGATCCCAAAAAGGAGAGATTTTGAGATCTCACATCTCTTAATCTTCAAGATCCAACTAACGGAAGAGGAAGAAGAAGAACCCTTTTCACTAAACCCAAAAAAAAAACACTCAGGAGTCCAACTCCTCTCTGATTTCTCTCCCGAGAAATTTTTTTGGCTAAAAGCCTCTTCTCCTCGCCGGCGCTACAGCGCAGAGCGCCCGCGTGCCGACACGTGGCGCGCTTGCGCTCGGCGCTCGAGCGCAAAGCGTCCAGGTGCCAACACGTGGCGCGCTTGCACTACAGTGCCTTGCGCTCAAGCGCAAAGCGCCCACGTACCGACAGGTGGCGCACTTACGCTCAAGCGCAAGCGCTCAAGCGCAAGTCGCCGCGGTACCGACACATGGCACGCTTGCGCTCCAGCGAAAGCGCTCGAGCGCAAGTCGCCCCGGTGCCGACACGTGGCACGCTTGCGCTCAAGCGCAAGCGCTCGAGCGCAAGTCACCTTGGTGTCGACACGTGGCGCGCTTGCACTCAAGCGCAAGCGCTCTAGTGCAAGTCGCCCCCGTGCCGACACGTGGCGCGCTTGCGCTCGAGCGTCAGGCACTGGAGCGCAAAGCGCCCACGTGCCGACACGTGGCGCGCTTGCGCTCAAGCGCCCAGCGCTCAAGCGCAGAGCGCCCACGTGCCGACACGTGGCACTCTAGCGCCTGAGCGCACAGCACCTAGGCGCACAGCGCCCAAGGTGCTGCCCCCACGCATCCTTTGGATGCCTTTTCCCCCTCTTTTTATGTACATACATATATATATATACATATGTATACATATGTGCATACACACATACTCCACGACACTGTCCCTGTTAGAAAAAATTTCTAACGGGGCACTGCCCCGCACCCTGCAAGGGGGCTGCTAGCCCCCTTGACCCCCAGCCCGCTATCCGGGTAGCGGGACCCCGTAAAAACTCTGTGTGGCTCCCGACATACCCAAAACCCCCTTTTCAAAACACATCACACGCACACTGCGCATTGAGTTTGCATGAATAGTTTAACCCGTTAATCGGAGGTTCCCTCGCCCCAAAGGCGAGGGGTAATTAACGGCAGCTTAGTCCGTGGCTGCCGGAGATTCGGATCCCCACAATCATTAAACCCCGGCCTACCCTAGGCAGGGGGAATCTGTAGTACGCCTGACAAGCTCGTGCATATTCCCATCTCAATGGGGTGACGAAAAACACCCTACAATTATCTTATCAAGTCATATGTTATCACATATTCTGTGTATATCGTCCAACAATCCTTTAATATATCGTATCATATACGAGGTCTCAACTCGATCATACATCATAAGCTCACGACATCATATCCGATCATATCGACCCATATCCATTAACACATAATATTCTCATCTAACGTGTATATGTATATATATATATATATATATAAACATACACACACACACATATATCTATACACACACACATATACACACACATATATACTATATATAAATATCCTATTCTACGGTTGCGGGGGTGTTATATGCCATCTACCCGACTTTCCCCATAGATATGCATCTACTCACCTACGATCCTCGCTTGCCAAAATCAATGACGCCTTGTTCTCCTTTGTCGTCCCGAAGTCCACGCAAAGGTACCTACATTTCAACACATGTCGTAACGTTATTAAAACCAAGTTCGATAACCGATACGGCATACGAAATGCTTATAGGTTAGAACCTATAGCTTACGCATGAAAAAACAGCCAAATAACCCTCATCGTTGACGTACAAACGTCCAACGACCAAATCATATCAAGAAATTCATAATTCCAAGTTTCAAATATCTGAAAACATTTCCAAAATCAACTTAAAATGCTCCCAGATTTTTGCTCAGGTATATTGGGACTAAACTAACAATAGAGGGACTAGGTTATAAGGAGTGTGAGCTACAGGAAAAACCCCAACACTAAACACCGATAACTGGCCGACGAGAATGCCAAAAAACCCGGTGTCGCGGGTTCTTCAAGGGATTTCGGGTCTCGTCTTTCTGTAGTAGTCTTCTAGTGGTTTAACTAGGTCAATGTAATTGTTTATTTTTCTTATAAGTACCCCAAGTTGCTCCAGATTCATTTGGTCCTCAAAACTCCAAAAAACCGACATCGGAGAAAATTCAGTTTAATATTTGGGTTTCTACACTCAGTTTCGGTCCAGGATTAACACTAATAGGGTTTTGGTCATTAATTACACTTAATTATACCATCACTACTCATAATCTCCCCTAAGCTCATCTTGGAAAATTCAAAGATCACTAAACCACAATAGTTTAACTCTAAACTACAATAGGACATTAGGAAAACTAAAAACTTAACTAAGGGTGTAGGATTATACCTCAAAAGAAACTGAAGAAATTTTTTGAGTTGCCCAAAGTGCTTAAAATCTCCACTTGATTGATCCATAAGGTTTGTAGTGAGGTTGTGCACCATTTTTGTAAAGGGGGCATGGTGGTTTGAAGTGTTTTTCAGGGTGTTTGTGGGTGGTAATAAGGTAGAGGGTTGAAGGAGAAGGATGAAGAGGAGGATGAAGGATGAAGATATGAACCATGGTCAAAAAATTAACCCCCCCCCCTCTCACTTGCCCATACCCTTTTGTCCCCCTCCCCTGCATCCATGTCTCTTCTTTTATTTTTCTCATTTTCTTTTAAAACCAACATAAATACAAATGAAACCAACATGTAATCAAAATGTAACATATCATGGTGCACTAACCATGAATATTAAAAAAATTACAGATTTAGTCTAATCGTGATTAGTAGTGCACTAATCAAGTTTAATTTAAACTTACATATAATAATTGCATAATTATTTATAAAATGCTCAAATAAATATAAATACCTTTTTAATAACTAAACCATATTAATCTCCAATAATTTTCCAAATATTGGTATATAATTATACCATTTTACGAAAACCTCAATTCACAAATCGAATAGTTTTCACGAAATATATTATTTTAATATTTAATTTTCAAAAATAATATTTTATATTTCTGAAATGTTACAAATTAGAATTTTTTGCATATAGGATAGGTCTAGTTATCTAATAAGTGAGCTACAGACCAAGTTTCATACCCTAATTCCAAAATTGGACCGCAAATTGCGGCCAAATCGAATAAAACGGCGGCCAAAAGATGAAGGCTCGGGCTTGGGTTTCTAGGGTGGCTTCCTAGTGGTCTGCACATCTCACGGTATCCGCTATAAAAAATTTCAGAGTCTCTGAGTAATACCAGATTCCAATTGATCACCACAAGTCTTACAAAACCGATATCGGAAAATTCTAAGTTCGTCTTTGAATTTTCTAAACTCATTTTAATCAAGGTTGCCACCACCATTAGGCCAGTAGACACTCGCTAAACCTCCACTAACCTCTACTACAAGTTTTATCCACTAATTCTCATCCTAGAATTTTCCAAGTTGACTAAACATGTATATATCAACTCTAAACTAGTTTATGAGGTTGGGAAACGTAAAACTTGACCAAAAGTGAGAGTATTACATTAAAAGAGCAACTCAAGAAAATTCTAAGAGGGCCAAATGAGCTTAAAACTCAAACTTGATCCCACCATGATATGTAGGATGAGATGAAGAACAATTTTTTTGAAGGTCATGTGATATTTTGTTAAAGTTTTCATGTTGTTTGTAGGGGGTAGTGAGGGTTGGAGGAAGATGAAGGAGAAGAAGAGGAAGAAGAGGAATAAGAGATGAGATGAAGAAATGAGTAATGAAGGAAGGCTCATGGTTAAGCAACCATATCACTCTCTCTATCTCTTTCTCTCTCTCTCTCTCTCCCCCTCTCCATAACCATACCTTGATGTCCCCCCATCATATTCTATTCTATTTTTCTTTTCTTTTTCTTTTATTTAGAAAATACAAAACCATAATAAACAAAATGCAAAAATGTTGGCATATCAATAACACATCATGACACTTAAATATGGTTTAACAAAATGAACTTAGTTTAAAGCATAATTAGGAGAATACTAATCAAGTTTAAAATTAAACTTGTGTGTAAATAATTATATATTAATTTATAAAATGCCCAAATCAAATAAATACTTTCATAATTAATAATTCATTTTAAATTCCAATTATTTTCCAAAAATATATGTATATAATTATACCATTCTACTAAAACTCATTTCCAAACTTATATAATATTCATAAAATTTATTATTTTGTTATTTAAATTCTAAAAATAATATTTTCTATTTTCTGAAATATTACAAGAGCCCCCCATAAGCTTATGTAAATATACAGAAGGATATCCAAAAGTTTCGATAAAACAACAGAGAATTTAATTCTCAATAAAGAAGATCTTCTTTCTCCTCAAAACCCTAGATAAAGAAAAAAGCAGAGATCAAAACATCTCCTTTACATATCATACCATATCTAAGGATTTAATCCTTTAAAAGAACTTAGTTTTTTCTCTGGATCTGAGATCCACAAGACAAGTCTCCCACAAATTGAGAATTTAATTCTCATCGGGAAGATCTTGCACTTGAGAATCAAGGATTCAAGGAAGAACAAGGTTGAAAAGGACGTAAAAGAAAGAACATGAAAAAGATGGAGTCCATAATACTCCATGAACTTAGTTCCTTCATAAATCAAGAACTTAGTTTTTAAAGAACCTGATCCCAGATCCTTAAAATAGTGATCTTGGTAATCGTTAATGGTCAAAATACCATTAGCAGAACTTAAACTTCTCTAAAAATATGAACAGAGATTAAATCTCTAAGGAGACAGCGCCTCACGTGAAACACATATGAGCGCCCAAAAGACTCCCTAAAGGATTCATCGCCTCACACGATACACACGTGAGTGCCAGAAATAATAGTGCTTAGTACTATTTTAGCGCCTCACGAGATACACACGTGAGCGCCCAAAAGACGTCCAAAGACTAGTGCTTCACGTGAAATACACGTGAGCGCCAGAAAATACTAGTGCTTAGCACTATTTCAGCGCCTCACGTGAAACACACGTGAGCGCCAGAAAAGATTAGTGCTTAGCACTATTGTAGCGCCTCATGTGATAACACGTGAGTGCCAAGAACTCAGCGCCTCACGTGAAACATACATGAGCGCTACATGTGACTGAGTGCTTAGCACTGCTGGGTGTTATAGAAACCCAATCTTTGCCCAAATTGGCTAAATCTGTGAAGCTTAAGCTTTCTCTTTGATTTTAAATCAACTGAGCTCATATGCTCTTGACACCCAATTTGATCTTAGATCCATATACGACTAATGATCTTTCATCGATGATATTCAAAAGGATATTCATCTCATATCTTCTAATCTAATCTTAGTCTTATATAAGACTAATGATTCTTAGATCCACCATGATCTTTTCCCTTAAATATGGGATTTGGTTCAAGGATGCATCTTTCCACACCTCTGATATATATCGTTATAATTTCTCAACGTCTTCAGAGAAGTGGCGGTTCCTAACAACCAACAACTCCTTCGCCCCAAACACGACAATAATGGACTGAAATGTCCCTAAATTAATACTCGTCCCAAACATGGGAATGATGGACCGAAAAGACTTTAAACTAATAGTCGCCCCAAACATGGCGATAATGGACCGCGATGTCCTTACACTAATATGTTTTTCCCTGCGGACCGTCTTCAAATTGACTACCGTATACTATACGTGAGCTATTCATATATGATCCAATGAACAATTAAGCCCATATGCTCATTTGTTCCTAAGTCGATCTTAGTCTCATACATGACTAACGACCCTTAGATCAAACCCAAGTTTCTCGTGAACGGATGAACCTTACAAATGTGATAAATGCATCCTAAGTTCATTCCCATTGGCAAACCAAGCTACCATTACGGACCTTGTCATGTAAATGCTTGACCTAAAATATTTAAGTTGATCTTGTCTCAAATAAGACTAACGACCCTTACATAAAACCCAAGTTTCATGTGAACAGATAGACCACACAAATGTGATATATGCGTCCTAAATTTATTCCCATTGACAAACCAAGATACCAATGTGGACCCCGTCAAGCAGATGATTAACCCAAATCATGAAAATATATGTACGAATTTGGACTAATCAGCGCCCTACGGACGACGACATAAACAAGTCTCCGTATACAATCCACAGGCAACCTAAACAAACAAAATAACACACGACATAAAGTGAACTACTGGAGCAGGAGAAAGTGGTTATCGCAACGCGATAACATAATTAACTGTAGGGGTTTACGCCTACAGGGAAGTGCGTCCCCACAATCAAAAACCCCTCACAAATGAAGGAGAATCTGATGAAGTCTGCTACATCGGTCGCATCTATCCAAACCTCCGATATACGGGGCTATAAATCAACTTGGTATTTTCGAAGAGGTGGATGGATATGTCCAAATAGCATCTGCCTCCAAATTCAGGCTAGACGTCCTCCTCGTCTCAGTCTAGTTTTCGGCGGTAAACAGATTCTGGCACGCCCGGTGGGACCTTTTCCTCTTTCCACTTCACACTTCGTGTGTCGTTTTTTTCCGTGATCAAATAATCACGGTATATATGTTTGTAGTTTCTCTTGGGTGATGAGATACTGAAGCTGGCGTTTCGTATTTTTATAGAATGGCGTTTACTTCCACTCACTGCAACTCGGGCACTGTCACAACTGGTGGAGTCAAGTATGGGCCACTTGCAGTCTCAAATCTCTGCAATCCGGCTCTTCAAGAAATCGATGGGCTTATTTTGGGTCGATACCCCCACCTTCTACCCTCAGTGCCTCAACACCGAAGAGGGAGGCCCAGAATAAGTCTGTCTTCCACAAGCTGGCTCCTCAAGCTTCAACCCTGCCGACAACATCAATCTTCATACAACCGGCTCCTACCAAAGACCAAGGTCAACATAAGGAGCATAATGTTCATGCTCTCAAGGAAAACAGGGGGCAGGCTCAGCAAATTCCTAAGATTGAAGAAACTTGTAACGACTCTGAATTTACTGTACGAAATTTTTCAATTTAATGTACAGAAAGGAGTTTACAAACTTGAGTACAATTTAAATGTTAATTTTTGTTTAAGAACAGCAAGAAACAACTTGTAGCTCACTGGTAAAGCCCTTGCATTGATGTGACATATCCCCTATATTCGAACCCTATCAGACACATTATATTTTTTCTGATTTTTTTAAAACTTTTGGAAGCCCAAAAGTTTACACGTGTAATGCACATAAAAATAAAAAGCCAACGAAAACAAACATGTGCACATTAGAGTTAGCAAGGACATGTACACGTGGCCAAAATCCACCGGCTCAATTCACCAATTCGACCGGTGAGACCTACCAAAGGGTCGGCGCCGACGGTCCCTCCGTATACAATGAGGCCCGTGCTTTGCGCAAATGTTGTTTCCTCTGCCCCCTAACTCTCCCGCACTGTTTCATTGCTCCGCAATCAAACAGAGACCTCTCAATTCCCCAATTTGTCACATTTTAATGCATTTTAATTCACACTTTTAATTCCAAAACCCTAATTCCACACTATAAATACTATCCCATGCCCTAGCCCTTCCTCATTCTGAAAATTCTAACCAAAACTCTCAAATTTTCTCAAGTACAAGTGGAGTAGAAGAGGAGTTAGCCAACGACCAACTTCCGATGAGGAATCGAGGCTATTCCGGCGACCCCGCGACACCGCGACGACAACCTACTCTTCTTCTACCTCTGCTTAAACTATTTCACTCATAAATCCCTCTCAATTTCTCACCTTCTTCTTTGAATATTCCTTCTCAAAATATATGTTGAAGTGAAGTTACTACCGATAACTTTTACTAAAACCTAAAAAACTACTCATCTTTAATACTTCGTTAAGTCCAATTTGTACACTCGTTAAGTCCAATTTGTACACATCACTTGTAACTTTAACTCATAGTTATTTAGAATCAAATTCCATCTAAATTCTCATGTGAAATAACTATAAATTGAGTTTTTCATTTAAATACCATGAACTTTATATATGTCATCTTATTTTTCTTTGTCAAAACCTACCTCTAAAAAACTTCATGGGATAATGACCTACCCCTCACATACACACATGGTTTCCATAGCACGATACTATTCGAACGTATTTTAGTTACGAACACAATATTCGATAAAAATACCATCTACTATAAAAATAGTTTTCTTTGGAATTGTATTTTAAAATTCCTTTGTGATTGTGCCTCTACAACCCTCTTTAGGGGACCCGCTATTGGATGGTGCGGATTATCGCACATTCTTGGGCTAGTAGAGCGAGATGCAGACCTCCTCACGGAGCATTCAGTCTCGAAAGGTTTTTAATACAATTTTTAAGAAAACACAATTTTCTATTTAATAATAAAATTAATTTTTATAATTATATAAATATTATAAATCCATATATTTTCAAAATAAAATAACCTTATACTTTTCAAAGGAAAGAATTAATTCATCAAAATACCATCAAGATACCAACAAAAATCAAGTTTTACAGTAAAATACCATGAACTATCCAAGCTAAGCTATTATCACTAAAATAATTCAAATTCTTAAAATTCACATTCATGGAAACCCTAAATAATATAAATAATTTCTCGAGATTATTTTGAAACTATATTAAAAATATTTTTCATAAAACCCCCTCGAGATATATAAAATTTCATTTAAGGACTTAGTAAATATAGGTTTAAGCGAAATCAATTCTCTTGAGTCTCAAGGAGCCAGAGAAAGTGAGTGCTTGCCTATTTAAGGTAGAAAAACTTAACAGTTTTATTAATGGTAATTGTCTTGGAAAAAGACACAAATCCTGCCGTCCATGTGCAGCAGTTACCGATAACTCCGGAACCTAATTCAGGATCTAAATCAATTACAAGTGTCTGACTTAGTCTAAGTCTAAATCAAACTTGAATCCAAACTCAAACCAGAATCCAATTCAAATATGAATCCAAACTCTAACATGTATACTTGAACCTGAACCTGAATACCAGAACAATATCAACATGCAAACATGACTTGACTTGACCGGACCATGGCTATAACTTGACTTGATTATATGACTACTTGTTTACATCCTGAACCTGATTACATGAACAGCTTGTATCCATGGTCTCGGCAAGTCTGATAATTATAATATATATAAAATATTACACAGGGTTAACGGAGTAGATTGGTACGGAATGTATTAGAAGTAGAACGAGATGATCACTAAAAGACACCTACATGAACTCTCGTACCGTTGTCCCGTGGGTTTTGACGGGGTCTTGCACTACCTGTTACCATAGTCCATGGAGCAAGTTGGACTCCTCTTGTATACACTGATACCTTCCATACCAAGCTACAAACAACTACGTTAGAATAATAAACTGATACATGTATAACTTAACAGTTTCCTTCCACATTACTTGTTGTATTCCTTACTTTCTTTAAGGACTTACCGAGCGCTGGTTCGCTGACGAATTCCTGTCTATTTTTTTCTTTGGAATGTTCGTCAGAAGGACAGGACTCTCAGGAGACTGAGCCCAGTCAGGAGTACTTGGATCAGATTGAGGCACAGCCAGACTACTAGCTTTACTTGTACTTATCTTCCAATTTGTATGCCACTGTTTAGGCATTGCTTTTATCATTGTACCTTTCCTTTTCAAATCAGTTGTATTGTAAAGATGAATATTAATAAAAGTTGATGTTCATTTTATACTCTTGTCATTTATTATGCATTTTATATATAGCTTAATTACGCTGTCACGCCCCGCTTCCCAGTGTACGGGTAAGAAGACGCGACAAGGCCCACTACGTATTTACTCAGAAATAAACACGCTAAGCGTAACTAAGCAATATAATGTAAATATACACAAGAAGACATGAAGTGTAAATGAACAACAACTTTTATTTATTAAACATTTCTTTACAAGTACAACTGAAAATGTAAATATAGGAATGGAAAGCAATGCCTAAACAATGGTATGAACTGAAAAGAAAATATATACAAGTAACTAGAGCTCTGGGTTAATGGCAAACTGCTACAAGTCTTCAGTATTGGGCTTGACCTTCAGAGAGTCTGATCCACCTGACAACATTCCAAAAAAAGAAGAGAATGAATGTCGTCAGCGAACAATCGTTCGGTAAGTCCCAAAAATAGGTAAGAATTGACAGATGAGAATATAAATGGTATATTGTAATTTTTTATTCTGTTAACGCAGTTGTTTGTAGCTTGGTATAGAATATGCCAGTGTATATGAGAGGAGTCCCGCTATTCCGGAGACTAAGGTATACGGAGTACAAGGAACCGTTAAGCCACGGTACAACAACAATGGATATTCAGGTTACGTGTATTAAAGTGACCATCTCGTGCCATTTCTAACACATCCCGTACCAGTCTACCCCTTTAAAACCCCATAATGTCTTTTGTATTGATTGTATTGTTTTGTTTTATAAATGGAAGACTTGCCGAAACCATGATATCATATAAACGGAATGGATATAAATGGATAGTCATGTAATCAGAGTATATCCATGGTTCGGTTCGGTCGAGTCATGTTGATATAAATTGAATTCTGGTATAAATGGATTCATGTTGAAATGGAGTTATACTTGAATCAAATTCAAGGATAAATTAGTTTCATATTAGACTGAGACTCAGACTGAGTCAGACCTTTTAGATAGAGTTGAAGTCCTAAATTAGTTTTGGTGTTATCAGTAACTGCTGCACATGGATGGCAGGATTTGTGTTTTTTTCCAAAATAATTACCTTATTGATAACACCGTTTTTAGGTTGTCTATTTTAAATAGGCAAGCACCCATATTCTCCAGCTCTCTGGGGCTCAAGAGAACCGGTCCCGCTTAAACCTATATTCACTAGGGTCCTTATTGTAAATTAATATAACTTGAGAGGGTTTTATGAAAAATAGTTTTGATATATTTTCAAAATAAACCTGAAGTATTTATTTATCGTTTTTAGGGTTTTCATAGATGTAATATTTTATAAAATGATGTTTTCTAGTGAATCAAACCTAGATTTCATTGTATATGGTATTTTTGTGTAATATTGGAATTGTATTGATTTGTAATGGTAGTTTCATGAAATTTTTGATTCCTTTGATTTAGAAAAACATGGAATATATATAATATATTTAAAGTAGGTATTTTGATAATATTCATATATATATATATATATATATATATAGTAAAAATAAATTTTATTTATTAAGTAGAAATCTCATTTTTCTTAAAAATTCCATCAAAAATCCCATCGAGATCGGATGCTCTGTGTGGAGGTCTGCATCTCGCTCTACTAGGCCCAAAGATGTACGATAACCCGCACCATCCCAATCGGGGTTCCCCAAAATGGGTTGTAGAGGCGCATTTGCAAGGAATTAAATAATACACTTTTAAAGAAAACGGTTTTTGAATGTTTATGGTATTTAAATGTAAACTCGTATTTATCCCACAAATTAATGTTCCAAAAACCATCGTGCTATTTCAAGAATGAGTATTGTGATGAGGTAGGTCATTACCTCGTGAGTTTTCTAAAGGTAATATGAGCAAAATGAATAAGCAATGTCGTATGTAAACATGATGGTATTCTACCGTAAAACTGAAATAGAAGTTGCAAACATATTATTTTGAGATGAAACTTATTCTAATGTGCTTTTTTATGATTGCTAAACAATATACAAAAAGATTGTAAAATTTTTATTAAGATAATTGGCGTTTTTAGTTAAATTAGAAACGGAAGTCGGATTAACTCCGCTTCCGACTAGTTTTGAAAATGGAATTCATTTGAATAGAAGGAGAAAAGGGAAAGTGGGACTTACTGATTAGAAAGAAAGAGTAGAGGTAGAGAAACCTTATGGAATCATCGGGGAGTCGTTTCGTCTCCGGATTTGTCCCGAAACGTCGCCGGAACTTGGCCTTAAGCTAACTCCACTTGTACAACTTTTGGACTTGAAATTTTTAGAGAGTTTTGGTACTATATTTCTGAATGAGGAGGGTCAAAGTGTAGGGTTGTATTTATAAGGTTGGATTAGGATTTTGTGAGTGAAGAAAGAATTAAAAATGAATTAAAATTTGGTTTAATGGTGATTTTTAATTCTTTGGATAATTATAGGGAAAACAAACAGACTGGGATTAATGGGGGAGTCCAAGGGGTGTTAGAGCAACAAAAAAATTTGCATTTTCCCGTGCCCAAACCGGCGGCACCAACCCCTTCATCAAATCTCGCTGGTCCAAACCGTTGGGTTGGTTCTTGGATTGCCGCCACGTGTCCTAGTCGTCTCATATATCTCGGTGCACATGTTTGATTTTGTTGTGACTTTTCATTTTACGTGTTTTGCACGTGTAAACTTTTGGGCTTCTAAAAGTTTAAAAGAAAATCAACAGAAAAATATATGTGGCTGGGGGAATTCGAACACAAGAGTTATATCACAGCAGTGCAAAGCTTTACCAATGAGCTCCAAGTGTTTTTTTGCTGTTCAAAAGCAATTCAAATACTTATAGCATACACAGGGTTGCAAATACTCATTTGTACATTAACTTTTAAACAAATTCTTATGTACATTAAAATGGAGTCGTTACATTCTATCCTCCGTACAAAAATTTCGTTCTCAAAATTTACAATTATTTTAAGGACTAATTTATAAACAAGTGATGGTATCTTGCACGCATGACGTCCTCACGTTTCCATGTTGATTCTCCTGGTGAGCCTTTTCTCCACATCACTCGAACCAAGTTTACTTCCTTTTTCCGATGTGACTTCACCTTTCTATCCAGGATTTCAACAGGTTGTTGCTCACAGGATAAGTCTGGCTGTACAGTGAGCTCGGAGTGATCAAGAATAAGACTGGGGTCACTCACATACCTTCTGAGTTGGGATATGTGGAATACATTGTGCACTCCTTCCAATGAAGGTGGAAATGTCAAGCGATAAGCCACTTCTTCAACTCGTTCGAGTATGTCGAACGGTCCAATATACCTCGGACTGAGCTTACCCCGTATTCCAAAGCGAATCACTCTACGGTTTGGAGATATCTTCAAAAAGACATGATCTCCCGGTTGGAACTCCAAATGACGACATTTTGCATCAGCCCAGTGCTTCTGTCGATCTTGGGCTATGCGTGTTTTTTCCCTGATAGTGCGAACTACATCGACAGTTGCCACTATCATCTCAGGTCCAAGGAGTTCTTTATCTTCGATGTCGTCCCAACTTAATGGTGATCGACACTTCCTTCCATATAGAGCTGCAAAGGGTGCCATTCCTATACTTGCTTGGTAACTGTTGTTGTATGAAAACTTCATAAGATGTAGGTGGTCTTCCCATGATCCTCCGAAGTCTAGCATATAAGCTCTTAGCATATCTTCAAGTATCTAAATAGTTCGCTCAGACTGTCTATCTGTTTTTGGATGGTAAGTTGTGCTGAAGTTCAGACTTGTTCCCAAGCTAGCTTGTAGACTCCGCCAAAATTGCGATCGGAATCTGGTGTCACGATCGGAGACAATGCAAACCGGTACTCCATGTAATCTCACGATCTCTTGCATGAGTTCATGGGTATCAGAAATAGTAAACAATGAAGAGTTAAATTTTACTTAGATTCAAGCTTACCTCCATGTACTTTTTTGCTAATGTCTCGGTAGATTGGCCAACTCGAAATGGGATGAAGTGAGATGACTTTGTGAGTCGATCCACAATAATCCATATCGCATCGTTACCTTTTGTGCTGCGAGGAAGAGCAGTCACGAAGTCCATAGTGATATGTTGCCACATCCATTCTGGAATAGGTAACGGTTGAAGTAAACCAGCAGTCCTGTGATGTTCAACCTTTACTTGCTGACACACCAAGCATTTAGTGATGCTTCTGGCTACTTCACGCTTCATTCCATGCCACCAGTAATTTTGACGCAGATCTTTGTACATCTTTGTGCCTCCAGGGTGTACTGAATAAGAAGAGTTGTGGGCTTCTTTCATCAACTCTTCCTGCACAGAACCTTTTGGTACACATAACCTGCTTCTGTATCTCAAAGTCCTGTCGTCGTGTATGATGAAGTCTGTTCTAAGTCCACTTTCTACTTATTCTCTGATCTTTTGCAACTTGGAATCATTTGCTTGAGCTGCTTTGATCTGATTGACAATAGTAGATTGAACTTGTAAGTTCATCAAACTTGAAGTGTTACCTGGTACGACTACTTCAATCTCTATCTAATGCAAATCTTGTTGAAGCTTCCACTGTGCGGTGAGATTCATTGATAGTGGTTGGCGACTAAGTGCATCAGGAACTACATTCATCTTTCCTGGATGATGTTGTAGGTTGATGTCGAAGTCCGCCATGAGTTCTAACCATCTTTTCTACCGCATATTCAACTCTTTCTGAGCAAACACATATTTTAGACTCTTGTGGTCTGTGTATATGTCCACTCATTCTCCAAGAAGATAATAGCGCAAAATCTTAAGAGCAAAGATAACGGCTGCCAACTCCAGATCATGCGTTGGATAGTTGCGCTCATGAATCTTCAACTGTCTTGATGCATAAGCTACAGCTTTACCGTGCTGATGTAGAACACATCCTAATCCCTTACTGGATGCATCGTAATGCACTTCAAAACCTCCTGATTGGTCTGGTATAACGAGAATAGGTGCCGATGTCAATCTTGACTTAAATTCTACGAAAGCTTGTTCGCATGCTTCTGACCATACGAATTCTTCATCTTTATGCGTGAGCTTGGTCAGGGGTGTTGCAATCTTCGAGAATTCTTCAATGAATCTTTTATAATATCCTGCTAAAACCCAAGAAACTTCGAATGTTTTTCACTGACTTCGGTATCGGCCATTCACTTAATGCTGATACCTCAGCTGGATCTACAGAGATTCTATCGCCTGATACAATATGTCCGAGAAAACCGACTTGATCTAGCCAAAACTCGCACTTGCTGTACTTGTCATAGAGTTGATGTTGTCATAAAGTCTCCAGGAAAATTCATAGGTGCTCGGCATGTTCTTTCTGACTCTTAGAATACACCAGGATGTCGTCGATGAAGATGACAACAAACTTGTCTAGGTACTCTCGGAAAACTTGATTCATTAGGTTCATAAATATAGCTGATGCGTTGGTCAATCCAAATGGCATCACAAGAAACTCATAATGACCATAGCGAGTCCAGAATACCGTCTTCGGAATATCAGACTCTTTGACCTTCACCTGATGATAACCCGAACGAAGATCTAACTTGGAGAAAATGCAAGATCCACTTAGTTTATCGAATAAATTATCGATACACGGAAGTGGATACTTGTTCTTTATAGTTACTTCGTTCAGAACTCTATAATTAATACACATTCGATATGAACCTTCCTTCTTCTTCACAAGTAGAACCGGCGATCCCCAACTTGACGTGCTAGGACGAATCCATTCTTTCTTCAATAATTCGTCCAACTGAGTTCGGATCTCTTTCAAACCTTCGGGGATTAACCGATACGGTGCTTTGATCACCGATTGTGCTTCAGGTACTAAATCATTGCTAAATTCAAGAGCTCAATCAGAAGGCAAACCTGATATGTCTTCAGGAAATATATCGTCGAACTCTCGAACTACCTCTGGCTTCGATCCTTCCTCCGCTTGAAGTATTGCAATCACAGTCTTCTTTGGTTTTTCTTTGTATGTGCTTGGCTCCAGGGTACAGTCTCCACTTTTGAAATAAAAGACCGGATGCTCTGGAATCTTGAACACTGCCCTCCTTTGACGACAGTCAATGGTAGCATAAAATGTTCCTAACCAATCCATACCCAAAACGACATCGAAATTCGGTATGTCTAGCACCTTAAAGTCAATATAGAATTCTCTGCCGCAGACGACTACTGGACATAGGTCGTATCCCATTATTGCCTTTAGAACATTGTTCCCTGAACTGACATTCCAGCTGATACAAGTGGTTTGACTGGAATCGCATAAGTTCGGACGAACCGTTGCGACATAAAGCAATGAGATGCTCCAGTATCGAAGAGTGCTAGTGCAGGAAGTGAGGCTACTAAGATCGTATTAAGTTATGTGGGATCGGTTTTAGGTATAAGAAAAGATATATGGGTATATAAAAAGACTGAAATAAATCTTTAAAGAAAAGAGTTATCAGTGATGACTTGGCCAGTGGCATCAGCTTCTTCCATAGTCATTGTGAAAACTTGTCACCTCGGTACATTCCTCCTTGCTGGAGGAGCATTCCTCTGTCCATTCCTCTGTACTTGAGGTAAGTTCCTTTGTTCTTGGTGGAACTGACGAGGAGGAGGTGCAGTCGGTTCACGAGGAGGTGGAGCTGGGAGAGCAAGACGTGGAGCAGGTGCCTGGATAGCTGGCCGCT
The DNA here is from genome assembly GCA_030015575.1 of Agapanthus africanus. Taxonomy (NCBI): domain Eukaryota; kingdom Viridiplantae; phylum Streptophyta; class Magnoliopsida; order Asparagales; family Amaryllidaceae; genus Agapanthus; species Agapanthus africanus. The sequence continues at coordinate 588,849,769 of JASDDO010000016.1, read as the reverse complement.
GCGGATAGGTAATTGCTGGTCTAGGTGCAGCATTTGGATTGATTCTATGAGGAAAAGACCCCATATCATGTGTGGCTGAGCCGCAGACTAAGCAAAGACGATTAGCATGCCTAAAATCCTTCGTCAGGTGTCCATCCATCCTGCAGTAGATGCAAAAGGCTGAGCTGGGCCGGTTGATTGGTACTCCCAGTTTCCTGGCTACAAAACGTGGCCTTGAAGAGGCTCCTCCTGCCATCTGAGTGGCAGGGCGGTTCACTCCAGCAGATTGGGGTTTGCCCTTCATCTTCACTACTGCCTCATATCGACGGGCAACTTTCAGACCCAGCTCGTGGGTTGGGAAATCCCCTGTAGCTAAGGCAGCTTAGATCTTCGGATTTAACCTTTGCTAAAACATCTGGACCTGATCTCAGCAGTCGGAATGAGGTGTGTCGTGAACCTATTATGGTCTTGTGTTAGCTGTGTAGTATGTGATACAAGAAAATCAAATATTGAGACATATCTTACCTATTGAGTATGGTAAACTCAGCATCATACTCATCCACAGATTTGGTCCACATCGAACCCTGTTGTAGGTGGATGAATTGCTGCTCCATGTCAAATCGGGCAATCTCTGGAAAGTAATTTGCGTCGAACATGTCGCAAAAAGTTTTCCATTCAATAGACTGGGCAAGACGTCTTTCTTCCGCCTTCCACCATATTCGGGCGTTATCGGTGAGTTGTAGCTTCACAACCCGTACCCAAGCGATGTCTGGTACTTGTGCTGCTGCCAAATCGTCCTCAATACTCTGAACCCATTTTTCAGCTTCTAAAGGGCTCTCTTTCCCAGAAAATTGCTTCGAGTGAATTACCCGGAATTGCTTCACTCCGGATGCTTCCGCTTCTGAACGGTTCAGTAATATAGCAGTCTGCTAATGCTGTCCTTCCAAGAGACTTCGGATTGCATCAAGCAATACCGTTTGCTCGTTGATCGGAGCTAAAACGGTAGGAGTAAGTGGTGTGTTGTTGAAGTTTGTGCTGGTATTTTTTGGAGAATCCATAACCTTGAAAGAAAAAATAGGGTTAGGATAGATTCAAAGAATATGAAATTGTAAGATACAGAGAATATGAAATGTAAAGAATGTTTTTAGTTGCTGATTCTTATGTTATATTGCTTAGAACTTCATGCAGAATTGACATGCATGTCCATGCAGAATGGGCCTGCATGGTAGGGTTCCATGCAGAACTAACCTGCATGGGCCGCCAACAATACCTGTCACGCCCCACTTCCCAGTGTACGGATAAGAAGACGCGACGAGGCCCGCTACGTATTTACTCAGAAGTAAACACGCTAAGCGTAACTAAGCAATATAATGTAAATATACATAAGAAGACATGAAGTGTAAATGAACAGCAACTTTTATTTATTAAACATTTCTTTACAAGTACAACTGAAAATGTAAATACAGGAATGGAAAGCAATGCCTAAACAATGGCATGAACTGAAAAGAATATATATACAAGTATCTAGAGCTCTGGGTCAATAGCGAACTGCTCTAAGTCTTCAGTACTGGGCTCGACCTCCAGAGAGTCCGATCTACCTGACAACATTACAAAGAAAGAAGAGAATGAATGTCGTCAGCGAACAATCGCTCGGTAAGTCCCAAAGATAGGTAAGAATAGACAGATGAGAATATAACTGGTATATTATAATTTTTTTGTTCTATTAACGCAGTTGTTTATAGCTTGGTATAGAATATGCCAGTGTAGACGAGAGGAGTCCCACTATTCCGGAGAATAAGGTATACGGAGCACAAGGAACCGTTAAGCCACGGTACAGCAGCAATGGATATTCAGGTTAGGTGTATTAAAGTGACCATCTCGTGCCACTTCTACCACATTCCGTACCAGTCTACCCCTTTAAACCCCCATAATGTCTTTTGTATTGATTGTATTGTTTTGTTTTATAAATGGAAGACTTGCCGAAACCATGATATCATGTAAACGGAATGGATATAAATGGATAGTCATGTAATCAGAGTATATCCATGGTTCGGTTTGGTCGAGTCATGTTGATAAAGATTGAATTCTGGTATAAATGGATTCATGTTGAAATGGAGTTATACTTGAATCAAATTCAAGGATAGATTGGCTTCATATTAAACTGAGACTCAGACTGAGTCAGACCTTTTAGACAGAGTTGAAGTCCTGAATTAGCTTTGGTGTTATCGGTAACTGCTGCACATGGACGGCATGATTTGTGTCTTTTTCCAAGACAATTACCGTATTGATAACACCGTTTTTAGGTTGTCTAGCTTAGATGGACAAGCACCCATATTCTCCGACTCCCTTAGGCTCAAGAGAACTGGTCCCGTTTAAACCTATATTTACTAGGGCCATTATTGTAAATTAATATAATTTGAGAGGGTTTTATGAAAAATAGTTTTGATATATTTTCAAAATAAACCTCAAGTATTTATTTATCGTCTTTACAGTTTTCATAGATGTAGTTTTTATAAAATGAAGTTTTCTAGTGAATAGAACCTAGATTTCATTATATATGGTATTTTAGTATAATATTGCAATTGTATTGATTTGTAATGGTAGTTTCACGAAATTTGTGATTCCTTTAATTTAGAAAAACATGAAATATATATAATATATTTAAAGTAGGTATTTTGATAATATTCATATATATATATATATATAGTAAAAATAAATTTTATTTATTAAGTAGAAATCTCATTTTTCTTAAAAATTACATTAAAAATTCCATCGAGATCGGATGCTCCGTGAGGAGTCTGCATCTCGCTCTACTAGGCCCGAGGATGTGCGATAACCCGCACCATCCCGATCGGGGTTCCCCAAAATAGGTAGAGACGCATTTGCAAGGAATTAAATAATACAATTTTAAAGAAAATAGTTTTTGAATGTTTATGGTATTTAAATGTAAACTCGTATTTATCCCACAAATTAATGTTCCAAAAGCCATCGTGCTATATCAAGAATGAGTGTTATGATGAGGTAGGTCATTATCTCGTGAGTTTTCTAAATGTAATATGAGCAAAATGAATAAGCAATGTCATATGTAAATATGATGGTATTTTACCGTAAAACTAAAATAGAAGTTGCAATACATATTATTTTGAGATGAAAATTGTTCTAATATGTTTGTTTATGATTGTTAAATAATATACAAAAAGATTGCAAATTTTTTATTAAGATAAATGGTGTTTTTAGTTAAATTAGAAACGGAAGTCGGATTAACTCTGCTTCCGACTAGTTTTGAAAATGGAATTCGTTTTAATAAAAGGAGAAGAGGGAAAGTGGGACTTGCTAATTAGAAAAAAATATGAGAGGTAGTGGAAGCTTATGGAATCGTCGGAGAGTCGTTTCGTTGCCAGATTTGTCCCGAAACGTCGCTGGAACTTGGCCTTAAGCTAACTCCACTTGTACAACATTTTGGACTTGAACTTTTTAGAGAGTTTTGGTACTATATTTCTGAATGAGGAGGGCCAAAGTGTAGGGTTATATTTATAGGGTAGGATTAGAGTTTTGTGAGTGAAGAAAGAATTAAAAATGCATTAAAATTTGGTTTAATGGTGATTTTTAATTCTCTGGATAATTGCAGGGAAAACAAACAGGCTGGGGTTAATGGGAGAGTCCAAGGGGTGTTAGGGCAACAAAAAAATTTGCATTTTTCCCTGCCCAAACCGGTGGTGCCAGCCCCTTCATCAAATCTCATCGGTCCAAATCGGTGGGTTGGTTCTTGGATTGCTGCCACGTGTCCTAGTCGTCTCATATACCTCAATGCACATGTTTGATTTTGTTGTGGCTTTTCATTTTACGTGTTTTGCACGTGTAAACTTTTGGGCTTCTAAAAGTTTAAAAGAAAATCAACAAAAAAATATATGTGGTTAGGGGGATTCAAACACGGGGGCTATGTCACAGCAGTGCAAGTCTTTATCAATGAGCTACAAGTGCTTTCTTGCTGTTCAAAAGCAATTCAAATATTTATAGCATACACAGGGTTGCAAATACACATTTGTACATTAACTTTTAAACAAATTCTTCTGTACATTAAAACAGAGTCGTTACATACGCTTGACGTATTTATTTCTTAGTAAATACGTCGTGTGCCTGCCACGTCTCCGCCTCAGTACACCGGGAAGAGGAGCGTGACAAAACTCCGGTCGAAAAACATGATCGACGTCAATATGGGCGTCAAATAAAACAAGCTGGGGGCAGTTCTCCATCTGTGTTGACTCCACTTGCTTCAACTCCGATGGCGAATGCTGCTGTTACCACCAAGAACAGTTTTGAGCTGCTGCGAAGAGTCAGGCAAAATTCACCCACCGCAATACTAAAGAAATCACCGCAGACCGTGGAGATCCAATAAGAGCAGAAACCAGTTCGCTCCCTAAAAGAACTTTCCTCATCTATATATAAAATGTAGAAGCAAGTTAAGGACTCAATCATCATCCATGGCTCCTCCCCTAAGCGTCAACCAAACTCCGACAACTCCCCTTCTAAACACAAGGGGGCTCATCTCAAGACGGTTCCTGTTCTGATGGTTCCTCTTAAAGCCAAAGCGGCTTCTCACAAAAAAGAGAAGCCCAATAAAGTCCAAAAGCCTGAGGCAAACTCCAAGGGTCAAGATTCCAAATGCCTCAAGCTTGGGGGCATGATAGTTCACACAGTCCATGTGGTGAATTCTAAAGAGGAACGTACTACTTCTACTAGTCATGGACCGCATACTCGGTCTCTGACAAAAGCTCAGCGGCAACATGAAAAGTTGCGGGAGATGCTTGCTCAAGCAGCGGCACTTGCTAGTCCATCGTCTAAGGCAAACCCTGAAGACGCACCTGGAGAAAGAGTAAGACAGGAGTCAGATATTGATTTCCTGAAGCGCGCTCTCAAGAAGAGAGATGAAGAAGCGGCAGCGATGTCCGCTAAAATAAACCAGATAGCCCTCTTGACCCAGAATATGGATGGAATGATGGTCCAATCGGAACCACTGGCAGATGAACCGCCGGTAGTCGCTCTTAAAGATAAGGGTGACACTTCAAATTCTTTGCAAGTCCCGCCAACGACTAAAGAGGAAATGATTTCCAAAACAAGGCTAGATGCATATATTGCCCAACAAGTCAAAGCTCACTATGCCAGTGAAGTTGCACATAGGCCGATCAAGACTGGTCGATCGTATCCGGTATGCTACGATTAAGTACAATACCCACCAGAATACATACTTCCGACGTTCCACGTGCATAAAGGAATCGGGAATCCTCGCCAGCACATCGCGCGCGATTTAAATCCATGTGCGGCAACACTGGAGGAAATGATATACTGCTCCTCCGACAGTTCGTCAGCAGTCTAGCGGGCATTGCGTTTGAATGGTATGCGGAACTCCCAAATGACTCAGTGAATATCTTCGACGAGATGGAGTTGCTCTTCTGTCAGAGATTCGCCAGTGCAAATAAACGCACTACCATGGCGGCATTGGTCAACGAAAAGGTTAGACCGAATGAGACCTGGGTTCAATATGTTACCCAATGGCGAAATCTTTGGTCTAAATGTGAGAAGCGCATCGATGAAGCTCCAGCCGTGGGAATGTTCATAGCCACGCTTGACCCAAATTCTAAGGTGTTCCCATAAATAGCCTTCGACCTTCCAAGAGCTCATAGATAAAATGGCTCGATTGGATCAGATGGATCAAAACGCATCCTCTTCCGATGAAGATATATGAAAAGCCGAGGCAAGACAACATTGTCGCCAACGCTCAGCAAAAAAATAGCGGCTCTGAAGAACACGTCGCTAAAATAGCGACAACACGGGTTCTACCCTTCAAAAGATTAAGGACGCGAATGCTCGCTCCCCCAAAATATACGTAGGGGGCATCTTGCTCGCTAGTGGATGAATCTCTACGCGAGATAGTCCTTTCTTCAAAAAAAAGAAATGATATTAAACGACCTCTAAGCGGATCCTGCAATCAAATGGAATAGCCCGCTTCAACCAAAAAACCATGGAAGGGGCAGGTGCCGCGTAAAAATGCCTGGTATTTCTAGCAAAACAACCTGATTGGTGTGATAATAAAATAAGCAGTCCAAGAAAGTGGAGATAGCTTAAGGTGTAAAGCGTCCACATATATAAAGGACAGGCAGCAGCGCCTTAGCAAGGAAGTGTTGGAAGGAATGAGTTATGCAACTCTCCGACCAAATGATAAACAATGGACCGGAACGTCACTAAACTAGCATTTCGCCCCAAACACGGCGATAATGGACCGAAATGTGTATAAACTAGCATTTCGCCCCAAATAAGACGATGATGGACCAAAATGTTCCTAAACTGGTATTTTGCCCTAAACACGGCGATGATGGACCGAAATATTCCTAAACTAGCTATTCGTCCCAAACATGGGAATGATGAGCTGAAACATCCCTAAACTAATATTCATCCCAAACATGGGAATGATAGACCGAAACGTCCCTAAACTAATATTCGCCCCAAATATGGTGATGATGGATCGAAACGTTCCTAAACTAGCATTTCGCTCCAAACAGACCGAAACGTCCATAAACTAGCATTTCGCCCCAAACACGGCGATGATGGACCGAAACGTCCATAAACTAGCATTTCGCCCCAAACACGGCGATGATGGACCGAAACGTCCTTAAACTAGTGTGTCGCCTCAAACACGGCGATAATGGACTACAACGTCCCTAAAACTAATATGCTCCTTGATATCTATATTGCAATTGAAGTCCTACCGGTGAAGATTGCAACTCAATTCCCACCGGCTACATAGCTACTCCAGTAATGAAGCTACCCCCAAGTCTCACCGTTAAACAGATGGGTCACCTGCGACGAAACTACTTTCGAGAGTTTCACTGTTCGTAAAAAAAAGAGAAAAAAGAGAAATAGAAGAAAAAACGGTACGTCCACAAGCGAAATGGGCACGATGAAAACCCGAAAGGGCATCGCGAGTAAAAATAGCAGGACTGCCGGCGAGTTTGTGAAAACCCGAAAGGGCGCCATCTCGTAAAATAAAAAAAAAATTATATGCACTTGAAAGGTCCTCTCGATCTTGTGAGGAGAAAATACCTACGTGAGATCCTTACGACTCACAAAGGATCAACACACTTAGGAATCCATACGATTTCTAGGGAGAAATTACGCTTGCGAGATCCTCACGACTCGTAAGGAGAATTCCCCCTATGAGATCCTCATGGCTCATGGGATTCAAAAGCCTTAAATTACAAAGATCTAAATCTGTTCTTAAGCCGTCATATTCCCTAAAGTTCCCTACAAGTGGTTCGATATCAACTCTTGTATACAATCCATAGGCACGAAAAAAATATGTTCCAACCGAATTCCACCAATAGAGAGAAATATCCCCATATGATGAACGACACTTGTAAGTCCTCTCGATTTACAGGAAGAAAATACTCTTGTAAGATCCTTAAGGCTTATAAAGAGAAAATACTCTTGTAAGATTCTTACGACTTACAAGAGAAAAAATCACTTAGGAATCCCCACGACTCCTAAAGAGAAAATACACCTACGAGATCCTCATGACTCGTAAGGAGAAATACCTTTATGAAACCCTTACGGCTCATCAATTCAAAAAGCCTTAGTCGAAAGGATCCTAACCCTATTTGCTAAGCCACTTTTGTTCAAATCGACAAAGCAAAATGATGATTCACTCCTGGCAATATCCCAATTGTAGCAATACTGATGTCTAAACAGTTGTCAAACTCCAAGTCCTCTCACGGTAAATGATGATTCACTCCTGGCAACATTCCGGTTGTAGCTATGCTGATGCTAAAATTGGTATCGGGACCCAAGTCCCCGACACGCAACAAAATCAGCGAGCAAAAAAAATATATGTATATGAAACAACCGAAATGATGGGGCAACTCGCATAAAAATCAGCAAGCAAAAAAATATATGCATATGAAACAACCGAAATATTTGGGCAACTCGCAATAAAAAATAGTGAGTAAAAAAAAAAGTGGCATAGCCGAAATGATTGGACACCGCGATAAATAGTCGAAATGATTGGGCAATCGCGACTTTCGCGATATAAAAAAGCTGAAAAGATAGAGCATCGCTGAAAGTAAATAACCAAAAGCCAAACAGGATTCACGTGTTAAACACATGAGCGCTCATATGCAAAGCATATGGGCGCTGAATATAGACAGGCCAAAACCCACACTGGGGATCACGTGTTAAACACGTGAGCACATCATTCTGAAGCTCTAGCTATAGATAGAATAAAATTCTATATAGAGTTAAATTCTATTTGGGAAGATATCCCCCCGATCTTTCCAAAACAAGAAAGATTTTTCTCTGTTAAAAAGAGATCCTTTGGATTTAAAATCCAATGGTGATGAAATATCACCAATTAAACCGTCTGATAGAATTAAATTCTATGTGAGAAATATTTCCCTGATCTTTCTAAAATAAGAAAGACAGTTAAACAGAATAAAATTCTATGTTAGGATATTCCTAATCTTGTTAAAATAACAAGATATTCATATGATAGAATAAAATTCTATGTTAGGAAAATATCTTCCTAATTTTATTAAAACAAACAGGAAATCTTCTCTGTTAAACAAAGAGCTTTTGGATTAAAAATCCAACGGTGATTAAAATTCACCGGTTGATCTAAAAGATCAATTTGATTGATTATAAAATCAATCATGATCTATCAATGAGAGATTTTCTCAACAAATTGATTTTTTTCCTACTCCTATAAATAGGAGTAAAGAAATGAAAAGAAAAAAATGGGGACTGGATATAAAAAGAAAGGAGACCCCCCATAAGCTTTGGTAAAAATACAGAAGGCTCTCCAAAAACTTCTACAAAAATAAATAGATAATTTAATTCTCAATAGAAGAAAAAGATCTTCTTCCTCTAAACCCTAGTTAAAGAAAACACAGAGATCAAAACATCTCATTTACCTATCTAAACGTTTAACCCTTCTCAAGAACTAAGTTCTTTCTCTGGATCTGAGATCCACAAGATAAGTCTCCTACAAGTTGAGAATTTAATTCTCATCGGGAAGATCTTATTCTTGAGAATCAAAGATTCAGGGAAGAACAATGTCGAAAAGAACAATGGAAGAAAAGACATGAAGAAGATGGAGTTTATACTCCAGGAACTTAGTTCCCTCATAAATTAAGAACTTAGTACTTAAAGAACCTGATCCCAGATTCTCAAAATAGTGATCTTGGTGATCGTTAATGGTCAAAATACCATTAGCAGAGGTTTAACCTATGAAAATATCAACAGAGATTAAATCTCTAAGAAGACAGCGTCTCACGTGAAACACACGTGAACGCCAAAACTCAGCGCCTCACATGAAACACACGCGAGCACTCAAAAGAAGCTAAAAACTCAGCGCCTTACGTCTAACACACGTGAGCATCCTGAGCGCCTCATGTGAAACACACGTGAGTGCCAGAAAAGACTAATGCTTAACATTATTTCAGCACCTCACGTGAAACACACGTGAGCGCTATATATCTGAGTACTTAGCATTGCTGGGTGGTATGGAAACCTATATCCGAACCCATATGCTCATGATTTCTAAACCGATCTTAGTCCCATAAACGACTAATAATCTCTCATCGATAATATCCAAAATGATATTCATTTCATATCTTCTAAGTTAATCTTAGTTTCATATAAGATTAACGATTCTTACATCCACCATGATCTTTTGCCTCAAATACGAGATTTGGTTCAAGGGTACATCTTTTCACACCTATGATATATATCGTTATAATTCCTCAACATCTTCAAATAGGTGGCGGGTCCAGACAACCAACAGCAACTCCTCGTTCCAACTTGATGAAAGATATGAAATTTCATCGATACAGAAAATGATACATCCCACATTTATGCACTTCCATATTGATGTGTACACCTCATATTGATACGCATCCCATATAGATGCAAGTCTCATATTGAGCCTCGGCTATATACATATACATATATGTATATCTTTGAAGGAAATATAAATGCCTTCCAATTGGACCGCACCCCAAATTGGGCGCACCCCATGTCACCATCGTTCACTTCACCACGAAACAAATACACACGTGCGCAAAATGAATGATGAACCGAAATGTCTCTAAACTAATATTCGTCCCAAATATGGGAATGATGGACCAAGACGTCCCTAAACTAGCGCGTTCCCCCAAATATGGGAATGTTGAACCGAAATGTCCTTAAATTAAATTTCGTCCCAAATATGAGAATGTTGGACCAAAATGTCCTTTAAACTAAACACTCGCTCCAAACACGGTGATGTTGGACCAAAATATCCTTAAACTAATATGTTTTGCCCTGCGGACCGTCTTCAAATTGACTACGGTATATTATCCATGGGCTATTCATATATGATCTAATGATCAGTTGAGCCCATATGCTCATTTGTTCATAAGTTGATCTTAGTCTTAAATATGATTAATGATTCTTAGGTCAAATCCAAGTTCCCATGAACGGATAGACCTCACAAATATGAGAAATGCATCCTAAGTTCATTCCCGTTGGCAAACCAAGCTACAAACACGGACCCTAGCAAGTAAATGCTTGACCCAAAACATTTAAATTGATCTAAGTCTAAAATAAGACTAACGGATCTTAGATAAAGCCCAAGTTTCATTTGAACCGATGGACTTCAAAAATGTAAGAAATGCATCCTAAGTTTATTCCCGTTGGCAAACCAAGCTACCAACGTGGACCCCGTCAAGCAAATGCTTGACCCAAATCATGAAAATATATGTACGGATTTAGACTAATCCGCGCCCTATGAGCGACGACATAAATTAGTCTCCGTATACAATCATCGAGCAACCTTAAGAAACAAAAATAACACACGATACGAAGTGACATATCGGAGCAAGAGAAAGTCATTATCGCAACTCGATAACATAATTAACTGCAGGGGCTTGCACCTGCAGGGAAGAGTGCCACCACAATCAAAAACCCCTCACAAATGAGGGGGATCTGATGAAGTCTGCTACATCGGTCGTATCTATCCAAACCTCCGATATACAGTGTCATAAATCAACTTGGTATCTTCGGAGAGATGGACGGATATGTCCAAATAGTATTTGCCCCTAAATTCAGGCTAAACACCCTCCATGTCTCAGTCTAGTTTTCGGTGGTAAACAGAGACTCACTCAGGGTGCGATACGATATAACAACTGTTTCGCCGAAAAAAGAATAGCGTTTCGAGTGGTACTCCGACATTACTAGTCTTGATAAAATATTGGAAGATGTTGGAAGAGAGGAAGGTTGCTTCACAATAAGATGATACATGGTACAATCTTGAGGGAACAACAACGCGAGATGGAATGAACTTGAGAACTCTGTTGCAAGGAACGAGCTTGACTTAGCTTGCAAAAAATTTTGAGAGATTGAATGTTCGGGAGTAATTTTCAGTATAGTATTGAGGGGAGGACTAGAGAATAAGATAGATATTTATAGGGAATGGGAGATAAGTAGAATATGGAATTAAAAAGAATTAAAAGGGATTAATGGGGTAAAATGAAGGGTCTGTTGTTCGCAAATTAAATTCAGAGGTTTTCAGAGTATTAAAACAGGTAGAAGAGAGGCTAAAAGTCGTACATGCTCGAGTTGGAGACGGTTGGGCACCTCCAGGCTGACCAAAAATTGGTTCGAGCCATCCGGGGTGGCTGGGCAAAGGGGTTGGTCTTGGGGTTCGTGCCATGGGTCCGGATCAGTGTAATTAGCCTATATTTATATCTCTTTTCTGTTATAACGTTTCGAAACCCCGTGCGATATTTGTGCAAACTCTTGGGCTTCCAAAACATCATAAAGAAAAAATAATAAAATAATTGTATCAGTAAGGATTCGAACACACAGATTATGAGACAGCAGTAGAAAGTTTTAACCAATAGGCTATAAGGAGTTTCTTCTTCATAAGTTATCAAGAATAACTTATAACTCGAAACCAAAACAGAAAATATAACCTCTTTTATTAATTAAAACAAAAGGGATAGTTTAAGAAATTTAGGGTCATTACACATATCGTCGATGTGATCAAAGTCTCGATCTAGAGGCTTCCGGCGACTTGTGATTATCGGAGACTTTCAAAAGGATTATAGATGGAAGAGGAGGATGAGGTGCAATAAGGATTTAAAGGAGGAGGATGGATTTTTGTTGAATTGGAGGAGGAAAAAACAATTAAAGGACAATGAGCCAATAAGTGGTATTAAAAAAAATTAAACTAGATTTAATGATGATAAAAAAAACTCTAAAATAATAATTCTAATTTATTATGAATTCATTTTGGGAATTAAAAAAAAGGAATTGAAAGATCTCATTTGTAAGTTATGAAAGGGTTAAAAATTATTTAATAAAAATAATTACATGATCCAAGGTTTGAATATATAGCCTATAGAACAATAATGAAATGACTCAACAACTATGATACAAGCTTGCTCTTGAATATATTCAACGGGAATTAAATATATGCTGATGGAAAGGGAAAGTGATCTTTTACTAAAAGAGAGAATACAAAGGTATAAGAATTCTAGGGTTGTTACAAACCTCCCCTTTCTTCCCTGACCTCCGCTCGTCTCCTACAACCCCATCCTTTGCCTCTTCTTTCCTCTCCCCCCTCTCCCGTTCATCTTTCCTCTCTCTCCTCCGCCGTCCCCTCCCCTTCCTTTCCTTTGCCGCCCCCCTCAACCCCCGCAACTCCTCCGCCGCCGCCGCTCCCCCTCCTCCGCTCTTCACTTCCACCTCTCCCTTAAATCCTCCTTTCACCTACTTCAAGACAACCTCTTCAATGCCTTCATCCACGTCTTTTCCTCCACCGCCCGCAGACCCCATCCTCGACACCCACGAGCTCCCCGACCCCACTAGCCTCGTCGCTAGCAACTCCCATCCTCAATATTTTAATATTTATTGATTTTAAATCTTTAATTATAAATTAAACTATATTTAAATAAAAAATAAACAAAAACCGTTGAAAAGTTAACAGAGTTAGCAGAATATTCGGCGAATATTCTCTTTTTGGATGGCTGAAGGAGTTTTTGTGGAACTTAAAAGAATGAGGGGCTTTTTTTGTAATTACCTAAAACTATTTTTTATGTAAATAGCTACCTTGGGTTAGGGTAGGCAATTGACACGTTTTAGATCCAGATCCATTTATATTTAATAGATCCATCTCCTTCCATTTATCCAATGGGTCTAGACTGAATGGATGCATATCTGTATCCATTAATAACCCGGTCAAATCCATTTATCCGTATCATTTTAATTGGTTTTCATAATTAAAATAGTTAAGCTTAAATCTTAAGCGAGAATTGGCTTTGGTAACATGGAGAAAGAGAATGTAAAATTGGTGCTACAATTAATTATTGCAAGCTAAGTATTTTGTTGATATGATTTAGTCCGCTAAACATATTTTTCCGATATGATTTATTTTATCCTATTAAATATTATATGAGATCAAATAAATAAACAAATTGGGTTAGCCGGGTCCGAACATACCTCATCTGGACCTGGTCCATTAATTAAAGTTTTTAATAGATCTGAATCGGGTCTGGTTAAACGGGTGTGGAATCAGTCCAGACCCTATTTTTTGCAGCGGGTCAGAGTTGGGTTTGGGTCTAGTCCCAGCCCATTGACAAGCCTAGCTGAGACAGGGGTTTGGGGTAATTAAAAGCCCTTTTCACCCAATATGTTAATTAGGGTTTTTTGGAAAAAATAATTGGGCCACCTCCTTTTGGATCTCGGTAAAAATCTAACAAGCCCCTCCCCCCCCACCCACCCACCAGTTTATTGGATCTTTCATTCGGATCACAGCAAGGTTGGTATTACCACATTGCTTTTAGCCCTCATGTTGAGGATTCTAGGTTTGTAATTATAGTTTCTACCCATCTTATTATTTTATCTAAATTTTCTGCTTCAACAATATGAATTCGATCTTTAATCACTTTTTCTTACATGATGACTCGTCACATGGGAAAGGAATTGTTTGATGTTCTCTAATTATTTTTATCGAAATCGTTTGATGTTACATCCGCTATTTTGATAATATTATTTTGTTGTTATTTGGTGGTATAATGTTATTTTAGTTGATGGTGATTTTTTTGGGGGGTAAATTGTCAACCCCCACAAAGCAGATCAAAGCGGTTGTCAAAAATCCCGGAAAATTTCCGTGCAGTATCTGTATAGTTAGCTGACCTATCTAAATTGGTCATACATATCGCAGGCAACCGCATAGATATCGAGGCAATTACATAGATATCACATAATAACAAGATATAGCAGGCGGCTATAGATATACCGCATACATCGGTTTTTTTGACAATTGAAAACTTTTCATGGGATATTTGACAAGCACTTGGGGGGCCATGGGGTTTTTGTCGGTGGGAAAACCTGCTTGGTTTTTTTTGACAATTTACCATTATTTTTGAATTTTTTTTGTTATTTCATAGATTAACACTAATGAAGAGAAGTTTGATTGTTGCAACTACAAATATTCTTTACTATAAGTAAAAAACCAAACATTGGTTTTCAAAAACATGACTTTGAGCAGCAATTCCATTAAACACCAAAATGCAAATCTAACTTTGCTTATTGGAACACCATGTAGGTAGAAAACCGTTGCAGTACCAAATTCCACGATCCAAATATACAGTAATACGAAACAAATTGTTGTTTGATCTAATAATTAGCATTATTGTAATCAAAGGGAAGATTTATGTCTTCATATATTATTATTAGCACAAGCAGTTTGTCATGTGAGATGCATATAATTAAATTAATATAATGTGGAATAAATAAATAGATCCATATGATTCTGTTATATCCTTTTTGGGCTGTGAATATGGAAATATTCCAATAGGAGGCTTAGTAATTGTAAGCTCCTCTTTATATAATCTAATTGCAGTTCTAATACCGTGGTATCTTTTTTAACTCAAGCAGATGGATCAAATGACCATGCTTCATATACAAATAGTTGTTGCAATTTTGGTGATTTATTTTGAGAATGTAAGGATGGTTGCAATGTTACTAATGATTGTTGGCAATGAAATATAGAAGGCTTGTTGATAGGAGAGGAGTTGGATGGAGAACCTATGACCGAAAAATTACTAGATCGGTTCAATTGAGAAGGATAATATAAGATATTGATTTGACTTGCAAAATTAAAATAAAAATACACATATGGATTTAATAGCTTTCCATACTTTATGCTTGGTTCAAACTATTGGTAAATTAAGCCCGTCAAAAAATATGTGTGGAGGAAATGACCGTAATATTTCTACATATTTGTGCTCATGATGTGAAACATTGAGTCATAAAAAGACAATTTGTTCAATAAGGCGAAACGATAATTAGACGATCGGTATGGTCTTGAACTCGATGTTGCGAATACAAGACTATTTCCTCAAGAAACCTGAACTAGTACATGAAGGCTCCACAGGTGATAGATGGAAAAGGTTTTAAAATTGTCTAGGAGCACCTTCTACCTATTATCGACCAGCCTAAGTACAAAACGCGAAAACACAATATAGCAACTAATGTACGAGGGTTTGTTCACAAGATATGCAGTTCATTTACATTCTACCAAGTTGGGAGGATTTGGCTATAGATTCATAGGTTCTTCAAGATGCAAAATATTGAGAAGAAATGGAGTAAGAGACTAAAACATCCACTTTAAATTATCATAAATCGATAAGATTTTGTATATGTTTTCACTCAACTAGTGTTAATATTTTTTTCCGTATCTAGGATATCATTACCTATGCGATGCTGGATTATGCGATGCTGGATATATGAATGGTGAGCGGTTTCTTGCACCTTATAGAGGACAACGTTCCCATTTGAATTATTGGAGATAAGGCCGTCAACCTACTACTGCTCGTGAATTTTTTAGCTACAAACACTCATCAGCTAGAAATCTTATAGAAAGATATTTTGGCGCTTTGAAAGATAGATAAGTAATTATAAGATGCAAATCCTGTTGTCTCAAAGAGATACAATGTTTCAGCTTGTGTCTTGTTGCATAATCCACTACTACAAAGAAGGGTTGCCCCTACGGATATATCCGTAGGTGCAACTCACTGCCCCTACGGTTATATACGTAGGGGCGAAAAAATACCCCGTAGGTGCAAAGGCCGCAGGTGCAAGTCGAGGCTCTGAACTTATCCCTACGGTTAAATTCTTGCCCCTACGGATATGTATGTAGGTCCAGTTTCCCCTACGGATTTAGCCGTAGGGTATAAGATTTTATATTATTTACGGTTTATTTTAATAAATTACTTGGACCTACGGCTATAGCCGTAGGGGCATGTACTACCCCCTACGGCTATAGCCGTAGGTACTTTTCCGTAGGGGCACATATTCAGGATTCCTGATATGTGCCCCTACGGATAACGCCGTAGGGGAATGTCAGTGGCCCCTACGGATATCTCCGTAGGGGGATTCCCAAACACCTGGCACTGACATCTGGGGGAAATATCAGTTACTGCTGATATTTAGCCCCTACGGATATATCCGTAGGCTTAACGTGTAGGCCTACGGATTAATCCGTAGGTACATATTGTCTGAAAATTTTTTTAAAAAATGTCCTGCTTGATTTTTTCCCGCCCTGTGCACAATAATGTATACATCAATCAAATCATATATTGCAGTATTCATAATCACATCTCACCCATATATATAATATACAAAAGAAACACAAAAACTGAATATGATATAAATACAAACCAATATGAATATCGTTTCAAAATGTAGTACAATGTGTATGATATAAATAAATACATGTTTCAAAAAAAAAGAACCAAAAATCTACCCTAGCTCGGTCCAGCTCGGTCCTGCTCCTCGGTCAATAAACTCTGCAATTCGTCGCGAGCGGGAGTCTGAGTGGGCGGTGGAGCTACAGGAGCTGTCTGCGGAACCGCAGCCGAAGGAGATGCGTGTGGAGGCTCGGCCGATCTACCCTGTCGCGTCTGGATATAACTTGTGTAAGAAGCGTGTAAGAACTGTTTATTATTCGAATTCGTATTATTATTAAGTTATTTCGAAACCCTGTTTGGATATCTAGTTTGGAAAAGCGTTGTTTATTTCAATTACATATGTATGTATGATTAATAAAACATAAGTCTACAACCAAATAAGCTCAGGCTATGTACTGATATTGGATATGTTGATATCTATAATATGACATTATATTTTACTATTAAGTAGTATACATACCAGCATCCCATTCAACTCCTGAACGGTGGCCTTCAAGCTCTCCTGTTCCTGCTGGATACGTCGCTAACTGGAGACGGAGGAAGTAACCACCGGGGTGGAGTCCAACCTCATATGGGCCCTGCTAGAGCCCAGTCCTCGGCCTATCTCCAAACCTCCGTGGTGCCGTCCGTGTGCGGCGTCCAGGACTGGGGTCAGCAGCCTCGAATGTTGCCTTCCCCCTAGCAACTGTCAGAACATTATATTTAGCACATACTGGTCTATAAAATTGACAAGAAATACCAAAATCAACAAATTCAAAGCCTTACCTACAGAGATAGAAGATGTGCTCCTCTGGTATCTGCATGTATCAAAATTTGAATAATATTAATTAATTTCAGTACATACATACTAACAAGGTAAACTCGCATATAGCGCTGCTTACACATATGACAGGGAGTGAACAAGCTCTTGTAGATCATCAGGCGCAAATCTAATCTCATCAAGCAGCCCATGATAATGAGTTGGACGACTAAGAGCAAAAGAAATGTGTGTATATTTATGATATAGCATTCTAAATCAATATACTTGCCCTATATAATATATAAACATACCTGGAGGAACGGGAGTGACCTCTGTCCCTGATATGGACGCATCACCAACAACTAGACAATCAAACATTGACAATATAAGTAATTTTGACATAAACATGCATGGATATCTATAATATTACATTCAAAATGGATATTAGAGAGCGCACCTGCAGTGAGAAGTGGTAAAAGTATCACCCAACTAGGGTGTAATTTACAGAATCAGTTGAGACTCTTAAAAGTCATAGAAGAACCCGACCTGCACAAATCTGATGTATGCTTTCCATTGGACACTAAGAAGTCTCTAATGGGAAAAGCCTATGTGAAAGCCATCATAAGTTCATATCAGAAGATTGATGCTGAAACAGAGAACGAGAAATGTCATTTTTTCCTTCTTCCGCCACATTACTGTCTTCTCCTTCTGCCACATTACTGTCTTCTCCTTCTTATGATGTTCGCGTGCAAATTCAATGACTATATTGAGAATATGGATTAATAGTGGGTAGGAAAAGTATTTCTCAAATGGCTTTTGCGTCTTAAAACCATAAACTACTAAGTAATGACATACATAATTTTTTTAGTATAAAGATTGTTATTTTAAGTTTTCCCTTATAGAGATATGATCTAACTGCATCTATCAACTATAAGTGTGCAGAAAATTATGATAAGAAATCATAAGAAAGGGTCGTAGCCATGCATAACTTTGAATCTACATACCAAATCATGCAAAAGCATGCACTTATTGTCACCTTGCCTTAGAATATAAAATATCTTGGAAGACTATAAGCGAGCATTTAAATCTCGATAGCTTTTGACTTCAACATATATTTTTCTCAAGTACCATGAAATATACTTGCTCCGTATAAACCGTTTCCAGGAAGATGGATTAATAATGACAAATTATCCATTGTGGCTCACTCCGTATCACTTCTCACTGCAGGTGCGCTCTCTAATATCCATTTTGAATATCGATACTTACATTCAAAATTGATATTAGAGAGCGCACCTGCAGTGAGAAGTGGTAAAAGTATCACCCAACTAGGGTGTAATTTACAGAATCAGTTGAGACTCTTAAAAGTCATAGAAGAACCCGACCTGTATAAATCTGATGTATGCTTTCCATTGGACACTAAGAAGTCTCTAATGGGAAAAGCCTATGTGAAAGCCATCATTAGTTCATATCAGAAGATTGATGCTGAAACAGAGAACGAGAAATGTCATTTTTTTCTTCTTCCGCCGCATTACTGTCTTCTCCTTCTGCCACATTACTGTCTTCTCCTTCTTATTATGTGCGCGTGCAAATTCAATGACTATATTGAGAATATGGATTAATAGTGGGTAGAAAAAGTATTTCTCAAATGTCTTTTGCGTCTTAAAACTATAAACTACTAAGTAATGGCATACATAATTTTTTTAGTATAAAAGTTGTTATTTTAAGTGCGCGTGCAAATTCAATGAAAGTTAGATTTGAGGATACCCATGTATGAGTTGTATTCTATATATGTGTGTTTCGATTTATGATTTCGCTTAAGTGTAGAGTTGTTTTTACTTAAAGAAGTATCACCATCTACTATATATAAAAAAATATAGCAAACTAGGATTGGTATTCAAATCCCAGTCCAGATTGGTATTCAAAATTTATTTAATTAGTTTGTGATCCACATCATTTGATTCGTTGCGGCATCAATGTAGGCACAAATATCGGCGACGAGGAACTCAACGAGGAAGAACGAGGGCGGTGGCGGGCTGAGAACGGAGGGCGCGCGGTGGCGACGAAGAGAAAATTGGAGACGCGGGAACGAGAGAAAATTTTGGGAACGAGAGGGAAAGATATCGAGGCGTATATTGGTATCGATGGGAATATGAAGGTTTCATATTATCATCGAGTATCATATATTGGTTTTAACCTGAATATCTTGAGTCGCTCTCTAATTATGCGTTTGTTGTGCATTCGTGTTGTATGTGTAACATGATTTTAAACCATTGAGATCAAGATTGATAGAACTGATCATCCTACATTGCAATAGCATTCATCGACCAAAAATAGATTGCGGTCTGGATATGGCATATTGGCAGATGTTACCTATATGCATAAATCTTATGTCTAATGACCATAAGATTGTCGGAGACAGTTTTGATGTTTTGTGGGTTTGGTTTTATACTTGGGACAATCCAATGTTGACACACACACATAAATAACAAATTAAAGTAAACTAACTAAGAGGCATGTTTGAGTTTTATACTGGGATCACAAATAGCATGATGGCTGCAAACAGGTTGCTTGAATACTTGCAGACAATCCAATGTTGCCTCGCCATTTCTATAAATTTTAAACTCCCTGGAAAATTATCATCACTCAGGATTACTTTAGGGCCAGTTTGGCTGCTTCTTGCTTGTGATTCAACATTCAGCTTTTTGTTGATTTGGAACTCAGAGAGTGTTGCAAAACAAATCCAAAACTAAAAAAACCTCAAACTAGCTACAGAGAAGGCAAACAGCAAACCCCATGAAGTTTGGCTTTCAAGGGTTTTCCCACTAAAATACACTTAGATGCAGCACTTTAAGGAAGCTTGCAGCAATATAAAAACTTTTAGGTAGTTTAGTGAAAAACTGCAGTGCTTCAAGATTGTTTAAGTTTTATGTGTGCTTAAGCTGTCATACAGAAATTATCGTTGCAAAAATGTTCGCAACCCTAGCTTTTCCAGCAACGATACTGGAATACGAGCCTCAGATATGCCAGCTTAGGAATCAAAATAAGAAAGAGATTTGGGGTTATCCTAAGTCCAAAGTCAAACGGGCTCGAGAAATATATAAACCCAAAAAAATGACTGCATAAAGATCTCATAAAGATGAAAAGGATGTTATGCAAGCTCTGAACAAATCTTGAACGGAACTTTCACAAGAATTTACAATACCCGACCAGAATCCAATCCTGAGTTTGATGAAGCTTCAGGCCTTCAGCTTCCCCACAGAAAATAGTTAGGGCAAACCCTTTGCAAAACCATAGCTTTCATGCAGAGATGACGCTCAGAACATGCCAGCTTCCAAACACATTGAATAATACATAATCTCCCATACTCTCTCTCTCTCAATCAGACAGTTTATATTTGGATTTGAATTTAGGAAAAGAAATAAGATGGCTACAAACCAGCTTGCCTCGCCAATCTCATAACTATAAAGCTCATAAAAGTGGAAGCTTGAGGGCAAGCCATCATCGCCTCCATTCAATTGAAGCCAAATCATCCACAAAAAATAGAAATAAATATAATAATTGATCGATAGGCAAAATTGCAAGAAACCTATTCAGATTTTTGCATGAAAAAATAAGAGATGTAAATTAAGTAAAAGATTACCAAATGAAATTATCCCATCACTTGAACCCCCTCTCAAGACATTTTAGCAAAAATTCCCCCAGTAATTTTCTTCGGTTTAACCGTTTTATATCATAGAAGAAAGATAAATTTCAAATGTATATACATGCATACACACACACATCATATACACAGTTTTTGAATGTTGCCAGAATTTCAACGGTAATTCTAGATTTTTCCAAACTCTGAAGGCTTCACAAAAATTTTAAATACAGATAATAATATGATTGAAGAGATCAATCACCAATTTTTAATGAGGATCAACTGAAACCCCAAACAGAGCAAGCAAATTACAAAGATCCCAAAACCCCGCGTGGCCCAGCCCCAGCCCCAGCCCCCAGCCCCAGCCCAACCCTAACCCCAGCGTGGCCAGCTAAACCCCAACACCAACCCTAAGGCAAACCCTAACCCCAGCCCCACCCCAGCAGCAGCCGAACCCCAACCCTAACCCTACCCCGACCCCGACCCCGACCGCAACCGCGACCAGCTAAACCCCAACACCAACCCTAAGGCAAACCCTAACCCCAGCCCCACCCCAGCAGCAGCCGAACCCCAACCCTAACCCTACCCTGACCCCGACCCCGACCGCGACCGCGACCGCGACCCCTGCCCAACCCCAACTCGCGCGCAACCCCAGACCCAGCCATGAACCCTAAGCCCAAAATAATCCAAAAATTCTTTAATTTACCTCGAGATTTACTCACCTGAACGGCTGCTGCTGGGGCTGGGGCGACGACCTGAACCGCGGTGGCGACGAGAACTGCGGTGGCGACGAACCGGCGGTGGCGACGAGGATAACGACGGTGGCGACGACGGCGTGGCGATTTGGGGATTTTTCTCGCGCCAGATCGAGAGAGAGAGAGAAAGTGAGCGTAGGCGATCGGTCTGGGGTCTTAATAAATCGATATTTACTTGTCCCTACGGATATACCCGTAGGTCCTTTGTTTGCGCCACCGTAGGGGCAAATACCAAATTAAGAATTAATTTTTTAATTCTTGAACGTCAGTGCCCGTAGGGGCAACCCTTTAGCCCTACGGAGTAATCCGTAGGGCCAAGTAAAATCTGCCCCAACGGATAATTCCATCCGTAGGGGCAACCCCCTATTTTACTAGTGATCACATTAAAAGAGAGATGCCAATCGATCTTTTTGAAGAAAATTTAGATGGAGAAGATTCTCAAGAGTTAGAAAGTGACGACATAACATATGTTGAGAGTTCTGCTGAATGGACAAATTGAAGAGATAACTCGGCATAAGAAATGTGGAATTTACAGCATCATTAGATTTTATTTTATAATGAGTGGCTTTTTATAAACATTTGCCGGTTTAATTAAAGGTGTATTTGGTACGATATTAGCTATTTGCCTGCCTGCTTTTATTTGCTGTAGTATTGACCATCTTTTAGTTACAGTATTGCTATCAATCCTATTCTGCTCAACCAAAGTTTGATGTCTATTCCTCTGTCGAATTGTCTATTTTATTACCGATGAGCAATAGCTCGGTTGGTATGGCATTTCCCCTTCTAAGAAGAGTGATGGTTCGATCCCTAGGAGGGGAAGGTGCCACAATTTGATGCTTTCGGGACAAATTCATGGATCCCATGAGTGCGTGTTGTATGCTTGCGTGTGTTGTGTTCGTGGGCGAGCTGTGTGCGTTGGCCTGGCCAGGCTTATGAGCCAGTTTAAAAAAAAAATTGTTTATTTTATTTTTGATACTATACTTCTGTATGCCATGTTTATTAGGCATGGAAGCACAAAATCAAGGAGGAAAAGGTAGGTCCAATCATATTTGGACTAAAATAGAAGATTACATTAGCGAACAAGCTATAGCCGTTGCTATGAATAGTAATGGAAGGAGCATCAAGAAGTTAGTAAACTGTTTTCAACATTTGGCCGATGATCATGAAAAGAGAAAGAGTGTAACGAAGGAGGTTTTGAAGTTACAAGGCCTAAGAAATGCCGAACGTATAAGGGCTTCGGTCATGATCAGTAAAGATTCAAGCTTGGCAAACTCTTTTTTCGAGTTCCCATCTGAAATGAGGTTCGAATTTGTAAAAATGGTTCTTAATGGTGAGGTTTAGGTTATTTTACTATAATCTTACTTCGAGTTGGAAAATATTTTTTTATTAAACAATGTCTAAATTATAATTAGTGGAACATTGTAGTTGGAATATTATTATTGATTTGTTTATGAACCTTGAGTTTTGTTTATAAATGTTTGGATTTGATAATATATATAGAGAATAATGGAGAAAATGTGCCATATGAGGAAATTTCCTTCTATGGCGTCGAAAAAATACACGCTCAATGTTTTTATTTGACGTTCGTCGAAAAAAGTCGAGGATATAGATTTTAGACGCCACCTGACGAAAAAGCCGCCTAAGACCTCTTTCCTCCATTATACACACACAAGTACATCAAAATGACCGGTATAAATCAGTGAAAAACTCGGCGGCCCGTATGTTTAAAATTTTGGTCTCAAAATAAGAAATGATATCCGATCTCATAGGATCATCTCTCTCCCCCGCTCTCTCTGCGTGTGTGTATATATATGGTGCTGAGGTCAGGCATGGTAAATATTCTTAAGTTCATTTCACAAAACACCTTCCTTTTCGAAGCTCCCCCTCCGCGGCCACCGATAGCTACTGCCTCCGGTCTCCGATCACTGCTGCCCCCGGCCTTCGATCTCCGCTTCCCCCATGGCCACCGATCGCCGCTGCCCAAGACCCCCCTCTCGTTAACCCCTCGCCCGCTGCCTCCGATCGCTACCTCCTGCCTCCGATCGCCGCTGGCCCACACCATCGATCACCATCACCACAACACCATCATCATCACCACAACCGTCACCATCATCATCACCGCATCCTCAATGGCGCCCTCGTCATCTCCGATGACTCCATCGCAGCCATCGGCCAATCCATCGGCATCCTCCATGATTTCCCCATCTCGCCGACGAGATCATCGATCTCATCTTCCTCCCATCTGATTCTTTCTCTCTTCAATTTTTTTTGCTTTTCCTAATTTTTTTATATAGCAGTCCGAAAAAATATGAGAGGGTTAGGGCCAATGGGCACATGAAAAGTCCCTGAGTTCGATCTCAACCCTTAAACCATATATATAAAATGGAGGAAAGAGGCCTTTGGAGGCCTTTTGTGTTAGGTGTCCGCAAAATGTATGCCCTCCGCCATTTATTCGACGATTGACACCTTCCAATTTGATATCTATTCTATAATTTGTCGATACACCAAATTTCACCGGCAATAGAATTTTTTCTATTGCCGGTGAACCATTAATTCCGCACACACTAAATCAGCGGTGAAATAGTATTGTAATCATATGAAATTTGATATATCGACAAATTGAAGGGTAGATATCAAGTCGGAAGGTGTCGATTGTCGAATAAAATGGTGGATGGTGTACCTTTTACCGCCACCTAACGCAGAAAGTGTACTAGGGTCTCTTTCCTCCACCTTTTTATTCGACGATCAACACCAATCATCATCATCTTTATCATTTAAGACGTGGATACACCAAATTTCATGTGATTTTAACACATTTTCAGATGGGAATTTCCTTTATATATATATAGAGAGAGAGAATAATGGAGAAAAGATGCCATAAGAGGGAATTCCCTCCTATGGCGTCGAAAAAATACCCCCTCCCTAGTTTTTTCCGACGATCGGCACCTACCATCTTCATCGTCATCATCTAAGATTTGGATACACCAAATTTCATGTGATTCTACAACTTTTTCACCGTTGATTTAGCAATGTAAAAAGTTCTATTGTCGGTAAACCGTTAATTTTGAACCAACTAAATCAACGGTGAAAAAGTTATAGAATCACATGAAATTTGGTATACCCACATCTTAGATGATGACGATGAAATTGGTGGGTGCCGATCGTCGGAAAAAACTAGGGAGGGGGTGTTTTTTCGACGCCATAGGAGGAAATCCCCTCCTATGGTCTCTTTCCTCCATTAATCTCATATATATATATATATATATATATATATATGAGAATAATGGAGGAAAGATGCCATAAGAGAGAATTTTCTTCTATGGCGTCGTAAAAATACAACCTCCATCGTTTTTTCCGACGATCGGCACCTATCATCTTCATCTTTATCATCATCATCTAAGATGTGGCTACACCAAATTTCATGTGATTCTACAACCTTTTCACCGTTGAATTAGTGGGTTCAAAATTAACGGTTTACCGATAATAGAACTTTTTACATTGCTAAATCAAGTTGTAGAATCACATTAAATTTGGTGTACCCTCATCTTAGATTATAACGATGAAGATAATGTGTGCCGATCGTCGGAAAAAACGATGGAGATTGTATTTTTACGACGCCATAGAAAGAAATTCCCTCCTATGCCCTCTTTCCTCCATTATTCTCTCTCTCTTATATATATATATATATATATATATATATATCGACGAAATGTTTCGGGGAGTTGAAAATAAGCATAAATCCGGTGATTCCTGAATAGATCAACCTTTTGAACTGCTGCTGAATTCATGAGCAGATCATATCCGTAATTTTTTTTCAATTTTTCTTTTTGACTTATCAATAAATCCATTGTGTAGTAATTTTGTTTTGTATAGACTCCTTCCCTTTCTCTTTAATAACCCTTAGATGCTTCAACAAGTCTCTTTCCCTTGTCTTTTGTGGATTTCTGGAAAGTCTCAGACTTCTTTCCTAAAGCTTCACTAATATCTCATGAATAAGGAATGAGAGGACTTTTGCTATCTATTAACTCTCGCTGCCGAGAGGACTTTTGAGCATGGATGTGCTCTAACAAAAAAAAAAAAAAAAAAAATATATATATATATATATATATATATATATATATATATAATGTCGCATTTAACTCTAAACATGCTCCTGACTCCTGGGCCAAACTGAGTGCAGGGAAGGAGTCATATATATAACAACTAATTGTCTTGCTAAAATTAAGTTTCATATGCTTATTCGTGATATTTAAATTGTTATTATTTCAACTAAAATTATTGGATCGGATCCATACTTAATCATACTTGATCTACCTATATATTCAACTATAAACTTTTCATAATTAAATGTTAATTAAGCAAAAACTATAATAAATTCTCGCCGCATTTAGCTGAAAACGTAAAACTAAATAAAATTACATGCAACTCAATTGAAATGTCATTTAGCATTACAGCAAACCCCTACCAAAGAGGAAGACAAATGGCATACAGTGCTGTAGTCTGCCAATTACAAATTATATCAAATGAACCTGAAAAGCTTACAAGAATAAAAAAGAGTTATTATAACAAATTCATCAGCTCAAGAAAATTCTATTAATCTTTAGTTTATAAGAAAGCACTATATAAAGCCACAGCTCAATCTGAAAACAGAATTCAGTGAAGAATAAAAAAGAACTTTATTATTAAGGAAGGCCTTTAGTTGAATACAGACACTTATTATTATAGGCTGCAAATTATTCCTCAAAAAATATTGGTTGCACATTTCAGCAGCCAAGTTCATTGGGAACTCTAACTGAGCTCAAAGAATGATATAAACATAAGAATCAATAATATTGATCTATTCTAAACAATAAAATAAAATAAAAAATAATCCAACTTTCTCTGTCTGCATGCAGTTCCCAAAAGAATGGTGTGAGCAATGAAATAGTTAACTGCTTCCTGCGAAAAAGAAAAAAGAAATCAAATAATATGTTAGCCACTTGATTGATCTAAGCTAAATTCCATTAATGATGAAATTACAGAAAGCCAAATTGCATGAAACTCCCCTCCCCTCACTTTTGACTGTAACTCGTAGCAGGAAGTCACCTTAACTTCGAAAAATATGCACTTAACCTCCAAGTTAACAGTTCGTATTTTTCATATCAGATCTATTTTCTTCCCAACGCATTCCTCCAATTTTTCATTGAAGGGTAATTTGGGAAGAAATAGACGAAAATACTAACAGCTGTTTGGATCGAAGTCTGGCAGTTTTATAAGTTTACAGTAAATTACTGCTCACGGGCAAAAGTAAGGAAGGTTTCCTGCAGTTTGTTCCTGTAAGGAATAATGCAACGCCACGACAGTATGATGATACCTGAAACAAAAATGTGTCTGCTTTGTGAAGGCAAGGAAAACCTCAGAAAGGGTTCAGCTATTTCTTGATAGAAGAGGTTCATAATCATAAGCCTCACCAGCTTTTACAAACCTACCTTTCACGCGCTTTCGCGTATCTGCTCTGGCTTTTCGTGAAGCATACCTAATCTGCTTCCCAAACCTGCAAATTTCATACTTTTCAGCTCCAAAACATCACTGTGCAAACTTCAAGATATTTTAACATCTCTACCATTTTATCTCATAGGGGAGGGGACCGTAATTGAAATCTCAGTTTGATTTCCAGAATGAATGATATTAAGAAAATTGATTTTTAACTGTTCAAATCTTGATAAACTCTTTTGCTTAAAACCTATAGATATTTCTACTATTCGAGAAAAAATCTTTGATATCTGTCATAACGTCTACATGTGTATATGAGCATGGCTCATGTAAAATACAAGGAGCTGTAAATATAACTAACCGTCGACACCACGCTTGCTCTTTACTACGTCCCATTTACTATATACAACAGGGATACAATCCTAATCGACATCCTTAAGATCAAAAATGAAACTTATTGTATCCAAAATGCATTTTTTGACATTTAACATGTGAAACATTTAATTATACAGCACGACGAATGCATTTTAACATCTCTATGATTTAGTAAATAGAGCAAAGTAACTTACAGTCTGCTTTTCTTTTTCTCATTGTATCTCATCTTGGCTTCATTCCGAGCCTGCGGGCATCTAGTTTCAAGATTTGGGTCCCACGGAGATTCTCCATTGAGGAACATCGGAGACACACCACAATCCTCATAATCAGCAACACTGCTTTCTCCAGTCAAGCTTGAAAGCGAAAGGGACATATTCTGATTAATGTTTCCAGAAGTAAAACCCGAGTTGATGTTTCTGTTGAGGTTAAGCAACATTTGATCTGGATTACTGCTAATGGCATGAAGAGTCGATGACAGTGTCATGCTATCATGTTGTGCTGAAGAAGAAGCCTGAAACAGATACAACCAGACTTTTAATTTTTGAATAAAAGTTCAGAAAATAATGATGAAAGATAGTTTTGGTGTCGAATAAATACTAGAATTTCCGTAATATAAGAATATGAATGAATAAATTATTAGGTTTTTTTTGATGAATTTAAAGACAGATCACAGCCTTGGCAACAAAGCAATTTATCTCATTTTTAAGGGATTGGCACACCATTCAACTCTACCAAGGGCTCTTATTCTCCTTTGAATTTAGGGAATTACTTCTCATTGGAGTACTACTTTTTATTACACAATTTTCGAACCTTTTCTAAATAATGCATCTTTCACTTTATTATTATTATTTTTGTAGGTGGTGGTGGGGGCGGTGTTATTTTTGTTGGACTAATATGCCTTGCTAATGCATGATGCATCTATTTTTTAGTGTACATGTCCAACCTGCTCCCAACAATTTTTCCTCGTCTTAATCATCAAAAGTACTATCATCTTAATGTCCCACAGGTACATAATTTTCTTATTTCTGTTTGCTTATCACTCATCTATCTCTGCATTCTCATTCACTCTTTTAGTAATGATGTTCGCCAAACATTCTCTGGCCTATAAAGCTATAAACAGGCCACTATTTCAAATTTCAGTTTCATATCCCCTTGTGATACAATAAAACCGATATCTTTTTGCCGAAATGTTGGCCGATATTTTGAATATCGGACGATATAGTAGCCATATATAACAGAGGAAACACCTATCCTGTACGATTATGATATCCCTCGATAGCCGATATCTAAAAGCTTGAGTTAACAGGCAACAATTTTCGGCCGTATTATTTCTGAAAAATGATTAATGCTTGCACATTCGGAAAACAGAACTAACTTTAAGAAATCCCGTAGGAGAGGTAACTAAGTAGAGAAATACAATGAATAAATGGTACCTCTATTGCGTTATTGTTGTAACCATTCGAATCTCCAACCGAAAAGTTTTTATCCATGAAGTATCCATCTAATACTCCATCTAGAAAAGGACATTTAGGTTGTGTACAATCGAATAGTCCATCAAAATTGTTCATGTTGAGACCAACATCACCAGTGTCGGAACCTTCACAATTCCCATTATCTTCAAATAACCCATCAATATCTTTGAATTGAGGATAAGGCAACTGCAAATCACAGCAAACATGAGCTCGATAAGGTATACTTGCAAATTAGGTTTACTAATACATTAAAAACCATTTGTCTAAGCATTGCTTGATGTTTAATGTAGATATGATATCAAAATGACTAATAACATAAATAAGCATATAAATTCTCTTCGGTGGTAATTCCAGACGGTTTGCATTTTGTAGAATCATCTGGGTTTTTTTTCTTTTCAAAATCAATAGTTACAAAAATCACGTGCATTGCGAATCAGATCAACCAATCGCAATGGTATGATGGCGACAAAGCAAAACACATTAATACCAGAACCGGAAAAAAGGGTTACATACAAATGGGAGGCTTTTGCAGTGAGGAACTAGCATAAAGCTGTGAGCTCGTTTATGAAATTCAGGCACATTGCAGAAACACAGCATTCTAAGATCACGATACATGCCAATTTGAAGAACACACATAATTTTCTAGAATTTGTAGAAGAAATCGAACATCTATCATTTAGTATTCGAAAATCTCAACTTCAAGTTCGAAGCTTTCATGGTTGCATTATGAAAAATCCGATGTATATATGCTTGATAGCAATCGAAATACAATCAAATAATATTTCCTCCATACATTACTAGAGCATAGATTAAATTACTTACGCAATGATAGAACATTTCAATTTCAAGGGGGTGAATGAGAAATGTACCGTGGCAGAAAAAGGCAAGTTCTTTTGCTTCTGCTGCTGCTGCTGGTCTCCAACCCCAGCCGCCGTCGCCGTCTCCGGCATCCACGTGGGATCGAAGTCCGGCGGCAATGCAGTATCCCAGCACGTGCTCTCGAGGTTCTCGTTGATGGTGCTCATCGTGGGCCCACTCCCCGCTGACGACAGGATCCAGGTGATCTCCGGCATCGAGGGGCACCCCGAGTACCAATTCATCGGCACCCACGCCGCCGCCGCGGCCGCTCCTCCTTCAGGAACGTCGGAGAGGTGGCACTGGAGGCAGAGGGAGAGGCCGAGGTGGAGGCAGCGGCGGGCGGCGGGCTGGGAGAGGCAGTGGTCGCAGAGGAGGGATCGTAGGTGGCGCCGCGAGAGGGCGTTGGCTGCGTGCACGTGCTGGTCGCACGAGAGGCAGAGCCTCGCCGCGTCGGCCTTGCAGTACACCACCGCCCTCTGGGTCCCACACGAGTCGCACACGGGATCCATCGAAGACGACGACGAATTAACCTATCGCTACCATAAAACCCCTTTTTAAGGGTTTTTTTTGTCTAAAATCAATTTGAGATAAAAGAGCTAGGGTTTTTTTTTTTTTTTCTCTTTTCGAGAGAGAGAGAAGAGGTGGAAGCTGAAATTTTTCGTCTTTGGTTTTATTGAGGGAAGAGAGAGAGAAGGGGGACTCGAGGAGATGGGGAGATGACACGTGGCGGAGGAGAGAGGATCAGAAATTAGGCTGGGAGTGAGATGAGAGAGCCACCAGCTCAGCTCAGCGCTTATAAATCCCCTACGTGCGTAATGCAGCCTGGCAGGGATGGAGAGGGGGAATTTTGGACAGCCACGGTGGAGGGACCGCGTTACGTATACAGCTGGTACGAGAAATAATTTATTCCGCACGTGGGTTTTTTCCTTTCCATTGGCCCCGGATCGCCCACCTGGCATGCCACGTGGCCTCCCTCTTGAACCCCGTTTAGTTTGCTGCAAAATAGGATTTCAGCCTATAGCGTCCCTTGTTGCAGTACAGTTTATTAAATGTGCTTCCTATGTTTGGGGGTTGCATGTTAATTAGGGTTGTAAATGAATCGGGTGTTAAATCCAGACCCGTCTATTTATATGGATCCAAATCCGTACTTTTACCCGACGGGTAATACATAATGGACCCAAACTTAGACTCGTTACTAATCAAGCCAGGCTCATTAATTCGGAACCGTTAAATTTGAAAGTAAATAGGTGTGGATATATAGAGGTCCAAACCGAAGAGACCCCGACCCGATCGCTAATGTATCTATGTTTAGACGAACCTACCCTCCTCTCGTTCACTGCTAATCTCCCCGTTATTATAAGATCATGACCACACATTAGTCATAAAAAAAATACAAACCCATAGACCTTCCAGTCTTACTCATTGGCTCAAATAGTTGCTAATATCAGAGAGGTTATAATAACATCCACCATGAATCCCCTGTATTAGAATTTTTTCAACTGGTCCTGGACGGATCAGGGTCCATACCCAAACCATTACAAGTGCATGCCAATGTGTTTACTTAGAGGATAGTGTCATATTTCTACCATCTACGGGGTGAAAGTCTGATTGGATTTTCCTGAACCTAACCCGACCCGACCCGATTTTTTCGAGTTCTTCTTGACATCCTATACCCGTCCGACCCTGATTGGCCTGTTGAAGATTAGACAAAAGAAATTCGGGTCGGATATGGGTATAGTATTACACCCGTCCGTTCGAATCCTAGATCCGGCCCGAATCATAGATCCGGCCCGAATCAAACCAGCTTTCTATATCTGATCCGGCTCAATATGTTTCATAGACATTTATTAAGTCTAATACTGTAATGTATATATTGTAGTTCATTGTATAATATTTCATAGTGCAATTTTTAATCTTAATCTATAGTGCTATCACATATAATGTGTATGGATTTGTCAAAATTGTATGTGTGTGTGTGTATATATATATATAATTCATCTTATGTAATTTCAATTTTTTGATAATTTATAATGGGCAACACCCTAAAACCCCATAAAAACTGACATGTCCAGCTAAGCCCAAAACTTGAAGTTGCATTCGGGTTCAACACATTGTATACTCATCGGGTTCGGATGGGTTTTGGATATAGGTTTTTTAGTTTTCGATTCGGGTAGAAAAAACTCTCAAATACATGTCCGATCCGGCCTGGTTTCACCCATAGGGCTGACTGGGCGCTTCATTCATTTTGCAACCATATCAACCAGTACTAGTTTAGTGACCACTGTCCAAATCCAGGGCTTTTATGTCTCTTCCTAAGGAAAAGGAAATATACGACCATTAATGCTTTTAATAGGTTCCGGAACCACTAGAGCACTAGAGACATAAAGCAAATCAGAAACGAAGTAGGCTTGCGGGCCAGTTTAAGGGGAAAAATGGTTGATATTAAGTGTTTACGTATTCATATTTATATTTAAGAGTCTTAGACGAATTTTAATACGAATATAAATGACTACTAGAAACGGAAATTACTATGCTTATTTGGCAGAAGTATGATAATGATACAATATGAAATGAATGCTGGTGATGATGCTCTATATTGGCGACCTTCCAGATCAGGACACGTGGCAGATGACGTGTCCCAGAACTCAGAAGAGAGGGCCCACAGGGGCCGATCAGGCCACCCCTTTACCCGACCTACAAGCACAAAGCTGGCTCACCTCAGGGCCCCCTGCAAATTGGCCTCCTCGGCTTCTCAGCTCGCCTCCAAGCTACCGCAGGACCAAGATACCTCGGCTCTCTCGCTCGTTCCCGAGCTCTCCCGTCGAGACCATCTTCCTCGGTCCCTCCGACCGACCAACTCCACCACTCACAGACGTAACCACCGCTTCGCAAATCTCGTCATGCGCAGATTCTCCGGCAGCAACATCCCACGTTCCACGCCATTACGATCCCCATTAATGGGCGATCCGCTCTTTACGCGGGCGTGACGTCGGGAGCGTAACTGCCGGCGAGATTCTCACGCCTGCTGCTGCATGCCACCACCGCTATATAAACCCCCATCACAGAGGGGTCAAGTAAGTCATTTTTTTACATTTAAGCTGTTACTCTGCTCGGATATAGTCACTGACTTGAGCGTCGGAGGGTCCTCGGTGGTACCAAACCATCCCGGGACTTGTTTGCTGGTACACGGCGACCACTTCCTCACCACTCATCTTCCTCCAAAAACCCATTGAGACCCATACGCATCAAAGGACAATCAACTCTGTTCATCTTGAGATCAGAGGAAGACACGGAGGCCCGAAAAGGAGCTCCATCAGCTCGAGAAATATAACTAATACGATAAAAATGACAACTTTTGATATTGGATACGGAACGGTTATATGTGTAACCAAATCCATATCCTATTGCTGGTGGTGGTGGCAAATACGGATACAGATACGAGGCCCGCTCAAATCATTTATATCCATCTACATCCTTGTCCTTGTCGATCAGTGATCATACAACTAGTTCCTGTCTACATCCTTGTCCTTATCGATCGGTGATCATACAACTAGTTGCAGTCTCCTTTACACACCCAAAACATAGGACGAAGGGAAAAGAAAGAGGGATCCAATTCTCAATAAATTAAGTCATCACGTGCATCCCGCATGTGGGCAAAAAATATTATTTCCTGCAAACTACCATAACTTTACTCTCCAAATCCCTACATTATCCTCCAAATATAATAATAATCCACAAACTGAAGCCACGCACAACGCGAGCCCATTTTTTAATTTAAGCTCTAATCATTCTCACGGTTGGAGATTTTCCAGATCTTGACACGTAGCAGATGATGCGTTTTTCATGCACGCCGTCTAGATTTCTGAGGGGCTACCGAACTGGAATAACGAAGATGTGAAAGGAACTCTCCTCGGCGCCTCGTCTCCAAGGCTCAGTCCGAGGAATAGACCTCGATCTCTAGGGGCTTCCCCTCCGTACATTTCTCCTTCGACCAACCACCGGTCAGTAGCTTGTCTCCGAGCAATCATATAGCTCGGCTTCCTCGGCTCCCTTGCTCTTCCCCGAGCTATCTTACAGCAGAGATTCCTCAGCTTCCCTGTTTAGCCAGGGGCTTGGAGCACAAGCGTCCTCATAACGGTTCCGTGTACTTCTCCACGACGAGATCTCCGCTGCTCAACGTCCCGTGTCCCACGCTAGTGTATCTTGTTTTTAATGAGCACATCTTGCCATTAATGCGGACGTTATGTCTGGGCAAAACTGACGGCGAGAATCTCGCAACGGCTCGCTCCGATGCGACCCTATATAAACCTCTCCTCCAGACAATTCAGGTAACTTGAACTGATTCCAATACGCCACTATTCTGCTTAAATACTCCCCGGTACTTACTTGATCGTCAGAGGGTTCTAAGGTGGTTTCCCACTGTGGGAATTCTTTGCAGGTAGTTCGGCGTCCCCATTAACCAACAACCCATTGAGAGCCACACGCAATCTCCCACTACAAATCTCAACCATTCAGCCCCGCCAGCCACAAGAACGACGAAAGACAATATCTGAGGGAGATTCCGACTTCCATCAGTTGGCACCATCTGTGGGAATCTGGAGCTTTTCCAACCAAAAAGGTTGATCTTCTGCCTTCGATTTGATGGTCAGCGATCATCGCAACGGAGATCCTGGCACGAGCCATCCCGTCCTCCATAATGCCATCCCGTCCTCCATAATGGAGGCGGGGGCGATTCCACTCCTCCTCCCAACATCGTCCCAGCTTTAACGGCACGGATCGGTCGACTGACAGCGATGGTGAACGTGCTCACTCGTGTTCAAACTGCCAGCCACGCCCGGCAAACTACCACCCCTGCTCCTCAGAACGATAGCGTGCACGAGATGACAGATGGACGCGTCTAGGTCTGCGGGCTCGCTCGTGCCAATCCGACACCACGGAACACCGGCATGCTGATTCCGACAGCCGCGACCCCCGTATGCAAAATGATTTCATGACTCGTTGGGCGCCGGATAGTCCAACGCCGAGGTCTCAGGACCAGCCAAACTGTCGCTTCAATGCCCGACGCGCTCCCTCTCCCTTCGAAGCGACGTCTGTCAGATCGATTGATTCTAAGGAAGATCGACGTCACCACATTCATCGAGGCCGTGCACATGACGCACGTCGGGGGGAGCCACGAATGGTTCACCCCGAGGATCTGAGGAAGGTGATAGAGCGAAGATGAATCCACTCCATTTCCCAAGCCCGAAGCAAAAGACAGCAGGCACTCCGATTACAGAGAATCCTTGGGGTACCAGCAACGAATTGAGGTCCTCGAGAAGAAAATTGAGGATATGTAGCTCGCCACCCGTTCACCTGACGAATCAGCAAAATACTCCGCAGACTCCCTCACGAAACCCTTCACTGAACAGTTACTAAGGGAGCGGGTCTCATCCCAGAACAAACCGCCCAAAGTAGCTCTTTTCGATGGGAAGTCTGACCCGAAAGACCACTTGGACGTGTTCACTGCGAGCATGACTTTTCAAGATAACTCAGATGCGGCTCAGTACCGAGCCTTCCCCACTACTCTCATCCGGGCTGGGCGAGATTGGTTCCGCGGCCTGACTCCGCGCTCAATCTCAACTTTCGACAAGTTGGCTACTCGGTTCCTTTGCTACTTCGTCGGCAACCGACGACAGAAGAGGTCGGTTGACTAGCTATTCTGAAATTATGTCTTAGCACCACCACTAGGTTTATACAAGTAACAACTATGCAAATTAAAAAAATCTAGTGTACTAAGCTATACTAACCTAGAATCGAACTAGAGAATTATGGTTTTAGTGCATGAAAGCAGGTTCTAAACTAAGTGAAGAATGTTACAGCCTTTGTAGACCAAGTCATTCACTTCTATAGCTCCAAGTAATAGTCTTTAAAACTCTTCTTGGATCCACTTGAAGAAAGGATCGAACTTGCTATGTTTTCTTCGAAGTCAAAAATGATCCACCTTAAAGTCTCATTAACTCAAACTATCTCTTCATGCCTCAAACTCTGGGGACGACTTCTTTTCAATAATCAATAATAAGTAGAAAGAAGTGGGGTCTAAGAAGCTAACTGGCTTGAAAACGACGCACTCTTGTATCCTCGCAGGTCCTCTTAATCAAGGTATTGGTGAAGCAAACAATCTATACTAAAGTGCTAAGATAGTTTAGCTTGATGAAGTAGGAATTTTGCTCACTTTAGAAATCTATTTCGTTTTTTTATTTCCAACTCAAGAAAAACCCTAGTGAGCTCTTGAGGAAGAAGGAGATGAACTTGGGTGAGTGAGAATTGTGATCAATAATGAGAGAGAGAACCAAGAACTAATGATAAAGATGGGTTGAGAAAATATCTTAGAGTAAAACAAAATGAGAGATGAGTCATGGCTTCTACATGCTTCTTGTCACGACCCGTAATTTAGCACGTGACCGGCACTTAAATCACGCAACGTCTAAAGGCGTAACGTAATTCAAGTAAGACGAAACCCAGAAAATCTAAACTTTTTTACGGAAAATAGTGGGGGTGCAGTTTTAAAATAAAGGTATAATGAAATAAAGTTTATCTATAAATGCATAACTAATGATATAAGAAAACACAAGTAGAATGTACGAAAGTTGAGAACATTTTTCGTCTTTAAAATTTTGGGCAGCACCTCCCTTGTATATTTTGAACCGAAACCACATACATACAATAAAAGGCATCCCTAAGCAGGAGCTAGCTCTTCGCCAATTGGTGGAATCACAACCACGCAAGTTAGCAATACACACACAAACACACACACGCACACACACACACACTACGCTCGACGACGAAGATCAACACAGAAAGAATAATGAAGCAAGACATCAAAAACCTCAAGGAAACCGAATATACACCCGTCGCTCTAAGTCTCACAACTCAAGTCTTCTAGTCTATTAATATACAAATTCTAGTTTCTGATTGATAGAGCTTATCTAGATACAATAGGAATAAAAAGTGCAAGAGTGGGCACGATCCAATGTGTGTCCCACCTACCAAGCAATACACCCAGAAAGCAAGTTGTGCGCCAGCGATACCGCTACTGATCCCAAACGGTCGAACCTGCAAGAACTGTGGCACAATGGGGGTAAGTTGCCAACCCGTGAGTAGAAAATATCAGCAGATAGAAATCGAATAAAACAACGATTTCCTAGATCATACTATATCATGAAAGTAATACTATGATATCTAGGGTGACCATGTATACATATATATCAACAATCGAGTCAATGCGAATGACATATAAAATAACATCTGAAAACATGTGTCTGTATGTATGAGGATATCAACCACGTATGTCCATCAACGACACATCAAAATCATGGAACGTGAGTGTCCAACATCGACACTCGAAACATTATGAAAACCCGTATTCAGTATCAACACGTAAATCCTCATATCTCAGGCGCCGCATACTCAGATCGGCCCTCATGTCTATCTCATCTCAGACACCGCGTACTCTGATCGGCTCTCATATCCATCTCATGACTCTGGCCGGTATCCTCTGGACAACCGCCGGGTCCAACCAATCACCGGTAGGTGATAGTCCCTTTGCCAGGCTTATCGTCTACAGCACAACATACCTTTCTTGCCCCGGGGTACCATACCGGGTCTACCATGTACTGGCATACGGTTCATCCAGTTCCTCGAATCGGGTATCACATAGCTCATAACCGAGAAAACACATGGTGGACGCATCGAAATATCATATCAAGAGAAACCGGGTTTTTAAAACAATACATACTTTCTTTTTGAAATATAACCACGGTTTTCAAATCCAGAATCTCATGAAAACAGCATCTCAATGCGTATAATCGTAAAGCATGATGTATGCAAATATAGAACAGAAATGTGAGCATATCAGTATATCATGCAACATAGAATAATGATATGAGCATATCAGTATGTAATGCCAACGAGTCATTTGATAATACTGAACAATTAAGAGTAATAGCATGATATAGAAATTTGACTGTGTAACTGACATAGCAATTGTCAGGAATATTTATGCCCTAGAGGCCATTATTGTACATGTGATGTATATTATAGTGGATACTTGGACATATATATAGAGGACTTTCTTGCTCGACATAATAGTATACTATCTGGTTACTCTTTATCTTAACATGTTGACTGGTATTCGTTACTATCTTGCTCTCACATGTTGATAAAGCCTTTAGGATATGTACTTGAATACTAGGACTATGATGAGATCATACTAGTGGGGCCAGGGTGGTCCAAAAGTACATCCTTTAATCAGTTCCTAATCGAGGGAATATCGAGACTAGGGCATCGATATTTCAGAATAGACTAGTGTGTATGTTTCTTGTCCCTTAGAGGGCGATGGTTGATCCCTCAACCATTGGTGTGTGATATCAAAGATTAAACACGGGTGCCTATTGGAGAATGGGTACACCGAACAGGACTCGCCGAGAACTCTTATGTGGTAGTATATTTATCGTCAGATAGCAGTCCTCTGGTGACACTAGTACAGGTTAGTCTGTAGACCCGAGATCGTCATAGAGTCTTGCGCGGCTTCCACTGTGCTTTGATTTCCTCCTTACCATGCTCAAATGAGACGTGCAAACAGGTGGATTTTGGGTACAGTCCCGAGTCGCATGGAGGCAATGAGCGATAGGAGTGGTTTCGTCTCTCCCGGTATTGGGGGTTGATGTTGCGCTATACTCGATTGGCTATAACTGGAAGTCCCTGGCCAGGGCTGTTGCTGAAATTTACTGATAAGAATTATCAGTAGTTTCTCAAACCGTTATAGGACATACATCAGCATGACTGATCACGTTACTGGGGTCTGACGTTTACCACCCCTAGACACGATATGCGATATATCAGATGAAGAGACCGGACTGTACGATAGCGTTACTGATAGGCTTCATGGAGACTATGGACGAGCTTGCTTGTTGATCTTCATATCACTCAATACCCGGGTAGCCGTTACGTCCAGCTAGTACCGCTGACGACTTGTGGGTGACTGATGTGATCATCACCTACTGCTGGCGTATTGACGAGTCTTTAGAGTCACACATAGAAGTTCCCTGGTTCAAGCGAAACGAAGTAGGACACGTATGTGATATGTGTGTGGGCCTGATTAAATACGTGTATGCGATACCGAATTGTAATCTGGCAGTTATCTGTTATCGGTTCGGTTATATGTGATATAATCAGATTGTCGAATCAAGTGTTGATTTGATAATGTGATATACAGATAAATGATATTAGTCGGTCATATGTGATATAACTGGATTATTAAATCAAGTGTTGATTTAATAATGTGATATACATTATATGTGATATAATTATATCTTAACTAATATTATTAGCTCACTAATTATTCTTCATTATATATATAAATATATATATATATATATATATAATGAAGCATGGCTTGATTTTCTATTTTTGAGAAAAATAGAAATGAGATGTAAATTGAGAGCATGGTTGCAAGCATAGGAGTTATATTTGTTTATTCATCTTGACTCACTATTCAAGTATGGTTACAATTTTATATTGCAAAATTTCATGCTTGAATGAGTGGGGGTCAAGAGTTGCCATTCATTCTAAGCTCATTCTCAACACTTAGCCATTTTCTTGAGTTGCTCTCATGGTTGCTTTCTACCTTCATCTTCTTCCTCAATTGCCCTGGTTCAAGCTTCAACCCTCACATGAGATGTGAATCATGAAGCTTGAACACAAACTTGTGAGCTTTTAACATTCCTTACTTCACCATCTCACATCAAACTAGCAATTTGGTGTGGTGTATTTCCTACACTAAAGGAGTTTAGTGTAGAGTTAGCTTGAGCTAGAGGAACTTCAGGTGGATCGTCTTTGGCGCGAAGATCACGAAGGAGGTTCGTTCAACTCGAAGAGGAGCCTTGTAGAGTCGCGTGGACTTCAACTCGGAGCTTTAGAAGAGAAGGACTCGAACTACAAAGGTTGTATGCTCTTTTCTTCTCTTTAGTTCATCACATCACTAAGACAAACCCTAATAATCTTAGGAAAGATCTTGTTGGTCTAACTTAGCACCTAATAAAATTTAAAATTTGGCATGCTTGATACCTCTAGAACCTCATGGTGGTGCTAAGGTCGACTTTCATGGTATCAAAGCCAAGCTAGAACATTAGGATAGCTTGTAGCGACGTTAGAAATCCGTCGTTTTTGTCGCGTAAAAATTGCCGATAAAAACAGTTTCAAAAATGATGTTTTGAGTTGTTTGCAAACACCGCGGGCTCATGGTTTGAACCGAGAAGCCGCGGGGTGGAGCATGCGCACCTCGGGGATACCCCGGAGGGGACTAGAGGCCGGACCTACACCCTAAAACCACCACAAGGTGACCTTAGGGGTGGGTGACCCGAGAGCACCCCAACTGGGTGCTCTCGGGTCTGCCTACCCTAGGGGGCTACTTCGTAGTGGCCCTCGGGGGTGGGTACCCTCCCGAGTCTCCCCATTCGACAGTTAATTTTGTGATCTTCGCCTCCACGAAAATTCGGGCGGATTTCGAGTTCGTTTCGACTCCCGAATTGGTTTAAAACGATCGGTTTTGGAACTTTAACTCACTGGATTTTTCAAGTCTTGGAAAAATTGGTTAAGTTTGCTAATTGCATGCGGAATTCTAATATCGCGGTTACTTTACAAGCTTTATGATGTGTGTGATACAATTATTAGAATCCGGATTAATTAGTTTTATGAAAACTAGTTAGTATATTGTAAAGCTAGCCGCTTAGTCTCAATTGATCGATTGCCATGAAGTTTTGATTCGGATCAAAACTCCATCGCAATTGCGAATTGTACGCGATCACTAAGCCGAGAATCTTGTTGAATTATCCGACAACCAATTAAAAAGGGTTTTCAATTTGAGACTAAAATGCAAGTTTTATAAGTTAGGCATGAAATCCGGAATATGAGATATTCTGGGTTTATGATGTCTAAGGATATTGCGGATTCTAATTATTGTAGTTTTATGTTTTCTTTTCTACGACCGTAAGTGTAATATGTGGGGTATCCCAATCTCGTTGCTATATTTCAACAGGTTTTAGGAATACGTATATTTGCTTACGTTGATGATATGTGATATCATGTATTGCTGTTGATATGATTTATTGGATCGTCGTGAAAGAATAGCCGGGGGGTTTTATGTGAGATGAGGGTTTTTATTTTCATTCATGTAAAATCTGTATGTAATATTCTTTTATTGGGGCACTTCCGGATTGAGGATGATGTCACCACTGTTGTATATTATTTACTTTTCCACATTAAGATAGACCCAAGACGGGGAGCACAAGTAACCGGGTTCTAGAGTCCAGTAGGAGACCATCTCAAGGAGTTGAGACCGGGTCTCCTAACTCTAGAATTGGCAGGGTTACTTGCCGCTCTCGTAGGGGTCTAGGGATGTGGCTTTGGCTATTCATCACGACCGTGGAATCCGTGTTTTACATTACTGGCTAAATTTAAAACACGGACATCCTAGTATATTTAATATTTCATATGTTGCTTCTGCTACTTGTTTCTGTGATGTTGATCATATAACTGCGTGAGACGAATGTTCTATTATATATATGATATATAATAAACGTTGCTTATGTTTTGCACCCGCGCTAGTCCAGTCCCCGCTCTGCCGGAAGTTAAGTAACCTAACGGTACATGACGGAGCCCCGTGGCGAATGCGGATGGTATAAGCGTATATTCTATTTTCGTTTCATTTTTCTGTAATGTTTAGGAAACATTAAATGATGGGACTTCATTAATGAGATTAATGAAAAGAAAGAAACCAAAAGATGTTGTGGAATCAAATTTTCAAAAAGGGTAGCTCTAGTTTTTGCTTTGCATAGTGGTGTTCCTTGATGAATATCCAGCACCTCATTCGATGAGGAAAGAGCCGAGATCCCTCACCGAGAGTGACCTCTTTAGCAAAACTAGCAAATGCTATAACTCACTCGGTTTTGTTTTTGACTGCTTCTCTAGTTCTTGCTTTGCATAATGGTATTCATGAATATCCTGCACCTCATTCGATGAGGAAAGAGCCGAGATCCCTTCACCGGGAGTGACCTCTTTAGCAAAACTAGCAAAACCCTCAAAAACATTCCTTTTAAAATCATTAGATTCTACGAAGATATCAAGTTCATTACACTCATGGTTTTCTTAAAAACCTGCATAGCCCTCCGTTATTTCTGATAAGTACTATTTAGTATTCGTGCTGGCCTTTATCAAGGCGTAGTGTGCAGTAGCTAATTAGTGCTTATCTGCAACCATATGATGCAATTGGATTAGGGTAGTCGTGCGACCTTGTTGGCCTTTGTCAAGGGTCGTGCGGGTG
Organism: Agapanthus africanus; assembly: GCA_030015575.1. Lineage (NCBI taxonomy): Eukaryota > Viridiplantae > Streptophyta > Magnoliopsida > Asparagales > Amaryllidaceae > Agapanthus > Agapanthus africanus. Next base: position 588,807,337 of record JASDDO010000016.1, on the reverse strand, counting down.
GGTTTAATTTAATCAAGAAATGACGGGTTGAACTTGACTAGCGCCTTATGGTTTGTTGGCCTTTGTCAAGGTTATAGGACATTAGGGATAAAAATATTATCGGGAATTTCAAGTGTTGAAATTTGCAATGAGATTGCATACCTTCTATATGATAATTGGATCCCGATACCCACTGTGAGTAAGAGTTACTCCTGGGAGAGCTTTGCATTTTACAATTAACTAATCAAGTAGGTGTCAACGGGGTTACGCTTCTAGAAAAACGAGGTTTATTTTAATTAGGTCCGTGCGAAAGTACGGAGAAGCTCCTTCGGAGTACCGATACCTGCCTGGCCGAACGATTGGTGAAACTGTAGGGTGCAATTAATCCCGGCTAATTTTACCTTTTATGGTTTGAAGGAAGATTTGATAAAAACAGTGGGAGCCATTCTGATTAGATAAGATAATAACCAATCTAATCTTGCAAAGAGCGCACGCAAAGTGATTATCATTGGTCTCTCCCTCCTGGCAGCGGCTAATGAAATGCCTTAATCAAGATAATAATATGGATATATTGACCGAACCTACTTATTATACTGGGTTATGTTCCGCTCTATCTTATGATTGTCATAAGCAAGGAATAGGGGAATATACGGATTCCTATACCACTCAAAAGAAGAAAAAACATGATGATACATTTTTTTGGGTGTGTTCGTTACCAAGAACTGTTTCTCAGTCATTTCTATGTCCTAGGTATGTGATACCGGATCAGGATCCCATATATGTAATTTATTACATGGGCTAAAAATAGGTAGAGAACTGGGATAGAGTGATATGTTTCTGGAAGTAGAGATGGTGCAATTGTTGCAGCCAAAGCAGTTGGCAAATATCACCTAGTGTTACCAACTGATAATACGATGATTCTGAGCGATTGTTATTTCGTACCAATAATATTGTGAATATTTTCCTAAATCAAGTGTTGATTGGGTAAGGTATGTTGTATAATAGTGTACACGTTCTGAATCAAACTACAGTTCTAAACGTACAGAACACACACAATAGGAACAGTTCAGAAATGAACAAAGTCTTCTTGTAGCATTGTAGACTGGGTCATATCGATAAGACAAGACTAGCTAAAGTTCCATAAGGATGCATATTTGAATCCATTCGAATTTATATCTTATGAAACTTGCCAGTCATGTCTCAAAGACTAGGTGACCAAATCTCCGTTTACTGGAAATGGAGAAAGAGCTACTGAACTCTTGGACAGATACATGGTGATGTATGTGGTCCTATGTCTACATATGCCAGGGATGGTTCCGCGTACTATATTATATTCACCGATGTTCTCTCAAAATATGGACATGTGTTCTTGTTGAAACACAAAACCGAATCTGTTGAGAATTTCAAGGAATATAAGTATGAAGAAGAGAACCAGATGGGTAAAGGTACTCAAATCCTTCGATATGATCGGGGAAAAGAATACTGGAGCATGGAATTCCAACACTATTTAAAAGAGAATGAGATTCTCTCTCAGTTTACTCCTCCGTATACACCACAGCAGAACGGTATATCAGGATGGAGGAATCGTACCCTATGAGATATGGTGCGCTCTATAATGAGTACTGCTGAGTTACCTATTTCCTTTCAGGGACATGCACTTGAGAAGATGCATACATATTGAATAGAGTTCCGATCAAATCCGTTACGTACCACTCCATATGAGATATGGAATGGGAAGAGACCATCTCTTAAACGAGTTAAGATATGGGGTTGTCCGGCCTATATTGAAAAACAAAATCCGGACAAGCTCGAGACAAGGTCAGTTCTGTGCAAGTTTGTAGGATATCCCAACCATCTGCGAGGGTATATCTTCTACCACACCGAGGAACAAAAGATGTTTTGTTTCTCGACATACCACCTTTTTAGAAAAGAAATTTCTTATGAAAGAAACTAATGGCGATGAGGTAAAACTGGAAGAAGTTCCAGCAAAGCAAACTAAAACTGACAATTTGGTGGACCCGGAGGATCAATAGTCCCTGACGAACCGAAGCCACTCCGCAGATCTAGTTGGGTTCCTCATCCACCTGAGGGATACTATAGTCTTCTCATAGACGGTGAGAGCGAGGATTGCATCATGGAGATGATGACCCAACTAGTTTCGAGTAAGCCATCACAAGTGAAGACTATGTGAAATGGCTAGATACTATGCGATCTGAGATGGAATCCATGTACACCAATAAAGCATTGATTTTGGATGTTGCTCCTAAAGGGTAAAATCCATCGGGAGTAAGAGGGTCTTTGAGAAAGATAATTTGGTGTAGATGATAAAAATTGAGACTTTCAAAACTATACTTAAGTCCATCAGGATCCTACTTACCATTGCTGCATACCATGACTACGATATCTGGCAGACTGCACGTCAAAACCGCTTTTCTAAATGGCGATTTAGAAGAGAGCGTGTGTTCCCCTCCGAACGGCGGCCGAGACGTGGGACGTCTCACCTGAGATTCGGGGCAGATGCTAATTGGTGCTATCCGTCCACCTCTCCGAAGATGCCAAGTTGATTTATGGCACCATGTATCGAAGGTCTGAACGGATGCGTCCGATGTAGCAGACTTCGTCAGATTCCCCCTCGCTTGAGGGGTTTTTTTGATTGTGGGGACACTCTTCCCTGCAGGCGCAAGCCCCTGCAGTTAATTACGCTACCGCGTCGCGGTAACAACTTTCTCCTTCTCCAGATGGTCACTTCGTGTCGTGTGTGTTTATTTTATGTTTTGTTGCCCGTGGATTGTTTACGGAGACCGAGTTATGTCGTCGCCCGTAGGGCGTGGACTAGTCCAAATCCGTATTATCTTAGATTTGGGTTTGGGGGTTTGGTTTGAGGATACGTTAGCCATATTTGAGGCCAAGATCAACTCAAACGTTTGTTAAGGATACGTTAGTCTAACCTGAGACTAAGATCAACTTAACGGGATCGTTTAGATCCGACAAAAGAGCATTTGGGCTCCATTGTTCCAGTTTAGGGACATAGTGGTCCATTTAATGTATGGCCGTCGGGACCCGTCACCTCTCTGACGACGTTGAAGGATTACAACGACAGATGTCAGAGGAGTTCAAAGATGTACCCTTGAACCAGAGTTAATTGGGGGGATCTATAGTCCAGTTTGGGACTAAAGTCTATTTGAAAGGTTTAAGGATACGTTAGCCATATTTAGGCTAAGATCAACTTAAACGGGATCGTTTAGATCCAACAAAAGAGCGTTTGGGCTCTATCATTCCAGTTTAGGGACATAGTGGTCCATCGCTAGTTTAAGGACATTGCGGTCCATGGGTAGTTTAAGGACATTACGGTCCATTGTTAGTTTTAAGACATCTCGGTCAAGGTTAAGGACGTCGTAGTCTATGGGTTTAAGGACCCCACAGTCCATTGTTAGTTTTAAGACATCTCGGTCAAGGTTAAGGACGTCGTAGTCCATGGGTTTAAGGACCCCACAGTCCATTGTTAGTTTTAAGACATCTCGGTCAAGGTTAAGGACGTCGTAGTCCATGGGTTTAAGGACCCCACAGTCCATATCAATGTGTGGTCATCGGGACCCGTCACCTCTTTGAAGACGTTGAGGGATTACAACGCCAAGTATCAAAGGAATGAAGAGATGTACCCTGGAACCGGAGTGGATTAAATAGTCTTTGGCCCAATTTGGGATCAAGACCAATTAATTATGTTATGAGCCCATTAGCCCAGTTAATTACGAATTGAGGACTTATGGCCAGCTTGGGCTAAGTCCAATCATGTCTGGGACATCAGCCTTCCTGTTGGTCCCTTGAAGGAGAGGCTTTGCCTCTGGCCATTTAGCCAATTGGGCCAATGCCTAGTGTTAAACACTAAAGACCAATCAGTGTTGAACACTGAGAATGAGATTGATAAGTCAGTGTTTAACACTAGAAGATAGTTGGTGTCAACACCAGCAACAAGGCCTTCAAATTAGTGTTAAACACTAAAACAGACCAGTGTTAAGCACTGGAAACAGAAATCCCAAATTAGTGTTGAACACTAAGGTAATCAGTGTTGAACACTGCAAATAAAGTTCTTTGCTTAGTGTTGAACACTAAGGCCAAACAACGTTTTAACACTGAATTCAGGGGTTCCAATTTAGCGTTAGACGCTGAGGCAAGAGGGGTCACGTGGTAGCACGTGAGGGTGCCCTCCCTTCGTTTGTTCTGCTGAGAAGATCGCATCTTGTGGAGCATCACGTGTCATCACGTGACGGGTGTTTGAATGGAGTATGTTAAAGCCTCTGCCAAGGGTCACGTGGGTCACGTGAGGCACTGCCTCAAAGGGCTTTCTGTAGATCTTTTGGGGGGGGTCACGTGGTGACACGTGACCCTGCTTTTCTGTAGTTGTTTAGAAGATCTGTTAATCCCTTTCAGGAATTAAATCTCTCGTAGGGTTGAACCCTGACAATAATTTCAGAGGAATTAAATTCCTAGTTCCTTTTGAAGAGTTGAACTCTGAATTTTCTGTAGGAATTAAATTCCTCATATATGTGAAGAACTGAATAGGGTTAAACCCTGATAAAAGCTTTAAGGAATTAAACCCCCACTCTCTGTTAGAGAATTATTCTGGGGAATAAGATTAAGGGAATTAAATTCTTGTTGTTTTAACAGAACTAAGTTCTTAACTAGGGTTAAACCCTGATTCTTTTCATTCTGAAGGAATTAAATTCCCATAACACAGGGTCAAACCCTAATTTTATTTTGAAGGAATTAAATTCCTATAGTTCTGTGAGAATTAAATTCTCGTGCTTCCATTCCCTCTCTATGCTTTGGATCTGCATGGCAGGATCTCAACCCATTGAGAATTAAATTCTCAACTCAAGGGGAGATGTGCACTTTACAGATCCTCCATCAAAGAGAGAAGAAATATGTCCTTCTGTTTTATATCAGAGTTAAACTCTGTTGAGAATTAAATTCTCTTTTCTTTCAATGAAACCTTCCCTTTCTTACCTAGGGTTTTCTTTTGCAGAAGATCCAAATTCCTCTAAAGTATCAAGTCTCTCTCTCTTTTCTTCCCTCTGCATATATCTTCTTTTTGTGTGTCTCTTGGCTCCTATTTATAGGAGAAGCAGCCGAGTCAATTAGTTTTTGATGAATCTTTCATTGAGAGATTTGATTTGTATCCATCATTCGTTTTGGACCTTTGGATTATTAGGTGAATTTTATTCACCATTGGATTTTATATCCAGAGATTCTCCTTTGTTATTTTGGTTAGATTTTACGGGGAAATCTTCTCAAATTCGAGATTTTCCCATAGATAGATGATATTTAATCACCTTTAAATTTTTAATTCAATCGGTTGCTTTTGGAAAGATTTGAGAGGTCTTTTCTCAGAATTTAATTCTGTTAACAAATGGGCTTTGAAGTCGGTCACGTGTGGCCACGTGACCCTTGGTCACGTGGGGCACGTGACCCCCCTTGGAACGAGCCCTCTTCTTTCTTTTTGCGCTCTGCTTTCTGGTCGCTGCTTAACCGTCACGTGCCACCATGTGACCCCTGTTCACGTGTGAGCACGTGACCCTCGTCTGGAGCCTTTTTCTTGGTTTAACCGGAGAACAAATCTGCTGCTTTTGATTATCACGTGCCAACACGTGACCCTGATCACGTGGGAGCACGTGACCTCTTTTGAAGCCTTTTCCTTGATTTGATCAGGGAACCGGTTTGCCTTTGAAGCCGTTTTTAATTGTCACGTGCCAACACGTGACCTAGGTCACGTGGGAGCACGCGACCCTTTCTGAAGCCCTTTTCTTCGATGTAGTTGGGAAACTGAATTTGCCTTGCCGATGCTTTTAGATGTCACGTGCCAACACGTGACTGCTGGTCACGTGTAAGCACGTGACCCTTTTCTGAAGCCTCTTCCGTGGGCTTTCCTGATTTTAAATCAGGAAACAAATGCCCCCACAGCGTTGTTCTCACGTGTCCGCACATGAGTGCGACGCTGTCACCTTTTGTGACTGTTGGATTCCTCTAGGGATTTGGGGAGATGAAACGTTTCCATCACTTCCTATAAATACTCATGTTTCTTCAGAAGAGCTTTCACTTTGTTCATCTTCTTCTTTTGAGAACTTTTTTCCTTGAGAATTTAATTCTCGCTTCCAGAGCTTAGTTCTCTGTCTTGAAACAATCTTCAAAGTTTAACTCTGTTCAGGTGACCCTTTTTCCTCAGGTAATGTTCTTGGACAAACAGTAAATTTTCATATTCCTTTGGATTTTAAATCCCAAAACAAGGGTTTTTACTCTTTTTCAACAAGGAACCCATTTTTCTTCAAGTTTTTCCATAAGAACAGGAAACCACCTAACCTTCGAACTGTAGATCTCTTAGGGTTTAGATGATCTTTGGGGAGATGATGATGGCGTTTCAACTCCATGGAACTTAATTCCATCCAAAAATGTTTCTGGGAATTTAATTCCCCTCTCTTAATAAGGAATTTAATTCCTATGAAGATCTCAGTTTCTTCACACGGAGGCTTCTTGGGGTCTCTTGACCCGAGGTTGTCCTTCTGTAATTAATGAAACAGGAGCTTTGTAATGATTCTCATGACCTTTATTTCAGGTATCATAGATGCCCATCTGTATGGTCTTGACGAGATTATTTCCTATGGGAGTATTCGTGCACTGGGCCGCAGTCAGAACCAGGAGTTCACCGATGCTCAGTGTGCCGAGATCATGAGCCGCTTTGACGAGTACAACCATCGGCTACTCCCCCGTCGCTCTTCTCTTCTGAGGCTGATCGTGCTGGCGATCCGGGAGGCACTTCCTGTAACACCCGAGCCCAATAATACTATTTCTGTTACTGGTTGAGTGTTTGGCATTGCTCATTTCATTTATCTTGCTTGTTTGGTTCTTATTGCACAATTTTAACCGGCTAAGTCATTCTGCATATAACAAATTTTAGCACCTAAAATAAAATTGAAAATATTCTTCTTGGCCTACTTGACACCCTTAGCCTCGTGGTAGCGTCCGTGCATTGTATTCTCGTCCCGTTCAGTGAAACGGGCGAGTTTGGATGGCTACGTGCACGTGCGTGTGTCCGTTTTGGGAGTATGCTTTTTAATCATAAAACATTTCATTTTAAAATTTGGAACCCGCATAAAATCCTATTATTTGAATTTCGAATTTTGGACCCAACCCGGGCGCAATTTGGAAATGTTTCATTTGGCGCCAAAATCCTAAATTTTAATATTATTAAAACCATCGCATATATTTTTCTAACTAACCTGATATCTTACTGTTCATTACCTATCTTTTAAATCTTTAAGTTAACCATATAATATTTTTACAATCTTTATATTCTTCTTAATTTTTTCTCTCAGCCAATCGCAACCTCCCCTTTAACCCCGTGGGCCCCACTTTCTCTCTCTCTCTCTCTCCACTTTTTCCTCTCTCTCCCTCTCCCTCATATATTCTCTCGTACTTCTCTTTATCATTTTTCTCTTCTTGCTTCATGTCTCGTTTCTCATTTTTTTTAACTTTTCTTTTGTTGCCGGAATTCCGTCGTGCCGGTGACGTTTGTCGACGTTCCAGCGAGATACCCCGACCCGTGTGGTTCCTTTGTTCGTCGTTTGGGTTCATTCCGTGAACCGTGCGCCGTCGCGAGTTTTCCCCGCCGACGGTTAACGTTCCGTTTTCCCGATTCGCGACCCATCGAGGCAAGTTAATCTTGCTACATGCTATATACTTTTATAATCTTTATTTTATAATATTATACATTTGAAAATCTTATAGTTTACATATGAAATGTCGTTGAAAAATCGGATATGACAAATCTGAAATTTACTGTACACCTTATCTTATAAAATTCATTATAAATCATAGAAAAATCATTAGTATACGTTCTTTAGTTCGTTACGAAGCTAATTCAGAATACTATAACTCTATGAAATATTTACTCGCAAAATAAATTGTTTAAATAACGTAAAATGCAAATGAAAATGCCTTTAAACTGCTGTCCAGGGAAATTCCAGAAGCAAACTTTCAAGTTTGAATATTCATAACTTTTTGTAGGGATAACCTGAGATGCTTATACTTATAAAACTGAAAACCTTATTGAATTATCTTTGTTTTGGTATAAGATACGTCTCTTTTGGAGAACGTTTGTTATTTTTAAGCTATTTTACAAATTAGGGTGACGCTGAATTTCTGAACGGAACCTTCTTGTGCATGGTTAATCAATACAGCTTTTATAGTTACTAATCGCTTTGAATATGCTATCCATATTAATATTATTATATAAATATTTATATCACATATTGCTTAGTTGTACATCCCACACTACCATTTTATAGTTTTATAACTCTTCGGATACCCGTTTGCATCCATCGCATTTAAGATAAATATAATTGCATCCATAGATCACATTACTACATAATAATGTGATATTAATACTCCATGTTTAATAAATTGCATCCTAATTAATATTGGAACTATAAATGTAACCCTAATCGATAACTGTGCATCCATATCCTTGAAATTATATCTATTTGCCTATCATATTACATGTTCCAGTTTATTGTTCTAATAGTACTCATGCTTGTTTATTTATACACATGTTTATGATAGTTTGATTATGAGCACCCACATGACACCTTGTGCTCCTGACATGACCTGTTACACTTCCTACTTGACATGATATGGTACCGTACACTCTTGACATGACATGACACCTTTATACATTACCTGACCTGTTACCTGATCTCATGCCTAATGCCGACAAACCTGACCATTCCTGCTGTCTATCCAGACAGACCTACTCTTACCGGATTTTGTGTTGGCATTAGTCCTTGACTACTGAATACCTGACCTGACATACATAGCTTGGGGGTATGGGGAAATCAAAGATGAACCTGACTTGTAACTCGACAGTTCACTACCGTTCGAGTGTACACATTCCTATTCTGTGCCTAACGGCATGTCTCGGTTTCAGCCGAGAATATTGTGGCCGTGATCCCGGGTATGTACGGGGTAATACCGAGTGTACACTTTCCCATTCTGTGCCTAACGGCATGTCTCGGTTTCAGCCGAGAATATTGTGGCCGTGGTCCCGGGTATGTACGGGATACTAACACTTTCCCATTCTGTGCCTAACGGCATGTCTCGGTTTCAGCCGAGAATATTGTGGCCGTGGTCCCGGGTATGTACGGGATACTAACACCTTCCTATTCTGTGCCTAACGGCATGTCTCGGCTGCCGCCGAGAATATTGTGGCCGTGGTCCCGGGTATGTACGGGATACTATTGGGTTACATCGACGATTCATCAATTGATTTCAAAGACTTTAGAGTAGAAAACTGATAGAACAGTTTAGTTACCCTTTGCACATTACCCTGCACTGTTGTTTCATAATAGTGCTTATTTCATGTTCACACCTGCATTGCTTATTACCATGTTTATACTATATTATTTGGTTGACATGACGCGCTGACGTCTGGGTTTTGCATGGCCCAGATTCCTTACCTCTACCGACGACCGAGCAGGAGTACTTCAGCCAGCAGGCTGATTTGTGAGTTCTGTAGTGGTTAGTTCATTTATTGCATTTTACTTCCAGGTGTGATCCCGCATTACGGGACGTACCTTTCTATTATTGCATTGGATCATTTGCTTCCGCACTTATTGTTTATTGATTCTTGTTATTATGGACTTGGACATGTATTAGATTAGTTTATTATTTTGTTCTTGATATCTCTACAACCGTAATGTGACTGTGGATGGATATTTCCTACCCACAGGTAGCATGGTTGGCTATGTCACGTGCCCAATCTTGCGTACTCTGGGAAGCGGGGCGTGACATGGTTCTTTTGGTATCAGAGACATAGGTTAATTGGGTTAATTCTTTGTAGTTGGGTATTGCACCCGATACACGAATCAGAATGCCCATGATTAGGAAACATGTCCTGCCACCTTGACCGTTTTACCATTCTTGAATCACATTCTTCCGGATTATATCTTTTACGACGTGCAAACTTACTTTGCATTGTCAACTCGAAAACCTGATTTCTTGTTATCCCTAGGACTTGGGCGACTTGGGTGGAGTTAAGTAATTGCGGCTATGATACCGCGGCATAGCTACAATGCAGTACTCTATTTAAGTATCTTGGAGTTCTAGCCTTGATCCACATTCAGAATCTATCATCATGCTAATGTTGGGTGTTTTGAGTTCAGGATTATGACAAGTAAGAAGTTGAAGACTTACCAGAGGCGTGTGAACGAAGCCGCCATTCTTGGAGTGATAAGAGAAATGCTGGAAATCAAAGAGACAGACTGAGCTGATCCAGCAATAGCAGATTCGTTTCAGGAAGGTTTGCAGATCGTTCAGCAGTCTGTAAACAATGATGGAACTAGACCAGTCGAACGAGTAGGGACTGTAGCAGATTTCAGACTTTTGGGTCCGTCTACTTTCACTGGTCTGGAGGAGCCGTTGCCAGCCGAGCAGTGGCTAGTGACACGGAGAATTTGCTGATTGCGGCACAGATTCCAGAGGACAAAGGAGTTGATGTAGTGCGCATTCAACTAGTGGATTACGCCCGAGAGTAGTGGCTTGTGGAGGAGAACCGCTTGCCCCAGGCCAAGCAGTGGGCGGATTTCTCTAAGAGTTTACTGGAGAAGTCCTTCCGCGGACTGCGCGGAGGAAATGGAAGAGAAGTTCATCGGACTAAGGCAGAATGGAGCAACCGTGGACGTGCATGCAGCAGAATGGACGAGACTCAGTAGTCTTGCTGGACCTTTCGTGGCCAACAATGTAGACAGCAGTTGCGGTAAGGAAGCAGTTCTGTCGGGCCAGTCGAGTTTAGGGCTAGGCCGACAAACAGTGTTCTTGCAGCTATGGAAGTTGATAGTAATGAAGAGCCGGCAGTTGTTCGCGATTTTATGGACGTATTTGAAGATATATCGGGCTTACCGCCGAAGCGAGATGTGGAGTTCGCGATTGACCTTATTCCTGGTGCAGCGCCAGTATCAAAATCTTATTATCCGATGGCACCGGTGGAATTGGAAGAAGTTAAGAAACAAGTTGGTGAATTACTCGAGAAGGGTTAGATTCGAAGTAGCAACTCACCTTGGGGATCCCCAGTTCTTTTAGTAAAGGAGAAGGACGGCACGAGAAGGATGTGCATTGATTATCGAGAGTTGAACCGGGTGACTATTAAGAACAAGTACCCGATCCCTCGCATTGGAGAACTTGTTGAGCAGCTTAGTGGCGCGAGGGTATTCTCGAAACTGGATTTGCGATCAGGATATCATCAGGTCCGAGTGAGAGCAGAAGACATTTGCAAGACGGCGTTTCGGACTCGATATGGACATTTCGAGTATCTAGTGATGCCCTTCGGAGTGACTAATGCGCCGGCAATATTCATGGATTTGATGAACAGGATCTTTTCACCATTCTTGGACCAGTTTATTGTGGTATTCATTGACGATATTCTGGTATACTCGAAGAGTCCGGAGGAGCCTGCTGAGCATTTAAGGATCGCACTGCAGACGCTGAGGCAAGAGAAGTTATTCGCGAAGATGAGTAAGTGCGAATTCTAGCTGGAAGAAGTGAAGTTTCTGGGGCATGTTGTGTCGGGCGATGGAATCGCCGTCGATCCCGAAAAGATTGCAGCAGTTCGAGATTGGCCTATTCCAAGGAATGTAGCTGAGATAAGAAGTTTCCTTGGATTAGCCGGATACTACAGGAGATTTGTGGAGAACTTCGCTCGTTTGGCAGAACCGTTGACCAAGCTTACGCGCAAGGAGGTACCTTTTGTATGGACGGATAAGTGTGCGTTGGCTTTTGAGACGTTGAAGCAGAAGTTGATAACCGCCCCTATCCTGACCGTACCAGACAATTCCGGAGGACTAGTGATTCATAGCGACGCATCTGGGAAAGGATTGGGATGTGTTTGGATGCAGCATGAGAAGGTTATAGCATACGCATCGAGACAGTTGAAGACCCATGAGAAGAATTATCCAACTCATGACTTGGAGCGTGCGGCTGTGATTTTCGCTTTGAAGATTTGGAGACACTACCTTTTGGGGGAAAGAGTCGAAGTTTTTACAGATCATAAGAGCTTGAAGTATGTGTTTACACAGAAGGAGCTTAACATGAGGCAGCGTAGATGGTTGGAGCTGATGGCTGACTACGATCTTGATCTTAAGTACCATCCGGAGAAGGTTAATGTTGTGCCGGATGCGCTTAGTCGGTTACCAGCAATTCAGGTGTTAACTACACAGGGGGAGATCATTGCAGATTTTCGAAGATTTGACTTGGAAGTTGTGCTACCACATTCTACGGGACAGTTGATGCAGTTGCAAGTACAGTTGTCCTTGGTTGAGAAGATTAAAGCGGCACAATCGCAGGATCCTAGACTGCAGAAGTTTCGAGAGCGGGTTGAGGCTGGACTACGAACAGATTTACTGGTCTACGAAGATGGTTCGTTGAGGTATGGTAGCCGTTTGTGTGTGCCAAAGGGGGATGTTCGTGAAGAGCTTATGAAGGAGGCACACAGTTCAGCTTATTCTATACATCCAGGAGGTACAAAGATGTACCGAGATATTCGACAGCATTTCTGGTGGGAAGGCATGAAACGGGAGATTGCTCGCTTCGTGGCTAAGTGCTTGGTATGTCAGCAAGTCAAGGCTGAACACCAAAGGGTTGCTAGTTTGTTGCAACCACTTCCGATTCCTCAGTGGAAGTGGGAACATATAACCATGGATTTCGTGACGGCTTTACCGCAAGTCCAAATGGCAACAATGCAGTATGGGTGATTGTCGATCGATTGACCAAGGCAGCTCACTTTATTCCTTTCCAGGTTGGTCAATCAACGGAGACTTTGGCAGAGCGGTACATGCAGAAGATTGTAAGATTGCATGGCGTACCGGTGAGCATCGTGTCCGATCGGGACACTCGGTTCTTATCACACTTCTGGAGGAGTTTACAGAAAAGTTTGGGGACTCGATTGAAGTTTAGCACAGCTTATCATCCTCAAACTGATGGTCAGTCGGAGAGAACGATCCAAACTCTTGATGATATGTTGAGAGCATGCATGTTGGACTTCAAGAGTTCGTGGGAGGATCATCTACACTTGGTGGAGTTTTCTTACAACAACAGTTTTCAGGCAACTACCCAGATGGCTCCGTTTGAAGCTTTGTATGGTCGTAAATGTCGTTCACCTATTTGTTGGGATGATGTCGGTGAACGAAAATTGTTGGGACCAGATTTGGTGATGCAGACAGTTGAGAAGGTTAACACTATCAGAAATCATATGAAGGCAGCACAAGACAGACAGAAGAGTTGGGCTGACACATCGAGAAGACCTCTAGAATTCACCGTGGGTGATTTGGTGTTCTTGAAGATATCACCGACTAGAGGGGTGATTCGTTTTGGAAGGCGAGGAAAGCTCAGTCCTCGGTTCGTTGGACCCTTGAGATCGTGGAGCGTGTTGGTGAGGTAGCATATCGTTTGGCGTTACCACAGTCCTTGGCAAATGTGCATGATATGTTTCACGTATCTCAACTCCGTAAGTATGTTCGAGATGAAACACACGTTTTGGATCATTCGGAGCTAACAGTACGAGAAGACTTGACTTTTGAGGAGCGACCAGTTGAAATCAAGGATCGAAGAGAAAAGGTTCTTAAGAACAAGGTTATCCCCCTTGTGCTAGTCTCTTGGGGTAATCGATCGCATGGAGAATCCACTTGGGAGCGAGAAGACGAGATCCGGCAGAAGTTTCCTCACCTTTTCCTGTAGTTATCTATCTTGAATTCTTGGAATTTCGAGGACGAAATTCTTTTTGTAGTTGGGTATGATGTAACACCCGAGCCCAATAATACTATTTCTGTTACTGGTTGAGTGTTTGGCATTGCTCATTTCATTTATCTTGCTTGTTTGGTTCTTATTGCACAATTTTAACCGGCTAAGTCATTCTGCATATAACAAATTTTAGCACCTAAAATAAAATTGAAAATATTCTTCTTGGCCTACTTGACACCCTTAGCCTCGTGGTAGCGTCCGTGCATTGTATTCTCGTCCCGTTCAGTGAAACGGGCGAGTTTGGATGGCTACGTGCACGTGCGTGTGTCCGTTTTGGGAGTATGCTTTTTAATCATAAAACATTTCATTTTAAAATTTGGAACCCGCATAAAATCCTATTATTTGAATTTCGAATTTTGGACCCAACCCGGGCGCAATTTGGAAATGTTTCATTTGGCGCCAAAATCCTAAATTTTAATATTATTAAAACCATCGCATATATTTTTCTAACTAACCTGATATCTTACTGTTCATTACCTATCTTTTAAATCTTTAAGTTAACCATATAATATTTTTACAATCTTTATATTCTTCTTAATTTTTTCTCTCAGCCAATCGCAACCTCCCCTTTAACCCCGTGGGCCCCACTTTCTCTCTCTCTCTCTCTCCACTTTTTCCTCTCTCTCCCTCTCCCTCATATATTCTCTCGTACTTCTCTTTATCATTTTTCTCTTCTTGCTTCATGTCTCGTTTCTCATTTCTTTTAACTTTTCTTTTGTTGCCGGAATTCCGTCGTGCCGGTGACGTTTGTCGACGTTCCAGCGAGATACCCCGATCCGTGTGGTTCCTTTGTTCGTCGTTTGGGTTCATTCCGTGAACCGTGCGCCGTCGCGAGTTTTCCCCGCCGACGGTTAACGTTCCGTTTTCCCGATTCGCGACCCATCGAGGCAAGTTAATCTTGCTACATGCTATATACTTTTATAATCTTCATTTTATAATATTATACATTTGAAAATCTTATAGTTTACATATGAAATGTCGTTGAAAAATCGGATATGACAAATCTGAAATTTACTGTACACCTTATCTTATAAAATTCATTATAAATCATAGAAAAATCATTAGTATACGTTCTTTAGTTCGTTACGAAGCTAATTCAGAATACTATAACTCTATGAAATATTTACTCCCAAAATAAATTGTTTAAATAACGTAAAATGCAAATGAAAATGCCTTTAAACTGCTGTCCAGGGAAATTCCAGAAGCAAACTTTCAAGTTTGAATATTCATAACTTTTTGTAGGGATAACCTGAGATGCTTATACTTATAAAACTGAAAACCTTATTGAATTATATTTGTTTTGGTATAAGATACGTCTCTTTTGGAGAACGTTTGTTATTTTTAAGCTATTTTACAAATTAGGGTGACGCTGAATTTCTGAACGGAACCTTCTTGTGCATGGTTAATCAATACAGCTTTTATAGTTACTAATCGCTTTGAATATGCTATCCATATTAATATTATTATATAAATATTTATATCACATATTGCTTAGTTGTACATCCCACACTACCATTTTATAGTTTTATAACTCTTCGGATACCCGTTTGCATCCATCGCATTTAAGATAAATATAATTGCATCCATAGATCACATTACTACATAATAATGTGATATTAATACTCCATGTTTAATAAATTGCATCCTAATTAATATTGGAACTATAAATGTAACCCTAATCGATAACTGTGCATCCATATCCTTGAAATTATATCTATTTGCCTATCATATTACATGTTCCAGTTTATTGTTCTAATAGTACTCATGCTTGTTTATTTATACACATGTTTATGATAGTTTGATTATGAGCACCCACATGACATCTTGTGCTCCTGACATGACCTGTTACACTTCCTACTTGACATGATATGGTACCGTACACTCTTGACATGACATGACACCTTTATACATTACCTGACCTGTTACCTGATCTCATGCCTAATGCCGACAAACCTGACCATTCCTGCTGTCTATCCAGACAGACCTACTCTTACCGGATTTTGTGTTGGCATTAGTCCTTGACTACTGAATACCTGACCTGACATACATAGCTTGGGGGTATGGGGAAATCAAAGATGAACCTGACTTGTAACTCGACAGTTCACTACCGTTCGAGTGTACACATTCCTATTCTGTGCCTAACGGCATGTCTCGGTTTCAGCCGAGAATATTGTGGCCGTGATCCCGGGTATGTACGGGGTAATACCGAGTGTACACTTTCCCATTCTGTGCCTAACGGCATGTCTCGGTTTCAGCCGAGAATATTGTGGCCGTGGTCCCGGGTATGTACGGGATACTAACACTTTCCCATTCTGTGCCTAACGGCATGTCTCGGTTTCAGCCGAGAATATTGTGGCCGTGGTCCCGGGTATGTACGGGATACTAACACCTTCCTATTCTGTGCCTAACGGCATGTCTCGGCTGCCGCCGAGAATATTGTGGCCGTGGTCCCGGGTATGTACGGGATACTATTGGGTTACATCGACGATTCATCAATTGATTTCAAAGACTTTAGAGTAGAAAACTGATAGAACAGTTTAGTTACCCTTTGCACATTACCCTGCACTGTTGTTTCATAATATTGCTTATTTCATGTTCACACCTGCATTGCTTATTACCATGTTTATACTATATTATTTGGTTGACATGACGCGCTGACGTCTGGGTTTTGCATGGCCCAGATTCCTTACCTCTACCGACGACCGAGCAGGAGTACTTCAGCCAGCAGGCTGATTTGTGAGTTCTGTAGTGGTTAGTTCATTTATTGCATTTTACTTCCAGGTGTGATCCCGCATTACGGGACGTACCTTTCTATTATTGCATTGGATCATTTGCTTCCGCACTTATTGTTTATTGATTCTTGTTATTATGGATTTGGACATGTATTAGATTAGTTTATTATTTTGTTCTTGATATCTCTACAACCGTAATGTGACTGTGGATGGATATTTCCTACCCACAGGTAGCATGGTTGGCTATGTCACGTGCCCAATCTTGCGTACTCTGGGAAGCGGGGCGTGACACTTCCTCTCTTTTGCACCGGCATACCGCTCAGGGCCTTGGGCACTGCTGAGGATAAGGTACATTCGGTGTACCTGATGGGCTTGATCTCAAAGAGGAGGCGAGATCACCTTATTGATCTCTTGCACCAAGCCTTTCAGCAGTCAACCATACTTGCCACCTATCGGAGGGTGGAGGATATTCGTGAGGACCCCGACGCTTGCGATCGCGAGAAGAAGCATACTCGGGAGGTTCGAAATGCTTGGAGAATCTTGGACAAAGTTAATCTTGAGTTTCTCAACCCATGCCCCGTGTCTGAAGTCTTACCATTGTAAACGTGTCCTCTTTATTTTGTATGAACTTCTTGAAGTATGAGTGACAAGTTTTATTATGCCTTTCCCTGCTTGCATGCCTTTCTCTGGGATTTTATCATTTTGCTACTGTTGTTGTTGATGCTTTTAATATGCAGGGTGCTACTCCATTTTTTAGTGCACGTCAAGTTTGGGGCTCACGTGTTCTGCACGTGGGTTCCTTTGATGGGGCTGTTCAAAATTTTTCCATACCATATTTTTTAGCGCACAATATCAGATGCAGAAAAGGAGCCTTGGAAATAGTTCCATCTCCCTGATTTTCGATGCCTTTCCTCTTTTTTGGGCCTTGGAAATAGCTTCATCATGCAAGATTTTCCGCGCTCAATACTTAATGCACCTCTTTATATCTGAGGCCATAGCCTTCTTTTCCCTTCATAGAGAGATTTATTTTTCCATTTTGGTGTGATTTGTCTTGAGAAACAACCGAACGCCATGGCCTACAATCGCCCTCATGCTCGTCGACAGCCATGGGAAGTTCCTGTCGAGGAGATGATCCCCCGCTTTGCTGCCCGATTGGTGGATCCACTCCTTACCGATGACGAATGCGACTCGGCAACGTACGAACTCTCGATCCGTAGGGGGTCCCCCCTCCCGATGGGGTCCCTCTGGCTCCGGATGATTCTCACGGCCGTGCTTGCCGACATCCCTCCTCACCCAGCGGAGATGACCCTGGCGATGCTTGACGCGGCTGAAGAGAAGCTCGAGGGTTTTCACGAGGCCTGTTTGATTACTCAGGCTTTGAAAGATCGCTCAGTTCATCTTTTGAGCGAAATAAGAGCCCGACGAGCTGTTATGTCTGCTTTTGCAGATGAACATGGCGCCAATCGATGGGGAGCGACTCCTCGCGAGAACCGTCGCTTTGATATGCTGGAGAGAGCGGAGAGAGAGATGGAGAATTTTGTTCTTTGCTTTGTTAACCCTTGTGCCACTGATCCTGTGTTTGGTGACCTTTTCCCGATAGCGTAGTATATTAGTCTTTTTATTGTATGCTTTATGCTGAACTTCCATATAGGCTCGGTACTCGTATGTGTGTTTTCGCTTGTATAAATAAACTTTGTGTTCTTCTTATGAAAACTTTCTTCAATAATCAACACTATCATCATGTCGCACGCACATTAAAGCTTCGAATATTATTTCTTTATCGGACGTTCATATAATCGCGAACACATACTTGATAGGACAAACGTCGGAAATTTTCACGTTGCTTTTCATACTGGGTTACGTGAGCGCGTTTTAGATCGATTGTTGCTGTCGAATGGAAGCCTATTTATACGGTCTTGGGCGTGTATGTCCTGTTTCCAAGGTCGTGGTCGTGAAAGTGAGCTTACGCGGCCTGATAGGGCGATACGTGGCGAACATATTGTTGTGCGAGAAAAAGGCTCGTCGTAAATTCTCGGAGAGGGAGTTGGCTTCCAAGGCGCTGGGCGAGCTTCAAGCTAATCTTACCGCCAAGGCCGACAAAGCGTATGAACTCTGGCGGGTGCTTCAAGAGTCTATCAGGGAGGTGGTGACTCTTGATAAAGCTGCCACGTTCACTCGTGAGAGGGTCGAGGCTCATAAAGCCACCGAGAAAGAGCTTGAAGGCCGGCTCGCTTCGTATCAGGCCCAGCAGGCTTAGGCGGAGGCCCGTATTTTGGCAATCTTAAATCATGAGGCCGTGGCCCAACAAAAGCAGGATGAGCTGACCAAGCTGCTGAATCGCCCGCCGGCTTGAAACATTTGTATCTTTTCCTTCCTTTTTGTACATACTCATGGATGAGAGTATTTTCTTTATGTTCTTTCATGAATTGTACTTTGTATCCATCTTAGTTTATGAATAAAAGATACAATTTTCCTCTCAATGGTGTGTCCCCTTTTTATTGAATGTATTCTGTGGATATTCTATCTTAATCTCCTTGCAGGACAGCGATGGCTTAGGATTCAGGGTTAAGATCTGCTTCCTAAGACTTTTGCATTTTATGAGCCACGAGGGTCTCATATAGAGTTTTTCTCCCTACAGGTCGAGAGGATCCCATAGGTGTAAGTCCTTCTTAAGAATCGTGAAGATTCTTAAGCGGGTTTTCCCTTGAGAGTCGTAAGGGATCTCACAAGAGAGTTTCTCTTCCTTACAGGTCGTGAGGACTTGTAAGTGGTGGATGTGGTCGCCCTTGCCCGTGTTTCCCGAGGCCAGAGGGCTGCTTCAGGTATCGTAGTTTAAAGACGTCGCGGTCAAGGTTAAGGACCTCATAGTCCGTGGATTTAGGGACTCCACAGTCCGATGTTAGTTTTAAGACATCACGGTCAAGGTTAAGGACCTCATAGTCCGTGGATTTAGGGACTCCACAGTCCGATGTTTGGTTGCAGGGACCCGTCACCTCTTTGAAGACGTTGAGGAATTACAACGCCATGTATCAAAGGAGTGAAGAGATGTACCCTTAAACCAAGGCAGAATCCGTAGGGAATCGGGGTAGTTGATCGTTAGTTTTAAGACATTGCGGTCGAGATTAAGGACATCATAGTTCGTGGATTTTAAGGACTCCACGGTCCGGTATTTGCTCTGGATGCTTCACACGGGTTCACTGCCGTGCTTGGCGAGGACCAGGCTCCGCTCTGGGCGTTTTCCGCGGGGTCAAAGAGTGACGTTATCCGCGTTCCACGTAACCAGGAATTTTGCACTAGATGCTTCACACGGGTTCACTGCCGTGCTCGGCGAGGACTAGGCTCCGCTCTGGATGCTTCACACGGGTTCACTGCCGTGCTCTGCGAGGACCAGGATCCGCTCTGGACGTTTTCCGCGGGGTCAAAGAGTGACGTTATCCGCGTTCCACGTAACCAGGAATTTTGCACTAGATGCTTCACACGGGTTCACTGCCGTGCTCGGCGAGGACTAGGCTCCGCTCTGGATGCTTCACACGGGTTCACTGCCGTGCTCTGCGAGGACCAGGATCCGCTCTGGACGTTTTCCGCGGGGTCAAAGAGTGACGTTATCCGCGTTCCACGTAACCATGAATTTTGCACTAGATACTTCACACGGGTTCACTGCCGTGCTCGGCGAGGACTAGGCTCCGCTCTGGATGCTTCACACGGGTTCACTGCCGTGCTCTGCGAGGACCAGGATCCGCTCTGGACGTTTTCTGCGGGGTCAAAGAGTGACGTTATCCGCGTTCCACATAACCAGGAATTTTGCACTAGATGCTTCACACGGGTTCACTGCCGTGCTCGGCGAGGACTAGGCTCCGCTCTGGATGCTTCACACGGGTTCACTGCCGTGCTCTGCGAGGACCAGGATCCGCTCTGGACGTTTTCCATGGGGTCAAAGAGTGACGTTATCCGCATTCCACGTAACCGGGAATTTTGCACTAGATGCTTCACACGGGTTCACTGCCGTGCTCGGCGAGGACTAGGCTCCGCTCTGGATGCTTCACACGGGTTCACTGCCGTGCTCTGCGAGGACCAGGATCCGCTCTGGACGTTTTCCACGGGGTCAAAGAGTGACGTTATCCGCGTTCCACGTAACCAGGAATTTTGCACTAGATGCTTCACACGGGTTCACTGCCGTGTTCGGCGAGGACTAGGCTCCGCTCTGGATGCTTCACACGGGTTCACTGCCGTGCTCTGCGAGGACCAGGATCCGCTCTGGACGTTTTCCACGGGGTCAAAGAGTGACGTTATCCGCGTTCCACGTAACCAGGAATTTTGCACTAGATGCTTCATACGGGTTCACTGCCGTGCTCGGCGAGGACTAGGCTCCGCTCTGGATGCTTCACACGGGTTCACTGCCGTGCTCTGCGAGGACCAGGATCCGCTATGGACGTTTTCCACGGGGTCAAAGAGTGACGTTATCCGCATTCCACGTAACCAGGAATTTTGCTGATTATATCCGCATTTCACGGGATGGAGGTTTGACTGTTGGCGATACGTATACCACCGAGCCATGGAACTGGGAGTTGCCGCTGTTCCGCTTAGCTTGAAGTTGTGTCCGTCGTTACGAGACGAGTGTTGGGATGATCTCTAGGTCGCTTGTGGCCCGTCGAGATTTAGCTTCTTTCTTTGGTGAAACCTGGGGGGAGGTATGTTCCCTTTTTTGTTTACGCCCTTGGATTGTGTACAGGGTGTGATAGAACATCACCTGTAGGGCATAAATTTTATTTTTATTTTATTTCTTTTTTCCGCGATGCTCTATCGTTTCAGCTTTTATATCGCGAAGGTCACGATTGCCCCATCATTTCGGCTATTTTTCGCGGTGCCCAATCATTTCGGCTATTTATTTATTTTCTACTCGCTGCTTTTTATTGCGAGTTGCCCCATCATTTCGGCTATTTTTCATGCATACATTTTTACTTGCCGCTTTTTATTGCAAGTTGTCCCATCATTTCGGCTATTTCGTAGGCATGTGTGGCTTGCTAGCTTTTTCGCCGCAAGCTTGGATTTTGGACACCGATTTTGGCATCAGCACCGCTACAACTGGAATATTGCCAGGAGCGAATCATCATTTGCCTCTGTCGATGTTGATCAAAGGTGGCTTAGCAAACAGGGTTAAGGGTCCTGTCGACCAAGGCTTTTGACTTCATGAGCCGTAAGGGTCTCACCAAGGTATTTCTCCCTACAAGTCGTGAGGATCTCGTAGGTGTATTTTTTCCCTAGGAATCGTGAGGATCCCTAAGTGTATGTTCCTCTGTAAGTCGTAAGGATCCTACAAGAGGGTTTTCTCCTTATGGGTCGAGAGGACCTACAAGGGTTGCTCATTATATGGAATATCCCTAGTCACAGGTGTGACTTTGCTGGGGAAATGTTTATTCGCGCCCGTGGATTGTATACAAGGGTCAGTATTGAGCCTCTTGTAGGGCAGTATCGAAGGTTGTGGGGGATTTGCTTAAGAACAGGTTTAGGTTTCTGTAATTTAAGACTTTCAAATCTCATGAGCCGTGAGGGTCCCATAAGAGAATTCTCCTTACGAGTCGTAAGGATCTCGCAAGTGTATTTTCTCCTTAGGAATCGTGAGGGTCCCTAAGTGTGTTGCTCCTTTGTGAGTCGTAAGGATCTCACGCGGGTGGTTTCTCCTTACAAGGTCGAGAGGACCCTGTACATGTCTTTCAGCGAGGTTGCGCCCTTTCGGGTTTTCACCAATACTCGCCGGTAGTCCTGCTGTTTTTACTCACGGAGCCCTTTCGGGTTTTCATCCGTGCCCATTTTGCTTATGGACAT
Organism: Agapanthus africanus; assembly: GCA_030015575.1. Taxonomy (NCBI): domain Eukaryota; kingdom Viridiplantae; phylum Streptophyta; class Magnoliopsida; order Asparagales; family Amaryllidaceae; genus Agapanthus; species Agapanthus africanus. The sequence goes on along the minus strand of JASDDO010000016.1, from coordinate 588,784,964 downwards.
ACCGTTTTTTTATTCTTTTTCTCTTTTTTTTACAAGGTCGCGCCCTTTCGGGTTTTCACGAACACTCGCCGGTAGCCCTGCTGCTTTTACTCACGGAGCCCTTTCGGGTTTTCATCCGTGCCCATTTTGCTTATGGACATACCGTTTTTTTTTAATCATTTTTTTTATATATTTTTCTTTTTCTCCCTTTTTTTTTTGTCAGCCTAAGGATGCTGCGGTAGTAGTTTAGAGACGTTCGGTCCGTCGTTAGTTTAAGGACATTTCGGTCCGTCGTTAGTTTAAGGACATTTCGGTCCGTTGTTAGTTTAAGGACGTCTCGGTCCGTTGATAGTTTAAGGACGTTTCGGTCCGTCGTTAGTTTAAGGACATTTCGGTCCGTTATTAGTTTAAGGACATTTCGGTCCGAAATGGAGAAGGCCGGCTACTGCTTATAAAGCTCGAGCTTTGGAAGATAGCGAGCGGACATAGTCGTCGTCATCTATCATTGACCTAGGCTGTGGCTCATTAAGCGTAGTATCTCTTTAGGAAGCGACCGTTTATTGGCCTGAAAGTCCTTTCACCGTGCATGTCCATGAATAGATAGGCCCCACCCTGGTAGACCTTATCTATGATGTACGGGCCTTCATAGTTTGGCTCGAATTTTCCCCGCTTGGCTCGATTGGGGATCATAGGACTTTTGACCACTAACACGAGTTCGCCTTGGCGGAATGTCCTCGGTCGGGTCAATCTTTCATATGAGCGCGTCATCTTTGCTTTATAAGCTTCCAGATTTTGCTGCGCTATGAGCCGGGTTTCGTCGAGGGCATCGAGCTCCTCAAGCCGAAGGTGAGCATTTTCTTCGTCCGTCAGCTCGTAGTGGACTGCCACTCGTAGAGAGGGTAACTCTATCTCGAGGGGAGCACTGCTTCCGTCCCAAATACCAACGCGTACGGCGTTGTGTTCGTGGCCGTCTTGAATGTAGTTCGATAGGCCCAAAGGGCCTCTTGCAACCTCTCGTGCCAGTCTTTCTTATTTCGGGACACCGTCTTTTTTATGATCTTTGTCAAGGTCTTATTGAAGGCCTCGGCCAGACCGTTAGCTCGTAGATTGTAAACTGAAGAATATCTCCAGTCTATATTGTGCTGCTGCGCGAAGCGGCTAATCTTATGGCTTCTGTAGGCTGGCCCATTATCGGAGATAATCCGCCGTGGGGTTCCAAACCGATAGATGACGTGCGTCTTAAAGAAGTGGAGGATATTCTCCGTCTTCACTTCCCTCAGCGGTACTGCTTCTGCCCATTTGGAGAAGTAATCAGTTGTCGCCAGGATGAAACGATGTCCCCGGGACGATGCTGGCTCGATGGGGCCGACTATGTCAGTCCCCCACATTTCGAATGGCCAGCTAGCCACCGTTGGGTGTAGTGGATTCGGATCTTGGTGGATAAAGTCTCCATGAATCTGGCACGAGTGGCATTGCTTCGCATACTCGAGGCAGTCTTGGACCATTGTGGGCCAATAATAACCTATCCGTTTGATCTTCAATTTCATTTTCGGGCCTGCTTGGTGAGAACCGCAGAGTCCGTCGTGAACTTCCTGAACGACTCTTTCTGCTTCGTCAGATCCTAAGCATCTCAGCCACAGAGAATCAAACGATCTTTTGTATAGAGTGTCGTTGACAAAAGCGAAAAATAGAGCTCGTTTCATGAGCTGATGTCTTGAGGACGCTTCTTCGGGCATTCGGTGGGACTTAAAGTAGTCTATGAAGACTTCCCTCCAGTCCTCGGCCTTCTCATGGTCTTTTATTTGTAGAGTCGTCTGCTCAGTCGCCCCCTTTTCTTCATATAATTCCGGAGATATTTCTGCTGGGGCGAGCACTCGACGGCTTTGTACCACGATTCTGACGTCATCGAGGTTCTCGTCAGCCAGTTCTTTAGCGATCTTAGCTAACGCGTCTGCTTTGCTATTTTCCGCACGTGGTATACTTTCCAAAGTGTAGGAGGGAATTTGGGTCAATAGTTGTTGCACCTTTTCGCCGTATTTCACCAACTCCGGTTTGCACGTTTGGTAGTCACCATTTACTTGACTAACAACCAATTGAGAATCCCCGTATATAGAGAGGTCTTCAATTCCCATGTTAATGGCGATCTCGAGGCCCGCTATCAAAGCTTCGTATTCGGCTTCATTGTTCATCCTCGATTCCGTTAAGGAGAAAGCAAAGCGCATTATCCCTCCTTGTGGGGTTACGAAGATGAGGCCTACTCCCGATTTGATTATGGGGGTACATTGTTTGCGCTTCTTCATGGAAGATGCCCCATCAAAATAGAGTTCCCATCGGGTATCACCGCCGCCGATCGCGTCGAATGCATGTTCGTCCTGCAAATCGCAGTTCAGAGCAGAACCGGCAGGTACTGGATGCTCAGCGAGAAAGTCGGCAATGGCCTGGCCTTTCACTGCCTTAAGAGGTCGATACGTTATTGAGAACTCCATCAGGAGTAGAGCCCATTTAGCGAGTCGATCCGTCAGTATAGCCTTCGACATCAAATATTTAAGAGGGTCCACCTTCGAGATGAGACGGACTTCGTGTGCCAACGCATAGTGCCTGAGTTTTGATATCGCGAAGATTAACGCCAAGCAGTGTTTTTCAATGGGAGAGTAGTTGTTTTCTGCCCCCAGCAGAACTCGACTTAAGTAGTAGAGTGCTCTCTCTTTCCCTTGATCGTTCTCTTGTGCCCATAATGCGCTTAAGGAACCTTCGAGGGCGGTTGTATAAAGAATGAGGGGTTTTCCCTTGACCGGCGCAGCCAACACCGGAGGGTTCTGCAGGTACTGCTTGATCTCGTCTAGTGCACCTTGGCATTTGTGATCCCGAACGAATGGAGTTCCCTTCTTCATCAGGTGGCTGTAAGGACGGCATTTGCCTGAAAGATTGGCGATAAATCGCCGGATGTATGCGAGCTTCCCTTGGAGAGACCGCAACTGTTTGAGGGTTCTTGGCGGAGGCATTTCCATGATCGCCTTGATCTTAGATGGATCTATTTCGATACCTCGATGTCGGATGATGAATCCCAGGAATTTACCCGAGGAGACTCCAAACGCGTATTTGAGGGGATTCATCTTCAAATTATATTGCCGAAGGCGTTGAAATACAGTCTCCAGATGCTTTAAATGCTCTTCGTATGACATGCTCTTTACTACAAGGTCATCGATATAGCACTCGACGATGTCATGTATGAGGTCGTCGAAGATTTTTGTCATGGCCCTTTAATAGGTAGTGCCGGCGTTCTTTAGACCAAAGGGCATAACCCTGTAGCAGAATATACCCAAAGGGGTCCGGAAAGCGGTATGCTTCTGGTCTTCAGGATGCATCTTTATCTGATTGTATCCTGACGAACCGTCCATAAAGGAGAAAACCTCGTGAGTGGACGTGTTATCTATCATTAGCTCGGTTACTGGTACTGGGAAATCGTCCTTTGGACAGGCTTTATTGAGATCCCTGAAATCCACGCATATGCGTACCGTCCCATTCTTCTTCATTACCGGGACGATATTGGCGATCCAGTCGGGATACTGGACTTCTTGGATAAATCCAGAATCGATCAGCTTCTTGACTTCGGCGTTGATGCTCATTTCAAGCTCGAGTCGCATCCTTCTTGGCGCCTGCTTGACTGGCTTGATATCTGGGGATATTGCTAATTTATGCACAGCAATCTCCGGATCTAATCCTGGCATCTCGGAGTAGTTCCACGCGAAGCAGTCTTTATGCCGTAGACGCACGTTCTTTAACGCAGTCACCCTTTCTTCAGATAGCAGCTCGCTGACAAATGTCGGTCGCGGGTCATCTGCCGATCCCAACTCAATCTTCTTGAGGTTATCTGCAGTAGTATGTATGCCGTCTTCCAGTTCTTTTGGAGCTGGCGGAAATTCTGAGACCACCTCATCATCGCTGTTCTCAAAGCACCAGGGAAGGTCATCCATGTTCTCGGGCTCTTCTTTTAATATCGTAATCGTATAACAGGTGCGAATCCGCTTCCAGGACTGAGGTGGATCTGGTTCTGCTTTTGCGGCTTTGGGTTCGTGCTTTTGTGGCGGCGTTACCCTCCAGCCGTCGGATAAAGTGAATCTGCCCTGTTGGTACTGGTCCTCGACCCAGTTCTTGAAGGTGAAGCAGTCTTCGGTAGGATGTCCTATGGCTTGGTGATAAGAGCAATAGCTCAGATGAGAAGCCCTGTTAGCTTGCTCAGGGTGCTTAGACTCTGGAAGCGCGATCATTTGATGTTTTATAGCGAGCTCGAGTAACTTCTTCGTCTTGTCTCGGGGGAAGGAGTACGCTCGACTCATCTTCTTCATGAGGGACAAATCCGAGCCGCACAATACCCGATCACGTAACTCTCTAATCCTGCGTCGTTGTTGTCGGCTCCTCTTTCCGCTTTTTGATTTATTTCCGTCTCTGCGTCGGGCCTTTCGTACAACGGGTTGACAAGGATGAGCATCTTTGTCTTTTGCAGCCTGTTGAAATAGACGTTGCGTCCTGGCCTTCTCGTAGATGGCCATCTCGCGGTTGTGGTCTTCCCGAGCTTTTTGACCCACTTTCCTGATAGGCTTGTCCATTCGTTCTTCAAACGACAGACTCGGCATTTCAATCGCGGGATCTAGTTTTGATGAGGGGTTGGCATTTCCTGACGGGGCGTCCTCTTCTTCATCAAAAGTATAATGGCGTAGCTACTGTGGGCCCGTTCCCATTTTTCGGTTCTCGCGTATCCAAGCCCAAGTGTTTCCATTTTCCCGTTGGGCAATTTGCGTTGGGTCCCAGGGACATCCCAAATCCTGTTGTAAAACCGAGCTTGTCGAACAGTCTGTTTTAAGGGTACTCCTTGGCGCTTCAATAGCCTCTTTAGTCCATTTGTGTAGTAACTGGGCAAACGGATAGGTTGGAGCCTGTCGAGTGTAACATCCGTTGCATGCCAGATCTCTTTCTCTATTTTCGACTCTGAGGATCGGTAGAATAGGATTAACTTCTCACCCCTTTGCCTGGGAGGGACGTAAAATGTTTGCAGGTCCTGCACATTGTGAGCTTGAAGTGTGTCGAGATCCTTGTAGTGTTCCCGCGGCACCATGGTGATTTGCAAACTCTGATCATCGCTAGGGGGTGCTTGTATTGACAGCCGATTGGAGAACACGGCATTAACCTCATCTTCCGAGTCACTTCCGAAGACCAACATGGGGGCGGACGTCCTCGGGTTGTTGCGTTGAGATGGCCCGGCATAAACTATCTCTTCTTCTTCTTCGGTATCGCTCCCGAAAACAGGGATGGTGGCGGCGGCTTTGTTCTCCGGGTTGCGACACCTTTCTGTATCCTCGAAATCTGGCAAAAAGTACTTCGCATCTTCGTATTTGCGGACTTCGTTCACGGAAAATGGGTTCAACTCACCTGTTACGGTATACTCGAAACCATCCTTAAAGTACTTCATACACTGATGTTGTGTAGAAGGGATGATGTTGTACTCGTGTAGCCAAGGACGACCGAGCAAGGCGTTGTAGCAGGTCTTGGCGTCAATGACATGGAATTTGATGCCTGTGACGAGGAGTCCAAAGCGTAATGTTAGTATCACGGATCCGAGAGTCCGTGACGATTGTGAATCGAAACCGGAGATAGTAATTTTGTCACGAGCGAGGTGTTGCACACTCATGCAGATTTCCTTCAACACCCGAACATTAAGGAGATTAACGGAGGATCCATTATCCACCAGGATCTTGCCTATCTTGATATCATGGCAGTATCCAGAGACATATAGGTGACGGCTGTGGTCGCACGTCCCGAGAAGGAGGTCTTCGTCACCGAAAGTGATGTCGGCCGTATGCACTTCTTCCAATTCATCCTTCATCCTTTCAGTGGCGAGGAAGGCTTGGAATTGCTCAGGTTCTTGTAACGCCTTAATTAGTGAGTCTCGCGCTTCTTTTGATAATAGGAGGGCATCGAGAATGCTAAGCTGAGAAGGTAGCTTCCTTAGGTGCGCTAGGATGTTATAGTCCACCTTACCTTTCCTAGGAGGGTCTTTGGCAGCCAGCTCTTTCATGACTTGGTCATCTAAAGTTTTATCTTCAGTGACCTTTTCCTTTCCCTTATCTTTTCTACTCGCGGGCCCGAGATTCTTTTCTGGGAGTGTGCGATTGCGCAGCTGAATGTTCTCCCAGGCCTCCGATTTCTCCTCTTTCCCTAAAACGGATTCTTTAAAGAGAGGGCCCAGAGCCATTTCTTCATCGGAGTCGCTCCCAAAGGTGAGAACTTGTGACCCTCCGACGTTAACCATGTAACAGCTGCCAATAGTTCTGTTGTGCCCGTCGGCAGTACTCCTTCGTTCCCGACGAGTCTTGCGTTTCATGCGCTTAAAATGTTGTCGATGAGCAACATATCCTTGCCACCATATCTTAAAGGCGTCGCACTCCTCCGTGGGGTGTGAAATTTTCCGATGATATGCGCAATAATCAGGGTGCCTCTCCACCCCATTGAGCGTGTTTTCTTCCGAGAGTGGTAGCTTCATTCCTATCGACATGGCTTTGGCAAACCGTTTCCTCGTTTTGAATATCTTCTTGTCTGCCTCGGATGCCTTTCGATCTGGCGGGAGTACTTTAACTCTTTCGTTTAGTCGCCTGCGTTCGGCTCCTTCCGATGCGGCCATCTCACGCTCCTGATCTGCTTTACTCTTTAGACGAATCTAGTCCAGAAAGGCGTCGATCATTTCATCTGTTGGCCACACAAGTCCTGGCTCAGGGTGTGCCCCCAGTTTCTCGGTGCCAGGAGTTTTCTCATCTTCCGAGTGGGAAATCACATGACAACTCGCCACATATCCCTCGGATTCATCCGATGAGCTCTCTTCCTCATCTTCCTTCTAAAAGACGTGGTTGAGAAACTCTTGCAGTGTGACGGGAGTCCGTGCCTTTTGATTGTACTCCTCCAGCGCGTCAATCTGTTTCTGCAAATCCGTGCGCTTGTTTCCAGGCTTCACGGGCTTTTTGGATTTCCTCTTCTTTTTCTTCGAAGATTTTGACGGTTGGGTGTGAGTACTTGGGCCATCACCATGAATCTTTGTAGTTGGGCACGGCTTCAACATCCCTTCGATGATTTGAGGTTCAAGCGGGTTCTTCCATTCAACCGCTGGGCACGCATGAAGGTCACTCAGCATCCTTTTGGTTTTAGCTGATAGCACGATTTCCCATGGAGCTTCTTCAATAAAGGAACAAGTCGCCCCCGGTGCGTCCGTCTTCTTAGGAGTATGCGGCTGTGGCGGGTTCACCTTCCACTTTTCGGACAGCGCAAACTTTCCCTGGAGGTATTGATCTTCAATCCATCCTTTGAAGACGAAGCAATCCTCAATCGGATGGCTTACCGTTTGATGGTAAGGGCAATAGTTGGGGTTGTTCACCTCAGTGGGTTGTGGCGGTCGCCTTGGATTTGGCAGGTTTATAAGTCTGTTGCGTACTGCCAGCTCGAATAGCCGTTTCGTCTTGTCCCGTGGGAACGAGTAGGGACGCTTCATCTTCTCATTATAATACCGGCGTCTTTCTTCCAGTTGATCCGTCAGCTTTGGGGCATTGGGTTGCTGCTGGGCATTCGCGACGAAGGTGGCCTTTCCTTTACCCTTGTCATTCCGAGGTTCTAGCTTCGGGGGAGACGGTCTATGACCCATTTGGTCCATCTGAGCCAACTTGTCGATTAAAGCCTGGAATGTGGTTGGCTTAAAGAACATCATAAACTGGGAGATAGTTGCGTGAGGGTCTAGGGTTCCCATGAACATGCCCACCGCGGGTGCTTCCTCAATGCGTTGCTCGCATTTCGACCACAAATTCCGCCATCGTATAGCATACTAGACCCAAGTTTCTCCTGGTTTTACCCTGGCGTTAATCAGTGCCGTTATTGGAGTGCGTTCGCTGGCGCTTGCGAATCGCTGAGTGAATAGTAACTCCATTTCAGCGAACGTCTTGATAGAATCGTTCGGGAGTTCCGAATACCATTCGAACGCTGTTTCTGATAAGCTGCCCACGAACTGGCGAAGCAACAGTTTATCATCTCCGCCGGTGTTACCGCAAAGGGCCCTGAACAGGGCGACATGTTGGTGGGGATTGCCGGTCCCCTTGTAAACATGGAACTTGGGAATTGTGTAACCCGGCGGGTACTTGATTTGGTCGTACCAGCTTGGATATGGCCGCCCCGTTTTTACGACTTGACCAGCTGCCTCAGTCGCATGATGAACCCGGATTTGCTGGGCTATATAGTCGACCAAGTCAGCCTTAGAGATTGTCTCCTCCTTGGCCGTTGAGAGGGCCGGTGGTGGATTTGACGTTTCTCCCCTGTCGTCTTCAAGGACGATCGGGGGATCCTCAGCGGGTGGATCCTGTTAGATCATCATTCCTATCATATCTTGGAAGAGGAGGCCCATACGCTGTATGTTGGCTGCTTGTTCAGCAGCCTCTTTGTCCTTCTTCTCCAATATTCGGCGAAGAAATTCGGCGTCGGTTTCTTCCTCCTGGCGTTCGTCCGAAGACGTTTCTGGGTTTTCTTTTGGCCCAGTAAGTGCGGCCATAGCATTCATCATTTCCTGGAGCTTTTGCTGTTACTCCTGAGCTTTGGTCACCGACCGTGTGAGCGGTCTATGACCTGTAGACGCACGGCTGTCTTCTTTTCCTGACGCCATGTATACGGTGTGGACCATCATGCCCCCAGACTTAGGGCGTCTGGGCTCAGTGCTTTTAGCTGTCGTTACAGGCTGGGGGATCTTCTCTGGCTTCCTCCTTTTATGAGCAGTGGAGGTTGAGGGGGCCGTTGAGGCGGGCGTCCAGATAGCCTTTCGTGGTTTAGCCCGGTGACCGGCTTCCGATTGGATTTTCAGCTTCTTGTGCTGGCGGGAGAAGTTTGGATCGATCATCGAATCTCGGGCCTGCCGCCAAACCTTACAGATTTTGGAAGACAGCCGTTGAGGGGATCGGGGCTGTTCTGACTTTATTTCTACAACCTTTTTTAGTGGGGGAGGAAACCTCTTTAGCACCGCAGTAGGAGAATTCCTTCGCACCTTATTTAGCATCTCGAAGCTGTTCCTTGTTGGAACAGCAGCATTAACTTCTGCCATCGGGGCTGATGGAGTTAGCCCAGAGGGGGAGTTGCCCCCAGCCTTCCTTACTCGGCGCCAATGGCGACGTCGAGCGTGTCGAGAAGACGGCGTTGGTTCAGCGGTGAGAATGGCTTCGTGTTGCCCCCTGTGTAGGTGGGGGGTCGCTGCTAGTGTTAGCCTGTCAAAGACCGATGTCCTTTGGGTAGCAGGAGCGGGAGCTGGGGCCGTCAATCTTGTAAGGACCGACTTTTTGGCCGGGGAAGCCGCCCTGGCGATTTCGGGAGCAGGACCGGTCACTTTCTTAGAAGCAACCTTCTTTGGGATTGTAGGCACCATGATGGGTCCACAGGATTTCTGGCCCAATCTAGAGAAGACCGAGGCGCTGATGTTGGGCGACCCGTTGAGAGGAGCCGCAGCAGGGGTAAGACGATCAAAGACCGACTTCTTGGGAGCTTCCTTTGTCAGCACCGGCGCCGTGAAGCTTGTCGGTGGGAGCATAGTCCCAAAGAACAATCCGGTAGTGGCCTGAGTCACCTGGTCCACCGGTATTATGAATAACGAAGCATGGGTCTGTAGGCTATACCTCCTGGCGAGGCAGAGCGTTGGTCGCAATTGCAGTCCGAGCAGTTGGAGCATTTCGCAGAAGTAGAAGCCATCGATCCTTTGCTTTCTGCAATGAGCAAGACGCCAAGTCTTAGTATCTCGAAACCCAAGGGCAACCATTAGCGAACCGCGATTGGTTCGCGAATCACGACACACGAAGTATGGAGTGGAAAGAGGAAAAGGTCCCACCGGGCGTGCCAGAATCTGTTTCCCTCCGAACGGCGGCTGAGACGTGGGACGTCTCACCTGAGATTCGGGGCAGATGCTAATTGGTGCTATCCGTCCACCTCTCCGAAGATGCCAAGTTGATTTATGGCACCATGTATCGAAGGTCTGAACGGATGCGTCCGATGTAGCAGACTTCGTCAGATTCCCCCTCGCTTGAGGGTTTTTTTTGATTGTGGGGACGCTCTTCCCTGCAGACGCAAGCCCCTGCAGTTAATTACACTACCGCGTCGCGGTAACAACTTTCTCCTTCTCCAGAAGGTCACTTCGTGTCGTGTGTGTTTATTTTATGTTTTGTTGCCCGTGGATTGTTTACGGAGACCGAGTTATGTCGTCGCCCGTAGGGCGTGGACTAGTCCAAATCCGTATTATCTTAGATTTGGGTTTGGGGGTTTGGTTTGAGGATACGTTAGCCATATTTGAGGCCAAGATCAACTCAAACGTTTGTTAAGGATACGTTAGTCTAACCTGAGACTAAGATCAACTTAACGGGATCGTTTAGATCCGACAAAAGAGCATTTGGGCTCCATTGTTCCAGTTTAGGGACATAGTGGTCCATTTAATGTATGGCCGTCGGGACCCGTCACCTCTCTGACGACGTTGAAGGATTACAACGACAGATGTCAGAGGAGTTCAAAGATGTACCCTTGAACCAGAGTTAATTGGAGGGGTCTATAGTCCAGTTTGGGACTAAAGTCTATTTGAAAGGTTTAAGGATACGTTAGCCATATTTAAGGCTAAGATCAACTTAAACGGGATCGTTTAGATCCAACAAAAGAGCGTTTGGGCTCTATCATTCCAGTTTAGGGACATAGTGGTCCATCGCTAGTTTAAGGACATTGCGGTCCATGGGTAGTTTAAGGACATTACGGTCCATTGTTAGTTTTAAGACATCTCGGTCAAGGTTAAGGACGTCGTAGTCCATGGGTTTAAGGACCCCACAGTCCATTGTTAGTTTTAAGATATCTCGGTCAAGGTTAAGGACGTCGTAGTCCATGGGTTTAAGGACCCCACAGTCCATTGTTAGTTTTAATACATCTCGGTCAAGGTTAAGGACGTCGTAGTCCATGGGTTTAAGGACCCCACAGTCCATATCAATGTGTGGTCATCGGGACCCGTCACCTCTTTGAAGACGTTGAGGGATTACAACGCCAAGTATCAAAGGAATGAAGAGATGTACCCTGGAACCGGAGTGGATTAAATAGTCTTTGGCCCAATTTGGGATCAAGACCAATTAATTATGTTATGAGCCCATTAGCCCAGTTAATTACGAATTGAGGACTTATGGCCAGCTTGGGCTAAGTCCAATCATGTCTGGGACATCGGCCCTCCTGTTGGTCCCTTGAAGGAGAGGCTTTGCCTCTGGCCATTTAGCCAATTGGGCCAATGCCTAGTGTTAAACACTAAAGACCAATCAGTGTTGAACACTGAGAATGAGATTGATAAGTCAGTGTTTAACACTAGAAGATAGTTGGTGTCAACACCAGCAACAAGGCCTTCAAATTAGTGTTAAACACTAAAACAGACCAGTGTTAAGCACTGGCAACAGAAATCCCAAATTAGTGTTGAACACTAAGGTAATCAGTGTTGAACACTGCAAATAAAGTTCTTTGCTTAGTGTTGAACACTAAGGCCAAACAACGTTTTAACACTGAATTCAGGGGTTCCAATTTAGCGTTAGACGCTGAGGCAAGAGGGGTCACGTGGTGGCACGTGAGGGCGCCCTCCCTTCGTTTGTTCTGCTGAGAAGATCGCATCTTTTGGAGCATCACGTGTCATCACGTGACGGGTGTTTGAATGGAGTATGTTAAAGCCTCTGCCAAGGGTCACGTGGGTCACGTGAGGCACTGCCTCAAAGGGCTTTCTGTAGATCTTTTGGGGGGGTCACGTGGTGACACGTGACCCTGCTTTTCTGTAGTTGTTTAGAAGATCTGTTAATCCCTTTCAGGAATTAAATCCCTCGTAGGGTTGAACCCTGACAATAATTTCAAAGGAATTAAATTCCTAGTTCCTTTTGAAGAGTTGAACTCTGAATTTTCTGTAGGAATTAAATTTCTCATATATGTGAAGAACTGAATAGGGTTAAACCCTAATAAAAGCTTTAGGGAATTAAACCCCTACTCTCTGTTAGAGAATTATTCTGGGGAATAAAATTAAGGGAATTAAATTCTTGTTGTTTTAACAGAACTAAGTTCTTAACTAGGGTTAAATCCTGATTCTTTTCATTCTGAAGGAATTAAATTCCCATAACACAGGGTCAAACCCTAATTTTATTTTGAAGGAATTAAATTCCTATAGTTCTGTGAGAATTAAATTCTCGTGCTTCCATTCCCTCTCTATGCTTTGGATCTGCATGGCAGGATCTCAACCCATTGAGAATTAAATTCTCAACTCAAGGGGAGATGTGCACTTTACAGATCCTCCATCAAAGAGAGAAGAAATATGTCCTTCTGTTTTATATCAGAGTTAAACTCTGTTGAGAATTAAATTCTCTTTTCTTTCAATGAAACATTCCCTTTCTTACCTAGGGTTTTCTTTTGCAGAAGATCCAAATTCCTCTAAAGTATCAAGGCTCTCTCTCTTTTCTTCCCTCTGCATATATCTTCTTTTTGTGTGTCTCTTGGCTCCTATTTATAGGAGAAGCAGCCGAGTCAATTAGTTTTTGATGAATCTTTCATTGAGAGATTTGATTTGTATCCATCATTCGTTTTGGACCTTTGGATTATTAGGTGAATTTTATTCACCATTGGATTTTAAATCCAGAGATTCTCCTTTGTTATTTCGGTTAGATTTTACGGGGAAATCTTCCCAAATTCGAGATTTTCCCATAGATAGATGATATTTAATCACCTTTAAATCTTTAATTCAATCGGTTGCTTTTGGAAAGATTTGAGAGGTCTTTTCTCAGAATTTAATTCTGTTAACAAATGGGCTTTGAAGTCGGTCACGTGTGGCCACGTGACCCTTGGTCACGTGTGGGCACGTGACCCTTGGTCACGTGTGGGCACGTGACCCCCCTTGGAACGAGCCCTCTTCTTTCTTTTTGCGCTCTGCTTTCTGGTCGCTGCTTAACCGTCACGTGCCACCACGTGACCCCTGGTCACGTGTGAGTACGTGACCCTCGTCTGGAGCCTTTTTCTTGGTTTAACCGGAGAACAAATCTGCTGCTTTTGATTATCACGTGCCAACACGTGACCCTGATCTGAAACCTTTTCCTTGATTTGATCAGGGAACCGGTTTGCCTTTGAAGCCGTTTTTAATTGTCACGTGCCAAAATGTGACCCAGGTCACGTGGGAGCACGTGACCCTTTCTGAAGCCCTTTTCTTCGGTGCAGTTGGGAAACTGAATTTGCCTTGCCGATGCTTTTAGATGTCACGTGCCAACACGTAACTGCTGGTCACGTGTAAGCACTTGACCCTTTTCTGAAGCCTCTTCCGTGGGCTTTCCTGATTTTAAATCAGGAAACAGCGTGTATATGACACTGCCAGAGGGCTTCGTAGATAGCGGAAGCAGCAGAAGCATGTGCAGGCTGCTTAAATCCATCTACGGGTTGAACCTGGTATCGCGGAGATGGAACACCTGTTTTAATGAAGTTGTCAAAGAGTTTGACTTCATCAAAAAAGTAGATGAGCCATGTATAAATAAGAAGGTTATAGAGAGTATGGTTGTCTTCCCATATTGTACGCGGATGATATACTCTTGATAGGAAAGGGTGTTCCTATGCTACACTCGGTCAAGCACCCCTTATCACACAGGTTCTCCATGAAAGATCTAATTGATGTCTCCTACATCTTGGGGATATAGATCTATAGAGATAGATCCAAATGGATTTAGGATTGTCCCAATCTAGGTACATAGACACCATACTAAAGGGGTTTAGTATGAATGATTCTAAGCATGGTAATGTACCCGCTTGTTCAGGAATCACTCTCTCCAAAGAGCTATCCCTCGAGACCGATTTGGAGAGGGCTCGTATACAAGGGATACCCTATGCTTTGGCAGATGGGTCAATCATGTATGCAATGTTATGTATCAGATCAGATGTAGCTTACTCACCAGGTGTAGTGAATAAGTATCGAAAAGATCTTTGGGAAAACCACTGGACAGCTGAAGAACATTCTTATGCTTGAGAAAGACTAAAGAGATGTTCTTGGTGTATGGTAACGGTGAACTGCAGATGGAGTCCTTTACCGATTCGAGCTTCTAGAGTGATAAGGAAGACTGAAAGTCGGTCTCGGGTTTTGCCTTTACCCTCAGTGAAGGGACGGTATGCTGGAAGGGTTCCAAGCTATATATCGTAGCAGACTCGTTGATAGAGGCTAATTACATCGCTACCAACGATACTGCCAAAGAGGTTATCTGGATGAATAAAGTTCATGAGATGAACTTAGTTCCTACCATTGGGCATCCAATACCTGTGTATTGTGATGACAATGGAGCTTTGGTTTTGGCCTAGGAACCCCGGTCCCGTTAGCGATTCATACATATTCTTAGACAGTATCACCTGATCAGGAAGATAGTTGATCTCCAGGAGATCGAGATCAGGAGAGTTGACATAGAGGATAACACAGCAGATCCACTCACCGAGTCCATCCCTAAGATGCTATTCGAGAGACTTTTGAGACGTTGGGTATGAGATACTACAACAACTGGCCTTAGTGCAAGTGAGAAATTGTTAGGAATATGTATGCCCTAGAGGTCATTATTATACATGTGATGTATATTATAGTGGATGCTTGGACATATATATAGAGGAGTTTCTTGCTCGACATAATAGTATACTATCTGGTTACTCTTTATCTTAACATGTTGACTGGTATTCGTTACTGTCTTGCTCTCACATGTTGATAAAGCCCTTATGATATGTACTTGACTATCAGGACTATGATGAGATCATACTAGTGGGGCCAGGGTGGTCCAAAAGTACATCCTTTAATCAGTTCCTAGTCGAGGGAATATCGAGATTAGGGCATCGATATTCCAGAGTAAATTAGTGTGTACGTTTCTTGTCCCTTAGAGGGCGATGGTTGATCCCACAACCATTAGTGTGTGACATCAAAGATTGTACACATGTGTGTTGGGTTACGGCAGTACCCCGGCCATCAATCCGTGACCAAATGCGGAACAAAAATTTATAAAATTTGGCGCTACCACAACCAATTACCCGGATCTACCCATATGCCTTAGATAACAAAACATGCAAAGGAGTTAGAATGGTTATACCGAATAGATCCGTGTCCTTCGGTCTTCAACCATCTTCCCAAGCTCCTAGGGGCTTCCTTGATCAAGCTTGATTTCCGGTCTCCCTCCATCGAAGATGATCCACCCGAGAGTCTATGCAACGAGCTCTAACCTCATATCCGAGGCAACTAGGGCATCTAGATCGCTACTTTAGATACCGTAAATGAAGTAGAGAGTGATAAAGGATTAATTTGTCTCAAGGCACCCAAGGATTCTCAACTCATGAGAGGGTTTGGGTGGAGATAGAGGAAGAAGAAGATGCCATGAGAATGAGGTGTTGAGAGCAACTCAAGAGAGAGAGAAAGAAATGAATAATGTCTTGTGTTTTTGTTTGTTGTGTGAGTGTGATAAGAAATAATGGAGCCATCACATAAATGTCTATGTTTCCAAAATATCTTAGTCAACAAAAAATATCTCAAGTCAATATAATCTCACAACAAACAAAAACCCTAAACGTGCTAGAATAGTAACCAAGGGTCACTAATTAGCCATGCCATAAAAATGCAATAAACACCTCATCCCACACCTCAATAACCTTTTAATCCAAAAAAGTCTAAACCATGATGAGCTGTAATCTTCTAAAAGTAATCTTGTAATAAATTACAAGAATACCCTTAACCGTATATACATACCCGCATCCGTGTTCCGAAGAATACGAATACAAAGAGACAAAAATAATCCAACAAATATAATACTAGGATCCGGCTTAAATCAAAGCCCACTAGTATTATCCGTCCGAAAATCATCCGTGCACAAGTACATGTATGTGATCGAACCTTACCGTAAAACCATACGGCCTCTACATCGTTTCGTTCGAAGCAGGGAAACTCTCTGTATGGGACTCTAAAGACTCTTTAATACGCTGGCAGTGGGTTTAACCACAAGCACGTCAGCGGCACTAGCTATATGTAACGGCTACCCAGTTATTGAGCGAAAGGGAGGCAGACGAGCAAACTCATCCTGAAACCCCTACTGAGCCTGACAATGACAATATTCGTACAGTCCGGTCCGTTCGTCTATGAGTATCGCATATCGAGTCTAGGGGGTGGATAAAATCAGACCCCTAATAACGCGACATTTAGTGTCGGTATGAAGCCCATCACCACCTGAGAAACTACCGATCCTAGATCAGTAATTCTCGACTATCTTGGCCAAGGATTTCTGGTGATGGCCACCCGTGCATAACCGCGACATCAACCCCCAATACCGGGAGAGACGAATCCCCCGACGATCCGCTTACTGCTTCCATGTGGCTCTGGACTGTACCCAACTAAAACCTATTTACACGACTCCTTTGAGCCGTGGCAGTATAGTAATCAAAGTACAGTAGGAATCACATGAGACAAATGACGATCTCAGGTCGATAGACTAACCTGTACACATGTCACCAGGGAACTGCTATCTGACAATAGGTATAATACCAACTAGCATGTTCCCGGCGAGTCCGTCCGGTGTACTCATAACCCAATGAGCACCTGTATATATCTTAGGTGAACAAACGCACACCAATGGCTTGTGAGACCGGCTACCGCCCCTCGTCGGGGTCTCGATCAGTATACACTAGTCTATTTTGGAGTATCGATGCCCAGTCTCGAAATTCCCACGATTAAGGACATTTTAAGGATGTGCTTATAGACTACCCAGCTCCCACGTATATGATCACCATCATAATGCTGGTAGTCAAGCAAGAATCCTATGGGCTCTATCAACATATAATAGTGATCTGTAATGTCACCTGAAGCATGTAAACGATGATAAAGACAAATCAGATAGTATACTATCATTTCGAGTAAGACTGTTCTACCGGTATAGTTCATCCCTCAATCATTGCAATCACGTGCCTGCGATCCAATAATTGACTTGAGAGCACTATAGCCAACAAGATGCTCATTGGAGAATGGGTACACCGAACAGGACTCGCCGAGGACTCCTATGTGGTAGTATACCTATCGTCAGATAGCAGTCCTCTGGTGACACTGGTACAGATTAGTCTGTAGACCTGAGATCATCATAGAGTCTTGTGCGGCTCCCACTGTGCTTTGATTTCCTCCCTGCCATGCTCAAAGGAGACGTGCAAACAGGTGGATTTTGGGTACAGTCCCGAGTCGCATGGAGGTAATGAGCGATAGGAGGGGTTTCGTTTCTCCCGGTATTGGGGGTTGATGTTGTGCTATACTCGATTGGCTATAACTGGAAGTCCCTGGCCAGGTATACTGTTGAAATTTATTGTTAAGATTTATCGGTAGTTCTCAAACCGTTATAGGCCAGACATCGGCATGACTTATCATGTTACTGGGGTCTGTCGTTTACCACCCGTAGACATGATATGCGACATATCAGACGAAGAGACTGGACTGTATGGTAGTGTTACTGATAGGCTTCATGAAGACTATGGACGAGCTTACTTGTTGATCTTCATAACGCTCAATACCCGGGTAGCCGTTACGTCGAGCTAGTACCGCTGACGGCTTATGGGTGACTGATGTGATCATCACCTACTGCTGGTGTATTGATGAGTCTTTAGAGTCCCAAATAGAAGTTCCCTGGTTCAAGCGAAACGAAGTAGGACACATATGTGATATGTGTGTGGGCCTGATTAAATACGTGTATATGATACCGTATTGTATGGCAGTTATCTGTTATCGGTTCGGTTATATGTGATATAACTAGATTATCGAATCAAGTGTTGATTTGATAATATGATATACAGATAAATGATATTAGTCGGTCATATGTAATATAACCGGATTATTAAATCAAGTGTTGATTTAATAATGTGATATAATTATATCTTAACTAATATCATTAGCTCACTAATTATTCTTCATTATATATATATATATATTAATATATATATATATATATATATATATAATAATGAAGCATGGCATGATTTTCTATTTTTGAGAAAAATAGAAATGATGTGTAAATTGAGAGCATGGTTGCAAGCATGGGAGTTATATTTGTTTATTCATCTTGACCCACTATTCAAGTATGCTTGCAATTTTATATTGCAAAATTCCATGCTTGAATGAGTGGGGGTTAAGAGTTGCCATTCATTCTAAGCTCATTCTCAACACTTAGCCATTTCTTGAGTTGCTCGCATGGTTGCTCTCTAGCATCATCTTCTTCCTCAATTGCCATGGTTCAAGCTTCAACCCTCATATGAGATGTGAATCATGAATATTGAACACAAACTTGTGAGCTTTTAACATCCCCTGCTTCACCATCCAACACCAAACTAGCAATTTGGTGTGGTGTGTTTCCTACACTAAAGGAGTTTAGTGTAGAGTTAGTTTGAGCGAGAGGAACTTCGGGTGGATCGTCTTTGGCCCGAAGATCACGAAGGAGGTTCGTTCAACTCGAAGAGGAGCCTTATAGAGTCGCGTGGACTTCAACCCGGAGTTTTAGAAGAGAAGGACTTGAACTATAAATGTTGTATGCTCTTTTCTTCTCTTTAGTTCATCACATCATAAAGGCAAACCCTAATAATCTAGGAAAGATCTTGTTAGTCTAACTTAGCACCAAATAAAATTTAAAATTTAGCATGCTTGATGCCTCTAGAACCTCATGGTGGTGCTAAGGTCGATTTTCATGGTATCAGAGCCAAGCTAGAACATTAGGGTAGCTTGTAGCGACGTTAGAAATCCGTCATTTTGTCGTGTAAAAACTGCCGATAAAAACAGTTTCAAAAATGATATTTTGAGTTGTTTGCAAACACCGTGGGCTCACGGTTTAAACCGAGAAGCCGCGGGGTGGAGCGTGCGCACCTCGGGGACACCCCGGGGGGGAGGGTCCAGAGGCCAGACCCACACCCCAAGACCACCACAAGGTGGCCTTGGGGGTGTGTGACACGAGAGCACCTCAACTGGGTGCTCTCAGGTCTGCTTACCCTAGGGGGCCACTTCGTGGTGGCCTCCAGGGGTGGGTTGTCACGCCCCGCTTCATAGTATACGAATGGAGGACGCGACGAGTCTGTTACGTATTTACTCAGAAGTAAATATGCTAAGCGTATCTAAGCAATATAAAATGTAATGTACACAAGAGACAAGATGTACATGAATAGAAACTTTATTTATTAAACATTCTTTTTTTTTACAATACAACTGAATGGTAAATATATGGAATGAAATCAATGCCTAAACAGTGGCATAATAGAAATGAAAATACTGAAATGAAATGTACAAGTAACTAGAGCTCTGGGTCAAAGGCTAGCTGATCCAAGTCCTCGCTGGCGGGCTCGATCTCCTGAAGGTCCGAATCACCGGACGACATTCCAAAGAAAAGAAAGAGAATGTCGTCAGCGAACAAATCGTTCGATAAGTCCCGTAAATAGACAAGAATGGAATAGACAGAATAGAGAGTATATTATTATAATGTTGTATTTAGTATTAACACTGTTGTTTGTAGCTTGGCACAGAAGAGACCAGTGTATACGAGAGGAGTCTCACTAGACCAGAGACTACGGTATGCGGAGTATAAGGAACCGTTCAGCCACGGTACAATGGCAATGGAGATTCAGGTTAGGTGTCTTATGGTTGGAGTCTCGTGCCATTTCTAACACCTTCCGTACTACCTTTTATAAACCCCGCGATGTCTTGATTGTATTGTTGTATTATTTGTACTGTATATTGAATATAGACGAATGACTTACCGAAACCATGATATCAGTAATGGAACGGATATAATGGATGATCATGTAAATGGAATATATTCATGGTTCGGGTCAGTCAATATAGATTGAATAGATGGATTCATATTGAATCATATTGCAATGTAGTTTGTACTTGAATCATATTCAAATCATATTGACTATATTGAGACTCAGTCTGAGTCAGACAATTAGAAAACAAATTGAAGTCCTGAATTATGTTTTGATGTTATCGGTAACTGCTGCACATGGACGACAGGATTTGTTTCTTTTTCAAAGACAATTACCGTGTTGATAAAACCGTTTGTTAAGTTGTCTACCTTAAATAGGCAAGCACCCATATCTCCGGCTCCCTGAGGCTCAAGAGACTGGTCCCACTTAAATCTATATTTATTAGGGTCCTTATTGTAATTTAGTATAACTTGAGAGGGTTTTATGTAAAATAGTTTTGTTATACTTTCAAAATATAGTTCAAGTATTTAATTATCGTCTTTAGAGTTTTCATAGATTTTTTTTATTCAATGTGAAATTTCTAGTGAACATGACATAGTTTTAAAGTATAAGGTTTTTATTTGAAATATTGGAATTGTATGGTATTTTCTTGTAAATGGAATGTTTTTCTTGAATTTTGAAAATGTGGAATATTATAAATATTAAAAATAGATATTTTGATATTAATTACATGTATATTTATTTATTAAAAATATAAGTTTTATTTATAATAGAAATCACATTTTCTAAAGAAAAAATGTATTAAAAATCTTTCGAGATCGTATACTCCTTGTGGAGGTCTGCATCTCACTCTACTAAGCCCGAGGATGTGCGATAATCCACACCATTCCGAACAGGTTCCCCAAAATGGGTTGTAGAGGCGCAATTGCAAAGATTTGTTAAATATATTTCTTATAGAAAAAGGTTTTTATAAGTTGAAGGTACTTATATGAAAAGTCGTATTTTCCCAAATCTATGTTCCTAAATTCCATCGTGCTATATTAGATATATGTGTTGTGAGGAGGTAGGTCATTACCTCGTGAACTATCTATAGGTATAATAAGGAATTATGATGGTTTATGTTGAAACTAAATTATATGGTATTTTTCTGAAAAAATATAATAAAAGTTACAAAAATGATTAGTTTGATGTGCAACTTATTTTATTAAGTTTGTTAATATTTATTAATCAACATATAATAATATGGTTTTATTTCGTTAAAGAAAAGTATGGTTTTTAAAAAAAACCGAATCGGAAGTCGGACTAACTCCGCTTCCATCGGGTTTTGGTTTTGAATGTTTTTAGAATAGATAAAAAAAGGAGAAGTAGGGACTTACTGGATGATTGGATAGAGAAGAGAAAGAGGAAGATGTGGGAGTTTCCGGTGCATCGTTTCGTCGTCGGAATCTCCTTGAGTTGTCGCCGGAAGTTCGTCAGAGCTTCGCCCTTTGCTAACTCCACTTGCACATAAAAGGATCTTGGAATTTTCTTGAGAGTTTAGGAAAGGATTTGTGAGTGAGGAGGGGTGATTTGAGAGGTGGTATTTATAGAAAAAACTAGGATTTAGGGTAGTGAAAGGGTGTATTAAAATTTGTAATAAAAATGGATTAAATGTGAGCTTTAATGTGCTCTGTAAATGTGCTGGAAAAACAAATAATACTGGAGTTATGGGGGGAGTCTAAGAGTCACCAGGGTTAAAGAAAATTAGGGTTTGGCCCGAGTTGGACCAGCGATGCCGGCCTGAGTCACCATCTCGTCGGCCCGAGTCATGAGGTGGGGGCTCGTATTGGTGACACGTGCCCACGACACTTCAACTAGCATATTGCACCTGTTAGATTATTCTGTAACTTACCCTATTACGTATAGTGCACGTGCAACTCTTGGGCTTCTAAAAGATTAAAAGAATATGTGGCTGATGAGATTTGAACTCTGGTGCTTTGGTTCAGTAGTGCAAGGTCTTACCAGTGAGGTACAAGCTCCTTCTTGCTGTTCAAAATTGAATCAAATAATTATAGTACTCATAGGAATTGTAAATACTCCAAGTGTACATTAACTTTTAAACAATTTTGTGTACATTAAAATTGGAGTTTTTATAGTCTACCCTCCTTACAAAAATTTCGTCCTCGAAATTTACAATTTATTTTAAGAACTAGTTTATAAATAAGTGAGGATATCTTGCACGCACCTCATCTTCCCTTTCCCATGTCGATTCTCCTGGAGTGTCTTTCCTCCACATCACTCGAACTAAGTTGACTTTCTTGTTCCGAAGTGACTTCACTTTCCTGTCCAGAATCTCAACAGGTTGTTGTTCACAAGATAAGTCGGGCTGTACAGTGAGCTCGGAATGATCAAGAATATGGCTGGGGTCACTCACATATCTCCTGAGTTGTGATACGTGGAACACGTTGTGCACTCCTTCCAATGAAGGTGGAAGTGCCAAGTGGTAAGCCACTTCACCGACTTGTTCGAGTATGTCGAACGGTCCAATGTACCATGGACTTAACTTACCCCGTCTTCCAAAACGGATCACACCACGGTTCAGAGACATCTTCAAAAATACATGTTCTCCTGGCTGGAACTCCAAATGACGGTGCTTTGCATCAGTCCGGTGCTTCTGTCGATCTTGGGCTATGCGCATTCTTTCCCTGGTAGTACGAACTACGTCAACCGTTGCTACTATCATTTCAGGTCCAAGGAGTTCTCTATCTCCGATGTCGTCCCAACTTAATGGCGATCGACACTTCCTTCCATAAAATGCTACAAAGGGTGGCATTCGTATGCTTGCTTGGTAGCTGTTGTTGTATGAAAACTCCACAAGATGCAGGTGATCTTCCCACGATCCTCCAAAGTCTAACATACACGCTCTGAGCATATCTTCCAAGATCTGAATAGTTAGTTCAGAATTGTTCTCAAGCTCGCTTGCAGACTTTGCCAAAATTGCGATTGGAACCCGGTGTCATAATCGGAGACAATGCAGACCGGTACTCCATGAAGTCTCACAATTTCCTGTATGAGTTTATGGGTATCAGAGATAGTATATTTTGAAGAGTTTAAATCTTACTTAGATTCTTACCTCCATGTACTTCTTTGCTAATGTCTCAGTAGATTGGCCAACTCGAAATGGAATAAAGTGAGCTGACTTTGTAGTCGATCCACAATAACCCATATCGCATCGTTACCCTTTATGCTGCGAGGAAGTGCAGTCACAAAATCCATTGTGATATGTCGCCACTTCCATTCTGGGATATGTAACGGTTGAAGTAATCCAGCAGTCCTGTGATGTTCAGCCTTTACTTGCTGACACACCAAGCATTTAGCGATGCTTCTGGCTACTTCACGCTTCATTCCATGCCACCAGTAATTTTGACGTAGATCTTTGTACATCTTTGTACCTCCAGGGTGTACTGAGTAGGGAGAGCTGTGAGCTTCTTTCATTAACTCTTCCCGAACAGAATCTTTTGGTACACACAATCTACTGCCGTATCTTAAAGATTCGTCTTCATGGATGATGAAGTTTGTTCTGAGTCCATTCTCTACTTGTTCTATGATCTTTTGCAACTTAGTATCACTTGCTTGAGCTGCTTTGATCTGATTGATAATAGTAGATTGAACTTAAAAGTTCATCAAACTTGAAGCGTTACCTGGCATGAATACTTCAATCTCCATCTGATGCAACTCTTGTTGAAGTTTCCACTGAGCAGTGAGATTCATTGTTAATGGTTGGAGACTAAGGGCATCAGGTACCACATTCACCTTCCCTGGGTGATATTGCAGGTTGATGTCAAAGTCCGCCATGAGTTCTAACCATCGTCTCTGCCGCATATTAAGCTCATTCTGAGTAAACACATATTTCAGACTCTTGTGATCTGTGTATGTTTTCACTCGCTCACCAAGAAGATAATGGCGCTGAATCTTAAGAGCAAAGATAACGGCTGCCAATTCCAAATCATGCGTCGGATAATTGCGCTCATGAATGTTCAGCTGTCTTGAAGCATAAGCCACAACCTTTCCGTGCTGATGCAGAACACATCCTAATCCCTTACAGGATGCATCACAATGCACATCGAAACCTCCAGATTGGTCCGATATAACAAGAATAGGCGCTGATCTTAATCTTGACTTGAGTTCTACGAAATCTTATTCGCATGCTTCTGACCACACGAATTCTTCATCTTTACATGTGAGCTTGGTCAGGGGTGTTGCTATCTTCGAAAAGCCTTCAATGAACCTTCTGTAATATCCAGCTAGACCCAAGAAACTTCGAATGTTCTTCACTGACTTTGGTGTCGGCCATTCGCTTACTGCTGAAACTTTCGCTGGATCCACAGAGATTCCTTCGCCTGATACAATATGTCCGAGGAAACCGACTTGATCTAGCTAAAACTCGCATTTGCTGTACTTGGCATATAGTTGATGTTGTCGTAAAGTTGCCAGGACAATTCTCAAGTGTTCGGCATGTTCTTTCCAACTCTTTGAATACACCAGGATGTCGTCGATGAAGATGACAACAAACCTGTCTAGGTACTCTCAGAAAACTTGATTCATTAGGTTCATGAATATTACTGGTGCGTTGGTCACTCCAAATAGCATCACAAGAAATTCGTAATGACCATAGCGTGTTTTGAATGCCGTTTTATGGATCAGATTCCTTGACCTTCACCTGATGATAACCTGAACGAAGATCTAGTTTAGAGAAAACACAAGATCCACTTAGTTAATTGAATAAATCGTCGATGCGCGGGAGTGGATACTTGTTCTTTATCGTTACTTCATTCAAGGCTCTATAATCGATGCGCATTCTGTATGAACCTTCCTTCTTCTTCACAAGTAGTACTGGTGATCCCCAACTTGACGTGCTGGGACGAATCTATCCTTTCGCCAATAATTCGTCCAATTGAGTTCGGACTTCCTTCAAACCATACAGACTTAATCGATAAGGTGCGTTGATCACCGGTTGTGCTCCTGATATTAAATCAATGCTGAATTCAAGAGCTCGATCGGGAGGCAAACCTGATATATCGTCAGGAAACACATCGTTGAACTCTCGAACTACTTCTGGCTTTAATCCTTCCTCCGCTTGAATTGCCGCAATCACTGCCGTCTTTGGTTTCTCCTTATAAGTACTTGGCTCTAGGGTACGGACTCCACTTTTGAAATAAAAGACCGGATGCTCTGAAATCTCGAATACTACCCTCCTTTGACGATAGTCAATGGTAGTATAAAATGTTCCGAGTCAATCCATATCTAGAATCACATCGAAGTTCGGTATGTTCAGCACCTTGAAGTCAGCATAGAATTCTCTGCTGCAGATGACTACTGGACACAAGCTGTATCCCATTGTTGCCTTTAGAACGTCGTTTCCTGAACTGACATTCCAGCTAGATACAAGCGGTGTGACTGGAATCGCATGAGTTCGAACGAACCGTTACGACATAAAGCAATGAGATGCTCCAGTATCGAAGAGTGCTAGTGCAGGAAGTGAGGCTACTAAGATTGTACCTAACTTATGTGGGATAGGTTTTAGGTATAGGGAAAAAATATGTGGGTAGGTATTAAGACTGAAAGAAAAGCTTGAGAAGAAAGGGTTACCAGTGATGACTTGGCCAGTAGCCTCAGCTTCTTCCACGGTCATCGTGAAAGCCTGTCGCCGTGGAACATTCCGCCTGGCTGGAGGAGTATTCCTCTGAACGTTCCTTTGAGCTTGATGGAACTGATGAAGAGGAGGTGCAGTCGGTCCCTGAGTAGGTGGAGCAGGTAGTGCAAGTCTTGGAGTAGGTGCCTGAATGGCTGGGCGCTGTGGGTAAGTAATTGTTGGTCTGGGTGCAGCATATGGGTTTTGTCTATGAGGACAAGACCCAATATCGTGAGTAGCTGAGCCGCAGACTAAGCAAAGGCGATTTGCACGCCGGCAATCTTTCATCAGATGTCCGTCTCTCCTGCAATAGGTACAAAAGGCTGGGCTGGGTCAGTTGATTGGTACTCCCGGTCTCCTAAGCACAAATGGTGGCCTTGAAGAGGCTCCTCCTGCCATCTGGGTGGCAGGGCACTTAACTCCAGCAGATTGAGATCTGCCCCTCATCTTTACCACTGCCTCATAACGACGGGTAGCTTTCAGAGCCGATTCGTGGGTCGGAAAATCTCCTGTGGCTAACGCAGCCTGGATCTCCGGATCTAACCCTCGTTGAAATTGACGGGTTTTGATCTCATCCGTCGGTATCAGGTGTGCCGCAAATCTGTTAAAATATTGTGTTAGTTGTGTAGTATGTGATTTATTGAAAAATTGAATTATTGAGACATATCTTACCGACTGAGTATGGTGAACTCAGTATCGTATTCATCCACTGATTTGGTCCACATCGAACCCTGTTGTAAGTGGATGAACTGCTGTTCCATGTCGAAGCGGGCAGTCTCGGGGAAGTACTTTGCATCGAACATTTCACGGAAAGTCTTCCATTCGATGGGTTAATCAAGATGGCTTTCTTCCGCCTTCCACCAATCCCGTGCATTGTTCGTGAGCTGCAGCTTCGCAACTCGGACCCAAGCTATCTCTGGCACTTGTGCCGCTGCCAGATCATTTTCAATGCTTTGAGCCAAATACTCAGCTTCTAAGGGGCTCTCTTTTCCTGCGAATTGCTTAGGGTGCAAGGCCCTAAATTTCTTCACCCTAGGTGCTTCTGCCTCTGGTCGGTTCATCAGGATAGCAGTCTACTACTGCTGTCCCTCCAGGAGACTACAGATCGCTTCAAGCAGAACCGTCTGCTCGTTGATTGGAGCAGCGACGGCAGGTGTAAGTGATAGTGGTGGGGGAGTGTTGTTGACATTCGTGCTGATGTTGTTTGGGGAATCCATAACCTTGAAAGAAATGGGTTAGGACAGATTCAAAATATATGAAATGATAAAATTCAAGGAATATGAATTGTAAATAATGTTTTCAGTTGCCGGTTCTTGTGTTATATTACTTAGATTGTCCATACAGTGTTGACCTGCATAGGCCACCAACAAAACCTGTCAGGATGCGACGAGACCGCTACATATTTACTCAGAAGTAAACACGCTAAGCGTATCTAAGCAATATAAAATATAATGTACACAAGAGACAAGATATAAATGAACAACAAATTTATTTATTAAACATTCTTTTTTTTACAATACAACTGAAAGGTAAATACATGGAATGAAAGCAATGCCTAAACAGTGGTATAACAGAAATTAAAACACTGAAATGAAATGTACAAGTAACTAGAGCTCCGGGTCGAAGGCTAGCTGATCCAAGTCCTCGCTGGTGGGCTCGATCTCCTGAAGGTCCAAATCACCTGACAACATTCCAAAGAAAAGAAAGAGAATGTCGTCAGCGAACAAATCGCTCGGTAAGTCCCGTAAATAGACAAAAATGGAATAGACAGAATAGAGAGTATATTGTTATAATGCTGTATTTAGTGTTAACGCTGTTGTTTGTAGCTTCGTACAGAAGAGGCTAGTATATACGAGAGGAGTCTCACTAGACCAGAGACTACGGTATACGGAGTACAAGGAACCGTTTAGCTACGGTACAACGGCACTTATGGTTGCAGTCTCGTGCCACTTCTAACACTTTCCGTACCAATCTACCCCTTATAAACCCCGTGATGTCTTGATTGTATTGTTGTATTATTTGTATTGTATATTGAATATAGACGGATGACTTGCCAAAACCATGATATCAGTAATGGAACGGATATAATGGATGATCATGTAAATGGAATATATCCATGGTTCGGGTCAGTCAATATAAATTGAATAGATTGAATAGATAGATTTATATTGAATCATGTTGTATTGTAATTTGTACTTGAATCACATTCAAGTCATATTGATTATATTGAGACTCAGTTTGAGTCAGACAATTAGAAAACAAATTGAAGTCCTGAATTATGTTTTGATGTTATCGATAACTGCTGCACAAGGACGGCAAAATTTGTGTCTTTTTCAAAAACAATTACCGTGTTGATAACACTGTTTGTTAAGTTGTCTATCTTAAATAAGCAAACACCAATATCTCCGTCTCCCTGAGGCACAAGAGACTGGTCCCGCTTAAACCTATGTTTACTAGGGTCCTTATTGTAATTTAGTATAATTTGGGTTTTTTTTAATGTAAAATAGTTTTGTTATACTTTCAAAATATACCTCAAGTATTTAATTATTGTCTTTAGAGTTTTCATAGATATTTCTTTTATTCAATGTGAAATTTCTAGTGAATATGACATAGTTTTAAGGTATAAGGTATTTATTTGAAATATTGGAATTGTATGGTATTTTCTTGTAAATGAAATGTTTTTCTTGAATTTTGATAATGTGGAATATTATAAATATTAAAAATAGATATTTTGATATTAATTACATATACATTTATTTATTAAAAATATAAGTTTTATTTATAATAGAAATCACATTTTCTAAAGAAAAAATGTATTAAAAATCTTTCGAGATCGTATACTCCTTACGGAGGTCTGCATCTCACTTTACTAAGCCCGAGAATGTGCAATAATCCGCACCATCCCGAACGGGTTCCCCAAAATGGGTTGTAGAGATGCAATTGCAAAGATTTGTTAAATACACTTCTTATTGAAAAATGGTTTTATAAGTTGAAGGTAGTTATATAAAAAGTCGTATTTTCCTAAATCTATGTTCCCAAATTCCATCGTTCTATATTAGATATGTGTGTTGTGAGGAGGTAGGTCATTACCTCGTGAACTATCTATAGGTATAACAAGAAATTATGATGGTTTATGTTGAAACTAAATTATATGGTATTTTTCTGAAAAAGTATAATAAAAGTTACAAAAATGATCAGTTTGATGTGCAACTTGTTTTATTAAATTTGTTAATGTTTATTAATCAACATATAAGAATATGGTTTTATTTTGTTAAAAAAAGTGTAGCTTTTAAAGAAAACCGAATTGGAAGTCGGACTAACTCCGCTTCCGTCGGGTTTTAGTTTTGAATATTTTAAAATTAGAGAAAAGAAGGAGAAGTAGGGATTTACTGGATGATTGGCTAGAGAAGAGAAAGAGGAAGAGGTGGGAGTTGCTGGTGCGTCGTTTCGTCGTCGGAAACTTCTTGAGTTGTCGCCGGAAATTCATCAGAGCTTCACCCTTTGCTAACTCCACTTGCACACAAAAGGATCTTGGAATTTTCTTGAGAATTTGGGCAGAAATTTGTGAGTGAGGATGGGTGATTTGAGGGGTGGTATTTTATAGGAAAAACTAGTGTTTAGGATAGTGAAAGGGTGTATTAAAATTTGTAATAAAAATGGATTAATTGTGAGTTTTAATGTGCTCTGTAAATGTGCAGGAAAAACAAATAATACTGGAGTTATGGGGGGGTCCAAGAGTCGCTAGGGTTAAATAAAATTAGGATTTGGCCCGAGTTGGACCGGCGGCGCCGGCCCGAGTCACCATCTCGCCGGCCCGAGTCATGAGGTGGGGGCTCGTATTGGTGACACATGTCCACGACGCTTCAACTAGAATATTGCACCTGTTAGATTATTCTTTAACTTACCCTATTGCATGTAGTGCACGTGCAACTCTTGGGCTTCTAAAATATTAAAACAATTTTAAATAAAAAGAATTTGTGGATGATGGGATTTGAACTCTGGTGCTTTGGTTCAGTAGTGCAAGGTCTTACCAGTGAGCAACAAACTCCTTCTTGCTGTTCAAAATTGAATCAAATACTTATAGTACTCACAGGAATTATAAATACCCCAAGTGTACATTAAGTTTTAAACAATTTTATGTACATTAAAATTGGAGTTGTTACATGGGTACCCCCCCGAGGCCCCCCATTCGACAGTTAATTTTGTGATCTTCGCCTCCGCGAAGATTCGGGTGGGTTTCGAGTTCGTTTCGACTCCCGGATTGGCTTAAAACGATCGGTTTTGGAATTTTAGCTCACTGGATTTTTCAAGTCTTGGAAAAATTGGTTAAGTTTGCTAATTGCGTGCGGAATTCTAATGTCGCGATTACTTTACAAACTTTGTGATGTGTGTGATACAATTATTAGAATCCGGATTAATTAGTTTTATGAAAACTAGTTAGTATATTATAAAGCTAGCCGTTTAGTCTCAATTGATCGATTGCCACGAAGTTTTGATTCGGATCAAAATTCCGTCGCAATTGCGTATTGTACGCGATCACTAAGCCGGGAATCTTGTTGAATTATCCGACAACCAATTGAAAAGGGTTTTCAATTTGAGACTAAAATGCAAGTTTTATAAGTTAGGCATGAAATCCAGAATATGAGATATTCCGGGTTTATGATGTCTAAGGATATTGCGGATTCTAAATATTGTAGTTTTCTGTTTTCTTTTTTGCGACCGTAATTGTAATATGTGGGGTATCCCAATCTTGTTGCTATATGTCCTATGGTTCTTTCTATTCTTATTTCTGAGATACGCATATTTGCTTACGTTGATGATATGTGATATCATGTATTGCTGTTGATATGATTTATTGGATCGTCGTGAAAGAATAGCCGGAGGGGTTCTATGTGAAATGAGAGTTTTTATTTTCATTCATGTAAAATCTGTATGTAATATTCTTTTATTGGGGCACTTCCGGGTTGAGGATAATGTCACCATTATTGTATATTATTTACTTTTCCGCATTAGGATAGACCCAAGGCGTAGAGCACAAGTAACCAGGTTCTAGAGTCCAGTGGGAGACTATCTCAAGGAGTTGAGACTGGGTCTCCTAACTCTAGAATTGGCAGGATTACTTTCCGCTCTCGTAGGGGTCTAGGAATGTGGGTTTGGCTATTCATCACGACCGTAGAATCCATGTTTTACATTGCTGTCTAAATTTAAAACACGGACATCCTAGTATATCCAATATTTCATATGTTACTTCGCCTTCCTGTTTCTGTGATGTTGATCATATAACCGTGTGAGACGAATGTCTATTATATATATGATATATAATAAACGTTGTTATTAAGAGTAATTGCATAATATAGAAATTTGACTGTATAAGTGACATAGCAATTACCGATAATGAAAGTGTGTGAACCGGCAAATCTGTATAAGTGTAACATGCGCATCATCGATAATTGTGCAAGTGTACTAGCAGACGATATCATAACAAATAATGGAAGCACAGGTACATACAATGCAATGGGAATATCATAAACGTAACAGAAAGTAAAATGTAAGCGCCACATGATATAATATACGTATCTAATCTAATATCTACATAAGGGACTAACTAAAGCAGTGTAGAAAGGGAATTGAAATATTTATAATATATCCGAGTCGATAAATCTATCAATCGGCCATCCGGCCTCATAGCATCACGTACGGTATAATCTATCGTACGGCATCCTCGAGTCAAGAGTATGGATCAATCATCAGGTAAAACTCATCGCGTACGGTAATCCACCGTACGACGACATTAAACAAATAGGGATTCTATCGACCTATACAATAATGAGAGTACGGATCTAACGTCTCGTACGGTATATCACTCATTATTCTCATATATATATATATATATATCAAATCATATCTGTATCAATCTCATATCATGTCTTGGCAACAATATCTATATTCTCATATCGCCTCGCATCCGCATATCGACGTATTAAGCCAAGTCATCTTATTTCATCATATTCTCTTTTCATCACATCAATAATTCACATCAAGTAATCTTATATATATTTATAATATTTTACTGATCCCATAACACATCTATCTCAATCTTATCATATTCATCGATCTCTTGTCATATCCTTATAGATCCCGTCTTATATCTTGGTATATGTATTCAATCATTCATATCATCGCCAACTAACTTTTGATTATATCCATAATTTCCTAGTATAAGTTTCTCTGACTATATTCTATATATCGGTCTCCATTTTATAATTGTGGGGGTGCTATACGCCATCCACCCGACTTCCCCCGTAGATATAAATCTACTCATATGCAATACTCCTCGCTAAGCCGAAGTCGATGTGCTTCGTTGTCACGATCCACCCCCAAACACAGATGATATTGTCCGCTTTGGCCGAAACCGCACGGCTTTGTCCCTTTAAATGAACCTGGGGCTACTTCCCAGCAGGTCACCCATCCCAGAATTTCTCTGGCTCAAGCACGCTTAACTACGGAGTTCTTCAAACTCCGGAGTTCCGATTCATCCAAAAGGCGCCTCTGTGTTATAAGAGTGGTATCATTCTACTTATAGTTCAGATCGTGCCCTCTTTCGAAATGGAATTCGATACTCCCCATTGTTCTGGTGGGTCCCCATGTGCGTCCGCATCGGTTACATCCCCACCTCGATACCAGATAACACCTCACTTCTTACGGGATAGGTGGAATTCAGCCCCAACTCTACCTGGGGTATTACATTCCCCCCACTTAGAACAATGGTTCGTCCTCAAACCACAAACCTACTTTTGAGGGACCGGATCTGTTACCATATTTGTCACGACCCACCCCCAAACACAGATGGTATTGTCCGCTTTGGCCGAAACCGCACGGCTTTGTCCCTTTGAATGAACCCGGGGCTACTTCCTAGTAGGTCACCTATCCCAGAATTTCTCTGGCTCAAGCACGCTTAACTACGGAGTTCTTCAAACTCCGGAGTTCCGATTCATCCAAAAAGCGCCTCTGTGTTATAAGAGTGGTATCATTCCACTTATAGTTCAGATTGTGCCCTCTTTCGGAATGGAACTTGATACTCCCCATTGTTCTGGTGGGTCCCCATGTGCATCCGTATCGGTTACATCCCCACCTCGATACCGGATAACACCTCACTTCTTGTTAGTTATGTATATGCCCTAGAGGCCATTGTTGTACATATGATATATATTATAGTGGATGCTTGGATATATATAGAGAGGACTTTCTTACTCGACATGATAGTATGCTATCTGATTTCACTTTGTCTTAACATGTTGATTTGTATTGGTTTACTGTCTTACTCTCACATGTTGATAAAGCCCTTAGGATATGTACTCGACTACTAGGACTATGATGCAGATCATACTAGTGGGGTCAAGGTAGTCCAAGAGTGCATCCTATAACTGTTCCTAGTCGAGGGAGTATCGAGGCAGGGCATCGATACTCCAGAGTAGACTAGCGTATACGCATCTTGACGGATATGATGGGCGATGGATGATCCCATATCCATCGGTGTTTGAAATCAAAGATGGTGTACGGTTGCTCAGTGGAGACTGGATACACTGAACGGACTCGCCGAGAACTCCTACATGGTATTATACCTATCGTCAGGTATCAGTTCTCTGGTGACACCGGTACAGGTTAGTCTGTAGACCCGAGATCGTCATAGAGACTTGTGTGATTCCCACTGTGCTTTGATTTCCACCTTACCACGTTCATGAGAATGTGCAAAACGGTGGCTTTTGGGTACAGTCCCAAATCACATGGAGGCAATGAGCGATAGGAGGGATTTCGTCTCTCCCGGTATTTGGGATTGATGTTGCGTTGTGTTCGATTGACTATAACTGGAAGTCCCTGGTCAGGGCTGATATGGAGACCTACTGGTAAGTGTTATCAGTAGTTTCTCGACCCGTTATGAGCCTCACATCGACACGACTTATCGGTTAACGGGGTCTGATGTTTACCACCTATAAACTGGATATGCGACATATCAGACGAAGAGACCGGACTGTACGATAGTGTTACTGATTGGATTCACAGGAGTGTGTGCAGGCTTGCTTGTTGATCTTCTGATCGATCAATACCCGGGTGGCTGTTACGTTTAGCTAACCGCTTGCAGCTTGTGGGTGTTTGATATGATCATCACCTACTGCCGGTGTATTGACGATTCTTTAGAGTCCTACACAGAGATTTCCTGGCTCAGGCAAAACGGAGTAGGAGAACATATGTGATATGTGCGGGACCGAGAATAATACGTGTATGTGATACCGTATTCGATTCTCGCGATATGCGATATCGGCCGGGTATATATGATATAGCCGGGTCATCGGATCAAGTGTTGATTCGATGAACTGATACATATTATATTAGTCGGTTATTTGCAAAATAGCCGGATCATCGGATCAAGTGTTGATTCGATAATTTAATGTATAATTACATATTTGATATATTATATTAACTAATATAAGCTCACTTAAATGATTCTTTTTCTCACTTGATGATACATTGATATATATATGATATATGTTAATTGTATTATTTTTTTTTGTTACATTATATATTATATATGTGATATATAATATTGTAACGTGTTAGGGTTACACATGCAACTAGGGTTATGAGATTAAACCATGCTAGGGTTTAGATTAGGGTTAATGTTTCATTTTAGATAAAATCTAAATTGTGGATTTATTCTTGAGATATTTTTCCATGTTGACTAAAGTCCACCCTTTAGATAATATCTAGATATTTGTTAACCTAACCTCTTAACCCTAGCCTATGGTTTATTCTCTACAAGGGTTAAGCATGCTATGCTTAACCTTGGTTGCATTTTCTAACCTCAACAATTTTTTCATTCATCACAACACTTCATCTTCTTCTTCCCCTAAAAAAAAAGATTTTCTAGCTTTCTCTTTTGTGATTAATTAAAGTGAGATAAAGAAAACTAAAGAGAGCAAAATTCCTACTTCATCATTCTCATCTATTCTAACCACTTAGATTAAGGTGTTCACTTCACTAAAACCTCATTAGTGAAGAGAGAGCTTGGGTTTGTGATTCTTCAAGATAGATCATCTTGGATTGTGAAGTCTTCAAGTAAGAATGTCTCATTCACCTCATGGAGCCTCTCTAGAGTCCGGATGCTTGATGATCGCAGCGAAGGGATCTCAACACGGAGCTTATAAAGTAAAGGAACGGACTACAAAGGTTGTAATCCCTAACTCTTAGATATTAAGTTGTTAACATATAGTTGAAGTTTGATTCTCTAGTTAAAGATCTAGGGTTAGGGTTATGTAGAATGGAAAAAATTTAAACTTGGCATGGGTGATGCCTCCTGAAACCTTACTGCCGTTGTAGGTAACCAACCAGTGGTATCAGAGCCCAGCTAGAGAATTAGACGGATAAGTGTAGCATTACGAAACCGAAACAATTCCGAAACACCCGACGTAAAACCCTAGTTTCTGTAAATTTTTTCAGAGTGTCAAATTTTTTTTCAAACAGTTGCAAAATGATGTATGTGATACAATATGAAAACCGTACAAATTTTGGCCCATTCCCTCGGAAATTGGCCGAGATCACCACTCCCAAAACTGGCCAAATCGAACCCCTTGGGGCTAAAATTTGCACAATGTTTAAGGCTCTGGGTTTTGATACTTTAGGTGTTGTTTGTATTTACTAATTTTGCATGTGATGTTATCTTTTAGCAAAGGCAATTCGGAGTATTTCGTATTCGTAATTCTAGGTTTTCTTTCGGGTTGTTTAGACCGTGTTAAAAAGTTCGAACGGATATCAATAACTCACTTTTTCCCTTACCGGAAAATTTTCAAGTTTTGGATTTTTCCTTAGTTTAAAACTTTCAGAAAATCATGCAAGCGATATTGTGGATCCTTTAGAAGAACGAAACCTTAACTCGATTTTGTGACCGTCGAAACCGCCACTAAACTCTGGGGTTTGTGGTAGTTTAGCGGTGCCACAAGCGAGGCATTGGTTGACCCTTTTACGGCTGGTGCATAGAAGCTGTGGCATGTTCTGGGATTTTTTGAACTTCGCTCAAGTGTTGAGCTATATTGGGAAATCTTGGGTGTATGTTGATTCGATCGGAATGTTTAATATCGTCTAGCTTTTTCTGTAATGTGATACAATATGTGGAATTCATATAGTTAGGCATGAAATCCGTAATATGTGATATTTCGGGTTTACGATAACTAAGGCGATTGTGGATTCCAAATGTTATAGTTTTTCACTTTCTTTTCTGCGACCGTAAGTGTAATATGTGGTATATCGCCGTTTTCGTTGTTATATGTCAACGACAATTGTGATAGGCATATTTACTTACGTTGATGACATGTGATATTATGTGTTGCTGTGATATGTTATATTAGATCGTCGTGTTCTGAATAGCCGGGGGTTTTATGTGAGATGAGGTTTTTCATTTTCATTCATGTAAAATTCATTGTATATAATATTCTTTTATTATGGCACTTCCGGGTTGAGAATGATGTCACCATTGTATATTATTTACATTTCCGTATTAGGATAGACCCAAGGAGGAGAGCACAAGTAACCGGGTTCTAGGGTCTAGTGGGAGACTATCTCGAGGAGTCGAGACCGAGTCTCCGAACCCTAGAATTGGGAGTGTTACTTGCTGCTCTCGTAGGGGTCTAGGAATGTGGGTTTGGCTATTGATCGCGACCGTGGAATCTGTGTTTTATAAAGGCTCAAAATAAAACACGGACCTCCTAGTATATCCAATATTTCATATATTTCTTCTGCTGCTAATATTATGTGATGTGATCATATTATATGCGTGAGACGAATGCTTTATTATTGTATATATGATATATAATAAATGTTGCTTATATTTTGCACCCGTGCTAGTCTCGTCCCGGTATGCCGTTAGTTAAGTAACCTAACGGTGCATAACGGGACACTGTGGCGAATGCGGATGGTATAAGCGTACGTTGTATTTTCGTTTCTTCTGTGATGCTTAGGAAGCTTAAATGATGGGATTCATTAAAGAGATTAATGAAAGAAAAGAAACCTAAAAGATGTTGTAGAATCAAATTTATAAAAAGGGTAGCTCTAGTTTTTGCTTTGTATAGCGGTATTCCTTATAGAATATCCAGCACCTTATTCGATAAAGAAAGAGCCGAGATCCCTTCACCAGGAGTGACCACTTTAGAAAAATTAGCAGATGCTACAACTCACTCGGTTATGTTTTTGATTGCTTCCATAGTTCTTTCTTTGCATAGCGGTATTTGTGAAATATCCTGCACCTTATTCGATAAGGAAAGAGCCAAGATCCCTTCACCGGGAGTGACCTCTTTAGCAAAACTAGAAAAAACCTCAAAAACACTCCTTTTCAAAATCACTTGTTTCTACAAACGATATCAAGTTCATTACGCGAAAGGTTTTCTGAAAAACCTGTCGTAGCCCTCCGTCATTTCAGATGAGTCCTACTTAGTATTCGTGCTACATTTGTTGACCTCCATCAAGGCGTAGTGTACGGTAGCTGACTAGTATTTATCTGCTGCATATGATGCGATTGTTTTAAGGTAGTCGTACGATCAAGGGTCGCGCGGGTGGGTTTAATTCAATCAGGAAATGACGGGTTGAACTTGACTAGTAGCCTATGGTTTGTTGACCTCCGTCAAGGTCATAAGACGCTAGGGGCAGAATATTATCGGGAATTTCAAGTGTTGAGATTTGTAATGAGATTGCATACCTTCTATGAGATAGTTGGATCCTGATACCCACTGCGAGTAAGAGTTACTCCTGAAAGAGTTTTACACATGACAATTAGCCGATCAAGTAGGTGTCTAGAAAGGTGTTTATGGGGTTATGCCTCTGGGAAAACGAGGTTTATTTTAATTAGGTCCGTGCGAAAGCACGGAGAACCTCTCTCAAAGTACCAACACTGACCTGGCTGAAAGATTGACGAACTTGTAAAGTGTAATTAATCCCGGCTAGTCTTACCTTTTAGCGTTTGAAGGAAGATTTAATGAAAACGGTGGGAGCCATCCTGATTAGATAAGATAATAACCAATCTAATCTTGCAAGAGCATACGCTAAAGTGTTTTCTTCTCTCTCTCTCTCTCCAGGTAGCGACCATGTCAGACCTTAATCAAGATAATAATATGGACGTATTGACCGAACCCGCTTATTATACTGAGCAGGGGAATGTTGGTCCTGCTCCAATTTATAATTGTTATAAGTCCGAGAAGGAAATAGGAGAATATCCAGATTCTCACGCCGCCCAAACGAAGAATAAGCATGCTGATGCATCTTCTTTGGGTGTGTTAGTTATCGAGAACTGTTTCTCAGTTCACTCTACGTCCTGGATATTAGATACCGGATCGGGATCCCACATATGTAATATGTTACATGGGCTACGAAAAGGTAGGGAACTGGGAGAGGGTGATCATTCCATAAGACTAGGGAATGGTGCAAATGTTGCAGCCAAGGCTGTTGGCGAATATCACCTTGTGTTACCAAATGGTAATACATTGATTATGAACGAATATTATTACATTCCGACCCTGATATGCAATCTTATATCAGTTTCTTTATTGAGTAAGGAAGGATATGATTTTGTAGTACAGGATAATATTATGAACATCTTCCTGAATCAAAAGTTGATTGGATCAGGCTCGTTAAATAATTGCATATACGTTCTCAATCAAACTACAGTACTTAATATGCAAAACACACACAAGAGGAAGAGTTCAGAAATGAACGAATCCTTCTTATGGCATTGTAGACTAGCTCATATCAATGCGACACGACTAGCTAAGTTACATAAGGATGGATATTTGAATCCGTTCGAATTATCATCTTATGAAACTTGTCATTCATGTCTCAAAGGCAAAATGACCAAATCTCTGTTTAGAGGACATAGAGAAAGAGTTACGGAACTCTTGGGACTGATACATAGTGATGTATGCGGTCCCATGTCTACACATGCCAGGAATGGTTCCCCATACTTTATTACATTCACTGATGATCTCTCAAAATACGGACATGTCTTCCTGTTGAAACACAAGTCTAAAGCTCTTGAGAAATTCAGAGAATATAAACACGAAATAGAGAACCAAACGGGTAAAAGTATTAAGATCCTTCGATCTGATCAAGGAGAAGAATACTTGAGCAATGAGTTCCTGAACTATCTGAAGAGAATGTGATTCTCTCTCAGCTTACTCCTCCATATACACCACAGCACAACGGTGTATCGGAGCGGAGGAATCGCACCCTATTAGATATGGTGCGCTCTTTGATGAGCACTGCTGAGTTGCCTATTTCCTTTTGAGGGTATGCGCTTGAGACAGCCATATATCTATTGAATAGAGTTCCAACCAAATCAGTTCCTACCACTCCATATGAGATATGGGAGGGGAAGAGACCGTGTCTTAATTTTGTTAAGATATAAGGTTGCCCGGCCTATGTCAAAAAGCAAAATCCGGACAAGCTCGAGACAAGATCAGTTCTGTGCAAGTTTATAGGATATCCCAAGCATTCACAAGAACGTATCTTCTACCACCCAGAGGAACAAAAAGTGTTTGTTGCTCAACATGCCACCTTTTTAGAAAAGGAATTTCTTGAAAAAGAAATTAGTGGTAATGAGGTAGAACTGGAAGAAGTTACAGCTACACAAACTGCAACAGAAGATTTGGTGGAACCAGAAGATTCAGTAGTTCCCAACGAACCCCAGCCTCTCCGTCGATCTAGTAGGGTTTCTCATCCACCTGAGAGATACTACGGTTTTCTCATTGATGGTGGGAGCGAGGATTACATCATGGAAAATGATGACCCGACTAGCTTCGAGCAGGCCATCACGAGTGGAGACTCTATGGAGTGGCTGGATGCAATGCGATCTGAGATGGAATCCATGTACACCAACAAAGTATGGACTTTGGAAGTTGCTCCTGAAGGGGTAAAACCCATTGGGAGCAAATGGATTTTTAAGAAAAAACTTGGTGTAGATGGAAAAGTTGAGACTTTCAAAGCTAGACTTGTTGCAAAGGGTTTTCGTCAACGACCAGGTGTGGATTATGATGAAACCTTTTCTCCAGTGGCTATACTTAAGTCCATCCGGATCTTACTTGCCATTGCTGTATACCATGACTACGAAATCTAGCAAATGGAAGTTAAGACCGCCTTTCTAAATGGAGATTTAGAGGAGTGCGTGTACATGACTCAACCAGAGGGCTTCGTAGACAGTGGGAGCAGCGAAAAAGTGTGCAAGCTGCTTAAATCCATCTATGGGTTAAAGCAGGTATCGTGGAGTTAGAACATCTGTTTTGATGTTGTAGTCAAAGAGTTTGACTTCATCAAGAACGTAGATGAACTTTCTATTTACAAGAAGATTGCAGAGAGTAAGCTTGTCTTCCTCGTATTGTATGTGGATGATATACTCTTGATAGGAAATGATGTTCCTATGTTGCACTCGGCCAAGCTCTTCTTATCACATAGATTCTCAATGAAAGATCTAGGTGATGCCTCCTGCATTTTGGGGATTAAGATCTATAGAGATAGATCTAAACGGATACTGGGATTGTCCCAATCCAGGTATATTGACACCATACTAAAGAGATTTAGTATGAAAGAATCCAAGCCTGGGTACTTACCCACGATTTCTGGACTCACTCTCTCCAAAGAGATGTCTCCTAAAACTTATTTGGAGAGAGCTCGCATGCAAGGGATACCCTATGCTTCGGCAATAGGCTCTATCATGTACGCGATGCTATATACCAGACCCGATGTAGCATACTCACTAAGTGTAGTGAGTAGGTATCAAGCAGATACAGGAGAGAGTCACTGGATAGCTGTGAAGAACATTCTCAAGTACTTGAGAAGGACTAAGGAGATGTTCTTGGTGTATAGTAACGGAGAACTCCAGGTGGAGTCCTTTACCGATTTGAGCTTCCAAAGTGATAAGGACAACTCTAAGTCGCACTCAGGATTTATCTTTACCCTAAATGGAGGGGCGGTTTGTTGGAAGAGTTCCAAGCAAGAAATCGTGGCAGACTCGACGATGGAGGCTGAATACAACGCTGCCAACGATGCTGCCAAAGAGGCTGTCTGGATCAAGAAATTCATAACTGAACTTGGTGTGGTTCCGTCCATTGAGCATCCAATACCTTTGTATTGTGATAACAATGGAGCTGTGGCTTTGGCCAAGGAACCCAGATCCCATCAGAGATCCAGACATATTCTGAGACGGTATCACCTGATCCGGGAGATAGTTGATCGCCGAGAGATCGAGGTCAGGAGAGTTGACACGAAGGACAACACTGCGGATCCACTCACGAAGGACATACCCTAGATACACTTTGAGAGACTCTTCGGGATGTTGGGTATGAGATACTACAACAGCTGGCCTTAGTGCAAGTGGGAGATTGTTAGTTATATATATGCCCTAGAGGCCATTGTTGTACATATGATGTATATTATAGTGGATGCTTGGATATATATAGAGAGAACTTTCTTGCTCGACAT
This sequence comes from Agapanthus africanus, assembly GCA_030015575.1. Taxonomy (NCBI): domain Eukaryota; kingdom Viridiplantae; phylum Streptophyta; class Magnoliopsida; order Asparagales; family Amaryllidaceae; genus Agapanthus; species Agapanthus africanus. The sequence continues at coordinate 588,744,025 of JASDDO010000016.1, read as the reverse complement.
GATAGTATGCTATCTGGTTTCACTTTGTCTTAACATGTTGATTTGTATTGGTTTACTGTATTGCTCTCACATGTTGATAAAGCCCTTAGGATATATACTCGACTACTAGGACTATGATGCAGATCATACTAGTGGGGCCAGGGTAGTCCAAGAGTACATTCTATAATTGTTCCTAGTCGAGAGAGTATCGAGACAGGGCATCGATACTGCAGAGTAGACTAACGTATATGCATCTTGACCCATATGATGGGCGATGGATGATCCCATATCCATCAGTGTTTGACATCAAAGATGGTGCACGGGTGCTCAGTGGAGACTGGGTACACTGAACGGATTCGCCGAGAACTCCTAAATGGTATTATACCTATCGCCAGGTAGCTGTTCTCTGGTGACACTGGTACAGGTTAGTCTGTAGACCCGAGATCGTCATAGAGTCTTGCGTGATTCCCACTGTGCTTTGATTTCCACCTTACCACGTTCATGAGAACATGCAAAACGGTGGCTTTTGGGTACAGCCCCGAATCACATGGAGGCAATGAGCGATAGGAGGGGTTTCGTCTCTCCCGGTATTTGGGGTTGATGTTACGCTGTGTTCGATTGGCTATAACTGGAATTCCCTAGCCAGGGATGATATGGAAACCTACTGTTAAGTGTTATCATTAGTTTCTCGACCCGTTATGAGCCTCACATTGACACGACTTATCGGTTACTGGGGTTTGACGTTTACCACCCCTACACTGGATATGCGACATATCAGACGAAGAGACCGGACTGTACGGTAGTGTTACTGATTGGATTCACAGGAGTGTGTGCAGGCTTTCTTGTTGATATTCTGATCGCTCAATACCCGGATGGCCGTTACATTTAGCTGACCGCTTGTAGCTTGTGGGTGTTTGATATGATCATCACCTACTGCCGGCGTATTGACGATTCTTTAGAGTCCTAAACAGAGGTTTCTTGGCTCAGGCAAAACGAAGTAGGAGCACATATGTGATATGTGCGGGACCGAGAATAATACGTGTATGTGATACCGTATTCGATTCTCGCGATATGTGATATCGGCCGGGTATATGTGATATAGCCGGGCTATCGGATCAAGTGTTGATTCGATGAACTATACATATTATATTAGTCGGTTATTTGCAAAATAGCCGGATTATCGGATCAAGTGTTGATTCGATAATTTAATGTATAATTATATATTTGATATATTACATTAACTAATTTAAGCTCACTTAAATGATTCTTTTTATCACTTGATGATATATTGATATATATGTGATATATGTTAATTGTATTATTTTCTTTTCTTAGATTATATATTATATATGTGATATATAATATTGTAACATATTAGAGTTACACATGCAACTAGGGTTATGAGATTAAACCATGTTAGGGTTTAGATTAGGGTTAATGTTTCATTTTAGATAAAATCTAAATTGTGGATTTATTCTTGAGATATTTTTCCATGTTGACTAAAGTCCACCCTTTAGATAATATCTAGATATTTGTTAACCTAACCTCTTAACCCTAGTCTATGGTTTATTATCTACAATGGTTAAGCATGCCATGCTTAACCTTGGGTGCATTTTCTAACTTCAACAATTTTTCATTCATCACAACACTTCATCTTCTTCTTCCTCTAAAAAAAAAAGCTTTTCTAGTTTTCTCTTTTGTGATGAATTAAAGTGAGATAAAGAAAACTAAAGAGAGCAAAATTCCTACTTCATCATACTCATCTATTCTAGCCACTTAGATTAGGATGTTAACTTCACTAAAACCTCATTAGTGAAGAGAGAGCCTGGGTTTGTGATTCCTCAAGGTAGATCATTTTGGATTGCGAAGTCTTCAAGAAAGAATGTCTCATTCATCTCATGGAGCCTCTCTAGAGTCCGGGTGCTTGATGACCACAGCGAAGGGACCTCAACACGGAGCTTATGAAGCGAAGGAACGGACTACAAAGGTTGTAATCCCTAACTCTTAGATGTTAAGTTGTTAACATATAGTTGAAGTTTGATCCTCTAGTTAATGATCTAGGGTTAGGGTTATCTAGAATGGCAAAAATTTAAATTTAGCATGGGTGATGCCTCCCGAAACCTTACTGCCGTTGTAGGTAACCCAACACTTCTTACAGGGTAGGTAGTAGTTAGCCCCAACTCCACCTGGGCTATTACATTCGTCGTCTCGGAATTCCACGCGAGGTACCTACAAATCAACACATATCGCAACGTTATGAAAACCAAGTCCGAAAACTGATACGACACACGAAGTGCTCATAGGTTAGAACCTATATCTTACGCATGCAACAACAACCAAATAACCTTCGTCGTTGACGTACAAACGTCCAACGACCAAATACAATATCAAATATAAAAACCAAGTTTCAGGAATCGGATAACCAAATTCAGCAAATCAAGAAAACACCTCCAGATTTTACCTCAGGTACAATTAGCCAATTTTGCATATATGAGGGGTCTAGACATCAGATAACAAGACTACTCACCAAACATCACACCATTCCCCCACAGTGTGGCCGCAAATTGCGGCCACAATGAATATATCTGCGGCCAGATTGATGAGTTTGGGGCTCGGGTTTCTAGGTAAAACTCTAGGGTGCCTGCATGTCTCTCTGTCATGGGAACTTATTTTATAGTAGTCTCGGGTCATCCCAGATTCCAATATACCATCACAATCTATCAAAAATCCAATGTCGGGCAAATTCTAAGTTCTTGGTTTTGGTTTCTAGTCTCTGGTCTTGGCCACAAAATCATCATTGAGGTCTTATAAACACTCACTAAACCTTAATAACAACTTTACAAGTCAAAAGCCCCACTAAACATCAACCTAGAATTTTCTAAGATCACAAAACTCGCTAAATCGAACTCTAAACTAAATTAGAAAGTTAGGAAACTAATTAAAAGATGAGAAGTGGAATTTATATCTCATGGGAGCAACACAAGAAACACCCTAGATGCCCAAAGTCTTCAAAATCCAAATTTGATTGGTTCAAAGGGTTTAGGATGAGCTGGGGATCATTTTTAGTGAAGGGAGTATAGGGTTTTGGTGAAGAAATAGAGATGCTTTCATGGGGTAAAGGAGGTGAAGGAGATGAAGAAATAATCAAGTGAAGAAATGAAGGATGGAGGAAAGAAAATGGAGAAGGGTCAAGGTGTAGCCATGCTCTCATCTCTCTCTCATCACATGCCATGCCTCATCATGGGTCCCCTCTCTCTCTCTCATCAATTATTCTCTCTTTTCTTTTCTTTCTCCCTTTTCCCAAATAAATCACAAGTCACAAATACAAATGAACAACATGCAACCAAAATGCAACATGTCATGGTGCACTAGCCATATATAATTAAAAATACGGATTTGACATAATCGTGATTAGTAGTGTACTAATTAAGTTTAATTTAAATTTGCATAAAATTAATTATAAAAATACCAAAATCCGATAAATATCATTTTAATAAGTCAATCATTTTAATCTCCACTTATATTCCAAATATTGGTATAAACTTATACCATTTTACGAAAAACCCTATTCACAAATCGAATAGTTTTCGCGAAATATATTATTTTAATATTTAAATTCCAAAAAAATAATATTTTATATTTCTGAAATGTTACAATCTTCCCCCTTTAAATAAATTCGGTCCCCGAATTTAAATTTAAACCCCCAAATAGTAAAATATTTCAATAATCAGCTCCGCTCAACGGGGTTCCGAAGTCACGGAAGATACAGAAATACCACAGCGTATCATGTGCGCATGAAAACGAGTATAAAACTCATGGTCGAACTCTGTCAAGCGTAGCGCAATCATCAGAGTTACAATGGAGATATAGATCTCGAAAAATACTTCTAAAATCTAATATACCATAGTCAAAATCACAATACATATATAGTACGCATCCCTTTAATTTCCTCAAAAAACTGGATAAAACACATGCAAAATATTTTCTGAATCGCCGTGTGATGCGTAACACACGGCACGGTAGCGGACGCTCAATTGTAAAGTAATAAATGTATCAATATATGTTTTGCTCAAATTACATGTCTCGCTTTGAAATATCCCAGAAGGTTTTCCTTGTAAAGGTTCGTGTCACTCACGGACACTTAAGAAATAGCGAGGCTATAGCTCATTTTTGAAAATACCTTGGTAAACTTTTAATGCATGCAAAAGTACTCAGACACTGTCCTTAAATCAGCCCTGCTCGGCTACTATATATAATATAGTGCCCACCATGAAAATATATGCTCAAGAGCAAAAATCAGCCTCAAAAGGCGTATCCAATCATCACGTGCGTCTGGTGCACACGGAAATCAAAGACAAATACAAGTGTCACGAATGTGCACAAAAGCAAAACTAAGTGCAACGGGTATGCACGAAAGCATCTGTCAAATGCAACTGGTGTGCACGATAACAACATCAAGTGCATCTAAGTGCACGAAAATCTCAACCCAGTGCAACTAAGCTGCACGAACGAAAATCTCAATCAAGTCTATCCGACATGCATGAATAAAATATAAATCAAGTGCATCCAACATGCACGAATAAAATCTCAATCAAGCGCATCTGGTGTGCACAAAATCCTATACCATGCGTCTAATATGCGCAAAATTCCAAACCAAGCGCGTCAGGTCCGTATAAAATATCTAGTGCAGTAGCGTGCACGATAACGAACTTCAAGTGCGAACGCGCACAAAAACATAAATCCGGTGCAACCAATGCACGAAATAAAAATCTAGTGCAACAAATACACAAAGACATAAATCAGGTGCAACAAATGCACGTAGTATAAATCTAGTGCAACCAATGCACAAAATACAAACCTGGTGTAACAAATGCACGAAATACTCATTAATATCTCAAATGTGTACAAAAACAACAACGAGCGTACCAAGGTGTATAAAATCATAAACATGTGCAACTGCGTGCACAAAATACGTACCAATGCACTGCAAGAACATGCGAGCTATACCAAGTGCAAAAATCAAATCGAGTGCGTACCATATGCACAAAATCAAATCAACCGTATGAAATCCACGAAATCATAAACACGTGCAGTCAAGGCACAAAATCAATATCAAGTGCAACTGATATGCACAAATCGCAAACCGATATAACAGAGTATAAATATAAATCAAGTGCAATAACTGTGCACAAAAGAAAATATCCAATAGATGCAGCCATGGTGCACGAAAACATAAATCACGAAACCCAATCATCGAAACTCAAATCCAAGCGATAAAAGTATGATACTCGGATCACAAAACACAAATCGCAATAAATGACATTGAAGTACACCTCCTTCAATGTTGAAAATATGCCGGCGTGCCTAAACTAGCAGAGCAAGATCATCTACTTGCCTACTGCTCATGGTTTGGCATCTTCGGTCTATGGGTCTTTGTTTCCTCTGTGGATTACTAATCCGCAATCTTTCGGCTCGTCGGCCCGGTTAGGTGTACTAACGGAACAGTTCCGTTCTGGCACTCCGTTGATCCCTTCTTGGCTAATTAACGCGACAACTCGCAAAACAGCACTTTACTGACGGTGGCATCTGGCTCTCTGAATATGCGCGAAACGACTTACTCTAGATGCAAATCTTTATCGCTGCGATATCCTGGAAAGAATCTGCTCATGGTTTCTTCTGATCTCACCTATGCCGAACTATACGGAGGTTGGCACTCTTGTATAACTCATTTTCCTCATAACCGGACAGCTGCGTCCTCAACACGGCTTTCCTCTAAAATCGGTCATAACTAATGCCACTGCACACATACCAATCCTCTGGCGTCAATGGAGAGTAACAGCTGCTCGTTAACATCTCGCAAGAATCTCTTGTTTTACTCATCTCTTTTATCATCCACTTCGATGTCATCTCTTACTGTCTGCGTGTTGCAATTCGTTCTCGGCTACAATCAATCCGGAGTCTCTCACACGGACTCAAAATTATGAACTCGGTATCTTCATCACTCTGTGGAAGATATCTAGTCGAACATGTCCTCGGGAACTCGTCCAAATCATCGAAGGAATACTCTTTATTCGTCCGTTCTCGATCAACTCGCAACGCATATAGGTGAGGTCTTTCTATCTGAAACTGGTCAACTTACCGATCTCACATCGGAGTATCCGACGAACAACGTCCTCTCTTGCTCGATTTACTCTAGATCCAAGTAAGATCCTTCAACTGGAATTCTTCAACTCAACTGAGCCTGCGTCGGCACATCAAATCTGACGAATCATATCAGTCGCTCAATTCGAGATAGACTAGCTATCTCCTGTCACATCTCTGCCTGAAAGCTCCAGCGGTTTCAGCTCATAAGTTCTAAAAGCGGCATCCCAACAATCTCAGCAACAGCTGGGTCATCTGTCTGCATGGTAGATAACATCACGACCTCAGGGGTAAGCTGTACATAAGCAGTCCTCTCAATCCGGCAGCCTCTATCAATTGCCCGATCATCCGGTGCAAAACCGAACACTCGCCTCAAACAAGAGATCACAACACAAACACTATACCTACACGTCCCTATGTCACCAAAAAACATCATGGTCAGTCCTCATCCATGATGAGCTCGTCCTGACCGCATCTCTAGTAGCAGCTCAATCTATGCTCAAATCATAGTGACAGGAACCTCAAGCAGGTATCGATGAAGATAGATCAGAGAAACGAAAGAAATCAACAGATCCTAAATAGATATATGATCATAGGAATGAAGAGAATCGCAGATCTCAAGATAAGTACATCCTAAGGTTACTTAAGCGGAGTATCGTATCGTAAGTATGCCGCGGAACATACGCACGATACGTCACTCTACTCAAGCTACTTACTCTATCAATCAAGATCAACCTATGTAACGAAAGTTCGGGTCTAATACCCCCCATCAAGTCTACGTTCTGTAAGGTCAGGCCTAGGTACCGAAATATATATACGCCATAGACTCCGTATAGTCAAACCTAGACTCAAACCAAGGTTAAACCTAACGCTCTGATACCAACTTTGTCACGACCCGTAATTTAGCACGTGACCGGCACTTAAATCACGCAACGTCTAAAGGCATAACGTAATTCAAGTAAACCGAAGCCCAGAAAATCTAAACCTTTTTATGGAAAATAGTGGGAGTCCAGTTTTGAAATAAAGGTATAATGAAATAAAGTTTATCTATAAATGCATAACTAATGATATAAGAAAACTCAAGTAGAATGTACTAAAGTTGAGAACATTTTTCGTCTTAAAAATTTTGGGCAGCATCTCCCTTGTATATTTTGAAGCGAAATCACATACATACAATAAAAGGCATCCCCAGGTGGGAGCTAGCTCTTCGTCAATTGGCAGAATCATAACCACGCAAGTAAGCAATACACACACACACACACACACACACACACGACGCCCAACGGCGAAGATCAACACAGAAAGAATAATGAAGCAAGACATCAAAAACCTCAAGGAAAGCGAATATACACCCGTCGCTCTGAGTCTCGCAACTCAAGTCTTCTAGTCTATTAATATACAAATTCTAGTTTCAGATTGATAGAGCTTATCTAGATACAATAGGAATAAAAAGTGCAAGAGTGGGCACGATCCAATGTGTGTCCCACCTACCAAGCAATACACCCAGAAAGCAAGTTGTGCGCCAGCGATACCACTACTGATCCCAAACGGTCGAACCTGCAAGAACTGTGGCATAATGGGGGTGAGTTGCCAACCCGTGAGTAGAAAATAGCAGCAGATAGAAATCGAATAAAACAACGATTTCCTAGATCATACTATATCATGAAAGTAATACTATGATATCTAGGGTAACCATGTATACATATATATCAACAATCGAGTCAATGCGAATGACATATAAAATAATATCTGAAAACATGTGTCTGTATGTATGAGGATATCAACCACGTGTGTCCATCAACGACACATCAAAATCATGGAACGTGAGTATCCAACATCGACACTCGAAACATTATGAAAACCCGTATTCAGTATCAACACGTAAATCCTCATATCTCAGGCGCCGCATACTCAGATCGGCCCTCATGTCTATCTCATCTCAGACGCCGCGTACTCTGATCAGACCTCATATCCATCTCATGACTCCGGCCGGTATCCTCTGGACAACCGCCGGGTCCAACCAATCACCGGTAGGTAGTAGTCCCTCTGCTAGGCTCATCGTCTACATACCTTTCTTGCTCCGGGGTACCATACCGGGCCCATCATGTACCCACAGACGGTTCATCCAGCTCCTCAAATCGGGTATTACATAGCTCATAACCGAGAAAACTCATGGTGGACGCATCAAAATATCATATCAAGAGAAACCAGGTTTTTAAAACAACACATATTTTCTTTTTGAAATATAATCACGGTTCTCAAATCCAGAATCTCATGAAAACAATATCTCAATGCGTATAATCGTAAAGTATGATTTATGCAAATATAGAACAGAAATGTGAGCATATCAATATATCATGCAACAAAGAATAGTGATGTGAGCATATCAGTATGTCATGACAACGAGTCATATGATAATATTGAACAATTAAGAGTAATAGCATAATATAGAAATTTGACTGTGTAAGTAACATAGCAATTACCGATAATGAAAGTGTGTGAGCCGGCAAATCTGTGTAAGTGTAACATGCGCATCATTGATAATTGTGCAGATGTACTAGCAGACGATATCATAACAAATAATGGAAGCATAGGTACATACAATGCAATGGGAATATCATAAACGTAACAGAAAGTAAAACGTAAGCGCCACATGTAACAACTCCAATTTTAGTGTACAAAAATTTGCTTAAAAATTAATGTATACTTGGGTTATTTGCATTTACTGTGATTACTATAAGTAATTAATTCACTCTTTAATTACAAGAAAGAGCTCGTAGCTCATTGGTAATACCTTGCACTGCTGAACCAAGCCACCAGAGTTCAAATCCCATACCCTACATTATTTTTAATATGTTTTATTTTGAATTTTTAGAATACTAAGAATTTACACGTGCATATTTCACAAAAAAAACCCACTATACACAGAAAAGTAACCATGCCAGAGGGATCACCAACCGTCGGGAGGGATTCCGGCCGCCTGAATCGGCCGGAATCGGCCGACTCGGCCGGCGGACCGGCCGACTCGGGCCGCCGCCGCGGGCCGGACTGGCCGATTCCGCCGAGTCCTCAACACAAAAATTGTGTCTTTTGGTCTTCTCTGCACATCTGTATGGTTTACTTCCATGGAATAGTACCTGAACTCTTTTAAAACCCCAATTACTCCACTTTTAATACATTTTATTACATTTATCACATTTTTTTCATTTTAACCTTTCACCTACCATAACCCTAGCCTAATCCTATAAATACAACCCCTAAACACTACCCCCTCACTCCAAAATTCTGAACAAAACTCTCAAGAAATTTCCTAGAACCTTAGTGTACTTTGGAAGAAGCGAAAGGCGAAACTCCGACGATTTTTCCGGCGACAATCTTAGGAGATCCCGGCGACGAAATGACACACCGGAAGCTACGTCCACTCCCTCTCCTTCTCCTCTTTAAGTTAAACCCGTAAGTCCCCCTCCCTCTTCTCTGTTCTTTTCCTAAAAAATACGAGATTCTAAAACCCGACGGAATCAGAACAAATCCGATTTCCGAATCGGTTCTTTCTTAAAATCCAACTTTTTCTTAAATACAATTATACAAAAACTTTTACATGTTGACCATTAAATATTAATAAATATGTTGAACAAGTTTCATGATAATTTATTTCAATTTGTAACTTTTACCGTACTTTTTCACTATAATACCATGTAGTTTTATTTCGACATTAAAATATCACAAACTTACTATACTTTAAGTAGATCACGAGGTAATGACCTATCTCCTCATAACACTCATATACAACATAGCACAAAACTTTTGGGAATCTAGAATACGGGAAAATGAAACATTTCAAATAAATACCATGAATTAATAAAACCATTTTCTAAAAGATCAAGTATTTTACACAAATCTTTGCAAAGCGCCACTACAACCCATTTTGGAGAACCCGACTGGGATGGTGTGGATTATCGCATATCTCTGGGCTTAGTAGTGCGAGATGCAGACCTCCGCAAGGAGTATACGGTCTCGAGAGATTTAAAATATGAAAATCGTAAGAAAATGAGATTTTTAGAAATATATAATATATATATATATATTAAAATTATTTTTATAAATATATATGTATGTATGTATGTATCATTAAAATATCTATTTTGTAATAATATAAATATTCCAACTTTTTCTAAAAATCACAAGAATCACTTTATATTAAAATACCATGAAATCCATACAAATTCAATATTATAAATAAATATCATGTATTATTTATAATAGGTTTATTCACTAGAAATATCACAAATATAAAATCTACATCTATGATAACTCTAAAGACGTTAAGTAAATACTTGGGGTGTATTTTGAAAATTATACAAAAGTATTTTTATATAACACCCCCTCAAGTTCTATAAATTATCCTAAGGACCCTACTAAATATAGGTTTAAGCGGGACCAATCTCTTGAGTTTTAGGAAGCCGGAGATGTGGGTGCTTGCCTATTTAAGGTAGACAACTTAACAACGGTGTTATCAACACGGTAATCGTGTTTGAAAAAGACATAAATCCTGCCGCCCAGCGGTTATCGATAACATCAAAACCTAATTCAGGATTTCAATTTCTTTTCTAATTGTTCTGACTCAGACTGAGTCTTCTCTTTAATAATCTGACTTGAATATGATTCAAGTACAATTTACAACATTACAATTCAATATGAATCCATGAATCCATATATTCATTCTATTCAATTTATATTGACCGAACCGAACCATAGATATATTTCCATTTACATAATTCTCCAGTTACATCCTTTTACTGATATCATGGTTTCGGCAGGTCATCCAATTATACAAACTATATTACAGGACAATACATGTTACAATACAAACAATACAATCAATACTTCACGGGTTTTAAGGGGTAGATTGGTACGGAAGGTGTTAGAAGTGGCACGGGACAGTAAGATTTAATACACTTAACCTGAATCCAGTTGCTATTATACCGTGGTATAAACGGTTCCTTGTACTACACTTGCCTCTAGTCTCTGGCATATAGAGACTCCTCTCGTATACATTGGCATCCTTCTGTACCAAGCTACAAATAACAGCGTTAACACTAAAACAATATAATACCACTTTTAAGCTACTCTCTCCCTCTGTCTATTCTATTTCTCCCTTATCTTTGGGATTTACCGAGCGATTTGTTCGCTGACGACATTATCTTTCTTTCTTCTTTGAATGTCGTCAGGTGATCTGGACACTCCAGAGATCGAGCCCACCAGTGAAGACTTGGACCACTTCATTGAAGACCCAGAGCTTTAGTTCATTGTACACTTTTATTTCAGTACTTTTCTTTTTCTGTTATGCCATTGTTTAGGCATTGCTTTCATTCAGTTGTATTTACTTTTCCATGCATTGTATACAAAGAATGTGAATAAATAAAGTTGCTATTTTTTATATCTTGTCTCTTGTGCATTTATTTTATATTGCTTAGATACGCTTAGCATATTTACTTCATAGTAAATACGTAGCGGCCTCGTCGCGTCCTCTGCCCGTACTCTAGGAAGTGGGACGTGACAGGTTTTGTTGGTGACCTATGCAGGTCAGAGTTGTATGGAACACTGCCATGCAATTCTGTTCTGCGTGAACAACCTAAACAATATAACACAAGAACCAGCAACTAAAACATTCTTTACAATTCATGTTTCTTGAATCTTATAATTTCATATTTTTTGAATCATATACTCTGAATCTGTCCTAACCCAAATTTTTCTTCAAGATTATGGATTCCCCAAACAACACCAGCACAAACTTCAACAACACTCCACCTCCACTACCAATCATACCTGCCGTTCCTGCTCCACCCAACGAGCAAACGGTTCTACTTGAGACAATCTGCAGCCTCCTACAGGGATAGCAGCAGCTCTTGAACCGTCCTGAGACTGAAGCACCTGGGGTGAAGCAATTCAGAGCTTTGCATCCCAAACAGTTCTCAGGAAAGGAAAGCCCACTGGAAGCTGAGGAATGGGCTCATAGTATAGAAGATGATCCGGCAGCGGCACAAGTGCCAGAAATAGCTTGGGTTCGTGTTCCAAAATTACAGCTCACGGACAATGCACGGAACTGGTGGAAGGCGGAGGAAAGCCGTCTTGAACAACCCATTGAATGGAAGACTTTCCGCGATATGTTCAACGCGAAGTACTTCCCTGAGACTGCCAGGTTCGACATGGAACATCAGTTCATCCATCTGCAACAAGGTTCGATGTGGACCAAGTCGGTAAATGAATATGACACTGAGTTCACCATGCTCAATCGGTAAGATATGTCTCAATAATTGAATTTTTAAATATCACATATTACACAGCTAACACAATACTTAAACAGATTTGCGGCACACTTGATACCGACGGACGAGATCAGAGCACATCGATTTCAACAGGGTTTGGATTCGGAGATCCAGGCTGCACTAGCCACAGAAGATTTTCCGACTCATGAATCGACTCTGAAAGCTGCCCGCCGTTATGAGGCAGTGATAAAGGCGAGGGGCAGACCTCAGTCTGCAGGAGTTAAGCGCCCTGTCAACCAGACGACAGGAGGAGCCTCGTCCAGGACACTTTTTGTGTCAAGGCGACCGGGAGTACCAAACAACAGGCCCAGCCCAGCCTTTTGTAACTACTGCAAGAGAAATGGGCATCTGGCGAAAGATTGCCGGCATGCGAACAACCTTTGCTTAGTCTACGGCTCAGTTGCTCACGATATTGTGTCTTGTCCTCATAGACAAAACTCGTATGCTGCACCCAGACCAGCAAACACTTACCTACAGCGCCCAGCCATCCAAGCACCTGCTCCAAGACTTGCACTACATGCTCCACCACCTAGAGGACCACAAGCTGCACCTCCTCCTCGTTAGTTCCATCAAGCTCAAAGGAACGTTCCGAGGAATGCTCCTCAGGCCAGGAGGAATGTACCACAGTGCCAGGCTTTCATGATGACCGTAGAAGAAGCTGAGGTCACTGGCCAAGTTATCACTGGTAACCCTTTTCTTCTCAAACTTTTCTTTCAGTCTTAATACCTACCCATAAATTTTCCTATACCTAAAATATATCCCACATACCTTAGGTACAATCTTAGTAGCCTCACTACCTGCACTAGCACTGTTCGATACTGGAGCATCTCACTGCTTTATATCGCAACGGTTCGTCCGAACCCATGCGATTCCAGTAATGCCTCTTGTATCCAGCTGGAATGTCAGTTCAGGAAACAATGGGATACAGCTTGTGTCCAGTGGTCGTCTTTGCGTTCTAAAGGCAACAATGGGATACAGCTTGTGTCCAGTGGTCGTCTGCAGCAGAGAATTCTACACTGACTTCAAAGTGCTGGACATACCGAACTTCGATGTGGTTCTAGGTATGGATTGGCTTTGAACTTTTTATGCTACCATCGACTGTCGTCAAAGGAGGGTAGTATCCGAGATTCCAGACCATCCGGTCTTCTATTTCAAAAGTGGAGACCGTACACTGGAGCCAAGTACATACAAAGCGAAGCCAAAGAAGGCAGTGATTGCAGCAACTCAAGCGGAGGATGAATCAAGGCCAGAAGTGGTTCGAGAGTTCGACGATGTGTTTCCTGACGATATATCAGGTTTGCCTCCCGATCGAGCTCTTGAATTCAGCATTGATTTAGTACCAGGATCACAACCGGTGATCAAAACACCTTATCGTTTAAGTCCGGAAGGTTTGAAGAAAGTACGAACTCAGTTGGATGAATTATTGGCGAAAGGATGGATTCGTCCCAGCACTTCAAGTTGGGGATCACCAGTACTACTTGTGTAGAAGAAGGAAGGTTCATACAGAATGTGCATCGATTATAAAGCCTTGAACGAAGTAACGATAAAGAACAAGTATCCACTCCCGCGCATCGACGATTTATTCGATCAGCTAAGTGGATCTTATGTTTTCTCTAAATTAGATCTTCGTTCAGGTTATCAAAAGGTGAAGGTCAAGGAAGCTGATATTCATAAAACGGCTTTCAGAACTCGCTATGGACATTACGAATTCCTAGTGATGCCATTTGGAGTAACCAATGCACCAGCAATATTCATGAACCTAATGAATAAGGTTTTCCTGGAGTACTTAGACAGGTTCGTTGTCATCTTCATCGACGACATCCTGGTGTATTCCAAGAGTCGGAAAGAACATGTCGAGCACCTATGAATTGTCCTGGAAACTCTACGACAACATCAATTATATGCCAAGTACAGCTAATGCGAGTTTTGGCTAAATCAAGTTGGTTTTCTTGGACATATCGTATCAGGCGAAGGAATTTGTGTGGATCCAGCGAAAGTTTCAGCAGTAAACGAATGGCCGACACCAAAGTCAGTGAAGAACATTCAGAGTTTCTTGGGTTTAGCTGGATATTACAGAAGATTCATTGAAGCCTTTCCAAAGATAGCAACACCCCTGACCAAGCTCACACGTAAAGATGAAGAAGTTGTGTTGTCAGAAGCATGCGAACAAGCTTTCGTAGAACTCAAGTCAAGGTTGACATCAACGCCTATTCTCGTCATACCGGATCAGTCTGGAGGTTTCGAAGTGCATTGCGATACATCCGGTAAGGGATTAGGATGTGTTCTACATCAGCACGGTAAGGTTGTGGCTTATGCTTCAAGACAGCTAAAGACTCACGAGCGTAATTATCCGACGCATGATTTGGAATTGGCAGCCGTCATCTTTGCTCTCAAGATTTGGCGCCATTATCTTCTTAGTGAACGAGTGAACATATACACAGATCGCAAGAGTCTGAAATATGTGTTTACTAAGAAAGGGTTGAATATGCAGCAGAGACGATGGTTAGAACTCATGGCGGACTTTGACATCAACCTGCAATATCACCCACGAAAGGTAAATATGGTACCTGATGCACTTAGTCGTCAACTATTAGCAATGCATCTCACCGCTCAGTGGAAACTACAACAAGACTTGCATCAGATGGAGATTGAAGTAGTCATGCCAGGTAACACTTCAAGCTTGATGAATTTACAAGTTCAATCAACAATTATCAATCGGATCAAAGCAGCTCAAGCAAGTAATGCTAAGTTGCAAAAGATCCGAGAACAAGTAGAGAATGGACTCAAAACAGACTTCATCATCCATGAAGACGGATCTTTGAGATACGGCAGTAGATTGTGTGTACCAAAAGGTCCTTTTCGGGAAGAGTTAATGAAAGAAGCTCACATCTCTCCCTACTCAGTACACCCTGGAGGTACAAAGATGTACAAAGATCTATGTCAGAATTACTGGTGGCATGGAATGAAGCGTGAAGTAGCCAGAAGCGTCGCAAAATGCTTGGTGTGTCAGCAAGTAAAAGCTGAACATCACAGGACAGTTGGATTACTTCAACCGTTACCAATCCCAGAATGGAAGTGGCGACACATCACGATGGATTTTGTGACTGCTCTTTCTCGCAGCACAAAGGGTAACGATGCGGTATGGGTTATTGTGGATCGACTCACAAAGTCGGCTCACTTCATCCCATTCCGAGTTGGCCAATCAACTGAGACATTAGCAAACAAGTACATGGAGGTAATAATCTACTTAAGATTTAAAATCTTTAAATATGTACTATCTCTGATACCCATGAACTCATACAGGAAATTGTGAAACTTCATGGAGTACCGGTCTGCATTGTCTCCGATCGTGACACCAGGTTTCAATCGCAATTTTGGCAGAGTCTGCAAGCAAGCTTAGGAACAAGTCTGAACTTCAACATGGATTATCATCCACAAACAGATGGTCAGTCTGAGCGAACTATTCAGATCTTGGAAGATATGCTCAGAGCATGTATGTTAGACTTTAAAGGATCGTGGGAAGATCACCTACATCTTGTGGAGTTTTCGTACAACAACAGCTACCAAGCAAGCATAGGAATGGCACCTTTTGCAGCACTGTATGGAAGGAAGTGTCGATCGCCATTAAGTTGGGACGACATCGGAGATAGGGAACTTCTTGGACCTGAGATGATAGTAGCGACTGTTAATGTGGTTCGTACTATCAGAGAAAGAATGCGCATAGCCCAAGATCGACAGAAATATTGGGCTGATGCAAAGCGACGTCATTTGGAGTTCCAGCCAGGAGATCACGTGTTCTTAAAGATATTTCCGAACCGCAGAGTGATCCGATTTGGAAGACGGGGTAAGCTAAGTCCAAGATACATTGGACCGTTCGATATACTCGAACGAGTCGGTGAAGTGGCATACTGCTTAGCACTTCCACCTTCATTAGAAGGAGTGCATAATGTGTTCCACATATCCTAACTCAGAAGGTATGTGAGTGATCCCAGTCATGTTCTTGATTATTCCGAGCTCATAATATAGCCCGACTTATCTTGTGAGCAACAAACTGTGGAGATCCTGGACAGGAAAGTGAAGACACTTCGGAACAAGGAAGTTAACTTGGTCTGAGTGATGTGGAGAAAAGACACTTCAGGAGAGTCCACTTGGGAAAGGGAAGATGAAATGCGTGCAAGATATCCTCACCTCTTTATAAACTAGTTCTCAAATAAAAGTTGTAAATTTCGAGGACGAAATTCTTGTAAGGAGGATAGACTGTAACAACTCCAATTTTAGTGTACAAAAATTTACTTAAAAATTAATGTATATTTGGGGTATTTGCATTTACTGTGATTACTATAAGCAATTAATTCACTCTTTAATTACAAGAAAGAGCTTGTAGCTCATTGGTAATATCTTGTACTGCTGAACCAAGCCACCAGAGTTCAAATCCCATACCCCACATTATTTTTAATATTGTTTTATTTTGAATTTTTAGAATACCAAGAGTTTACACGTGCATATCTCATAAAAAACTCCACTACACCCTGAAAAGTAACCATGCCAGAGGGATCACCAACCGTCGGGGGGGATTCCGGCCGCCTGAATCGGCCGGAATTGGCCAACTCGGGCCGCCGCTGCCGGCCGGACTGGACGACGCTGCCGGCCGGACTGGCCGATTCTGTCGAGTCTTCAACACAAAAATTGTGTCTTTTGGTCTTCTCTGCACATCTGTATGGTTTAATTCCTTGGAACAGTACCTGAACTCTTTTAAAATCCCAATTACTCCACTTTTAATACATTATATTACATTTATCACATTTTTTTTCATTTTAACCTTTCACCTACTCTAACCCTTGTCTAACCCTATAAATACAACCCCTAAACACTACCCCCTCATTCCAAAATTCTGAACAAAACTCTCAAGAAATTTCCTAGAACCCTAATGTACTTTGGAAGAAGCGAAAGGCGAAGCTCCGGCGATTTTTCCGGCGACAACCTTAGGAGATCCCTGCGACGAAACGACAAACCGGAAGCTACGTCCACTCCCTCTCCTTCTCCTGCTTAAGCTAAACCCGTAAGTCCCCCACCCACTTCTCTATTCTTTTCCTAAAAAATACGAGATTCTAAAACCCGACGGAATCGGAACAAATTCGATTTTCGATTCGGTTCTTTCTCAAAATCCAAATTTTTCTTAAATACAATCACACAAAAACTCTTACATGTTGACCATTAAATATTAATAAATATGCTGAACAAGTTTCATGAAAATCTATTTCAATTTGTAATTTTTACCGTACTTTTTCACTATAATACCATGTAGTTTTATTTCGACACTAAAACATCACAAAGTTGCTATACTTTTAAGTAGATTACAAGGTAATGACCTACTTCTTCACAATACTCATATGCAATATAGCACAAAACTTTTGGGAATCTATAATACGGGAAAATTAAACATTTCAAATAAATACCATGAATTAATAAAACCATTTTCTAAAAGATCAAGTATTTTACACAAAACATTGTAAAGCGCCGCTACAACCCATTTTGGGGAACCCAACTGGGATGGTGCGGAATATCGCACATCCCTGGACTTAGTAGTGTAAGATGCAGAACACCGTAAGGAGCATACGGTCTCGAGAGATTTAAAATACAAAAATCTTAAGAAAATGAGATTTTTAGAAATATAATATATATATATTAAAATTATATATATATATCATTAAAATAACTATTTTGTAATAATATAAATATTCCAACTTTTTCTAAAAATCACAAGAATCACTTTACATTAAAATACCATGAAATTCATACAAATTCAATATTATAAATAAATACCATGCATTATAAAAAATAGATTTATTCACTAGAAATGTCACAAATATAAAATCTACATCTATGACAACTCTAAAAACGATAATTAAATACTTTGGGTGTATTTTGAAAATTATACAAAAGTATTTTTACATAAAATCCCCCTCAAGTACTATAAATTACCCTAAGAACCCTACTAAATATAGGTTTAAGCGGAACCAATCTCTTGAGCTTCAGGGAGTCGGAGATGTGGGTGCTGTTCATACCATAATTTTGCATTATTTTATTCCCCATTTTTATTCGGTTTACAAATAAACAGGTGCTTTTGACCCATATCTGCTACTTAGTTGCAGGTTACAGGTTCTTGGAATAAAAATAGTGAAATTGATGAAAAAGATAATACAAAGTGAGACTACGACCGACAAATGGAAGAATCTTGATCAAGCCTACAATTTGGAGAATAACGAAAATCAATAAACAAGTTCACAAAGTACAAAGGCAGTGCAAGGTTCAAGACTTCGACACGAAGCGAACGGTAAAATCCACTACATTATTCACTGTGGAGATCTGGAAGAGAACTGGACAATATTCTGAAGAACCAACCAATGAAACAGGAAGACACATATAACCAGAAGCATCACAGCCAAAATTAGCCTACAAGCCTTCTACTTGGCCACGGATCCACGGCCGGGTGTTACCCGTGTCGGTGCAGAAAATTCGTGGCATCTGGCGGCGCGTTGACTAGTCTTCTCTAGGGGTATTTTTGTAAAAGCAGGTGTGCGTCGATTGTAAACCTAGGGTTTTCTATGAATCTATAAATAGAAGCCCTAAAACCTTTTTTAGGTTATGCCTCTTTTCATTGATCAAAAATTCTATGTATGGAGAGAGCCATCAAATAAAGGATGCCACTTTTTATTCATCTATTCAGATCTGAAAATTCCTGTGTAAATGTTTGGAGAGAGCCATTAATAAAGTAAGTGATTTTATTTAATTACCTAGTTAATTTTTATTCTACCTTAGTATAGATTTTTCATTCTTTGCCCTAGTTAGATAGTTAGAGATGTTTTTCAATTTCCTAATGAGCGAGTAGTCTCCTCGCTTGTTAGGGTTAGATTTGGGGAAGGCTTGAGAGATGAAATCTCTCACCCCTTTCTTGTCCCATCACATATAATTAATAGGACTCCATGCATATACACACACACCGTTCCCTACGGCACCTTACCCCAAGAGGTAACGGTGATACCGTAGTATAAACGACCGGTTGTGTATGTTTTCCATGGAGGTTAGGGTAAGAATTAAGAAAGGAAGGACTAGAACCTAGAGGAAGAAACACCGTTTCTTTCCGATGGTACTAATCCCCTTTATTAATTGTTACCATAACACCTAAAAGAGATCTAAAATAGGGTATTGAAAGCGGTGAGAAAATCTTCAATTTCCAAACTTAACCTAAACCTAACCCTAGCAAGATTCTAGTCTTAGCATAAATCAGTTTAGTTTTTAGCGATAATCCATTCACACAGTTTGGAATTAACTCGTTAGACCAAATTAAGAAATACACAACATCCCTATGGATCGACCCGTACTCACCGGCTAGCTACCAAGCAACGCCGTTCTTGATTGCGGTTAACAAATATTTTTGATTCATCTTTTAAAAACGCATACGCATTAAATAATATCAATCAAATGGCGCCGTTGCCGGGGAAGGCGTGTTATTTTCTTTTTGCAATTTCGGGTTAATATAAAATTAAAAAATCATAAAAACTGAAATATATAAAAATATAAAAATTTATCATCTTTTATTTTGTGAAGGGTATTTTTCGTGTGAATTTTGCAGGATCGACGAACAAGTTCGGATCTGGAAAAATCCAGAAAGCAAAACAGAAAACGGCAGATCTGAAAAGCAGAGAAAAATCAGACCAGACGAGCAGAAGAAATCTTGGGAACTGAACCGCCGCCGCCGCCGCCGCCGCGTTTCCGCCGCCGAATGCCTCCTTTGGCCGCGCTTCCGCCGCAGGTAGGTGACGTCATCACCTAGAAATCTCACTGTAAGTTTTCTCTCTCCTCCTCTGAACCCCCTGATATCTCCTCTGTAAATTTGCCTGCAGGATTCTTTGCGCTAAAAATCTCCCCTTTCCAATAATTGATCTTGTGCAGGATTCTTTGCACCGCGTTTAAAAAAATTGTTTGCAAGTGTTTGATTGTGTTTACTGCTTTACATAATTTAATTTGACTTTAAGGGCCTTTTACACCAATCAGATTTGGTGGGGATTTCATTACCCTTCCCAGGACCCCAAAAATCACATAAGGCATATTGCATTGACTTTCAATTAATTAAAAAAGATTAGACTCAGCCCTAAGGACTTCGCGCTCAATAGGACAAAGGACTAGTTGTAGGCATCGACCGTTGATCCTAACCTGATTTTGTGGTGCCTAGGCTAGACAGGTAGTGAAAGGTAACTTTAAAAGGCCCGTCTCACGGTAATTCGTGAGCAGATCCCTCCTTTCTCTACTTGTGCTTTCCTGGCCACAATTGGCGGTGAAGAGGCGGTGAAGAGATCCTACTTCTTGTCCCTTGGAACAGTTAGGAGCTGTCTAGCTGACCTAAGTGACCCTAGATCTAGGTCTGATTGTGCATTTGTGGTTGATTGAACGTGTGTCTAAGCCTTTTATCGAAAATCTTTTTGCAAAAAGCTCCATAAAAAACACAAAAAGGAAAAAAATTTACAACAAAAAAAGGGACTTGCAAATTTTGTCGCTAAGAAATCCGTGCACCCCACTTATAACCACATTCTTTTTCTTCCCCTCTCTTACATCATGGGCACCCCACCTTATAAAACTCTTGCCGAACTTTGGTATCCTGAACCAAACTTTGCTTCCTACGCGAATTGTTTTGGTCGAATTACAGACGACCCCTCCATGCCTAAAATTTCTTTCAAAGATCGAATAGAAGCGTCTAGGAGAAACAGTTCGACTCCGCAATCCACTTTGTATCAACCATTTCAAGCTTCACCACCTTCTTACGTTGATACTCCTTTTTCAAGTCCTATTGTAACTCCAAAACCTATGTCTATTGCTGAGCATATTGAACAATCTCGTAGCCGATCTTTCACTCCTCTCCACACATCCAGTTCTAGGGATCAACAAGTCCATTCACCTTTTTATCCAAATGTTGATCCTACTCCTGTCCAACCATTCAATTCCTACCAGTCCTACCCAACTTTCACACCTTCCCTAGACATTGCTTCTACACAGCCATTTGGGAGTTTCCAGAATCCAAGCAACTTTGAATCTTTTACTGAAATCTCTTCACAACCCATGTCTAGTTTGGAACAGTCGTTGGAAGCCTATATGGTAGTGACAAACCAAATGATGAGGAATGTGGATGCGTCCATTGCCGCCCTTATGCAACCTAATGAACCGGTAGCTAGTTTCCAACCAGCTCCAAATCTTCCAATGTATGATGAGGCGGTTAGACAGAGTGAGAATTTGAGAGGAGAGAGTGGGTTGTGCACCCTTTCAAATCAAACCTACCCATTACCAATTGAATTCCAGTTTTCAAACGAGTGTCCCAAATGATTCATCAGTTGAAAATAAAACATTTAATGAGTTGCGCGACTTTGTAGTGCTTGATTTGCCAGATTGTGAAGAGTCCCTTTCGAGTGAAACCACACCTAATCCTTTCGACCTCTACACCTCCACTCTAGAACATGAAGTGATAAATATCCATGCTTTTGATGAAGTGTCTGAAAAAATAGATTTTCACTTGATTGAGGATATTGACGCAGGGAATATTTTAGATGATGAACCCGTAAATTTAACTGAAATTTTATCTCCAATTCATCATCCCGAGTCATTAAATGTTTCTCCCGAACCTCATATGCGTCTTGATTTTGATGATAATTGCATGGATGAGTTAACTTATGAGGAGAATTATGAGGATAGTATTGAGGAGAGTATTAAGGAGAGTATTGAGGATGAACCATTTTTGTTTGATGTGTCGGATTTTCTAATTCATCCTCCTGAACCTTTAACTGTTATACTTCCTAAATCAAACCCCCTCCTTTCCATCGTTCCGACCACGCAAAAGATCACGCCTGAGGACTGTGAACTTGAAAAATTTCTGTTTAATCACAACGGTTTTGACGCCACTAGTGCGTATCTTTTTAAATCTGACACAGTTCTCACAGCCGATAACGATTACGAGTGCTTCACTTTTACGGACGATTTTGAAGACTCATCGCCCGAGTTTGAGTCCTTTGAATCTTTAGATGAGTTAGTTGAACCATCAGACTCGGTTGCTTACAGTCATTTCGAACCAATGATGGAATCCTTCAAGTTCGAGACAGATTACTTAGGTGAGAATAAGACTATCCCTAAATCACTCCCTTTCGTCCTTCCTATCGTTTCGACCATGCAAGAATCCGTCGCGTTTCCATTTTCAATGGATGGTTTACCAAGTTCAAAGTACCCATGTTTTCTCGCGAATCTTGAGGGATTTGACCCCATTTCTCGACGGGTTGATAGATTAGCACAATCGTTTTTAACACATCGGTCATCACAAATTGCGCTAATTTATTCACTCGATTTACACCCTCAAGTTCGTACTACACTTCTTTCTCTTTTCCGCCATTCTTCTCCTCCACCGAGACCATATTCCACCCTTCTTTCCACACGGTCTCGTGTGTTTCTCAACTCCTTTCTCTACACTCCATTCTTTCACCAACCCTACCATTATCACGATAGAATTTTAGAATGGTTGGTGCTAACTTTTGGTCTGTGTAAGGCCTTGTATAGTTTGATTTTTCTCCTCCCTAATTCTGAACTTTAACGCTTAAAACAGTGGAAACACTGTCTCATATAAGTTTGGGGGGAAACTTGTTGTATATTATTTTGTTTTTCTTTTAACAATAAAAAAAATTATAAATAAATAAACAGGGGGTGCCGACATTTTGACCCTCTTGGTATAGCATGACAGTGAGGACACTGTCAAGTTTAAGTTTGGGGGTATGCTCGGTAAGCCTTCTTCCTTCGTATTCATGTGTATATTTTTGCATTTGCATACTTATTTTAAAACCCATAAAAATTGAAAAATCTTAAAAATTATAAAAATTAAAAAATTCAATTTTGGCCATAATTAACTTAAGTTAACAAGACGGTTAACTAGCTTGGAAAAACTAGATCTTAGATTTCGTAAATTAAAAACCCTAAAAATAATCTTTCTTAAAATTTAACGGTAGAAAGTATATGTCTTTGTAGTTTATTTAGAAATAGGCAAATTTCGAGTTTTCTTGGGCTAAGTTAAAACAAGGGAAAAGTATTGATATTTTTATTAAAGTGTAAGTTTGAAAAATAATTCCTAACCTTAAATCTAGATTCTGAAAATATATACCCTACAAAATTGCACAAACACGAACCTTGAAATTTGGAATAGTAGAAGAGACCTTGAAATGCTCTTGTCTAAAGTCCTTAGTATGAATGAAAAATAAAATAAAAATACAAGTGTGAATAAATAGATAAAAAAAAATGAACACTGATTTTTGTAATTACTTAAGGCTGCATTAATAAAAATATTTAGCGAGGGTGCTTCATCACCTAGTGTCTTAGACCAACTGGTTTGGGAGTCACTGCTAAAGCCTTAGGTATTACAAGACTAGGAATTACGCTTTAAAGTGCAACCATATTTTGTAATCGGTCGTTAGTACCTCAAAAAGTATTAACGGTCGCATGAAGAATGTGTGAGCAATTTCATATAAAAATTCACCAACTAAAAGTACTTTGGACGATGGACAAGAGTATAATAGCTTGATTTGAATTTCCAAATGTAGGGGTGATATATACACACACGTAGGGGTATGTGATTGGGGTTTAGATGAGAGATAGGAATGAAGAATAGGACTTTTATCTTTAATAGAGATGATAAAAATTCCTAAGTTGAGCCAGAACCCTAGAAGGAAAACTTAAAAGATACCAAAAGCTAAGTAAATTCACAAGAATATATATAATCTTAAGTTAAATGATAAGGAAGCGTCAAAAATAGGGGTGGATAATTTATGAGTCGAAGATAATAGAGTTCTTGTTAGAAAACCTAATTGGAGAATAAAAGTCAATGGGCCTGATTGATAGAATTTTGTGGGTAGTATCCGCTGAAAACCCTTAGGAGACAACACTCCTTCTACTAGGGACACCTAGAGCTTTAACGGCTTGTTGCACGAGCTCAGTGCAATCGCGTTTCCCTGCAAAAGTGAGTTTAGGATTTTGTTGAGAATAACACTAAGTTTGCTCGAGGACGAGCAAAAGATAAGTTTGGGAGCATTTGTTCATACCATAATTTTGCATTATTTTATTCCCCATTCTTATTCAGTTTACAAATAAACATGTGCTTTTGACCCATGTCTGCTATTTAGTTGCAGGTTACAGGTTCTTGGAATAAAAACAGTGAAATTGATGAAAAAGATAATACAAAGTGAGACTACGACCGACAAATAGAAGAATCTTGATCAAGCCTACAATTTGGAGAATAACGAAAATCAATAAACAAGTTCATAAAGTATAAAGGCAGTGCAAGGTTCAAGACTTCGACACGAAGCGAACGGTAAAATCCACTACATTATTCACTGTGGAGATCTGGAAAAGAACTGGACAATATTCTGAAGAACCAACCAAAGAAACAAGAAGACACATACAACCAGAAGCATCACAACCAAAATCAGCATACAAGCCTTTTACTTGGCCGCGGAACCGCGGCCAAACATGGGCTTTAGCCGCGGATCTGCGGCCGGGTGTTACCCGTGTCGGTGAAGAAAATTCGTGGCATCTGGCGGCGCGTTGACTAGTCTTCTCTAAGGGTATTTTTGTAAAAGCAGGTGTGTGTCGATTGTAAACCTAAGGTTTTCTATGAATCTATAAATAGAAGCCCTAAAACCTTTTTTAGGTTATACCTCTTTTCATTGATCAAAAATTCAGAATTCTATATATGGAGAAAGCCATCAAATAAAGGATGCCTTTTTTTATTCATCTATTCAGATCTGAAAATTCCTGTGTAAATGTTTGGAGAGAGCCATAAATAAAGTAAGTGATTTTATTTAATTGCCCAGTTAATTTTTATTCTACCTTAGTATAGATTTTTCATTCTTTGCCCTAGTTAGATAGTTAGAGATGTTTTTCAATTCCCTGATTAGCGAGTAGTCTCCTCGCTTGTTAGGGTTAGATTTGGGGAAGGCTTGAAAGATGAAAACTCTCACCCCTTTCTTGCCCCATCACATATAATTAATAGGATTCCATGCATACATACACACACCGTTCCCTACGGCACCTTACCCCAAGAGGTAACGGTGATACCGTAGTATAAACGACCGGTTGTGTATGTTTTCCATAGAGGTTAGGGTAAAAATTAAGAAAGGAAGGACTAGAACCTAGAGGAAGAAATATCGTTTCTTCCCGATGGTACTAATCCCCTTTATTAATTGTTACCATAACACCTAAAAGAGATCTAAAATAGGGCATTGAAAGCGGCGAGGAAATCTTCAATTTCCAAACTTAACCTAAATCTAACCCTAGCAAGATTCTAGTCTTAGCATAAATCAGTTTAGTTTTTAGCGATAATCCATTCACACAGTTTGGAATTAACTCGTTAGACCAAATTAGGAAATACACAACATCCCTGTGGACCGATCCGTACTCACCGGCTAGCTACCAAGCGACGTCGTTCTTGATTGCGGTTAACAAATATTTTTGATTCATCTTTTAAAAACGCATACGCATTAAATAATATCAATCGGATGCTTGCCTATTTAAGGTAGACAACTTAATAACAGTGTTATCAACACGGTAATCGTCTTTGAAAAAGACACAAATCCTGCCGCCCATGTGCAGCGGTTACCGATAACATCAAAACCTAATTCAGGACTTCAATTTCTTTTCTAATTGTTCTGACTCAGACCGAGTCTTCTCTTTAATAATCTGACTTGAATATAATTCAAGTACAATTTACAACATTACAATTCAACATGAATCCATATATTCAATCTATTCAATTTATATTGACCGGACCGAACCGAACCATGGATATACTTCCATTTACATGATTCTCCAGTTACATCCATGATTCTCCAGTTACATCCATTTACTGATATCATGGTTTCGGCAGGTCATCCAATTAGACAAACTATATTACAAGACAATACAAGTTACAATACAAACAATACAATCAATACTTCGCGGGGTTTAAGGGGTAGATTGGTACGGAAGGTGTTAGAAGTAGCACGGGACAGTAAGATTTAATACACTTAACCTGAATCCAGTTGCTGTTGTACCGTGGCATAAATGGTTTCTTGTACTACACTTGCCTCTAATCTCTGGCATATGAGACTCCTCTCGTATACATTGGCATTCTTCTGTACCAAGCTACAAACAACAGTGTTAACACTAAAACAATATAATACAACTTTAAAAACTACTTTCTCCTTCTGTCTATTCTATTTCTCCCTGATCTTTGGGATTTACCGAGCGATTTGTTCACTGACGACATTATCATTCTCTCTTCTTTGAATGCCGTCAGGTGATCTGGACACTCCAGAGATCGAGCCCACCAATGAAGACTTGGACTACTTCATTGAAGACCCAGAGGTTTAGTTCATTGTACACTTTTATTTCAGTACTTTTCCTTTTCTGTTATGCCATTGTTTAGGCATTGCTTTCATTCAGTTGTATTTACTTTTCCATGCATTGTACACAAAGAATATGAATAAATAAAGTTGTTTTTTATATCTTGTCTCTTATGCATTTATTTTATATTGCTTAGATACGCTTAGCGTATTTACTTCATAGTAAATACGTAGCGGTCCCGTCGCGTCCTCTGCCCATACTCTGGGAAGCGGGGCATGACACCACATGATATAATATACGTATCTAATCTAACATCTACATAAGGGATTAACTAAAGCAGAGTAGAAAGGGATTTGAAATATCTATAACATATCCGAGTCGATAAATCTATCAATCGGTCATCCAGCCTCATAGCATCACGTGCGGTATAATCTATCATACGACATCCTCGAGTCAAGGGTATGGATTAATCATGAAGTAAAACACATCACGTACGGTAATCCATCATACGTCGGCATAAAACAAATAGGGATTCTATCGACCTATACAACAATGAGGGTACGGATCTAACGTCTCGTACGGTATATCACTCATTATTCTCATATATATATATATATATATATATATATCAAGTCGCATCCGTATCAATCTTATATCATGTCTTGGCAACAGTATCTACATTCTCATATCGCCTCGCATCCGCATATCGATGTATTAAGCCAAGTCATCTTATTTCATCAAATTCTCTTTTCATCACATCAATAACTCACATCAAGTAATCTTATATATATTTATCATATTTTACTGATCCCATAACACATCTATCTCAATCTTCTCATATCCATCGTTCTCTTGTCATATCCTTATAGATCTCGTCTCATATCTGGGTATATGTATTCAATCATTCATATCATCTTCAACTAACTTTTGATCATATCCATAGTTTTCTAGTGTAGATTTCTCCGACTATATTCTATATATCGGTCTCCATTTTATAATTGCAGGGGTGCTATACGCTATCCACCCGACTTCCCCCGTAGATATAAATCTACTCACATGCAATACTCCTCGCTAACCCGAAGTCGATGTGTTTCGTCGTTACGGAAGTTCACGCGAGGTACCTACAAATCAACACATATCGCAACATTATGAAAACCAAGTCCGAAAACCGATACGGCACACGAAGTGCTCATAGGTTAGAACCTATAGCTTACGCATGCAACAACAACCAAATAACCCTCGTCGTTGACGTACAAATGTCTAACGACCAAATACAATATCAAATATAAAAACCAAGTTTCGGGAATCGGATAACCAAATTCAGCAACTCAAGAAAACACCTCCAAATTTTGCCTCAGGTACAATTAGCCAATTTTGCATATAGGGTGGGTCTAGACATCACATAACAAGATTACTCACCAAACATCACACCATTCTCCTACAATGTGGCCGCAAATTGCGGCCACAACAAATATATCTGCGGCCAGATTGATGAGTTTGGGGCTCGGGTTTCTAGGTAAAACTCTAGGGTGCCTACATGTCTCTCTGTCATGGGAACTTAGTTTATAGTAGTCTCAGGTCATCCCAGATTCCAATATACCATCACAATCTGTCAAAAATCCAATGTCGGGCAAATTCTAAGTTCTTGGTTTTGGTTTCTAGTTTCTGGTCTTGGCCATAAAACCATCACTAAGGTCTTATAAACACTCACTAAACCTTAATAACAACTTTATAAGTCAAAATCCCCACTAAACATCAACCTAGAATTTTCTAAGATCACAAAAATCACTAAATCGAACTCTAAACTAAACTAGAAGGTTAGGAAACTAATTACAAGATGAGAAGTGGAATTTATATCTCTTGGGAGCAACTCAAGAAAAACCCTAGATACTCAAAGTCTTCAAAATCTAAATTTGATTGGTCCAAAAGATTTAGGATGAGGTGGGGATCATTTTTAGTGAAGGGAGTATAGGGTTTTGGTGAAGAATTAGAGATGCTTTCATGGGGTAGAGGGGGTGAAGGAGATGAAGAAATAATCAAGTGAAGAAATGAAGGATGAAGGAAAGAAAATGGAGAAGAGTCAAGGTGTAGCCATACTCTCATCTCTCTCTCACATCACATGCCATGCCTATTCATGGGCCCCCCTCTCTCTCATCAATTATTCTCTCTTTTCTTTTCTTTCTCTCTTTTCCCAAATAAATCATAAGTCAAAAAATACAAATGAACAACATGCAACCAAAATGCAACATGTCATGGTGCACTAGCCATGACTAATTAAAAATACGGATTTGGCATAATCGTGATTAGTAGTGCACTAATTAAGTTTAATTTAAACTTGCATATAATTAATTATAAAAAAACCAAAATCCGATAAATATCTTTTTAATAAGTCAATCATTTTAATCTCCACTTATATTCCAAACATTGTCATATACTTATACCATTTTACGAAAAACCCCTATTCGCAAATCGAATAGTTTTCGCGAAATATATTATTTTAATATTTAAATTCCAAAAATATAATATTTTATATTTCTGAAATGTTACACTTCTACAAGCTTCCAAGCCATGATTCAATATTCACTCATTTTTATTTTTCCTCTAAAAATAAATCACCCAAATTATCCTTAGCCCTAGGTGTGAGTCTCATACACCCATGTTCTATGTATCATCTACCATGACACAATATTTAAATACATATATTAATATGTATCACATATATATTAAATGTATTAGAAGATAATAAAATCGTTAGTGAGCATTAATATTAGTTAATATATCAAATATAAATATATATCAAATTATTAAATCAACACTTGATTCAATAATCCGGTTATATCATTTATAACCGACTAATATCATTTATATGTATATCATATTATCATATCAACACTTGATTCAATAACATGGTTATATCACATATAACCGACAACATTCAATATTCAATATCAAATCAACACTTGATTCAATAATCCGGTCATATCATATATAATCGGCCAATATAAAATATATATACATATAACAAATTATTGAATCAACACTTGATTCAATAATCCGATTGTATCACATATAACCTAACCGATATAAAATATCGCAAAATTAGAATATGTTATCACATACTCGTATTTAATCAAGCTCCCGCACATATCACCATATGTGCTCTACTTCGTTTTGCTTGAGTAATAAAACCTCTGTGTAGGACTCTAAAGACTCGTCAATACGCCAGCAGTAGGTATTAATCATATTAGATATCCACAAGCCGTCAGCAATACTAGCTGGACGTAACGGCTACACAGGTATTGAACGAATAGAATATCAACAAGCAAGCTTGTCCAAACTCTCATGAAGCCTATAAGCAACACTTATCGTACAGTTCGGTCTCTTCGTCTGATATGTCGCATATCGAGTCTCGGGGTGGAATCGTCAGACCCCAGTAACTTGATAAGTCATGCCAATGTATGGCCTATAACCTTTCGAGAAACTACTGATAACACTTACCAGTAAATCTCATCAGCCTTGACCAGGGACTTGCTGTTATAGCCAATCGAGTATAGCGCAACATCAACTCCCTATACCAGGAGAGACGAAACCCCTCCTATCACTCACTGTCTCCATGTGACTCGGGACTGTACCCAAAATCCACCTGTTTGCACGACTCCTTTGAGCCGTGGTAGGGAGGAAATCAAAGCACGGTGGGAACTACACAAGACACTATAACGATCTCGGGTCTACAGACTAACATGTACAAGTGTCACCAGAGAACTGCTATCTGACGATAGGTATGGTACCATCTAGGAGTTCTCGGCGAGTCCTGTTCGGTGTACCCATTCTCTAATGAGCACATATGAACAATCTTTGATGTCAAACACCAATGGTTGTGGGATCAACCATCGTCCTATACAGGGTCAAGAAACGTACATACTAGTCTACTCTGGAATATCGATGCCCTGTCTCGATACTCTCTTCGACTAAGAACCGTTAAAGGATGTGCTTGTGGACTACACAAGCCCTACTAGTATGATCTGTACCATAGTCCTGGTAGTCAAGCCTACATTCTAAGGGCTTTATCAACATGTAACATGTAACAGAGAGACAGCATAATAATACGAGTGTGCATGTTATGATAAAGAGCAACCAGATGACATACTATCATGTCGAGCAAGAAAGTCCTCTATATATATGTCCAAGCATCCATTATATCATACAATAATGGCATCTAGGGCATTCATATTCTTAACATATTCACCATCAAGAGTGAGAACAGAGAATCTTTCAAGGGCTATATCACCCGGTTTTACAATGCTCTCCTAGAAGTACCCAAGCACCGGGACGAGACAGTCATCACCATCTTGAGATCTGATCTTAGGCACAAAGAGTGGCTCCGCTCTTTTGCATCGGCGCAACCTAAGACCATGGTCGAGGTAAAAGTCTGGACCAAACAGAAAATCTAACTCGAGTCTGAGGTGAACGCTAATCTTCTTCGTGGAGACCGGGCGGACTGAAAGAAATGGGATCGGGAAGAGAAGAAGAAGATTGATCGCTCGAAACCTTATTCTCCGAGGTTTCATAAGTACACTCCTCTGAACGTCTCTCAGGCCGAGCCGCTAGAGGAGACGAAGAGCGAAAGATTCTTCAAACTGCCGCCGATAATACAAAGGCCAGGTAAGTGACTCCGCGGCCCATATTGTGCATTTCATCAGTCACCGGGACACCCAACCGAGAACTGCAAACAGCTGCGCGATTACATCGATGAGCTGATATACTCCGGTCACATGGCAAAGACCTGCAAGACAAATATCAAGCAGATAGGGAGCAAGAAGACCAACCACCCACTTGAGAGTTGACGGTCAAACATATCATGGTCGCCTCCGTTGGCTCGACTTCGAGCAATGAAGGCACCTGCCGTATCCTGTCGGTCATGACCTTAGAGGCTCCCCCCTCTAAGAAGTACAAGAAGGTTGCTCCCATCACCTTCATCGACGAGGACCTGCATGGCATATCGGTCCAGCACAATGATCCCCTAGTGATCATGGCCCTGGTGAATAGGTACGAAGTCAGGAGAATTCTCATTGACTCGGGGAGCTCGGTGGACATCCTATTTTGCGACTGCTTCCAACGTATGGGATTAAATCCTTCCGATCTCTAGCCTACCTAGTATATCTTCTCCGTGTTTACTAACCACTTCGTCCAAACTGAGAGAACAATCACTTTCCTTTTCAACATTGGGGAGGCCGATAGAACCAGAACAATATCGGTGAGTTTCCTTGTTGCTCGAATTCCTTCCTCTTATAACATCCTCCTAGGTCGTCCCACCTTAAACTCCCTCCAAGCTTAGATCTCAACCTACCACCTCGCGCTCAAGTTTCCTCTAATGATGGTCGGATATGCCAGGCCTTCGAAGATCAGTGAATAGCTACGGTGTGTCTCGCTACGACAGTTCCGGAGGACAAAGAAGTTGATTTGACCAACGAACCGTGTGATTCTCGAAAATCACTGGATACATGTGATGACAAGAAGGAGATCCGGGGTTCTCCGGTAGAAACCTTGTCCAAAGTTACCCTTAAAGAGGGGCATAGCAGCTGAACTATCCAGATCGGCTCTCTCTTGACCGGGAAACTCGGGACAACATTATCCAGTTCCTCCGAGACAACTCCGACGTGTTCGCTTGGACTCCCGCGGACATGTCGGGGATCAACCCCAAGGTGATCTCCGACAAGCTCGGAGTTGACAATGTAGGATGTTTTTCGTCACCCCATTGAGATGAGAATACGCGTCGCTTGTCAGGCGTACTACAGATTCCTCCTGCCTAGGGTAGGCGGAGGTTTATTGATTGTGGGGATCCGAATCTCCGGCATCTGCGGACTAAGATGCCGTTAATTACCCCTCGCCTTTGGAGCGAAAGAACCTCCAATTGACGGGTCAAATTAGTCATGCGAACTCAGTGTGCAGTGTGCGTGTGTTGTGTTTTGAGGGGTCTTGGGTATATCGGGGGCCTCACAAAGTCTAACGGGGAAAGTGTTGTGAAGTGTGTATATAAAAAAAAGGTGAATAGCGTCCAAAGGACGCGTGGGCGCCAGCGCCTCACGTGCCCAGCACGTGAACGCTGGGCGCTGGCGCCTCACGTGCTTGACGTGCGGACGCTGGGCGCTGGCTCCTCACATGCTTGGCGTGCGGGCGTTGGGTGCCGACGCCTCACGTGCTGCGGGAAAAGAGGGCTTAGCCCCTATACCGAGAGTTGTACTCCCAATTGATTTTCGAAGTTAAACTCTTAAAAAAAGACAAAGGGGCTTAGCCCCTGCACTGAGAGTTGTACATCTAATTGACCTTTGGAGTTAAACTCCTAAAAAGAAAGACTTTTTTTCCCGAAGTTAAACTCCCAAGAGATTTTCGGAGATGATGAAAGGGAACTTCTTTCTTCTCCCTTAAGCCCTAAATCTTCTCTTGAGCCTTGGATCTTCCCAAAATGGGTTTTTTGGAGATAGGTCTCCTTCTTCCTCCTCTCTGTTGGCTAGATCTTGGAGAAAACTGGGTGAGACTTAAAAATCACCCCTTTTGAGGATTTGATAGAAGATCCGAGCTCCCCTTTAAGGGTTTTATGGTGAAAAACTGTTTCTTTTTGGAAAAAGAAGAGTTAAACTCTTAATTTAATTCAAAAAAAGTGAAAAAGGTTTAGAACCTTGAGGAAGAAGAAGGAGGCACAGAAACCCTAGATTTTGAGGGGAATGAATTATTATTTTTTTATTTCATTATCGTATTGCCTTATATAGGCTTACAAATTTACACATAACCCCTTGGGCTTTACAAAATAGAATTTTGCCCATCCCATGCCTCATGTGCTCATTTCTTTTGCACATGAGCCATGGGCTTTACAAAAATTTGGCTTTATGCCCGTTTTTCTTACATTTATTCATAAAAAATACATCAAAATTATTTATTACATGATTTTCATTTTGGCATGGGAGAGGCCGATCGTGGGGCTCGACTTGGGAATAGGCCCACTTGACCTGGGCTTAGGCCCGCTTACTTGGGGTTGATTTTGACTTTGACTTGGTCAACCGGGGTGTAATTTTCAACCCCAACAGACAAAAGCCCGGCCGGTCAGATAAAAGAAAAGTAGCTTCACGCCTGTCAAATAAAAGGCGATTAAGGAGGAAGTGGACCGACTGCTCGCCGTGGATTTCATAAGAAACCCGGACTACTCGGCTTGGCTAGCCAACGTAGTCATGGTCAAGAAAGTGAATGGGAAGTGGCATATATGCGTCGATTTTACCAATCTGAATAAGGCCTGCCTGAAAGACAACTATCCGCTCTCTCGGATAAATCAGCTGGTGGATAGATCGGTCGGTCACGAGCTGTTGAGCTTCAAGGATTTCTTC
This sequence comes from Agapanthus africanus, assembly GCA_030015575.1. Taxonomy (NCBI): domain Eukaryota; kingdom Viridiplantae; phylum Streptophyta; class Magnoliopsida; order Asparagales; family Amaryllidaceae; genus Agapanthus; species Agapanthus africanus. The sequence goes on along the minus strand of JASDDO010000016.1, from coordinate 588,709,800 downwards.
TCCGGTTATAATCAAATCCGGATGGACCCAGCCAACGAAGAGCTCACCTCTTTCACCACTGATCGAGTGGTCTACTGCTATAATGTAATGTCCTTTGGCCTCAAAAATGCTGGAGCAACTTATCAATGGCTGGTCAATAAGCTATTCAAGCCACAGATCTGGCGGAATATAGAAGTCTACATCGATGACATGCTTGTGAAGTCCACCCAGTCAGCTGGACATACCACGGACCTTGGCAAAACCTTCGAGATCCTACGAAAGTACAAAATGAAGTTGAATCCAGCCAAGTGTGCTTTCAGCGTCACGGGCGGAAAGTTCCTCGGATTCATGGTCACCCACCGAGGAATCAAGGCAAACCCGGAGAAGATCAAAGCCATCATTGTCATGACGACGCCCAAGAGCAACGTAGAAATCATGCGACTCATAGGCAGGATGGCCTCTCTGAGTCGTTTCATGTCCAGATCCGGAGAAAAGTGCCTACCTTTCTTCAAAATCTTAAGGAAGATTCCAAGGTTCGAGTGATCTGAAGAGAGTCAAGTCACCTTCAAGCAGCTCAATGCACATCTGTCGACCCCACCGCTACTTACTCGACCAGCCGAAGAAGACGAGCTACTGTTGTACCTAGCCATCTTTGTCCAGGCAGCTAGCTCCATACTCATCAAAGAATCCAAGGGAATACAAAGGTCGGTTTACTACATCAGCCACGTTTTCAAAGACATGGAGACAAGGTACTCGGCCATCGAAAAGATAGTCCTAGCGCTCGTCGTCGCCTCCAGGAAGCTTCAGCACTATTTCCAAGCTCATACGATCATCGTTCTCACCGACCGACCCCTGGGGAACATCTTCGGTTCCCCGAGTCGTCGGGCCGCTTGGAGAAGTGGAGATGGGAGTTGTCGCAATTCGACATCCAGTATTGACCAAGGAAAGCTATTAAATCCCAAGCCCTAGCCGATTTTGTGGTCAAATGCACCATTCCTAACAAAGAAAAGCGCTGACACGGGATCCAAACCCACAAAACTCAGTCAAAGAAAAACTCGGTCCGATTCCGGACTGGGTACTCTATGTGGACGGTTCCTCCACAGAGGAAGGAACTGGGGCTGGAGTGGTCATCCACAGCCCCAATGAAGCCGAGATGGAGTATTCTGTGCAGTTCGACTTCAAGGCCTCAAACAACACCGCGGAGTATGAAGCCTTATTGGCCGGCATATGAATCGCCTCGGGGTTGGGGGTAAATAAGATTAGAATCCACAACGATTCCGCGTTGGTCATCGGCCAAGTGACCAGACGATTCGAAGCCCGATAACCCCTCATGATGAAATATCTCGCCGAGGGGAAAAGGCTACGGAAAAATTTCAACGAAGTTCAAGTGGAGCAGGTTCCATAGAGTATGAATGTCGAGGCTAACGCCTTGAGCAAGCTCGCTTCCTCCTATTCGGCCAATCACAAGAGGAACATTCTCTTCGAAGTCCTGTCGCGACTCAACATCGATGATACAGAAATGATATACAGGGTCTACACCAGTCATGGGAGTTTCCTAAATTAGAGAAAGCCCATAGTGGAATTCCTTAAGGATGGAACGCTCCCCGAGGACCGAACGGAAGCGCGCAGGCTCCGCATGAAAGCTCGTCATTTCGTATGGAGCAAAGGTAACTTGTATAAAAAATCATACACTCAATCTCTACTTAGATCCGTTGATTCCGACGAAACTGACTATGTTCTCCAATAGATACATGAAGGAGTCGGCGGCGCATATCAAGGAGCCCACAATCTGATCCAAAAGAAGCTATTGTAAGGCTATTATTGGCCGACAATCCACGCCAATGCAGAGAAACTCGTACGGAGGTGCAAGACGTGTCAACTTTTTGGCAGCGTTCTTCGGCTACCAGCCACGGAGCTGACACCCCTGAGCTCTCCTTGGCCATTCGCGAAGTGGGAAATGGACATGATCGGCCAGCTCCCTACGGGTACAAGGGGCATAAGTATATCCTCATCGCCATAGATTACTTTACAAAATAGGTTGAAACCACACCGACCAGAAAGCCAGACGCTGCCTCTACAGTGAAGTTCCTGCAGAACAACATAATTGCAAGATTTGGAATTCCGAGGTGAAGCATCACCGACCATGAAACCAACTTCGAGAACGACAAAGTTAGAGAATTCTGCGATGATTACCATATATTGATAAAGTTCTCTGTGGTCGCCCATCCCCAATCTAACGGGTAGGCCGAGGTTGCAAACTGAGGTATCATCCGGGGGCTCAGAGCCCACCTGGAAGGAAGGCAAGGTGGATGGGTTGAAGAACCGCCTCAGGTACTCTGGGCATTGCGAACGTCGAGGAAGACATCCTATTCAGCCTCTGTTATAGCACTAAGGCAATGGTCCCTACGGAAATCGGCTTACCTAGTTACCGGGTCGACACTTCAACGACGAAGCCAACGTCTCGGCCCTTCGAACCAACCTGGAAATCCTGCTGGAGAAAAGAGACCGGGCACAAATAAGGATGTCTTATATCAGCAGCAGACCGTCCGGTACTACAATGCTCGGGTCAAACACCGAGCATTCAAATCAGGAAACTTAGTCCTCTGACGCAACGAATTCGAGGACCAAGTGAAGCTACATAAGTTCTTCCTAAAGTGGGACGGCCCCTTCCTCGTGATCGAGGTATTGCTCGGAGGAGTATACCGCCTCCAAGATTCCTTGGGACGTAACCTTCCGCGGTCGTATAATACCGAAAAACTTAAATTGTATTGTTAAACTTGTACCCCCTTTAATAAATAAGATTCTTGCTTCTCTGCAATCCGGACTATTTCTCTCGATTCCAAACCAAGACACTGAGCAAGGCTGGCGGGCAGCCTCCTGCCCGTCGTGTCCATTCAAAACGGGTGTTTCCTGCTTGGCCTAACTGAGGGTCTGAAGCCCTCTCACGAGCCTACAGGCTGTCTCCTGCCCGGCTCGGAGGCAAAGGAAGTATCCCAGGCCAACCCATTACTCAGGTAAATAAAACGTAGGTGCACCTGTAGGTAGCCGACCTGAGTCTCGCTCCACCCATCTTACCTTGATTACGGAGTGAGGAATTGAAGAAGGGGAACCGACCTACCTACATTTGAAAAACAGATTCGGATTTTTTTTATATTCTGACATTCTGAGCAAAGAAAAATTTGTGAGCAAAAGAAAAAATTATTAATAAGAGGCATTCTCAGTTCTTCGGCCTTACAAAAGTACCCAGGGGCTTGCAAAAGAAAACACTATTTTGTCGCTTAACAATTACAACTAGGGGGAGAGAGGCTCTTGAACACATTGGTCGTGGTACTCAAAGCATAGGTCCGCCAGCCGATCCCAGGCAGCATCCCATCGCTCCCTCTACCTATATCTGTGGACCCGAGCAGCTATGGTACCGTCAGGGAACCCTGCTGTCGCGCATGAAGCTATGACCAATCTCTAATGGAAAGATCGGCGCATGAGATCTATTGAACGGTCTCATCTGCTCTTCGAGATCAGGCCCAACTCATGGGCCGTGTGCATCTTTTCGACAGCTTCCTCTAGCGCCTGTTGGGACAACGCCCTAAAAAAGCCGAAAGAAGACCTCCAGCATGGACAAGCACAGGCAGGAGAGATGATTGACATGGGAGTAACCGCCCATAATGGAGTTCCAGCCAACCTATCACAGCCTCGTATGTCGCCTCGGAGTTGTCGTGGTCGTAATAGTAGACGTCGACGCGGGAGACGATATCTCTAATGTTGTACGTGTTGTTAGCCATCGGTAAACGATCGACTATGAAGATTAGAGAAAGAAAAAAGACAGGAGCCGAAGACAACTAAAAGCAAATCAATGGAAGTGCCTAAGAGAAGAATGAAACTCCTCTATGTATAGCCTCGACGAATATTCCCCTACGGTCGAGATTCTCTCCCATCAAGACGCGAATTACGGAACATCGCATCCATCAAATGAGACATCGCCACACAGCTTTCGGCCATTGGCTACCTCCCTTTCACGCTGGACATGATCATCCCTCCCAGGGCACCGCCGAAGAACCTGGTGGTGGTGTCAAACAGCTTCTCGAAGATGTAAGCGGGGTACACGGAGTATCATTACAATTGCAGCGGAGAGAGGACGTGGTTTGTGGGGATGGTCGCTCTGGCAACGTGCGGCAACTAGAAGGACCAGGCGGTCTGATGCGGCGAGGATAGGAACCACTATAAGTGTCTGAATGGCTCGATTCGAGATCGGACGGATCGATGGTGTATCTTCGGCAGATGGTGTCATTTTTCGGGCAAACAAATTGCCGAGATAGCGTCGGGGTTAGAGAGTTTCGGGCATTCTTTCCTATAGGTCGTGAGTGATGGAGGTCGGAATCTCCTACAGATGTTGTCCTCCATCGATCTTGTGGCCGGCGGGGTTGAAGGGTTGTGATTTGAAGAGAGAGTGAGGATCTCAATAAGTTGTTGATTAATGTTGACGCCGAGCTATTTGTAAAAGAAGTTCCGGGATAGGAAACCACCGTAAGACCCTCCAACGATCAAGTAAGTACCGAGGAATATTTAGACAGAGTAGCGGCGTATTGGAATGAGTTTGAGTTACCTGAATCATCTGGATGAGGGGTTTATATAGGAGTCGCCTGAAAGTGAGCCAATGCGAGATTCTCGCTATCCGTTTTGCCCATGCGTAACATCCGCATTGATGGCAAGATACGCTTATTAATGGTGAGATACGCTAACATAGGATGCGGGATGTGGAGTAGCAGAGATCTCGTCGTAGCGAGATACACGAAGCCGTTACGACGACGCCCGTGCTCCATGCTCCCGGCCAAACAGAGACGCTGAGAAATCTCAGCTATATGATAGCTCGGAGACGAGCAAGGAAGCTCAGCTCTGTGATAGCTCGAAAACGAGCTATTGTCTGGTGGTTAGGCGAAGAGGGAACGTACTCAGGGAAAGCCCCCTAAAGGTCGGATGATACCTCGGAAGTGAGGCACCGAAGAATGTCCCCCTTGCACGGTACTTATCTCAGCTCCGTAGACTTCAAGTAGCTAGTTGGTGCTCGTGGAAAACTTGTCATCTGCCATGCATCTTGATCTGGGAAATCCCTACTTGTGAGCACCATCATTATCCCCCCACACTCGTTTCGACCTATTTATGGGTTGGTCGAGGGTGAATTGCTTGGCCTTCTATCTTCGGTCTTTTGCCGAGAGATCTACACGGTGGATCGTCCTGGAAATACTTGGCCACGTGGCGATCCTCGAGCGCTTTAATTTTTGAGCGTATCTTCAAATGACGCCAGCAGATCACTGATGGGACGGCGTCATTAAGGCGACGTCGTTTTGCATGCCCGAATCATCGTGGCACCAAGATGGCCATCGATTTTGTGCCACGCGGCTGCATCCAGACAGTGGAGGTGAAATGTCGCTTCAGCCGATCGGATCCGCGTGAGGAAAAGGCGTCCAATAGTCGACTGCCGTGTAGCACCACATAGATCATTGGGGCGCGATGTTTTGTTTTGGCGGGAGAGGATCTGAGCCGTAGGATGTCCTTCGCTGAGGGTATAAATAGGGACAGTCTGTCCCTAGGAAACACATTTGCTCACTTTCTTTTCTGTTGTCTTTGGATTGCACGGCACTCCCGCTTTTAGGTCAGCTTTGCAGTTCAAAGACCTCCTTCAGCCCTTCCCACCTTTAAATCAGGTCAGATGTCTTCCTCTGATCTCCCTGTTGATGTAGTTAGGTAGAGTCCGACGATGAGGCATCGTCGGACAAAGCCGAGTCTAGTGGGTTTTTTTCTTCTTCCTCAGTTTCTGATGGCTGTGGAAGTTCTTCTTCTGTCGTGTCGGGTTCCCCCCCAAAAGGTGTGATCCGCCTGTTCCCCAACACCAAAGGGCCAAGAAGGCGCATAAGTTGTGCATCGAGAACACTCGTGACGCTACCTCGATGCTGAACAGGCTTGGCGAGCTTTCAGACATACAGGCTCGCTTATACATTCCCTCTGATTACGTGCTTCGCTTGGCCAGGGAGGTGAACAAGCGGATCAGATATAGGGTAATGAAATTGCCCTGTATTTGGAAGCGTTCCGAGCAGGGATGTGTCTTCCCTTTTCGCCCGAGATTTGTGCAGTCCTTCATTATTTTCAACTCCCCCCGGACCAGCTAGCACCGAATTCATGGAGAATTCTTCTCGGATTCCTGGTCCGACTCAAAATCGATCGAATCCCCTTTAATTTAGGACTCCTCTTGGTCTTTCTCTACTACAAAAACCATCCGGACACCCGCAAGGACGAGCCGTGTTGGGTATATTTTTCCTTTAAGAAGCACAAGAATAGGACGGCCTGGTCAGAGGTAGTGGTCGTCTCTTCTTCCATCCACGAGTGGAAGGAGAAGTTTATCTTCGTCGGTCCCCGAAGGGAGAGGACTGGCTGGTGTCCACCGAGTGGCATAGGATGGATTGCCTGAAGGACAAGTTGTCAAAAGCCCCGAAGGCGGGAGTCGTGTCCTTGTGGCGGCTTATCCAGCGGGCCAACACCTTGCATTCCGAGCAAGCTCTGAGCTGGACGGGGCTCAGTCCCGCGCGTATCCTAGATAAGTTAGGTTCCAGCCGTTCAATTTAGACTTAACATATTTTGTTACTTTCATTAGTAACATTTTCTTGTTCCTCCTCGCAGAGCCTATGGACCGGTCAAAAATTGTGGTCGTCTTGACCGCCAAGACACAAGGCAGGAAGGGCGGCAGCGCAAGCTCGTCCAAGCCCGTGCCGAGCAGGGCACTTCGCCAGAGGCCTTCCGCAAAGACCGCCGTCCCTTCGTCAGTCCCTGAATAGCGCAGGGGTAGCGGGCAGAAACAAGCCCGAGAATTACTGTTGCTAACAAATTCGTTGCTAGGTTTAAATCGTACATGAATCATCCATCTGATATCAATGGAGGAGATCATAGGATGAAACCGACCACGCTTATAGATTTCCTAAAACTCACCAAAAGTTATCAACTGTAGGATATCTGTTTGTATTTCTTACTAGAGAGAGAATTTCTTGAGAGGAATTTATCAATTGTTACGGCAAAAGTTAAAATGAAGAATAATTGCACCAAAAATATAAATATCATAAATCTGTTAAAATGGACTCACTCTAAACTCTAACATCAAGTAAATTTCTATTACTCGGCTCTTTCACCTTTCCACAGGCTTAATTTGGTAATATTCATAACATTGCCGATGCATGAGCTCAGCTATGACAGCAAGCCATGTCCTAGAGCGAGGGAGAGGGAGAGGGAGAGGGAGCAGATACATATATAGAATGGAGTGAATCTAGACAGATACATGCATACATATATAGAATGGAGTGAATGTGGGAAATATTAAATAGAACTTTCATTTCTTATTCAACTCACCAAAATGCGAAACTAATTAGAATCAAAGACGAAATGCTAAAAGCAACAGGAAGTTAGATCATAGTTTATCAAGTGTATCTTGGGACATAGTGGTCATGAAGGGGCCATAAATAAAAACTTAAAGAAAAACAAATTAAGCTGCAAATAACATGATAAACATGAATGCTACATCACTTTGGAAGCAAACACAATATAAGAGATGTCGAAGTACAATATTATACATAGTTATACTCCCAAAGCATCACGCTTTGTTCTCATGCATTTTCCCTTTAGGCCAGGCCTTAATGTCCTCAATCAAACAGTTAACCCCGTTATAGGAAGAACCCCCTTCCTTCACAGACTCCCTTGCCTTCTCTCCATACTCCTTGGCTCTTTTCCTCATCCCTTCAGCCTCCTCGCTATCGTTCATAATCCGTTTCACTGCCCGTGCTATATCCTCTCTTCTCACCGTCACTACTTCTTCTAGAAGTGTGCTCCGAAACCCGTCCCAATTTTTCACCCCGATCCTCAAAATTTCCACTAACAGCTTCTCGTTAATGAACTGTTCCGTGTTCAATGGCCAAGTAACCACGGGCAAGCCTGCACTCAACGCCTCCAGCGTTGAATTCCAACCGCAATGCGTCAAGAAACCCCCGACCGCGCGATGCCCTAACACCGCCACCTGTGGGGCCCACCCTCTCACCACCAACCCTCGTCCTTCCACCTTCTTCTCGAACCCTGGGGGCAGCTCCACACCCTCATCCCTTACAACCCAGAGGAACGGGTGCCCACACTTCTCAAGTCCCAACGCCATCTCAACTATTTGTTCACTAGAAAAATGGCACCAGCTTCCAAAACACACGAAAACCACTGATCGAAACGATCTGGAATCAAGCCACGTCAGACACAGATGGTGGTTGCTGTCCTCGCCTCCACGGACGGCTTGGTCTTCTTCACTGCTACAAGTTGCAAGTGCAACTGGCCCCACAAACCAAGACTTCTTGCCACGAACAGTATAGAAGTGATCGGCATATTCCGACTCGATTGCCGAGAAACTATTGGAGACGATACCAAAACTGTTCGCCTCGGTCTGTCTCATCCTCTCCACAGCAGCGGAAAAGTTATCCAAACGGAGTATGAATTCTGGCAACTCAGGTCGGGTCAAGTAAACCGGATGCGGAAGGTCCGGAACGAGAAACATCTCGGTGTCGCTAGAGACCGAGAGATGTGGCTTGTAATCCAAGACATTATACATGACACTAATGGGAAACAGGCCGAGAGCATGGAAGATAACGTTAGGGACGTTGAGTTCGTGTGAAATTTCATCGGTGAAGACAAAATGTTGATCAGAGATGATGGCATTAGGGCGATGGAGGCGGATTAATGATTCAATATTTGGACGAGCAAGGATGGCTGCGTTGTTGATCTTGTATTGCTCATTAGGTGGAGCTGAAGCGAGGTTCTCGATGCCCGGAGGGAGATTGGCCTTGGCTGAAGGGAAGGGGTAGAGAAGGGTTTGAATGGGGAGACCAGACGAGACAGAGCGGTCAATGGTGTTGTGTATGAGGGCAGCATTAGCAGCGGTGATGAGAACGGTGCATTTTACGCCGCGAGAAGCAAAGATGCGGGCAATATCAACTAATGGGATCAGGTGGCCTGTTGCATACCAAGGAAGAAAAAATACATGAAGCGAATTGTTTGCAGTTTCTATGTCGGTTGATAATGATGAAGCCATGGCGATATTTTGAGAGAGAGGGGGGGGGGGGGGGGAGATGGAGCAGAAGATCAAATGATTGAATGTAGTAGAGGAGTAGAGAACAGGAACTGGTAGATAAGGACCGTTTATCTAACTTTGCGCTTAAAGTCTAAACTAAACAAATCTTTCTATTCATTGATTTATAAAATCTATTTAGATACACCACGAAAACCACCTACTTATATGTATATAAATTTCATGCCTTAAGAAAACTAATTTATAGTTTAAATATTGGAGCATGCTTCTTTTAAATAAAGGTGTCAGTTTGTGATGGTGCTCTGGATCTCCTTCAGATGTTGTCTTCCGACGATCTGCCGACAGTATGGGCGGACGGCCGAGATTGGGTTTGAAGATTATCTTCTGAGACGTGTGGATCTCAATGAGTTTGGTTTGATGTGAAACCGAGCTATTTGCAAAGAAGTCCTGGGGTGGTTGTACCACAGTGAACCCTCCGACGATCAAGTCAGTCGAGATATTTGGATAGAGTAGCGGCTTATTGGATAAGAATCGCCTTCCCTGAATCGTCTGAGAGGGGTTTATATAACGGCGGCTATGAGCTAGCGAGCGCGAGATTCTCACTGGTCGTTACACCCCTGGCGTTGCGCCTGCGAGAATGGCGGGATCCCCCATTAATGATAAGATACGCTCGTTAATGGGGGATACGACGGCGTGGAATGCGGGATCGTGGGGGCGGCGGATATCTCGCGTCTGGAGAGATTCGCAGAGACGCCTGTGATCTGTGTTCTGGGTCGCTCAATAGAACCGAGGAGGCTTAGCTCGGCGGGAGGCTCGGAGACGAGCGAGAGGCCGAGGAAGCTCGGTTCTGTGATAGCTCGGAGGCGAGCTGGGAGGGCTGAGGAAGCTCAGTGTGTAGGAGAGCTCGGAGGTGAGCCAATGGTTGTATACCCACCGACCACATGACTGTTCAAGGAATCCTCAAAGGTCGGGTCCAGGCAGCGGGACGATAGCCCGGGGGACGCCTCCAATGTGCGGTCATTTCCCTCTCTCCGTGTGCATCGGGATACATCATCTGCCGCGTGTCACGATCCGGGGAGTTCCCACCTACGAGCACCATCATTAGCCCCCCACTCTCGTGACAACCTATTCATGGGTCGGGACAAGAGTGGTCCGGTTAGTTACCCGAGCTAGTTCTTAGTTGAAGACCTCATCGCACGGATTCCTGAAGTGGTTGGGCGTATCCTTGGATGACGTCAGCGGATCAGAGAGGAGATCGTGCATTAAAGAGAGAGCGCCGATTCGATCGTACGTTCGTTGAGGTGCCAGGCCACGTGTCTGACAGCGGTTGGCTGACGTCACGGGTCGCCGCTGTCCTCTGCGCTTGAAGGGGCGCGTTCAATGGTCGTGCGACACATAAAACGCCGATGGTCGTCGAACGCCAAGCGTTGTTTTGGCGGGAAACGATCAAAGCCGTTGGATGTGTTTGCCGATACGCTATAAATAGAGGTGGGATCCCTCCCATTTCTCCATCCCTGCAAGAGTTAGCTCGGCGCTCTTTCCTTTAGGTCGGATCTCTCGCTCTCTTTCCTCGGAGGACTCCTTCTTTGACTCAGGTTAGATGTCTTCTTCTGAGGAGTCTGTTGAGATAGTTAGGGTAGAGTCTAGGGAGTATCCCGCTGTTTCTTCCTCTGCCCCATCTGAGTCGGATTTCCTCCGTAGAGTTAGGGTTAATCGTGCTTCCCGTGGTCATGCGACGGGGAAGGTCCCCAAAGCGCGCATCAGGAATGCTCGCGATGCGCTCTCCCTCCTGAGGAATGTGGACAAACTCACCATAATCCGGGCTCGCTTCCACATTCCCCCTAGCTATTCGTTTCGCTTGGCTAGGGAGGGAGAGAGGGCGGACCAGGTGCAGGGCAAGGAGATCGCCTTGTACCTGGATGCCTTTTGAGCTGGAATGCGTCTGCCCTTCTCCCCCGAGGTATGCGGGGCGCTGCGTTGTTTTCAACTAGCTCCGGGACAGCTAGTGCCGAACTCGTGGAGGATTCTCCTCGGGTTCCTGGTCCGGTTGAGACTCGAAAAAATCCCCTTCAGTTTGACCCTTCTCCTTTCCTCCTTTTGCTATAAAAATCATCTCGGCACCCATAAGGACGAGCCGAGCTGGGTGTATGTTTCCTTTAGAAAACATAGGAGAGGGACGGCCGGGTCGAGAGTCGTAGCAGTTCCTTCTTCCATCCATGAATGGAAGGAGAAGTTCATATTTGTCAGGCCACCTGAGAGTGAGGATTGGCATGTGCCTGTACAGTGGCACAGGGCCAACTTCCCGCGGGTGAAGCGGTCGTCCTCTCCTGAAGCGAGGGCAGTGTCGGCATGGGAGCCTATCCAATAGGCCGATGTTTTGCTTTCCGAGCAGGTCCTCAGTTGGGCCGGGCTCAGCCCCGCTCAATTCATGGGTAAGTTAGGAGCCTAGATGACCTGTCTAGACTTGCATATTCTTCTTCTCTTATTTCTGGCGTCGCTAACTCCTTTTGTGTACTTTCCCTTTTTTTTCAGAACCGATGGACCGATCTAAATTCCTGGCTCCCATGGCCGAGAAGAAGGGGAGGAAGGCCGGAGGCGCCGACTTGTCCCGCCCCGCTCCGAGCCACGCCCCGTCCGCGGCCGCATTGGCTAGGCGTTCCACCAAACCCCAGGCTATGGAGACCAGCCGCGGGGAGAGCCGTAAACATTCTCGGGAGCCGGAGCCCCAGGCTTTGGAGGTTGAGGATGAGGCCAACCCCTCCCCCGAGGTCCCCCTCAAGCAATACAAAAGGACAGTATCTCGATCTCCGTCCTCCCCGATCTTCGTGCAGGAGGGGGACATTTGCTTCGAGGTGCCCTCGGGGCTTTCTGTTGCCAATAGATTGCTTTCGGAGATAGAACGATCGGCCGGGAGCAAAATCCCCTGGGGGACCCTCAAGGCCTAAGTCGCCGCCATTGCTCAGGAGGCTGTACAGGTCAGTATCCGCCTCCTGTTTGGGTTTTCATTAAGCATCTTTTGTTTGTCGAACCGGATACATTCTAACCCTTTCTTTAGCTTTCCTCAGGTCCTCTAGCACTGCGCCCTCATCGCCAACACAGAGCACGAGGAAATTGCCCCGGCGATGCAGATGCGGGCGAGTCTTCCTCGCGGGAGGAGGGCCTGTTCTTGGAGCTGCGTCAGGCGAGGGAGAGGATCGCCGCCCTCGAAGATCAGGTGGCCGCCGAGGATGGGGTGAACTCCAAATGCAGCCAGTCCATCTGAATTTTGAAGGAGTCCAACAAGGCCGTCGAGGCTAAGTTGGAAGAGGCCAGGATGCTCAACGCCACAATGAAGAAGACACGGGACGCCCTTAAGAGGGAAAACGAGGCTGCAAAGGAATGGATGAAGTTCGCCGACCTCCGGGCCGCAAAGCGGTGAAGAGGTACAAGACGTCGGATCAATTCTACACCGACATTGCCGACGCTTTGGCCCTTGTCTGGCATCAGGCTCTCGATGCCGTCAAGGCGTTGATGCACGAGTTTGCCGACGGCGGGCTCCGGATCGAGTACCCCTTCGAGGATGAGACGCAGGGGGATGCTACCGGAAGTGCCGCCGGGGGAGAGGCTCCCGGTGGGAGTGTTGGGGATAAGGCGATCACCCGGCTCCCACTGCCGAACCTCCTGGTAGGGGCGCCGACCCTAAAGCCACCACCCAGGCTACTGATGCTGGCACGGAGCAAATCGAGGTTCTCCTCGGTCCCGAGGCCTGAGCCTTTCTACCTTCTTCTTCTTTTTTTTGTTTTGGAATCTTGTAACCCTTCGGGCAATTTTGTAAGGCTGAAGAGCCTATAATACCTTTGTAAAGACTCCCAAGTTGTGAATAAAACCGTTTTGCAATTTTTTGCGTGGCAATGTTTTCTTGTGTGAGCCTGTTAGCATTTTCCTCGCCTGATGAGTAAGACCGCGGGTCGGTGACCAGTCCTTTAGTTGGCGATCGCGCGTCGAGTAAAATCCAATTATTTGTCAAGTGTACAAAGGCCGGTGTAAGGCCGGTGTTCTTATGGCCCCGAAGTCGAGGTGGCGATCGCTCACTTAAGGTACGTCGGTTGGCTCTTTCGAGTAGAAAGGTATAGATTTGCTCATTCCTTTGAGTTGGACCGGTGACCACTTCTCTTAGAATGAGTTAGACAAAAGCCTAGTTTGGATTGGTCGGCGTTGACCGAGGTTAAGTGTTGGGTTACGCAAGCGCCCCGGCTATTAATCTGTGGCCAAATGCGGAACAAAAATTTTCAAAAACTGGCGCTAACGGAACCCTAGTCTATGGATCGACCCATAAGCCCTAGATAACAAAATCATGCATAGGGTTAGAGTGATTATATCAAATCGATCCGTGTCCTTCGGTTTTCAACCTTCTTCCCTACCTCCTTGCGCCTTCCTTGATCAAGTTTGATCTTCGGTCTCCCCCCATCGAAAATGATCCACCTGAGAGTCTATGAATCAAGCTCCAACCTCAAATTCGAGGCAACTCGAGTATCTAGTTCGCTACACTAGATAGCCAAGGTAAAGTAAAGAGTGTGTAGAATTAGTTTGTCTCAATACACCTTAGGTTTCTCAACACATGACACAATTAGGGTGGAGATAGAAGAAGATGCCATGAGAGGAGAGTAGATGCCATGAGAGGAGAGTGTGAGGCAAAGAAAATCCAAGTGAAGAAAGCTTGAGTGTTGTGAGCTATTTGTTGTGAGCTTTTTATCAAGCATGATAGCAACTAAAGAAAACAACTAAAAAATAAATATCTCATGGCTCACTACAAATATCTCACAATACAAACAAGAAACTCATCATGCCACCATGAGTCACTACATGACTCATCACCATGAGTCACCAAGTGAACATGCATGAACAAATGCCAAAACAATAACTCACACTCTCCACTTTAATAAACATTTAACCTAAATGTTAAATACAATAAGAAATGGCAACTTCTAAAAAATAATCTTATAAAGAATTACAAGAATACCCATCATCCGTATATACATACCCGCATCCGTATTCCGACAGAATACGAATACAACGAGACGAAAATAATCCAACAATATAATAGTAGGATCCGGCTTAAACCAAAGCCCACTAGTATTATCCGTCCGAATCATGATCCATGCACTTGTGCACGTATATGATCAAACCCTGCCGTAAAACCATACGGCCTCTACATCGTTTCGCCCGAAGCAGGGAAACCCTCTCTGTGGGACTCTAAAGACTCGTCAATACGCTGGCAGTGGGTTTAACCACAAGCACGTCAGCGGCACTAGCTGTACGTAACGGCTACCCAGGTATTAAGCGAAAGGGAGGTCGACGAGCAAACTCATGTTGAAACCCCTACTGAGCCTGATAGTGACAATATCCGTTTAGTCCGGTCCGTTCGTCTATGAGTATCGTATATCGAGTCTAGGGGGTGGGTTGTAACACCTTAGGATGTGTTTAGTGGCTAATTATATGTTAATAAATGATTTTTAATAAAAAGTTTACCAAATTAGTTTTCAAATATTTTATCAAGAATTATAAATATTTTTCTAGAATTTTCCTAAGCTTGCACAAACTTGTGCATGTAAACTAGGGTTAAACCATGTTTAACAACCATGGTAGATTAACCCCACTATTATTAAGTTAAATGATTTTAATTAAGGGTATATTTTTTATTTTTTTTTGAAAATGAAAAGGGATTTTAAATTTATTTGGTTGACTTGAGAGAGTGCATCATGGCTAAGCCATGCTTGCATTAAATGAGGGAGAGAGGGAGTGCATCATGGCAAGCCCATGCTTGCATTTAATGTGGCAAGAGAGAGATAAATGAGGGCTTGACTTTTTGTATTATCATTTCTTTGTTGCATCACACCCTCTCATTTCTCACTCATTCACTCTCTCATACACACACACCCCACCAGCACCCTCCACAGCAGTAGCAGCTTCAGCTCCAGCACCAACATCAGCAGCCACAGCTTCAGCAACAGCAGCAAGCACAGCATCAGCAGCAGCAGCTATAGGCAGCAGTGACAGCAACTTCAGGCAGCAGCAACAGCAACACACCAGCAGCTCCATCCCCTCTTCTTCTTCCCCTTCTCTTCATTTGGGAGATCCCTGGAGGATATAATCTCTAAATTTATTCTTGCTTTTGCTTAGTTATGTAGTTTAGCTTCGGTTAGCAATAATGATGTGTTTTAGTGCTATATGTGGTGTTTAGTGTAAACTTTGCTTAGGTAAGGTTAGTTTTGGTTGGACTAAGTTAGTTAGGTGTTGTTCAGGCCAAATAAACCTAAGTAAACCCCAGATTACACAAAAATACCCTGAGTTTTCAAAATTGTGCAAAAGTTGACGTTTTTAAGCAAAACATAGCTTTTTGAAATCTGCTGTTACCCCAGTAAGTGCAGAATGAAATTGAGTGGACTGTAGCCTACTGGAGATGCCCTAACCACACCACAAGAGCCCGACCCTACCACCCAAATCCCAGGCCGCCGGAAAAATCGTTCTGGCTGCAATTTGCGGCCAGATTTGAGAGATAGGAGCTAGGGTTCTTAGGGTAGGTGTCTGCTACATTTTGTAGGTCCATGGTATATATAGATTTGTAATATTTTAACCTGGGTAAAATCTGGGGCCGTATGTCGTTTTCTGGTATTTTTAGTTTACGCGATACGCGAGTGGGTTCTGTGATTCAGCGTATCGCGGCGTGTCGGGTTAAGTTTTAGACGCGTACACACACGTTTCAGCGTATCGCACACACGCGCGTTAATTCGCGACACGAGTTCCCGTTTTGATTCGATATCGCGTTTTGCGAGATTTTGATTATATTTGGTTTCTTGTGCAAATCCCAGGTTCGCAGGCGGGTACGTCAGACGCCTTCTGGAAAAGGAAGCAGGTGGTCGGCTATACTTAGCATACGACCAGGTGAGTAGATTTAATATCTACGGGGAAATCACCCGTATGGCGTTAAGCGTCAGGGCGTAATAGGATATTTAGTCATGTGTGGTCACATAGATATACTTGTAGCATACCCTCTTGATATATATAGAACTGGTAGGATAGAACACTGCACTGTCACTAACGGTTCCAGTTGCACGAGCACGACTTATATGCTACACTCACACCGTTAGTGATTGCCATGACACTCACATTATAAGATTGCTATAAATCATATATCATATTGATTCCGTTCTATTGATGTTTGTCAGGATTTGTCGCATATTAGCACATGTTATATTCGTACCATGCACATTGTATACTTACTTTTGTGTATACCTTCATTAATATATCACTACCTGTGTACATGTACCCTTTTATATACATCATATATTCATACTTGGGCATATCCATACTTGTGCCATATACATCATATATCTTTATTTGGGCACATATACATCGTATGTCCACATTAGTACACATGTACATTGCCACATTCACTTTGCGTACTTATCCTTTCGCATATCCATACCTGTACACATATTCATATGATACATACATGGATGATATTGATTTGATTTAAAAACTAAGGGACCGCAATGTGATATTTTCAAAACTGGATCTTTTAAAAGAGCGGTTTTCCTTTTTTTTTACTCTTAGTGTCATACGACGCATTGCATGGATTTTCGCATTAGATTTGATTTATGTGATTTCTGGATTTGGGAACCGGAGTACTATTTTAAGAAAATACGCACTGTTTAAAGACCCGGTTTCTCTCGACATGATATTTCAGTGCGTCCACCATGTGTTTTCTCGGTGCTCGAGTGATGTATGTAACCCGATTCGAGGAGTGGACGAGGCCGATTGCGGGTACATGGTGGACCCGGTATGGTACCCCAGGGCGAGAACGGATCTGCTGTGTAGCTAGACGGTGAGCCTGGCAGTGGGACCACTACCTACCGGTGATTGGTTGGACCTGGCGGTTATCCGGAGGATACTGACTAGAGTCGATAGATGGATACGGGACGACTCGTACTGCCGGGGCCGAGGGCCGATACCGCAGACGGAGCCCGTGGGCTGACCCGGACTGACGGATGCCTGATATATGAGGATTTGCGTGTCGATACTGGACACGAGTGTTTCTTGATATTTTGAGTGCCGGTGTTGGGCACTCACGATTTCATGGGATTTACAGGATTTGAGGGCCGGAGGATGACGGCGCCTGAATTGTATTGGGATTTGGGTGCATTGATGGGCACCGATTATATTTTCCACGATGACATTCCGTGTAGATATTATATTTCCCACGCTCAGCATTCATTATTTGATATCTCATCCTGTATCTATTGCACCTGATATAGTACACAGGCTTGCACGATTATCTTATACCCTGCTCATTCTATATAGGGTTGTTAGACTGCATTGCCATACCTGATTATCACATATCTTGCTCATCACATGGAGATGTCATTAGATCGCACTTGTTGCATGATATTGAGCATCCGGTTCATTATATAGATGTTACCTGTTGGCATAGGTCAGAGTATCGCAGCACGTGCATACTCGCGATTACTTTTATATGTTATCTACTATTCACGAGTTGGCAACTCACCCCCGTTGTGCCACAGTGCTTGCAGGTTGCCCTTTGGAGTAGTCGCGGCTGGCTGTTCATCGCATCTTTTGACACAGATACCACTGCGGAGGCGTGCTAGCCCTTTTGCTATTAGGTGGGTTTTGTGCGGTATCTGTTTACTTTTCAGTTGTACATTGATGTATCTAGTATTCTCCATCTACCTTCATGTATTGACTTAGAGACAGTTGTGAGGACGATGTATGTTATTTTGTACTCTGGTGTCGAGCTCGCTGTGAGCCGACTTTATTTTTGCAGTCTTATCTTTTATGATATTTGTCTTTATTTTACTGCTCATTCTTCGCTACGGCGTCGTATATCATATTGTGGTGATTGTTCCGCCGTGGGGCACGATTCTCCCATTGTGATGCTCTATTCATTTCACATGTTACTTCTACTACACCTTGCCTTTTACCCGATTTCCGGGACAAATTTTTATAAAGGAAATGTTGCCAAACTTATTAAAATATAACTCTTGAACTAAAAGGGATTTCTACTAAATTACTTAAGGTTTTCTAGACATTTTACAAATGCTTCTACTAAAATGTTTTAACACTCTATATTTTAAATGGTTTTGATTTCTGGGTTTCGGCTTACTTAGTCGTGTTACGCCTGTGGACGTTACGTGGTTAAGTGCCGGTCACGGGCCAAACTTTGGGTCGTGACATGGGTAAAGTCAGACCCCTAATAAAGCGATATCTAGTGTCGGTATGAAACCCATCACCACATAAGAAACTACCGATTCTGAATCAGTAATTCTCGACTACCTTGGCCAAGGATTTCTGGTAATGGACACCCGTGCACAACGCGACATCAACCCCCAATACCGAGAGAGACGAATCCCCTGACGATCCGCTCACTGTCTCCATGTGTCTCGGGGCTGTACCCAACTAAAACCTGTTTGCACGACTTCTTTGAGCCATGGTAGAGTAGTAATCAAAGCACAGTGGGAACTCACACGAGACAAATGGCGATCTCAGGTCGATATACTAACCTGTACACATGTCACCTGGGAACTGCTATCTGACAATAAGTATAATACCAACTAGCATGTTCCCGGCGAGTCCGTCCGGTGTACTCATAACCCAATGAGCACATGTATACATCTTAGGTGAACAAACTGACACCAATAGCTTGTGAGACCGGCCACCGCCCCTCGTCGGGGTCTCGATCAGTATACACTAGTCTACTCTGGAGTATCGATGCCCAGTCTCGAAACTCCCACGACTAGGGAGATTTAAGGATGTGCTTATAGACTGCCCAGCTCTTACGTATATGATCGCCATCATACTGCAAGTAATCAAGCAAGAATCCTATGAGCTCTATCAACATATAATAGCGATCTTTAACGTCACCTAAAGCATGTACACGATGATAAAGACAAACTAGATAGCATACTATCATTTCGAGTAAGACTATTCTATCCGTATAGGTCCTCTCTCAATCATCGCAATCGCGTGCCTGTGATCCAATAATTGACTTGAGGGCACTATAGCCAAAAATCTCCCACTTGCACTTAAGGCTAATTATTGCGATGTCGCATACTCACAGCCCGTGTGATACCGAACACCCAACTTCTCTACTAATCAGTCTCACAAGTCTCGTCTGTGAAACTATTGCGTTCGAAAAATAGCCTCAGTGAGTGGATCCGCTCCAGTGTTTCTTTCTGTATCTCTCAATATCTCAACTTCGTGGAGAAAAATGAGCAATACCTGTCTTAGAATATGTTTGGATATCTAATGGGACCCAGTTCACAAATGAACTCTAAATCCAGCAAACTTCTTAGACTGTATCGTCCACTGAATTTAATCAGTATCTTGCGCCACCTTCCTCAGTATCCGCTTGGATCACCTGTCCAAACTACTGCCCCTCAAAAGAAGGAAAACTATAACTCTGGCAATCGCTCTGTCATCCAGGTCATCTTGGAAGTCTGGAATGATAACCGTCTCCCGAAGGAGGCTGCCGTTACCATATCCCTAGAATATCCACTTATATTCATAAATTTCTTCCCAACGTTTCTCCAGGATTGGACTAATAAATAAACTTATTGCAGCTAGTGCAAAAACAATATTTGGTGTGGTATTTGACATCACATGATGAGCTCAATTGCATAAGCAAGTGATATGCCAATCATGCAAATCCTTCTCCCCTTTAATCTGTAAGACATTCTTTAGAGAGGGTGACTCCATCACCTGCAGGTACACCACCATGTCAGGAGTCGTCCATTCTAAAACACCTTTAGAATAGTGTCAAAGTACCCAAAATTGGGAAACTTTCCAAATCTAGATCTAAAACCATAGATCTAGTAACCAGAATGCCTGATATTATATCCATATCCTATGTGGAGATACAACTGTGTGACAACCACAGTATAACCGATCATAGTATAGGAATTTCACTTCTTATAAAGTGCATGTCATCCAAAATACCAGGACATCACACCCTACTACCTTCTTACCAGATCCATCTCCTATTCTGATGAAGTCAAAGCTTATGACTGTCACATCAAAAATAGATGATCTGTTTCCGCTATACTTGCTTTAGTCTATAAATAGACAAAAGCTACTTGTCCATTATACTTCCGTTGCTCCCACTGACTACAACAACCCTCTAGCAAAGTCATATATACGTGCACTTCTAAAACTAGTTTAGAACGACGTTATACTCATCCTCCTGTCAGGTCTCATAGTCTAGAATAGTAGCAATGGCAAGTCTGGGTAAACAAGAACCACCCTATCACCGTTTCTGAGAAGACCGAAATCTCTCAGGTGCCTGAGGTTACCCACCATATCTGCGGAGTGGCTAATAGAATGTCAGAACCAGTTGAATCTTTAGGTTCTATTAAATTTTCAGTAATCGTTTGTGGTTCTGGAATCACTTCCAGTTCTACCATACTCCCACTAATATTTTCTGAAAAGAATCCATTTTACTAAAACTAGTGGCGAGTCAAGAACAATATCACTATTGATCTTCCAGATGGTAGAAAATTAACGCTCGTCACACCCGGGATAACCCACAAATAACCATTACTGAAACGTGCCTTGAGTTTATCCGAAGTCTAGTTTTAAGCATAAGCCGAACAACTCCATATATCTTAACATCGTTAAGATACGATCCATTCTATATAAAACATAGGCACTGATTTAATTGGAACCAGATTCAAATCATGCACCTGTCTCCAGTGCATGTCAACTAAGTGGAATGAGGCTAAGCAGCATTACTCATCTAGGAGTGCATCCAAATATGAGTAACCTGAAAGAGAAGCAAGTTCTCAAAACCTTTACTATCAACGGAATACAATACACAGGTATCTACATCTTCGATCACCTTGAAGAATACTGATACTTGCAACAAATAGTTCTCCACTTTATTCTTATACCTATAACTTCTCAAAATTGAGACCTTGTATTTCATCGAAATACTTGTCTAAAATTGGAGAAGTCACGAGTAAACAGAATATAGTACGAGCACCAACCCCTTTGTCCTAATGGACACTGGACAACATACAATACTTTGTATAAGTCCTCTGAGTTTAATAACTCAAACCACGTGCATCGTAGGTTGAAAAACTGTACTATGGTTAAGAAGAATTACACCGCTGTTGAATACTTCTTATCCAATCACCAACTGATATAAGTAAATGTCATAGACATAATTTCAAAATATTATATCTCACTTTATAAAATAAACGTACAGATATATCGGTTTGAAATTGGTGCATAACTACGGATATTCAAAACCAAATATTTGCCGTCAGGCAAAAACCCAGGTGATTTCCTGAAATATCACCAATTACAAAGAATTCCGATATAACGAGGATATAATCACCTAATTCCCAATACTTACTTTCACTCATCATCTGTAATACCATACAGATGTGAGAATCAAATCGGGCAAATACATACCCTGGAGTAAAGATCTAAATGGAAAATCAGTTTTCAATTAACAACGCACGGTGAAACTGAAACATAAAAATGTTTCGAAAGGGTATCCGGGTATTCCTAGTAATGCCTCTTCCACTATCCAGATTCAAGACTGTAACCGTATATTTCTTTGCCATCTCTCCAATCCCTTTATTTGTCTTTACATATTACCTTCTGTACACCACCCTTAGACTAAATGGTTTTCTTCCTTTCCTACCGTTCGACACCAGCCAATGATTTGGAAGAAGACTATCCAATAAGCGTAATAGGTGTACCCTCCTAATCCTAGGAGCCCTCGCAACCTAAGAGAAGGTAAAGATAAAAGGCAAAGAAAATCTAAGTGAAGAAAGCTTGAGTGTTGTGAGCTATTTGTTGTGAGCTTTTTATGAAGCATGATAGCAACTAAAGAAAACAACTAAAGAATAAACATCTCATGGCTCACCACAAATATCTCACAATACAAAAAAGAAACTCATCATGCCACCATGAGTCACTACATGACTCATCACCATGAGTCACCAAGTGAACATGGATGAATAAATGCTAAAACAATGACTCACACTCTCCACTTTAATAAACATTTAACATAAATGTTAAATACAATAAGAAATGACACATTCTAAAAGATAATCTTATAAAGAATTACAAGAATACCCCTCATCCGTATATACATACCCGCATCCGTATTCCGACAGAATACGAATACAACGAGATGAAAATAATCAAATAATATAATACTAGGATCCGGCTTAAACCAAAACCCACTAGTATTATCCGTCCGAATCATGATCCGTGCATAAGTGCATGTATATGATCTAACCCTGTCATAAAACCATACGGCCTCTACATCGTTTCGTCCGAAGCAGGGAAACTCTCTGTGTGGGACTCTAAAGACTCGTCAATACGCTGGCAGTGGGTTTAATCACAAGCACGTCAGTGGCACTAGCTGTGCGTAACGGCTATCCAGGTATTAAGTGAAAGGGAAGCCGACGAGCAAACTCATCGTGAAACCCCTACTGATCCTGATAGTGGCAATATCTGTACAGTCCGGTCCGTTCGTCTATGAGTATCGCATATCGAGTCTAGGGGGTGGATAAAGTCAGACCCCTAATAATGCGACATCTAGTGTCAGTATGAAACCCATCACCACCTGAGAAACTACCGATTCTGGATCAGTAATTCTCGACTACCTTGGCCAAGATTTTCTGGTGATGGACACCCGTGCACAACGCGACATCAACCCTAAATATCGGGAGAGACGAATCCCCTGACGATCCGCTCACTGCCTCCATGTGTCTCAGGATTGTACCCAACTAAAACCTGTTTGCACGACTCCTTTGAGCGGCGGTAGGGTAGTAATCAAAGCACAGTGGGAACTCACACAAGACAAATGACGATCTCAAGTCGATAGACTAACCTGTACACATGTCACCTGGGAACTGCTATCTGATAATAGGTATAATACCAACTAGCATATTCCCGGCGAGTCCGTCCGGTGTACTCATAACCCAATGAGCACCTGTATACATCTTAGGTGAACAAATTGACACCAATAGCTTGTGAGACCGGCCACCGCTCCTCGTCGGGGTCTCGATCAGTATACACTAGTCTACTTTGGAGTATCGATGCCCAGTCTCGAAACTCCCACGACTAGGGACATTTAAGGATGTGCTTATAGACCGCCCAGCTCTTACGTATATGATCGCCATCATATTGCGGGTAGTCA
This sequence comes from Agapanthus africanus, assembly GCA_030015575.1. Lineage (NCBI taxonomy): Eukaryota > Viridiplantae > Streptophyta > Magnoliopsida > Asparagales > Amaryllidaceae > Agapanthus > Agapanthus africanus. The sequence goes on along the minus strand of JASDDO010000016.1, from coordinate 588,686,509 downwards.
AGCAAGAATCCTATGGGCTCTATCAACATGTAATAGTGATCTTTAACGTCACCTAAAGCATGTACACGATGATAAAGATAAACCAGATAGCATATTATCATCTCGAGTAAGACTGTTCTATCCGTATAGGTCCTCCCTCAATCATCGCAATCGCGTGCCTATGATCCAATAATTAACTTGAGGGCACTATTGCCAACATTGAGGGCTTCTGATCCTTAGTACAGATGGGTAGGAAGTTGCCCGCTAAGGATTGGCCGTGCAGGGAAGCTGCTCAGTAAACTTTTGGTGAGGGCTTGATCTTTGGCGTCAGTGAGTAGTAAACTACTAGCCAGAGATGGACCGAGCAGGGAAGCTGCTCGGTGGCCTCTTGAGGAGGGCTTTGATCCTTAGCGTAGATGGGTAAGAAATTGTCCACTAAGGATGGACCGAGCAGGGAAGCTGCTCGGTGGCCTCTTGATGAGGGCTTTCGATCCTTGGCGTCGGTGGGTAGTAAACTACCAACCATAGATGGACCGAGCAGGGAAGCTGCTCGGTAGCCTCTTGAGGAGGACTTTCGATCCTTGGCGTCGGTAGGTAGTAAACTACCAGCCATGGATGGACCGAGCAGGGAAGCTGCTCGGTGGCCTCTTGATGAAGGCTTTCGATCCTTGGCATCGGTGGGTAGTAAACTACCAGCCATGGATTAACCGAGCAGGGAATATGCTCGGTGGCCTCTTCATGAGGGCTTTGATTCTTAGCGTAGATGGATAATAAATTACCCAATAAGGATGGATCGAGCAGGGTAGCTGCTCGGTGGCCTCTTGATGAGGGCTTTTGATCCTTGGCGTCGATGGGTAGTAAACTACCAGCCATGAATTGATCGAGTAGGGAAGCTACTCGGTGGCCTCTTGAGGAAGGCTTTGATCCTTAGCGTAAATGGGTAAGAACTTACCCACTAAGGATGGACCGAGCAGGGAAGCTGCTCGATGGCCTCTTGATGAGGGCTTTTGATCGTTGGCATTGGTGGGTGGTAAACTACCAGCTATAGATTGACCGAGCAGGGAAGTTGCTCGGTGGCCTCTTGAAGAGGGCTTTGATCCTTAGCATAGATCGGTAAGAAGTTACCTATTAAGGATGGACTGAGCAGGGAAGCTTCTCGGTGGCCTCTTGATGAGGGCTTTTGATCCTTGGCGTCGGTAGGTAGTAAGCTACCAGCCATGGATTGACCGAGCAGGGAAGCTGCTCGGTTTTGCGAGGCATCGCCCGACCTCCCCCGACATGTGAAAATCTGGAAGAGTGACCGTCGTGGGCGGCACGTGGTTGAAACGCATAGGCGAGGCGTTCCAAGATCCGAGTCGTTCCGACTTCGGTCGGCCATGAGGCACGGGATGCCCGCCACGTGGCAGTCCTGTATTGGAAAAATTGAAAATATCTCAGGATTCACGCCCATGCGCGCGTAAATTTCAGCCCTTGGAGGATTCTGTTAGGGCTATAAATAGATAAGGAGATGGGTTTCTTTCAGCATTGTTTTTCTGAGATGGCCGGGCACATCCACACGATTGAAGAGATCGTCACTTCCGATGACGTCTACTTGTACAACCAGTCCCTCTCCGAAGAGACGTACCGAGGTGTGGTCCAGCGCATCGAGGACCATTTCGGCCGTTTACTTCCTCGTCGGTCGTCCCTCCTCCAATTGCTGATGTATGCAATTTGGAGGAGGTCCCCGGGGCTGTAAAACCCCCTCTCCGAGGAACTGCAGGATGAGGCGCTCGATAATCTGCAAACGCTCTATGTCCTCGGCCTTATCTCGAAGAAAAGGCATGATCGGTCGACAGCCCTTCTTTTGGAGTGTTTCCAAAAGAGGCAGATCAAGGACCCTTGCTCGGCGGATGGAAGTTCCGGTGCTTCCGTGGCGTCCCAGTTACGTGGGCAGCATCAGAAGGAGCGGGCTGAAGGGGCCAGGGCTCGGCTGGCGGAGATCTCCACGGAGTACCACCAGCGGTGCTTTCTCGACACTGTACCCCCTATGTTGTAATTTTAATTTTCATGTAAGGCTGAGGAGCCCACAATACCTTTGATAAATAAAATTCACTTTTTGCAACGTACTATTGTTTCCTTTTTGTCTTCTTGGTGCGTTTGAGTATTTTCACGAAACGGAACCAGTGACCTTTGAACCAAGGAAGAGGGAAACACATAGGAGGAGTTTCTTCTAATTCAAAAGACTTAGAAAAATTTGCATCACTTTGGCAAAGAAGAAACATATATTCATTGATACAGTTTTCAAATTCACTTGTACAACTTGAGCTTCTCGGCGTTGTAAGGCCGTGGAAATTTGCGACCCGCCGCGTCTTGCAATCGATAGTCCCCGCCGGGTAATACTTCGGAGACGAGGAATGGGCCATCCCACTTCGGGAAAAACTTGTGCAACTTGCTATGGTCTACGAACTCGTTTCGCCTTAAGACCAGATCCCCGGTCTTAAAGGTGCGATGCTTGACTCGGGCGTTATAGTAGCGAGCAGTTTACTGTTGATAAGCGGCGGTTTTGATCTGCGCCCGATCCTGCTTCTCCAATAAGATGTCCAAATTAGTTCGGAGCGCCAAGGCATTAGCCTCGTCGTCGAAATACTCGACTCTGTAACTGGGCAGTCCGATCTCTGTTGGGACCATCGCCTCGGTGTCGTAGCAGAGGTTGAAGAGGGTCTCTCCAATAGGGGTCTTCTTCGATGTGCGTAGGGCCCATAGGACCCGAGGCAGTTCGTTGACCCAACTGCCCTGTCTTCCATCCAGACGAGTTCGAAGACCTCGGATGACATCCCGGTTAGCGACCTTGGCCTGCCCATTGCATTGAGGATGCGCGACTGCGGCAAACTTCATCAGTATATGGTATTCGCTGCAGAATCCTTTGACTTTATCATTTTCGAAGTTCATCATGTGGTCGATAACGTACACCTCGGGATCCCGAACCGGGATATTATATTGTTTTGCAGGAATTTGATGGTCGTGGTAGCATCCGGTTTTCTAATGGGGACGGCCTCGATCCACTTCGTAAAGTAGTCCACCACGATGAGGATGTATCTGTGCCCGCCTGTACCAGTAGGGAGTTGGCCTACCATGTCCATTCCCCACAGGGCAAACGGCCAAGGGGAGGTCAGGGCCGTTAGCTCGGTAGTAGGAAGACGGGGTATGCTGCCATGAAGTTGGCAGCTCCTGCACCTTCTGACGAGCTTCTGAGCGTCTTGATGGATGGTCGGCCAATAGTATCCTTAGAGTAGCGTCTTCTGGACTAGAGTGTGGGCCCCTTGATGTGCTCCGTCGACCCCTTCGTGAACCTTACGGAGGACATAGTCAGCCTCGTAGGGGTCGACGCACCAAGCAGAGGTTAGGTGAAGGATTTCTTGTAGAGGTTTCCACTGCTCCAAACGAAATGGCGGGCTTTGGCTCAGAGGCGGCGTGCTTCCCCTCGATCTTCTGGGAGCGTACCCTCCTTCAGGAATTCTACGAGGGGCTTCCTCCAATCCCTGTCTTCTTCCCGGGCAGCGTAAACTTGAAGTGTTTTCACTCTGTCTTCCACGCTGGGCCGTGACAAGACCTCGAAGAGAATATTTCTCTTGTTGTTGGCCGTATAGGAGGAAGCTGGCTTGCTCAGAGCGTCGGCCTGGGCGTTTAAGTGCCGGGGGATCTGCTCTACTTGAACTTCGTCGAAGTCTTTCCGTAGTCTTCTTACCTCGGCTAAATATTTCACCATCAGAGGCTCCCGTGTCTCGAAACGGCCAGTCTTCTGGCCTACGACCAGGGCAAAGTCACTGTGGATTCGAACCGTCTTCAGCCCCACTCCGGAGGCGATTCGTAGTCCAGCCAGTAAGGCCTCATACACTGCGGCGTTATTTGAGGCTTTGAATCCGAGCTTCAAAGAATACTCCATCTCTACCTCATTCGGCCCTCGAATGATGAGACCGGCACCGCACCCGTCTTCGGTAGATGACCCATCGACGTAAAGGACCTAATCGGGGACGAAGTCGGGCCTCTCCTCGATCGAGGGTTGAGACCCCCGGGGCCGGCGCCGACACTGCCCCCTTGTTAGGGATAATGCATTCGACAATAAAATCAGCTAAGACTTATGCCTTGATAGCCCGCTTTAAGTGGTACTTGATGTCGAATTGAGATAAATCACACCTCCATTTTTCCAAGTGACCAGATGACTCGAGGGAGGCGAGAATAGCCCCTAAGGGACGCTCAGTGAGGATAAGGATGGTGTGTGCCTGGAAATAGTTTCTTAGTTTCCTTGAGGCCACAATAAGCGCCAAGAAAATCTTTTCTATGGTCGGGTACCTTGTTTCCGCGTCCTTAAAGACATGGCTTACGTAGTAAACCGGCTTCTGGACTCCTTCGACTTCTCGGACGAGCACCGAGCCTGCAGCCTGATCGGACACCGCTAGATTCAGTGATAGCTCGTCTCCTTCAATTGGCCGGGTGAGCAGTGGGGGAGTCTCCTGGTGCATTTTCAATTGCTCGAAAGCGATCTGACACTCCTCCGACAATTAGAACCTTGGGATCTTTCTCAGGGCTTTGAAGAATGGGAGGCACTTTTCTCCAGACCTTGACATGAAGTGACTTAGAGCGGCTACTCTACCAGTGAGCCGCATGATTACGACGTTGGTCTTTGGCGCGGCCATGTTGAGGATGGCGCTGATTTTCTCCAGGTTAGCCTCGATTCCTCGGTGGGTAACCATGAACCCGAGGAACTTTTCACTAGTGACCCCGAACGCGCACTTAGCGGGATTCAGCTTCATTTTGTATTTGCGGAGGATGTCGAAAGTCTCGCCAAGATCTTTGGCGTGCTCATCTGATGAGGTCGACTTAACGAGCATGCCGTCGACGTAAACCTTCATGTTCCTCCCTATCTGTGGTTTGAACATCCTGTTGACCAAGCGTTGGTATGTAGCCCCAGCGTTTTTGAGGCCGAAGGGCATCACTTTATAGCAATATACCCCTTGGTCCTTTGTGAATGCGGTGAGCTCTTCGTCTACCGAGTTCATACGGATCTGGTTGTAGCCGGAGAAAGCATCCATGAAGCTGAGGAATTCGTGACATGTCGAACTGTCGACGAGTTGATCTATCCGAGGGAGAGGATAGTTGTCTTTCAGGCAGGCCTTGTTGAGATCTGTGAAGTTGACGCACATGCGCCACTTCCCGCTTTCCTTTTTAACCATTACCACATTCGCCAGCCATTCTGAGTAGGCCACGTTTCGAATGAAGTTGGCTGCAAGCAACCTGTCAATTTCGTCCTCGATCGCCTTTTGTTTGATCGGAGCGAAGCTTCGTTTCTTCTGCCTGACAGGTCGGACCGTCGGGTCAACCCCAAGCTTATGTGATATTACTTTGGGGTCGATCCCGGGCATGTCGACGGATGCCCAAGCGAACACGTCAGAATTCCCTCTGATGAAGTGGACCAAGTCGTCGTGTCGGACCCCCGTTAAGAGTGACCCGATTTGGACGGTCCGTTCATTGTCCCGTTCGACGAGGGGGACCTCTGTTAGCGGCTCTAACGGGGCCCCTCGGATTTCTTTTTGTTCGTCCCGAGTATCCAAGGACCCCTGGAAATCACCCGCACTTTCAAGGTCGTCGCTTCGTTCCTCGGGCGTAGATGTCACTGTGAAGCAAATCTTTGCGGTTTGCTGGTTCCCGTAGGCCCGGCCTATTCTGCCTTGGTCGAGTGGAAACTTGATCGCGGGGTGGTAGGTCGAAATCTGGGCCCGAAGGGAGTTTAGCGTCGGGCGTCCCAGGACGATATTGTAGGTCGATGGAATTCTATCGACGATGAACTCTACTGGTACGGTTCACGTATGGCCTGCCTCCCCGATGTTAAGTAGGAGGGTGATCATTCCTTCTACCATGATGGAGTGTTTAGTAAACCCCGACAGAATGTGGGCGGTCGGCCTCAGGTCCGACGGGCCGAGTCCCATACATAAAAAGCAGTCGTAGAAAAAGATATCTGCCGAGCTCCGCGAGTCGACCAGTATCCTTTGAACCTCGTAGCGGTGGACCCGTGCTATAATCACCAGGGGGTCGTTGTGAGGCAAGAATATCCCGTGGAGGTCCTCGTCAGTGAAGGTGATGGGCTCGGCTGCTTTGCCTTTCTACCGGGGCTGGCTGCTAGTGCCCTCGAACGGCAGGAGGCGTCGAATCTCGCCGGTTGCAGGCGCACTCCCCGTTGATACGACCATGATTTGGCCGATTGTCAACTCGCCGAGAAGGGGATGGTTCTCTTTCTCCCGGTCTGTTTGTCTCTTTTCCCGCAAGTAATTTGCCAAGTGCCCCGAGCGAATCAACTCCTCGATGTAATCACGGAGCTGTTTGCAGTTCTCGGTTGGGTGTCCCTGCGACCTGTGGAAGGCGCAGTAAGGGCCTCGTGCCCATTTGGCCGCCCTATTGGTGACCAAAGGGGGTTTGAAAAATCGCTCGCCCTTTGCCTCCTCCAACAGCTCTATCTGGGAGATGTTGAGCGGGGTATACACTTGGAACTTCGGGGAGTATGCTTTTGGCCGGTCAACCTTCTTCTTCTCTTCTCTACCCCTCTTCTTTTGATCGGCCTGGTCGCTCCGGGGTAGGTTCGCATTTACCTCGGACTTGAGCTGGATTTCTCGCTCGGTTCAGGCTTTTACCATGGCCATGGTCTTAGGTTGCGCTAATGCAAAGGAGCGGAGCCACTCCTTGTTCCTAAGACCCGGCCTAAGGGCCATGATAACAGTCTCGTCCCGGTGCTCTGGGACCTCAAGAAGAGCGTTGTAGAAGCGGGTGACGTATCCTTTGAAAGATTCCTTGTCCCCGCTCTTTATAGTGAAGATGTAATCAAAGGTCCGCTTCTGCCGTCTGTTCCCGACGAAATGACCGAGAAATTGGACGGCCAGCACATTGAAGGTAGAGATGGAGCGTGGCATGAGTCCTCCGAACCAATCTCACCCGGCGAGGATTAAAGTGGCAGGGAATGCTCGGCATTGGGTGGCGTCAGAGTTGTCCTGGAAGCTCATCCCTGTCGTGAACGCGTCTAGGTGGTCTTTCGGGTCGGACTTTCCGTCGAAGAGGGCCACCTTTGGAAGCTTGTTTTTAGAGAAGACGCGGGCAGCGAGCAGTTCTTCAGTGAAGGGCTTCATAAGCGAGTCGGCGGCATACCTGGCCCCCTCGCTTGAAGGACGGCTCTCCCGATGTATACCTTCGATCTTCTTTTCAAGGGCATCGAGGCCGTCGTGGTATCCCGAGGATTCGGTGTACTCGGAGTTATGGCCCCTCCCGCTGGCGGCCTGCGCCTGGCCGCGGTTCCGGTTCCGTTCTATGAGGTTCCTCAGGTCCCCTGGCGAGGTCATCCTCGAGCCACCGTGGCGAGTACCGTCCGCGCGATCCTGTCGAGGGAGAGGGTGTCGGCCATGCCTGGGAGCAAACGAGCTGACCGACACCTCCTCGGGAGGGATAGGAGAGCGATGGGCCTCGAGGCGGGGTGCTCTTTCATGAGACCTCGGCGTGGAGCTGTGAGGTGCCCAGCGGATCATTGAATTGGTCACCACAGGGGATCTGTGGCCGCCGAAAATAGCGAGATGCTGTTCAGTCGTGCCAGCGTGGGCAGTGTCATCTCCCCCTCTGCGGAGGTCATGGCCCCAAGGTGGGGGAATGGCGACCTGGGGGCTTGTCCAGCTGTTTGGACATGGACAAGGGCATCCACGATGGACGCGAGCCTGTCGATACATGAAAATAGGGCGTAAACGGCGTTAGGGGAAGAGAGGATCTGTCCGTGCCTCCATTGTGGGGAGGACGGCGGCTAGTGTCACTCGCCATCAGCTCGAGATCGGAGGATCAACTTTCGATGAGTGGAACTTTCGCTTCCCACAGACGGCGCCGACTGATGGAGCTCTGGATCTCCTTCAGATGTTTTCTTTTGACGATCTGCCAACAGCGTTGGCGAACGGCTGAGATTGGGTTTGAGGATTGTCTCCTGAGGCGTATAGATCTCAATAGGTTTAGTTTGGTGTGAAGCCGAGCTACCTGCAAAGAAGTCCCGGGGTGGTTGTACCACCGTGAACCCTCCGACGATCAAGTTAGTTGAGGTATTAGGGCAGAGTAGCAGCCTATTGGATAAGAATCGCCTTCCCTGAGTCGTCTGGAAGAGGGGTTTATATAGCGGCAGCTATAGGATAGCGGGCGCGAGATTCTCGCCGGCCGTTACGTCCCTAGCGTTGCGCCTGCGAGAATAGCAGGATCCCCCATTAATGATGAGATACGCTCGTTAATGGGGGATGCGACAGTGTGGAACGCGAGATCGTGGCGCTGCGGATATCTCGCGTCTGGCGAAGTTCGCGGAGCCGTGACGGAGACGCCTGTGATCTGCGTTCTGGGTCGCTCAATAGAACCGAAGAGGCTTAGCTCGGCGGGAGGCTCGGAGGCGAGCGGGAGGCCGAGGAAGCTCGGTTCTGTGATAGCTCAGAGGTGAGCTGGGAGGGCTGAGAAAACTCAGCGTGTAGGAGGGCTCGAAGATGAGCCAATGGTCGTATACCCACCGACCACAGGACTGTTCAGAGAATCCTCGAAGATCTGGTCCAGGCAGCGGGACGATAGCCTGGGGGATGCCTCCAATGTGCAGTCCTTGCCCTCTCTCCGTGTGCATCGGGACACGTCATCTGCCGCGTGTCACAATCCGGGGAGTTCCCACCTATGAGTATCATCAGTTTGGGTTTCGGAGAAACCATGGGAAGCACATTGTTGGAAATGACTAAAAACTATTAAGCGACCCGAAGGCCCTATTTAAATCAATCCAGAAAAAGTTTGTCCTGACCCTCCAGGAAGCTGACGCATGCACTGACGTACATATAATTAGTGCATGCGGACGGCAAGTCGGCCGTATGCAGAAAACAATGCACAGAGGCTAAGTGTGCAGGAGGATTGAATGTGAAAGGGACAAGGAAATAGTGCTTTGAAAGGAAAATGAAATATCGTGAAACATGTGTTGTGCAGGAAAAGACAAATTGCATTTAATGATAAGGGTGGATTTTTCATTAGTGAAAGTGGCCCATGACAATTGTTTCAAAATAGAGCGGACTGCATGTTTGATGCAAAATAGGTCCAAGAGGGCTTGCTGCTTGTTCGCCTATTTAAAAGGGTTTTGATTCGTTATATGTATTAAAAAAAAACCAATCACAAGTAATGAAGTATCGGCTTCATTCTCTAGAAAATTTATGAGAGGAAAAACAAAGAGAGTGTTGGAGATTTGTAATCTTGTATTTTGTAAAGAAAGAATAAAAAAAATTAGTGCGACAAAGTGGACTAGGCAAATTGTTGAACCACTATAAAAATCTTGTGTCTCCATTATTTGTGCGATTGTTTCCTTTATTCGTCGTTTTCCCACATAATCGGTAGGATATATTCTTAACAACTGGTATCAGAGCGTGGTTAAGGAATCAAACGATCTTTCGATTCTACGATCTAGCTTAACGGTGGATAACGACGCTTGTATTCTTTTCTCCATCTTCTTAGATTGTAGTTTTGAAGTGTTGGTTTAAAGATCCGAGAGAGAAAATTAAATTTGTGGTAAGCAAAAGATAGCAAAGGATGAAGGAAAAGTGGAGATCGACAAATTTGATGGGAAGGATTTTGGGTTCTGAAAGATACAAATTGAAAATTACTTGTATCAGAAAAAACTTCACGAACCCTTGTTGGGTACGAAACCAGCAATACAAAGAAAGAAAATTAGGATCTATTAAATCGTCAGATCTTAGGTGTGATCCGTCTAACGTTGACAAAAAATATTGCGTTCGACATTATCAACGAGAAGACTACAGCGGATCTGATGAAAGCGCTATCAAATATGTACGAAAACCATCTGCCTCTAACAAAGTACATTTGATGTGGCGTCTATTTAATCTTAAGATGAAAGAAGGTGCATCTGTTGCATATCACACTAATGATTTTAATATGATTACAACTCAATTGTGTTCTGTGGAAATAAACTTCGATGACAAGATCAAACCTTTGATCATGTTGTCCTCCTTACCTGAAAGCTGGGCCGCAACTGTGACCGGGGTGAGCGGTTATTCAGGGAGTAAGAAGTTAAAACTCGATGAAGTCCGAGATTTGATTCTCAGCGATGAAATTCACAGGAGAGAGTCAGGAAAATTTTCAAGGTCTGCTTTGAGTACCCAAAAAGAGGAAGGAGTTTTCAACGAGGACATAGGCCGAGCAATGGCAGATATAAATCTAAAGGGAGAAGTAAATCAAACCCTCACAAACATATCACCTGCTGGAATTGCGGTATTCTGGGTCACTTCTCTAATGATTGCATTAAACCAAAAAAGAACAAGAAGTTTCAAAAGTACCAGAAGAAAGATCATCAAGAAGAAGCGTCTTCTTTTGCAAATGTCGCTATCGAAGAGATCCATGATACTCTTATCTGTAGCGTTGACAGTCCTATTGAGTCTTAGATTCTGGACTCTGGTGCTTCATTTCACCCGACTCCGTGCAAAGACTCATTGCACAACTTCGCTGCAGGGAAGTTCGGAAAGATTTATTTGGCTGATGATGAACCTTTAGAGATCACCGGGAAAGGTGATGTTCACATAAAGACTGGTAATGGAACCCAGTGGAAGTTGCAGAATGTCAGATATGTTCCTGGCCTGAAGAGAAATCTTATCTCCATGAGTCATCTAGACAGCATAGGATACACAACAATATTTGGAGGTGGTGCTTGGAAGATCTCCAAAGATGCTATCGTTGGAGCAAGAGGCATTAAGTTAGGAACATTATATATGACTGCAGAATGTAAAGACACGGTGGAAGTAGCCAAAGATGGAGGCAATTCTAAATTGTTGCATCAAAGGCTCGGGCACATGAGCGAGAAAGGAATGAAATTGCTAGCATCAAGTGGACGACTGCCTGAATTGAAAACTGTCGATATTGGCTTGTGCGAGAATTGTGTCTATGGCAAGCAGAAAAGAGTTAGCTTCTCAAAAATTGGAAGGCCATCAAAGAAAGAGAAGTTAGAGCTGGTATATACAGATGTATGGGGGCCAGTTTCGGTTCAGTCTCTTAGAGACTCTAGCTACTATATCACCTTCATTGACGAAATTATTTTTTGAAAAATAAATCTGATGTGTTTGTTACTTTTAAAAGATGGAAAGCTGAGGTTGAAAATCATACTGGTCTAAAAATCAAGTGTCTAAAATCTGACAATGGTGGTGAGTATGACAAAACGGAGTTAAAGGCATTTTGTGCAGAAAACAGAATTATGATGATAAAAACAATTCCGAGAACTCCAGAACAGAATGCTACGTTGAACGAATGAACAGAACCTTAAACGAGCGTGCTAGAAGCATGAGGCTACATTCAGGGTTACCAAAATATTTTTAGACAGATACAATCTGCCTACTTAATAAATCGAGTACCTTCAATTCCATTGGGTTTCCAGATACCAAGAGAGGTATAGATAGGGAATGAGGTAAATCTCTCATTTGAGAGTTTTTGGCTGTGTTTCCTATTTACAAATAGATTCTGATAAAAAAGACAAACTTGATCCTGGGGCTATAAAATATTATTTCATTGGTTATGGTTCTGACTAGTTTGGTTATAGATTTTGGGATGATCAAAATAGAAAAATTATAAGGCACAAGAATGTAATTTTTAATGAAAATGTGTTGTATAAGGATAGACTTATAGCAGGATCAGATAGTACAAGAAAACAGTCAGAAAAATGTGAAAGGGCTGTGTTAGAAGAGATCACAGATAATGATGTAGCTACGAAATCTCAAGAAAATCCTGAAAACGCTGCAGCAAAACAGGAAGTAAAACAGAAACAAACCACTCCTCAAGTGGTTGTAAGGAGATCGGAAAGGGTGTCTCGACCCACACAACGGTATTCTCCATCCTCATATTATTTACTGTTGACTGATGCTGGTGAACCAGAATATTTTTGATGAAGCAATGCAGGTGAAAGATTCAGTCAAGTGGGAGTTGGCTATGAGAGATGAGATAGATTCTCTAAAAAAAACAGAACATGGGTACTAACTCAATTGGCAGAAGGAAAGAAAGCTTTGCAGAATAAATGGGTTTATCGGATCAAAGAAGAGAATGATGGCAACACAAAATACAAAGCAGGGTTAGTAGTGAAGAATTTTCAGCAGAAGAAAGGTCTTGACTACACCGAAATTTTCTCTTGTAGTGAAATTAACTAATATCAGATTGGTACTTAGTATTGTTGTTGTTGAGAATTTGCATCTAGAGCAACTGAATGTCAAAACGGCTTTTTTCCATAGTGATCTAGATGAGAACATATACATGGAGCAATCAAAAGGTTTTCAAGTTCCTGGTAAAGAAGATCTTGTATGTAATTTAAAGAAGAGTTTGTATGGCTTGAAACAAGCTCCCAGACAGTGGTATAAGAAATTTGATAACTTCATGTGTGACAATGATTTCATAAGAAATGAAATGGACCTTTGTTGTTACTTCAAGAATTTTGATGACTTCTAGATTATATTGCTTTTGTATGTGGATAACATGCTTGTTGCAGGATCTAGCATGAAGGAGATTGACTCTTAGATTATATTGCTTTTGTATGTGGATAACATGCTTGTTGCACGATCTAGCATGAAGGAGATCAACAAATCAAAGATAAAATTATTAAAAGAATTTGAGATGAAGGACTTAGGGCCATCAAAGTAAATACTTGGGATGAAAATCACCAGAGATAGAGCAGAAGGAACTCTGGAGTTATCCCAAGAGAAGTACATAGAGAAGGTTCAATTTTCATGATGCAAAACCTAGAAGCACTTCTTCGGGAAGTCAATTCAAACTTACCAAGAAGCAGTCACCCAAGACAGATGGGGAGCGAAAACATATGGAAAAAGTTCCATATGTCTCAGCAGTTGGAAGTTTGATGTATGCTATGGTTTGTACCAAACCGGACATAGCACATGTAGCGGAAGTAGTAAGCAGATATATGGTGAATCCTGAAAAGATACATTGGGAAGCTATGAAGTGGCTTCTACAATATCTCAAAGGCACATCAGGTATGAAACTTCAATTTAAGAAAAGCAGTGTGGCTTTGCAGGGATTCCCGATGCATATTTAGGTTGTGACTTGGATGGCCGGAAGAATACAACGGGTTATGTATTCACTTTGGATGGTACGACTGTAAGTTGGATGTCTAAACTCCAGAAAAGTGTTGCTTTATCAACCACTAAAACAGAGTATATGGCTAAGCAAAGTATATGGCTATATCTGAAGCCGCAAAAGAGATGATTTGGTTGAAGAATTTTCTGAAAAAATTGGGCAAAGAGCAAGACAATAATACTCTTTTCAGTGACAGTCAAAGTGTTATTCATCTTGCAAAGAATCCAATATTTCATTCAAGAACAAAGCACATCCAGATGAGGTATCATTTTATCCATGAGCTTGTAGATGATGGAACATTGTCCTTAGAGAAGATTCTTGGATCAAAGAATCCGGCAGACATGTTTACCAAAATTGTCACCATTAAGAAACTGAGATTGTGCAATTTCTCAATTGTCCTCCACAAGTAATGATGAGGAAGCGCCGCACTAGGAAATATTCTTCAGATTATAAGAAGGAAATAAGATTAAGGTAAAAAAATTATTTTGACTTGATAGATTGTTAAAGTCCAGAGCAACGAAAACGGCATTTAAAGGTTTCAAGAAAATGTCGAGATTCACCAGTTATTAAGTCAAGATGGTGATTGTTGAAAATGGCTTAAAACTATTGAGCAGCTCAAAGGTCCTATTTAAATCAGTCCAGTAAAAGTCCTTTCTAGCCCAGAAAGCTGACGCATGCGCTGACGTATATATAATCAGCGCACGCGGATGGCAAGTCGGCCGTATGCAGAGAACAATGCACAGAGGCTAGGTGTGCAGAGGATTGAATGTGAAAGGGACAAGGAAATAGGGGGAAATGAAATATGATGACACATGTATTGTGTAGGCATAGACAAAATGCATTTAATGAGAAGGGTGGATTTTTCATTAGTGAAAGTGACCCATGAAAATTGTTTCAAAGTAGAGGAGACTGCATGTTTGAATTGGGGGATTTGATTTGCCTAATGATTTTAATGTGATATGGATGTTAATGCAAAAAAGATCCAAGAAGGCTTGCTGCTTGTTCGTCTATTTAAAAGGGTTTTGATTCGTTGTATGTATCAAAAAAAAGAACCCAATCACAAGTTGTGAAATATCAGCTTCATTCTTCAGAAAATTTATGTGATGAAAAATAAAGAGAGTGTTGAAGAATTTGTAATATTGTATCTTGGAAAGAAAGAATAAGAAAACTGGTGCAGCAAAATGGACTAGACAAATTACTGAACCACTATAAAAATCATGTGTCTTCATTATTTATGTAACTGTTTCCTTTATTCGTCGTTTTCCCACATAATCGGTGGGATATATTCCTAACACAGATGACACGTATAGAACACGGTATAGGTTAGCAAAATAGCAAGCATGAAGATTAAACGTGAGCTCCAAGAGAATGTGTATGTTTTGACATATTTTTTTTACATAACTCCCTGATAAAGCTTCTTGCAGTAGTAAAGATGTCAGGTTAGTAAAACCTGTAATGTAGCTCGGATGGCAAAAGACACATATATAATCAATTAACCTAGTCAGGAAAACAAATTGACCCAACACCAACTCATATCAGTTGATGAGAGACATGTTAAACATGCGATCTTTTAATATAACCAGCCATCAAATCTCCCACAATGGACACAAGATCTTTAAGAATACTATGGCAACCAATCCAGACTCATCCTAATCAGATATAGCTATATGGGTAATGGCAAGACTCATCATAATCATAAAACAGAACTCAAGCAGATTAGGGAGTCTCTGAACAACTTAAAAGAAATATGCTACATAGCAATGAAATTAATATAATTGCATTCAAATATAATTATGGACCTATGGAAAAACACAATAATTGCAATCAAATATATTTATTGTACCTATGGAAAAGCACATAACACAATCAAGTTTTTGTTATTTACTACATCTTTTTTTGTATTACATATAAAATTATCATGTCCTGCTTCCAGAGTGCGCAAACTACGGCACATGATAGAGCCAACCATACTACATGTGAATAGGAATCATCCCTCCACAGTCACATTAAGGTTGTCTATAGGATATCAAGAACAGTAAAATATAAAACTTATCCAGTACATGTCCATTTGCCACAATAAAAAGAGTCAAGAAAATGTATAAGCGGAAACTAATTAATATCCAATAAACAACATCTGAAACTACGTCCAAATATAGGCTCACATTAGGAAATAAAACTGCGGAAAATAACTAAACTAAACATCTCTAAATATAATTCTTCACTGCTCTACTTGACGGCTAAAGTACTCATGTTCAGTCTGCGATAGAGATAAAGGAACTGGGCCATGGAAAACCCAGACATCAGTGCGTCATAATATCAAACATCAGAAATAATCATGATGTAATGAGATAGGTAAACATGAATAAATAATATAGATATAAACAGTGAGGTATGGGCATGCAGTGATGTGTGATGTGTAACCTAAAACTGTACTTCTAGATTATCTATTTTAAAATTCTTTGAAATCAATTTAATGAAATCGTCGATATGATTCAATAGTATCCCGTGCGTGCCCGAGACCACGGTCAAGACTCTCGGGCTGAATCCGAGACATGCCGCTAGGCAGTAAACAGGTAACATGTACAGACGAATGATGTCATCAGCAGCATCCCGGGGCTGGCCTAGTCCGTAAAGACTGACCAGTATGAGCATCGAACTGTTGAGTTACAAGTCAGGTTTCATTATTGATTTTTCCTTACCCCCAAAGTTATGTGTTCAAGTCAGGTATTGAAGATATGAATCTAATGCCAACACAGAATCAAGCAGGCACAGATTTTGTCTATGCAGACAACAAATTACTTCCGTCAGGACAATAAGTCAGGATTGTCGGTATTAGTAACATGATTCAGGTAACAAGTCAAATAGTGTGTCGTGAACATGTCATGTAATGCAAATGTATCAAATGGATACCCAAATGTGAAACTGTAACGAATATATGACACAGTAAGCACGACGGATATCAGGATGTATATGTGTCTGTCTGTAATAACCTTTATATATGTCCATGACTACGTATGATGCAACTAGATAGCATGTTGCACTAATATAGAAGTAACATGATATAATGAAGTTTCGGCATGCAACTAGATATGCAATTGATAGTACGGATACGAACGGATATCGAAAAACGGTAAAACTATAACATTGGATGCACAATACCACACATATATTATTTTTATTCATATATAAATAGATATACTATAATGTAGCATGTTGCAAGATAAACTTGCCTGATCGGATCTCACGACGGGATACGTACGTCACGTTCGACGTCGGATAAACGTCGCGATGCAACACGCGCGTACAGGACTGGATCTGGCTAATCAAAGACATGATCACGCTGAACGACGACAATGACTGGGTCGTCCGGATCTTCGGCGACGTGTGCGACTCCGGCAATGGTCAAGAACCGAGAAAGCAAGAAAAGAAAGAAGAAAGAAAGAAGAAGAGGGAGAAAAAAAATTGGGGTTGTGTTTTGGCTCTAGCTGGGGACAAAGGAGACGAGGGGGTGACGACGGCGACGATGGGCAATGACGAGGGCAATGGGATTCTTGGGTTGAAGGTGTTGCTGAAAAGTTGCCGTCGGGTTGTAGGGATGGTTGTCGGGGAGAGGAGAAAGGTGAGGAGAAGGAGGAGGTGATGTAAGTGGTGTGGTGATGAGGGTGACGGGATAAGGTCGACGACGAGGTCTCCGGTGATGAGGGGTTTGTAGGGTGCAGGGATCTTGTCGGGTTTTGGGTGCAGGGTGTTCTCGGGTGCAGGGATCTCGTCAGGGGTGAAGGAAGAGAAGAGGAGGTGGCTAGGGTGGTCGAGGTCGGGATGGTGAGAAGATCAGCGGCGAGATGAGAGTTGGAGGCATGAGCGTCGAGGGTTACAGGTGTTGGGTTCGTCGGGTGAAGTTGCTGGGTTCTTGGGGAGAGGAGAAGAGGTGAGGAGAAGAAGGTGACGATGGTGGCGAGGTTGTAGGGAGGTGATGAGGTTGGGATGGTCACGGCGAAGGCGAGGCATGGGTGCAGGCTAGGGTTTCAGTTTCGCAGGGTTCGTCGTGAGAGAGGTAGAGGAGGAAGAAAAGGAGAGGTGTTTTAAAAAGTATTAGGGTAAATATTATATTTGGTTATATATATAAGAGAGAGAGACAGTAGGATTGGAGAGAGAGAGAGAGTGAGTGCGTAGGGAGAGAGAGAGAGTGTGAGAAAATACTATATAATTTAGTTAGTATATATATTATATATTCGATTTAAACTGTTAATATATAAAAGTATTATATTATATTTTTCTAGGATGCTAATACAAAAATACTCCGAAAAATACCCGAATCTCTTCTAAAATTCAAGTTTTAAAACATGAATGAAATACGTATCAGCCAAAACCATAATGTGATATCCGGTTAAATAAAATGCATACCTCCAAGAACGGATACACATCAAATCACATAGCGACCTAAACGAGTCTGTTTTATCAAACCGGAAGTGAATACGATGTCTAGATACAAACATAGGGTATGGTATATCATGCAAGCCATGCTATTTAAAAATATATTATTTGACTATTATTTGTATTATTTAGAAGATATGCGGATACTAAATATATGATACATGTATATAGAATCTAAATGTGCACGGGTCTTCTGTACTAGTAAAAATATGACGTAATCTAGAACTATGATGGGTTTCAAGCATGCGGGTCAGGTCGGATATTAACCACAAATACCAAATGCACTATCCGCACCCAAGACAGTAATAAACAAGACTGTCACAAGATTAGAAAATACCCAAATAAAATATGGTATAAATGAACTAGGGTGTTACATTATACCCAACTACAAAAGAATTTCGTTCTCGAAATTCCCAGAACAAGAAAAGACATGAGAACATGAATCTAATAAAAGATGTGTGGAAACTTCTATCGAATCCCGTCTTCACGTTCCCAAGTTGATTCTCCGTGTAAACGATTTCCCCACGAAACAAGCACTAGAGGGATCACCCTGTTCTTGAGAACCTTTTTCTCGTCGATCCACAATCGTCATCGGTTGCTCTTTATAAATCAAATCTTCTCTCGCTGTCAATTTCGAGTGATCTAGGACGTGCGTCTCATCTCAAACATACTTGCGGAGTTGAGATACATGAAACACGACATGAACACCCGCCAAGGATGGTGGTAACGCCAATCGATAAGCTACCTCTCCAACACGCTCGATAATACCGAAAGGCCCCACGAATCGAGGACTAAGCTTGCCTCAATTACCAAATTGGATTACTCCTTTGGTCAGTGATATCTTCAAAAATACAAGATCACCAACTAAAAACTCTAAAGGTCTTCTACCAGTATCGACCTAACTTTTCTGTCGATCTTGTGCCGCCTTCATATGATTTCGGATCACGTTAACTTTCTCCACTCAATCTTCTTTCTCCATCATCGTCCCAACAGACCGGCGAGCGACACTTGCGACCATATAATGTTTTGAATGGAGCCATCTGTATAGTCTCCTGAAAACTGTTATTATAAGAAAACTCCACCAAGTGCAAGTGATCCTCCCATGAACCCTTGAAGTCCAACATGCATACTCTCAACGTATCTTCAAGAGTTTGGATTGTTCTTTCTGACTGGCCATATGTCTAGAGATGATAAGTTGTGCTAAATTTCAAGCGAGTCCCCAAACTTTCCTGTAGACTCCTCCAAAAGTGTGATAAGAATCGGGTATCACGGTCGGAAACGATACTCACGGGTACTCCATGCAATCTCGCAATCTCCTGCATGTACCACTCTGCTAAAACTTCCGTCGACTGACCAACTCGAAACGGTATGAAATGAGTTGCCTTGGTCAATCGATCAACAATCACCATGTAGGGTGTTTTCGTCACCCCGTTGAGATGGGAATACGCGACGTTTGTCAGGCGTACTATAAATTCCCTCTGCCTAAAGTAAGCGGGGATTTATTGATTGTGGGGTTTCGAATCTCCGGCAGCCGCGGACTAAGCTATTGTTAATTACCCCTCGCTTTTGGAGCGAAAGAACCTCCGATTGACGGGTCAAACTGATCATGCGACTCAATGTGCAGTTAGTATGTGTTGTGCAGTGAGGGATTTTGGATATATCGGAGGCGCCGCAGAGTTTACGGGGGTGTATGTATATAAAAAAGAGAAAAATAGCGTCCAAAGAACGCGTGAGCGCCAGCGCCTCACGTGGCTAGCACGCGGGCACTGGGCGCCGCGCCCCACGTGCTTATCACGCGGGCGCTGGGCGCCA
The DNA here is from genome assembly GCA_030015575.1 of Agapanthus africanus. Lineage (NCBI taxonomy): Eukaryota > Viridiplantae > Streptophyta > Magnoliopsida > Asparagales > Amaryllidaceae > Agapanthus > Agapanthus africanus. The sequence goes on along the minus strand of JASDDO010000016.1, from coordinate 588,667,138 downwards.
GCGCCCCACGTGCTTGGCACGCGGGCGCAGGGCGCCAGCGCCCCACGTGCTTAGCACGCGGGCGCTAGGCGTCAGTAGGAAAATAAGCTTAACCCGTACACTGGGAGTTGTACTCCCGATTGACTTTTTGAGTTGAACTCCTGATAAAGAGGACAAAGGGGTTTGGCCCCTGCACTGGGAGTTGTACTCTCAAAATGAAAGATTTATTATTTTATATAAAAAAAATTTGAGGAGTTAAACTCCTAAGATATTTTTGGAGCTGATGAAAGGGGACCCCTTTCTTCTTCCTTAAGCCCTGGATCTTCCCCAAAGTGGGGTTTTTGGAGGTGGGTCTCTTTCTTCCTCCTCTTTATTGGCTGGATCTTGGAGAAAAGAGCGTGAGATTTTAAAAATCTATCATTTTGGAGATTTGATGGAAGATCCGCATTCCCCTTCAAGGGTTTTGTGGTGAAAAACTATTTCTTTTAGGAAGAGAAAGAGTGGAACTCTTGATTTAATTCAAAAAAAAGAAGGTTTAGAATCTTGAGCAAAAAGAAGAAGGCACAGAAAACCTAATTTTTGGAGAGAATGAATTATTTTTTCATTTCATCATCATATTGCTTTTTATAGGCTTACAAATTTACATATAGCCTCCTGTGGTTTACAAAATGATATTTTGCCCATCTCATACTTATGTGCTCATTTCTTTTGCACATGAGCTATGAGCTTTACAAAAATTTGGTTTTATGCCCATTTTTCTTACATTCATGTATGAAAATTACATCAAAATTATTTATTACATAATTTTCATTTTGGCATGGGGGAGGCTGGCCGCAGGGCTCGATTTAGGCATGGACCCCCTTGGCCTGGGCTTGGGTCCACCTGGCTTGGGGTTGACGTTGACTTTGACTTGGTCAACCAGGGTGTAATTTTTGACCCCAACACACCCGAACTGCATTATTGCCCCTTGAACTCCACAGTAAAGCTGTCACGAACGAAATCCATGGTTATATGTTCTCACTTCCATTGAGGAATCAGAAGTGGTTGCAACAAACCAGCTACCCTTTGATATTCAGCCTTGACTTGCTGACACACCAAACACTTCGATGCATAGCGAGCCATCTTCCTTTTCATGCCTTCCCACCAGAAATGTTGTCGTAGATCTCGGTATATCTTTGTGCCTCCCGGATGTACGGAATATGCGGAACAATGAGCCTCCTTCATAAATTCTTCATGAATATCTCCTTTCGGCACACATAGGAGACTACCATATCGTAACGAACCGTCTCCATGAATTAACAAGTCCATTCGACGTCCCGGTTCTACCTGTTCTCGAGACTTCTGCAATCTTGGATCATGCGACTGCGCAGCTTTAATATTATCGATCAAGGATGACTGTACTTGCAGATGCATCAACTGTCCCGAAGACTGTGGTAGCACAATCTCCAACTCGAACCTCTGAAAATCCGCTATAATCTTCTTTTGTGCAGTCAACATCGGTATCGCTGGTAACCGACTTAGAGCAACCGGCACTACGTTAACTTTCCCTGGATGGTATTTTAGATCAAGATTATAGTCAGCCATCAGCTCTAACCATCTACGATACCTCATGTTGAGCTCTTTCTATGTGAACATATATTTTAGGCTTTTGTGATCGGTAAATACTTCTACCCTTTCGCCCAATAAGTAGTGTCTCCAAATCTTCAAAGCAAAAATCACTACAGCTAGCTCCAAATCATGAGTTGGGTAATTCTTCTCATGTGTCTTCAATTGTCACAATGCGTAGGCTATAACCTTCTCATTCTGCATCAGAACACATTCCAAGCTTTTCCCACATGCATCGCTGTGAATAACCAACCGTCCGGAACTGTCTGGCACGGTGAGAATAGGAGCGGTGGTCAATCTTTGCTTCAACACTTCAAAAGCCGACGCACACTTCTCCGTCCATATGAACGGTACCTCCTTTCGTGTTAGCTTGGTCAATAGTTCAGCTATCCGAGTGAAATTCTCCACGAACATCCTATAATATCCAGCAAGCCCAAGAAAACTTCTGAACTCCGCTACGCTCTTTGGAATCGGCCAATCATGAACTGCTGCAATCTTTTCAGGGTCAACGACAATTCCATCTCCGGATACGACATGACCCAAGAACTTCACTTCTTCGAGACAAAATTCGCACTTGCTCATCTTAGCATATAACCTTTCTTGCCGCAGCGTTTGCAATGCGATCTTCAAATGTTATGCATGCTCTTCTTGGCTTCTCGAGTAGACCAGAATATCATCAATAAACACCACTATGGACTGGTCCAAATACGGTGAAAAGATTCGGTTCATCAACTCCATAAATATCGCTGGTGCGTTCATGACCCCGAATGGCATCACTAAGTACTTGTAATGCCCATATCGAGTTTGGAACGATGTCTTGCAAATATCTTCTGATTTCACTCGAACTTGATGATATCCGGATCGCAAATCCAGCTTCGAGAATACTCTCGCGCCATTGAGTTGATCGAATAGTTTGCCGATACGGGGGATTGGGTACTTGTTCTTAATAGTCACCCGATTTAATTCTCGATAGTCGATGCACATCTTCCGTGTGCCATCTTTCTTTTTGACTAGAAGAACTGGAGCTTCTCACGGTGAACCATTGCAGTGAATCCAACCCTTCTTTAGTAATTCAGAAACTTGTCTCTTTACCTCTTGCAGTTCCACTGGTGCCATCGGATAATAAGCTTTCGAAATTGGCGCTGCTACAGGAATAAGATCAATCGCAAACTCCACATCTTGTTTAGACGGTAAACTCGAGATGTCCTTGAACACATCCATGAAATCCCGAACTGCCATCAGCGCTTCATCTGCAGCTTGTTTACAAACATCACCATTCAGTAAACGGTTCTCTTCATCATGAATTTGCAAGTTTGTTCTAAAACTTGTGGGTTATTAACCCACCGCTCTTCCGCTGCGCTACTCTGATAATTTGAGACGGGTCTGTCAAAACTTCTTCAATCAAATATCTTACATCTGATCGTCCTTGAAGCGGTCTGTACCAGCTCCCGCTGGGGTTAATCTCAAACTACTGCAATCATCAAAAACTTCTCATGTGTTTCTCCTTATTCTTCGAAACGCAAATGAATTGGTTCTTACAGGACGAGTGGAAAGATATATCGTGGTTGCTGGATTCAAGCTCGCGATAAGACATAAACTTGTAAGCAATGACGCCGAGAGGAAACAAGATAATACAATGACCATAAGTCAAGAAAATGAATCGAAATAGGACTCCAGGTTACCTAAATAGAGTACCGCATTGTAACTGTCACGCCCCGCTTCCCAGTGTACGGAAACGGTGACGTAGCGGGCCGCAACGTATTTACTAAGAAATAAATACTTTAAGCGTAATTAAGCAATATGTGTAAAAATGCACAAGAATGACAAGAGATATAAAATAAACAAACAGCAACTTTTATTTATATTCACTTTACATACAACTGTTTGGAAATGAAAAGATACAATGATATAAACAGTGCATAAACGGTGGCATACAAATTGAAAGTAAATACAAGGAGAGCTTGAAGTCCGGCTGGACAGTGAACTGGTCCAAGTCCTCCTGACTAGGCTCGATCTCCTGAGAGTCCGGTCCTCCTGACGAACATTCCAAAGGAAGAAAAAACATGAATGCCGTCAGCGAACTAGCGCTCGGTAAGTCCCAAAAGAAGGAAGGGAATATAACAAGTAATGATAATTGAACTGGTAAGTTGTACAAGTATATGATTGTTATTCTAACGTAGTTGTTTGTAGCTTGGTACAGAAAATATTTGTGTATACGAGAGGAGTCTATCTTACCTCGTGGACTATGATAACATGTAGTACAAGGCCCCGTCAAAACCCACGGGACAACGGCACGAGAGTTCATGTAGGTGTCAGGATGTAATCATGTATTCAAGAAGTCGTGTCAAGTTATAACCATGGTTCGGTCAAGTCAAATCAAGTATTCATGTTTGGTATTGGTGTTTGAATTCAAGTATTCAGGTTCAAGTTTAAGTATCCGTATTAGACTTTGGATTCATGTTTGAATTGGACTCTGATTTGAGTTTGGATTTAGGTTGGAATAGACTCAGACTGAGTCAGACACTTATAACTGATTTAGATCCTGCATTAGGTTCGGAAGTCATCGGTAACTGCTGCACATGGACGGCAGGATTTGTCTATTTCCAAGACAATTACTATTGATAACTCCGTTAAATTTTCTACCTTAAATAGGCAAGCACTCACTTTCTCCGGCTTCCTGGGGCTCAAGAGAATTGTTTCCGCTTAAACCAATATTTACTAAAATCCTTAAATATCGTTTAATATAACTCAAGGGGGTTTATGAAAAATAGTTTTAATAAAATTTCAAAATAAATCTCGAGTATTTATTTATATTATTTAGGGTTTTCATGAATATGAATTTTAAGGATTTGAGGTATTTTAGTGATAATTACATAGCTTAGAAAGTTCATGGTATTTTATCGTAAAACTTGTCTTTTGTCGGTATCTTGATAGTATTTTGGTAAAAATTGTAATTCTTTCATTTAAAAAAATGTAAGTTTATTATATTTTGAAAATATATGGATTTGTAACTTTTATATAATTATTAAAAATTTAAGTAGAAAAATGCGTTTTTTTTTTAAACCGTATTTAAAACCTTTCGAGACCGAATGCTCCGTGAAGAGGTCTGCAACTCGCTCTACTAGCCCTAGGATGTGTGATAATCCGCATCATCTAATAGCGGATCCCCTAAAGAGAGTTGTAGAGGTATAATCGCAAAGGAAATAAGAATACTGTTTTAAAATAAAACCGATTTTAAAGTGAGTGGTATTTAATATAATATTTTCTTCGTAACCAAAATTCACACAAAAGCATAGTGCTATGGAACAAGAGTGTATGTGAGGAGTAGGTCGTTAACCCGTGAAGTTTTCCTAAGGTGTGTTTAAGAAATACTAAAAGATGTGATATTTAAGGTTCATGGTATTTTAATGAAAAACTTAAGTCAAAGTTATTTTGCATGGAATTCTATGTTAAAATTTATTCTAAACATTTATAATTAAGATTACAGTTATTGTGTAAATTTGGATGAACAATATGTAAGAAAAAAAGGAGTTTTTATGGTTTAGCAAATAGATATCGGTATTAACTCCACTTACCAATATTTGTTTTAAAAAATAGATTTTTAAAGAAGAGAAAAGAAGATTGGAAGGGACTTACTACTTAGTTAGGTTAAGAAAAGGTAGAAGAAGAGGGGGTTGTCGTCGTGGCGTCGCGGGAGCTCCAGAATAGGTTCGATTCTTCGCCGGAATTTGACCGCTTGCTAACTCCACTTGTACTTCACTTGTGCTTAGGAAATTTTTGAGAGTTTTGCCTAGAAATTTCAGAATAATACTGAGCCAAAGTATAGGGTGGTATTTATAGTGTAGAATTAGGGTTTTGGAATTAAAATGGTGAATTAAAATACATTAAAAAGATAATAAATGGTGAAATGAAGGGTCTCTGTTTGATTACAGGAAAATTAAACAGTGCAGTGGAGTTAGGGGTAGGGCAAGAGTCAAGTGTGCAAAGCCCGGAGCTCTTTGGCCTCGGTTCACCCATCGGTACCGGCCTAAATGGAGTTTCGGCCGGCCGATCTAGGGCTTCGTGCCTCTGGACTCATGCCACGTGTACAAGTCAGTGTTAACTCCATTTTTAACATATTTGATTTTTCTGACTTTTCGTTTTTATGTGTTTTGCACGTGTAAATTTTGGGCTTCCAAAGAATTAAAAAGAAAAATCAGAAAAATAATGTTATGGGATTCGAAAACAAGGGCTACATCACAGCAGTGCAAGAGCTTTACCAGTGAGCTACAAGTGGCTTCTTGTTGTTATTTAACAAAGTTAAATTATAACTCAATCTCAGGTTGTATAACTCATTTCTGCACATTGAAATGGAAAATTTCGTACAGTAAATTCAGAGTCGTTACAGTAACCATGCCGCGGTACATAGTTACAACTACATAACTTCATTCAAGCCGCCCAAATCCTACTAACAGAATCAAGAGAATAATATGGAAAAAACAATAAGAAACCAAAAGGATTCCAAGCCGAGGTGCAAATTCATTTCCAAATCGTTGAGATAAAAGAGTTTAAGAGAAGGATAAGATTCAAGAATTCGAATGACAAGACAATAATTTGGCAAGACACATTCCTAAAATTCTGGGTTTCCGGTTAGTGTATTGGTTTTAATACCCACTACATGTCACGACCCGAAATTGGCACGTGACGGTCCTAATACTACGCAACGTCTACAGGCATAATGCAGTAAAAGAAAGCCAAAACCCAGAAATCTAAACCATTAAAAGACAAGAAAAGATAAGAAATATTGTTTAAACTTTTGAAAATCTCAAGACAAATTCTTTAAAGTCTAACTTTTATTCCTTTAAAATTTTGACAGCACCTCCTTTGTAAAAACCAACCCCAAAAATGGGTACAACATAAATATAAAGTAAAGCATCCCTAACGGGAGCAAATCCACGCCAAAAGGCGGAAAACAACAACCACAACAGATATACGACGCCGTAGCGAAGAAAGAGACGATATACATAAAACTGCATAAAAACCTCCAAGTTACAAAATAATATACAATATCGTCCTCATATCAAGTCTCTAAGTACATGATACAACGAATATACAACAAGCAACATTGGATAACCGCAAAACCTACCGAAGCAAAACCGCACACTGTCAGGTGAAGCGGTATCCACAACAAAAGATGATACGATGGATGGAAATAGCCCTGCCTCTGGCTATCCTGAGGAACACCTGCAAAACACTGTGGCACAACGGGGGTGAGTTGCCAACTCGTGAATAGTAAATAACATATGCAGGTAATCGCAAGTATGCACGTACAGCGCGAATCTAACATATGCAAACTATTAGCAGTAAATGGTCATATATAATGCATCAGTCATGAAAGGTACACTGGCAGGTACTACTAATACATGAAGCAATAATATGACGATCTGTATGCAATAATCATGAAAAATACTCTATCGGGTACAACTAATACATGAAGCAATGCATATCTAATAGTATGTAAATGCAACAGTCATGGGAAGTACTATATCAGGTACAACTAATACATGAAGCAGTGCATAAACAATAAATGTGGAGTATGGAATAAAACATGTCATTCCCACAGAAATCCTAATCTCGTGGTAGGACCAAAATCCAACAAGACAATCCAAATCCCAATTTCCACAAATCAGCCCCCAAAGTGGCTCTCATATCATGTAAGTCTCATATATCCTTAATGTACAGCATCAAGTAAATCCCATATGTGTTGTATGTACAACATCAGTATATCCCACATATCCTGTATATCCAATATCAGTATATCTCACATATCCGGTATGTACCACATCAGTATCAAGTAAGTTTCATATAAGGTGAATGTACAGTATCGACCCCCAAAAACATCATGAAACAAGTGTCTAGCATCGACACATAAATACATGTTTATACGTCCTCGAATCCGTATCGGTATAAAACAAATCTCAAGTGGATCCATCCAATATCAAGTAAAGAATAAGAATACTTGCATAATTCCATGAAACCACCACGGTCCTCAAATCCAGAAAACATCAAGTAGTGAATACGTATGAATGCATGAATCAATACACGGATATTAGCGTCCCATTCCACTAATATATGTGTATAGGCATATATAACAGCGTCCCATTCCACTGTTATATATACATATGAGTAAAAATATCAAAGAATATCATATGAAATCCATGAATGTAATATATGCAACATGAAACAGTAATATGAGCATATAAAGGAAAACAGCTATTTAACTGCAACAAGTTACTAAATATATCACGCGGTTCCTGATTTCCCCGAAATCAGATGCAACATCATAAACAGGTGAACATGTAGCTATAACAAGGTATGCGTAACCATGTCGGTATAGCAAGATATGTGTGTCCATATGTAAGTATGTATGATGTCAGGGCATATGCGTGAGCATGTAGGTACACAGGTATGCTATAAGTCATATACACAAAGAAATATGAATCAATGTCACAATGTCCCTAACCAAACCATATCATATCTATAAGTGGGTTGTGTGTGTCATGGCAATTATTGACGGTGTGTGTGACATACAATCAGTGCTCGTGCAACATGAGCCGTCAATAATAGTGCAGTGTCCTAAGGATACTAGTCCAAGCACAACAATTAACTAAGCAGTAGAGTGAATGCGCAATTCTAAATATGACATAGAATATGCGACAAAATTAACATCTCTAACCCAGACGCATAACGCCATGCGGGCGATTCCCTTGTAGATGTTAAATCTACTCACCCACGCTCCTGGCTAAGTGAAGCCAACCACTTGTTTTCCCCTTGTAGCAGTGTCCGAAGTCCCCGCTTGCGAACCTACCACATTAAAACAATAAAGCAAGTATATATTAATAATAGACCCAAAACACGCACAAACTACATTTAACCGACGCAACAACACAAAACTTACTCTCAAGTGTTCGTATTGCAGCTAACGTGTGTAGCGACACGACGAAAACAACCTAAGAGCAAAATCATCCAAACTGGACGATCCGTGTCGTATAACGTATCGCGCGGACACAAAATACTAGATTATAGGAAAACGATCCCAGATTTTGCATACTGTAAATACTAAAAAATTAAACAGTACCAAACACCCTAAAACCACAGCAGACAACTACCCACAAGAAAACCAACACCCAACTCCCCTCCAAAACCGGTGTTGCCGGAATTCCTGCTTGGGTCGCCGGCCAAAGCCGGTGCGGTGGGTCTCGTGTCTCAGGTGGGATCTTAGGTTCACTAACACATCACTACAATCTTATTTGGTCACTCAGTAAAAATCCCAGATCACAGAGACTCAAAAAGACACTAAAAAAATACGATATTGCACTAATCGATACATAAAGTGTTCTACGTAACAACCGACTAGCTAAACATCATAAAAACTCCTATTTAACAGTTTAGGGATTATACCTATCAATATTAGCTCCCAAGATCCAAGCTTTCCTAGCTCCAAGTGATCATGAAGGCAAAAACAAGACTTGATATGTTTTGTGAAAATATTTTAGGAATTTTGAAGATTTATTGAGCTTGGATTTGTTGCAAATGATAAAAGAAATATCAAGGGCAGAAGGGGGAAGAAAGGCTCGGCCAAGTGAGGAGGTGAGGAAATTGGGTAGAGTTTTCTAGCTAATTCAAGTGATAAATGCACATAAATGCTCATCAATGCACAATCATGCACATGCCACCTCTCCCATTCTTTCTTTTCTTTTAAAAACTTAATTCCCTTAGTCAACACAAAGATCTAGATATTATGTGAAGGGTTTGTTTTACTCAAGTTTGATGTATTTGAAATGATACAAATTTTGGAGAAATTTTCCAAACCCAAAATATAAATACAACATTAAAATAATATTAAAATAGTGAAAAAATCTTTTTGAACCAAAACGTCCCATATACTTCCAAAACTTGCGCACTAGTTTTATTTTAGATAAACTAGGTACCGACAAGTTTATATGGACGTTTGATCACAGACGGGTTAAAACGGAAAATATCGACAATTTTACCCTAAAACGGAAAAATTCGCATAACGATTTCTAAAACGTTACAATCTCCCCCCTTATAAAAATTCGTCCCCGAATTAAAAATTCTCACTAAACGTACCTTCAAAGAAAAGAGTACAAAACTTCCAAATCTCGCCCGCAGCCTCCCAAGTGATCACCTCACTATACGGCTACGTCCAAGAAAACTTTCCATAGATGGCAAGACCCTTGACCGAAGTTTCTCCACCAGCCGAGCTACTAACACAAACGGCTACCGGTGAACGAAAAGATCGCGTCCAAGCTAAATGGTCTGGTGCTGAATCATGTGAGAAAGGTTATGAAGGTATTTGCAAAGTATCGACACAAGGAATACGGGGTGAAAACTCAATAATCTGGGCGGAAGTGCCAAAATAAAGGCAACGGAACTAACTCGCTTAAAGGATCTCAAAAGGACCTACAATCCTGGGATAAGCTTCCCAAAACTCAACACGTCAATCATCGAAAAATCCTTAAGAATACATGACCTCCCACTGCGAACTCAAGTCTGCGACCACCAAGATCGACATAAGACCTCTGTCTGCACTGGGCTGTCCTCATCCTGACCTGAACCAACTGGATCATCTCCGAAATCTCTAGACTAGCCGGGGTCCAAAATCCTATTTATGCAGAGTCAGAAAAAAAGAATGGCGATCGACACAACCTAACAACAAAACCTAAATGTTGCCAATTGGAATGTCTCCTGATAACAGCTATCGAAGGAGAACTCTAACAATGGCAAGTGACGATCCCAACAGCCAACAACACTTAGTTCGTACGCACATGCATATCCTCCAGAGTCTGCATAGTCCGCTCAACTGACCATCGTCCCACAGATGGAAAAGCGGAACTAAAGCTCAACCAGTATCCAAGGCTTCCTGAAGCTTCTTCAAACTACGGCTAGTGAATAGGGTGCCCCCAATTGGATACAACGCATGAAGGAACTCCGTGCAACGCACAAACTTAACAAAGAACAACTGAGCAAACTGAGAATAACCGGACAACAAACACCCCAAATGGAGTCGCACCCTGACAAAACCTGGGTAGACGCCACAACGAAAATTCATGGAGATCTGCTCCCATTCCCTCTCCGAAACGGTTAAAGGTCGCAACTCTCCAGCCGGTCTCAATTGCTCAACCCTAGCTCACAACAAGACAGACACCTTGAACGAAATCCGAAACTTCACTTTTTCATCCTGCCCACCAGTAACTAACTCTCAAGTCACGTTACATCTTGGCGGCACTTCGATGAACACAGAAAGCTGACCGATGTGCCTGCTCTGGGACCTCGCGTCTCTACCCATCAGTATCAGGTACACACAAACGCGTCCCTAAACATAGCACACCCTAGTCACAAATCAAGGATTTCGAAACTTTACCCTGCCGAACATGCTCAAGTATCACTGACAACGAGCATCGGTGGGCTGTGCCTCACGAAAACGATTAAGGAAAAGTGGTCGAGCGCGGACATGAGCAAGCTGTCTCCTCAGTAGATGCGAACCTAGCTGTACTCCACGATCACACAAAACTGTACATCTGCAAAAGCCTGTCTCTGAACTGCGCACAACCGGAACAAGCTAACCTCGGGCCTACGACTCAAGCATCAGCTACCACAATCGCCTTGCCAGGGTAACCAAAGGATCTCACAAACACAATCCTCAACGCGTTCCATCCAACGGCGCTGTCTCAACAATCACAACCCGCTGCAGGAAGATGTACAGTAAGCCCTGGTGGTCCGTGAAAATCTGACATGACTCTCCACACAAGTAGTGTCCTCGGATCTTCAACGCACGACCGCCTCGGCCATCTCCAGATCATGAGTGGGATATCCTGCTTGTACTTCCTCCAACTGTCGGGAAGCAAAAGCGATAACTCTATAGTGCCATATCAGTACACAATTGATCCCTACTCGCGAAACATCACAGTTAAACAACAAAGTCGTCCGAACCAGAAAGCAAAGAAAGAACTGGTGCAGTTGTCAACCGAATCTCCAAATGCTGAAAACTCCGCACACACGCCTCAGTCCACAGAAAAGAACCTCCTTCCCGGTCAGTTCAGTCAACGGTGCAGCGATACACAAGCATTCCTGCACGAAACGGCGGTAAAAACCTGCTAAGCCCAAATATGCGGACCTCTGTCCCGGATATAAGTATGGGCCAAAGCTGTACGGCCTCGATCCTCCTCGGGTCCATACGAAAACCGTCTCCCGAAACTACTAGACCTAGGAGTCAACACAAACAAGCCTGAAGGAACACTCCGCGAATTTAGCAAACTACTGGGCTCTCCCAATGTCTGCAAAACAAATCCTCAAGTGTTGTTCCTGTTCCTCACGACACAGTGGAATAGACCAGAATGTCATCAATGACACAACAATAAACTGGTCGAGGGACGGCCTGAAGAAATCTGGTTCATCACATCCACAAATGCTGCTAGAGCACTGGTGAGTCCAACGACACCACCAAATCATACACACCGCCCGTAGCACGCACAAAAGCAGTCTTCGGAATGTCATCACTCCGAACCCGCAACAATGATGACCTGATTTCAAACAAACTTAGAAAATGTCTCGCACTCTGGAGCTGATCGAACAAATCGTCAAGGCGGGGTAAAGAATACATATCCACACAGTAACTCAGTTCAATTGACGATCAATCAACACACAACCTCAAACTGCCGTCTTCTCCCCTGACGAACAGAAAAAGAGCTCCCTAAAGCGAAACACTCGGACGCATAAGTCCCCCAACAAACAACTCTGCAGTTGATCCTTAAACTCCATAAGCTCCGCTGGCTCATCTGGAACAACGTCGGAAAACTCTCACACGATAATATCCGGAAGAAAACTGCTGACCATCCTGGGGATAAGAGCTGAATGACTGTTCTCGTCCCAAGCCTCTGCTACTCCCGCGACGGTCACGAAATCTGTCTCGACGCCTAGGCCTCTGTCTCTGGGCTGGTACACCTGTACAAGCCCTCCTCTGTTCCAGAACTCCCAAATTCTCGGAAAAAGGCTCCCCGTCAAAACGGCTGCGTCCACTGGTGCTGTATAAGTAACACAAGGCTGAGTGCTGACTGCAAGAAACAACTGGGTAACAGGGATGACAACCTCCTGTCGCTGCGCTCGAATGGCCTCAACCAAAGAACCCATCGCCTGGCGCAAATCCTGCATCTCTGTCAATATGATCTATCGAAAACGGATCCATATGGTCCGATGCAACGAGCATGCCATCCTGGTCAGTCCTCATCCCACACGAGCCAACTCTGACATCGGCTCTCGCTGCATCACTCTGAGTCCTCATAGTCTTCGGCGGCACAAGCTATAAATGGAAGAAGGATTCGATATGAACACGGAAATCGAATCATAAAGATATGTATCATCAAGAAAAGAATTCCAAGCAATTAGTACTAAGCAATTAGTACTTAGGTCACTTAGGCGGAGTACCGCGTCGTGAGTATGCCGCGGACATACACACACTACGTTACTCTGCTTAAGCTACCTACTCCATCATACCAAGATCATCCTGCACTCCGAAAGGTAAAACCCAGCGCTCTGATACCAACTTTGTCACGACCCGAAATTGGCACGTGACGGCCTTAATACTACGCAACGTCTACAGGCGTAACACAGTAAAAGAAATGCAAAACCCAGAAATCTAAACCATTAAAAGACAAGAAAAAATAAGAAATATTGTTTAAACTTTTGAAAATCTCAAGACAAATTCTTTAAAGTCTAACTTTTATTCCTTTAAAATTTTGACAACACCTCTTTTGTAAAAAACAACCCCAAAAATGGGTACAACATAAATATAAAGTAAAGCATCCCCAACAGGAGCAAATCCACGCATAAAGACGGAAAACAACCAGCACAACAGATATACGACGCTGTAGCGAAAAAAGAGACGATATACATAAAACTGCATAAAAACCTCCAAGTCACCAAATAAAATACAATATCGTTCTCACATCAAGTCTCTAAGTCATACAAGATAATAGTAGATAGAGAGTACATGATACAACGAATATACAACAAGCAACATCGGATAACCGCAAAACCTATCTAAGCAAAACTGCACACTGTCAGGCGAAGCGGTATCCGCAGCAAAAGATGATACGATGGATGGAAATAGCCCAGCCTCTGACTATCCTGAAGGAACACCTGCAAAACACTGTGGCACAACGGGGGTGAGTTGCCAACTCGTGAATAGTAAATAACATATGCAGGTAATCGCAAGTATGCACGTACAGCGCGAATCTAACATATGCAAACTATCAGCAGTAAATGGTCATATGTAATGCATCAGTCATGAAAGGTACACTAGCAGGTACTACTAATACATGAAGCAATAATATGACGATCTGTATGCAATAATCATGTAAAGTACTTTATCAGGTACAACTAATACATGAAGCAATGCATATATAATAGTATGTAAATGCAACAGTCATGGGAAGTACTCTATCAGGTACAAGTAATATATGAAGCGGTGCATAAACAATAAATGTGGAGTATGGAATAAAACATGTCATTCCCACGGAAATCCTAATCTCGTGGTAGGACCAAAATCCAACAAGACAATCCAAATCCCAATTTCCATAAATCAGCCCCCAAATTGGCTCACATATCATGTAGGTCTCGTATATCCTTAATATACAGCATCAAGTAAATCTCATATGTCATGTATGTACAACATCAGTATATCCCACATATCCTGTATATCCAATATCAGTATATCTCACATATCCGGTATGTACCACATCAGTATCAAGTAAGTTTCATATAAGGTGAATGTACAGTATCGACCCCCAAAAACATCATGAAACAAGTGTCTAGCGTCGACACATAAATACATGTTTATACGTCATCGAATCTTAAGTGCCAAACACCGACACTCTCGATCCCCGTATTGGTATTATACGTCCTCGAATCTTAAGTGCCAAACACCGACACTCTCGATCCCTGTATAGGTATTATACGTCCTCGAATCTTAAGTGCCAAACACCGACACTCTCGATCCCCGTATCGGTATAAAACAAATCTCAAGTGGATCCATCCAATATCAAGTAAAGAATAAGAATACTTGCATAATTCCATGAAACCACCACGGTCCTCAAATCCAGAAAATATCAAGTAGTGAATACGTATGAATGCATGAATCAATACACAGATATTAGCGTCTCATTCCACTAATATATGTGTATAGGCATATATAACAGCGTCCCATTCCACTGTTATATATACATAGGAGTAAAAATATCAGAGAACATCATATGAAATCCATGAATGTAATATATGCAACATGAAACAGTAATATGAGCATATAAAGGAAAACAGCTATTTAACTGCAACAAGTTACTAAATATATCACGCGGTTCCTGATTTCCCTGAAATCAGATACAACATCATAAACAGGTGAACATGTAGCTATAACAAGGTATGCGTAACCATGTCGGTATAGCAAGATATGTGTGTCCATATGTAAGTATGTATGATGTCAGGGCATATGCGTGAGCATGTAGGTATACAGGTATGCTATAAGTCATATGCACAAAGAAATATGAATCAATGTCACAATGTCCCTAACCAAACCATATCATATCTATAAGTGGGTTGTGCGTGTCATGGCAATTATTGACGGTGTGTGTGACATACAATCAGTGCTCGTGCAATATGAGCTGTCAATAATAGTGCAGTGTCCTAAGGATACTAGTCCAAGCACAACAATTAACTAAGCAGTAGAGTGAATGCGCAATTCTAAATATGACATAGAATATGCGACAAAATTAACATCTCTAGCCCAGACGCATAACGCCATGCGGGCGATTCCCCTGTAGATGTTAAATCTACTCACCCACGCTCCTGGCTAAGTGAAGCCAACCACTTGTTTTCCCCTTGTAGCAGTGTCCGAAGCCCCCGCCTGCGAACCTACCACATTAAAACAATAAAGCAAGTATATATTAATAATAGACCCAAAACACGCACAAACTACATTTAACCGACGCAACAACACAAAACTTACTCTCAAGTGTTCGTATTGTGGCTAACGTGTGTAGCGACACGACGAAAACAACCTAAGAGCAAAATCACCCAAAATGCACGATTCGTGTCGTATAACGTATCGCGCGGACACAAAATACTAGCTTATAGGAAAACGATTCCAGATTTTGCATACTGTAAATACTAAAAAATTAAACAGTACCAAACACCCCCAAAACGTCCATATACCCCCAAAACTTGCGCACTAGTTTTATTTTAGCTAAACTAGGTGCCGTCAAGTTTATATAGATGTTTGATCACAGACGGGTTAAAACGGAAAATATCGACAATTTTACCCTAAAACGGAAAAATTCGCATAACGATTTCTAAAACGTTACACTACAAAAGAACCAAACCAAACTAACCCTAAATCCTAGGGCTCTGATACCAAACAAACCCTACCACGTCCCGCTTCCCAGAATACACAAACTACGGCACGTGACAGAGCCAACCATACTACCTGTGAATAGAAATCATCCCTCCACAGCCACATTACGCCTGTTTATAGGATATCAAGAACAGTAAAATACAAAAGCTATCTAGTACATGTCCATTTGCCACAATAAAAAGAGTCGAGAAAATGTATAAGCGGAAATGAATTAATATCCAAAAAGCAACATCTGAAAATACGTCCTAATATGGGCTCACATCAAGAAATAAAGCTGCAGAAAATAATTAAACTAAACATCTCTAAATATAATTCCCTACTGCTCGGCTTGACGGCTAAAGTACTTCTGCGATAGAGATAGAGGAACTGGGCCATGCGAAACCCAGACGTCGGTGCGTCATAATATCAAACATTAGAAATAACCAGGATGTAATGAGATAGGTAAACATGAATAAATAATATAGATATAAAACAGTGAGGTATGGGTATACAGTGATGTGTGATGTGTAACCTAAAACTATACTTCTAGGCTATCTATTCTAAAAGTCTTTGAAATCAATTTAATGGAAACGTCGATATAACTCAATAGTATCCCATACGTGCCCCCCACGGTCAAGACTCTCGGGCTGAATCTGAGACGTGCCACTAGGCAATAAACAAGTAACATGTACAGACGAATGATGTCAGCAGTATCATCCCGGGGCTGGCCTAGCCCGTAAAGACTGATCAGTATAAGTATCGAACTGTTGAGTTACAAGTCAGGTTTCATTATTGATTTCCCCTTACCCCCAAGATTATGTGTTCAAGTCAGGTATTGAAGATATGAATCTAATGCCAACACAGGATCAAGCAGGCATAAGTTTTGTCTAAGCAGACAACAAATTACGTCCGTCAGGACAACAAGTCAGGATTGTCGGAATTAGTAACAGTATTCAAGTAACAAGTCAAGTAGTGTGTCGTGAACATGTCATGTAATGCATATGTATCAAATGGATACCCAAATGTGAAACTGTAACGAATATCTAACACAATAAGCACGACGGATATCAGAATGTATATGTGTATGTCTGTAATAACCTTTATATATGTCCATGACTACGTATGATGCAACTAGATAGCATGTTGCACTAATATAGAAATAACATGATATAATGAAGTTCCGGCATGCAACTAGATATACAATTGACAGTACGGATATCGTAAAACGGAAAAACTATAATATTGGATGCACAATACCACACATGTATTATGTTTATTCAAATATAAATAGATATACTATAACATAACATTTGCAAGATAAACTTACCTGATCGGATCTCACAACGGGGTACGTACGTCACATTCAACGTTGGATAAACGTCGCGATGCAACACACGCGTACAGGACTGGATCTGGCTAATCAAAGACGTGACCACGCTGGACGACGACGATGACTGGGTCGTCCGGATCGTCGGCGACGTGTGCGATTCCGACGACGGTCAAAAACCGAGAAAGCAAGAAAAGAAAGGAGGAAAGAAAAAGAGGGAGAAGAGGAATTGGGGTTGTGGTTTGGCTCTGGCTGGGGACAGAGGAGACGGGGGGGTGACGACGGCAACGAGGGCAGTGGGATTCTTAGGTTGAAGAGGTTGCTGAAAAGTTGTCGTCGGGATGTAGGGATGGTTGTCGGGGAGAGGAGAGAAGTGAGGAGAAGGAGGAGGTGATGGAGATGGTGTGGTGATAAGGGTGACGGGATAAGGTCGACGACAAGGTCTCCGGCGATGAGGAGTTTGTAAGGTGCAGGGATCTCGTCGGGTTTTGGGTGCATGGTGTTCTCGGGTGCAGGGATCTCGTCAGGGGTGAATGTGAAGAGAAGGTGACTGGGGTGGTCGAGGTTGGGGTGGTGAGATAATCAGCGGCGAGATGAGAGTTGGAGGCGTGAACGTCGGGGGTTGCAGGTGTTGGGTTCGTTGGGTGAAGTTGCTGGATTCTTGGGAAGAGGAGAAGAAGGTGACGATGGTGGCGAAGTTGTGGGGAGAAGATATGGTTGGGATGGTCGGCGGCGAAAGCGAGGCGTGGGTGCATGATAGGATTTGGGTTTCGCGGGATTCGTCGCAAGAGAGGCAGAAGAGGAAGAAAGGGAGAGGTGTTCTAAAAAATATTAGGGTAAATATTATATTTGGTTATATATATAAGAGAGATAAGGGGAGAGAGACAGTGGGATTGGAGAGAGAGAGAAAGAGTGAGTGCATAGGGAAAGAAGGAGAGTGAGGAAATACTATATAATTTAGTCAGTATATATATTATATATTCGATTTAAACTTTTAATATATAAAAATATTATAATATATTTTTCTAGAATTATATAACTAATACAAAAATACTCCAAAAAATACCAGGGTCTCTTCTAAAATTCTAGTTTTAAAATATGAATAAAATACGTATCAGCCAAAACCATAATGCTATGTCCGGTTAAATAAAATGCATACCCCCAAGAACGGATACACGTCAAATCACGTAGCGACCCAAACGAGTCTGTTTTATCAAACCGGAAGTGAACACGATGTCTAGTTGCAACCATAAGGTATGGTGTATGATGCAAGCCATGCTAGATATTAAAAAAAATATTATTTGACAATTATTTGTATTATTTAGAAGATGTGCAGATACTAAATATATGATACATATATATAGAGCCTAGATGTGCACGGATCCTCTGTACTAGTAAAGATATTACATAATCTAGAATCATGATGGGTTTCAAGCATGCGGGTCGAGTCGGATATTAACCACAAATACCAAATGCACTATCCGCACCCAAAACAGTAATAAACAAGAAGACTGTCGCAAGATTAGAAAATACCCAAATAAAATATGGTATAAATAAATTAGGGTGTTACAAAAATATAAATGCTAGAGGCCTTCATATCTCATGATTTTTCAAGCATAGGATTTCTAAACCATGTAGATGACGATGGCCGGTATGGATCAGTGGAAAAAGCACTATAGGAAAATGGGCTCAATCTCGACGGCGAATTTGTTGAGATTTATTTCGACAGACTATTTCCGTCGAAATAGGACACCTTCCGTCGAAAAAAGTGAAATTCTGTTGGCTTCGGTCAATAGTTATTTCGACGGCAAATTCCCGCCGAAAAAATTGTTGGCCTAAGTCAACAATTTCCCGTGACCTCCCTCTTTTTTCACCCTTAGTAAATTCTTTTCCCCATTTTTTTCATCCCTCCCTCTTAAAAATTCCCCTCTCCCCTCCTCTACCCCTCCACCGGCCACAAAAAAAAGTCCACCGGCTGCCCAAAAATACTCCGTCGGCCTCCAATCTCAACCCTCCACCCATCTCCTCCCCTTTTCCCCTCCTCCTCCACCCAATCTAAACCCTCTTAGAGCATCCACCCGCCTCCACCATCTCAAGCCGCCTCCTCTCTGATCACACGCCTCCTGGCCAGTTCCCTCCGGCTCCGAACCCCTCCGATCCTCCGGCTCTGGCTATGAAATCATATTAGAGTCTTTCTTAATTTAGTTTAGTTGTTAATATTTTGTTGTTTTTATTTAGGTTTTATAGTTAATTTTAGGTTATGATTAAGGTTAATTTTAGATCTACCCCGGCCGCCTCCTAGCCTCTTCCTCTCCAAGAACCTCCGACCTCCACCTCCGACGCCAATCGGTAAGTTGGTTTATTAATTTTTTTAGGTTGTTTGAAATTTTATTAAATTTAAGTAATTTTAGGGTTAGTGTTAAGACTAATTTTAGGGTTAGGGTTCATTTTAAGAATAATTTTAGTGTCAGGGTTAATTTTAGGTTAGAATAAGGATTAATTTTAAGTTTAGGGTTAGGGTTAATTTTATGGTTGGTATTAAGGCTAATTTTGGGGTTAGTGTTAGAGTTAATAATTTTGGGGTTAGGGTAAGGTAATTTTGGCGTTAGGGTTAGGATTAATTTTGGGGTTAGGGTTAGTGTTATGGATAAGGTAATTTTGGGGTTAGGGTTAAATTAGTTTATTTGTTGAAAATTTTAGGTTTAGAGCTTGCGTTAAGTTGTTAATTTTAGTTAATTATAATTAAGAGTGTGTATGTATTGTTGCTGTTATTGATAGAGAATGGAAACATATGTAACTAGAACTCTGTGTGATTGTAGGGTTGAATGGGCGTAATTGCTCATGTTTCTTCGCTTTCTATATACGTCGGTCTCCGGTATACAACTTTATCAGTTTTAATTCTTAAATACTAAAGTTAGCCTAAGTCACCATACCTAGATTAAGTCGCCAATTAAACATTAATTAAACTGAAACTATAGATACTTGACATGCAATAAACCAATTAGCTATATGCATGCTTTCTTTCACGAGTTTAAAATCAATTAATTATCATTCCTTAAACAAATAATCAATGTCGGGATCTAATGTGGATGTGTGTGTACTGTGTATGTAATATGTTGTTTATGGAAATAGGGTTGTGTGAGACTTACCTTTATGTAATTTCCGTTGTATGGATGCATGTTTATTTGTTTATTTTAATGAATGCAGATGCTTCGTTAATAATATCAATTGTTTGAGAACATACCATTAAAACTGAAATTCTAAAACCTTAAACAAAATAGTTAAATAACCAACGATACTGAAACGATAACCATCAAAACCAAACTAATTAAGTACATGATACTCGATGATGAAAAAAAGTAAATCGATACATATCGTCATCGAGCGTCTCATATTGAAAAAATATCGCGACTTAGAACCCGTCTATCAATTATATGCGTACGGTTATCTTTGCGACATAAAACTACGCATGTGTTATCAATCTCGAACGTTAATCGTTCTTCGTTGACAATCATCTCATAGTTTATACGAAGAGAACGCTAGTCGTACTATAACCGATTGATTTGTCCCATTTTGGACATGTTAAGAATGTATAACGTATACACTTCCCTGCGTGCTTAAGCTTTTCATTCGTTTCGAGATCAGTTCATCAGTACCTTTCCGTTGGTTCTCTGTATACAAATATAGTTGAGACGATCATCTTAATATTGATAGTATTGAGATATTTATCTCTTCTATTGCAGTATATTCGGAGAACAACGAGGAAGTGCTGCCGAAATTTTCTCTAAGCAAATGAAAGCATAAGTCCAAAGGGTGTATGCGTTATACATTTTTAATGGAATAGAAGCCTAACCCCCGACAGCCGTTACCCATTGACATCCAAGATAGAAGCGTTAATATTATTTCCGGCCATGATAAATCACTCAAATGCATTTCCTAGACACTGTTGTCATTCTCTTCTTTGTCTACAACCATCTCGTTTTTAGCTTTCTCACCACGGTATAAAATTGTTAATATCGTATATGATTTTAAACTGTTTGTTATGATATAATAATTAATTTGAACTGTATTAGGTTTTACGTATCGGACAAGAATGAATAAAACTTGGATAAATAAGAACAAATTTGGCTCTGAATTTAAAATCGGTGTAGAAAAGTTTATGCAATTCTCGTCAAGAGTGGGTGATAGTCAGATCCCCTATCTCTGTAGGAAATGTTGTAACGACAGAAATGATAGTCGATGGGCGATTCGACTGCATATACTTGTTAACGGATTCTGTGAAGGTTACACTATCTGTCACTAGCATGGTAAGATCGTAGACTATAGAATCGATGCACATCGTCTGTTGCTGTCTCCTATGAGACCCCAGCAACCACCGGTTTAAATGATATGATGGACGAGTTATATGATGACATGAACGATGATACCCCTACGGATGATGCGGTTCCAGATTCCGAATCTGCTAGTTTTTTTAAGTATATGAAAGATGCTAAGAAACCTTGTTACGAGGGTGCGACAATGACGAAATTGAATTGGATAGTTCACATGTTTCATCTTAAATGCAAAAGTTTATAGAGTAACAAGTCAGTCGATGACTTTCTAAACATTGAGAAAAAGACTTACCCGAATTCCGAACTCCCTGCCAATTTTCAAGAGATAATAAAGATTATAGCCGATATCGGTTTTAGTTATCAAAAAATCGATGCATGTCCAAATGACTGCATGTTATTCACGACAGATGATGACAAGAACTTAAATAAGTGTAAAACTTGTGGGGAATCGAGGTGGATATTATGTAAAAGTCCCCCAAAGGATGAAGAGTCAATTCCGAAAATTCATGGGAAGGTGTTGCGCTTTTTCTATTAAGAAAAGACTACAGAGGTTATTTCTATCGTCTAAAACCGCCGAACATATTACATGACATGCAGATTGTCACAGGAAGGATGGAGTCTTACGGCATCCCGCTGATAGTGAAGAGTGGTAAAGATTTGATGCTCAATTTCCTGTGTTGGCTGCGAAAGCTCGTTATATGAGACTTGACTTATCGACTAATGGATTGAAACCGTTTAAAGGAGGTGCATCTCACGGCGTATGGCTCGTTACCCTAGTAGTTTGTAGTTTATAATCTCCCGCCGTGGATGAGTATGAAACAATCATACATCCAAATAGTTTTGTTGATCCCTGAAAGCAACTCTCCTGGTATTGATATCAATGTTTATTCGAATCCGTTGATCAATGAGTTGAATGAGCTGTGAGAGACCGGCATCGCTGCTTATGATGTCCACGGAAAGAAGAGATTCACACTGCACACGACGTTGCTTTGGACAATAAACGATTTCTCAGTATATGCCATGTTGTCGGGATGGAGTATGAAAGGTCATCGTGCTTACCTCTGTTATCAAGAGAACACCGTCGATGAAACGCTAGTAAATCAGATTTCATGTTACACCGGACATCGTCGTTGGCTAGATGTTGATCATCCTCATCGACGCAATGGAATCAAGTTCAATGGTGAGCATGAGAATCAGCCCCCTCCTCCTGAGTCAAATGGGATAAAGGCGTTTGTGGATGTAGAGCACATCAATATTGTTTTTGGTAAGAAACATAAGCATACTATTTCGATTGAGATATCAAATAACTGGATCAAGAGATATATATTTTCTGATTTGCCGTATTGGCGATTTCTTAATCTTCCCATAACTTGGACGTCATGCACATCGAAAAAAATGTCCATGAGCTCTTACTGGATAACCTGTTGAATACCAAATTTAATAACAGAGACACACTAGAGATACGACAATGGTTTGCTACAAATAATTTACGGCCAGAATTGCATCCAACTTCGAAAGAGAATAGTAAATGGGCTATCCCACCAGCAAAGCGCATAATGTCCAATAATGAAAAGCTGAGTTTTCTTAAGGTACTTAAACAAGGGTACCAAATCCATATTCTGCGAGCATCAGTAAAAGTGTAAACTTGAAGAAAAAAAACTCTCATCGGCCTGAAAAATCATAACTGTCATGTGATCATGCAGCAATTGCTTCCCATTGATGTCAGGGCGTTACCAGATAATGACGTTGTATCAGTTGTGACTGATTTGTGTCATTTCTTCAGAGAGTTATGCTTCGAAGATTACTCGGCAAACGATTTTAGAACTCTGGAGAATAAAATACCTCGCATACTTTATAGAATGGAGATGTTGTTTCCGCCTTCTATTTTCACCGTAATGTTGCATCTTGCGGTTCACCTTGCTCAAGAGTCGCGTTTAGATAGTCCCGTGAATTATCGGTGGATGTATCCGTTCGAGAGATAAAACTTATATAACAACCTTTTACTGTTCATAATAAAACGAATTAAATTTGTTTGCATCCGTCAGGTTCATGTACAAAATAAAACAGTACATCCGTAACAGGAGTCGGCCTGAAGGGTCGATCGCTGAAGGGTTTCTCACGGAGGAATGTATGACGTTCTGTTTTATGTATCTAGAGAGTGTTGAGACTGCATTTAATAGGCCGAACGTAATGAGAACATGGTTGATAATAGACCTGTAATATCCGTCTTCCGGGCCCAAGAAAGGGAACTAGGTAAAATGAAGTCGGGTCACACTGCATCTGAGCAGCTCGGCATGATTCACCGTTACGTTTTATTTAACTGTTCAGATGAGAACAGTTTTATCGGGTAAGTATTTATTACTTTTTTCTTAACATAATTATAGAATATCTTCATATCAAAATTAAATGTTTATTTACGATATATACAGCGTTTGGAATGCTCAATACCGTCCACCTACTAAACAAACTCGGCACTGGGATATCGATAAGGAGCGACATAAACACTTTCCCGCTTGATTGAAAACACGTGTAAGTTGTAAACTATAAAAACTAAACTACAACTTATATGTGTGTGTGTGTGTGTGTGTACACATAACTTAATCCGTTTTATCCTAATAGGTTGAAAGAAATCCCAATGATAGACATATTTCAAAAGATATAAAGCGCTAGCGTATGGTCCAAATAAATAAGCTGAGTACCTTTCCGGTTACGTTGTTAACGGGTTTAGATTTCACACCTGAAAAAGAGATCAAAATAAAAGGTTTCAGAATTGCGGCATCTTTGTCACATCCACCGTTACTGAATATTCATCTTCTAAATATTCAAATCCAACCACGGGAAAATTGAACTATTACGGGGTGCTTAAAAAATAATTCGGGTGTGTTATCATGAACAGACGGTTAGCACGTTTAGGTGGTCCCGTAAATTATTGGTGGATGTATCCGTTCGAGAGATAAAACTAACATAACAACTCTTTACTGTTCATAATAAATCGAATATTTATAATAAAACGAATTAAATTTGTTTGCATCCGTCAGGTTCATGTACAAAATAAAACGGTGTATCCGTAACAGGAGTCGGCCTGAAGGGTCGATCGCTGAAGGGTTTCTTGTGGAGGAATGTATGGCGTTCTGCAATATGTATCTTGAGAGTGTTGAGACTACATTTAATAAGCCGAAACGTAATGAGAACATGGTTGACAATAGGCTTGTAATAGCCTTCTTCCGAGCCCAAGCAAAGGAAACGGGTAAAGTGAAGTCGGTTCACACTGCGTCTGAGCAGCTCGGCATGATTCACCGTTACGTTTTATTCAACTGTCCAGATATGAACAGTTTTATCGGGTAAGTATTTATTACTTTTTTTAACATAATTATAGAAAATCTTCAAGTCAAAATTAAATATTTATTTGCGATATATACAGCATTTGGAATGCTCAATACCGTCCACCTACTAAACGAACTCAGCAATGGGATATCGATAAGGAGAGATATAAACACTTTCCCACTTGGTTGAAAACACGTGTAAGTTGTAAACTATAAAAACCAAACTACAACTCATGTTTATATATATATATATAGATAGATAGATATATATAGATATATATAAACACACACACATACACATAACTTAATCCATTTTACCCTAATAGGTTGAAAGAAATTCCAATGATAGACATGTATCAGAAGATATAAAAACGCTAGCGTATGGTCCAGATGAACAAAACGAATACCTCTCCGGTTACGTTGTTAACGGATTTAGATTTCACACCAGAAAAAAAGATCAAAATAAAAGGTTTCAGAATTGTGGCGTTTTTATTACATCCACCGTTATTGGATATTTATCTTCTAGAGATTCAAATCCAACCACGGAAAAATTGGACTATTACAGAGTGCTTAAAAATAATTCGAGTGTGTTATCATGAACGGACGGTTGTCATGTTCAAGTGTTTATGGTACGCTAGCGTAAGGTCCATCATGAACATCATGATCAAAATAAAAATAATTCGAATAAGCTGGATCCAGATTGGTCTGACGAATACTGGCTTATCTTGGTCGATCATTTCTTATCTGGAGAATTTAGGGTATGTCTTTGACGATACATTTATATTATTTTGTAGTAACCCAGTAAACAATAATTGATATAACTGCAAGAGAAGAGCGAATTATGCAAAGTTTATCGCGCTCAGCTACATGATATTTATAAGGGTAGGAACAAGATTTTCCAGCAGGTTGCTATCTAACACGTATCGTATTTGATATTAATACGTTAAAATTATCTTAGAAATTTATGTGTGGACTTTCTAAATGTTATATGCAGAAAGAAATCTGTGGTGAAGAGTCTCTTGATCGGATTGAAATCTACCGGGCTCAATTTGTATAGGACGATGACACGCCTGCATCAATTGAGGTACAGGGGATATATGTAAGACTCCACATATGCCAAGCTTCTTAATTATTTCAGAATAATTATTATGTAATTTTTAGAACGGAAGTAATACATTTCTCCTACAAACAGGCGGCGATGGCGGCTGAGAGAGATCGATTGATCCAGACGACGGAGGCGGAGCAAGAACACCTGGTTGATGACGCGCAAAGAACATTCATTGTAGATAGGGCTTTCACGGTGTTTAGGCCGTATCGTCACGGGAGAGTACAGTTTGTGTCCTCCGAGATCACTCCGCGTGAGTATAACACTCATTTCCAACCGACCGGGCATCCACCTCCTAGGTTTCAACCGGCAGACGAATCGACATCGGAGATGCCGCTACAACCAAAGCATCTAGGACTAAGACCAGGATCCCTGTGTTTCATGGATCGCCCTAGGAGCGGGCGCCGGAATACGGCGGTTCCTCACGTTGATCGACTGACGTTGCCGCTGCCACTCCCGTTCCTACTGCCGCTCTGTAATACCCAATCCCTTTTGTACGCCAACACCCGTATATAAAATAAAATGTTGTACCAAATAATTTACCCATTTTTTATTTTAATTATTTCAATTATACCTTTCCTATACTCTAATATTATCGATTGATCCAGGCGACGGAGGCAGAGCAAGAACACCTGGTTGATGACGCCCAAAGAACATTCATCGTAGATAGGGCTTTCACGGTGTTTAGGCCGTATCGTCACGTGAGAGTACAGTTTGTGTCCTCCGAGATCACTCCGCGTGAGTATAACACTCATTTCCAGCCGACCGGGCATCCACCTTTTAGGTTTCAACCGGCAGACGAATCGGCATCAGAGATGCCGCTACAGACCAGAGCATCTAGGACTAAGACCAGGACCCCTGTGTTTCATGGATCGCCCTAGGAGCGGACGCCGGAATACGGCGGTTCCTCACGTTGATCGACTAACGCTGCCGCTGTCACTCCCGTTCCTGCTGCCGCTCTGTAATACCCAATCCCTTTTGTACGCCAACACCCGTATATAAAATAAAATGTTGTACCAAATAATTTACCCATTTTTTATTTTAATTATTTCAATTATACATTTCCTATACTCTAATATTTTTTTTTCAACACCCTAATCCACATTTTTCGCCAAATGGTTTCACAAAAAAAACCTCATCCAAGCCCAAAGCCCAAGCCCCACTATCCCAAACCAAATCCCCACCCCCAACTGCCACTTTCTTTTTGAATTTTCTTCATTTAAACCCCACTTAATTTCCAATTAATCTCCTTAATACCCAAATATATCCTATTAATTCTTATTTAATTATATTAAACCTCTCTCTCCATAAAAACACACTCTCTCCCTCTCTCCAGTTCACTCTCTCTCCTTCTCCCTGGCGCTCTCTCTATCTCTCTCTCTCTTCTCGATCTCTTTCTTCCTCTCTCCCTCTCACTCACCGCAACCCACCATCGCCTCCGAACCCACAACACCCCCCACAATACCGCGCCGCTGTCATCGTCGTCGCCCTCGCCCTCATCATCACCGGAGACGCCACCATCACCGAGCCCCTCCATTACCACCATCCCCGACTCACCACCGCCTACCTCCTGTACGATGTCCTCTCGCACCGAGCAACGATCTCCCTCGTCGGCGACCTCCTCCCCTTCACCAGGACCAACCATCCACCACTCCTCTAGCATCTCTCCGACGACCCAATAACCTCCGCCCGCATCGCCTTCACCGCATTCTTCTTCTCCTTCGACTCAAAACCCACCTTCAATTCGCCGGCCCACCACCTTGCGTCGTCGAGCACCCAGCAACCGTCGGCGACGAACCCCCGCCACCTCCTCCTCTCCCTAAGTACCCCGACTACACCCCTTCCTCCTTCACCGAACTCCTCTTTTCTTCACCACCAATCGTCGCTGGAGCTGCTTCCTCCGACCGCCAACGACCCCAGCGCACCTCCAGCCCCCGCCGTGAGGCCCTGACCTCGCCTCAGCCGACTCCAGCCCAACCTTACTGCCGTTGCCGAGCCAATACCCCATAGCCAAGCCCAGGTTTTTGGTCGCCGTGTGTGCGTCGTACCATTCCGTTCATCATCGTTCACCGCTGTCGGATAGCCTATCGTCGTCGTTAGGCAGGTTCCAAGACTTGGTTTCATGCTATAGCACTTATATATCGATATATAATCCGATAATATTGCGTGATTAGTATTAGACCGTATTTAATTTAAATTGTTTTGGATCTGAATATTAATCGAGTCAAACACCTAGTGTTAACATCGTGTAAAAGTTCGTAAGTTATTTCCATGTGTATGGAGTGAACGTATTCGACATTCCGATCCATAATTGATTGCTTAATCTAGGAATTCGATATGGTACTTATGCGAAAACCTAATCTAGTGTGGCGGGGTTTATGGATACTGGATTATTTCAATGATAATGGATAAAGCGTAAAAATTTAGGTTGAAAACACGGGCTTTAACAATATAGAATGTCAACCTCATTTAAATCCGCCGAATTTGAAACTTTCCGTACACATAACTTGTGAAAATCATAGTAAATTAGATACCCACAGGAATATTGTGTTCAGAAGCTCGTATCGAAGCCGACTCGACAACCTAGAACCCCCTGTAATTTATATTTCGTTTCTGTTTTAAAACGATGACAAAAACTGTTCGGGAATGTGGCTCTGGACTGCAGTCCAGAGCACAACTAAATTAAAATGTTTTTAAAACTCTGTGTGAAAATGATATTATGCGGAATCCTATACCGTAGCGAAGATTATTCTGTTAGCTAACTATTGGTGGTGGTTTCATTCATTTTTACCATCGTTTGCTATTTTAATTATCTTTTAAACCATTGTTACGTGCTGCAGTCCCAAGCAGGGACAGAACGTATACCCTAATCTTAAACGGTGCATATCTTCCAGCACACAACGAATATTGTTGATCCGTCTGGTGCGTTGGAAACCTAATTAATAGATCTAAATATTACCCAACTGTAGCGTCGCCTAATTATAATCCCAACAGGATGAAAACCGTGTTACGAAACGGACTTTCAGTTCAGAAACTGAATTTCCAGCAGAGAACACTTAAAAAGAAATGACCGTAATTCGCAAACCCGAGATCCGATTGACTTGAAACTAATTTCGTTGAATTGCTAATTAAGTTTAATTTTTACCCCTTCTGTATCATTTTGTTTAATTCTGATCGTACGATTTAATGTGAATTTTTTTTAAGTTCCTAAGATGCGTAATCACTTATTGCATATGACTTGCTTAGCGGCATAATTCACATATTTACCCAACTGTGATACATTTAGCGATAATGAGCGCCCTTATTAATTCTTAGTGTGTATTGCATTGTCGAACGTGAGTGGTATCGGATTAGTTGTGTCGAGTATGCCAGTGAAAATTGAACGATTTGTGATAGTGAACTGTACAGTGAATAGCGAACAGAACAGTATTATTGGTGTGTACTTGTACACAACTGGCCCATACATACATTTATTAAAACCTGGAGGAAATGGGAAAATCGAAGTAGAAAGGAACTTATATTTAGCGAGATTAGCGATTTAGAAGATGATCATTCAAACAGCGACTCTTATATATATTAGGTTGGATTTAGCAATCCGGTTGACAGGGTTATGTCCCGGACAACAGTGGGCCGTAGTCTCGGGTACGTACGAGACCCTCATTAAACATGATCACTCATTTCCGCAAACTCGATTTCAAAATTAATTTAGAGACTAGTAAGAACACAGGTCACACATTGCAATGATTGTAGACATATCGATTACCGGCATTCACTGTCTCCACTGTTATTACTTTTATTTCATGCCTCATTATTATTATCATATTACTGCTATTGCGGGCCCTAACGAACTGAGCATGCATGCTCAGAGCTTGAAAAGGACGCAGCTCAGAAGTCGGTCCTACCATTCGAGCTCACAGAGATTTAGACATTTGTATTTTCAGCACTTATATCGCTTCCCATAAAGCGACCTTGTATTCGCACTTGGTTAGTAGTTTTCTTTTCTGTGGAACTATTATAAACTGTGAACAATGAAAGTTGATATAATAAACTAATAACGTGTTCCCTTTACTTCTGTGTTATGTTTACCGATTACCATGGACGGGATTATTCTCTAGCCGTGGGAACACGACCGGCATAGTCACCTCCCGTATTTCCATATTTTGGGAAGCGGGACGCGACACGCTCCCACTGCCAATCTATGTGTTGGCTGGACTTTCCAGAAGAGACTTAATCTTATCGACGCGTACGTCCAAACTGGGAGGCCAGTACCTCCGGTAAATTCGATAACCCTTACATATATACACACATACGCACATATCACATACACAACCATACAAATACATACACACGCACAAGCATATATACACGCGCGCGCGAGCACATACAAAAGCATATCACATACACACACATGCACAAATCACATACGTGTGTACACACACAAGCATACATACACAGAGACACAAACAGGCGCGCGTGCGCACAAGCATACACACAAACAAATAAGCGCGCGCGCAAGCATACATACACACACGCACACAAACAAGTGCGCGCGCGCACACATTTTATTAATATAAAATATCCATACTAATTCATGTATTTTAAATTTTTAATCGCAAGGGCTTTACCCCGAAAATCCATGAGCACCTTCTTCATGATCGACTCTCCCTCCCCGTGTTCGTCCTCCCTTAATTTTTCATTTCCCACTTTTGTAAATATATGATGTTAAGATTGTAATAGAACGCGTAGTATGTGATGTAATCGTATTTGGATAATCGATATTTGAATGGAATGGATTTTGTTTTAGAATCGTTATTTGGATAGAATGAAATCGATATTTAATTGAAATAAATTGGATATGAGATTTTTTAGGGTTTTTTTTAAAAAAATTCTGTGATGCCAGTCCCGTCAAAATAGAAAAAAACTATTTTTAAATGATTCCAAAAACCAATTTTTTAAATTAAAAACCTTATATATTTCAACATTTTACGTCTGTCAAGAAAATGGTTATTTCGACGGGATATAACCGTCGAAATTGATTAACTTATTGCAACACACTTTAGCCGTAGAAACAACATATTGTGACACAACCAATTGAGTCAACGTTCTTTCGTGGCCATCTGGGGTGTCCCGACGAAATAGACTTATTTCGACGCTAAATATCCGTCGAAATAACTACTTATTTACTGTAGTGAACACATCAGGCTGTGTGTTTTAAAAGCTGGTCTCAAATTAAAAGGTCAGGCCTGGCCTCACAGGATCAGGTCTCGGTCTGATTGGAAAATGGCAGTAGTGATGTACTGATAGCACTCCAAGCTTACGAAAGGCAGTAACTACTCATATAGCAAGATACAACTTTAAGAGCTTGAATAATGACAGTAAATACTCTGATAGCAAGATACAACTTAAGAGCTTGAATAATGGCAGTATATACAGCAAGGTAGGGATTACGAGCTTAAATGATGACACTAAATACTCCAATAGCAAGATGCAACTTAAGAGCAAAGTTGGAAGAAAAAAAAGTGCTACATAGCGTGCTATGTAAGGTAGCGTGAGCACTTTCCCTATATAGCACACCCATATAGCACACATACCACAGCAAACGCTATTTCTATAAATAGTGTATGCTACGTAACTCACGCTACGTAGCTTAGGTTATGTACGCTACAAAGAATTGTGTTTTGAGTGGGTTTTTCAATGAAAACCCCCGACCCAAACTCTATAAACCTGCTATATAAAATACCCAAAAGAAATATCCCGTTCCTAATTCCTCTAGGGAACGCCTCTAGTGCTCTTTCCCGCCTCTCCCCAAATTGATCATCAAAGGCCATCAGCGGCCAACAACATCCCTCAGCCACCATCAGCACACCTTAGAGGCAAACTTCAAGTAGTTACAGGCTAGCATCGAGGCATATCAACAACCACCTAAAAGACTCACCCCTCAAAATTAAGAATCTACTAGCTATTGGGCCTGATTTTTCACCTTTCTGGTGAGTTTTGACTTTGATTTCAGTTTTGAGTTTGTTTTTATGATTTAAAAACATTCATTTTGTAATTTTTTTTTTTTTAAAACTTCAAGTTTTAGACTGTTTTTGCTATTTGTTATATATAGTATAACTATATTTATATTTTTAATTAAAATATTAATAAACCGCATGGCTTATGCTATTCGTTACGCTATTTGCGCTTTACGCTATTTGGTGGCGGAGTGCTACGTTACACGCTATCGCTATTTTCAACTTTGCTTAAGAGCTTAAATAATGACAGTAAATACTCCAAAACCAAGACACGGATTTAACAGCTTAAATAATTGAAGTTTCATTATGGAGGATATATGGCAGTGATATATCTAATATACAGTAAAACCTCTATACAGTAATATCCTTGGGACCGGGGAAAAATATTACTATAGGGGGGTTATTCTTAAGTAGAGTTTTATATATAAAAATTAGATTTTTTTTTGAAAAAATAGTAGTCAAAATTCTTAGACCTTCAAAATTCATATAGACCTTCAAACTTATTAACAAGTCAAAATTCTTAGACCTTCAAAATTCATATAGACCTTCAAACTTATTAACAAGTCAAAGTACTTTATGTCATCTTAAGTTCAATTGTGTAGTTAAGTAATTTATGTCATCTTAAGTTCAATTGTAATAGCCAAGTAATTTTATGTATTTTTTATATATATAAAAAATTATTTAAAATTTAATGCCAATTTATTACTATATAGAGGTAAATTAGTACAGGCGGGACTTGGAAAAAGTATGGAATATCACACTGTGGAGGTTATTCTTATTTATAACTGGTCCCGAGTCGGGACCGGGACTTTTTATCACTATAGGGAGGTTATTCCTATATAGAGTATTCCTATACGGAGGTTTTACTGTAATAAGGTTCAAGAATCAAGGCTTCAAAATCGTTATATTGAAGAAGAAAATAACGACGAAACTAAATCCATATGCATCTAAAACATAGAAGAACAGACAATGCTAAGATCATCATCTCCAATGAGTCTTTAATTTGATCACTAGATAAGGTGCACACGGTTCTGAAACAAACAATAATTGTTGTTTTGTGCTTTCCAGAAAATTATGTACTGATCTATACTGCCTCGAAAAAGATTGTTGCTGAATAAGTAACAATGTCGGTTTCTATATCTCATTCAGCACTTATAAGCCCTCGACTTGCTTAACACGACCAAACATCTCCATCATCTGTTTCAGTAAAGCTGGAAGTAGCACTTACGACCATAAATCGAAAAATCTCAGGGATTTTAAGGGGTTATAAGTGCCCAAATCTAAAATCTAAAATCCCTATAGAAACCTTAACATGTTAACGAACTTCAAGCTTTGCTCATTGGATCTTTGACATTAAGTTGCATTACCAATAAAATCACTCTACCTCTAAAACCCAAATTACAACAGAAATTTAATACATTAATACAGCAACGAAGGCAGAACTATTATTAACTTTTAAATTCTAAGGATTTTGAACTAATCCACCACCAAAATTAGATCTTTCGCCCAAAACTCAATCATATTATCAAGTAATCAATGAATCAAACTACAAACATAACAAGATCAAACAATTTCTACTTCAAATGTAGTAATCAAAACCGAGAGAATAGAAGCGAAGAAATAAATAATCACCTGCTAAAATTGCTTTAAATGAAATGCCGCGATCTTTTTCTTTCGCATCATCTTTGCTTTTTCTCTTCTTTCGAAGGACAACATCACGTTGTCGATTTGATCTTCTTCTTCTTCTTCTTCTTCTTCTTCTAGGGGTTTTCCCTCTTTTTCCCTCACAAATTGATTCTAGGTTTTGAAAATAGAGGGAAACACGCTAAAAGCCTCGCTTTATCTTTGTCCATAAGAAGAAAAGGCCTTTTAGGCCGATTATGGGCTAGTATTAGGCCCATATCTATTCTTGTTTTAGATTATTGGGATTAGGTTTCATTTAGCATGAACTTTCAGCATCTTTCATATAAGTATTTTATTTATCTTTTCTTCTTTCTAAACAACAAATAAATATCAGGGATTTTGCTATAATTCAAGTAAATACCATGAAATTTCAAGTTTTGGTTTGATTTGCTTTGGATGATACAACGCAAAGGTGTGCAACAGGTTAAAGTACCTAGCCTAAAATAATGTTGGGGGAAAAAACTACAAAGCACAATCATGATTTCATATTTCTTGTGCTAGCACCATTGAACTCTAAAAACGCCATGAACCTCACAGAACTACCGATGTTGTTTCGTTAACTTGTTTACGGTACGAATGGACTAAATAACCCCAAAAACCCTTGTACATGGACTATAAAACCCCAAAATAAAATTAATATGGCATTTCTCGACAAAAAAAACCCATTATTTTTGTACGAAGCTATCATTTGAAGAGGGGTTCATGGCATCTTTTCAGTTTTATGGAGCTGCCTCAAAAACACGAGAAATTGCAATGGTAAAAGCCCGTGGTATATATTTGAAAATTACTCTTTAATGATTTAAGAGGGTTAATTTCTCATGAATTAACTGTGCCAACGCACTTGCTATTCCACAAATCTAATTCATAAATCTAATTCATGTTACACTTTCTTTTTAAAGTTGGGCATTGCATCTTGTTTTGATGGATGCCAGCATATTCAAATAAAGACCATCACTAAGATATTTAAAAGAAAGCAAATGTACCATACACTATAAGAAGAAACTAAACACTAGCTGGTGTTCTCTTCACACACAACTCTCAATATATCAAGAGATTGGACCTAAAAAGAATCTCTAAGAGATCGGCTCAAAAATATCAAGAACTATTTTGGTAGAGGATCAAATCAGCATGATCACTTTTCTTGATGATTGCCTAGTTAAGATGCATCCATCCATACCAGCTTGAGCCCAAAATGCTACTTTAAATGATATTGTTTGAGCCACCAAATTTTCGTTCAGGACAAGAATTTTTTTTTTAACGCCATACTAGGTTTCACCGATACAAGGAAGATTTTTGGATGTCTAGCCTTCAAATCTATTGTGAACTAACATGCCTTCAAGGCAAACGCTCACACCAAACTTTTAGTTGCCAGACAATTTAAAGGCCACCTAATTAATTGATGCTTGAACCACCCTTTCTCATTTTCTTTTCCTTAGAAAAGCTTTGATTTAAACAATCTCCAACCTAACCATCAGCAATGTAGTTAGTTTAGCTTATCCATCAAGCTCAAAAGCAAATCTCTAGCAGACATCCTATTTTTTTTTTTTTTATCAGCGTGGTATGAAACTCCACCGTGTTACCGATGGTCGGATGTGGTCAAGGGAAGAACAGAAATACAGGCAGGCAAACATAGAGGTGAATATATGAATGGACTTTGCTTTGTGACAGCTTGAGACAACCCAAAAATATTTCATTTGAGATGAAGGACCACCCCAAAAATGAATGTGGATGTGAATAGATACTCCACCCGCATGCCTTTATTCCCATTGGCAAGTGAATGGTTCCTTCTTCTGCGCAAGGGGCGGCGGGCCATCATAAAGAGCCGCCGTTTAAAAAAAACTTCAACTGAGACCACACACAAGACAACTCAACAAAAGATAGATGTTCCAATTGCAAGGACACGACAAAGCAAAGTGATTTATAGATCTAAACAAATTACCGTCCAATATTTTATTAGGAGTAGAAAGCATAAGCATTGTATCAGGTACATAATCATCACATTCACCAAGGCTAATCACAAGCTCTCTTTCACAATAATCATCACTAACTTGAGCACTAATGGCATCATCATCATCATTAGCGCTAAACATGAACTCTGCTTCACCAGTAATGCGAGCAGTGATAATAATCATAGTGGTAACAGCTTCCGCAACATTTTCACCAGTGCTGCTGCCGCTGCTGGTTGAAGCCGTGGATTCATCGCCGACGGTTTCCCTGTCGTTCCGTACGGTCACCCAATCCTCGTCCCAAGTCCAATTCGGTCCTTGGCCGCACCCGAAAATCTCATCAGCTTGAATCGGTTTGTGGAGAAGGGAGTCGACGGTTTCTTCCTCCTCTTCGGCTTCCGACAAGGAATCCCAATAGCTCTGATCCAACAAGACGCTCTTCGGGGATACCCGTTTGCAATCGGGACCCCCCGCCTCCGACACGAAGGGATGCATCAACAGCTCATCCACGGTCCACCTCTCCTTGGCCTCCCTCCTCAAACACTTCCCCAAGAAATCCTTCCCCTCGTCGGAGACCCAGTCGGGCACGGGCGGGCATTCCCCGCCGAACCCGACTCGATGGAGCAGTGCGACCGGGTCCCTGGCGTCGGGGAACGGCGCCCGGCCCGTAAGCATCTCGACGGCGGTGCACCCGAGGGCCCACACGTCGGCCTCCGTCCCCTGGTCCTCCCCTCTGGCCACCTCCGGCGCCATGTACATCGGCGTCCCCATAAACCTCCCCTTGGGATTGGGATTGGGATCACTGCTGTGATCTAAGAGTCTGGCGCAGCCGAGATCGGCGATCTTGGCCCTGCCGGCGTGGCAGATGAGCACGTTCTGAGGCTTGACGTCGCAATGAGCGATCCGTCTGGAATGGAGATGAGACAGTGCCATGAGAATCCCTCTGAGATGGCATCTGGCATCCGTCTCCTTAATCCCTCCCCCGCGGATCTTGATCTCGTCGGATAGGGATCCGCCGGGGGCGAATTCGAGGAGCAGGTTGTAGTAGGAGCCGGAGGATTCGTGTGTGATGTCGAAGCCGAGGTAGGAGACCAAGTACGGAGAGGCGCCGACGGAGGAGTAGAGCTTTTGCTCGTGGCGTAGGAGGGCTGAGCGGGAGAGATCGGCGGACTTGACGGCGAGGAGATCGCCGGAGGAGCAGGAGGACGTGGCGAGGGAGACGGTGGCGGTGGAGCCTCGGCCGAGGACGGATCCTCTGGTCCAGGACATTATGAGAGAGAGAGAGAGAGAGAGAGAGAGAGTTTGTTGATGTTGTTGTTAATTGGTGTTGGTGTCGATTTTTGGAATGAGAGGGGGTTGGGTTTTTGTGTTTATATATAGATACAGATATACAGATATAGATAGATAGAAAGAAGGGTGAGAGAGAGAGAGGGAGGGAGGGTGCCACGTGGAGGGAGGAGAGAGGGGGTTGACAGAGAGCGGTGGGCAAGTTGGAATTTGGGAAGGTGGTGGTTGGGTGAGCCGAAGAGACAGCAGGTGATGATGAATCAAATATTGGAGGAGTGCGGATGACTTTTATGAATTTGAGGTCGAGACGGCTGTGTCACCCTTTTTGTTTTTGGAGGGTCAAGACTTGTTAAGACCGTGGATAAACATTTGGGAACTTTTTTTGAGCTGGAAATTGGATCTGATGCAGGCTTCCTGGGGCTACAATATTCTATAATATTTCAATGCAACCGGTGGAAATTTCTGTTTTTCTAGTAAGTTCAACTGTAGCCAATTTGCCACGGTCAACTCGCTATGGTCAACAGACTCATGCCGGAATTGTTCCCAACCCCGCTAAAATCCCAGGGTTCCAAAACTTTCCGTTTCTTATAATTTCACTGCGACGACCACGGTGTACTATTACCTGCGCTCTACAGTTATCTCTTTTGGAGAATCAAAACTTTATCCGTCAATCAAATTATTCTTCTTTCGGAACCGTCAATAAAAATAGTTGGAAAAATTGATATAAATTTAAAGGGTTTTTGGGAATAAAATATTGATTCTAACATAGAAACATGTTAGAGTCCCGAGGTATAATCCATCGGTTCAAGAAAAGACGGTGATTTCCTACTTACCACTCAAAAGTGAGAGGTTTCAACGAATTAGCCAGATAAAAAGAAATAACGTAAAATGCTCGGTTTTATTACATATCAGGTGTCTAACACACAATATAGATAGCTGAATATTGATGCTATTGTAATACCGATAAATATAAAAGTTTTGGTTGAGGATTTTGCATGCATGTTTAAACGGTAGTAACAGGGGAAGAAGCCGTTCATTATTCTGGTTTTTAATTAAGGATGTGTGTTTATCATCGTTCCCGATTATATTTTCGGATTTGACTATTTAAATCAAATATATTTTGAGAAATGTGTTGTATGACCCGAATCAACCTAATTAAAAGTTTGGATATATCCTGTACGAATTGGATGTACCATTGAAAGTTTGGTAGCTTTGGCTTTCACTTAGGAACACCGACCCTAGTAGATATTATCATGGTCATTTATCTTGTGCTCCATGCACTCAATTCTTTTTTCCTTTATGCATCCCCATGAGATTTTTCCTCATCCTTTCCTTTTTTAAAACCTTGTTGCCGACCTAATTAGACTTCTTTTTGCACCACGTGGAGAGCAAGTGATAGGCCCCCTTTGGAATAAACATTTTGTTTGTAATCTGGCTTCAACAAAGTATCTTCCCCCTAAATGGCATATTCCAAACCTTAAGTTATCATTTTGGATTTTAATTCTTTTCCTATCTATTCCTATCTTATATGGCACCAATATTGAGATTAGGCTCTTTTATTTGATATTATAAATATCAAGGTTCAACATAACAGAGCATGAAAGAAAGTGGCTATAATTTAATGTGTTCAGGACAATGGTTCAGTTAATATGGCACTTCTCCTTCTCGGAAGAGCAATGGTTCGATCCCTAAGAGAAAAGATGGCCATAATTTAACGTATTCGGGGAAAATTCATGGGTCCCCGGGGGTGCGTGTTGTGTACATTAGTCGTTTTACGGACTAGTTCACAAAAATTCTTCAGTATAAATCGGGAGTCACATGTTTTTTTTGCTCTCTCTCTCTCTCTCTCTCTCTCTCTCACACACACACACACACACACACATATATATCGGATTGGTTTTGAAATAACTTATGGTCTCGAATATGGCTTAAAGTTAGTATTTTCTGGTTTGTTTTTCTTACGTTTATGGAACTGATGGGTTTTATCTCATTATATTTAATATAAGTATGGACTCAAGATTTTATTTAAAAAATATGGAACACGTGTTAAAACTAATGGGAAGGAGTAAGACGGTTATACCAAATTTTGCAAAGGGTTGGGTTCGGTGCAACAATTGAAGTTAATGTTTTTTATATGACATGGCTAGTAATAATAGGGCCAGCTGGTTGTTTGAGTTAAACCGAAACTCAACAACCGAAGCTGGAAATTTTAATTCTTGTTGGGTTTTGGGTTTGGTTTTTGGTGGGGGTACGTGGGTGGATATTAGCTTTTTGAAGGCCAACCAAATTCTAGATGTCTGTATACTTGAATAACTAGACTTTTCTTCTATGTCTTGAAATTAAAATTATATATAGGATGCAGTGTGAACGCGGCAGGCTGTGATGCAAGCAAGTATGCAAGTTTTGCATCTAGATCCACTTATAATTGACCGAGAAAGTGCCTTTCCATATGTATCTAGAACTTTGGTTGACATTATCAAAGTCAAAGCCTTTTCCTATTTATTTAGGTCAACCTCCCTTTTTTCTTTCTTTGGTTGTGGAGGAGCCATAGGATGCGATCGTGCAGATGACGCTGTTAAGAATATGGGATAGATTAGTCATTTATTTAGTATTTTTTTATTACATCACACTGCGTCGGAGCCGGACGAAAAGACGCATGACTATTTTCAACGTCTATCGATAAATTTATACTCGGGACCAAGAAATCTAACTTGAGTGTTGGATTGTGTTTATCCAACAAAGCTCGAACACCGATGACCATCATCTTTCTTGCAAGCAATCGATTAATTCAAACAAACATAGAAACTTGCAACCCGGTTAAGAACCTGGTATACGAACAAAATAAAATAAATCCTGCAAGTTCCAGTATGACGAGCGTTGTAATTAAAAATATATTAATATTAAAACATATATTATTATGTGCCTAACACTACTAAAATTGTCATCGCTGCAACAAAAATTTGAAGCTTTGAAGGCCTTATGAGCTGAAAGCTGGACTTTTTGTGTAGCTGCACGTTTAAATTTAATTAATCCATATTTGATACGCGTGTCAAGTGAACCGAATCCGGGTTGCTCTAATATCATGTTAAGCATGCCTTCAACTAAAAACCCCGAGGTTGTGATGATTGTTAAGAAAGTATATTTAATATTCTAAAAAATATAACTAGAATTAGCAACTTAGACCTTGCTATCATTAACTTTATGTTGATGAATTAATATACATTTGTAAGAAATGTCGATTATTAAGTTGCTTATTTTTAGCTCAAATATTATTTCACACGGTAGCTTGAAGAGAGAGAAAGAGGGATAGGACATTGTAACCAACCAACTCCCACACATGCACACTTTTTGCCTTCGATGGTTAGAAAAATGAGTTGCTTCTTGCATGATTATAAAATGAATTAGCTTGCACTCCATTCCAATAATATTGGTTGTGTTTTGCTTGGTTTCTTCCAATCATTCATCAGATGATAAAAATGACAGAATTTGTTGGACAACAAATCCACCAACACGCCCAGCACGATAATCAATATAAAAATTACACCCAATATAAAATTCCAACTCAAAAAAAGCAACATCTCACTTGCAAAGGAGCTCCAACCCTCTACGGCTGTTGTACATCGCATGACATACATCGTAATTCACAATTATTGTTATTATTGTTGTTATTTTGACAAAAAAGCACGATTCAAAATGAGACCGTCTCATTCAAAAATGACTTAAAATGTAGTTAGCATTATAATCATGAAATGCGCGCACAAAAAATATAAATTTAAATACGGGGAAAATGGGATTGTAAACCTCATTAGTTGTGATCGTTTGACCCGGCTTACGGCCTCTCCGTGTACCCCTTTACAACTTAAACAGGAGGATCCAGAGGCTGTAATGAGTGTGTTCACAGCTAATAGGGCCGTGAACGTTTCACAGCTCCATTAACATCTTTTAATATATACACATCTTGAAGAACAAGTATATATAACTTCACCTCTTTTCTTAGGTATGCAGAGGAAACGTGATCATTTTTTCTTGCCTAATGTCCTCGGTAACATTAACTTGAGGAAGAAGGTTTAATTATTCAATATGAATTCTATATTTATGATTTACATTAACTTTATGTAATCTGCAAATATATAGACATACAGTCATATCCTTTTTTAAAAATCTTTTTGGGTAAAATAATTTTGAAAATTCTTATCATATATTATACATCCATCCTTTTATTTCGTATCTTATAAAACTTTATGTTTCATATATTTATAGATGGAAAAACTGGTCCTGGTCGTTTGGCCCGGCTCCAGAGCGGATCTGTCCCGGCCAACCGAAGAGCCATATGGTTGTTAAATAAAAACAGTTTTTCTGGCCAGCAAAATATTTAATCTATATGTATTGGAAAAGCAATAATAAAAAAGACCTTAAGATTAAATTTTTTTTTAAAAACTCTAAACATATGGCACATATTTCACTTTTCCGTTAAAAAAGATTAAAAATTAATGCAATCCCAGAGGACAAAAACAAAAGCGTGAGATGAAAGCGAAACTCAATCTCGAATCCCAAGACAACCGACAAAACGAGGAACGGCAATTTGAGAGGGTGTGGCCTTTGGGGGCTCTCATGGCTTTTCCCTCACTCAATAATTAAACCATGCATGATACCTAATTAATCAATTAAGTAATTAACCATCACTTAATTTGAAAGGTTAGAAAAGGTTAATTACAAATGGACCCCCACGAATGACTGTGACTCCATCTGTTTCAATTGCGTAGTGAATCACGTGTTTTACATGCGTAGAGGCCTTTGCGGCTATCTCCTCAAAATTCTTTCTTTCTATGCTATGCTATTCTATCTATTCTATGTGAGGTCTCAATTCTTTGGATTTTCCTTTTGTGTTTGGCTCTTCATCAAAAGAGAGGAAGGAGAGTAGAAGATACTTTTAGGGTTGGGGTGTAGATTTGTCATCTGTAGGTCAATTCGAGTCTTAAGATGTTTTTGTTGGGGTTAAGGTTTCAATTGATGCTAAGCAATGACTCCATTTTCAAGAAAAATATTTTTCTTGTCATACGCGTCGATTATGACTCTATCAATGTTTTTGCACGTGCGTTGCAAGTAATTGACGCTGATAACCGATAAGCTTTTAAGAATAAAAGATTTGTTAATTCTTTTATTTTAATAACCATGTGCTTTATTATTTTAATTTGTTCTTGCATTATTTTCAAAGATTTGATATGAGTGGAAAAGTTATTAATGGTTTCTTATGTATGTTTTCAAAAAAATTAGAGAATTTTTTATGCCATGTGTCGGTCCGAGAATCAATTTGTAATTTATGACGGCCCGTGCCCTTTGTTGTTAATATAGCGGAGATATAAAATTTTCACAATATTCTGGAACATTGTCTTGGTGTTTGTTTGGATATAAGATTTACTGTGATTTTAAGGTTTTTGTGCAGCCATGAGAAAATTTATGACGTCTTCAGAATAAACCTCGTTCCAACTCCAATCGGAGAATATTTAAAAGAGTGTACCTATAAGCCATGCTTTGGTACGAAAAGGTATATCTACATGCAAGGATGCACTAAAAATATATGTAGCAGCTCTTCTCACAGCCTCCAAATTTTAGATATGGTGAAAAAAATTTGACAGCATTATCTGTCGATTTTCCTACCATTAGCTTTGCTGCAAAGCATCATATGTTTCCTTCATGCGGCATTTTTAATCCTTATTTTAAAAATCTGTTTCCTTCTATCCGAAGGAAAGAAAAACATTATCTTTTTGTCTTTTCAAAAGCCACATTTTGCCTTTTGATTTTAACAATAATTTGTTTTCTCGGTCTAATCTTGATTCCTGAATATCCTAATTTTCCGTTAATTCTTTCATAGAAGCCGTTTTGGGTAAATTTTGTTGAGACGGAAAAAAAATGCTTATCGACTCAGAAAGTAAAATGCAAGAAATTATTTACCATACCATATGCAATGCATCTGAACAAGAAAGAGTGAGAAATGAAAAATCTCCGCTACCGCTTGAGCGGTTTCCATGACCCCATTTGTTTCTATTTTATGACCGGATAGTACATGGATGTATATATATCATAAAACCCAGGTTCTGCGGGCATGCTATAAGAAAAAGAAAGGATTAGAGGAAGATATTTTTTAAATGGGTTTTTTCTGTTAGGCATTTTCATACTTCAATATTTTTCTCTGTCCCCTCTATAGTTAGTATTTACCTGTAGCACTCTCTATATTTATAAGTTACTCCTGCAGCCTCTACTTAACTTTTAAAAATTATTCATCCTCCTCCCCGACAGCCGTCGTTCCCACCGTCGCCACCTTCTTCCTCTTCTTCTTCAACCTATCGCCTCCTTGTTCCTCCTCCTTCTCAACGTCACCGCCACCGCCATCATTACCACCATCATCTTCCTCCTCTTTCACCCATCGTCTCCTTCTTCCTCTTCCTTCTCAACACCACTGCCACCATCACCACCGCTTTCTTCATTTTCTTCTTCTTTAATCCACAACCGCTGCCATCCTTCTTCCTCCAAAAATGACGGTGACAACGGTTATGGGTTGAAAAAGAAGAGGAAAAAGAAGATGGTGTTGATGATGGTGGCGTTGAAGAGGAGGAAGAAGGTGGTGTTGATGGATTGAAGAAGAATATGAGGAGGAAGATGGTGATGGTGGAGATGTTGAAGAGGAGGAGAAAGAAGGTGGCGGTGATGGAGACGGCGGCGAAGGCGGTGGAGAATGAATGATTTTCAAAAGTGAAGTAGGAGGGCTGCAGGAGTAATTTATAAGTATAGCGGAGTTACAGGTAAATACTAACTATAAAGAAAGACAGAGAAAAATATTGAAATACGAGGAGACGCTGACAGAAAAAAAAACTTTTAAAATTAACTTTAGTGCAGCTTAGCAAGTGCCTTTTCGGTGCCAGTGGATTATAGGAAGAAAAGTAGGATTATGGGCTATCAAATCATCTAAGCA
Source organism: Agapanthus africanus (assembly GCA_030015575.1). Taxonomy (NCBI): domain Eukaryota; kingdom Viridiplantae; phylum Streptophyta; class Magnoliopsida; order Asparagales; family Amaryllidaceae; genus Agapanthus; species Agapanthus africanus. Next base: position 588,623,125 of record JASDDO010000016.1, on the reverse strand, counting down.
TGTGAACCATTAACACATAGATTATTCAACCCATGACGCCGCCAACTCTCTCTCTCTCTCACTCAAGCTATAAGTAAAATTATCCGCATGTATTATTAAAATCTTAATCAAAGCTAAACATTAATTAGATAATTAATTATGTGCGATCCTTGGAAGCAGCAGATGGCATGTGACCATGGACTCCGTCTCACTCTCTCCATCTCACTCATGCTGGATCTTAGCAACAAGTGCCGATGTCCAACTTGGCTATTGAGAAAATATTTATGAACTTAAAAAAAAAATTCAAAATTGATGTTTAATACTTAGGTGTGAACTTTATTTAATCTTTCATGGTGATAAAAATCGGTGATCTCTGGTGATGATGCTCACAAGTGGTATTTCTTCATATTACGACACGTGGTGGAAGACGTGTCCCGAAAGCTACGGAGGTGAAATAAATGAGATGCATTGGGGGCGTTCCTCGGGACCTCGTCTCCGAGGACGCATCCGACCTTTCGGAGACCTCCATGAGTACTTTCCATATTCACCCAGCAAACGGTCAACAGCCCGCCTCCGAGCAGTCCAGCGAGCTTCCTTAGCCTCCTTGCTCGTCTCCGAGCCATCTGATAGGCCGAGCTTCCTTGGCCTCCCTGCTCGTCTCCGAGCCTCTTGACAGGCCGAGCTTCCTCGGCTTCCCTGATCAATCGAGAGCGCGGAACCCAAGCGCCCCCGCAACGGCTCCGCGTATCTCGTCAAGACGAGATATCCGCCTCCCCATGTTCCGCGTCCCACGCTTGCGCGTCCCCACATTAATGGACGTATCCCTCCATTAATGCGAGAATAACGCAAAGGCGTAACTGACGGCGAAGATCTCGCGCATGCTCGCTCCACGCGACCACTATATAAACCACTCTTTCACACGACTCAGGTAACTCGAACTCAACCCAATAGGTCGCTACGCTGCTTTTATTCTCCGGCACTAACTTAATCATCGGAAGGTCCTACGGTAGTTTCCCACCTCGGGACTTTCCTTGCAGGTAGTTCGGCCTCCGCAACTTCCAACAACCCATTGAGATCCACATGCTTAACAACCCCCAAAAATAAATTTCAGCCGCTAAAAACCGTTCGCTACCATATCAACGGAGGACAATATCTAAGGGAGATCACAGCCTCCATCAGTTGGCGCCGTTTGTGGGAATGTTTCAGAAGCTTCTCAACTCATAAGTTGATCTTCCACTCTCGACCCAATGGAGAGCGACAACCGCGACGATCCAAATACGAGCCGCCACACTCCCTACAACGGAGGTAGAAGCGGCTCGTCTTCCCCTCCTAACGTCATCAACACCTTATCCGCTAGGATCGACAGGCTCACATCGATGATAGATGCACTCGTCCGCGTTCAAGCAGCGAACCCTACCCTCCAGAACACGGTTCCCTCTCCCCGGGATAACGACGTCCGCAGAAGGACAGATAGCCATGCTCAGGCCCTCGATCTCACTCACGCTCATCTCAGCGTCACTGAGCGCCGGTGTGCCGACTCCGGCTACCATGGCCCTCATACGGCGAATGATTCCATGACCCGCTAGGCACCAGACAGCGCCATACCCTGATCCCAGGAAAGACTAGGTCGTCGCTCCGATGCCCGCCGCGCTCTCTCACCCCCTGAGGAGGTGTCGGTCGGTTCGCCTACTTCCAGGCATGACCGATGCCCCCACTCCTGCTTAGGCCGCGCGAACGGCGAACGTTGGGACTACTCAAGAAGGGTCTCGCCCGAGAATTTAAGAAATTTGATAGAGCGGAATCGAATTCGCACCATCGCGCAGACCCGGAGCGGGGGTAGTTACCACTCCGACTGTGCAGAATTCTCGGGGTACCACCACCGACTTAAAGCCCTCGAAAAGAAAATCGAAAGCATACGACGGGATGGCCATGCGTCCGGCGAAGGGGTCAGGTATTCCGCCGATTCACTAACAAAGCCCTTTACAGAAGAGCTGCTGGCCGAGCACGTCTCGTCCAGGAACAAGCCGCCAAAAGTGGCCCTCTCCGACGGGAAGTCCGACCCGAAGGACCACATTTACGGCAGGCATGAGCTTCTAAAATAACTCGGACGCGGCTCAATACCGAGCTTTCCCCACCACCCTAATCCGGGCTGGCCGGGACAGGTTCCGAGGGCTTATGCCATGCTCCATCTCGACCTTCGACGAGCTGGCTACCCAATTCCTCGGTCACTTCGTCGGGAACCGATGACAGAAAAGGACGGTCGACTACATGTTCACTGTCAAGAGCGGAAACAAGAAATCCTTCAAAGGGTATGTCACCCGCTTCTACAATACCCTCCTGGAGGTTCCCGAGCACCGCGATGAAACAGTTATCACCGCGCTGAGGTCGGGTCTTAGGCACAAAGAGTGGCTCCGCACTTTTGCATTAGCGCTACCTAAGCCCATGGCTGAAGTGAAAGCTTGGACCGAGCGAGAAATCCAACTCGAGTCGGAGGTGAACTTAAAGTGACCCCGAGCCGACCAGACGGACAGAAAGAAAAGGGACAGGGATGAGAAAAATAAAGTCGATCGTCCGAAGCCTTACTCCCTGAGGTTTCAAGAGTACACTCCTCTAAACATTTTCCAAACCGGTCTGCTGGAGAAAGCTAAGGGCGAGAGGTTCTTTAAGCTCCCTCCAGTCACCCAAAGAGCGGGCAAGCGTCTCCGCGGCCTGTACTGTGCCTTCTGTAGGGATTCTTTAGCACCATGCCTAGGGTTAGGGTTGCATCACACATGCTATATTAAAAATTTTAGGGGTGCTAAACAATTCCAATCATGAATCAAATTAAAAATATAGGGTAACAATATAAAGTATCACATACTATGTAGTGTCTAACACTAAGTGGGAAGAAATACAACCGTTGTAGATTTCCCTCATTGACTCCTTGGATCAACAATGGTTTGAACCGGCTCGCTAGAATCCTTCCAAGTCCACGACAATCCACCCGGAGTCCCTTTGCTCAAGCTCCTAGCTTCACTTGATCTTTGAAGAAGAGGAGCAAACAATCTACACAAGTAGACTAAACTAATTTAGATTGGTGATGTGATTTGTATTCTCACTTAAAAACCCTTTCTTTTTATATTCCCCACTCAATAGAAAAGTCAAGAGAGCATGAAGGAGGAAGAAGAATGAGATGGCTAGCTTGAGCTCTATTGTGATAATGATAATTCTCAAGATAAATGAGAAAAGAAAATATATGTATATGAGTCACACTCACATAGAACCATGGTTAATAAATATCTAGATATTTTTATTTGTGAGTTAAAGAACAAAGGAAATTAAACCATGGTTAAAACTTAGGTCAAGTAAAGAATAGTGAAGAATAATATTCAACTATGATTTAATCATTTTCTTTTTCTCAATAATGAATATATATACATATATATCTACCATGTGAGTCTTGTATTTCCATCTCCAATGTATCAACAACCATGATACAAGTATGCATGCATGTGTGCATTGATATCAACATGTATACACATGCATACATTCATGCATACATCCAAATAGAAAATGTTTAAATAAATAAGCTAAAAGTCAATATTAAATCAACACTTGATTTAATAACCCGGTTATATCACATACGACCGGACCAATAGTAAACGCCCGATTTAAAATACAGTATCATATACACACATTTAATCGAGCTCCCGCGCATATCCCATATGCACCCCACATCATTTCGCCTGAGTTAGGAAACCCCTCTGTGGGACTCTAAGACTCGTCAATACACGCAGTAGGCAGTAATCATATCACATACCCACAAACCGTCAGCGGCACTAGCTGTACGTAACGGCTCCCAGATATTGAGCGATCAGAAGAAAAACAAGCGATCCTGTCAAAACTCCCGTCAAGCCAACTGACAACACTTACCGTACAGTCCGGTCTCTTCATCAGATATGCTACATATCGAGTGTAGGGATGGTATCGTCGACCCCAATAACTCAATAAGTCATGCCGGTGTATGGCTCATAATAGTTCGAGAAACTACTGATAACACCTATCAGTAAATCTCAGCAGCCCTGACCAGGGACTTCCTGTTATACCCAATCGAGTATAGCGCAACATCACCCCCCAATACCGGAAGAGATGAAACCCCTCCTATCGCTCATTGCCTCCATGTGCCTCGGGACTGTACCCCAAATCCACCTGTTTGCACGACTCAGTAGAGCCGTGGTAGGGTGGAGATCAAAGTATAGTGGGAGGACACACAAGTCTCTATGACGATCTCGGGTCTACAGACTAAGCTATACCAGTGTTGTTGGGGTCGAAATTTACACTCCGATTGACCAAGTCAAAATTAAAGTCAACCCCAAGCCAAGTGGGCCCAAGCCCAGGTCAACTGGGCTAATGCCTGGGTCAAGCCCGAACATGGAACGGCCGGCCTCCCCCATGCCAAGATAAAAATTTTGCAATAAATAATTTTGGTGTATTACTTTTATTCTATTTTATGAATAAATGTAAGAAAAATAGGCATAAAACCAAATTTTTATAATGCTCATGGTTTATATGCAAAAAGAAATGCCACATGAGCCATGAGATAGGCAAAATGCCATTTTTGTAGAGCCCAAGGGGCTATATGTAAAGTGTATAGCCTATAAAAGCAAGAATAATGAAAATATCCCAACAACTTTTTTTCTGTCTCCTAAAAAAAGTATCAAAATTTGTGATTTTCTCCTTCCCCAAGATTCTAAAAGCTTCTTCTTTCTTTTGAATTAAATCAAGAGTTTTACTCTTCCTTTTATAAAACTAAATAGTTTTTCACCACAAAACCCACAAAGGAGAACTCAGATCTTCTAACAGATCTCAGAAATGAGAGATTTTTAAAATCTCATACTTCTTGATCTTCAAGATCCGGCCAACAAAGGAAGAAGAAGGAGACCCATCTCCAGAAACCCCACTTTGGGGAAAATCCAGGGCTTAAGGGGAGAAGCCCTCTTCATCAGCTTCAAAATATCCTAGGAGTTTAACTCTTCATATATATACATATATACAAAATAATAAGTGCTCCTTTCTGAGAGTACAACTCCCATTGCAGGGACCAAGTCCCTTTTGCCTCCCGAGCGCCTACGTGCCTGGCACGTAAGGCGCTAGCGCTCAAAGCGCTAGCATCCGAGCGCCCACGTGCCTGGCACGTAAGGCGCTAGCGCTCAAAGCGCTAGCATCCGAGCGCCCACGTGCCTTGCACGTGGGGTGCTAGCGCCCAGAGCGCTAGCGCCCGAGCGCCCACGTGCCTGGAACGTGGGGCGCTAGCGCTCTTGCGCTCAGAGCGCTAGCGCCCGAATGCCCACGTGCTTGGCACGTGGGGCGCCAGCGCTCTAGCGCTCAAAGCGCTACCGCCCAAAGCGCTAGCGCCCGAGCGCCCACTTGCCTGGCACATGGGGCACTAGCGCCCTTGCACTCAAAACGCTAGCACCTAAAGTCCTAGCGCTTTTTCCCAGGCATCCTTTGGATGCCCTTTCCCTTTATACACACACACACACACACACACACATACTCCACGACGCTGTCCCTGTTAGAAAAAAATTTCTAACGGAGCGCTGCCCCGCACCCCGTAAGGGGGCTGCTAGCTCCCTTGACCCCCAGCCCGCTATCCGGGTAGCGGGACCCCCGTAAAAACTCTGCGGGGCCCTCGATTTATCCAAAACCCCTTTCAAAACACAACACACATACACTGCACATTGAGTTCGCATGACCTGTTTGACCCGTTAATCGGAGGTTCTCTCGCTCCAAAGGCGAGGGGTAATTAACGGCAGCTTAGTCCGCGGCTGCCGGAGATTTGGATCCCCACAATCAAAAAACCCCAGCCTACCCTAGGCAGGGGAAGTCTGTAATGCGTCTGACAAGCGCACGCGCATTCCCATCTCAATGGGGTGAGGAAAAACACCCTACAGATTCTGGCACGCCTGGTGGGACCTTTCTCTCCTCCCATATTTCGGGTTAAACGTTCATGCGAACTCAATCAAAATACATATCGATTGCCTGTACTGAAATGATGTTTTTTTTCCGTGCAGCAATCAACTTTCAATGACAATGTCTCCCAAGATGAATTCAGCTTCCGACGCGACCCCGATCCCGTACGTGGTCAAGGTCAATGCTCGTGTGGTTCTCCCCGCAAGCCTCAGTCGACAGTGGGAGGAACTGCCCCGCCAGTTTGGCTCCGTCATCATCTACCCTGCCGGAAGCGCTCATCTGGCATAAATCCCGGCAAAACAGGTGGCCAAGCGGGTCTCAAGGGGCAAGAGGCCGAATGTTGTGATCGCTAAGGCACCACAGCCGAAGCTTAAGACGGTGTCTGAACGACTCTCTGGCGCTCCAGCTGGGGGCAAGACTTCCGGTACAAAGGGCAGCAGCAAATGTTGCGGACGAGCTCAGGCGATGACTCTAACAAATGTGCAATCGAGCGTATCTCCAAAATCCTCCATCGCCTGGTCCACGACGTCTTCCCGAAGAGCCAAAGTCTGCCAAATGCTTAAAACAGAAAAGTCAAGGCAGAAGCGGCTTAGGTATCGAGCCAACAAGAGGGCCAGGACTTCGGCCAAGTGAAATCTTGTGAGTTTCCAAGAGCAGGGTTACTCTGCGGCGACGGCTGAGTCGGACGTAAAAATTAGCAATTCCTTCGAACCTCTGAAGTGGGTTCAGAAAAATGCTATGACCGCCAAAATCAAGAAGACAGCGGTCCGAACGTCGCTACAAAGAGACGTGTACTGGTCCCAACAGAAAAAGTATGGCACTGTCTCTTCAAGAGTCTATCAGGCACTCTGTGCCGCGCGAAAACAGCGGGGCAAAACCAAAAAGGAAGCGTCAGCACCATTCAAGAATCCGGCCAGGCCAGCCGCCTTCAATCGACTGCCCGCTACCGAAACGGGAGGGTCAAGACAGCGGTCCGAGAAATCAGTCACCGATAATAAAAAGACGGCTGGATATGTTATCCATACGGTCTATATGGCAAGCGGGCGCCCCAGCGACAACCTTCACAGCAAAAGCAAGGATGGGGCCCCCACATCCCAAGCCCAATCTGGCTTGAATGTGGTTGCCGCTTCCCAAGAACAGCCGCCCCGCTGGATGATGAAAACCCTCTCGATGAGGACGATAGGCAGAGGGACCCTTCGGTCCAGGCAGAGTCAAGCTCGGACAGCGAGAAAGAGCTGACTTTCCGCCCCAGGACCGCGGAGCAAGAGCTGCTTCAAGAGCTTCGAAAACAGCTCAAGAGCAAAGATAAAGAGATGGCCAAGCTCTATTCGAAAATTAACGACCTAATGAACGTTGTAATGCAGCTTACGGCTCAAATTGCTCGAGCGCCTCCCAATCAAGCACAAGTCGCTACTCATGAACCGGATGATGACAATCCGAAGCGGCCGATACCTGTCCCTCTGGGTCCAAGATTCGTCGAGCCACACGAAAGCCGGCCACATTCTGCTTCTGGGGACGCCTTGGCCCCAGATAACACTATCCCGCTAACACAAGATCGGATAATGGATTTGGTCACCAGCAAGGTTAAAACATTAGTGGCCGAAGCTGAAACTCAGAAAGAAATCGGCAGTAATGGGCGGCCATATCCCGCACAGTATGATTTGATCGAGTTCCCGAGCGGCTACGTCATTCCTAAGTTTGGAAAATTTGACGGGACGGGAAATGCAAATCAGCACGTCGCCCACTTTAAAGCATCGTGCGGAAATACAGGGGGCAATGATGCGCTCCTTCTTCGTCAGTTTGTCAACAGCCTGACTTGTGTCGCTTTTGACTGGTACGCAAGTATACTAGACGGGTCCATCGTTACCTTTGCCCAAATAGAGTCTCTGTTTCGGCAAAGGTTCATGAGTGTCAGTGATAAAATCTCCATTGCCGACCTTGTCAGGACCAAGCCGGGGAAGAATGAAAGCAACACCGACTTTATCGCCCAATGGCGTAATCTCACAGTCAAGTGCGAACCGCCGCTGGAGCAGGACTAGTCCATCAGCCTTCTCATTAGGAATCTCAGCAATTAGATGGTCCCATTCTTGTGTACAGCGGGTCTCAAGACGTTTCAAGAGCTAACCAAGAAAGTACAAATGCTAGAACGCTCGAAGCAAGAGTTTACCCCGGACTCTCAGAGAGACAAGACTTGGAAAAGCAAGCGGGACGACAACCGTAGAAGTGGGAGTTCCAGCAGTACCAATGTCTTCAATTCGTCCGACAATGAAGAAAAGCGAAGGGCGGGCGAATTCAAAACCAACCAGTCTCGAAAGCCGGTGCTGGGCGGAGAGGGGCTTTCCCTAGAGGGGAAAAAGAACAAGATTTACTCTTTTAGGAAGAACAAGGTCCGAAAGATATTTAAAGATTTCTTGAACAACGGTCTACAATTGCCGGAGTCGAAAGACCCCAAGAAGCAAAAATGACCGACAATCCCCTGTATTGCCCGTACCACCGAGTAGTGAGCCATGCAATCGAGGATTGCTGTATCTTCAAGGACTGGGTCGAGAAGCAGTACAAGGCTGGAGAGATCGAGCTGTCCAAAAGTGTGTTGGTGAACAATCAAGTTGCAACCACCAACTTTATACAGATAGAAGCTGAACCCTTCTGGGAGCAGACAGCCGAACTCGCTGCCCTGTGAAATGAAACCGACTCACCGCAACCTCTTTGGACTAAGCACGTATCTAACAAGACGAAGAAAATGCTAAAGTTACTTCGGAAAGAGCCCAGAACGGAATAGGAAGGGCAGAAGAAGCCTACCGTACCAGCTGCCAATTCGGCTCCATCAGGCTCAAAATCCAAAAAGCTCAAGAAGAAGAGAAGTGCAGCTCAACGCGAAAAAGAATCTGCAGGTAGATCGACCATTCAAAAATATATTGATTCTCTCGAAGACTATGAACAGAATGAAAGAACTCTGATTCAATTGAAAGAGTTCTTCCCCGTAGAAGCGGCTGAGATTCTGGAGGAGTTAGAAGAAGACTCCAATGAAGAGATCCATATAGTAACCTGCTACGCCATCCACCTAGGCAGCGACTCTGAGGAGGAGCTCTGTTTTCCCGAAGATGACGAAGAGCTCGCCACTAAGGCCAACCAAATCCAGCTCAGAAGCGGCAGGGCTCTACCGCCAAATCAGGAAAACGCCCCAAAAGGAAAGGAAAAACAGGTGGTCAATGAGGAAGATGGCAGAGAGCCGGCTAATGAAAACTCAAGTCCTTCCTCAGTAGACTACAATTTCTTGGCTCATCTCAGAAATCTCCCGTCTCTCCTGAGCATCTACGATGCCTTAGTCCTATCTAAAGATCTTAGAGATGTTCTCATTCATACTCTACAAAACCCTGAGCAGTATCAGGCTCGCTTTGCGAAAATTAATATGAAAGAAGCTCGGTACACTTTGCAAGCCGCCGCAGTCACGTTTAAGGATGAAGACTTGCTACTGGGAACGACTGAGTATAATCGGCCGCTTTACGTGACTGGGTACAGCGACGGAGATCGGATTAATCGCATATTGATTGATCCGAGGTCCTCAGTGAACATCATGAACTTGCGGACACTGAAGAGTTTGTTAACGGACGTCCGACATCTGTCAAGGGAAAGGATTGTCATTCAAGGCTTCAATCAAAACATCCAGCAAGTTCTGGGGTGTATATCTTTGCCAATCAAATTCGGGGATCTGCAAACTGAAGCTGAGATATACGTGATCGACGCCGACACGTCTTATAAGATTCTCTTGGGGGCGGCCGTGGCTTCTGTTCTCCGCCGAAAGACGTGACTGGAACGTTGGGACGTCTGGGCCTGAATTCCGAGGGCAGATGCTAATTGGTGCTATCCTTCCACCTCTCCGAAGATGCCAAGTTGATTTATGACACCATGTATCGAAGGTTTAAACGAATGCGGCCGATGGAGCAGACTTCGTCAGATTCCCCCTCGTTGAGGGGTTTTTGATTGTGGAGACACTCTTCCGTGCAGGCGTAAGCCCCTGCAGTTAATTACGCTATCGCGTCGCGGTAATCACTTTCTCCTTCTCCAGATGGTCGCTTCGTGTCGTGTGTGTATGTTTTTTGTTTTTGGTTTCCCGTAGATTGTATACGGAGACTAATTTATGTTGTCGCCTGTAGGGCGTGGGTTAGTCCAAATCCGTATTTTCCTAGATTTGGGTTTGGGAGTTGGGTTTAAGGATACGTTAGTCTCATTTGAGACTAAGATCAATTTAAATGTTTGTTAAGGATACGTTAGTCTAATTTTAGACCACGATCAACTTAACGGGATCATTTAGATCCAACAAGAGAGTATTTGGGCTCTATTGTTTAGTTTAGAGATATTGCGGTCGATTACCAGTTTAAGGACATGGTGGTCCAATGTTAGTTTAAGAATATCTCGGTCCGTGGTTAAGAACATCATAGTCCATGGGTTTAAAGGGATCCCACAGTCCGAGGTTAAGGACATCATAGTCCATGAGTTTAAGTACCCCACAGTCCATGGAATGATTGGTTATCGGGACCCGTCACCTCTCTGAAGACGTTGAAGGGTTACAACGACAAATATCAAAGGAGTGAAGAGATGTACCCTTGAACCAAAGTTGATTGGGAGATCTGTAGTCTAATTTGGAACTAAGATCAATTAATTAGATTATGAGCACATTGGCTCAGTTAAATCTGAATTGAGGACTTATGAACAATTTGGGCTAAGTCCAATTAAGTTTGAAATGTTGGCCCTTTGCTGGACTATTGAACATTTGTCTGGGTTCAGCCTCCCCATTATTTAGCAATGCTAAGTAGGGGTTTGGGGATCTGACAACATTTTGTCTTTTATTGGGCATTAACCATTCATCATGGCTCTGGAGTTTTCTTTGAATGTCATATGAAATAATAAAGTTTGAAAGAATATAGTCGGGGTTTAATCAAAGAGGAGTCTCGACTCAGAAAGACTTAGCCAATTTGGGCTAAGACCGGTTTGAGAATAGTGTTAAACACTAACATATATTTGGCGATCACGTGTTCCCACGTGATGCGCTTTAAAACAGTGTTAAACACTGGGGACAAAATGCTCAAAATAGTGTTAAACACTAAAAGTGGGATGGTTACGTGGGGTCACGTGAGGCGCCTGAGAATTGGGCCAAACCTTCTTTGTTTTACTCTCAAAATCAGCAAATAATTGTTAAACACTTCGCATTCAGGCCATCACGTGTTGGCACGTGATGGGTATACATGTATTGATTATAAAAGTGTTTATTAGGGGTCACGTGGGGATACGTGAGGGCGTCCAAAATTGATTCTGCCCTTTGATTTGTTCCCATTTGTTTTGAGAGTCACGTGTGAGCATGTGAGGTATTGCCTCCATGCTTTTTCTTTCTCATTTTGAGGAGTCTGTTAGAGGGTCACGTGGGACACGTGACCATGTCTCATTCGTTCCTTTTTGTTCGTTGGGATGAAGGGTCACGTGTTACCACGTGATCATGTTGGATACTTTGATCTTTAGGTGCATGGAGAGCTTTAAGTCTCTTGTTTTTTAAGAATTAAATTCTTTTATAGGGTTAAACCCTAGTTCTGTTTAGAGGAATTAAATTCCTGTGTATTTGGAAGAATTAAATTCTTATATAGGGTTAAACCCAAGTTTCATTTGGAGGAATTAAATTCCTATGAATTTGGGAGAATTAAATTCTCAAAACTCAATTCTCTCTCTAAGTTTTGGATCTGCATGGCAGAATCTCCTCGATGAGAATTAAATTCTCAACCTGTGGGCAGATCTGCTTCTGCTGATCTTCAACTAAAGGAAGAACTAAGTTATTATTCAGAAGAGTTAAACTTTTAAATTGAGAATTAAATTCTCTTTTTGTTTTATGGAGCTTAGATCTCTTTCCCTTTCTCACCTAGGGTTTTCTTTTTCTGAAGAGATCTTCTTTTTCTCTCTTGAGAATTAAATTCTCCTCTCTTTTCTCTCTCTGTTGTTGTATATTTCCCAAAAAAGAAAAAATATATCCTCCTCTTTTCTCTTCTTGGCTCCTATTTATAGGAGAAAGAAAAGAATCAATTTGTTTTGTCAATCTTTCATTGAAAGATTTTAGTTGTTTTTTGTAACCAACATGATCTTTTAGATCATCCTGTGAATTTTATTCACCATTGGATTTTTAATCCAAAAGATATTTTATCTGTTATTCCTGTCAAATTTCAGGAAAATCTTTCCTTGTATAAAATCTTTCCATAAATTGGTGATTTTTAATCACCATTGGATTTTTAATCCAACGGTGATCCATTTTACAGAGCACCATCTTTTTTGTTTGGAAAGATTTAGAAAAATATATTTCCAGTTAGGGTTTTTGATTCCCTCTTAATTAGAATTTAATTCTATTAATTCATAGATATTTATGAACCCATCACGTGTTAGCATGTGACCCCTGATTAAGCATTTGACCAGAATTTAATTATGTTGTTTTAAAAAACTCAGGAATTATCACGTGTCAGCACGTGACCCTTGGTCATGTGCTGGCACGTGATGCCCCATTGGGATTTTTCCTTGTTATTTTATTATACCCTTAATTCTTTTCAGAGGGTTTAAAGGCCCATCACGTGTTGGCATGTGACCCCACTGATTAATTATTTCCAATTATTTATTTTATTCAATGTCTACAGACTTTGCCTGTAAATGATTACGTGTCTACACGTGATGCCCGGTCACGTGTGGGCACGTGATGCCCGGTCACGTGTGCGCATGTGGTGCCTCATAACTTTTGATCCCGGATGAATTATGAGGCCCATAATATATCAAATCGAAGGATTTTTCGAGACACTTTCGATATCATCAGAATTAAGCTGTTTATTATTCGGGAGTTTGTCAAAATGCAGCCCAGAAAATACTGGTTCGCATTTTCTTCCTTAGATTACACATGCATAGAATATTTGCTCATAACTTTTGATCCCAGATGAATTATGAAGCCCATAATATATCAAATCGAAGGCTTTTTCGAGATGCTTTGATACCATCAGAATTTAGCTATTTCACATTCGGGAGTTTGTCAAAATACAGCCCGGAAAATACCGGTTCACATTTTCTTAAACGTATCGCTACCATTTGATACCTTGGGCTCTTTTACGCAGAAATTTTTTCGCGGGAACAAATGCCCCCCACTACTTTGCCCACGTAAGTATATACATGGGTGAAGTAGTGCAGAGTAATTCATAGCGTATGACCAGTTTCGGGTTGGTATATAATTTTGAGATTCTTGAGCTGAGAAGATAACGAGCGGACACAAGCGTCGTCATTTATCATTGACTCAAATCTTGACTCTTAAGGGACATAGTCCAAACCCTCAGCTCCATGAGCCGCACCCTTCTATTTCTTTATTTTTTACTCTGGCGTGAAGTAGTTTATATGCTCATGAGTAATTTCTCCATTTCAGTGGCATGTAGCTTTGGCAAGTGTGGCCTATAGATGGTAGATAACAGTTCATCTTGAACTCTTTATAAGGTAGCGATGGTTTAGGAAACAAGGTTATGATCTGTTGCCTAAGACTTTCCAACTTTATGAGCCGTGAGGGTCTCACAAAGGCTTTTCTCCCTACGAGTCGTGAGGATCTCGTAGGTGTTTTTTCTCCTTAGGAGTCGTGAGGACTCCTAAGTGCGTTTTCTCCTGAGAATCGTAAGGATCCCACAAAAGAATTTTCTTTATGCGTAGGGACACTAATTTCCCCGTAAGTTGAGACGATTCGAGAGATTCTAGCAAAGACACTGATTTCCTTACGGGTCGAAACGAATCGAGAGGTTCTCGCCAAGGACGTTGATTTCCCTGAATCAAGATAAGAAGCGATGGCTTAGGAAACAGGTTCAGATCTGCCGCCTAAGACTTTTCAACTTTATGAGCTATGAGGGTCTCATAAAGATTTTTTCTCCCTACGGGTCGAGAGGATCTCATAGGTGTATTTTCTCCTTAGGAATCGTGAGAATTCCTAAGTGTGTTTTCTCTTGAGAGTCGTAAGGATCTTACAAGAGAATTTTCTTCCTTACAAGTTGAGAGGACTCGTAAGTGATTGATGAGTTGACCTACTCCCGAGTCAAAGCATTGCTTCAACAAGGAGGTCGAGGGTTGACTTTGGGTTGTCTGTGCACCGCCGAGTCATGGAACTGGAAACTTTGTCGCGGCTCCGCTTTGCTGACGTTGTATATTCTTGCAGAGACGCTGATTTCTCTGCGCGTCGGCGCGAATCGAGATGTTCTCGTCAAGGATGCCGATTTCCCTGAATCGAGGTATTTGCCAAGGACACTAATTTCCTCGGAGTTGAGACGAATCGA